>HG993124.1:2880350-4130350 GCA_905231855.2 Eristalis tenax
ATTGTGGCATTCTTTGGCTAAGATGCGGCATCATTAACGTCTGTACATCGCCAGTGATTATCACCGTCCACCGCCATTATCATCTATCTCATTGAAATCATCAGCAATAAGAAACATGCGGCAGCGACAGAAGCAGCAGCAGATCACTTGTTGCGCCTTTTAACAGAATAAATTAATGTTGTTTTCATTTCAATCTATTTGCATAGAGACTGTAGGCTGGGTTTGGGTTGTCAGAGATTAGTTTACTCTCGCAATCAGCCACCACCACCACTCGCAACCACCACACACGCCGAAAGGAGTAAACAAATATTAATCCTTGTTCAACAATCGAACAAGAGACTGAGGATGAATTCCTCATCGGTCAGTGTGTGTTATTTTGTTGTCTTTTCCCATTGAACAGCCGTGCCGTGCCGTATTCAATCAACATCGAGGATACAGGAAAAAATACCAAAGGATAAGTGCCGCTTTCGGTACTCGCTCCCTCTCACACTGTTCGGTCTGTTCTCAATATTTGCTTCTTTCTCTATCGTTTCTCATCAGATATCAAAAGAAACACAGAAAAAAGCAAAACCTAGAAAAGGCAATAACAAAAAGACACACCATTGCGTTTGGCAAAAGTACAACATTTGAACGCAAAATGATACCAATTAGCTACGGGGATCGTTTCCATTTTCACTTAACCACTGACAGGGTAACAAAATCAGATTTTCACGGCTGCCAATTTGATGTAACGAATACGACTACTCTTTGCGAAAAAAGAACACAAGCAAGGAACAAAACTCAGACCCCCGATAGGAATCTGCCTATCTTTTATGTTTTTTCCCTAAAGATACCACCACAACAATTGTTGTGACGTGGAGGGAACCCGCCTACCGTAAAATTGATTACTTTAAATTTTCACAAAACATTTGGACAACACTTCCTTTTGTTTTGCTCTTGTTATGGTCGCCGGCCTTTACGCTGATGGTCCTGATGCTATGATGTGAGGTCCTGAGAACAGACAGAATTGTGCAAAATCAAAATTCAATTATGATTGGGAGGCCCCGTGGAATGGGAACTATTTCTTCTTCTTCTTCCACCATCGTTATGTTCTTTTGGAAACGTTTATTTTTTGTGTTGATGTTCTCTTCTCTGTGTTTTTTTTTTTTGTTTTTTTGTTCTTTTGGGTGGAAAACCAGTTTCTTGAAAATTATAAATTATAAGGGCCACGCCTACATACGAGCATATACATATACTATGTATGCGGTGTGAGTGTGTGCGCTCAGAGAGGTGGAGTTTGCCGCGGATCAGAGTCATTGAATTGAAAATTGGACTTAAATTAGTAGAAGTATTGCTCCTAATGAGACTGAGTCATTGCAGTTTAATTAACTATGGAATGTTTGTTTTTGTTTTTTTCAGCGCTGTAAGGAGAGACTAAACACACTCGCTGTATCTGTGATGAATATGTGGCCAACGATAAAACTTCGTGTGACCGAAAGCTGGGATGAAGATAATGATCATGGTCCTGAATCATTGCACTATGAAGGACGCGCCGTCGATATCACAACATCAGATCGCGACCGTACAAAGTATGGAATGCTCGCCAGGTTGGCCGTGGAGGCAGGCTTCGATTGGGTCTACTATGAGAGTCGAGCACACATTCACTGCTCAGTAAAGTCGGGTAGGTACTTTTTTTTGTAAAAACATTATATCATCTTCACATACAAGCGTAGGAATGCACAGAAACTCCTTAAAATGGTGGCAATCAATCAGCACAAATCTGTGCATCATCCAAGTTCACCCATCCACCCAGTGAAACGAAAGAGTTGGCTAACGAACGCGAATCATCGCAAATTACATATCCGCGACTGTTGGAAGCTCTTGTGCTCTTCATTGTTCACATGCTTTAATTAAGATTAAAAATAATTTCCAAGAATATTAATACATGTGTATATAAAGGAGATATCCTCGTTCCCATCCATATATCAGATTTTTCTTCTGGAAAAGGTAATTTTTTCCCACTGCACAGCACATCTCATTTGCCGCGGTTGTTTCGTGTTGAATACATATTGTATTGGCTATACACCCAACCAGATCAGGAGGAGAGGAGGCTGGTTGCCGGTTGTTGGTTGCCGTTTGTGGTGGGATGGTGTTCTCGCCATCTCTCTGTCTCCCATAGTGATGCTGGTGCCATTTTAAATTCCATTGAAACGATTTTAAATCAGGTTTCCTTTTGTTTCAGAAGACATCATCAAGATGCGCTTCTTCTTCTAAGCTTCTTCCTCTTCACGGTTTGTGTTGCTTTTGTGTTGTGTTGTTTGTTGTATTTTTTTTTTTGGTTTTTGCTCTCCCTCTACGCTTTGTCCAGCATAGCACACTCCATTGAAGCGCGGCGGTGGCTACGACGCTGGTGTTGGTGGTGGCGGCATAGCTGCGCCAGTGCATCAGACATGCGCGTTGTATAAGAGGAAAATCATGTCTATAAAAATATCTTCGAAAGAAATTGTGTATTTTATACCGCATACATATACGAGGCTTGTACATATATACTAACCTGAAGATAAAAAAAGCGGACACATACAGCAGACTTTTAAGATCCACAAAAAAAAAAGAAACCGAAAACATTCAAGAAGACCGAAACCTCTGGGAATAGAGATGGTGTACGTACACACGTATCTCCGTGTGCCTTGGTGACTACACAATCATAACTATAGTCGCGGTGAAACTGATCGATACGTGCGGATCGAATCGAATCCCTTCCATGGGTCTAATATTGACGATGATGATGAAGATGGGGATGATGGTCGGTTAAAAGTTCAACGAAATGGTTAACCTGACGGCCTTTCGAGAACAGCCATTGTTGCTTGTTTCCATCGCAAAAATATGTATATTTCTGCCTTGCAGATCCTTCATGGTTAAACGACTCAAAACCTGTTCACAAAGGATTGTGTTCGCAATTTTCCCTGATTCGTCATTCCATGTTGAAATAACATGTGTCTTTGTGCGGTGTTTGAAAATGCACTTACGGGCGCCAGAGGCCGTAGAAGTCACAAGAATTGAATTCAAATGTAGAAGTGGATTCCATTCGAATGAAATCTTTAGGATCATGTTGCTAAAATAATAGCAAAACATTTCTATTTATTGGTTGCTGCTGAATGGCTAGGCAAGAGTGACTGCCTGAAGAAGGTAGCCAGGCTTAGATCCCGGCCAGCCAGGCCCATTGTGATAAAAAACCGCTAAAAGTATCCGCTGTTTGTCATTCAAATGGCATACAAATGTGGGTTACCATTTTTCAAATGGTCCAAGAATGTTTAGTAACCGTTGTAACTCCATAAGTCGAATCGTCACGGGAACAAAACATTGTGTTCGATTTATGGATTGTTCGAATTATTTAGTATAAACTATGGGAAAAGACAAGTCTTCAATTCGAGTCCCTTTAAGTTCTGAAACAATAGTTCGACTTACAGAGGTTCGACCGATCTTAGGCGCCCGCAGAAAATTTTCCAGGGAGCAGACTATTTTGTCTTTTTTCTTTCCAAGTTCCGTTATAGAAAACAATTTATGCAACATATTGGTGCGATGTCATAGAACGTGCCGAACACGTAATGGCCGCCAGAAAAACGGTCTGTTGACAGAAAATATCGGTGCGAGAACACAGAATTAACACCAAAAAGTTCCGCTGTAGGATTGTTCGGTTTGACTACCTCTCCTCGACGGATGAATTCAAGGGGCTGCTTTCAGATTCATCAGAAAACGCGAGGTTTCCAGACCCCGCTATTGTATCGCGGAGCCTGATAGGATCGGAGGAATTTGTTGAAAACCTACCGGCTTCGTTCGGTGGGTACATAGCATTAAGCTCATGATTATCACATGATTTCTTGGATGTCCCCTTGAATTCCACGGCAAGTCTTCCGCCAGCAACACTCATTTCCGGCAGAAAAGACACAAAATCTAAAGTGAACATTTTATGATCACCATCCATCAAAGCCGATCTAAATTAGAAGTTTTTGCTGAAACCACAAGTCATTGCCATCATCATCATCAAGCCGAGACGGGAAGCTGACCAATGATTCTTCTCCGAAAATCTAAAACTAAAACACAAACCATATTGCCTAAGTGAAACAAATTCAAAAACCCCAAAAGCATACCTACCCTAACTCACCTCATAAATCATTTGTGTCCCAGCTACGGCCTTAAGTACTTCGCCCAATTGCATGAAACGACTAAGATTATTTCCGAGTAACACGATCATAAAAATACCATTACCCGATCTCGAAGGTGGATACAATTATAGATAAAAATCTCATGATAAACGCTCTACCGCAATGGTTTCCTTCGGTCGGTGTTATTATGCCGGAGAGGGGAAAATGGTGTCGGCGAATAAACCATTTAACCATTTAACCATTTAGCCATTTAACTACACTCCACGTCAAGGCATCACGGTGTGTAGCGATGAAAGCTCACCGAATGAATTAAGCCGAATAAAATGGTTAAAAATTCAATTAAGCTTTTCAATTACGCATACAAGCCAAACGAGTTAAAGGCAAAAAAGACCATCCAACATCAAACAAATACCGTGTGTGGAATTAGCACACACCACTAGCATCAGCAGCGGCGGCGGCACCAACAACGAGTATGAGACGATGTGCCCCCAAGCACCTTTAGCACGACAATCGAAGTTCACAGGAGACAGCACCCCCTCCCCCCTCAAAAAAAAGCAGTGTCTGTAAAAAAAAACAGGGAAAAGTAAAACATGATTCTGAGCGAACAAGAACCAATGAAAAAAAAAACTTAAAAGAAGGCGAATTTCGTGTTTCCTTTATTAAAAGGCACACCACTAAAAAAAGAAACTGGAAAAAATCCACCTCCTGCTCCAAAGAGATTCACCATCATCGGCACAACCACCAGCATCATCGCTAGCACCGTCAGCAGATACAAGAAGTGTACAGCAAATATTATTGAATTGGATTTGGTTTTTTTTTTCGATTTTTAATTTTTTTTGTTTTGGTTTCGCTTGTCGTGTCTCTCGTTATGTCGAAGAAACAGCAGCAACAACAATCGAAATGGAGTCTGAAGAAGGCGGGGGTACAGTAACAGAGCCACAGAGCTACGTAGCTGGAGAGCACCAAAGAGCACCAGGTTCAGGTATACACCACACACAGGTAAAGAGCGGCAGCCAGCCACATCAGAAGCCCAACAACGAAAAAATAATTTATAATAATAAGGAATTAAGTGAAGAAGAAGAAGAAGAAGGGGAAAAATAAGAAGTTCTCAACACGGACGCAGAAACAGAGAAACAACCGAAAGAAGTAGAAGCAGAACACGACAAAAACGATGACGAAGAAGGAGGAGTAGGAGAGGCAAAACTAAAAAGGCAACCGCATGCAGTGTGTTTTGACATGTTTAGGTTGCGCCTGTCAAATTAAACGAATTGATGATACGACACCCAACGTGGTTCTCATGGCCCGACCGACGACCGAAAACGACAACGACACCGACACCGACACAGTCAGATATGCTCTCGAGCCCGGTCTTGAGCCCGAGATCGCCAATGAAAGATTGGTGAGACAGAGCCAGTGGCTGGGGCAGGGGAAGGAGCAAGGGCAGAGGCATGTGTAAAAGTAAAACAGCTGGCCATTAGAAAAGACTCGTCGCACACACTCATTGATGAGTTGCAGTCGACAACGACGACCGACGGTGAAAACTTCACACGGATGAAAAGTGTCTTCTGAGAGGTTCTCTGGAATGCGATCACCATGATCATGAATGAGGAGGGGGCGCCTGGTGATTTGAAATAAAAACCACGAATTTATTGTCCGACCGAAAGGACAACCGATAAATAACCCCCGGGTCATATTGCCTCAACAACAAAACCGCTTCCGCTATCTTTTATCTGTGCCTATGGCCGATGGCCGATGCCTGATGCCTGATGGGTGATGGCTGATGGTCGATGCTGGATGCCTGATGATGACCCACAATGGGATAAAGGACCATTATGTGATGGCCGGCTATTATGTGTGTTTAGTGTTTGGTGTCCTGCTTTCTTCGGTTGCACATTTCCGTGTGTGGTCTTCCACTGCGATGTACACAGATCAAAAGGACCTCCACAGTGGGGTGCTGGTACTTTGTAATTGCGCCGCAACTAAGTGCGTTCAATCCGGGATCCGGCCAGGGGCCGGGCGGCTTCAATAACCACACCAAAGCAACGGCAACAAACAAGAAGGATACTTTAGGTGTCGGGTACATTTTAAAATATCGTTGTTTTGGGTATTTTGGTGATGGAATTTATTTATGTAACACCAACAACAACAACAAACACCTCTGTGAAGAATTTCAATTAAAATTCTCACACTCTCCTCGATGACCACCACACGATGCTAGGCCATGACCAATTTTCTGTGAGGAGGAGGAGGAGGAGGAGAAGAAGATGAAGAGGGAAAAACTTAAAACCGAAACCCATACCGTCACCATGACCATCATCGTCATTCGACAAGATCTTCGTCGTCTGCGGCGGACAGTGCCATACATTTCCAGAAATCATCCACGGTATATCAGTGTCATCTACTTTTAATATCATTTAGCCCTACAAAAGCTACACACGGCAGGCAGTAGTCTCACCGAAGCAGACAGACAGATAGACAGACTGAGAGACATGGAAATGAACTGGACAGTCCGAAGTCGAAGTCGAACAGAGAACAGAATCAAAGAACCAAATATAGAAGACGACAGACGACTCAAGAAGCCGAAGAAGTATAACATGAGAACGAATCACTGAGAGAACCTCTCACAACAAAGAGCCACAAGATAAATGACAGTTAACCTTTTTGTCGACACTAATTTTTTAATACCTCCGCGCGCACACACGGTCCTTCTGCGTGTGTCCACCGCGCCGCGCCGCCAGTGCTCCTCAGCGTTGTTAGTGTGTTACACCAACTGGTAGTGGTAGTATCTTGTGTCTTTTGGTTTTGTAATAATTTATCTGTGAGAAGGCAAGATAAAAGATAATTTAACCACTTTAATGGTTTATTAATTTATGACCCTTCAAGAATTCTGTTCTCTTTCTGTTTTCGTTGTTTCTTTTCTTCTTTCCTCTCGCTCTCTCTCTCTCTCGGATTTGGATTGTGGACATCAACAGTATTGGACAGCATCACATACTTAGTTCGTCCTGCTTTGCGTTAATTTATTCGAATCATCAATGAAAAATCCCCTCGAAATGAGACAATTTTAAACGCATTCCTGCGTGAAAGTCATCCACGTCCAGCCGGCAGACGATGGAGTCTTCTGAGACGACCAGGACCGAGCTGAAGTAATATGTTATGCCATCACACGTGTGTGCTGTTTGCTATATGGATTAAGCGAGTCTACTTCTTCCTTCGCCTTGGGTTTTGTTTGACTTGATTCAATCAGGATAATCTGAGATCTGGAGAGTTGATCCTCTTCGGTGTGGAAAGTTCTGATCCCTTTGACTTAGGCAACTCTGATAGGTAAGAACAACAAAGGACACAAGAAGATCCTAATCCGTATCCTGAGTATACGGAGCTCTCTGGCTCTGTGCAAACTGTGCAAACACAGTGAGTAAGCAAGGGGAAATCCAACGAGAGCAATGGACTACAAAATTGGGTAAATTAGATTAGAAATAGGAAGACAATGGGCTGGGAAGGATTTCGCAGCCGCAAATGTCAAGGTATTATAAGTTTTTCGTAATCCTTTTTTTCGCAATTTTAATTGAATAAGACTGACTTGAGTTGCTTTGCTGGGCTTACCTGAGCGGCAAGGATGGCTGTTTACAAATGTTTGGTCTTTGATCGATTGATTGGTTGTGCGGTGGTGTTTCATGGTTTAATGGGATTTGCCGGCAGAATCTGGGCCTTGACTTATGATTCCTACGACGCACGTCTAGGGGATGATCTTTTCGAGGGAATCTTGTTGACTTTGTATGCCTTTTGATGGGCGATCTCCTTTCAATTTGGACTGAATTGAAGAAAAGTTCTTCAAATCATAGAGTGAACGTATTAGAGAACCCCTTAGTTATTCTTCTCACTTTCCTAAGCCGTTGCCATCTCTGCTGAAATCGAAGAAGTATGGGAACTAAATGCAAGAACTTTCCCCAATGTCTTGCTAAAAAATATCTAAAAATAATTTCGCACATCTCCTTATATTTCAGTGCATTTGTGCCGTCATAAACAACGTCCCCATCACAATCAACTCATAAGCCAATAAATCTAATGACAAACTATTTTCTTTTTATTTTCAGACGCAATGCACTCATCACGGCCGAGCGGTTGCTTCACCGGCGAAAGCACAGTCTTAACATCCACCGGCGAGAGGAAACGAATGAGCGAAGTTCAACTGGGCGACGAAGTGCTGAGCATGACAAATGACGGCAATACAGTCTACAGCGAAGTGATTCTGTTCTTGGATAGAGACGTGGAACGTACCGAAGAGTTTGTAAAAATTCAGACAGATGGCGATGCTGTTCTAACAGTGACACCAGCACATTTGATAATGGTGTGGAACCCAGACAAGGAATTCATGGGTTATGTCTTCGCTGACAAAGTGGAAGAGGGCGACTACGTGTTGGTGAACCGCTTGGGCGTGCTCGAACCACAGAAGGTGGTGCATTTGTCGGCCGTACTGGCGAAAGGTATTGTGGCGCCGCTCACTAAAGAAGGCACAATAATTGTGGATTCTGTAGCGGCGTCCTGTTACGCCGTCGTCAACAGCCAATCCATGGCGCATTGGAGTCTGCTTCCGTACAGACTGCTGGCATCGCTGCAACATTGGTTCAGTCAGAGGAACTCTGTGCAACTGGGCGTACATTGGTATGCGAGGATGTTGTATTCGATTAAGGATTCAGTGTTGCCAAGTAGTTGGGTGTACCACTGACACATTTAGGAATATATATATTTTTTTAATTTCAATACGATGCACATATTACCTATATATAAATTATTTATTTAATTTTTTTTTCTTTGATAATTGTAAATCCTTGCACCCTGGGGATGAGTGGTAGGCGGAGTTAAGTCTGTGTTAATTATAATGTGGCATCTCTAGCCTACTGATGGTCGCTGGGGAAGTTACCAATTAGAACGCAAATTCAATTAAAGCAAAGAAAAAAGAAAAAACAAAAACAAAAAACGAAAAACAATTCCCTGGCCAGTGTTGCATAGATCAGTTGCATTTTTAATTTAGATAGTTCGGAGTAAAACATATGAAATGAAAGAAAATATTTGCTATATGTGTAAGTTAAACAATGACTGTATAAAATGTAGTTAGTAACGAATATATGTAGTCTATATTATTTTATTCTTTTCGACTGTTTTATTTAATTGACACCCTTTTATATTATTAAATTATTGTATAGAAGTTAAACATATGAAAATTTGTAAACAAATGACGATTTTTTGTGTAAATAGATAGATGCAGAAAAAAATAACAGTGATATATGTAATTAATTTAATATTTTTATTTTTATTTTTAACACTTTAATTGTTTTATTTTTCATAAGTAACGCTTTATACACACTTTTTTTCATAAAAATAAACCATATCCATTGTATGCGCTGTCGGTATGGTACATTTATGAGAATCAAAACGTTTTCAATTTTAAAATTGAATTCAAAAATCAAAAAAAAAAAAAAACAATAAAAATGTTGCTTATTTGCAAATAAATATGACATTTTTGTAAAAAAATCTGAAAGCGAATGGAACGGATTGCAGATACGACTGAACGACTTAACGACTGATTGTTTTGTTGAGATATTGAGATGTGGACCCTGTTGTATTGTTTTTTTTTTTATAAATAATATACATATCTGTACATATTGAAATGATTTTCTTTTAAGTCTTAAATTAAATTAATTGCGTAAGGTTAAGTGGAAAAAGAGAATTCATTTTTCGTAAGAATTTATTTGTTTATAGTTGATAAAACATAAAACAAAAACATGAACTCAAATGAAAAGAAATTTGACCCTGATCAAAAATAAAGTCACATCGAACTTTCTGTAAGCGTAAAAAAATTGTGTTGGGTTTTATTTTTGCACATGGAAATGTCTGTTCGGAAGAATGGAAGTCGGAAAAATGCTTCTTACGGAGACTTTTCTACAGGGCAGATTTTTTCCATTCGTGACTGTTGTCTTCTTCTTCTGGCGCTACAGTCCGGGGTGAACCTGGGCTTTAACCAACAAGCCTGGCACCCACAGGCACGATCTTTAGCCAGCTGTCTCCTTTCAACCTAGTTGGTTGAGGTCGTTCCGCACTAGTGTTCGCCACCGGCTTCGTGAGCGTCCGGAGACGACAAAGCAAGGCTGGAGCAGTATTGTTCAGCCCGTATAAAAAACCATCAACGTAAACAGGACCAACGATTGAACGCAGAACTTTCCTCTGAAGAGACCAAGGGCTACTTCATGCTTCTGCGCCATAGAGCACAACGAGGATGATCAAAAAGTCATATAAGGTTACTTCGGTACTTCGAGAGAAGACTCAAATACTCAAGTGCCTCTTAATCCCGAAAACAACTATTGGCAAGATCTAATCTGCGCTTACTGGGTTGTAGTGTTTGCTTGGGAGCCGAGTTGCAAGGACCTCGACTACGACCTTGTGGCCAAGTCAGCGATGGCACATAGTTCGTTTTGCCATCATTCACCGCTAAATCTAGCAAACACTCAATTGACGTCTAGCTGTGTTAATGCCAATCGCGTTAATGATCGTGCCTCTTGTGTGGGCGAGTAAGTTCTGCTCGACATTCATGATGTTGAAGAAGACATATTACAGCGCGTTTTTGACGTGAGTTCGTTACCGACCTTGATGGAGTCGAGAGAATTCTCCATCGTCATTCTAGGCATGGCGTTGTATAGCTCATCTTTATGGTCGCTGTTACATGCGACGTTGAAACCGACGAATAAGTGGTGGGTATCGATTTGCGTTTCATTGGTCTTTTTCAGGATCTGTCATAGTGCGAAGATCTAGTCGATGATGGACTTCCTTGGCTTGAAGCCACACCGATTTCGACCAGATTGCTTATAAACGGCTTCAGGCGGGCACACAAAACGGCAGAAAGGAGACTTATTCATCTGTAGTTGGCGCAGTCAAAGGGTCTCGATGCTGAGATTCTACTCGTCGGGCATGCTTTCCTCCGAACATATCTTACAGATGAGATGGTGCCCAACCGGATATCTCCAAGTCGGCGTCCTCATTGCAGTGATGATTCTTCCAAATTCTCAGTTTCGACTGCGACTCTACTCCTAGTTGCCCATTCTCGCCCCGGCAGACTTGTGTCCGAATCTTATATCCCTCCGATAGTTGTTTCACCCTTTGGAAAAACTTTCCGAAAATTTCCTACCCGAGCACCTCCAACACCTCTCGTTGTTCGTTGCAGCCTTGCTTTGTAGGCTTCTAGTTTCGCTGCACCTGTCAGCCTGCAGTCGCTGTCAACCCATGGGCTTTCCTAAGTGGTGTCGTAAAACTCAGCACATCAGTGACAGCCACTTGACAACGCCTTACTTATAGAGAAATTTCGGGAGACTCGATCTGCAAGGATTCGAGTTGTTAGTTGCGATTTTAGTTTTTCGACGTCAAACTATGGTGTGCTTTCTCGGCTCTGCTGTTCTCTTGATATCCGAATACCTTGGCCACAACAAGGAGGTGTGCCGAGTCTATGTTGGCTCAAGTATGCTGAAAGAGTATCTGACGTCGTTCTATAGAGATGGCCAACTTCATAGTTGATTGCCCCCTAGTCGATCGAAGAAATTGATTGTTATTCATAAATTTTTGACGGTTATTCACGAAATAATGTGAGCGCCGTTCTCTGATCTGGTCTGAGAAAACTATATAAAAAATGGTTGTCAAAAATGTTAAGGGGTAAGTCAGGTAGAGAGTTGGTTATCTCTATAATTCTTCTTTTCTGGTAATCAATCTGTTTGACGGTTGATTGATCTGGGGATCGACAAGTCCTTTTATGGATATTAAGGTGTGGGAACCACGTGCTAGCTACAGAGAGATTACTTCCCGTGACAAAGTTCACCAGCCTGAGTTCGTTATCGAATGTGGTGTCGTGCAGGCTGTGTTTTCCGAAGACTCTAGCAAAGATGTCTTCCTTACCCAGCTTTGCGTTGAAATCTCCTAGAACGACCTTGGTGTCGACGCTGTGCACTGATCGTATGTCCTTTCTAGGAGATCATAGAAGTCATCCTTGCTGTTGTCGTCTTTGTTTTATTTTGGGGCATGTGGGCGCAAATCAAGCTGGTGTTCCGAATTTGTCCTTGATGCGGATCATTAGTAGATGTCACAGTTTCTCATTCTATTTTTGTCCGGTCCATTCCACCTTACTGGATTGCAATGATCTCTGCTTAGTAGCAGTCGGAACACAGTAGCTTAGACAATTGAAATAATGGGTTCCAATGGCATCATTAAGATGGTGAGTGTATAATTGGCTGAAGAACCGATTCGCTATAGTGTGAGAATAAAAGATAAAGGCGTTCCCATTTTCAGATTTGAGCATGAAAGGAATCTTTCTAATTTTCCTTTGGCATTAATAAGCTAATCAAAACGCTGTTCTTCAATGTATTTGGTTTTAAAGTGCCCTTGTAACATTTTACTTTAAGATGTAAAGACACATCTAAGATTTTGGTCAAATTTTTATACATTTTACACAATTCCACACACGATGACCTGTGAGAGAAAAATAATAAAAATGAAAGTGCAGCTGAAGTGCCCAACTAAGGTGTAAACGACAGTACACTCTCGTTTATATCAAACTACAAATTGAACTCAGTTTACTCAAGGTTTAAACGAAACTGATCATAAGAGGAACAAAAGTGGGATGAGCAAAGTCCTCAGGTACTTCAAGGGAATATTATTAGTCGCAGTTCTGGAATACGTTTGACTTGGTCAGGATGCACGCTATCCCGGACTGTACTCCAACCGGAAGAAGGAGAAGAAATGGGCACACATCAGGAGTAAAATATTGTTATCAAGGTCAACAAAAATAGAAAATAGGTCTTTTTGGGCAAAAGACACAATACTGAACCCTAATCTTATGAAATCACAAACAGGAGATGCATAAGGAGGAGCGTGTAATTGATGTGTTTATAAAATATTACGAAAGTGACTTCATTCAATTTAGATTCTATTTTTATTTACTCATCCATGCCTGCAATCGAACAACGCAACCCAAATCAATATCAACACAAAACAACGAGACCCAAATCAATTTGACGCGTCCAACTTGTACTCAACCCTTATTAGAAAAAATATAATACTTACGTTGTCCCTTTTATTTTTTTCTAACGACATTAAATCCCCTTAAATAAAATGTACGAGTATATGTATGCAAAGTGATTGGCAAAGTGACACTTGTAACACAGATGAGAAGAAAGACATTTGTTATAAATTAACACCTCTTTATTACATTCATTTATCATGGATGATTTGAACTGACGTTTCGTAAGTTGAGCAAAGGGTTTGGATGATACGCCTCTAAGGAATGGTTTCGCTGCATGAAGTGTGGGGTATGCTAAAAGCAGGTGTAATTTTCAACTTACGTAGATGAACTTAAATTGATTAAAGATTTCTCGACATTGCTAGTGGGGCTTTGTCGAAGACGGTTAGAATTACCGTGACCACAGTGGAGTAATTGATGTATGTGTCGACCTCTGCACTGGCTTTCTGAATTCAATTGCCAAGAGGATAAACTTTCATACGTGAATTATGAACTACCTCTATCGAGACGCTTACAACAGTGCCAGCATAGAAAGGACTTCACAAAATTGCCGTGTGGATTCGTCATAAAATGTGTAGATGTCCTCTTCCTGTGAGAGAACGCACTACACGAGTGGTCGCATTTGGAGGGTAGGCCCAGGTCTATATTAGATGCATTATTATCATCATCATTCAGACTAAATTCAACTTTTACAACATCCATCTATTGTAGCTGAGCAGGCTCCAGAAATGATTCTTCCAAATGTTCATCATCAGCTGTGCGTGTGAATCGAAAAGTTCTCATTTAAGGATAGTTGACAGGAGCCTTTCAGTGATGAAACGTTTGGGAACAATCATTCCTCTGATTGATTCTTGCTTTTCGTAGGTGTACGGATATCTCTTATTAAGCAACAATTGTTAATACTTATATACAAGAAGACGTGACAAAATTCTCTTCGATCAAAACAACAAAATTCTTTCAAATCACTGTATTCACTGACAGACATCACACATCTTCGATAGTAGAAACAAGCACTCTTCAATCGAAGTTTTTTTAAAATCAGGGAAATGGGATTTACCTCCTCATTGAGAGATTTCGTCAGGGGCGTGATTAGCTCAGTCAGAAATTGTGACAAATTGTCATTGTAATTCGCTTAAGACATTACAATTAATTAATATAGATAAGAAAACAAATATACTTCGTAAATCTTAATCCTTGAGGACCGTTCACACACATGTATTTAATTCATTTAAACTATAATTACTTTAGATGCATTCTACACACTTTTTACACTTAGTTAATGTTTTACAAAATAATATCTGAGAAATCTATCGAATGAGAGTTTCTTTCGTCCTATCCGGCTTTACATGGCCGTTCGTAAGACGTGTTCAATCGAACACTTTAATTAATTTAACCTATCTTACTTTAGACACTAATATTTGTTTAATTATAGAAATTCAAAAGAAATGCATAGCTTGTGCTCTTCCTTCACTTGGAATGTGCTTTCATAAGTTTCCTAGATTATTGTACAAGGACTTGAGACAAATTTTCGAAAAATAAATAAACAATTGAATGCGATATTAATTTTAAAAATAAATAAACATCGTAAGAGAACACAAGAATTTGAATATAGATGTTTCAATGACCAGTTTCACACACACATTCCCTCAGTTGTGCGATCTCCGGATTTAGGGTGAAAATATCACAAGATAGGGTTGATTCTATAAGTAATTCACTAGGTCTAACTCGTTCTAAGGTATATAAATAAGTGGTAAAATAGTATCACACTTATTTCGATAAGCAGCGACTGCGATGTGATCGAGGTTCCGGCACAAGTTAGATTATCACGTGGATACTTGTTGGATGGTGGGGCTTCTTCCCGGAGTTTACACTGCTCGCCTTGCCGCTGAAATACATCTCCACAAAGTTCATGGCACGGTGGGCAAATAATGGCACCCCTATGCAACCATTCATTGGCATAAATACGAATTGATAACTGCTGCCCGGGATAGAAACATTCGTAGGAGTAGTTTGCAACTAATATGTGCAGTCTGCCGTTCTCGCATTTGTATTTGTAGCAGCCTGATCCCCAGTGCTGCCATTCTCGGGTCTGTCGGCAGGAACGTTCTTCCCACATACTTTCACTGTGGTCGAAGCACTTCGATCCCTTCCCATAGCTCTCGAGTGCGAAGTTCTTTTCCGGCTCTGAAATTGGGAAGCGGACATGTCATTCACAAACACTTGCGGTCTTGTCGTCAACAACTTACTAGGATTATTTTCTTCAAATTTGCAATGCGATCCTCGTACAATTATGTTTTTGCTTCTCCATGTAAACTCTTGAATATATGGGCAGTGGTCGGCAAGTGACACCGAGCCTCCATAATAGCCTTCTTCGCCGTCCTTCACGTGGTTAATGCTGTCGAAATTCTGCGACAAAACAAATTGATTCTTTAGGAAACTATATATTTAGATTGAAATATGAAGCATTTACCTGATATTCTTTCGGTAGTTCGTAGTCGTGTCTTATGAGATTGCACAGCGCAACAGAGTTCCTATCATCGGTGCACTCAGTTTGAAGAGGGTCACGTTTGACTTTGGAGCAGAATGGATGAATAGATCGTCCTCTGCAAGATGAAATATTTACAACATTATTGAGTTGAAGTGATGATGGTAAATTGCAATGTAAAGTGTAAGCTTCTACTTTGCCAGCTCGATTCATGGTACGAGCAAAACAGTTTTCAAGGTCCCACCTCTTTTGAGGCACTGATACGCAAGAGTAATAACTGTCGAGAAAAAGCTTCGCTAAATCGTGAGAGAATAATAGCGTGCACAACACGAATGGTTGTAGTAGAAGCAAGGCCCTAGCAGGATGAGTTTGAAATGATTGGTCGAACACAGTCAGCTTTCGGTGTAGCGTTTGTTAGCACTGATGTCGAAGCGGGCATAATTAATCAGACGATAAACCAGAAACAAATGGAGTATGTTCCGTTAAATTGTACGAACAAAATGTGTATCGGAATGTGCAGAAAAAATCGTGACAACTGCTGTTCCTTTGGGCTCAAATTGAAAAATTGGTTTATACAGAACTACTTTGATTTACGATAAGAAGAAGGCTCTGAATGAGAAGATTTAATACGACCGTACGACATGTACAGGTGGTGTTTGGATTTAGATGATCTTCTGGCATTGGGCTTATACCACGAGATCCATTAACTACAAACTCTACCTCGTGCAAGTACGTGTGTTCAGTGGGATGAGTGACGAATTCGTCTCGTAATGTGACTGGGACATGTATAACACATGCACGTCTTAACTCCGGGCCGAAGAAGGCTTAACTCTGGAGAGAGTGCGATAACGTTAATTCGTGCAAAAAAAAAAGAAAAAAAAAAACATAACCATATTTTCTCAAACCACTTAGTGGGTAAATCATACCGTAAATTTCCCTTGTTCTCTCCTTTGTAAAAACTTTTCCATTAAGAAAGGAAATAAGATAGAACGTAAAACTCAAATGGTAAGGAAACTGTTAACTGAAAAACCCACCTTCCATTATTCAACTGAATCCAATCCTTGCAGCTCCGCATGGCAAAATTACAACCCAATCCTTTGCCCCAGGATAGCGGTGAGGCCATAGAAAAATTCGCCTTGTACCAACCCGAATCCTCCATTAAGGCAAGAGTAATTCGCGAAAAGACTGGACTCTGTGTGTGGGTGCCCGTCATCGCTTCGTTCTGAAATTAAAAGGAAAAACATAAATTCGCTTCAGAATAGAAATAAACACACATTTTATAGCTCCTCCCTAGCTCGTAGTCTGCGTGAAGTGAAGACCACAGTTTATTGTTAACCGATGGCAAATCCAATCCCACCTTTACAGGAATGGATAAGCAGTACTTGACTGGTGATAAAATGGTTACGACTCTGTCCTTGCTTCTTGATTAATTCAAATCAGAGCCATAAGTCAAATGACGGCTTACAACTTGAACGAAAACCTTTGCGCTTCTGGTGTACTAAATTGCCTAACCACTTGAGGATATTTGCAAAACATTGGAGCTATTGAACCTGCAAGCTGAATATCCTGCTACTTTTAGAAACGCGTTATACTGGTTTTTGAAGACGTGTTTTACTGTTAACAGAATGTTGAATTCCATGGTGGAAGGATAATAAGGTTTGCTCGACGGCTTGTCAAAACCGCCATCTTTTTGTTTTGTGACGTCAGTCAGGGTCCGTTTTTGACATTCGATAGCTGTGACCGCAATTTAAATTTCTTTGATAAAAAAGTGAAAATTCAAAACAAGTTAGTAAATCCAACAATAATGAGGGAATTCATTTCATTGAGTGATTTTTTTATGCAGAAAAATGCCGCACTGTTCAGTCAGAGGTTGTAAAAGCTGGACGTGTAAAGACATGGCTTGCAACAGAAAAAGTTTTAATTAGAAAAACGCCAAGCGACACAAATTAAAAAAAGGATATGGAACTGCTCGGGAACAAAAACATTCTCCATTTTATTTTGGGGTTAATAGTGTAAACCCGCCCCTTTTCGTCGATTGTGTTAACACCACGTACGCTCCACCGATCGAGAAATTGACATGAGAAGTTGAAGTAGTTCAGAAAGTTGTTGTTTGAAATATACTGTTAACAATTGTAGTACGATTACAACAGATCTAAATCCAACACTTCGAGACCTTTCACTCGTGAGCGAACAATAACACGCACAACACGAGTGGTTGCTGACAAGCTAGACCCTGGCCCTCTATGGACTGTAGCGCCACCCATGTTATTATTATTATTATTATTTTATTATTGCTTATATAAATATTGCTGATAATAAAAAATATTGCTTGAATCACATTATCATATGAAATGATTGATTGTTTTGTCTGTTTTTTGACAAATTTGTATATACAGCGACGAAATTCACCATGTCCTTCATTCCAACATTTGAAATGCTGGAAAATATATTGCGAAATACTTAAAATTTGGGCTGAAATGTTGAAACTAGCCGAAATGTTGGATTTACGTGCGGTATAAAGTACTATTACGAACAAAATGGCTACTGGAGAGGTGCCGCCATAACCTTTGTTAGTCAAAACACAATAAAAAAAACATTGTACAGTCATGTATTATTATAATTTGTTCAGAACAAACCTTCATGAACCGATTCCATTTCAAAACATGTCAAATTAGCTTTCCAAAAAAGCAAACCACGCAAAATGTTTTTTGTTATTTTTGACGCCTTGCAAACTGCACACGTGATCTAGGAAAAACACTAAACTTTGCAACACAACTTTGTGGCCAATTAGTTAGCTTTTGTATTTTATTTGAAGTCTGCATAGTATTTTTTTTTCGAGTTGAAAATAAGGGCTATGCTACCCCGCAGTGGATGGATTGTCCGAGTAAACGATTGGATGATAAATTCGAGTCGATCAGTCAACGAAATTTTTCATACCCGTTCATCAAAATACGGCACGGAATGAACTGATTTATGTTCTCCTCCACACTCTCACGGGCAACAGCGATATTTTTTGTGAGATAAGAATATAGCGCTTCCTCTATAATTTCAAGTTGCATTTCATGGGAACTCCTCCACCAACCTCGTTGGATATACATACTTTAACAACAAACAAAAAACTGAACTAATTAAAAGAGGAACGTACAAATAAATCCCCGCTTTGGCGTAGTGAGGAGCTTCGTTCGTACGTGTGCCGAGTTTTCCACCGACGGTACATAGTTTCACTCCGGCACATAAACTTTAATTTTCATGAACCTATTTCTCCCGATTTACTGCTCCGACGGTACAACAACCCACCCAGAACTGTAGCATGCCCCGGAAGAGAAAAAGGGAAAGATGAAATATGCATTTTAATGTTCGTACTCTAACGCGAATGTTGTTTTAATACAAAGTTAGAATCGCTCGAAATTTCTTTGACTTAACTCTTATTTCTTCGATTCGACAAACAACAAGGACGATGTTCTCTAGATACGGGTTTCAAGCCCTTTTCAACTTTGTATGTTAATGAGATACGCAGTATAATTTTTCTCTGGCAATAATCTCGTACATAGCGCTTTGATTATATTCTTTAGCCCTGATTTAAGTTCAGACAACTTTTATCATTCAGTCTTAGAATGTTGTTGGCAATAATTTGCTATGCGTTGTATTGATTCGATTATTGTTCACTTAAGGGTGCTTAAAGGACAACAACGAAATTAAATTACCGAAATTACATCTGACTACTGTAATGTTCTTTCTACGAGGTTAGTTTGGCTTGTCAATAACTTTTTCAAGTTCCCGCACAGTAAATTTAAAAGACTGCTCTCCGTCAACTGCCAAAAGTTCCGTCATTTAGTTTGTGCTTGACAGGCACTGAGAGCAGACAAGCTTAGCTCAAGCTTAAGTTTAAGCTTTATTTTTTGTCTATCCACTATGATGATTCTGTTCAAAAATGTTTCGTAAAGCATGACCTAGTGCGCCCTTAACCGCACCAAGCACATGTGGAATTTGATAAATGAAAGGGAAAAAATGAAAAATGGGCAATTCTGCTGATAATATAAACAAACTGAAAACATGAGACATTTTTTCTCTTTTACAGTAAAAAGAAAAAATAAAAGCAAACTCGGGAAGTATTTCTGACAGATGGATATGCACGCATGTGTTCATTATCGCTACTCAGGTGTTTTGTGATGTAGCAGTTCATTACAGTCTGCCACTAGCTCATGTTTATTATTTTTAGCCTTAAATCTATTGACATATAAGAAGCCTATGTTGCGAAATAAATCCTTATTTGTTTTGTTGGATTATTTGTTGCAATTTTAATGGGAATGCCATTATCTCACTCTAAAAGCCCTCGTCATAAGCCCAACTCTTCAACACCAAAATCCTTCGCCATGGACAGAAGTAGGTTCCGCTTTCGGGCTATACGGTATCCCAACCAAACTCCCAGAACTTTTGGCGAGACATTGGGTGGCGTGAATAAAAATAGAGAGTGAGAGTTCCCTCAGCATTTTGGAAGGAACACTACATCTGGTGTAAATAAACAATGTATTTCCTTAAGTTTAACGAAACCCCACAACTCAGATATTTTGACAGCTGAGTGTTATCTTTAAAAGTGAATAAAGATGGAAAGAAATGGGAGATCAATTGTAGCAGTTGAGTGTGCATAAGAGGTGACTTCAAAAGAGAAAAAAAAAAGTTAAAATATGGTGGATACTGTTTTGAAAGAGGAAAACTTTGACGGATCAAGTGAAACCTCATTAAAAAAGGGAAATCTGGAATGGAACATGGCGATTTCATAAAACTGTATTTAAATTTTAAACTCAACTCCAGACACGTTGTGTCTCATTCATCCATAGATTTGCTTTTGCACATATTGCTAAACTGTGGATCTGTGAATCCTAACGTACTCACCAACTCCAACTTGGAATGCCGAGTCACCAATGTATCGAAGGAGTATTTAAATCTTCTCAATTCTTGGCATGACGTCACCAGGAATTTTTTCAGGAATATAGGAACTGATTTTACGTTATTAACTCGTATCTATACAGGTTCTTGAAATTGCACCCTGTGTACGCGAAACGTCATGAACAGAGATGGCAGAGTAAACTGCATGAGGTAATCTACTTGATTAATAACGCGTAGTTTTGATTATTTTCATTTGTTACTTGCGGATTTTGCAGTGATTTCAGAATGTGTTCTCATTTTTCACATACAAGCCAAACATCTCAACTACATTTTGACATTTTTTCTACGTCTACTACATTTTCTTACATGTCCAACATTAACTACCACAATGAGTATGAGCTGGCATAAGAAATGTGGCATTTCTGCAATCTCTGGTCGTGAATTCTAAGTGCTTTATTTTCGCGTTTGTATGTTGAAAAACTTTATTGCACATAATTTGCACCCACCTTCACACAGACCCTTACTCTAGTTTTTATTCACACCAAATTGAGTGTTTCCTTGAACGAAAATACTTTACTCATGTAATTTCCCTCGGAGTGTTCCCTTAGTTTTTATGTACACCGCCCTTTATCTGTGTGTGTTGCCTCTGGGATCTCTCCTATGGGCCGCCCCTGAGCGACTGCTTGTTACAGGATGTCTAATTGTTGACAATATATATAAGTTATATTATATAAAATAATTCTGGCCATCAATCTTGGCTTATGTATTCAGGACATGGAAATTACCGGAACGGAATCGATGGAACCAAAACTGCACATGGCTTACTCTTACGGTATCAGGACCATAAACATTTTTCACATTTTCAATTGCCTGCCTTGCGTTTTCACCTTTATCGAAGTTCCAGTTTTTGTATATTCAATCACAAGACTGTTCGTAAAGTTTTTCTTTTTTCATCTCATTTAGGTGGGTACGATGGGGCGTACACAACGCGAGATATAGATTACTAAAGTCATTGCATTACCGTCAACTATTGAAATATTTAGACTGTTGAGGCCGACATTCCTGGTTGATTAGTATGGTACTAAGCCTAGACAGCCACATTTTTGAATGGTCGTTGGCATTTGTAATACAATTGTAAAATAAATATACGTTTATTATATTTTATAAATATGTATGTACTTATCTTGATGTACATATGTTCATTGTGATTGGCAAGGATTTAAAAGTGGCGATTTCTTTGGCATAAATTATTTTTTTTTAAAGATGCACACACACTTACAAATATTTTCCCGCATTAAGAAGAAGTCATTGGCCGTCAAAAATGTCTTAAGATATTGTGATGTAAACACACAAAATAAATTCCAAATGGTTTTTTTTTTCTCTATTACATCCTCAGTTGGCCTTACTTTTAAAGTCGTACTCACTTTATTTCTACAGGTACCAACCTACAGGCCTACATGCCAAATTATTCGTTGTTTTCACCCATAAGATTTATAGAGGCATACAATCAACATCCCACATTCGACGTTAACAAACAAAAATATGTTATTTTACTTTTTTACTTTTTCCTTGGGCTTCAGTTGGCAAAGTCTTTCTTTGATGGTATTCAAACTTAAAATTTGTTTATCTTTTAAACTTTTCAAATTGTTTGTCGAACTTTCATACATCTTCACGGCATAAAAATGTGTGTACGCAGGTAGAACATCTTTTGCGGTTCGAAGTAGCATTCCAGGGGAAAGGCGCAAATGGGCGGAGGCATACTTCGACTCACGAGTAACAACATCCAGCACCGCAAATATTAGGGACTTCCATCGATCATTATGTATTCACATGACGAAATTGAAGGTGTCCCTTTTGCCAGATTTAATGAATAAATTCATCCCCTCATCACAAGAGATTAATTATGCCCCTGAACAGAATGAATAAGGAACCTTCAGTGCTGCACCAGGGCAATTCAATTTTGTAGGATATTATCATTAACTAGTTAATTTAGGAATTTTAGAATATCGTTTGATTTTCAATCAAAAATGTAGCCTATCAACCGTGCTCGAAAAAGGACTGAACATGTTAAGCGCTCAAGTGGCTGAATTATTTTCTGAAAGATTTAACATTTATTTGATTGGAAAATTCACAATACAAATGAATCTATGGGACACATTTTGAACCTTTTTCAAATGCTACTTATATCCTCATTTGTACATGCATGACGAATCCCAATCTTGACATGTCTGATGACCATAAACAGATATTCTTTTCAGAATAGCATTGGCCATATTTTTTGCAACTCGTTTGTTTTATGAGTAGTTGCTTGGAATTTCATTTGCCAGACAGAACAGACATGAGTGTTGGATGAAGGGTGAGTGTATTTACAGTAAATCTTCGATTCGCTGAATTCAATTACCATAGGCACGCATTTTCGACAAGAGAGCTTGATGCAAAACTCTGTCAAATGCCTTAGAAATATCAACGATCTTGCTTTCTTGGCATGCTAGGAATAATTAAATAGATTAACTGTATACATACCCAAATAAAAGAAATTCAAACACACATGAGTTCAACACGAAGGAGGGAGATTCCTGGTGGAATCTTAAAACAGTCTACGGGAGGAAACTAAGTAAAGGACGTTTGATATTCTAGAAGCGGCTGTGTAGCAACACCTCGCTGAAAAAGAGGAATTCTATCTATGAACGTTTGATGTAACTGGAGAAAGGAATCGGAACGGAAGTCGTACAAAAGACAAGGCATTGACATTTCAGATCAAATGATATGGTACTGTGTGTTGCTTTCTTCCGAAGATTAGAGAAAAAACTTTGAAGTATTTGCCAATAAAATAGATTAGATACTGGTGAGTTATGTGTTAAACTCCGAAGTTTTTACAATTTCCTTTGGATCTGAAAAATCGGCTTCGGAAAGCATACCAAATAGATTCAAAATACGTTTTGACCAAAAATGCTAAAATATGGATTTACTTACAGAAAATCTAAGAACATATGCAGTTTTTTAGATCCCCTTGGACAGTATACACCCACTTGCCGTGGCGTAGTGGATTAGTTCTTCGACTCCTACCCAATTGAAGCTCGTTGCCTGGGTTCGAATCCCGGAACAATAGCACGCACAACACGAGTGGTTGCCATGAAACTAGGCACTGGCCCACAACAGGCTATAGCGCCACCCATATCATTATTAATATTTAAGACAGCTTTTAAAGTTGTTGTTGTTGAGACTGAGGTCTTTTTTTACCTTTAATGTGAAATCGATTAAATCTTAAACCCAAAAATAAATCACAGTATAATGTTGGAAACTTGAACGTTTCTATAATTTGATCATTTTGGAAAGATGAATGAATTGTAATAAAACTTCCTTCCGGGCGAAAGTCTACGTGTTTTTATACGTTTTACAAAAACCTTTATTATCGTTTTTCTTTTAAATTCAAATTATTGGTTCGATATATTTAATGTTTTTTGCTAGATATATCCATAAACGTTATTTTTTGAAAATTTTTTATATCTGTTCATCATTCCAAGTTTCTACTGTAACGCAGACAGTAATACCCATCGGTATACAACCAGAAGGTAACAATTGAACAAATAGCGCACGCTGTTATTCACGAACTATAAGCGGTATCCGAACAAGTTCTCTTCGTTTGGGGTCTACTCATATTCAATTGGTGAAGTATGTACTGTCAACGAACAGTGATGTCAAGTTAGTGCAGTTTAAAATAAGTGCAGTAATAAAATAAAAGTGGTTGTATTGGTGGTTAGCGTCCTTATTTCGGCTTGTTCAGAGGACAAGCAAATTTGTTTCTTTCGCGTGTCGCCAATAATTGTCCAACATTTTCACTGTAATGAACAACGTTTTAATCGTCTCAAGCGGAGCGCTCATAATTCAAAGTCATTCAACAACCTATTTAAGGTACCACTGACACAGGTGATGTAATTCCCAGATTTAAGTATATCTCTATATAAGTTAATTTCATGAACAAGTGGTTCGACTGATGGAAAGAATATTCAGCACTCAACCCTTACACGGACACATAAGCAAACATTTTTGACTTAAATTATTTCATCACCCGTAACCCTAACTTCCCTACAATCACTTCAAATGTTTGGTTATTTCATTTCGTTCGGTGAATGTTACCCCTAAAGAGTATATCTCTCACACATGATATTTTGCAGATAATTTAATCACTTGCTGCTATTTTCCTGTTTTCCATCTCCTCATTTCGGCAGTTGCTTCCTTTCTTCTTTACAAAGTGTACATGACACTAGACCTATTGTAGGTGTTTGTTGCGTGGGTTAAATCTCTAAGTCATATAAAAATGAAAACATGGAACCTCTAGAAGAATAGAGGGTATTTTTATGAATGAAAGGCGGAATAAATTGAAAATGGTGGCGGATTTATCTGTCAAAACGAAACCAATTTACAATGGCTTCTTGGAATCCAGTAACACCGTTGGGAGAGTTTATGGGTACCGTTTCGGGAGAGACTCAGATTTACAACTGCTCGAACTGGGTAAATATTTATGACTTCCAGAATCCGAGTTTCTTTTTGTAACAACCCAAATGTCCAAATAAATTGTATTCACCCACGATTGGAATTATTTATGTCTCTCACCTCCAAAATCCTCTTTTCCCAGTGCGTAAGCGCCGTTCCTTCCCCACCCTGATCCTCCAGTTCGGCACCTTCCAATTCGGGGCAGTTGAAATGTTTACGAGCCTCTTCGGCAACCCGGGGCGTCACCATCATATCGACCACCTTCCGAATGGCCCCACCCCGGACGGACCATTTTTCCCTGACCACTTTGCGTATTGTTGTGTTGCTCCACTGATGAATTTGTAACCTAGGATTGAATTGAATTAAATTTAAATGAAACATCAAATTGAATAGCTTGGTATACTTTTCATTGAGGTATGGTTTTCCAGTATCGGATTTCCGGAGAGTTCGGGGCTCACCGTGTTCGTCGCGAAAAAACGCATACAAACTGACGGAGAACCCAAGCGCGTGCAATATTTCGTGCTTCACGGTGGAGAGCAGTGTTTGTAGCTCTTGTGGTTTTGTGCTTATGCTATCGGGACAGAGGTTGGCGTGTCCCGCTATTGGTCTGTCTAGGGCAGCTTCTTGTTGGCAATGAGCGGCGTAAGCTACTGTAAGTCCTTTGTGACATCGTTCGGTTTGTCGTGCCGATACATAGAAGACGAAGTCAGCGTTTTCTATTCCTGGCCCGCGTTGTGTGTTCGGATCAGGCCGACAGTCCTGCCCGGTGGCATTGCAAACTCGGCAAACCTAGGAAGGATGAAAAATACAATAATTGATGGCAAAATCGTTTGTAATTGGCAAAGAATTACGTCCAAATGTTCCTCTGGTACTTGGATTTCGCCGCACATCGTTATCGATTTGCAATGATCTATGCAGTGAGTGAGGGAATCCTTTACAAATACCTGGGTACTGTCACATTTTCTGGAGAAGAAGAAACAACAGAAACATTTCATTAGTTGGTTAGCAGCAAATATAATCATTTAAAATTACACAGAAACTGCAATTTTCTGACCAGAGATGACAGAGGAGAAGTTAGGATTGCGTTCATAACAACAAAGATTCGTTGTAAAACGGCAAGTGTCTGTGGAGAACGTATTAATTTAATGGAATGTATGAATCGACTCGGTGGTAGATGGTACTTGTGATACTTCATTATGGACTGCCTTACAGTTGCATTCAGGTCGGGAATGCTCCTAAGACACTATAAGTGATGAACAATAGAGGGAATTTCTGCCCGACTAACGCTGTTCGAGAGGCACTCACAGAAATTGTAATTGAATACACATTTGCTTGAGGAATTCCTTGAGAATAAGGACAAATGAAGTAGTGGAGTGCAGAGAGATTGAAATGAGTCGGACATGAGCTTGCTTTGTTTCAGGCTTGCCTTGAAACTCATAATTTAATGCGTATATCTGTTACTACACATATTAAAATAAATTAAATTTATTTGCAGACAACGAAAACGGAGAATTTGAAAATATTTATTTACGAATACTATAAATCATGTGTATTTAAAGAAATCTAGTTTATCCAGTTTCGGTAATTCAACTGGGTGAAGAAAATTACAGCAACTAGAGGGGGAGTGGTCATAAATGCTAATAATATCACGTCCAAGTAGTGAGGTGGCATTTTCGCATGCCGACAGGATATTATCAACTGAAGCGACAGTCACGTAGGGAGATAATGCTTCTGCACTTGTCCGTTAAATGAAGATCTAAGGAAACATAAGCATTGCTATTCTAACTCGAAATTACTTAACATAATTGGCAATTGAACATTTCGAAGCGTAGCTAGCCCGAGTCTGGTAGTTTTTGTATTATTGGAAATAGCGGTTCTTTTTAGATTAAATTGGCAACATTGTTTTCCGTGGGAGCTGAGTTAATAGTTCCCGTTTTCTCTCAGTTCTTGAGGTTAGTTTTTACTAATTTGTGCGTGATAAAGGCATTACGAATACCCATAAGTGTCCGAGGTCAAGACACTGCACGAGGTCTCTCTGCACATTGCAGCTGAAATATTCATGTCTGAATTTAAACCACAAGTCAGATGCCGCAAAATAAAATCAACGGAAATGAAAGCACGTCGAATAATAACACTGATGAACAGAAACATCAGGCGGCCGCCAAGTCGACGACTACGCACTTGAGCCTACGCAGCCCATACGAGCAAAATACTTTTCACAGCCCCACCTCTTTCGAGTTACTGTCAATGCTCGAAGAATATAACTGTCTAGAAATAGCTTCTCAAATTGGACCTTCGGAGTCGGCATAAAATTGCTGGTCCCTTCCACTCGTGAGGGAACAATGACACGCACAAACCGAGTAGTTGCTGAGCAGCTAGAATATAACAGGACCAAGTGTCTAATACCAAAGGATGCTTCTATAGCAATAAATTAGCCTGTTAGTCTGATTGACTACACTGACTACATCTCAGCTGTAAAGAAACAAAAACCTGCATTGCCGGTAAAATTTGTTTGAACAGCAGTTGAAGTTTGGCAGAGAACACAGAAATTGGACAGCAGATGCCTGGAAACGTGTAGTGTGGTCAAAGCAATAAGATTTAATCAGTTTCAGTTCGACGGTAAACATAAACAACCCTGGAGAGGCCGCCCACATGTACCAAGTTAAAGAGACAGTGAAGCTCGTAGGAGGGGGTGTCATGATATGGAGTTGCTTCACAAGTGGTTCACAAGTTGAACCACTTCTAATAAAAAAATCAATGCAATAATAGGTAAAGAACAGTATTTGCTCATTTCACATGGCGGCACGTGGCGGACGTTGGACCACTTCAAAAAATCTCATTTCGCAGACTCCAATTCCCAATTTTTTTTTTTTTGGTAGGACCGCTTGTCTTGAAGTGGAAGTTATATTTCAACACGATGACGACTCAAAGCACTCGCCTAAAATAGTGGAATGGCTTACTGGAAAATAAGCTGTATCTTCAAAGTTGTTTTATAGTTTCCCGTTATGTACCATATAAGTACAAGAATTGGCTTTAATATTTCTATTCTTATGTAGGATTAATTACCCTCAATACAAGCATGTACTGAACTCAATTAAGATGCGGTGGAATATTTGTCCTATCGATTGAGAAACCTAAACAGTTCGCAGTATTGTTGGTGCCCTCAAAATGCTATGTTTCCAAACTGTTGTGTATATAGACATAGCAAGGTTGGAATGTTTTCAGGATGTATCGGCACAAGTGCCATTAATGGATATAATTTATGGCTCGCTTAAGTGATAGCAGACATCATTGAGATTTAGAAGCATTGAATTCCACTCTATTGTTCTAACTCCGGTTGATAATGGTTAACATACGCTACCGATTAATTCTACGGCCGGAAGGCAAG
Source organism: Eristalis tenax (assembly GCA_905231855.2). Taxonomy (NCBI): domain Eukaryota; kingdom Metazoa; phylum Arthropoda; class Insecta; order Diptera; family Syrphidae; genus Eristalis; species Eristalis tenax. Next base: position 2,908,802 of record HG993124.1, read on the forward strand.
GTCCTGAGAAACGAATATGCAAAGCTGGGAGTATTGCTGGGAGCTGGGAATAAAAATAAGAAAAAGTGTCGGACACAGAACCGAACCCTGGGGAACGTATTTATTTGATGGATATTAGGCTTGAATTCGTCCAAAACAACACGAGAACGGTTTTAAAGGCAATTTATAATCCATAGAGCTAAACTTTGTCAATGCCTTAGAAATTTCAAACACTACATTGGCTGAAAAAATCGGCTCCACGTTTCAGTGTTGCTATGCCATTAAATCACAAGTGAACCTGTTGCTGCGGACACCATAATACGTCTTAGTGACGTTCATGGATTAGTGACATTCATGGATTAGTGACATTCATGGATTCCAGTTTGGCAGAGCACTGCCATTTCGAAAAACATGCTTCAGTTATAGAAACTCATGGTGAAGCCATTGTCTGGTAGAATCACTTATGTCTTTAAAAATGATCACGGTCAAAACGTTAAAGTCAAAGTATGGATGGCGCAGTTGGTTAAGTGCCTGTCCTTAATTATAAGGGTCCCCGGTTGGAATTCCAGTGAAAGCAAAGTCAAAATACTTTTATCGGGTTTTCAAATCTGGTCCAGTCACGATTTGGCGTTGGGATCAAATTAACGGCACTATCACTGGAGTGGTACATCAGTGGTAGTAGTTTGAACGGGGGTTGCTGCCTGGCAGTACAATGGACACAGTCATATGGCTGAGTGCTCCAGTATGGTGTTCAATAACCTCTGACAAAAAGAAGCGATATAAAGACATGATTACAAACTTGTTCGTGCAGCACTGACTTGGAATCAAACATACGCGTTATTGCCAAAATACAGCTTTATGTAGGGTTGGCGAAATGCCCAATATTTCAATCCCGAGTCTATCAAAGAAATTAAGTTTGTTTTTTCTGTATTGAATTATGGATTCACAAACCATCCCAGAATCCACAATGGACTTACTGCCTGTGGACTTATGACCCTGCAACGGAAATTTCGTGTTTGGGGATTTGGTACTTCGAGATTATAACATCGTTTTTTTTGCGTTTTGGGGATCGCGTACTTGGGTATTATGTAGGTATCCCCTTGGTTTATTACGAAGAGTATGAGAATTGAAAATTTGACCTACAGATTCCGTCATGTACACGCCATCCACAAGGGTCCCATCATATTCAAATATTAATGTCATAAAATGATCTATCAATGTCATGGATATTTAAATCATTTTTCTGTGGCTGACTTCAATTTAAAGTTGTCCGCCTCTAAAAATGAGACTACGTCCCACTTCACGACATAAGCAATCTGAACTAAATTCCGCCTTAATACATGAATCCGTTTAATTAATACACGAATCCCTAAATACGAGTGCACATCAACATTCTATGAAACTTATAGAAATAAAAGAAAAACAGAATGGACGTTATCCTACACAAGCAGATACATTTCAATAATTCCCCTTGAATTGGTGATTCCTTAGAAAATCTTCAGATTTTCGCTCTCTCGTCCGTCAAACATGTAATCTGTAATGTATTTCCAACTCATCGGAATCATGAAACATTTCCAACCTTTGATGTCGTTTCTATGGCTGTGTACATGCTTGATAGAACTTACCTGTTCAAACGAATAATTCCTTTGGTCTCCCGCACCATGAGTGCTTGTTCCCAAAATTGTACTGCTTCAGGAAGAACGGTATTCTGCAATATAAGAATTCAAAGTATATAGAAGACCAATTTGAAGTCGATAAATTTCAAAAACTCACATTGATCAATTCGAACTTATCTTCATCTAATCTGAAAGTAAAAAAAATGAATTACTTTTATTACTCGTCTGACTTTTTTCCACGATGATGTTCACATTTATGCTCCATCCCCGGGGGGCATATTGTTTTCGTATAAAAGTTGTTATACTTCCACCCCGGGGAGACGTTAAATTCATTTTTTAAGTCGGGACATTGTCAATAGAAACGTCATCTCGACATTCCCTGAAGTGGGGACATTCAGCGAATGTGTATCAAGCATTCAAAACATGAAAAATAATATGATGAATTACCACCAACAGTTAGCACAGCAAGACAGACACATTTTTGCGTGTCCAGGGATAAACTTTCGCTGTTATGGCATCAATGAGGGGTGACAATAAAAGGAAAAGAGTGACAGCATGAGAAATGGTTTCCTATCAACTGGAAATTTCAAAAACATTTTGTCAGTACGCAATGCAAAAGAAGAAACATTTAACAGAAATCGTTCAAGCTGTACGCAAGTGCACATAAATGTCATGTGCACCACGATGCGGGACTGCTTTTCTGGGTGAAGACACCAAAGCCAGGATGATCTCCCGTAGGATTGAACTGCATAGGTTCGTAGCGATGAATGCAACAGTTTTAAGTTTTCGGAAGCGGGAAAGTTTTCGGAATCCGGAATACCTAGTACGGAGAACTTTGGTTCTCTCATATGCTTTCAAATAACAACCCATGCTTTCGTCTCTCAAAGCCACGAAACGAGACAATATGCTGGTCCTTTGATTTGAAATAATGAAGTATTTGATAGATTCTTTTTCAGTTGTTAACATAGCCCGTACATTACGGGCAATTATACGTCGACCAATCATTCAACAGGCGAAAGAAAATTTGCATGGCAAGATTTATCTCTGCTGAAAACGTTCGCTCTCAATTTTCTTTATAATAGCGCACACGAAATGCCCATACCGTAAATTCAAAGTAGAGAATGTATGCGTGAGTTGTTAAAAATATCCCAGAGGAAATTTAAAAAGAGAAAATTGGCCAACTTCTGGATTTTATATTTTAGACTGTGAGTCTGAGTGCCGATTAAGTAACTCGACCGACTGGATGCAGCTGTTTCTGTACGAAAACCCAGCATCGCATCGGTAAGTTGTTAGAAATGGTAGAAGAACCATAAGAGCTTTTTCTGCGACTGCAGGGTATTCATCTTTCAGTTCAACCCAAAATGTATTCAAATTAGTATCTTCTTACTAACTTTTGGTACAAATTTGTGTGTCATAATACGAATTAGAGCATACTCACTTACTATACACTTAATCCATTGTCAGCGCGGCATAACAAACACCAATTAATTCGGGCAATAAAGGGTTGAAAGAATAAAACTTTTGGTTAACCCATTCTACCCAGACACCAAGTTGAATATAGTTTTAAATGAATATAGTTTTTTTTGTTGTGGTTCTTACTTGGAAGAACTGGCAAATTACGCTCAGTTTGTCGGATATATCGACCAAATCAACCTGTTAGAAGAAGTGGCAGCACTGACGTTTACTGTGCCTAGTGGCTTTGATCTGTGGAAAATGTCAACAACTCAAAAGAAATGTCAATGGTTCTTCTTCTTGTAAAATACAGAGTGACCACGAGGGTCTGATGTAACAAAATCATTAGTAATTCTTGCCATCGGGGCTTTTTATTATAAAGTTTAGAACACTTTGGCATCCCTTGTAGGGAACCTTTGTCATCGTATAATTCTGAGAGACCTGATTTCTCCGAATCTAAGTTCGATTTAGAAGCCAGATTTCCGAATCCATCAAGCGGTAACCATGAGCAACCCAAAGGAATCAAAAGAAGAAATGGTGGCAAATCTTATTCTGAACATCTCCGCCAACACTCAGAAACCAGTAAAAGCCACAAAAAAGACTAGAGGTTATTATCTAGCTCGGAAGTGCCTCCTCATGGGTTATTGGGCTTAATATATTGCCGCATGGGAGGAGTTCAACGTAGAAAGCAAGAAAGAACAATTATCTGCAGTCGAAGCGACTTACTGTGAAGCCAACGGAGGACTCATCGAACTGATGGAGTTAGCGACAAAGCAGGGGTAGCTCGCGTAGGCGTACTAACCATCATCCACCAAGACTTCCAGCGATCGAGCTTCCAAACTTCTCTGGTTCATTCTTAGAATGGCTACCTTTCAAGGACATCTTCAGCACGTGTGTCATCAAGGACGCATCATTAACCAATGTTCAGCGACTGTATTGCTTAAAGAGCTGCTTGTGCGGGGAGACAGATGTATCTCGGCATCTCGGTAACTGAAAACAGTTTCAATTTTTTTTTTCATTTCTACAAACAGTGCTCATAGTGCAAATGCTGGATAACTGTACATATGTAGGCTTACGGATTCAGGAATGGACTGTCCGACAAAGAATGTCTTAAGCTCGTTAGCAATTCCAATACTCGCCTTGACTGGAGTGGGGTTGATTTTACGTAACTATTTGTACGGCTTGATCGAGCACCTTTTTAAGCCGGGTGATATTGTCTTTGCGACAAAGGCAAGACGATGTAAAACGCGATGAATACTTGTCGTAGAGAATGAGCTAAGAAAGACAAGACTAGTCCATCGACGAATTTCAGATACTTCACGTTTTAATATCACGAATTTTAGACTTCAAAAGTCATCGCACTCGACGAGCTTAACAGAAATAATGAAAGTTTGACGAGGATTAATTTATGCGACGCAATTCAGTTCGCACGATTGCGCTCATTATCATCAAAAAGGGGTTTAATTAAATTCAGTCCAGTCCTTAGATGCAGGTCAAAAAAGAGAAAATTATGAGTATGACACATATTCCCACCATAGAATAATGTGCCGATATACTCATTAAAACGTTTTTTTTTACTTCGAAGATGCTCAATTGTGGTTAATTGGATGACGCCCACTTAAGAAATAATTTATTTGCAAGATCAAAAGAGGATTAAGGCTTTTGGCTTTTGTGCATTCGTGCACATGCTTTGTTAAGTTCAACGAATCTCAGGTAGTCTCTTCTTCTTGCCATGTCAGGAATGGAGGGTTGCGGGCAGACAGCACAAGCAATTAACAAAAAATACAGTAATCTTAATTTTTTTCTGTTGTCAACGTGAAAAGAACCGTCACACTGTTCATACGGAGAATGGCTTTAATTCTTTTTTTCATTCAAGAGTTCATGAAAGGATTTTACTTTAATACAAGTCAAGATAAAGGGTGTTCCAAAATTAGTTTTTACATTGTTTTTTGTTTTATTGAATTATAAAGTATATAGGATGATGTTATTTATAGAATAACATTTCGGGCAAAAGGGTCTCCGCGGCTACGCTGACTTCTTCCTGTCCACGACGACGAATGATGTTCAGGGATTTTCGCCAACGCTCTCATGCACTGCTTCGACATTCGCAGAGGACGATTCGATAGAAAACGAAGACGTCACAGCGGCCGAAGAAATCGGGAGCAGCCGGAGCGGGCAATAATCCGAATTGCTTCTCATCATCATTATGAACAATTGCATCAACAATTGCTACTTTAATAGCAAGTGGAAAATAGCGAATACTGTTGCAATACCAAAAAAGGGGAAAGCTGCCAGTGTTTCAGGATACAAGCATATATCGCTCTTGAGCAATATAAGCAAGATCCTGGAGTACCTGGTAGTGTGAAAAAAACTAAAGCGATGGTCTACCGACCTAAACCTAAACTTCTGGGAAGAACATTCAACGCTGCATCCTCAAATGAAGTTCCACCACTATGCTGTAGCTGCTCTGGACAATAATGAGGTCACCGTCGCTTCTTGAACGTGGAAAAAGCCTTCGAGACGGTTTGATTTGAGGGACTCATCTACAACCTGAACCAGATGGGATTCAGCTCCAACATCATCAGAATAACTTATAGCTTTCTGCATTCCAGAAGATTCTACGTTTCAAAAAGGCAGCAAATCAACAGCTGGAGTTGCACAAGGATCAAAGCTGGGACCATGGCTTTTCAACATCTGCACGGCAAATCAACCATATCCAACCAACACAGCGAACTGCTGTCTATTTGCAGGTGACTCGCTGACTTATGCCAGCTCGATGTCATCACAAACTGCAGCGCGAAGCGTCGAAATTCAAATAGCGAACAAATTTGAATACTATATCAAATGCGATATTCGTATCAACGCTGTGAAATCGGTACCTTCGTGCTTAGGGAGACAATCCAGAGGTGAATGCAAATCAGCAGCCAAATGTCGGAGCATGAAAACAGTGCTCCCTAACGGTACTGAGATATCAACAAACGAAAAGATCAAGTATCCTGGCGTTAACTTCACGGAAAGGTTGAAGGTCAACAGTCACTCGAAAGTGACCCTTAAGAAGGCCAACCTAGGCTTCCATCGCTTCTATTTCTAGATGCGCAAGTAAAATGGATTAAGTCAGAGGACAAAACTGCTGCTTTACAAGCCGCTTAAATGGCCGATCTTAACATACGGCTTCCCAATATGGTACATCAACTCTAAGACCAGCACGAATAAGCTCACAATTTTCGAAAAGAAAATATTGCGAATATGTACCGGACTCACCTTCGATAGGGACGCTTAAAGGCACCACAGCAACACCATGGTGGCACATGTAAATCCATTAAAAAACACGACCGCGCGAAAGCATCATTGTGATTTGGCCATTTCAACTCAATGCTTGTATATAAAATAATTTTGATTTGTTGATAGTAGTGTGGAAGAGAATGTCTGATTGATGAAATTAAATAAATGAATATTGTTCAATGATGAAAACGTTTTTCTGTCTGTATTACCCCTAAACTGTCAACAGTCAAATTGTTTGTTTTTACACTGAACCACAATTAATTGCACCGGAGCGAAATTTCCAGTCTTGCGTTATTTTTGGTACACCCTTTACAAAGCACACCTGTGTGCAGATTACCTACCTTAAAGAAAGACCATTGTTGTACTGTTTAGACAAATATTGTGAATATTCAATCATGGAATGTCATTTTAATGGAGTCCTTCCAGTAATCATCATGAAATCTTTGAAACTTCAAAAATTCGGTCTAGATTCCATTAAAGCAACAGCTTTTACAGGGATTTAAGCATGTGTGTGTATCGATTTAAGCATCTGTTTTCGTAGGGTATGCCACTACGAATTGAATTTATCCTTTACAGCGGGAGGGATGATAAAACTGAGTCGTTTTGATGCCTTGCAGCTGGTTAAATTGATTTGATAATAAGATAAAGTTATTTCAGAAATCCTGTAACCTTTTTACAGTAAGGATATTCCGGCTTATAAGGTACTTAATCCCTTGAAAGCTTTTATGTTCTTCTAAGAAATCCTGCTGCCATGGAAGCGAGTTCATCTCATTCGTTTGCTTTGGAATGCCGGATAAGGAATGCTTTTTTATTCAACCAAGTAAGACTTTATTCAGAATGTTTATTTTTTGTGTTTTTCACAACCTTCACAGTCGCTTTTCAAGGAGCTGCCGTTTGAACATGAAACGATGTGCCTTTCAAGTCATTAGCTTATGATTTTAGAAGTTGATATTTGTTGTACTCTGATGTCTATTAATAGCATACCTGGAAGTATTCACTGTGATACAGAAATAAAATTACCTCAGATCAGAAGAGGATTGCACTGATTTTACTGATTTACCACTTTCTTGGAAACTCCATTTTTAGGAAAAGTTTGTCTTGTGGTCGCCTTGTAGTAGAAGTCGACGCCCACGACCAGCTGTGTTCGAGTCACTGACAAAGTGTATACTTGTCAAGAGAAGAAAAGTCTCAAACTTCGCCGTTCAGAGGCGGCCCTCCACTCGTGAGATTATATAAAATATTATCGAAATTCCGGCTCAGTTAATGAGATCGGTTTTTATCATTTCGGGCAATTGTAGCACAATGGAAACGTGTGAGCTTTTTTGGCCCTTAAACCACAAATCAACAGAGATTCATGCGAAAACATTGCGGCAAGTGTCGAGCCCATGAAAGCTAATCGCGTCGGGGCCTAAGCAGTTGAATTTCTCATTCAGATAGTCAACCCAGTTGGATTTAGGGCTACATTAGTAGCCTTAGCTTCTGCTGGCGTAAATATTGAAGCCGAACAACCATAGACAATGCCGTGAGTTCGCTGAAAATTTTCCGGATTTTGACAAGGAAAAGATCATTCTCTCGGATGGGGAGTATTTTTGGAGTTAGTTGAGCGAATAAATACGAGCTGTAGATCCAACAGGACGACCATGCAAGCGACGCAACATTCGACGTTGTGAAGGAGGAACTTGGCGACTGGGTCATGGCTCGCGTTCATAAATTGGCTGCCACTTGACACCACTCCCCTGCTTGGTCTCGGGCTACGTCAAGTCTAGGATAAAGTGGTTAGCTTGTCTCTTTGAATTAGCTCGATGGCAACATTCGATATAACGCCGCTTTAGGCACTGCCAGCGACACCGAGGCGGCAAATTTTAATTATGAGCCCTTCCACAGTCCCATCCATAATTACATGAATACGTCAGAATCAATTTTATATCCCACATCGACCTGTTTTATTATAATTTCTTTTTCTACCATTCTTATATGGTCACCTTGTGGATTGCGTGGTTATCCAAAAATGTAAACTCACAAAGAGAAGCAGAGTAGTTTATATTCCACCCAAGATTCTAGCACGCGCAATGCCAGTGGTTGTTGGCGAATGAAGAAAGATACACATCAAACATGGGCTGTAGCGACATCGAAAATGGAGACTCGAAATTGCATCAAATCACAATTAAATGTCGGTACGGCCTTGATCTGATATTATATGAGCTTTCGAATATGTATCACTATGTCCGGTCGCATAGGATCGGAACTATGTCCGTACAACATAAGGGATAATGGGTGTTTTTTTATAGGCATACAAAATACGACACTTGAAGCTAATGTTAGTATCCATGACAATAGCTTTATTTGATAAACTGGTTAATGTCATTAATGTTTAAATAGGCTTTCGCTTCGATTAAGGCGTTCCACAACTTTATCGAGCAATTGGGGCCATATATCAGCAATGACACGGGACATTTCGTGATGATGACTTCCGAATCGAACTTCATATATTCAATCTAATGGTTTGACATCACAGTATCGTCAAAGCTCGAAAATGTCGACGTTGAAATGGACGTGAAGCAGGATAGGTTTGGGGAACCGAATCACGGTTTTCAAATTAAGCTCGCATAAATTCCCCTCATTGTTATAGCTTTAATCAATTCATCATAGAATGGTTAAAAGTACTAAACACAAATCAACTTTCAACAATCAAATCGACAATCTGTAGAAACACTGTTGCCGGTTTAGAAACCAAAACTTTAAAAATAACACCCTTTATTCGACAATTAATGCTATTAATTATCATTAAGACACAAATCAAATGGGTATCTCTTGATGTAATGAGTAAATTGAGATGAATCAATCCTTTTACTTACAAACTGTCAACATTCAAAAAATCGACTTCGAGCAAATTGAAGTCATGACATTACGAAACAAATTGTTTAAAATTTTAAAGCGACTTAATTGAAAGCTCCTTCACAGCCGGATAATCCCACAATTGACTGCCCACTTCAAACACTGAAGTTTCAGATGCCTTTCATTGCAATATTCTCCGAGTATTCTGAGTACCGCCAGAAGTGATTCCGGGAAATGAAAAGTTGGCTTTTATCACGAGGAGTGGAATAGGATTCGACTCACATACCACGCCACCGGAGGCATCAGTGTTCAGACTGAAGACTTATTTTGTGTTCGGAATGTCTATTATCCACAATTAAATGGATAGAAATAAATAGTTCCCCTCCAAGACAAAAATAACATCAAACAGTCTGTAGCCATGGATATACACAATATTCGGCAAACTTATGAAGCCTTAGCGTCACCGCATAACAAAGAAGCCACATTGTGTCAGTCTTCGATATTTTTGTGCTGAGTTCCACTAATTTGTGAATAATTCTATAACGTGGAAGTAATCGTTCATGAAGAACATGGAACCTACTTTTGTTAATGTTTTATGAGACTAAGAAGCTTTACATCGATTCAAAAACAATGAAAGCATCAGTTACTAAAAAAAGCAAATTACTGCCTCTCTGTGCGAGTTGAGGTTTACGGTATATTCCCTCTTGATGTGTATATTATTCAGACGTGAAATTATTCCGGAATGATTCAATATTAGGCGTGTTTTTCGCAACTCAACATTGAGGAGCTGCATCTTCGACCGGAGAGGGCTATGCTTCGGGGGCTTGGTCACGTGGTACGTATGTCTCTATTATCACGACTTCCGAGGCTGTTGAATGCGATTCCACCGCTTGGCAGACCCAGGACGAGTTGGTTGGACCAAGTCCGAAAACTCGCCCGGTTTCGCTTGAGCATAACTGCTGATGAGTTAGAGTCGACGGCGGAGGATCGAGTTGCGTGGAGATCTCTCGTGTGTGGATTACCCCGCGACTCCATAAGTGGAGCATGTGGGTCAGAAGATGATGATGTAAAATAGACTGCTAATCCACTTAAGTTACCCGAGTTATTCATTGCCGCTTGTGAAATAACCGCAGATAAAACCATGCTTCCGATCATTATTTTCTATGTGCTGTTGATAACTAGCTTTGAAACGTCAAAAATTTCATCCATGCATTCATCGAAAAAGAAATTATTTTGAAAAATGCAAAATCATTTATTCATGGCGGAGGAATTTTCTGCCTCACACATTTGATGTGCTGCTCCTGTCCATATTCCGATTGTTCAGAACTGGAACTGGCGGCACAAATCACAAACTCTATTTTCTATTATTTGTTCCAAATTATTTTTTTCAATTTTTTTAACAGCTGACTGTCTCAAAGGTCGTAAATGTTGTCCGCGCTGCCAAGTTTTTATGATGAATTAATAAGCTCCGATAAGCGTATAAAAAGCTTACAAAAAAACACGCCTATAATTCTTGAGGAAAATTCTATTAATAATTAATTGCGTAAAATTACACAAACCTGTACACAGATTCATCGTAAAACAATAATATCCTTAAAGGTTGGTCAATGCTTCGTTTTCGAATAATGTGGACGGGTTCAGTGTGCACTCCATGAATCACCTGAAATGAATGCAAGTGAAAAAAAAGTTTAAGTAAAAAACAACGATAAAAACTACAGGAGCATAAATTTGAAGCTTAAGAATTCATATTTAAAAAATTTAATTTATTCAGTCAATAATACTGTCATCCAAACACATTTTCAGCACGATTATTTTAAGTTAATAACAAATCCAATATATTTTGAAGTGACTCAATGAATTTGTCGGTCTCTTAACTGGTTTGAGGGGATGCCCGTATTGCGGAACGAAACAAGTTGCGTCAGGTTTTGTATGAGCGACGTCGTGGTCATAAATATAACCACTTGTTGGATCTGCCTTTGAGCAAAAATAAAATTCAAATTTAACATAATATCTCATTTGCACACAATTTTAATTCAGTTTCGGAAATACATGAAAGGCACAATGGACTCATCTTATTGGACTTAGTGAGTCACAGCCGCAAGGTTGTAAGGGCACCCATACACCTACCTACCTACCTATCGGAAATACACATGTGGTAAGAAATCGTGTCACGAGTTGCAAGTGTAAAATAAAAATTGCACCTGTGGAATTTGGGAAGACGAAATCACAAAGCGGCACGACGTTTAACTTCGCCTCAAAGATTTTGACCAGTGCCCTGGGTCAATGTCTGAAGCCACTAATTGGCTTGTAGGAGTGCGTCATACTTCATATCATCGATATACGAGGCTATATATATAGAGGGAATATGGTGTCAGTCTTTGAAGATGTGCGCCTTCTGCTGAGTTTTTTTTTTTTGTCGAATCGGGAAGACACTGTACCGGTATCACTGTCTACAGGGATTGTTGAAACCATCAAAGAAACAAGCCGCATTAATCTCGCACCATTACCTTTCCCGTTCTACTTATACTAGATGACGTAATCCATCCTACGCCTACCGAGGCAATCAAAAACCTGAGAAACTCGGCCAAGCGAGCAGACCTTCCAAAACTTCGCTTCTACCAAAGCGGTGATACACGGTGTCATTGTCTACCACACAACTACCCCATCCCGAGAGTACTTCCGTGAGCGACCCGATCTTAGCTCTGGACATTGTGGGTTACAACATAAACACCAAACTTGAAGTTGTAAGCCCAAACCTGAACACATTCCTTGAGCTGCTGTAGTTAACACCACACCTTAACTCTTAGTTTTCGTTTAGTTCGTAATCACAATTGTACATTTTGTAAATTACATGAGCAATGGGTGTGGATAGTAGTTTCCCCTAAATTTTCACTTCTAAAACTTCTTGACTATGGAATAGTTGCCAATAATAAACCGATATAAAACTTATTTCACCAGTGCCACGGGAGCGTGATGTGCACTTAGAAATTTTGGTAACGACCAGACTATGCTCAAAGTATCGGTTCTTTAGTCTGCACCCGAATTAACCCCGCACTTCGATCTCAGGAGGGGAAGCACTATAACCTGGGTCACCGAGTGAAGTTCTCGTCCGATCACCGATGTGATGCAGCATCGTGCTCGGTAAGTAATATTTAAGTACAGGAATGCCGAACAAAAACGAATAGGTCGCCTTTGGATTAGTTTTGTTTTTGTTATATTTGAATTTCTCGTCGACGCTGAACGAACATGCAGATTGCTAAACATTATCCTCTCAACTTATTCGTCAAACGAACGCATTCCCATATTGGCATTTTAGCTTGTACACAATTCCCTTGAGGATTGCATTGACCGCAGATCTCATGATCAGATTTTTTTCCATCCCTCGTTGTCACATAATATGACACATTTACAGTGTCACTATAGCCTTCGCAAATACCTCTCAAAAAGCTCCTCTCCTGACAATGACCTCTATTATTAATCACGAAAAGTGAATAAAATTTTCACTGACGTGATACCCGGATGTCATCGACACAATATTAGGTCTCTTCCTGTACTTTCTGCACCAAATTGGGAAGTCTGTAATTTTTAAGGAGTGGTGGTAAAAATCTCTGAGGGAGAGGCAAAATCTCAAGAACGTACGGGAAAACAGTTATATCAGTTGTGTAAATTATGTCATTTATGAAATGTCAAACGTGAAATCTGACATACATTTGTCTGAATTGAATTAAACCTGTGAGCGTATTTATAAACATCAGTTGATTTGACAGAAGAATAACAAACTACCCACAGAAATTTCTTGTGTAAAAATGGACAGGGTGGGGAAATTTGTTTGGGTACGGAAACACACATATTATTTTTTTAGGAATCTACGAAGTTTGTGAAGATCTTACGCAGAATCGGCCTTGACAGCCGTTGGAATTGCCAACTTTTTTTGAACCAGTCTTTCTATCAAGCGGAAAGCTGGACGATAAGCAAAACGGTAGAGCCTATTTTTCGGTTCGAATAATTGTTTTGGATTTAGTCCCGTCTAAAATGTAACCATATGCAATACGAGCGAATGGACGTAACAGCATACTGTCAAGGATAGCGATTGCTCCATGGAGGGTCAATGGATCGAATTTTACAGAAGATCTTGTGATGTGTGAACGGTGTCGACAGCGAAATTGCACACTGCTCGTTATATTATACTTATCGCCGATCTTCAGTTTAAGAGTATATTATTAACACTCTTCTATTCACTTTCCCAATTTTTGAGCGTTTTTATAATAGACGACTGTTTCAATTCAATTCAAAAGGTAAACACTACAAATCGGATTAAACTCCATTTCATTGATTTGTATGCCCTATTGAACTAGTTTAAAAATTGTCGACTTCGCAGTACCTACGTACATATTTAGTACATACAAAGCTATGAATGATTGTCAAAAATGATTGATGTTCTACTTGGAACCAGTTAAGTCAAGGGGAACATGGAAACACATTTCCGGTTTTCGATTCCCACACTCTGGAGAAAGGGTCTCAAGTAATCGTTAAACTTTTAAAACAAAAACCATTGTTTGAGTCACAGCTGCAACTAAGGAACAAAAGTGATAATTACACTTACACATACAACAATATCCGCTCTTTAAACAGTAATTCCTATATTAATGAACTCGAAACACAATTTTACAAGACTAAAGCTTTCATTACGTTTATAATAAATGACAACCGTGTTTATGATACCGGATTTGTTATATTTTAATTGTTGTCAATGTCTCCAGAGGCAATAAATCCTCCAACTGATTGTAGATAATAATTATGAGTTTCTGTTAAGTGTACGTATGAACATATATTTTCAAAGTAGTTTTTATAAAAAGATTACTGATGCTGACTCTCTCTGTGTTTACAATAATTCATAGAAATTAAAGCATTTGGCATAATTAGTTATGACTTTTCCATTACCAAAAGACTTTCGACGCCAATCCATTAAGGCGGTTCTTCATTTCTTCGTAAGAATGAAAGTTCTGTTTCAAAAGTTTATCCCACAACGATCGAATAAAGAAATAATCACAAGAGGCCGAGTCTAGTGAATACGGAGGAATGAAGGCTCCTATTTCCTAAATAGTTCGTTTTCTAGTAGAGTCATAAGAAATGAGACGAGTGTAGTCATTATGGACAATAAGTGATGGGCGCATTTGGGTACATTCTGGTCGTTCAGTGGTCGATTTAATTTTATCAGATGTTGCCGATGGCGATCCCCACTAATTGCTTCACGAGGTGTAGCGGTTCACTTCCTTCCGGTCCCACTAAATGCACTTCGTAACATTCTTCCAGTGGATATTACGTACCTGTTGTATGCTTGCTGCTTGCTTTGGGAGATGGATTGTCGTTCACGATAAATTTCAATTAACAAGAAAAATCGACGATGGTCAGAATCTTTGGAAAAAAAAACACACAAAAACTTCCCGCTAATGGCCATAAATTAAAATTTTCATGGCGACAAGGATCTAAAGGTAGACATTTTCAATGTTTCGAAAGAGATGGAACTGTGAATTATGAAAGTTGTTCGTGACGGGGATTGAACCTAGTCACCAAGCGTCGCACAGTGGCCCCGCATTGGAAATATATACCCGAAGTGATATTTTTCACGGACAAATGGAATATGTTTTTTCGATTCTCCAAGTATGAGAAATGTCAAAATTGTGTTGACTTTTGATGATCCGTTTGGCTGTACCGTTAGCTCAAAGTTGGGACTTTGAAATTTACAAAAATATATATATTATATATATTTTTTATGGAAATTTGATGGGGCATAAATTTGGTCACCTATTTCAAAATTTTGCTTACCAATTTTTTTTAAACCCGGGCTTTTAGAAAAGCCTTCTTTTGAAGGGACACTTCAATGTGTGATGGCGCTTTAACAAAAATGCTCCAAGAGTCTTCAACTTTTTCTGAAAGCTAAAAGCATTGTCTATCGATGTTGCAAAAACGACGACTGACGGCTTTGAAAAAAAGACGACGAGACGTTTAAATGGATCAATGTCGTGCATTATCGGCATTTCTAAACGATTTCCCTTGCAATGCAAGTATTTTGTAAATTCCATGTGAGAGGCAGAGGTCGCTACTTTAGGTCATAGAAATTTTATTATTATGAAACAAAGAGCTTGGCACGAGTACGATAACATGGCGCCAAGATATGTTAACGGTATTTTGTAAATGGGTTAAAAACTAGAATTTTTTACTATGGGGGGGTCTATCCATCCAAATTTTTAGGGGCAATTTTAGAAAACAATTACATAAAATCTAATCTAAAAGACAACGGCAACACTTACAAAGTACCATCTCAAATTTGAAAGCTATAAATTTGCTCTTTAACATACAATTTGCATGAAATTATTCATGTGAATATTTTTTGAATAATTCGCATTCAAACTCAAATTGTTGATACAAAAAAATAAATATTTTTCAAAATTGTGAAATAATGTTCTATAGTGGCTTTCGGTCAAAGCGCTCAATGCGTCTATCAATTCTGAATCGAAGACAAAAACCGAATGGTCTCAGAATGGTATTCTAGTTTTTGAGAAAATTGAAAATAAATAAACTAACTTTATATTAAAGAACAAATTCCAAGCTTTCAAATTCGGAATAGTACTTCATTGTTAGTGTTGCCGTTGTTTAATTCTTTTTCCATTTCTTTCCCATTCCCATTAACTAGGATTAGGAACACAAACGGTTTTGAGGTATAATGTAAATAAGTCCTACATGCGCCACCCTAAATCCTATCATTTGGTAATAGTTTGTAGGTCATTACTTTTTAGTCAGTCTTGTAAGAACTCTAGAAGAATAAAGTCAAATAATAAAGACACGACATTAAGAGACGGGTGCATTTTGTGTATAGTTTGACGTACCCAACGTTTGCAAAATGTGGCCTGTAGTTTTAGAGGCACCTTGTTTTCGAAGTCTACACGAAGGCTACATTTGTTTCCAAAGGTATTCGGTCTCATTTTAGGTATATTTTTGCATCACTGTAATCCGTACATTTTTCTACTACCTATATCGGTTAAAAAATAAAACCAAGGCAGAATGCTAAAGAGTTACCCTCAAAGTGTGTATAACTTCACATTGCTTGCTCGTCCAGAAAGTTCGCCTTCCCTGATGATGTAAGCACCTATGAGAACGACAAAGATTTGGGAAAATTACTTAACTTCCCACATTAAGTATTTATTCCGTTATTTCGTCACGCGTTGGGTACGACTAACAAGTGCTAAAGTCAGCAAGGGGAGTTCTTTTTTCAACGTATTTCGTTTTTGCAAAACAATTTATGCGTGATGCCATGCAGTTACTCAACGACAGTGTTGTTGCTGAAATTGTCGCGTGATAAGCTACCTTCGAACTTAACACGCAACTTGACAGTTTGATATGATGTGGATACGATATAATTTCGACCCGAAGGGAGTGCCTGTATGGTGTACTGTCACTAAAATTTGACTTTAACAAACATGGAACAAAATGAGTTTACCCTGAAGTAACTACAATTAGGTTTTCTAAGTTGAAACTTTTTTTTTTTGAGAACTTTTGACTTAGCTTATGGTCTATGTATACATTTAACTGAAACGTTGCTTATCTTGGAGGGAGAACTTCGAAGGAATGTGGTTTAGCGTATGTTTAATAAGTCTGCGGGCTGTAACTGACTGTAAAGCGGTATGTTGCAAGTTAAAAGGTCGTTAATGTGTACGATGATGCTTTATTTAATAATCTTTTATGGAACTCCCACGACTGACTCTTCGTTATTTTAAAAAACACTGCGCTTTGACAGCAGTTTTCGACAAAGGCCTGCTGTTAGACCACTACGCCACTACTTATTAGCTTAGCACAAAAGGAAAAAGGCACTAACACACACCCAGCTAGATGTTCCTGATCATCCTAAGAAAACTACTCATAAAAAATGCATGCACAAAAAAGGGCATAAGTTGGCTCTCAAGGATAGGATCAACATTGCACTACTCCCGTATATCCCATTATTTCCAAGCATACAAATTAATTACTCCCTTAAAAGCGAATATTCGCGTAAAAAGATGAGTCTGAAGATTGGTTTGCACTTTCGTTGCATCTCACGTCAACAAGAATAATCCCTTAAAAAAAACACCCTAAAGCGAATAGGAGACGATATGGTTTCACAATTTTATGCTTCGCAAATATTTCTGAGGAAAAATGATTCGTTAATGTTGAAGACAAAGCGACTTTGTTTACTTCTTAACTGAGAGATGTTGAACATATTGTTGCTTCAAGTTTTCTTACTCGATTAGGTAGGTAGGTAAGATGCGTTGCTAGTCGACTCACCAGCACATGTTGGTCCATTGTGATTCACACAGTTAATAGTGATAGTACAGTTAGTAGTCCTACTTCCACTGATTGACTTCTCTGATTGACCTTTTGGTAAAGGGTGACTGGACCAAATTTGAAAACCAGATAAAAGCGTATTAAATTAAACTAACCTTCGGTTTCACTGGGATTTGAACCGGGGACCCGACTAACCAAGGGCAGGCACTTAATCAATTTCGTCATCCATTCGCGATGAAGAAGGTAAGTGAATTAAGTAGTTAACCCAACAAATTGAAAGATTCCTGAGGAGAGATGCGTTATCCCTTTACTGCTCCACCTCTCTGGATGCTCAAAGAGTATACTGCTTTAGATCAAGGTTCTCAAACCTTGCCCTCATGAGAGTAAAACTGCACGCACCTCTCTCTTGAGATAAAAATAGCATGCATAACCCGAATGGTTGCGGTGGAAGGCAATACCAGCTTTGCCTCGGACTGTAGCACAACTCATATCACTATATAATTTTTTCCAGATGTCATTTTGAAGCGGTAGGACAAGGAGAGTTGACAAAGCTGACAGGCCGCCATCCCGCAACAGTCACACTTCAGCCAGTGTTGGCCCGTTGTGTTATCTCACGTATCAATTGTTGCATTTGATAAAGCTATGGAGATGGTTGATTTTCTTGGCGGAGTTTCCCTTCGGGAGTCTCTTTGTGGTTTTGGTTTATTCCTTTACCTGTTCTCCGCAGCTTCTGCCGAAGTTGTAGTAGGGGAGACCCACTCTAAAGGTGTGAGTACAGGAGACTTCCGAGAGAAGCAATTTCCAAAAGAATTAACTTAAACTACGTATAAACAAATTTTCATTTTAGGAGTATGTTTGGAAGCTCAGATTATTGTACAGGTACTGGTGGCAGCCGTTATCGTGAGTTCAAACCTGGGCCGATTCCTTCCATGGAAGTGGTGGAGGTTTGCGGTGATTGGAAGCTTATTTCGCGTATTTGATGTTTGCGATGTGGAACCTTTTTGTGAATGTGCTTGTCGCTAATAATCTGATGTGTACATAAACATTTTTTTTATCTTGGTAGCTAAGCTGTTTGCTGGCCATCTGTATGCGGTTTTGCTGTTGAAAATTATTCATGCAGTACTTCAGTGTGTTCCTTGAATAATTGGTGGTGGGACCTTTTTTCCGTAGATCGTATTTTCCACTTCGTTAAAATAGATAGTCAATATCGATGTGTGTGTGGCTGTCTCACCATTTCTTTTACTTTCCTAATGTGTACACATTTTACATGAACACACATGTCTAGGGTAGCGATGAAAAATTCTGGAAGTCCAGTAACAGGTACACAGATTAATACAAAAACGGATTGTAGTTAAGCCACACATACGCTGCAATATGCAGCGATGGATAGAATTTATTTTGTTAGTACTCTGGTCGGATGAAATTAAAATAAAGCGCTTTGGTGCAATAGTTGTCAGCGAATTTGGAAAAGCCAATCAGCGACGTCAATTCAACGTTGTGGACATGCATACAGCTAGGAGTGGTTGGAGAATAACTTGAAGCATGAACTCTATCATTTTTGCATATTATGTTTATTTACTGGTACAGGAACATTATAAAAGAGGACACACACAAGTGGAGAAGGACGTCAACCATCTTGGAATATTGTTCGAGACACAGTCCAATCCCCACTGAAGCACAAAGAGGAATTTATGGAAAGTGTAGATTTACAATTTCAATTTAATTTAAGATTCAATAAGTGCGCACAGATGCACATGAAAAAGCTATTTGTCTGAATCATTTCCGTTCGAGCAAGAGAATTAAGAGAGGCAATCGATTCAAAATCCTCTCGGTCTTCGACTGTCACAGCTATCGTTAGTAGGTGACTGCGAGATGAAGAGCATGAATTAAAAAGTGCTTGCGCTACAACGGACACGAACGGAGTGTTTTAAGGTTTTTCGAACACCAGATGTCTTCGGTCTTAGCAGGATTGAGCATAAGATCATTTTTAATAGCCCACTTGGGAACGGAGCAGCCATCACAGATTGTTTTAGAAACCGAATCTTAAACCATATGAAGGGAAAACCTTAAGCAGATTTAAACAACGTGATTGATAAAAATTGTGCATAGCAACGGAAAAGGAGTGGAACCTTGTGGGACACCATTGCGTGGATTAGAAAAAGATGGCAGTTTTGAATAGTAGACCTGCTATGCATTGCCATCTTGGAAGACAGACTTTAGACGGAGTTGGAGGAAAAAAAGTTGGGTCCTTCACAGTACTGACCAAGGACATTTGTCCAAAATCAATAATTTACCAGTGCCCTATATGTGCTTCTTCAGAATTAAATTAATTTAGCGGATGCTCTACAGAACTATTAATCTGTCAGCCCTGCGGTAAGTAGAACAGCAGACCTGATTCTTGGGGACAATTCTACGCCGGATAATAAGAAGCCATTAGCGCCATATTAATGAGCTGCACCAAGATGTGAATGTTGTCCGGTAGGCAGAAATCTATTGACTGTATTTGCTCGGCTGCATCGACTGCATGGTCACTAAAGTTCCAGATAAGGTAAATCCGAGCCTCCGAGGTCGAGGAAAGGAAGACCGAAACGGTATGAAGATAAAGTAATCGCGGACGGAAAGACATCTTGGTCTTGATTACTAGAGGCAGCGTGGAACGCGGCTGGCTTTCATGATTTCCATCTCTAGACTAAACTATGTATTTATGTGTGGCTTAGACTTATTAGACAGACTCAATATAGGTCGCATTTATCTTACACATACATTAGCCAGATTTCCAGACAAAAAACTGACAGCTCTTCAATATACTCTGCAGAAGCGAATGAATATTGCGAAGTTTTCCTGTTTAGTAAACAGTTACGATTTAGTCCTAAGATGCAAGTGTAGAGCTCGGCAATATCTCTTCCAGGTCTCCACTCTCCTCCGGAGAACTCCCTCTGTCAGCCACTTTGCATTACTCTCTACTGGCCGAGAACCGCAGTACACGCTTAACAGGCAATGAGGCAAAGGATAGTTAATGAAGTGAAGTAAAACTCCTTCTATTCAATTTCAAATAATTATTTAATTACTCATTACAACAACAGTAACACCTATCAGAATGATCGCAAATTCGCTTGGGGACGCAAGCATGGAATTTTTACTTGGACTTACTTTGCAAGTCGAAATACAAAACTTGTCCTTTGACATTGTTGTTGATATTATATAATATTAAATTAACAATATTTCTTTCATTTATAATTCACAACTCAATATATAATATAATTAACAGCAATTCAATAAATTTAAGGAAATGAAAACTTTGTAGTGCAAAATGTCTTTTTGGGCGAATGTCATTATGTTATAGCTTGCGACGCCATTATGCAAGTAATTAACCCCGTCTGCTACAACTGAAGGTGATTACATTTTTTCAGCACATTCCCAACTCAGTGGCACCGAATAGGCAAATCTTTTAATCGTAGTTAACATACGTGAAAGTGCCTATTAACTCCGAGATCCTCAATTATGTCATCGGAGTTTCGAAGATAAATTTTATAAATGATAAATATAAATGAGCACCTGAAATAATTCATCACAAGTAATTACAAATTTATGTTGCCATTGCTTTAGGCACGCCTACTTCCCTGCACTTCCACCGAATACCACACGACAGATTCACTCATTCATTTTCTCAATGGGCTTAATTGCCTGAATGGGTGCACAACAACGAGATATTTTTCATTCTCTTAATTGCCTCGATGATTCCGTGAAGGACAAGACGGTAAATTAAGTAGATTATTCGACAGTGGTTTCACTGAGCCCATATCAATCAAGAGTTCTGAAGATATCGTCTCTGCTGAAGCGAACGCATACACAAATAAGGTTTCTAATTGAATTCCTTGGCCAGCTGTTACTCCAAAGGTATGAGATTGCACCATTTAGCAAGGAAATTATCTCCATTTGCGAAGTTCCTCCTGAATGTTGAGTGAGCGCATCGTAAACGCAGACAAAATCAGATTACATTATTGAGGACCTCTTAATTGATTTGAGAGAGACGCCGTCAGCGCTCCGATTGGGCATGGTTTCTAATTGACTAGAGAGTATCTTAAGGAACCTTTTTAAAAGAAATTCACCAAGCTAAAATCCTTTGTTGCCATTAATCGAAAATTAATTGGTTTGGTATTTCTGACACAATGCCATGGTAATTGCTTGTGTCCAAGCCCATTTATTCGCATAAGATACGACTCACGTTCATCACACGGGAGAGTGTGTCTAACGAGGTCGTATGTGGATTGTTTGTGGGAGTAAATCAATCAAGATTGATGTGAAGCATCGAGTGCACGGTAGTCTCCTGAGAATCGTATAGATGCTGCCTGGGTGTAGATAAACGCTGCCGATCATATGTGCGCGTATTTGTTAGTATCATGTGGGTATTGTGTAACGCAATTAGCATGTGAATACAAAGCTTTTACGTATAAAGTAACTTGACGAGACTTCCGGAGTTAATTTTTGCGATCAATGCACATTTGAAGAAACATTTTTAGAGAAATATGTTCACGTCCACGATGGAACAAAAGCAGGCACTGATTATTTGACACTGGAGTGTGACATCAAACCGGGTGCTTGTCTGCAATACAGTGTTTACAGATTTTATAATTTACTTTGAATTGGATTGTTAGGAAGATTACAGGCTAATATTTAATATTTAATATTTATTTTTTTCAAAATTTCATCATCATCATCTTCATGATCCACTAAAGGGATAATCCAAGCACGAGAGATCTGTGGTTTCTGGACAGGATAAAGTGACTGGATGGCGCAGTTGGTTAAGTTGGTTCAAATCCCAGTGAAAGCAAAGTTAATACGATTTTATCTGGTTTTGAAATCTGTTCCAGTCACCATTTGCCCTTTGGATAAACTGGAGTGGTCGATCGGGGCTGGTAGTCTGGCTGTGGGTATCATCACAATGGTCTAAGTGTGCTGGAGAATTCACTACCAGCCCCTTGTCCACCCTGCCTACCAACAGGTTAGAGACATAACTGCGCCCGAATGGTTGGAACCGAAAGCTATTTGTTTTGCCTAAGAGAGAAAGAACAGGGAACAGAATTAAGTGACGTAGCTGATGTACTTTTAAGGAAGTCTTTGGTCACATTCCAAACAATATATTCAGCAAAATCTAAATCAGAAGTGTGGTTTTGTACGATTATGCTTTCAGAGCCAAAAAATAAAGCTCTTGTATGTTGGCAAATTTGTCTCCAACTGTATGGTCATCAAAGCGCAGCAAAAAGAATATTTCAAAAATCAAAAACGCTTCCGCTGACACGTAATATAAAGAAGATGACAATTATATAATAGACCCACCATAGGTGTATGACGTCATCATATATCACTTTGATCATCTCAGATACTGGCAGATTTCTGAATGACAGCTTCTAGTAAATCATTTAAATCATTAATATCAGCACAAGGGTGCTTCAAGCTATTCAAATAAATTACCTTGAGGCGATGTGCTATTGCTCCAACAAAGCCAGACAAAACAATGATTGACAGTGGTTAAGTAACACAACGGGCCACTTGCAGACAAAGTGCGAGTATTTGTTAAGTGCGAAGCAACAGTCCATAGAACTATGGGAATATGCGTATGTTGTCTGAAACGTATATACCTACATACGTGTCTAATGTCGAATGCTAAGGCTATCATGTTCAATTGCTGACTGCTGGAAAAGGATGAACAAAAAAATCTCTGTCAGTTTGATGATTCTTCTGTCGACAACAACAATAGGTAGGTCGTGAAGCTCAGACATTGACTTTTGGCTTTGTGCTTATTGCTGGAGATTTCTAACGACTTGTAGTGATTGAACATGACAAACATACAACGAATGCGTGAAGCCTACGAAATCGTGTTGCGAAGATGTATCACTCATAACACAATCGAGAAGCGGTACCAAAACATCACGCCAACGTTGTAGTCATGGAAGTTCAATCCGAATATATTGTATATTTCATTCAATTTTATTTATCGACGCATTAGTGACGTCAATGGGATTCTTAATTTGACCACATTGATAACTGCACAAGGATGATTTTATTACGATCACAACATTTCATCGCAGGCTGTTCGTGGAAAGCAGCATGCTTTCTTTGAGGCTATTCGAAATGACTTCTTTCCATTGAATCGAAATTCAGAAATAGATTTCCTCAGCATTGGAATTCTGTATGTGTTTTTATTTCGACACCAGAGGACGAATGACATCTGTCGTCCCCTTGCAAAGTCCGCCGTCAATGAATTCGGCTTCGATTTTCTATGGATTCGTTCAATTATTCCATTTAAAGGACTGTAGTGCCAGCCGACATGCCCGAATGAACAGTTGAATGGTATCATTCGACTTGATGTGAACATCAAATAGTCCATAGTAACACACGTAATCACGTGACACATTGACGATGAGAGAATCCATTCATGAAACTAACTCTTAACTCAATAGGACTTGTTATGATACCTTTCTCTCTTACGTACTTACTTGTCTATATGATGTACTGACACAAAGCATTGTGTACCAAGTTTGGGGGAGTATTTGTAGTCTATTGGCAATACTACGGAGCTACTCTCCGATAATTCATAATGCTCATGACATGCATCTTAGCTCTTGTCCTTGTTGTCTTGTGTGCATGTCCAATCTTGTCTCGGAGCAGTTATGATCTGATCACCAGCAAGTTAGGTCGGAGTGGCGAGTCAATGGAGGATAGAGGTCCAACTTCGGCCGTTCTTACCCCTTGTCCATGTCGGCATTGAGTCGTAAAGAATATGAGTGTATTGTTCACACATACTCTTACACAATTCCTGACTCCACCACACATCGCAACACAGTATAAAAAAGGCTATCAGATGAAATCAAGGGGAAAGGGAGGTGGAAGTTGGGTATCTCTATCCTCCTTTATCTCTGGAGTCAATACTACAGTATTGAATGCGTTTTTGAAGATGCTTATGTAATTGCCCTTTAGAACCTTGTTTAGTTTCAGCGATTGCCTGTGTTGTGATGACTTTTTACTTTTTACTTTCACAATATGTTCGGATGATTTAAAAAACAAAGGTGTACACATTTTTGAGACAGTTTTACCAAGAGTAAAATGTTTCATTAAGTAAGTTGAATCGTTAGAAATACATCAATCAGAAGACAGTGCTGGCAGTTGCAGATGTGAGGAGATGCAATGTTTTGTTGTGGCTTGTGTCTCAAGTCGAATGGTGGAAGGTGTCGTGATCTCGTCTCGCAATCTGAATCTAAATTGCTGATAAGAGGTATTACGAATTCGGTTTCACATAACTGAGCGCAAATAACACGAGGCGATGTATAAAAACAAATTACAACATATCGCGAAAAATAAAATTGTTTATGTGTTTACATCCATTTTGTGTGTCAGCAATTTTATAAGTTTCCAGGTTGCTACCTTAATTATACGGGATTTCTGGTCTATTTGGGTTCCTAACAACCATTAACACAAACACGTCTTTGGTGTCAAGCCTTAACAACTTAAAATTTGATGATCATGGTTTCAAAACAATTGCGATTCATATTTGACATGTACCCAGAGTACAAAGCGGACCTAGTTTGTATTTAGTAGTTATTGTTGTTAATTTTAACCATTTTCTTAATTATTGTCGTCATGTAAATCGTCATGTAAATGAGAAATGATATCGACTTTTCCAGTTGACTATGCAGAACTTGGCGGCCAATGTCGGCACATGCAGACTGTTCGGTGGGGGTTTTGGAACGGATGAAACATCGATATGCAATTTTGGAAAAATGCCGATAGTATGATTATACGAGTAATTTGTTCGACCCTGATTGGACGATATGAGTCTAAACGTCGAGTGGCCTTCACATTATACCACAAATATTTTTTTTATTTATTATCATTTATTAACACGGAAGTGACTGCAAGACAGCAGTGTTGACAACTGATGAAATATCACAGAATGGAGATAAAGAGAGAACCAAAATAACAACTATGTGTGGTTGACTGTCTAGTGAATATAAAAACGAAATAAATGTTCATCTGTCCACCTATTAAGAGAGCCGGCGCACAGTGGTCCCGTTGTATGGGAGAGATGGAATTAATTCTGTAACGTATGAACCCGTGGACCGATCTTAATGAAATTTGAAACAAAGTTCAAAAATGGTTACTGTAACTCATCGGGCAACGAAGTAATCATAAATTGAAAAAAGTGATTTTTCAATTTTAAATGCATAAAATAATTATTCGTTATGAATGACTCTAAATTGGGGCTTAAAGCATATTTGTAATCCATATTTATAAAAGTAAATTTAACTGTACACGTACATGCATACATAGATTTTATTTAGCAATTTATTATAATAAGCCTTGCGATTCAGCACTAAGTGGAAGCGAGTCTTTTGTTTTTGGTTCAGGCCTTAAATATGCAATCCAGCGATCAGATGATACCAAAATTTGATGAATAACATCTTCAGTTGTTGCCGAACGAGAAAATTGTCTACTATTATTAATCCGATAGTACATATAATCCTTATTCCAACTTTCTTGAGCCTCCTCTGATAATGACCCGACTGGCAAAGCTGCTGATGATATTATTTCTGCTCCGTTGAACAGATTTGTATGCACTGTTGCTGGCATATAATACCAGGGATATACATTTGTAGCCATTGTAGCGGTTTTCTGGGCATACGCTCCAAATTTGACGGGGCCAATCCAATAGTTGCTACATATTGTTTCCAGGATTACACTGAATTTTTTCTTAGTTGCACATCTGTTTCAGTTATTTATGCAGTTGATAATGGGTCTTCGAAAAATATTCAAGATGTGTTCGCAGTTCGTTGGTTATGCCAAATCCTTGCTTTATTATATCTACCTTAATACCCATGGTTTCTATGAACTTCTGCTGAATTTGACTCAAGCTTTAAATTCCAAATTGAAGGCGACGTGTAGCAAGTATTCAATACAACGCCATTCCGAATATCAATATTTACCTAACGATGATTTATCCGATGCACCAAAATCATTGTTTCACTTCTGAAACTATTTCATTGATTTGAGACGATGTTAAGTAGCAGTGACTATTTCATTCAAAAAATGTGTATTCAAAAACAATACTTGCCATCGCGAAATGCTCCAAATTTGTACAACAGATGCTGAAATGCAACTCTAATAGGCAATAGTAGTAATCATAAACTAATAAGGTGGTCTCCCGTTGGAGACTTTTGGAGCATTTTTGTTATAGTGAATCAAACATGCACCCCTCAATAGGTGGCACCCCTCAATAGGTGCACCCCTCAATAGGTGGCACCCCTCAATAGGTGGCTTTATTTAAAAGCCTAAAAATTGGTAAGCAATATGAAAAAAAAAACTGAAGGTTTGGTTCTCTATATTCTCATATTTGTAGAATCGAAAAACATATACCATTTGGCGGAGGAAAATATGTCGCGTCGGGTATTTATTTCCACTGCGGACCTCCTTTCTAGAGTTTTTTCTACTTCTGGAAAGACTTCTAAAGAAATTACCGACGATACTTAAGAGCCACTCGATCTTGACATTGGCCTTTGCCCGTTTCAGGGACATGATATTTCTGCGACTATCGGTGAATTAGAATTAATCCGAAGGCTTTGTCTACGCCATGCGCCATTCTGTTCCGCTTTGCGGATTTCAGTCTGTGAGAAGCACCCCTTTCAAGTACAATCTCTGTTGGAGTTCAGAATCGTCATCACTGTGGATACCCTGCAAGATTTGCTTTCATAAACGTACATAAACTACATTGACTATGCATGACAGCAGTCCCCAACTGTGTTCATAAAAGCAATGTGACAGTCAAACTGCGATTAAATTGGCAGTGATTTTTGTTTTATTGTAGGATTGCACGAAACATGAAAATTGGACTTACGCAAATATGATTCCTCAGGAACTATCTAATTATTTCAAAGAAATTTCTGTAATTTGGAACATGTTTTGACTTCCAAATAATAATATAATAATAATAATAATAATATGGGAGGGCCAGGGCCTAGATTCACAGCAACCACTCGTGTTGTGCGTGCTATTGAGAGAACGCTAGTGCACTGCCAATTTGAGAAGGTTTAATACTTTTTTTACTCTCCATTATCTCATCGATGTTTGGTGTCAACACTGTTGTATTAATTTTTAAAATTG
Source organism: Eristalis tenax (assembly GCA_905231855.2). Classification (NCBI taxonomy): domain Eukaryota; kingdom Metazoa; phylum Arthropoda; class Insecta; order Diptera; family Syrphidae; genus Eristalis; species Eristalis tenax. The sequence continues at coordinate 2,936,440 of HG993124.1, forward strand.
ACAGATGATGTCCATCTGTAAGTTTTGAACTGTATTTAGATTTTTTAATACTCAATGTGGGAAACATTTGTTCAAACATGCATAAAATGTGAGCAAGAACTATGTTTATATTAGGATCAACTTTATTCAATTTGTTTTTTAAAACAATATCAACCTGCAAAACTATAAGTTCTATTTGCAAGTAAGTCGGTGCTTTACCAAAGTCGATTGGTAGCAGATTGGTTACCTATTGAGCTCCGCTGCAAACGATCAAGCAAGCTGTCGATCTTCAGTACAGTTGCGTTAGTTCAACGTTCAAAATATTCAAGTGCTCCGTCATATCTACTAAGAAGGAAAAGTCGAGCCACCATTCGTCACTGTGTTCCATCGGTTTACTCTCTCGAGTCATAGCACTATGTTTTCGCATTGATCCACGAGTAAGCTACTGAACTTCTGCAAAGTAGAATATGTCAAAAAATTGTTCTTCGAGATCTGTTAAAAAATGTGTGAATTGGCGATGATCTACTTCTGATAAATTTAACTGGTTTTATTATGGGATTTGGCACATGATCTGTTTTGAGCGTTTTAGAAGTCAGGGCTCCTTGACGTGCAATAGAACGAATTCCAACGAATTTTTGGTCAGTCTTAATTTCAGTCGAATTCACAAAAACACTATGCACAGCTGTAACTCTTCTGTGAAATTTAATCTTTATTAATTTACGAACAAGCTGTATCTCTGATATCTGTACTTTCGCTGGAAGCTGGGGTGGGAAAAAAACAAAACTTCTCTTTATGAACACCCCTCTATAAGGGACACGTCTTTTTACTGACATGATCCCGGCAAGACGATATTTTGTGTATTTCAATCCCTTCAGAAGGGACACCCCCTCATAAGGGACAATCATAATGCTCTCGCTGCTGTCCGCTATAGAGAGGTTTCACTGTAAATACTCAGAGCAGCCAGCAAATAGTGCTGCATACTTTTAATTCTATTTGGCTCTGTTCTTTTCGTGTATATTCACAGATAGTCATGTGACATGTTTACTCATGCTAAGTCTATTCTTTTTTTCCACTCACCTTAAGAAATTGTTTCCATGGGTATTTTTAAAACATAATTGAGGTGTATTCCAAAAGTGGTTGAAATGGAATTACTGGCCTATTTTGGCATTCCTCTAAGTCACAACTGAATCACAAAAGTGTGGTAAATTACGGAAAACCGCACAACTTGTGAGCATCACAAGAACTGTCAAAGTAGTGATGAGAACGTAAAATGGAAAAAAGGAGAAAATAGAAACAAATTTATAATTTCAGGGTAAACAAATTTTTTAGACTACCACGTAGAAATTCGAAGGAATATACAAAAAAAAAATAATTCTCCTTTCGCATTGGATCAAAACAATCAATCAAATTCTACCGAATTCCGATTACATATTATTTATTTTCCAACGATTTTGTCCCACATTGAGAGGGCAATGAGAAGAGAGCGAGAAATAGCTTTTGACATGAAAACAAATTTACCACACCGTGATGTTTGTGTTTTGTTAGAATACCAAATTACTCAAATATCACAAGCGATGCATCACAATTTTCTCATCACATACAACGAGAATAGGGCCATAATGCATTATTGAATTGATATAGCGAGCCGTAGTTGATTGTCTCTTTCCCCGGTCATGGCCCGGGGGCCGTATCTTTGACATGCCTGATGTAGACCATCATTTTAGAAAGAGATGAAGTATTAAAGAGAAGGCCAAGTAGAGATATAGCCAAGTTCACAGCTGATTGTCCTGAGAGGATTTTTGACAGTTGCTCATGAACTTTTGACAGTTATTCATACATTTTTGACAGTTATTCACGAAATAACGCGAATGCCGTTCTCTTTCGGAAACGAAATTACTGTCAAACATTTTAAGGGGCAAGCGGGGTAGAAGTTTGCTGTCTCTCTCTATAATACCTCATATTTTAGCAATTCAAATGTCAATAAACATCAACACTTTTTGCATCGCCTCCTTATGTTGCATTTATGAATACTTTTTTTTACAATTCTGTATGCACTTGTGTTCTTAATTGTGTTGAGGCAATTTGTAGAAATACTTTACACATTATTCTCAGCAACTACGCATCGTTCGAAAATTCTTATGAAAAATGTAGGTGTGTGAGTCAAGACTTGAAGAGTCTGGATGGAACGCTCAACACGCCATTGAAGGAAAATTTCGTAAAGATAGTTTCAACTCCTGAACTCCCTTGTGTTCCTCAAAAGGAACATTTGGAAAAAGGTATGCCACACCAGACTTCTTATCCGCTGTATGCGACATTAGATCTGTGTGCTATATTTCATTCTGCTGCGATTAGAAGATGTTCATGCAGCACATCAATACTTGCAAAAATCCGGGCTCACTCTAGAAAAAAGTGTAAGGTGCCCTATACACAGGACAATTGGGTATGGGCCCACACGTCACACAAATGCTTTGACGACGGAACAGCGCTATGAGATAGTAATATTAAATTATGCGTATCACTAATGATGAACATATATCGTATGAACATATATCGTCCACATTTAAAAAGAGAGTCAATTTCAATTTACCAACCTTCTTGCACTTTTCTGAACATGAACACTTATTGAATGAGAGCAAAAGTCGCGCCACAAGGCAAAAGCCGTCACTCCAAATTCACTAAGGGTGAGAATATAAATTCATCCTTGCACTTCGCCCTTATCCAGCATAACGACAACTGACATTTTCACAGATATATATACCTTGCTAGCTAGGTGTCAAAAAACCTCCTAACAACTGTCACTATGTCGCCATCGAAGATAGTGACAAAGCAGATGCTTTTCTCTTGGGTAGCGTTACCTACCCACGTATTTCTGTTTCCATGCCCGACAAGCTCCAGATCACTCCATTCAATTATTAAATTGTTCTGCTTACAATTTGGAACACACACATCCAAATCCGAAGTGAGAGTATATCACATTTAATTATAGCCGTCACACAATCAAAGCAGTTTTACACTCCAATGAAGTGTGCAGAAATACAGAGCACCGCACTAAGATAGCATACGACGGCTGACTGACAAGCGAGCAAGAGCTCCATTCAAAGATAAGTGGTTCTAGGCATTTCATCAGCAGCATCTCTCTTCCACAATGTCATTCCAGTCGTTTGAAGCATCCGGATTAAGATAATTAGATAGACAGTCGTTTTTTTGCTCATTCTATGTTTGTTATCCCTCACTTTAGGGCGATGCCTCGTGGGCTGGCAGTTAATTGGTTGTAATTATCTTGTGGCACACAAATTCAAGGGATTATCACTTGCATGCAAATATTTGCGGTGACAAGGTCGTTCCAGAGCGGAGCACGCCCACGAAGTGGAAACAACGAGTTCATTCAATACGCCGACACATCAAGCGAAAGTGCTAATTCGCATCTTACTTGAATTTCCTGATCTGCAAGTGGTTACACTCGACATGGGGAAGTCTCACATTTCTCACGTGTCACCTGAGACAGAGCGTTCATTGGAACGTGACCCCAAGAAAAGTCGCAGAGGATTTTTTTACATGAGTTCATATTGTGTTTGCACAAGAGATTTTGTAGAACGCGGCAGGAATTGCGTGACAATTAAATTGATCCACATTTCTCGTTTTCTTTTTTCATCTGTCAGTTTATGCCAATGCCAGTTGCAGACACACACGTACTGGCTGCGTGGTAATGGCTCAAGTAGTCTCAAGGCATGTCAAGCATGAAATTGAGAAGGAAAATACCAGCGTAATTGTATTTAGCTTCCTAATAGACTGTGTCTGTGTAAAGATGTAATTACTGTCGAAAGCAAAAGCCAAACAAGACACTTTCCGTTCAGCGAATGGGTTTAGACGAATGAAAAGTGTGCCAGCAAACAGTGGGCAGGGAGTCGTACCATACTGCACGCATTTGGCCGCTAGTAGTCAAGCGGTATGCTTGTCGAACTCATTCAAATTCAAATGAAATATTAAATGGGATCTTCATGGCGTGGATACTTTTCGTCTGCGTCATCGGACAATGCGAGTGAAAGTTGTGGGCAGCGGATACACTCCGTCTGGCCAAGCATTCAAATCGACCCGAAGGTGTTTTCAAGTCGCAGCGCATGATTTTGGCATGCGACGTGGTTGTTTGCGAGCAAAAATTTATATCCCACACATCAGTCAAAGCGTGATGTGAATTGCGGCTTGTTTGTTCCCGTTTCATCGCGAACAAAGGAAATGGCAATAATTGTCACTTTGCGCAGATAAATCGGTATCGCCGGTAGATCGAGAATAAATGGGGTAATAAAGGCAAGAGCGTTGTCTTTTTTTCAAGAGATAAAAAGTCGTAAAGTGTAATGAGGCTCGTTACAGTAAGAGCGACGGACGATTCAAAAGATGTGCTAGATTCTAGCCTGTGTTGAGTAAGACGATGACTCTTGTCATTGTTGTGCTGCTGGTCTCGTTATTTATTCTTTTCAACCGTGACTGAATGGCAGACCTGATGCTTGTTTTTATTTAGCGGGAAAGTGTCATCAAGCCGGCTGACACTTCAAAGGTTGCGTAATGAGAATGTTCTGCCGTGCATGTTGACTGTTATCATTTTTTAAGATCTAACAACGAAATTATTAAAACCACTGGACACTTTGCACCTCAGTTTGGCTGTTACATCGGAGGGCCAGTGAACTCGGGAAAATAACAGCAAGCCTTGGAGGCACATTACACTAATAAATCTACTTTTTTAATTGGCTCTCTCAGTTTGTAGAGGTGATGTAAGGAGCTCCAGTTTAGAGATTGTTGACATATCCGTCAGACTGTGAAAGATCATCTTGACCGTTCCACAGAGTTGGTGTTCAACTTGCCAACTACTCCAGATGTGAAAGTTTTGTGCGTTTGTGTGTACAAGATTTATGAATAATGAACTTTAAGTAAAAAATCATGATCTTCGTCATTGATATCTAACACCCAAAGCCGACGTTGCATTTAAAGGGTGTTTTTTAGAAACGGAGAACTATTAGAAACATCGTCTGCTGTGACAGCAGAGTTGATATTTCTCTGTTGTTCTTTTAGTTAGTTTGGCTTCGCAATATACGTTATGAATACCAGAAATGAAGTATGATAGAGACGCCCTACTTCTACCTCTCTTGCCCCTTTAATTTTTTGGCAACCATTTTTTGTATCGTTTTCTAAAGCCAAATTGACCAATGAGAGAACTGCATTAACATTATTTCGCGAACAACTCTCAAAAAGCCTTTCAAATTCGTCGATGGACTAGGGGCAACCAGCTGTGAAGTTGGGCATCTCTTTAATACTTCATTTCTGATGAATACTATGAAGTTCAAATTTATTTTGAAGAACTTCGTTCAGTTTGGGACACTCCACCTACAGCCGGCGTCTATTGTCGAAACACCAATCCATTTTGACAAAAAATCACTGTTCTGTGCGCTTTGTCGGCTGGTTGAATGGATTATTTTTTTTTATAAATTGTGAAGGTCAATAGCAATCAGCGAGCGGTAAAGAGGAATGCTTACCAGTTTTTTCGTGCAGCACAGCATTCAGGCATTCATGTCATAAATCATTTTGAATTATCTGTAAAGATTCTATTTAATGGATAACCTGATTTATTTGTGTTCTGTTTCAATTTAAAGTCCTCCGCTTCAAGACAAAAACACCCTTTTTCTACCCCTTTGTAAACTGGCTTCAATTCTGGTGTCAATTGCACCTCATAAGATTTAAGGCTTAAATTTGTCAACAAAATGCGTCGGAAAATGATTGACAATGTGTACTACTCCTTGGTTAACTTGGCTCAAACGACCATTTACAGACGTCAAGAAAAATGTGAACTACATCATCCCAGACAAACAGACCCTTTAACCGCCTGTCATGTCATACTGAATCTGTGGTCAGTTAAACAGTGCTAAGCCAACAAGCTCCTTCATTTCGACTAAAAGTTGATACACATGGATATCATGGACTGATAATGGGTATTGCCAACGACGACATAGGCCGAGTTACTGCCGTAGCCCTGCATTTGCGTTCATATGCGCACACAAGGGAATTCACCAGCACACTTCGATCATGTTGGTCCATTGTGATTGTGCAATTCATTTGATCCCAACGGCAAATGGTGACTGAACCAGACTAGAAAACCAGCGAAAAAAGCGTATACACTTAGCTTTCAATAGGATTCGAATCGGAACCCCACTAAGCAAGAGTAGGCACTCAACCAACTGCGCCATCTAGTCGGCTGTAATCTTTATGCAAAAATGGTTCCAAAAAACTTCATCCGGAAATGCTCTTATTTTCCTTTATTGTATTCGTCGTGTCACCCAAAAATATGTGTCACTTGGACAAATCTGTATTCTCTTAGTCACTTTTTGTGACATTTGTCACTCGCACGTCGATCGTGTGCGTATTCCCTAGTGACATTTTATGATAAAGTGATATTGAATGAGAGAGAATTCGTCGCATTTTTGTGGGTGACGACAAACGACGTAGGATACATTATGTAGGTTTTAACTAGTGATGCGCATATCGAATGATTTTAAGAATCGGGAGTTTAGAAATCGACGTATTTTAATAATCGCATGATTTCGAATATTAAAATACCTTTTGATTCGAATGACTACTGACTATTAACAGAAGAGAACACGATCAATGTATCAATTTGGATCGAGAACAAGCAACAGATAGTTCTTGTCGAGAAATACTAATTAGAAAAAATCGAGTATTACTCCACTAAATATATATATTTTTTATGTACATTTTATTTTGATAGAATCTAAAACGAAAAAATTAACGTCAATTAAAAATTCAAAAAAAAAAAAAAAGATTTCTTGTAAACTTAAGTATTAGGTATATAGCTTAATTCGTGCGGTTTGCTAAGAGGTGGCGTAACTTGTATTATTCAAATGCGTTGGAAAGCTACTGTCATTGTACGTCTTTTCAGTATATGTCATTCATTTGAAGCGTAAACAACAATCATTTTTTTTTTCACTCAAATATGTCGAACTTTTTGCCTGAAAAGGTGTTTCTGCGGGGAGTTCTTCTTCATTAATATGAAGAAAACTGCTGTCGAAAGTCGTCGTATTTTGTGGAAGTTTATGGTTGCTCTTGGGGTTGTCATAATGGATACATTTTTCATAAATTGAAGTTTTACCCAACCCGCCTTATAGCCCAGACCTTGTCCCTTCTGACTACCATTTGTTCCGGTCGATGCAGAACGCCCTCATTGAAATACGGTTCACATCAGAGCAGAATATCAAAAATCGGCTTGATTCATTCTTGGCTACCAAGCCGGCGCAAATTCGACAAGATGTTACCAGAAGAAGACCAGTGGCATATGTAAACTTGAATCGCGCTGCTCTCGAATACCGTTCCGCAATGGCCTACAGAGATATAGGCTGCGTTGATATAGGTTGTCTGTCGTAAGCATTGCAATGCATTGAAGTTTCAATCGATCAGCGACGAATGAGAACGTCGAATGAGAATCCGACAGAATTTTTTAATTCGATTGATGTGCCAGCAACTTTGCCGCATAATTTACAGCTGAAGGTGGGATCGCTCTCTGAATCGTTCGATATGGTGCACCGGTACGCGGTTGTCCGTCAAGAAACTGATGAACAATGCAATTCAAGCAACGATCATCAAAGGCAAATTGAAAGGAGAGGAAGTCCGTATCACAAGAATTCCGATTATTCCAACCGATACCCCATTACAATTAAAGCGGATTCAGTTCCCCGTTCGGTGAACTTTTGCAAGGCCAAACGCTGGAAGTGTCTAGGATTAATATCGAATTTCCCAGCTTTTCGTTGTTTGTTTCATAATCCGCAATATCATCATCACCACCATCATCATCATCATCAACATCATCCACCAGGCACCAGGCAACTCGAATCTCCGCCATCGATTCTAACTCATCAGGAGTTATGCCCAAGCGTAACCAGGCGAGCTCCTGGACCGCCGAAAAACAAATAGAAAAACATTGTTTATCATATCGCTCTCTACTGATTTCGATTCGATTCCAATTATTATCAATTTGGAGTTTATCTGAAGACCTTAAATTGGAGCGAGACGATGTTCGCCGGGTGCGCTAGTTGTTTATGAAATGTTTGTTTTCTCTCACTTCCCTCAATTCATAATATTTAAATGACGCAGCAAAAGTATACGCCGCTGTTTACAAACTTTGAATTTTTTTGACAAATGAAACATGTAGCGGTATGATGTGACCCGCTCAGTAATCCATGAACACCCTTTATGGCATTTCACTCGAAACTTCTTCTTTCTTCTAAATTATCAAATGGTTGCCAGATTCCCCTGTCCGTGACCAAGAATGCAAACATCGAAGTTTTAATTAAATGATATTCTCTGAAAAGTTGGAAGAGGACCTGGAACGGTTTCAAACTTTAAAATAAAACAACATTCACAAGTTATGAAGATACATAGACACACACAATTCACATAAAATTCTCCGTAAAACGAATGAAAAATTTTTTAAGTAGACCAATACAAACAGATTGTTGCACATATGTAGCGTGTGTTTTTTCAGTTAATTCGAGAACAACTTTTTCTTTTTCCTGATCAAAGACCTGATATATCAGCCACATCCGTTTATTTATAGGTATAAAGCTTTTTTCTTGGCGTTCTAATTAATCATGCACTAAGGGGATGCAATTATCAAATATTCCGTTTGGAACGAACTCACTTTAAATTGCAATTCGCGGTCATTGGAATTTGCTCGCCCTTTTCACCAGTGGCGTCGTATTCAATGTATTCTGAGTTAAAGAATGGGACTTCAAGACGGGGAGTTGAAATAATTTGTGTTCAATTATTTAAAATTTGTGTTATGTGACGTTTAAAATGAATAAAAGTATCCTTCAAAGAAAAACTCTATCCACCAAGATGGATTTCTTCAAAGGATCTGTAAAACACATCACCAGAGGAATGAATGTAGTCTCCAGAGAAAAGCATCACAGACGGTATCGGTTGGAAGATAATGATGCTGTTTATCCAGCTCCGTCAAGAAGGTCTGCAGATAATGACTCTTGGCGTCGTCTGAAAAATGTAGAACTACACCGAACAAGTGACAACTGGAATAGACAAGACGAAGACGAATTACCTACATATGTACATATTCACAGCGTTGGATTCGCAATAAAAATTAATTACTCTGTTTTGAAGCTCTTAAAATGTTTGTTCGTTTTTATTTATTTATTTTTGAGCAAAAGAGAGATATGCGACTACAGAGTTGATTAGCCCCTTGACGAATTTGGCGGATAATGACAAGTTTGTTGAAGGTTATGCACGCATTTTTTGACAGTTAATAACGGTGCTCAGACGTACCATACTGAGCACCGTGAAAATATTAAAAAAGGCTTGTTATCGACAGAAATTAATATTTCCGGGAGTAAGGAAACAAGGTGTGTCTATCGAGACGATGCGTGATGTCACCGCAGTAGTTTTCATTAAAGGCGGAAACAAATGAAAGACTTTCTCACACTTAAAAACAAACTCGGATTTCTTTTGCAACTTTCTCGTATTCATTATATGTAGCATCAGCAACCTTTCACTGCACGTTGGTGCATTTTTCTGCGTAATACCACTAATGAGTGAATTACATCCTTTCATCTTACATCGATTTGCAATTCAATTAGCGCTTCTCATTTTTTGCTCTTTTGTATAATTGGGATCCAAGCTCATCTCAACTCATTTGTCAAGTGTCAAAAATGGACTCTGAGTGAGGTCACAAACTAAAATACGGAGGATATGACAATCATGACATTAGCATGCATTGTCTCTTTGCACCATGTTAATATTAGATGTACTAAACAGAAATTCATTAAATTTCCAAAAAATGCACTATACCAGAGGTAAAATTGGTCCGATTTATAAATAATGTGAGCCGTTTGGATTAACTATTTGTTGCCATTTTGGTGGTAATGCTCTCTCGTAAAAGCACTCGTCCTTACTGGCGATAAACGGAGAGAGTCTTGTCGCAAACCCCTCTTGAGGCGAACCATCAAAATCGTTCGCCATGGACAGGAACAGATGGTAATTACTTGGTGTTAGGTCAGGACAAACCGGTAGACGTATAAGGACCTCCCAACCTGGTGCGTCGTTATGTACGATGTGTGTAGCCTTGAACTGTCCTCTAACACACTTCCTCTCCTATGGGCAAATGCTGGTAGCTTCTGGAAGATTGCTTCCTACAGACGCTCCAGTTTTTGACAATTTGATTTAAGAGTTTTCCAGTAAGAGATCAGCTCATAAATGATGTTTCGCCTCAGTTCCCATCAAACACACAGCAAGATCTTTATGGCCGTGAATCCTGGCGTCTCCCCACGATGACCGATTTCGCTTGACATTGTCGTTAGTGATCCACATATAGTCATCAATCATCATCTACATCAAAAATGGGTCGATATTGCGGCGATTCAGCAGCTGCAAAATCGGTTCATGAGGTTCCTTACGTAAACTCCTGTGGTGCATCAAGCGTCTGTTGGTATCCAGACGTGTTCAAATGTTTATCTCCTGGGCAATCGATACATTACTTATGCTCAGATGACACTACGTTTTTCTTCAATATATAAAATAGCATATTTGTAGAAGAGACGACAAGTTTTTTTGAAAGAGACAGCAACGATATTGCGAAGGATTGATTATACACTGACTGTGTGCAAGGTGTGTATGTATATTAATTTTACTCATGAAAAAACGTACTGACGGTCACTCGACGATTGTCATGATTTCATCGACATTTTCGACAATTGGCCTTCCAGAGCGTGGTGTATCTTTGACTTCAAAATTACCGAGACGGATTCGAGGGAACCAGAGCTGTGCATGATTTACTTACAGTGCTATAAGTTGTTATAAACTTTAAAATAAGACGTATTTTCACATTGCTGGTGTTCATCTTTGACGTGCGCTCTAATAAAACTCAGTCAATCAATCCCACAACTGTCCGAAAAGTGTTTTTTTAAAGAACGAAGCTTTCTAATGGGAACTTTCATTTGAATGAAAAAATAAAAAAAAAATCTTGCTTTTCGACATTATCTCTATTCAAAATCTTGTCTCGAAAATTCAAACAAACTTTTATTTTTCGGCTTCCATATTATCCACTTTTTACTACTTCAAAAAAAAACCTTCATAAGACCCAAGTGGGAGATCTCCAAAACGCAAAATCCCCACCTATTGAAAAATACACGATTTTAAAATCCCCAAACACGAAATTTCCGGCTCAGGTTCATAAGTCAACTGACCATAAGTCCACAATTGATTTTAGCTCCAGGCGCCTGCCTGGCAGTTGTTAACTTACCCTAAGCGGAACGACGAAGTCGCGTGAGCGGGTTAAACTTTGCGGAAAAAAGTGTTAAAATCATGTGCGAGCGAGCGAAGCGAGCCACCTCATGCTTTAAATACAGCAGACTTTCTTTTTGGCCTAGTTCCCAAATCAAGTTTGTGCTTATTTCTATTTGGAAATGGAAATAAAACCAATGCCAAACTTAATTTATTTGTTAGACTCGAACTATATATAAGATTTTGTGTTTGGGTATTTTGGATTTACAAGCTAAAACGAGGTGTTTTTTAAATATTTAATATTTGTGAAATTTGAGGGTGAAATCGAGATTTTTAAAATCAAGATTGCAATTTTTGGGGATATTAACTTTTCGAGATTCCAAGCTCCGAAATGTTGGGCGCCGAGATTTCTTTCTAATGATTTTCATCATGACTTGACAGATTTAATTTGGGACGAAAACTGCTAAGTCAGAGGATTGCATTCCACACTCCAGGTTTTGTCAATTTCTTTAGCCTTGTTTTCTGAGAATGGATGCCAGTTTATCATGGGTTGCAGAGAATATACGCATCAGCGCTTGGATGAACAATTTTCTTCCTCGATGAGGCTCACTGTACACTTGGAGGCTGTGTTACGTAGCGGTCGATTGTTTCACTTCGTACACTGCAATTCTGGAGGAATAACTAAGAATGCAATAGTCCATAATCCTCAGACACGTAAAATCGGGTGGATTATACTGGTTTTGAACGGCAACTCCATTTATTCAGTTATCCCCCAGCATATACAATCATACCCGTCATCTCTTCAATTTACATCACCCGATTGCAGCAACGATAATGTCCCCCTGACGCTTTTAACTTCGTCAATTAAATGAGCACAAGCAGTAAAAGGTTATGGTTCCTTAATGCTGTTCCAACTCTCACGCCTGATAAAAGTTATCGGTTCTGGTGTCGCAGATTATTAAATGACATTGAAGTACTCGCATGTGAAGCGTAATTTCGATTTGCAATCCTCTGTCTGATAATGAATCGAGTCTAAAGCAGATGGAGTCAGTTGGAAACCGTCGAAGCATGATGGACATTCGATGCATTTTGCTTTGAGGCTTTCTGTACACTTTTGCTGATACAAGTTTGTGTGATGAGTTAATTTCATGCCTTTACATTAGCACCTCATATTCGCAGCAAAGGAAAAACAGCGAACATTTCATTAGTATGCCGACATGTGTGTGCATCTGTAGCAATATATATGAACTACTGCTCGGATGGTTTTCTGTTTTGCGGATTATGCTCGTATCTATCACTGACTTAACTAGCAGCAGCTTGCCATTCGAACTGACAGTGAGAGCTTATCATCTCCATTACTATTCTGAATCAGCGTCTTTATGATTATTCATTTGATGGAATATTAAGTGAGTACAGCGATTTGGCCCGATTTCTTATTTTAAGAAATATGTGCAAAGAATGACATAATGGAAAAAGAGGTCTGAGTCTGTGCCGACAATTAATAACACTACGAGTGGCGCTACAGTCTTCGGTGGTCCTGTACCTGGTTTTTACCGCCCGTGTTGTTTGTGTCGTTGTTCGCCCAATTTATGTCGTCTCCTGTTCGTAACTACAATATGACTACAATGTACAATACTTGAAAAAGTCAAAGCTCTGACAGCAAAACGCATGAACATCACCAAAACTATGTTGAGATGCTAAGCTGAGTCTTCTTGACCGTAGTCCATCAATCATTAAAAACTTATTTCTTTAACACTTTGTATTCCGTATTTTTTGCGTATATATTTAAAACTAGTCATCACTCTGAACGTTGAACAATGATTTCCGTCTTCCTTCTTTCATCTGCCACACTTCTAGAAGCCGCATTTAGTGCTGCCAAGTCTCGCCAGATTTAGTCGTTACATTTCTTTAATTATATATTTGCAAATTAGTGACCTGATTTTAGACACGTGAATTTGAGTTTCCCTCTGGAAGATAGCGGCAAGGTAGAAGAGGAGATTCGAATTGAAGAAACAACTATGACACGCTTGAGCGGCAATTAAAAACAAATAACTTTCATCAGCGTCTGTGTGCAGCATCTTCTTTTTTCTTTCTTTTGGTTCCACTTCTGTGATTTAGGCAAATTGCTTTATCGAGTCTTAAACGATTCTAGCAAAGATTTAATTACTTTGTAGTTGAATTTGAAATTATTTTGCTTCGTCATGCTTTGCACGTCCCACATTGTGCACGTAATGCGCTTGGAGTTACGCTTGAAAAAGCGCAATGAATGGCCCTCTGAGGTGGGGTTCTTCACTCGGTCAATTGACTTTGAAGACCAGTTAGATCGTGTTTGTGGAGTATGATGACGTATGCGTGCTTGTAATCTTCTAGTTACGGAAGGTAGGTATGAAGTTCAATACCAAGGTTTGCATGTAGTTCATGAAGGTGATGGAATACCGCTCGCATATTATGAATGTGGGTGTATTGAGACTGAAGAGTTTGGACGTATTAAGGATGCTTTTTTTAAATTGACAGCATTGTTTTCTGTGGCAGCTGATTTGACAGTTCTCGTTTGTTTTGAGGTTAGTTTGGTTTAACAATTCATCATGAACAGACTCACATTGGACCAACGAACACAAATTGTTCCAATTTACTCGGAAAAACATGGTTCAATTGGAAAAATTCAAACTAAAGTGATTATCGATTCACCGTTACATTCAGAAAATGTCAGCGTTTAATCTCGTTGCACTATAAACTGATACAACATGCGACGGGTTTATAGAAGGACCGAAGAGACACAAGCAAAGTCATTTGCAAAACGTGGTTTCATGTTGTCCAAAAAACGTTCCGCCGCATACCACCTCGGACAAAACATTACAATTGACAGCTATAATTTTGTGGTAGTGAAGGAGTTTGTCTACCTCTCACCGAATGTGAGCTTCACGAATGACATCTTACTGGAGATACGTCGTAGAAAAGCGCTTGGCAAACGGTTGTCAAAAAAAAAAAAAAAACTCCTGACTCGAACGACCAAGATTTTTTGCAGAACTTTACAGAACTCTTATTTTGCCTGTTAGGTATATAGGAGATACTTCTCCTTCTTCAACTTCGTATTATCAAGAAAGTTTTTTTTTTTTCGAGAGAAAGCCTTCGGTGTGACATTCTGTTCACTGAATACCTGCTGCAAATATTACTGACATTCTTCTTCTTTTCTGTTTATTTTCAACTTTTGGGGGAATCCCCATTTGTACGTAATAAAATATGAGTAAAAAATATTATATGGACAAAACCGCATGAGAGTTCGAGAGAAGAAAATAGTTGTTTTGAAAGTCTTTATAAGGAAATCAAAATGCATTAACACTAGAAAGACGGCAAGGGCCGTTTGACTCATACAATAAGTTTTTGCTTTGATCTACGAAGTAAATCATTTACAAGCGCTAATCAATCAGTGAACAAATATGTAAACTAAAATATAATCGTATTAACGTTTTGGTATTTATTTCTTACTACAATAATTTTTTTCGACGGATAACCAAGTAAAACGCTAAAGTTCTCCGCCGTATTTCTAGAGTGAAAAGTACAACGGAAAAGGTTTAACAACAGTATCGTAAAAAGAAGAGCTTCGTTACATCTGATATGGAGGCTCGACTCTAAAGTAAAGTAGCCTATTGTTGATTTAACACTAATGGGAACTACGAATGCACGCAAACTCTGACATTACATTCACATGGAGTTTTCTCATTCACATTGCTCTCTGGCTGCAATTTGACCGAACACATACTTCATTACGAATATTTTTGTCGTTTTTTTCTTTTTGAATCGCGTTGTGAATGCATTGCAAGCTCAGCTGTACAGTTCGCAAATAGAATGATTGGTTTGTGGAGAAAAATTTTAAATCGTTAATTAGGACACTTCTCGATAATTCAGTCCTCACATTTTTGTGTACCGTTTTTTTATATTCCGTGGAAATTGCAGTTCGCGGCTCATATGAATGGGACTCAACTGATCGAGAAAAATATGCACTCGTATGTAATAAAATAAATCCCCACTTAAGGTTTCTTCATCAGCTTGCTTTCCAAGTGTCCAAATTAAGTGTCAAATGAGATACACTATCCGTATATCATAAACATTTTGCGGAATGGTTCTCTCATAAAAATATTCGTTATGGCATTACCTCCTGCAAGTCATAATTCGTACTCACGCCCAAGTTTTACTATCCAGGTATTCATATTCCTGGCATAACCACGCTTTCTCAAACTTTTACAATAGGATTCAGTGAGTGTTTACTGTGGAAAATATTTTTTTATGTTTTTTGTAAGGTCTTGCTCTAAAGTTGTACAATTAGTTTCCCCCTACTAACCATATGTACACATAAAATATTTTATAAAACGAACATAACGAGAGAAAAACAACACTCAACAGACATCTTTTAGTTGCACAGAGTTCATCCATCGGTGGAACTTCTAATGTGCCAACACACAAAACCAAAGTGGTAATGCACTTTAATTCGTTAACATTGCAATCACGTGCGTGAACACCCATCGGACGTGTTCCAAGTGCCCACACGATTCATGGAACTACATATTTATTCTATTCCTACTCAGTCTTGCCGTTGCTAGCACTCTAACGTTTCTCAAAGCCGTCATGATTGTTTGTTGAACACTGCGTTTGTACATAAGTCACGAACTAGCTTCGAATCGAAAGAATAACTGTTAATATTGAATAAATTTCATACAAATTCTTGTATATGTACGACAACGGTATTGAACATTGATGTCACTGAAACACAATCACCTGCGACCAATTGAAGTGAAAAAGTCCGTTTCATTTGATCTTCACGGATTTGTTTGTGCGAGTGCCTATCAATTAGCCACATCCCCTGTCAAAATGTTTAACTGTAACCTTTTTCTTTGTTCACGTTAGTGAAACTTGAAGAGGAGTTTGACAGATTATGAAAACAAAAAAAAAAAAAAACATCACATTTTTATTGCCTTTGTGGAAATTTAATAAAGACCGAAGTAGTCTCCATGTGATTTCTACTTGGGGATATTCCATTCGCTACCCTCTCGATTGAATTGAATTGGTTTGTCTATCTATGACGCGAAAATTGATTTTCAAACAGATCAGATAGTGCCTCCATATTAATGTTCTGCGGGCACAATATGGGTTTATAGAATGGGAATTAATGGCAGTCACTTTTACGGTTTGCATACATTTATAAATGTGATAACAGTCGTACGAACCGATAGCATTGGCATAAACATGTTTGAAGGCGTAAAGTGTGGTCTCAACCAAATCGTATTAGGATACTTCCGACGACCCTTTAAAGAGAAACGAATAATAATAGCGAGGAAGTGTATTTTTTTTATAATTTTTTAACAAAGTGGGCAGAGCGGGTGGCTTTGGCATGTCTGAAGCGCCACTTAGGTATCATTACTGGTCTAGGTATGTTTAGTTAAATGTGACATTACTCAGTATAGAAATTTGTAATCTTATTCTTGAGCTATATTTACATATGACATCGTAAGCACATCTGGCTCAGTGAAGTAGAGGCTTCCTGTTGAACTTCACCCAACTTTGGGAATTGTGTAAGCATTAAGTCGCCTTTGGTAAGCCTTCGTAATTTAGAATTTTGGAACGGCTACCGACAACCGCTTTTGAGATGCGACTTTGAGATGACAAATACCTTGACTGACTTTATTCTTTGCTAAGATAAAAAGGCTTTTAAAGTATTATGAGATGGCTGAAGAAGATGATATCCATAACGTATTGTCTTAAGTTCCTTAGTAAATGCATAATTTAAAAACGCGAGTATCTGACACCGAGGTTTTATTAAACCCCATTCCTCGTGAAAACATCACAGATAACAGCTTATGTAGATGAGCCTCAACTAGTGCTCCAATTTTTAATAATTTACTAATACCCTTAAGTGGCTAAGTCGGCTTAACCTATATATAATATGGCTACAGCTACCCATATTATTGCTATTATTATAATATTTGTGGCGCTACAGACCGATGAGTGCCTATTGTTGTTGCCTTATTGTTATTGTGTTTCTCGTTTCAAATTAGTTGCCGCCATCGTGTCCACGGGTGGTCACACTGCCCGGCGGTGCAATTTTACACTCCCAGACCGCTTGGTCCACCCGTGGTCATTATTCGAATTGGACCTGAAGGTGCTGAACGTGTTTAAAACCTTTTAAAATTTATTATTTATTTTTTTTTTCAATATTTTAGCGTTTATTTAGGAAAGGCATGTACCATAGTATTATTCAAAGTATTTCCCATCTGAAGCTATGACTTGTATGACTTGACTATGACCCATCTTTCTGGCAATTTGTGGATCCCATCCCAAAAGAACTGCGCCGGCTTGGCAGCCAAGAATGAATCAAGCCAATTTTTGATATTCTGCTGTGAAGTGAACCGTATTTCAGTGAGAGCGTTCTACTTCGACCCGAACAAATGGTAGTCAGAAGGGGCAAGGTCTGGGCTATAAGGCGGGTGGGATACAACTTACCATCCACTATTTTCCAAATAGTTCTTGATCGGAATAGCAACGTGGAGCAGAGCGTTGTCATGATGGAAAATAATTTTTTCGGCTGCTGCTATCTTTAAACGGATTAATTGTGTTCGGTAGCGTTGTCCATTCCTGGTTTCACTCGGGTTTAGCAGCTCATAATACAGAGCATTTCCTTCGCGTCATGTATATGCGGCTTTGCCGATGATGTGGCTGGTTGGCCGGGTTTCACATATGATTTTTTGCGCTTGGGGTTGTCGTATTGGATCCATTTTTCATCACCAGTAACAATCCGATGTAAAAATGACTTCCTTTTGTGGCGTTCCAGCAGCATTTCGGACATGCAAAACCACCTTTCGACGTCTCTCAGCTTGAGTTCATGTTAAACCCAATACTCTTGCTTTTGAATATATCCAGCTGCTTTTAAATGGCTGCTTGAGTGACACCCAAAGATTCTACGAGCTCTTCTTGTGTTTGTCTTCGTAGAGTAATGCTTCCAGTTCTTCATCTTCAAACTTTTTTGGCTGCCCATCGTCTTCCTAGCCAAATCACTTTTAAATCGTGCAAACCTCTTTTGGCACGTTCGCTCAGCTAGCGCATGTTCACCATAAACATCCACCAAAACACGACGAGTTCGGCAGCAGTTTTCTTCATATTAAAGTAATGAATGAGTTCGACATATTTGAGTGAAAAAAAAATTGTTGTTTACGCTTCAAATGAATGGCATATACTGAAAAGACGTACAAGACAGTAGCTTACCAACGCATGTTCCAATGGAATAATAACAATGGCATAATACAAGTTACGCCATCTCTTAGCAAACTGCAATATTATCAATATTACTTCAAATTATAAAAATTATTTCATATTTCAAAAATTAAAGTAAAAAACTCGTGAAATAATTGAGAAATAACTGAACTTTAAAAAATTGATATACCGTTACTAATTAGTTTTCAACGGTTTCTAAGCTTTCAGCGGCATTCTACAAGGCCCTGACTAAATTTGGGACTCGGATAAGATTGAATCTTCAAATTGTGTCCGTCTTTTGGACTTTAATCAGAAACGTGTGGCTTTGAAAAGATTTTAGAATTTGCGTCCGCCCCTTTGACAAAGACTTCCCATCAATAAAACGGAATGAGGCAATGAAAAAAGTAAATTTTCGAAATCGAGCAGACGCGATATAAAAATTTGCATAAGTAAAATGTTTTCTTCGCTTAATTGAACGATTAATCCTGATTCCAAAACTCATCTCAAACAACTAGCAATTAGCAAATTTGTCGCTTTAATCAGCATTCGCTAATTCTTGTTGGCGAACACTTTTATGTCCAGTAAACGACTAAACGATTTAAAATAAGCCCCAAAGCAGGAAAGTTCTCCAATAAAATTGAATTTCGTTTCGTATTTTCGCAAGACATCGTATTGCTCACTCGACTATTTTACCTCGCCTTCGTATCACTAGGTGCAAGTGTAAATCACTCTCCAATAAGTCGTCTGCAACCTACCGCCTTCCTGAAATCGCTTGTTCAACTTGCTCACCTTGAAATTTTGCAATTCCTGTCACAGCTCGCCCCGTACAATTTATTCACACATCCGAATAGCAGCAGGTGGTAAGCCAACAGTCTCCAACCACTTTCTGCTTAAAACAAAAATCAATCATACACACATTCGTTGTTCGAGTTTGAGACACTCTGCAGTGCATATGCATGGCAGACGCTTAACCATGACCATGTCATATCGCTGGCTGGAAAGTCATCATTGCTTGACGACCGCGGCGCATGTCGGCGTTCCATGAAATTGACAATAGTCCATCTCATGTCGTCGCAGAAGAACCGAATCGAATGAAAATAATACACCTGAACCAATTCAGACAGCATTCGCTTGTAAAGGTCGACCGTAAAAGTAACAAGATTTTCACGAGCTTGTACGCCTTGGCTGACGGCCATAGGGTAGCAGATAAAAATTATCTGTATTATGATTTCCGGTCAGTTGAGTTAGCTGCAAACGTTGGAATTGGACGTGTTAACAATTGTATAATTCAGTAGAAAACAATAAAAAAAAAAAAGCAATTGAGTAAAGTGATGCGAGGTAGCGCGCCTCACACACGTACTAAGCTAACATACGCACTCGCGGAATGTGACGCAAATAAACCGGTATCTTTACCCCACATAGAAATGACAAGCGAACCCGAAGGCTCGTGGAAAAATTGGATGCAAATTTGATGCAAATGTATTTTCTTTTGGTTTCACGTTTAAGCCGACCGACGGGAAGGCTGCTGCTGATGTTGTTTTTATTGGATCACGGTATTATGCAGTTTATCAGAACACTTCGTGGTTGTTCCTGACTTGGTGGAGTATTTACCCTTTTGTTGATGATTCTGCCAGAACTGGAGCAGATGTGAATGCATATGCAACAGCGATTAAATTGTATTATATGTTTTTATCTGTGCTTAATTTTTGTTATTTGCTTTAACTCTTGGCTTTCGAATGGCATACGAAAGGCGGTTCACACCGCAAATTGATTGGTAATTCACTGTGCTTTGGCATGAGTGTGGTTTTCCCGGAGTGACAAATCATACAAATCCACCGAAGATTAAATTATGAGAATTTAATGGCTGGTTATAAAAGAAAGTAAACAGAGAGGAGGACTGACTTCGTTCATAGGTGGGTTTGTTCAGCCGCATAAACTATTCTGCTTGTCAGAACTTTAACTCCAAATGCTACATTTTGATACACTATATATATGATGATAGACAGTCGTCGTCAAAAGTGAGTGCACACCATAAAGATGCTTGCATCCTCAAGGAAAATATTGTCGAATGGGGCTCGTCGTGCCCATAGTTTTTGTATTTTTTTGCTTTAAGTACATAGCTAATGGCTTCAGAAAACTGCATTCAAGGTTTCTTCGGGGTTCCCTTTGAATTAGATATTAATTAAAACGCAGAACTCCTATATGCTGTACACTTACTTTTGACGCTGACTGTGTATACGTTGGGTTAGAGCGGGTGCCTGCCAGTAACTAATCGCAGTCACATTCAGGCCAGCACATTGTGTTAGCACGCGGATCTAGTCGATCCAATTGCGAAAACCTGTTATTGCATTTGATGAAGCGATAGAGATAGCTGACACTAATGCTGGTAAATTCAGCCAGGTTTGTTGAAACTGTAAGCAAGTAGCTTCTCTTCGATAGGAAGGCGCGCAGGTTTTGCAGAAATCTTTGTAGGCAGGCCTAATCTAAAGTTATAACTTTCATTGCCGCAGTGCAGCTGAAGACACTGGTGAGGGCTGTGAAATCGGCTTACTCATTTTGGTCAAGCTGTGTCTCGGTAGAGATTGTGTCATCATTGTTTCGTAGTGAGGCATCCTGCGCTAGTAGAGCAACTACAAGCGTTTCAAGTTTGAGCAGATGCTCTTCAATAGCCATAAGCATGGATGATAGATCTCCAACTGGAAAGAGCATTGAAGTAGTGCCCTTTCTAGCGAGATCATCCACTTGGCAATCTGAAATCTAATGGATGGTAAAATACTCGCCCATCTTCTTAAGAGACCTTTAGGAAAGATAAATGTAACTGCATCGCTAGCGAAACTTGGCTTAACAAAGTAGCCACGACAAAGCTTCCTTTATCGCTATAGATCCTACCTGAAAGAGGTCACAGTGATTCGGTAATGGAAATAACAATTGGTTAATTAGATCCATAAAGGAACGTTCGCTCATCCTAGATCCACTTGGAAAGAGTCGCTGAGAACCATCTAGCGTCTTATGGTCAAGCTCCCAGTATGACCTGGAGGAGGAGGATACTGGTTTTGTATGGGTGTGACTACTGATACGAATAGCCAAGGAACCATGCTGACAGGCTGTAGTCCTCATGCTATTACATCATATTGCCTTCTTGCTGATCTTGATATAGTTGGGATTCCAGATTAATTTAGTGCCCGAATTTTCCCGAATTTTGCGCTGTCATTGAGCTTTAGCGCAGTCCTGAACATTGAGAGAGGGTCAAAGTTAGGAGTCGTGTATTTCCTAGTAAGGAGGAATAGTTTTAGGGTTAACAATAAAATCTAGTACGCATTCTCTTCTTAAATTTTCTAGATCAAAAGGGCCGACTGCACTATACCCAGTAACATTGTAGCAACATTGTCCGCATAGGCAACGACCTCGTAAACAGTCTTTCCAGGGTTAGCAGAAGCCCATTCACTACTTAACTACATTCTACAGGAGCAGGAGAGCAGATCGCAATGCGGTGTATCCCTCCCCCACTAATAGCAGATCACTGCGTGTTCATTGTATTGATTGGATTCAATGATATAGAAAATGCCCTAAACGTCAAGAAAATGCCCGTTACGCCAAGGCAGTAAGGTTAAATTTCTTATGCTCGAGAGAATTGTCGATAGTTCCCGCTCCTCAGATTTACACTTTTTGTATATCTCCTTTGAGGTCGAACGTTTGCTATTGTTCTCTTACGAATGGAAGGGACTCACAGTTTTATGCCGACTCCGAACGGCCAAGTTTGAGAAGTGTTTTTCGTGACAGTTACTACTCTTTGAGCATTGTCACTGACGTGCTATTACAATTCAAAGTGTTTACAACCTGGACAGAAAATACACACTTTCTTATGACTCTTTATCCCAATCTAAAAAACGAAGCCAAGAAAAGCAAATCGTTTATTCTTGAACATCCTTAAATCTTACGTTTCAGACATAAATCGTTTAACTTGCCAGCAATCTTTGATTTCAGATGAGTTGATATTCAAATTTGTCCGTCAAACTTTGCGTCACATTTTCGGCACATGTCGTTGCATCAGCGTTCACCTTAGACTTGTTGGATTTTTTTAATCAGAGATTATTATTTTTGTGATCAAACATTCAATGTTGGGGCAACAATGAATACGATATGAAGATGGGTGAGACCAATGTAAATAAAGACACGCAATTTAATTCATTGCTCAAGAACGATAGAAGCAGTAAAAGGATCAGAATGGAAACTTTTTTTTTTTTCAAAAAATGCTGGTTGATTTATGACTCGCAGTTGACACCCTCATCACTAGTGGACCGAACAGGACCACCCGAACGACGACGTTGACACACGTTCTTCTGACTCTCCCTCTCTCAGTTGGTACTGCAGTCACGAATTCTGGAACAAATTGATTGATTGACAGACAATTTAAAACAATTTAAATGTTTTCTTCGGAACATAGCGTATATTTCGCTTTCAATCAGCTATTAATTTATCACACTTATTCCCGACGGATTTTGTTTTTTCATTCCTTTGATTGGTTGAATGGCAATGACATTGAAAGTTGGCCTTCGCATGGATTAATCACTTCAAGGGGGAAACTTCGTAAATGGAATTTTGATATTAAGAAGCAATAAAATGCTGCGATTTACGATGATTACGAATTTTCTGCACTGCAAAGTAACTGAGGAAATAAAACCTCATCAAGTTGATGCTCGAACAAGGGGGATCTGCGCACATTAGAAAACTGCATGTATTGTACCACAAAAAGGCAAGACAGTGTCCAATAGGACTCATTTTTTACAACACCAACAACCTTCGACTATTGATTTATTCTTTCTTATAAATTGGCAGATACATACGTTTTTTTTTTGGTTTTCATTTTCTCACATTTACTGTCCGGATTTACTGTTTTCCCATCGACTTAGTGCGCACATTGGTATGTTGTTCTGGTTAAGAGCAGTTTAATTGCATGGTCTAATTAAGATGAATTACTGGCAGTAACTTGTGCGCTGAACTACACTATTTACACAGGAAAGACTTCATCACCTTCTGGTGAGGTCCGCTTTGAAATTAATCGACGATGAGAGTGTAATGAGTTCCACTGAGTGCTTGATGAAGCACAATAATTGGGCCTTGTAATAAAGCCAATAATACGCGGTTGTTGCGTATGTGTTAGAGGTGTTTGTAGTGTGGGAACTTACTTACGAGGACTTCGTTTCCGCATTGTCCATAAGAGGGCATATTAAAATAATTGTTTCCAAAGAAGGTAAAAAATAGATTTTCTTCAGTTAGCAGTGATTGATGGCCATTTCGTATAAATTATATACCAGATCAAGTGAAACTAACCGCACCACATTATCGACACTTTCGGACAGCTTTTCCCGCGTAATTGGTCGACTCAATGTAGCTAATGGTTAACAGGGTGAGTGATTATTGTAACATGTACAAATTATTCGTACGACTGGATGGCGCAAGCTGGAATATTTTCGTCAACATATACAACAGCACAAATAAGACGAGGGAATATGACCCTGTTCGTAAGAACCACATACACAGACAAAGAAACAGACTTATGACATGGTATCGAAATCACGCGCTTTCGTCGAAAGCTGGTTGTCCGTGAGAAGTCAAATACCTTCAGTATATATTGGTCATGTTAATTTTCTCATTTCCTCTACCATTTTTCTGGCGTTCTCAAAACTAATATGCCCTGTCAACAAACAGCTACTTCGCTGCCCACTTCAAAACTGACACCTCAAATTCGGTGGGAATGGCGGCCTTTTGAGGTTAATAGTTTATCCAAATCTCTCAGTTCCGGTTCGGTGGGAAATTTACTATTATGGGCACAGCCAACTTCTACCTATCTTGAACCTTAAAATATTTGATAACCGTTTTTATTATATTTTTTTTAAATCCAAATTGACCAATCAGAGATCGGCATTTACGTTTTTTCTTGAATAACCGTCAAAAGTGCATGAATAACTGGCAAAAGCCTCCCAAATTCACTGACGGACATCAGGTCAATCAGCTGTAGACCATCTCTATAGTATTTATGTCTATTGTTTTTTGTGATTTGGTAATGTGTTTCCAAGAAGAGGGAAGAAAATTCTCCCGTGCGATGGATTTAGAGAAGTTTAATTGCAGTTTTCGTCTGACTTGTTTGTGTATAAATTTATTTTGATAAATCTTATTTATAAGGGATGGTGTGAATAAAATCAGAATGAACCTTCCTGAGAGAAAGGGCACGAGTCAAGCATTTTCGTTAAAGGAAATACTTAATTTGGTGTGAATGAAAAGATTCTTCAAAGTAAGTTCTTTCCCTCTAGTTGACGCTTGAAAACTAGAGTAAGGGTGGGGGCAAAGGTGGGTAATTTATAGGCAATTATGTTTTCAACGAAAATAAAATAACTATAATTAACGACTTCTCGGAGACACAGGGGATAATTTTAAGAATCTGTATGGATTCAAGTTTCATAACATGGAATGGTGGAAATCGGGGTGTTGCCATGCCAAGGATTGAGAAGATGGATAACATAATTTCCAAATAAAAGTCTTTTGTTCAAGTTTCACATGAATACATTCTATCCGAAGTCTGTGTGTGTCTGTTAAAAAACGATGGTTTTCAATTTTAATATGTTCATCCAAGGTATTTGAACTGAACGTCGTCTAACCTTGTCAACAACCGACAAGGACACATGTTGCTGCAGAAAACTCAAGTGAGCGTTGAAATGTATGTATATTAAATTATGGTAGCTTTAAGTACGACTTCCAGATATAGCGAAATCTTTACCTTGTACCGTCCATACTCAACCATACGGCATGGAAATTCTCTTACGCTCGTGTGCCATTTCAACAAATCGATGAAAACACACAAACCCAAATATCCATTTTCTCTGAGCAATGTTCGAGTGTTTCGGGACAAGACAAAGAACTTACCATTAATAAATGAATCAACATACAATCGTTACAAGTACAAGTGAAATGCTCATAAGGATGGGGTGTTGTCTTTAGGTCGATTTGACTACATAAATATGCATTGTAGAGATGTTCAAGTCCCAAACCCTAAACCTAGTGTAAAATCTTGATATATTCTTATCGGAATTGCTTTTCCGCTTGGTTGAACACCGGTCGTTTATCATGTTAATGTGAAAACAATGCAACCCACGCACCGTCCTCGTCCAGATGATACACAAAGGAAACCGACATCAATGTAATTTACCTAAATAGGAAGATAAAAAAGAAAAGAGAATTAATCCAAGAAGCATTAACTGTAAGTAAAGGACTATGTGCATATAGTGTCGAGGAAAATGAGGAAAAAGGGGAGAGATTGGCCTTCAAACAAATGTCACTCCAAACCTTGGCCCCAAGATTCAGAAACCCGACTGCGCTTCATATTTTGCAGTAAGCACATCACAACCATAACTAAGAGTTCCCGAACTCGGTTACCGTTCCATGCAATCGACTTTTTGTGAACTTTTTCATTGACTGGTGACGCCTCCGGCAGATGTCCGTGTGTAAAGATGCATGACTATATGAAAATTCGTTGGAGTTTGCAGATGAATAATGCACACTATGCGGATACACACATAGTATACGAAAATCGATGGGGTGAGAATAATTGCGCTTTGCCATTCCGGTGGCCACGACGAAGTCCAAATCAATAACATTTCTACAGCGATTTTCCACAAGTACTTGTGAATTGAATGCCCAGGGGTGCTTTTACTTTTGCTAGGGTCCGCGAAAGGGATTCTTCAAGGAGAATTTTTCAAATCAATATTCGTACACCGTACAATCGGCATGGGATATTTCATGTAGCTATTCCTGGCGTTTAGGTTTAATTAAAGAATCCATAATATCCACTTCTACGTTTCTAATTTCGAAAGTCAAAGCTTCCTAAAAAGAAAGCAAATAATAATTACCTTCTGATGTGGATTCGCGGGTGAGTTCGCAGTACAGCAGACTTTAGAATGAGGGATTATTTCAAGTTCTTTTATATATATAGTCTTCAATGCAATGGCAGAGGGAGTACGAAAAAATCTAGAATTGCTAATGAATTAAGAAAATACCCAGCAAGAGGGTCATGCATGTAGATGTTTGTAAATTAGATTCTATTATGCTTCCTCCGCTGGGATTTAATACACACTCCACCAGATTAGTAGGTAACGGTCTAAGTAGTAACCTCTGCGATTACGGTCCCCAGTAAGTGCTTATTAATTCAGCAGTTCTTTGGTGTCAATCGCCTGCTGCGTGCAGAGGCATTCTTTTGTTTTTGGAGCTGCTCGTGTAGAGGGTTTTCTATGAATAGCAAAGCTTTGCATGTCCTGAATTTATTCGACACGTGTTCTCTGCATGTATAAACAAATGTATTCACTTAAGGCCACTCTAGAGGCCGAAAAAATTGGGTTTTTTAAATGGGATCTTTGTTTCAGAAATGCTACCAAATAAATCGAGATTTCAATAAAGAGTATTTTTTTACACATATCAGTGACTGTATACAACATTGTTTTTGGAGCGATTAATTTTAAAATGGCGGCTTTGCTGCGTTTTTCGAATGACATGTTCGAAAGACGCTAACGACATTCAGAGACCACGGCCGGACAACAACAATCTACTCTTGAGGAGTAGAACATTATGAATACTTTTGGCTTTTAATCTGCGATGCCGGAAACCGAGTATTTAGAGATCAGGGACATTTTATGTTTAATTTTTAGAATTGGTAGCAGGTGATAACTTTGAATGCTTGGATTAAAATTCGTTGAATTCCGACGTCAGATAAGAAGTCTTTTATGGGAATTCGATCGTAATTCACTTAATGTATACGATAGCATTTCAGTTTTAAAAACGATGCTTTGGCCGTTTTATTTTGGGACTTGTTTTATTATTTATTCATGTGTTATCTGTGAGCACATCCTATTCGATTATTTCCACTTTCATTTTCTATTTCTGTTGAAAGTCGCGTCCTGAATGTCGCGTATTTATCAAATTTTTCAAAATACTTTTTGGCACATCTCTTGGCAAACCGCGGCAGCAATTATTACCTCTTTTCCAGAGAAAGGCGACTAGCAACAGACTTTTCCTTTCCTTAGTGGCGGTCGTTGGGTTGTGGGTTGGTGCGTCGACCTCTATGTCCTTGAGTCTACGCTGCCTAGGCTCGATTCCTTGTACGAGTAAAATAATTTTCACAGCCCCACAACTTCCGAGCCCCAGACAATGCTCAAACAGTATAACTATCTAAAAAAGCATTTCTAATTGGCCGTTCGGAGTCGGCATAAATCTGTAGGCCCTTTAACTCGAGTGGTTGCAGAGCAGCTAGGCTTTGGCCGTCTACGGACGGTAGTGCCACCCATTTTATTATTATTATTAAATGAATGTTTACTATCTGATTGTGGACAGCTTCATCCGTGGCAAAAATGCTCTCACCCGTATACAGAATGACTTCAAAAGTGGGTTGCATCCTTTCATCATGACTTAAATCTGATTGACTTAACCAATTCTTTGGACATGATATACTCACGCACTCGTACTGACGCACGAATGCAACTACCTCTTGGCATGCCCTCTATTCCAGAATATTCGTTCCAGAATACGGTTCTATCCCTGTAACAAGTTTTGATTTGTGAACGATAAGGAAATTGTGTAACAGAACTATGTAGAAGAAGCTCTCGGAAGATTTCTTAACGTGATGGCCAAGTATTTCAGCATCCAATTTGTGTGGGTGCCGGGACACAGTGACATCCCAGAGATCTGCGAAGCAGATGAACTCGCTAGAGAAGGCACCACCTTCACACTCTTTCCGGACAGGCAACTGCCATTCATGCCTATCGCTACTACAAAACATCTACTAATGCTTGAAACGTATTCTCACACCAAACGTAGACAGTCTCCCGACACTGCGTACCTGATCCCAAAGCAATTATAACCTACTATCGATCTAAAACGTTCACGCTGATCAGAATGAGTGTGCCCAATATTAAAGCTATTAACCAGACACTGTGTCATTGGAAGAGGTATCCCCTATAACAGCTTCTACAGAAGTGGCAGGGATGAAGAGGAAGGAGAAAACATTCCACTCCTTCTTTGCAATTGCAGTTACATGGACGCCCCAAGTATTGGGTCTTAATTCGTGCGGTTTTTTTTTCGTCTGGTCACATATTCCGGGCGTTTTTCGGGTACTGCTCTCTTCAAACGGATTAATTGTGTTCGGTAGCGTTGTACATTGAGGTTTCACCCTGTTTTATCAGCTCATAATACAGCATACCCTTCCGATCACACCAAATACAGAGCATTACCTCCGCGCCATGGATATTCTGCTTTGCCGTTGATTTGGCTGGTTGGCTGGGTTTCACATACGATTTTTTGAATGGTAATAATCCGATGCAAAAAATACTTCCTTTTGTGGCGCGTGTGTCGTGTCCCCGCAAAAACACTTTTTCAGGCACAAAGTTCGACATATTTGAGTGAAAAAAAATATTGTTGTTTACGCTTCAATTGAATGACATATACTGAAATGATGTGCAATGACAGTAACTACCCAACACATGTTCCAACGGAATAATACAAGTTACGCCATCTCTTGCTACTTTCGGTCTAAGTGTGGCTACCTTCAAGGCAGTCAGCCCCTCCAACCCAACCTAAGCGTGACTGTGACTCATACTTTAGTTTTCGTATACAAGGCTCATTAAAATTGTTGTGACGTTATTCAAGATTTGCAAATATTTTCGGAGTTTCAGTGCAAAATCGAGAGTTTGCTCGAACTAGATCGAAAGACACAAAATACAGTATCAATCTCTTGTTTGGACAATTTCACATTCATGTCCAGTGTAGAGCTTTATCTTAATTGCATTAATATTCTTGCGAAGGCACATTTGAAACAGCTGATCCACGGTTAGTATGGTATGCGAATGCATACTAAAATACTACTAAAAATCTAGACAATGGATTATATTATATTAACACTTGTCTTATATAACAACACTTGTACCAATGCAAAGCATCAGGTTAACACGGATATGTTCGTACGTTTGCAAATGAAATGGTCAACAATAAATCCACAGAGGAAAAAGCTGCAACTATTTGGGTTGTTGCTGTTCAAATACCTCAGCATCTGAATCAACAAAGTAAACATGCCGAGATAATCCATTTCTCATCTTTCTTCGATTTTTTCCCTCTCGTTTAATCGAACTGTTTATTTAACTTATTTGACAAAAAAAAAAAAAAACACAATCAATCGTCGGAGACTTCTTCAACTGCATGTATACTTGGTATTTTTGAGGTGGATAAAAAGGGTTATTTGTGTTCGCATCTTTTACGTGTACAACCTATTCCTCTGCGAACTTCTTCGGGTTTTAAAATTATTTAATAATTATCTTAGACAACCTTCGGAGAAAATGGGTTCAATGGTAGTGGTCGTTTTTTAAGTTTACCAAGCTTCGTAAATAAATGTGTACTCACTACTGCTCTGCTTTCCCCGAGGTAATCACGTTAACAATGCACATACATAAAGGTATTTTCAATGCGGTCTCGTTCGTTTTTTGTTAATTTTTTTTTAATAAAGCCAAGTTACTAAGTTACGAGTTACTTGTAATTGAATTTCTTTGACGAAAATTACATTACAGGTTGAACTCAACTAAACAAACGTTCCAACAACTGTCATTTAAAAGGTCTTACCGTCACGTCAAATTAAAAGGAAAATTAATCTTCAAAAACAGCAATCTAATCTTCTCATAACCAAGACATTTGCACATTTTTTAACGACAGTTTGAGATGATGATAGGACAACTGAAGAAGGAGCAATTTTATTCACAGGCTGTCAATCACCCGCAGGGCGAAATTACACTTCCAGAAACATTTGATTTATAACCACCATGAGTCCTATTAGAAATACAATTACCAAAAAACAGTTGTCTTCGTAATTAAATTAGCACCCGAGTGGTGGTTTTATGAATATTCATATGTTGTTATTCGTATTACAATCCATGACACAGTTCAGGTGGTGGGATAAAAATAATGGCTGTAGTCGCCCATGGTGAATGTTGGTTTGGATAAAATAATCTCTCTGAATCTCCCAAATAGTCCTTGTGAATAAACAGGTGTCCTCAGATAATGAATGAAGTGTGGTAAAAGGACTTAACACAATAAGCGTCCAGAGTTTATGGCAGTGGATTTTTACTTTCAGGTCTTACATTGGTTTCCGTGTAAGACTCAATTTAGGATTGCAGAGGAATTAGAACTTAAGGTTGTTCTTACGCGAGTCAGATTTGGTAAGACCTTATCAATGTTTTATACAATTTTGTCTAAAGGGAGAAATGGCAGTTGTCATACAAATAATGGCGAATGGGATCTCAATTGTCTTTCAGAACAACGATATTTTACTTTCAAATGGTAAACCCAAACCTCTTAAGTACAGGTTTCGAGTTAGTTTTTCAATCTTTTTTTTTTGTTTCTTTTGACAGGCATCAGTAGAAAATGTACAATTTAATAAAATAAGTTAAATTTCACTCGGGAAGTGAATAGAAATTACTAAAATACTCTGTGAAACCACTTCACAAAATTCTGCATACTTTTTGGTTTGTTTATTCGTCTAACCGAGGCTGGAATAAAACAATCGAACAATTTAAGTCGGGTGGCTTGGTACAAGACATAAACATACCAGTCCATATTCATCCCGGTCGTTCAAATGAAAATATAGCTGCTGTAAAGGAAGTCATTGATGAAGATCGAAATTTTTCAATTAGGCGGCGTTAAAAACAATAGGGCCGATATACAACAATGCGGATTTTTCGTAAGAATTCGAGCCGGCCCTACTGACTTGTGTTCACGGCACCACCTCTTTCGAGTCACTGACACTGCTCAAAGATTATACCTGTCTTAAAAAAACTAAAGTAATATGTAGGACAGTCGAAATAGTTGCCTCGGTGGACGACGTATGATGACGGACAATGGACCAGAGCAATGGACCAGACACTTGCAGCGGTAGTTATACGACGTTCACATGCCAACAACGATAAAGAGGGGCATAGGACGACAAGACGATGACGGATGTGTGCCGATTGCACACATCTGAACGTTGACGGCACTTGTCAAAACACACACAAGACATCCACGACGCGACGATACTAACGATAACAAAACCAGGGGCTGGGGAAATAATCCCCCTTATTCGCTTAGACGAGGTGACAAATTCTCGCCTCGAATTTTCCTGTCACCTTATATAAAAATCTGTATTCTTGAATTCAAGTGAGGTGACAAAAAACCAATCTAATTCTCGACCAACTAGTTGGCAGCACATGCTGCAGATTTGTGTCTTCAAGTGGGATCAATTTTCATTTGGTGGTTACATTTGCTTATTCTTGCAAGTTCAGGATGCCTTTCGTGCAGAACTCGTTCGTGTTGGATCGCGTCTTTGCTATACTTCCCAGATTGACTATATTCAATGACAGTAACAAGCGAAAAGGACAGTGCAAACCTTTCGCGTTCTTAAAAAATGGATTTTAAGTGTGATTGGAATAATCCTCTATTAAAGCGACAAGGAAATCAAATTGCGGCTTCTACAAACTGGTTTAATTGGTGTAAAACTTACACATCGATTGGGGTCTCCCACAAAAATGCAACCGACAATATCTCTCTCATTAACCCTTATTGTGACATGTGACACGATTAAGAGTGCCACATGACGCTGTGGAAAATTTGTTTTCAATTATTCATTTAAATCAAAAATAAACTTGTCACAGTGACATGTGACACGACTTAGAATAAGGGTTGATTCTATCTCACTTTCTCATGAAATGTGATTAAGGGAATACACACGATAGTCGTGCGAGTGACAAACGTCATATAAAGTGACTAAGAGAATACAAATTTGTCACAGTGACACATATTTTTGGGTGACACGACGAAGAGAATAAGGGAGAATACTTATAAAATGATGTGCGAAGTGAATCTGACTCACTCGCAATCAAGCAGCCAGTGAAACTAATGCAACATCATTCATTTTATAATTTCTATAAATAAGTCAGAACTGTTTATCAATGAGATATCGTGTGTTTTAATTGCCAAGAAGACGAAGAACCTCCTGCATAATATGTAAATATAAAGTATGTCTGGCAATGCTGTTGAAAGCCAATGTGTGTGCTTGTGCTATGGAACTGCTCGGTATCCACGCCACTAGCAGTTTTAATCTCCACACGCAACTTTACAATAACTATTTTTCATAAATGGTACACAGTGCCACCCGACCCATGGCGAACCTAAACTACCCATAAATATTGACTTTGACAAAAAAAATCATCTTGAGTGAAGTTTTCGTTCGATCCTACATGTAGCTTAACCAGCACTTAACCTTCCACTGTGAAAACGAGCTTAAGAGGTTGGGTTATAGTGTTACACTTCACCTGCAACATCTCGGCATCCCGATATGAAAGTTATGGCATATGACATCGAATTCCTAAAAAATCTCTCTTAGGCCTAACTTTTAGTTAGAGAGTGGATTCAATAAAAGTGTTTTCTATAATTTGCTACCTTAGGTGACCTTGAAGTTTGTACGCCATTTTAAGAATAAAATAAGATTGGTTCTGTACTACTCGTAGATATGCATCTCGATGCCACTGCATCTTTCAAAGAAAATGATTTTAGAGTTAACAATTCGGCGAATATGAGTATCAGATAAGATTGTATTTGTGTTTGGCGCTCAGAATCGTATTTTGAAACCAATTGTTTGCACATTCGTGACGTTTTGAAGCGTTATTAGGCTACAGCTGCAAGGATTACGGAATAAAAATGACACCGACAGCTTCGATTAAGTGAATTAACTTGAATGATATGAACGCATATAGTTAGTACAGGGTTAAGAGAAAGCAATTTATTGTCAAGTCTCCCCACAGCAGAAGCTTTTTCAAGAATAGTGACAGATGTTATTTAAAAATTTCAGCAGAAAACTATGAATCTTCAACTTTGTTCCTTTTTCCAACTAGCACTAGCACATATCGTTACATATGTACCTCAACAAGTGTCATGGACAATAGAAATCGAAGAAAAAGAAGAATAATCATTCGCTGCTGCAATAAAAATGCAAATCATCATCATCGTCGAAACAATGGAAGCCAGTATTTCTGCAAACCTTGACATTTTCTAAAATGTAAATGGAGATACCCACTGAAGGGGAGTTATGACTTTACAATGTGAACATGTGGAAAAAGTCGCATCAAAGTGAGAAGAGAGAATGAATTTTAGATAAAGTTGAAAAGTGAACACAGTGATTGAGCAACGAACTGCAAAATTGTGAATAAGACAATGTTTTTGTGAATTTGTGAGTTCTAATGTAGTTCTTGAATTTTTTTAGATATGTTCATCGGATTATTATTCATTGGAGTTGTTCGTTTCGTAGACTTCGACGAATAGGGATCGCCTTCTGTGGGGTTCAGCTATATTCTTATCTGAATCAAATGCATATTACAGATTATGTGATGAGGTGAAGATAGTGGCCTACAACATGGGCATAGCCCGAGAAGTGGGATAAGAATTTTAAAAAAAGACCTCAGGACTTTAAAATAGCACCCTACTGCCAACAAATTAACAATAAATGATACTTGATGATTAAAAATTTTAATCGTTGGTATTACAATTCTCAATTAACGATTGACTTGGACAAAATGCAAAAGCATTGTGAATGGTAAAAAAATTGTTTTCATAAACGAACAATTGACACTCAATTTTTTTTTTTGATAAATGCCAATTTTCTTGTCTGTCTCGAAAAAGATTTTCAAAATTGGCAGTCGGCATAAAACCCAAGATCCCTTCCACTGGTGACAAAACAGAGCGTGTACAACACGAGTGGTTGCAAAGAAGCTAGGCCCTGGCCCTCTACGCGTTGTGCCGCCACTCATATTGCATATTGCTATTCTTAGTGAGTAGCTTTGTAAAGTTTCTCTAGTGCTGATATTCTCAATCATATCCACAGTTTGACCGGGTCATGTATTCTATAATAACTTCCTCCAATCGAGGTCACTTATTAAACATGTTTTAAATCATAAACGGCTACATCCACTTCCGTCATTGCTGGCTTGGCGTCGGGAAAGGTTACAAACAATAGAACAAGAAGGTTGATGAAAGTGTAGACAAAATGTTGCTGTACCCTCTAATGCAATAATCTCCGGAGATGACATAGCTCTCTTCTTTGAATTCGAGCCACAGCATATAGTACCATTGACATAACACGTCATTGCGTGTGATAGCATTAAATGAACTAATTGTTTTTGATTGCGTTAATTGAACGTGATTTTTGCAATGCACGCTACATGCACATATTGAGTGTAATTTCGCTAGCAATATCCATCCACGCAGTACTTCGCGATGGCGAAACGAGGTGAAGGCTGTGCACATATGGATGTGTGCATACATGTTTCTTGAGAAGATTTGTGGGAAACGTACAGATGAAAGGAATGCATGGCCCTGCAATCATATAAAAGAATGACATCGAGTTGCCTCTGTTTTTCATTCAAAACCACACGAACATCTTTTAAACTGGTTCTTTTAAACTGGCGCACTTCGAGGTCATCAATACGTTGATGCTGTATCTGTGATTCCTTTTAGTTGTGCTGTTCATGAGAAGTTGCGTCTTCTTTAGTTGGAGGGCAATGCCGAGTAGTAGCAAATGTATATTTTAAGTGCTCGAAGGACATTAAGGGCAGTGGATTGGTGAACAAATAACTGGAACTCATAAGCTGCTTGACAATTTTTGGAACATTATTCTTGCCCTGGTAGTGGGAGGGCAGATGCGATAGTCTATGGACAGTATTTCCCATACGAGGCTAAGCCAATAACGTGTGATGAGTACTCGATAACTGAGTGGCGTCAAGGAGAAA
This sequence comes from Eristalis tenax, assembly GCA_905231855.2. Lineage (NCBI taxonomy): Eukaryota > Metazoa > Arthropoda > Insecta > Diptera > Syrphidae > Eristalis > Eristalis tenax. Next base: position 2,971,794 of record HG993124.1, read on the forward strand.
CAATACTCACAAACAGTCCGTTAGAAGGCTGATCCAATTACGGCACATTGTTTATATTTTTGTGGTTTGCGCCAATGGATGTAGAATCTTCTTCACGATGCTGGTAACTTGCGCTACCAGGATACACGAGTCACGGGATATTATTCTTCTTATTCCTCGCGCCTAAACCACACCCTGAACCACTTCAACCACTCTCCCCGCGGAACTGCCGCTAGGTATTACTTCGTAGAATTGGCAAGCAGCTCCTGCTACTGCTTCTGCCGCTCTTGTTTCGGCTTCTATTCTCCGTAGCTCGGTCTGTTTTACAAATCCGCAGCTAGTATTCTTCCGACTTCGGTAGATTTGCTCTCCATTCTGCGAAGCGTTCGCAAATGAATATAGCATGCTTCACGTTCTCCTCCTGATTTGTACACACGGGACTAAATGAGGAGTTGTCATGTCCAAATCTGTATAGATCCGTCATGACCAGAGATGAACTGAGTTGGCTGATACATAGTTGCAGTTTCCTTGGGCTCTGTTTATCCATACATCGGTTTTTGGAACCAAGGTGTGAGTCCATCTGGTCTTTGTTGCATTATTTTTGCTTTCTTTCCTCTTATTGCCCTGGCCCTCAAATTCTCTTGATCTCGTACAAGGATATCGATGGGAATCATTCCAGCGATGACAAATGCGTCCGAGATCGTCCTGTAGCTTATTGTCGTTAGTGCGCAGAGTCAGTATTCCGTTCACAGTTTCCGGGCTGTTCATTTCCTTCCGGAATATCTGCCCAGACTGGTGCCGTATGGCATAACAGAGCAGGCCACTTTAGCTAGGAGGATCCATTTTGAGTATCCAGGTCCACCTACATTCGGCAGTATTTTGGAGAGTGCCGGTTGTAACGCTGACGCTTTTATCCTCACGTACATGGAAAGGTTTGCGTTCACTTAACTACGTCTTTGTGGCCTTTGTAGTGACTGTCGTCTAAATTCTACAGGATTCTACGCTTGTGTACACGAAGTAAGCCTACAGAAACGACGACTTCAGTCAGTACAGATTGGTGATAAATTAAATTACGGTTCAGGAACAGTTCACATCACATCACCTAATTGTGAGTGAATACGAAGCCACATCGAAGACGACAAATTACCCTATCGTAGTCCAAGAGTGTTACACCATGCTCAACACATCACCACGAATGACTGCAAATCTAAATCGACGTCAGTGGACAATTATGAATTGCACAAGTAAAAAATTATACTAACCATCGCTAGAGTGGTGTCAGTCACTGATTTGAATTAGAGACCGACGCAAATTGCAGAATTCGAAGGCAGCATGTGCTTGAGCAAAACAAAACTAAAGTCAAACAAACTCAGCTGAGTTAGTCAAGCTCAAGTTGGGCATCCAACGAATAAAACCCAATAAGAAGCGGCGCACACAACTGCAAGCATGTGAGAACCAGTAATTCATGTTTCATCTGGTCCGGGCATGGGATACGGCGTAAATCATGCATCTTAGGCCACAGCATCTTTTTCAGCATACATGAAGCGTGATCAGAAATGCTGGGCTGTGGGAAATAACAGATCACAGATGATTGTTGTTCTTTTGGAGTGGCTCAGGCCTGAGAGAGTTTAAATGGGTGTAGCCTGGGAATATGGGAAGTGTAGGTGTGTGGAGTTTGAATTCTAAACAAACTAAGTCAAGTGTCAGTTATTTATAAAGGAGATGACAAAATGATGTGGGAATACGAGTTGTGAAGAGGGTAGGATATGGGAGGGAAGGAATGACGGTAGTAAAATGTACGCAGTCGATCTTTTATAAAAGAAAAGTGTAATCTAACCATCTATACCTAAGAATTACACGCGGATGTCACCGATGTTGACATGACTTATAACTTTCGCTCACTTATCACAAGAGCTTAAGATATGTTGATCTTCGTTGGCAAAGCAAATGCATAGCTTAAGCTACTATCCAGGCCTCTTGCCGAGTACATGGAAAACAGCATTTGTCCATCATGTCCCTAAGAAGTGCGAATATTCTGATTGGCCCTGTCGACGACTGGATGGCGCAGTTGGCCCTTCATTAGAGGGGTTCCCGGTTATTCGAACCCAGTGAAAGCAAAGTCAAAATGCTTTTAACTGCTGGAGTGGTCGATCAGTGGTAGAAGTCTGACCGGGGGTTGCTGCCTGGCGGTACAATGGAGACAAAGTCGTATGCCTGAGTGCTCCAGTGTGGTGTTTAATAACCGCTGACAAAAAATAAACCCTTTTTTCTAAGCTTCTGTTGATAAATAGCGGAAGCTCCTTAATGACCGGCAGTATGGTTTTGAGCAGCAACAGGTTCACTGGTGATTTTGAAGACATATTTCAGCAAAAATTTGATCCAGCCTTTGCGTAATGTAGGCGTAAGTAAGATCAATGCACTTGACAGACTTTGACATCATGCTCTTCTGTCGAAAATGAGTGCCTATGGTGTTGATGAATCTATTCTTCTATGAACAAGAAACTACATTTCAGATCATATCTGCTTTCCACACCCACTCTTTCTCATTTTGCCCTGCTGCAGTTCATATTTGATGTGACCGCTTGGTTGGTAAACCCAGGACGGGGTGGTTGGACAAAGTCCAAAAAACTCACATGGTCGCGATTTGACATAACTCCGATGGAGGAGGATCGAGTGGTCTGGCGTTTCCTTGTGCGTATTGCACCCGCGATATTGAAGAGCCTAAGCTATGCAGTTGCTGTGCTGAAAATAAAATGATGAGATAATGTTCCAAATCTTGATATCACGATCCACTGGTGTAAGAACAAAAGAGTGGGATTCGATGTTGCTAAGACACAATGTTGTCTGCTGTCATATAGGAGAGCTCGCTATAATCCATGAATGGCAGTTGTGTATTTTAAACCATAAGACTTTCTATACAACACTAAGGTCGCTCGAGATCGCTAAAAATTATGCAAAATGTTTAAGTTGCCGCAATAGATGCGAGAAATATTTCAACCCTGGCTTCAGATTATCAGACTTATATGCCCTATGGTTTGAGTACAAAGCTCACACCTAGTTTGATGCCATCAAGACTCCCTGCAGTTAGTAGATAGAATCCAAAAGCGAGCGATTAAGACAAGTCAAACGAAAGGGTCTGGATGAACACAAAAACGTGGGTGTGATAATTAGTATTTTGTCCTGGAACTGCAAGCCGATACACATGAGAAATAAACTCTCTGTGCTGTTATATAAAAAGGAAGACTAAACAAATTATGTTCCAAATTGATTGACCATCAGTTTAAGGATAAGCAAAACTAAAGTACCGCATCATCCTCGTCATCACAGATGTTAGTCTCTCCCACATGCAGAAATGTAATATCTTCTTCTTTATTTGGCCGGTGTGGACCTGGGCCTCAACACACAAGCCTCTCCCACTAGCACGATCTCTGGCTAGCTGCTTTCAGTTTCGCACACCAAGCTTGTCTCCACCTGGGTGCGCCACCTTATTCAACACATCGTCCAAACTTATTGCATTGTTCCTTTTGAAGTGGCATGCAACACTATTTGCAATCACTCAGTATAAAATATCGAATTCCACCATATTTTTTTTTCTTACTTTGGATTTGTTTTTTAAGTTTTTAAGATTTTTTATTTAGAAGTGATTTAAGAGGAATAATTACATACATACATGCATACAAAAAGTCAGCTTAGTCCTTCAAAAGAGGGCACTGCTACTCAATTGACCCTTGAGCCCAGTGGTTGGCAAGAGTAACTCTTGCGTTTGCTCTCGGTACTGCTATTTAATGCACAGCCAAGGAAGACGAAATCCTTGACTACATCGAAACTATTGCCCATTGTGACTATCTGTCCAAGACGTCGATGTTGTATGTCCGTTCTGACAGCAATTATTTCGTTTTGCCGTTCATTTGACATGTTAAATTGTATTTTTACAGAAAAGAGAAAGAGACATCAATTATCTTGGAAAGGATCATACGTGGACTGTATGTATTCGGTTTTCCAACACAGAAACCCGGGAGAAAAGGGATGAAATGTGAAAACACAAGCAATTTTCCATAAATTGTATTTGACATTTTCTTATTTATGAGACTAGTGAGTACGCGTTCACACGCAATGAGAACTTGAATTTTTGATGAACTGGTCATATAGCACCAACCGCTATACCCATTTTTGCCGCTTCCGTCTCAATGCCAGGAAACGCCTCATTGACGGCTCGCGGTGTTCTTCCAATCTCGTCAATAAAGTTTAATAATAATATTAACATAAAGTTAGTCTTCAAATTATAAAATAAACCGTCACACAAAACAATCCAAATATCCTGTGCGGTATTGATTTAAAGGGTTTAAGTTGTGTCCTCAACACACAAATGAAAGCCTTTAAATTAAAAAAAATTAAAACAAAATTTCTTTTTTTTATCATATGAAGAAGCGCCATTATGGGTACGAAGTAACAAAGCTTAACGGCCACCGATATTGACAACATTCCGTCAAATAATGTTTGGAAGTATGTGTAGATCGGAAGCAAGCACATTCATTATTTCTACACTGCCAAGCTGCACGAAAGTTGGGAAAATTAAATGAAATTGATTTCGACGATTAACATAAGTATGGCATTGCAGCATGTTACTGAGACATGCGATGTACGGAACAATATAGGCGGTTTTGAAGATTGGTGATCAATCAATTTTGGGCCTTTTTATGAAAGATTAAACGATTTTAAAAAGCGCTTTCTAAAACTCTCTTATTGAGACAAAGAAAATTGACAAAAAAGCAAGACCGAGGTTTTTATTGGTAATCACTTTCTTTATGCGTTGCAAATACCAAAATTCTTACTTGAAAATCTCCCATTAAATCAATCAAGCCCATGTGTCACACGAATTCACTTCCGACCCCTTACTCAATCCCAGCTTTTGCTAGACAGCATTGCTTTTTATAGTCTACAAATCTTGCTTTCACCGGGATGGCGTAATGACTGGTGACGATTTTACGATGAACTGGTGCGCTGTTGAATAATTGCGAGCTTCGTCTGAATGTTGCCGTTCCTTTATGCAAGATATTTCATTAGTGGAGGACTTATTCACCAGCAATGACCTTGGGAAAAGAGATGACGTTAATTTTTGTCGTTTGATACGACTCTGGGGATATTGCGCTCTAGCTCTTCTGAGAGTTCGCAAATTAAATGAACGAAATTAAAAAAAAAAACGAAGAAGAAACCAGATGCAGACTTTCATTACGAATTTTGCCAAAGGACAAACCTGCTTCCATAAACATCACTCATCACCAAATAGAAACAGATAATCATTTATTCCAGATGTCTTCAAGGGAACCAATGCATTCATTTAAATATGAGAGCATTCGCATCTTTGGCAATGGCCAACTGAAGCGTGTATTCGCTTGAACGCTGTTCATACGGTGATGCTGTGATTTTCTTGATTAAAACATAGGTGAGTACATCTTTTTGCGATAAGATAAAGACTTTTCACTCTCTGCAAACATATGGCTCGGCGCATAATCTGCGGTTTAATGTTTACATATCCACGTTTCAGAAATTTGTCGACCGACAGAGCGACACTACACATTTAACGCAGAATATGTACATTGCAGATGGTTATGTAGGCATATTGATTTATTTTCGGGTTTTAATACTGTTCCGGCTTCGTTTTTGATGTCTAATATAATTGTCATTGTATACGAAACGACGACAATGAATAGAGGATCACTTGTTGGGGGTATCTCTGATGTTTCGAAGCAGATTGTTAATTTTTTAATGATGATGGTATTCGCTAATGAATGTGCAAATAAGATACGGTTGTCAAGGTGTCAAATTATCGAGAAAGTCCTCCACAAATGATTTGCAAACAGATGCTGCGAACATTTCAAAACAAGTACCAACCCTGTCTGTCACTGGCGAGGGAATATGAGAAAGTCATTCATGAAATTAAATCGAATTGTTTTGGAATTTGTTCTAATGATGAATATTATTTTTAATGGAAATGTCATTGCCAGTCATCAACATTTTTTGTACCAGTCCATCGTAAAGCTCTTTTGAACGCATTTGCAATGGCCAAAGGTATGTTACTCAAATGAGTCTTGTTTTGACAAGGCGGTACATAATTCGATTAAATGCGAGTACCTACATGTGTCTATTTCATTTAATTTTATGAAATATGTATTGATTAGTTTTTGCTGCTATTGATGAGCTTTTACGGTACGGTAGTGATGTCAAATCTGCTTAGTAAACCGAGTTAGCCCGGGTTTCATCTAAACCGAGTCAAACCGCGTTATTATTATTATCAAACCATTAAAATTCTGGAGGTTCCGCCATACATTTTCGGGGTCTGGAAACCTCGCGGTTTCTGATAAATCTCTCTCCTCGGTTTTGTCCGTCCGTGATAGGTTGTGAACACGGAGAAGCGTGAATTTCAGTTTATTTTAAAAATTAATTTAAAATTGAGCGAGAGTGACATTTCTTTTGGCGGGCACGTATAAATTTAGATCGAGTGACTTGGGAATTGAGACCGAAACCACTTCAAGCTCGGTGGAAACGGCCTATTGAGGTTTCAGTAAAAGTCATCGCGACCTCGCGGTTTCGGTTCAGTGGAAATTCGGTTTGAAACATTAATTTTAAGCTGAATTGGCAAACCCGATGACACGAACCTAATACATACGGTGAGAGCATATAACGCCGAACCGAAACTAATCCGACGACAGACAGCTGGTCGACACTGAATAAAAAGCGATCAACATCACTGATCAGCTTTAGTTCAAAAAAGTGCGGAGGCTAATAGGAGTCGTTATCGGACACTGTGTTATAGGCAAGCATGCATCGTTACTGAATATACCACACAACGAGCTGCAGATATGAGGAAGAAATAGAATCTATCCAACATCTGCTATGTAAATGCCCTAGCAAGGAAAAGAAAACAGTACTTGGGTAAACATTTCATAGCAGATCTGGAAGACCTGTGCAGTGTAGAGTTCAAAAGCCCCTGAAGTCTTCGAATGAAGCGGGTTGGTTTTATTAAAAATAAAAGCAGCGTTCTACTGGTAATAGTAGAATATTATCTATTAAGGGCAAAATGGATTCATCTTGTCGGTCTAAGTGAGCCATGTTAGGGCACCCCGCCTACCTACCTCTGTTATACATAGAATTGAACAATGCAGGAATTGGAGAATGCAACTCGATTTGACCCATTCCATAATCCATATTGTTTGCGTTCGGTTCATCTTGAAACCGAGTTCGTCAACCCGGGTTACAACTCGGTCTGTCTCTATTCAAACCCGGGTTAACTCGGTTTGTTAAACGTTCAGGTTGGCACACCACTGCTATGGAGTGGACCAAATGAGACCAAACAATGGTAATGAATTGGTAAATTACTTTTTTTTTTTCAAAATAATTGTAAAATATAAAATGTATAAATACAGTAGGTACATTGACACGTTAACTCGTGTGTCATAACCCGCATTCCTGGGTATGTTTTAGAAATTTTAAGGGAAATATTTTCATTTATTCGAACTGCGAATACGAACAGTTATAAAATTAAAAATGCAAATAGTACGTTTGAGGTGTAGTGATATAATTTTGCTCAACAGCCAACATACCGGGGTATGCATAAAGTAAAGTACAAAATATACAATAAAAGAGCAGGTATTTTTTTAAATGAAGTAAATAAAGTTCCAAATGGAGAAAGTTACAAATACAAATACATAGTATGTACAAATCTTACAGATTTCTCACACGCCTTTCTGGTCGGATGTTGCTTTTCGAGTTCAACTTGTTGGTGAAAGAAAAATTCGTTCGTTATTCATAAAAAGTGCATACAACATACCCGGGTATGTTGGGTATTTTTCCGAGGGGCCGGCAAATTTTCTAGGCGATAAAACGCGGGAAATAAACAATTCCCGACCTAGAAGTGGCCATGACTTAATACAGTGGTCCACAAAAGTCTGCGGGCAATGATGCAATGTGGAAAAAAACGGGAACAGAATATAAATTAAAAATATTTTTGAAAGGTAAATTCTAATAAAACTAGGTTTCAGAATTCAGTTTTCAACAAAAAAAAAAAATTAATATTATTAATCATTGACCAAAAACATAACAAAAACATCAAAAGTTTGCGTACAGCTGAAAATAAATGCAAAGAACATTATTTTATGTTGGCAAATTTGAAATTGAAATGCTTAACTAATGAAGCTTCTTTTAACATCTCTATATTGCCGACATGTGTTCAATGGGATTGACATCTTTAACCTGTTGTGGGGCTCGTAGCATGTTGACAAGTTAATAACAGCCAAATGCGCGCATTTTGTGAGGTATTATTGGAGTAATTATCTTGCTGGAACTAATAATAGATGGTAATCCACAGCATTTCAGCACTTGCTTTAAAATTTCGTTTAAAAATATCAATGCACACGAACTGTTTCATCATTCCTTCGATTAGTTCCATCTTTGCGACGCCTGATGACGCCATAAAGACCCACACGATAACACTTTCACCAGCGACCTTCACTGTCTCGATAAAATTCTTCGCGTTATGGGCTCGTTTTGTAGCTTCCTTACCCTCAAACTTCGCCAGACTCAAAAAATGCATTATTTTGATTCGTCGGAGAAGATGACCAGAAGTCTGGCGACTTATTAAAATGTACCTTTGAGAATGCGACGGTTATTTCCTGGATGTCCATGACCCTTAGAATTTTAACTATTATTGCTCGGTGCATTAGGTATTATTACATTGTGAATGTTGAGCGCTCATCTTATTAGCCATTATAAATGGAGTGAGCTTCTATGGTCGGCCTTGGCTTTGATTCGCCCAGTCCATCATATCCAAAGCGATCCATCAACAATGTCAATGCCTGAATAAACAAGCAATATAAGCGATGAAACTAAATACGGTTGCATTAACAGTATTTTAAAGAAAGATTTTTTTCGCTTTCACGCAAACTTTTGTGGAACACTGTACTTCAAGACTGATGCCCAAGCTGGGCTGGTCTGGACAGGAGCGTGCTCCAACTTATCTGTATGATTTTAACCAGAATGAATGCCCAATGAGTGGATTTTGAGTACCAATAGGCCGCTTCATAAGAAATCGCATTCAACGAAGATTCGTTATCGAACTGTACGCCGCCGCTGTCTGTAAACCACCAGTAATTATGCAGGATGCAGAGTTCTCATGATCGTCTTATCTCATTGACGTCCATAGCCAAGGTGGCACATACAAATGGGGAATGACATCAACTAACACAGTGTGCCTATCCCTCTATCTCAGGGGTCATGTTGATTCTCCCATGTTCAAACCGAACAGTAGCGCCAAACAAAGAACAAACTGATTGGGAATGATTGCGTACACTGACAGTCCTTTTCTACATAATGACACCACAATCTGACATCTGAACATGCTCATGATTCGATCTGTTTGCATATTCAGCCAGTGATTGATTAAGAGTAAGATACCATCACTGGTAGTTTTAGATACATCTTGTCTCCAAAGTGATGTCTGTCATTTCGTAATAAATCATTATGTGCATTCATCAAATACCTTTCCACCACCTATGATTATGAAACCCAAAGGTGAGAGAAAATATGTTTTTAAGATCAAGTTAGGGTCGTTTTGCCAATTATCCAATCTTCTATTTTGGATCAGGCACACATTTGAAATTATGTAAAAAAATGTAGACGATCTCAATGCGATTTTACCAAAGTTTCTTATTAACAGATACTTTTACGGCGGCCGTCAACATTTAAATACTCTATTTCACGGCACGTTGCTGAAGATGAGCTCATTTCCAGCCCAAAGTTGGGTGCTGCCTGTTTTATCTTTATGCTATCGAGTGAAATATCTCACCTTTCAGCATTATTCAGCACATAAATTTAGGTTAATTACTTTTGCAGAATGGCAACTAGTCCAAAATGCTCATTGATTTAAAGTGTGTCTGCGAATATCGAAAGGTACTTAAAACGGAATCAGCCTAATGTTGTGGACAAGGCTCTTAAATCACCGAATCTAATGACACGATTATGTCACCCACATGCCCACGCTGATGACAATGATGATTTAGGTTTTTATCTGCAACAGACAGTTACGTAGTTGAAATACAAATAAATGAGAGGTGAGTGTGTGCACAACGCAACACTTGTGTTTTTAATACATTTTGGACGTTTTCTCTTAAAGGAAGGCATAAAGTAAAGCTGTAATCAAATAAACAAGCACTACAGCTGTCTTGAAACTAGCCACTTGCTTTGTATGAGCTTGTAAACAATGTTGGGCAGAAGGTTGAATTCAAATGCCAAATTATGGCGCTGATCTTTGAGAGCAAAGGAAATGTAAAAAAAAGACAAAGGAAACTACACACATTGATAGTATTGAAACAGCGACTGACAAAATCTATTCATTAGTTCTTTCGTGAGTAGCATAAACTGTTGTACACGACATCGGACGAGGCCAAATTTTGACCCAGCAGCAGGAACGATCAAGAACCAATGCATCCACAAAGATTGACTGCTTAGTGTGGTTTAGGGCGGGGGATATCTTCATGCCATATTTCTTTCGAAATTAATAAGGAGACGCCGTTACCACCAATGGTCTCAGATATGGAGAAATGACTTTCTTTGGGCAGAGCCTTGGCTCCAACAAGACGGCGCTACATGCCAAACAAGCACGACACGCTCGAACTTGTGATGGAGAAATTAAGTTATTTCACCGCGAACGGTCATCAATTAGCCGGTTGGCGTATGCATACTACTGTATTTCTGCTGTCTACGTCATTTGTCTCTGTGGCCACGTAAAGCTCTTAGTCTACACCAACCACAACGAACGAGCTTGAAGTCCATATTCGCTGCTCGTATTCGACCGAGTCATAAACAATTGAACCGGCCGCTAGAAGCACTCCCAGCGAAGCCGTGGCGGACATTTTAATATTGTGTATTTCCATACATAATCGCATGAATGTAGCTTCTAAATAGCGCAGGAATCAATTTTACACATTACTCTGAGTTGTTTTATTTATATTCCTTTTCCTATCGTTTTATCTGGTCACCCTATGTGTTACTGCGTGTTACCCACACCACGCTGCTCTAACAAGCCGGGTTCAAACAATTGTTTATTTTGTAATTTTAATTCATTTCTGGCACTTTTTCTCCTCGTCGCTAAAAGCACACATTTGATGGTAAGTCCATTTTCGGATGAATATGGTCAGTGGGAGCTCAACAACCACTGCACACAGAGTTGTAACACATCATCTTCCAATTGCACCAATCACTGGATTTTAATCGAATTGGACAGATACGAAAGCAAGGAATAACATCTGATCAGTCACCACAGGATGCTTTAACCAGAAAAGGTTATGGGTGACGTAGTCTGGAAATGACATTCTTTTTCAATGGCTTCTCATTTGACGCTTGTTCGAAATTTCTTCCTCTTCGTTCAAAAATATAGAAAAAATAAAGTAAATGGTGTCCCAGAAGTCACGCAAAATACAATGTTGACGGAAAATACCGATTTTTGTGTAGAAATCATGTTCATAGAGAATACAGATTATGTTTGGAATATGTGGGTGGGCCGGCGTCTCAACGATCAAATAACAAGCCACTCTAGGCGTTGGATTCGTAGACTAGACTCATGTCGCTGCACAGCCCGTACAGTTCTTTGTGGAATGTTCTCAAATCAACGCTGACGGGGTCTTTCGATTTAAGTAGAGAATCGAATGTATACAAATTCATAATAATTGGAGGACCACACGGCAGTTTTCTTAGTCCTCTCCTCTTACTTACTTACTTACCAAGCATGCAACCCATTTGGGGTCTGTCTTGCACATGCCGCTGGCAGTCATCAAGACAAAGCTGTCTTGCAGTCGTGAAAACTTGGCCATTATAACAAAATCGTGGAACAGTACCTATGTATATTTGTGGTAATGCAGGACCGGAATGTTCCGGATGTAACAAATAAAGTTTCTATTGTCGATGTCTTCTGGATCCACTAACCACGAGGACTCCCTTTATGGTCAGATTCATTGCAATTGTGAAGCATAAATCATCAAATGTCACCAGCAACAGTGAATACATTTGAAATCGTTTTAAAATTAATTAAATTAAACTTATACAGCCGTGGGAACAATTGTGGAAGTCAGTCAAACCGAACCAGTCTTTCCCTTTTTGTAACGGTAGCGGTGAACTGAAAATTCAAACATCAATCGGATTCACTTTCCAATTTGGCACTTTTTTTGTTGTTCAGTCAGCCACTCATTCCTTGTCGCTTATGTAAGACCTCTAATTAGTCTAACAAGTTTGTTGCATCTTCTCCCCAAAAGCTCTGTAGAGAAATCAGTGACAACTTTTTCTTCTTTTGTAACCGACACGAGCAGCAGAAGTTATAGCTTTGGTAGTCAATAAAAATCAAACAACACCTCGACACGGTCGTCGAAGGCATGTCGTTCATTGTGCACAGACGCCGCGCCCTTGGATACCGGTTGTGAAAAGCGAAAACAACCTGGCCAGACGAGTGCATCTGAGAAAAAGCCGGCGGATCATCACTTTTGCTTTTGTTTTGTTTCTGGTTAAGTAATATTTGATGCCTTGCCCACGACAGGTCGGTGGTATGCATTTAAATCTTGAAAGTATCAGCTTACAATGCAATGCAACCGGCTTTGTCTTTGGGGACATGTTGTCCATAGGTAATCTCAGCTGTTTGGCGAATGGTAGGCGGGTAGGTAGGTACATTGGGTGCCCTGACGGGGCTCACTTAGACCAAGGTGTTGGGTCCATTGTACCCATATTGGCGAATGGAAACTTCCACTTGTCTTCAGTCATATCCTTGAAAATGTCAACGGGCGCATTCAAAATCCAAATCCCACTTAAATTGAGTTTTAATTTGAAATAAATGACATATCTGAAATCGCGAAGAGTAATTTATAGCGAAGGATATGGCGACGCGACGTAACACCGCCACTCGAATGATTCGTGCCGGCTTAAGAGGTGGGGAGGCAATGAATTCGAGTTGGTCTCTATGGTTTCAGCGTCGAAATGGTTCGTGATACTGTAGTCATGTGTACACTTGAAACGTGAACAATCTCTTCCGCGCGCTTTCTTTGTAGTAATGGGTACAGGTGTTCAGAACATTAGTCATAGAATTTGCAGTAAATGGATTTTGTGTTCAATGAAAGATGAGATAGATGAAATGCGACTGGAGCTTAGACTAATTGTTTGCTTAACAAATCTCGGTCTACTAAGAGATCACAGTAAACAAGCATTAGGACTAGAAGTGCATGCAATGAGTACCTAAGTGGATTCTGACTTTTGGTTGCAATTAATCTGCATGTATGGCGTAGTTCATCTCGAGACTTTGGACGCAGTTCATCTCATGAGGACTCATGAGGAAACAGAGCTCATCAATGTCTATGACACTTTTCAGGCACGTTTGCTCTTAAGTTGCAAGCAGTAATATTGTGGGTCAAGGACATTGACTACGACTGGAATACCAGTTTCGCTGTGAGCTTAATTGTAGACTGATGCCTCGAAAAATTCAAATGTGGCCAAGATCAAATGAAGTATAACTCCGGCCAATCGAGCTGTATTTGGGTTTTGATTGCAATTGAAAAATAAAGCAGTCATTTCTATAATGGATAGCTGGATGGCGCAAAAGCATAGACAATATCAAAGAAAAGTCCTTCGAACTGTTTGGAGGGTTTGAAGGAGGAGATTCAAACCCAAACTCTACGATCTGTCCAACGACGTCGATCTAGTCAAACGAATTTGCATGTCTGAGAGGGACACAAACGCTGGCGCTCGGTAAAACTTCTAGTCCAACCCCGAGGAACAACTCGGTAGATGGCCTCCGATGGCGTGCCGAGCTGAACTATTTGGACGAAACTGGAGACGCCTGGCCTAGGTTCACCCGGACTAGGCTTAAGTACAATCGATCCAGCCGTAAAAGATGACAAGTGGACAACAGTACATATTGTGTTTTGCTTTAAACTCACGCATATGTACGAGTATCAATATCTCACTAGTAAGTTATACCCACTGTTCGATAGGGGTCTTGGGATGCATTTTAAGTGGAATTGATAAACATTACACGAATGATAGATGTGGGCGTCATACTCGGGTCGCAGATGTCTTCGAACAGAGCCAAAACACGTCATGAAGTCATTCATGGAAAACTAACATAACAGAGAAAGCTTCACAATTAAGTGCTGCCTATAGCACACGCAGCGAGAATAAATCAAAGATTGCAAAGTTTGCCTAGGCAAACTTAGTTGTTTGACTCACTGTATTTGAATATGTTTACACAAATGATGGCCATTAAGTGCAATCACGATTAATGCTCTCACTTGGGTACTTGTACACAGCAAGTATTCATGCAACTGCAAAAAATTGGTTTCCGTCATAGGTTTGTTTTTTTTTTTTGTTTATATACAAGGAACTCCAAGAAGATGTATGTTCCAAGTTGCACATCATTGCCATTGGCCGATGACCTGACCTATTCGTGACTGCAAACAAAAAGAGCCAACACTCACCTCATGTGCCTTCGGATGCTGGTGGTTACAGTTGTGATCAGTTGCATCTAGGTATCCAAGTGTGGCTAGAAACACAAGACAAACGGTAAGCAGTACAGTCGACGACTTTGTGGCCACACCATGGGTGGAGCTGCTCGAGATTACTGTGGGTCTTGGCATTTTGCATAAACCGACACGAGCTGGAGTTGGAGGAGTAGTTCGCTTAAGCAGCGACATCAACTACTTGCAGCACCGCAAAACCAGATTTTACCGCCTTCCTCACCGCCACCACTTAGATGCATGCAGGCGCGCTCAAGACAATAGATTTTCCTCGTATTTAATGCTAGATTTATCTTTCTTTTTTTTTCGTTTAACTATTTACTCGCGCATTTATAACAAGTGGAAGCCTGAGTGACGTTCGGCCACCACTGGGCTGTTTGTATCGGAACCACGTAAACTTGCCACCAGTGGCACACAATGCATCATGCTCTTGGAACTCCCAAATATCACACAAATCAAACACAACAAACCCGCACGAAAACTCGATTCTCGTATTCGTCGCAGACGAAAACTTTTTTTTGGGAGATTCACTTTCGGTTTCACTATTTCACATCATCACTCAGCAATTTGCATAACATGCTCGAAATATATGCAAATAAATTCGGTTTCTCAGACGTTTGGGGGACCCCGAATAATAGAGGAAAAATCGAAGGCAGAACTCGAACAGCTTTTTCTACATTATTGCTTCAAATGTCAGACGAAAACCGACGGTGCACAGCCAACTCTCGAACGTACTCACTAGAAATGTTTCCGATTTTTTGGAGCGAAGCTATTCGACTGACTGACTTACATCTGCGATGATTGTGAATTTGTTGTGCGGCGGTTGAATCGATGCCACTCAACCACACAAACGCACAGATACGAGACAACACTGGCGCAGCTTTGTGTCAGCTGGTGAAATGTTGAATGAAAGCGGATGTGTGAGTGAGTCGTGTGCGGCTGTGTGTGGGGTAAAGAAAACACTCGGTTTTGACAGATGTTAGACGCAGTGCAGGAGCAATGCTGTGTGAATTGGTTTACCGGGGGCAGGAGTCAATGAACTTTTGACACCAAATCATCCTTCCTGTTTGTACATTTGCAGCTGCATTTTGGGCGCGAAGAGAAAAGAATTTTGATGTATTCAAAAGTAGGAAAATTCTTGGGACCACTCGACATCATTGCTGTCATTGGTACTGCTTTTTTTTAATTTTTTTTATTAAGACTTTTTGCTGTCAGCTATCACTGACTGCCTTCCTCTTTCATCCACCATCAATTTGTGATTTTTCTGGAATTCTTCTTCGTAACGAGAAAGCACTCTAGGAATTGAATCCAGGTCTCTTTTAGTCGGTATTGCGTTTGATAGTATAAGGAACTTTAGGAGGTTGTAATTTTTAGCAAGGCCATTCAAAATCACCTCCACAAGACTGCACAAACTGTCAATAAGTGGTTTATATTCCCTATTGAAAATATTCTATCGTATGGGGCATACTGTTCCACACACAATAACCCTTTCCTACACCCTTGTTTTTTGTTTTGTTGACGTTCACCCATTTTGTTTCTACTCCTAGTTCTGTTTATTGTTTTCAACACACACCCACATATTGAACGAAGCATATGTGAAGAAGCAACTGCGATAAGTGTCACTTTGACGTAAGCCACGATTATGACACACGTAAGCATGTTCGCGTCGGTTAGGTAGTGCGTCGGGAGGGTAGTGCAAGCGCACTAACTTACCACGGTGGTATAAGGTACGTTTAAGAACTACCCACAATTTGATTACATTGAGCAATTAGCAAATTAAATCAATTTATTGCGTAATAAATGAAATCGGAATAATAAACGAAAATACAATCTTGAAATAGTGGATCCTTCACATCTGCTTCGAATTACATTCCTCTACTGTACGGCTATCCGACGAAAGTGATTGTTGAGTGGACCTTCATCTGAGTATCCGGCTATTTCCTGTGGAATTATTCCAGACTCTTCAACAGATGAGCATGGGCGACACATGCACTCTAAGGGGGCCTTAGTGAGTACCTGAGTAAGAGAAGAATTGGTGTAGTTTATGAGCACATGGTACACAGGGTAATCCTCGAACCTTCTTAAATTTCCTTTCTCCATTTTTCGCCTTGGGACAGAATAGCGACACAGCAGCTTCACGTTCTCCAGATTCCTGACAGCACATGCAGGAGCGTTCCATTTGCCAAATTTTACTTCCAGACACCTTAAATTAACAACAAATTATGCTTTTATATCACCAATCATAGGCTGTGAATTTTACCTGCAAGTAGCTAGAGCATCTGCCAACACAGGCGAATGATGGGATCGGCTTCGGCACACAGCCTGGATACTGCAAAACGTGGATGACCGGAGTAACCTGACAATCGTCTCCAATGTGTGTTATATCTGTGGGCGAAAGGAGGATTGAAATTGATGTCTGGTGAAGTTAGCAACGTTAATCATTTAGAAGGAAAGAGTTTTGTGGAATTAGTCACAAACGTGCTGTTGAAGGAAGTTACCCATAGAATGAGATCGATCGAAAAGAGCCTATATTTTTGGCTTTCCATAAGCTTGGTATTGTATTGAATGATGGAGCGTGGAGTTCGGTAGAGAGGTATGATTGGTAAACACTTCTTCGAAAATTAATTCTAGGGGCAGCGGTACTATCGATGCAGGGTTATTTTAATCAAAGAAAGCCCGGCCACCAGAACTGTGCCAATTATGGTGCACAGTTTCTGTGGTCGTTCTTAAATGGAAATGATTAGGTTGTCTGAGAGACTGTGTCTTTATACCTGTTGTATCCACACCCGAGTCTGAGTACAACAAGTTCTATCCTAACAAGGTCCGGTAAAAAAAAGGCAAACATTAACAGCTTATGATCTGATACGCAGATTATAAGGGACACAGCTGTGACTTCTTCCAACAGTGTGATCCTTGGGGCTTCCTTCCCCAATATTATGTAACATGAAAAGGTGCGCCCTGACAGCTTCATTCATCTTGAAGAATCGACACTATTGGTTTAATACAGGATCTAAAAGGACGTCCAGTTATCTTCCATGTCGTACGCCAAACACTGAAGAGGCGACTCCAATACGAACAGGATGTCTGTAGCAGCCGCCATTATATCATCAAGTTCAGTAGTGAGGTCACTGCTCGAGACTGGAAAGAGTGTACAAAAGCACGGCAATTCCACCGGTGACTACACCAAAGCAAAATGACGCGGTTTATATAGATCTAAGTTCGTTTTTAAGACCACGGCGAGTTTACGTAAACCACGACGTGTAAACTATACGCCCTTGTGCACGTGTTCCTACAGTTACGGACGAATTTAAGATAACTTTTAAGTTCTGTCTTGTGTTAGGAGGATAGTTCATGCCTCTCCAGTTTCCTTGGAAAGCCAGAACAAACAATAAAATATGAGGGAAGACAACTTTTAGTTTAAGTGGAAAGACGTAGAATAAGATTAAGTTTAGCTTAGAGAACCTCCTGAGGCCCAGTAATTTAGATAAAGTAATAATGTTCGTTTAACTAGTTTTAAGCATTTTTGTCTAGTATGTACGTCTGTCATGCATTTTGATATAAAAAGTGGTTATATTTGCAAGTTTGTGAGATTTTTTCTTGTTTGTGTGCGGCTACACAAAGTGGTTCAACCAACAAGCATCCCTGTCTTGGTAGTTAGTCCTAGACGCCTATGTTGTTTGTCTTTAGTTGTCGTTTTGTTCACCATGTGAACCATTTTAGCAGCTTCTCTCTCAGTGCCAGTAATCGCGTTGTTGAGGGCACTTCGTTCTGCCAATCACGTCAATGTCATCAACGACTGGACTTCTACAATATCGTGCCTTTTTGTGTTAGTTGTGGAGCTTCGGTCAGATCGCCATGAATATGGAAGCAATTCAATTACACATCCGACGTAGGAGTTGTGGCCGTCGCGGTGGCCGTGAACATAAACATAAACTTCACTCCAGAGTCTTACAACCAATATTTAATATTTAATTTATTATATTCGGAAAACAAGGGATATTAATAAGGTCATACTTCTCAAACAGAAAGTTTGGGTTCTATTGCAAGACATTGGGATGTTTCATAGCAAGACACTAGTACTGCGACCATAAAGATCTATTGTACCCCTTTTAGTTTGGTCTAGGATTTAATTGCTGCCTTCAGTTGTCACATGTCACATTTTTTTTATTTTATAATTTGCCCCCTTAACCGTCCGGGGTTACAGCACGTGCCGAAGGTATAGGGGAGAAATGGAGAGGAATTTTAAATATCTGTGAGTTGTAGTCTGTGGGAAATATTAGGCTGGGAAGAGCATTCCAAAATCGTGTGGTGCGGCTGATCAACGAATCTCCAAATTTAACTGTGAGTCCGAAAATAGTCTTAAGGGTAAACTGATGAGCATTCCTGGCTAGACAGGTATTGCGGGTGAATTCATGGGGAGGAGGACTGTAGTTGGTTAGATCACTGAAGCATCGCTTGTTAAAATAGCGATAACATACAGACAAAGAAGAGAGGGTACCTCGATGTTCTAACGAGTCTTATGACTTAGCAATATTCTTTTAAGGGATTTCTTCAAAGCCTTTTCGTATTACGGATGTTCTGTTTATTATTTCCATCATTCTGCAAAACGTATTTCCTGGATGAGTTACTAGACGTTTTGGTGATGTGAACTTGTCACCATGGTATTTTTTTTTTGAGGATTGCATTTATGCACACAGTAGTGCTGGCAGTTTGTGGTAAATTTACCTATTCGTGGGAAATTTCAACGTCCATTCCACACATTTGGTAAAAAGGTTTTTCATACAAAAAAGGGAAATTCCTTATGAATTAATTGGGTTGTATTTTCTACCATTTCGTCATAGCAATCTCGAAGAAAACCATTGCTTCCTCATGACAGTTAAATCCCAGGAACTGTCACATTCAAATAAAATGGAAAGAACAACGGCCTGTTTTTCGAGTGTGTTACATGTGCTTTTCTTAATAAACGCAAGACCACACCTCGCAATAACTGTAAGTAGTGGTCAAAAATCGAAACTAGGATGTGGTACACAATAAGCTTGACGAAGGACTGCCAGGAAAAACAAATATTTCCAAATCTATGTGAAGTTACTGGTTTTTGTTTAAGTATTTTTGTTTAAGTATGCTTCCAGTTGTAACGGATGTTAAAAATAGTATGCATTTGTAAAATAGGATCATCACTTCTACATACAGTATATTCTTGATAACGTGAACAATTGAAAACCAAGGGATTTTACGTTTGCGAAGTTCAAATTTTTAGCAAAATAATAGGGCAATCCCACTGTAGATTCGGAGATATTGCTATTTCCGTGGTTTCATATTTTGAAAACGAACGAGAATATAAGAACAAAATATAAAGTAATAAGATTCGGGTTTTTGCTAGTTTAGGAGATACGGAGGCTTAATCTCCAGGCGCCTGCCAGACAGTTCTTGGCATACCCTTGCGGAGCGACGAAGTCGCTTAAGCGTGTTAAACTCTGCGGAAAAAAGGGAAGCGACACACCCACTTCATCCTTTCTATAGTGCAGCATGCTCACCATTTCCTAAAAGAACTTCCCTGCACCGAAATTTACATAGGAAAAAATTAGTATTTAAGCCTCGATATTTATTATAAGCGAATAATCAATTTATTTTTTCGAGCCATGAATTTTAATTGTTTATTCTGTTAAGTTAATTGATATTGTATTGGCAATGCCCTGCGGTGGAATTTCCTTTGCCATCCCTTATTTGAGTAAATTGAGCAAATGACGTTTCGAGAAGATTTAGTTTGAAATTTGAAACAGCGGTTCTTTTTATGTGGAATTTTCTGGCAACAGGAGAATTTCATCACATGCCGTTGTTCACAGCTTGGATTTGGCCAAATTTGTAAGTCATATTACATTTCTTTAGTTTTTATTCGACAGTTGTTTCCTTCGATTTTAAAATTGTGCCAGATAAAGATATCCCTAGTTGAAGGCCGTGAACAGCAAACGGAAATCGAGCCGAAAAGTTTCCACGGAAATCGTAACCGTGCCGTAGATTCTCATTTAACACGTTTTATCTATAAAAGTTTATTGAACATTTAGTTCATTACTTGAATTTAAACAAAAAGTTTTTGCATAGGAACATATAAAATAAAAGGCTGTGGCATAAAAAATATCATTAAATGTTCACTGAGCACGAGCATTACCGATACGAAATGTAATGAACAAAATCAGTAATTTGTGGAAGATGCAAAATCTTCTTCTTCTCCAAAAGTTTTTTTCACAGCTTTTTCAATAAGGCCCCATTTTGGATAACCAGCTCACCTCCAGTCCATTCCAAAGCATTGTTAGAAATAGAAATGGCTTAATTTGATTCAAACTATTAATTTAAGGTAAAACGAGAAATAAACTGCCGCGCAACAGGTCGGAAACGGTACAAGGCGAAGTATTGTACCTAGAATATGGAATTTCAAGCTAAAGTACAGCTGGCTCAAACAATTGACTGTTACAGTGTTCATGATTCATGATTTGCCCACGTTGTAGAGATGTCAAGCAAAAAGAAATCTGTCACGTTCCGGTATTCACACTAACCGGTGTCAACTTTAACGAGAGTCTACTGTTATACTCCATTGTAGCTTACACTAGCCCATGTCAGTTTCTGTGAAAGTACATTTTTTAAAGAGGTACATTTTCAGCTATAAGGTAACTTTTCTTCTACAGCGTGGTAGATTCTACTTCAAAATACTGGCACAGAGTCATGTTTTATATTAATTTTTGCTTTGAGAACCACTTCCGATGATTGGTGATCATTCACCCATTCTTGTTTGTTAGAAAATAAACAACAATTATACCATTTTCGGCAATTGTTGAATCCGCCTTAACCACATCAACAGTGAAGCTGGAACAAATATACATTAGCGACACCACCAAAACTGTAAAAGAACATTCAGAGGCACTACTAATCACTTGACTCGTGTACATGATTCACTTTTTAGACAAAATACTTCTTCCTTCCGATCAACCGTACACTGCTCTTGAGAACGCAAAGACACTTGTAAGGACATACGCACACGCTCCAGTATTTATACATCAGACTTGTATGGGGTAATTTCTATGAAAATTCCCTCAAGCCGGGCTGATTTGTGTGGTATTCGCATGAGGTAATATTACTGGCGAAAGTACCTCATAATTGCATACAAGGAAATCACATTAGTCCGGGGGTGTGAGACCACCCGAATCCAGTAGAGGTTTGTCTTAATCAAGTCGAGAATTTATAGCTATTATGGCACCCGGTACCATCTCCCGCCGGGCGGAACGGCTTAAAATCTACAAAACAAGTAAATGATTACTTGTGTTTGGTTAATGGTTCTTTTATTTAAAACAATGCTGGACAAGCTGCTAATGCCAAATAAATTCATAAAATTAGTTGCATGATTATGTTGTCACGAATGTGAACATGTTACTTTTTCGAATGCAGTTAAGTGTATCATCTTAACAGTTACTTAAAGATACAAGGCCATAGTTTGTGCGGTTCTGCAAGTGAAATCAAACAAGACACATTCATAATTTGTATTTCAAATTTGGAATGCCTTTATGGTTAAAATCAAAACCTATACCATAAACGGGAGTTTTCGATTCTTTTTTTCAGCACATATCGGCAATAATTGTGCCATCTGAAGAGCTTACGTGTTATGTACGTTTTTGGGTAGCTTACTGACAAAGAATCAAATGGATAAACCAACCACATTTTATGGTTCTGTAATTTGGTGGAAGAAATGCTAACAAATACAGACCGTCAACAAATCAAGCAAAATACGAAGACTAGGATGCATTTGATTGGCAATTTGATTAAACACACCTCAGTCACACCTGACCCTAGTCTTAGACGTAAAAGGAGATGAACGGGTCAACAGCCGTCTTCGAATGGAAGACGAAGTCCAAGTATGGTACACATACGGGTTGAACTCAGAAAGTTGAGTCATCTATAGATACGTGCCCCTCCCCCAGATATTTCCCAATCCTCCAAGCTGGACTCCTTGCCATAAATGAAGCAGTATATATTAACAACAATCTAATGAATGCAAATATATCGATGATCTCGGCTTCACATTCAACTCCAGGGTTGTCGGGGATGGCACAAAATATGGGTGTCAGGACATGGTCAACACATGGACAGGGAACACCATGGAACACCTCCTCGTCGAGAGTCCGAATCTGGCATTAAGCAGCTCTAAAATAACGAAAAGAATCACCTTATCAGGACCAGACTATCAGGACACTCCATCTAGAGAGCGCTGAGTGCACTGAATAGAATTGGTATCTCCCTCCCTCTATCGATCTTAAATCACACAGGTGGAACCTAACCCCCTTCCAAGCATAATTTTTTCCTTTTGATTAGCCCCCGGTTAACGGTGTCCAGAAGGATCCGGTGTCGCAAGCTGGGAGCGCAGCCGTTGGCTCTAAGAAAAGGGCTCATTCACCGCCGTCTCAATTCCAGAGTCCTGATCTAACCTTGGAGACCAGGTATCTCCTGCTGACGGAGGTACTAGCCTCCCGGATTTCACCATGTGGAACTGAGGGTGGAAACCATGTGGAACAGAGGCTAAGTGCATAAGTTTGTGTATGCATGCACGCTTTAAAACATCAGAGAAGCTGCAACTGCTATGCGACACCACCAAGAAAAAGAGTTGAACCGCCTTAAGGCAGCCGGACGACTTGCAGAAACTCATCTGCTAGAAGGACTTGCACAAGCTCATCTGTAAGATATGGTCGCAGGACTGCGTGTCCGACAAAAGTGAGACTCCCTTCAACTGCTCCAGCTACCGTGAAACGAAGCACACCAAGGCCGCATATGACAGCGTACATGGAGACGCCATTTTGACATTCCTGCCTGATTCGGCCAGAACGTCACTAGCTATAACTTTGAGGAAGTGAGGGACTTCATCTACCTCGGCATCGATGTAAACAGTACAAACAGCATCATAGCATACAACTCTTGCTGAAGAGGCAAATGAATTGAGTAATAGAACCCTCTCTCGGAAGACTAAGTTCACCCTGTATAAGACCTTGATCAGCCCTGTCTTGCTCTATGGCGCAGAGGCATGGACTTCATCCAAAGCAGATTCTTTTTCCTTTCTTTCTTGCTTTATTCTTCTTGAAAACAAGGATACAAAAGTTTTGAGTTACCTGCGAAGCTTTTTACTTGTCTGCAGGTGATTTTTCATACAAGATAATATTTAAAGGTTGAAGTTGAAAGTTGTGAAGATTCGATTTTTTGAACAATCTTACTACGTAGTAATCGACTGGATGGCGCAGTTAGTTAAGTGCATGCCCTTGGTTAGTGGGGTCCCCGGTTCGAATCCCAGTGAAAGAAAAGGTAATACGCTTTTATCTGGTCCAGCCACCATTTGCCGTTGGGATCAAATTAACAGCACTATCACGGGAGTATTCGATCAGTGGTAGTAGTCTCACTGTGGGTATCACGATGGACTACCTTGGTCTGCGTGTGCTGGTGAACTCACTAGCAGCCCCCTTCCCCCTACCCTACCTACTACATAATACAAGAAAGCATTAAACAAGAAGAAGTCAGAGTTAGCAAGTGTTACCAGAGAGAAAGTTGCAATGTGCTAATAGTGGCTTACGTTGCAAAATGAATGTTTAGCAAACACGTTTTTAGATCTTTCTTACAATCAATATTTTTGAGATCTCCCGGAGTGTGAGTTTAGTTTTGTTGGTACGACGTAGCTTGGAGGCCTTCTTCCTTAGTCAGAAGACATCCAAGGTTTGTTGAAGGTTTCTGCAAGTTCTAAAAGCCCCTGAGCTCGTCTCCTAGTATTCTGATTGTGACGTATAAATTTATTATTTTTTTATGCATTTCCCCATGCTGGTATCCCATATCGTAAGCGGGTCTCAGCAGGTGAGGGGTATACCTGTTTTTGCACCTCAGCGTTAGTGTATGATTTGAAGTACACAATTGCAAAAAGTGCGCACCTTAGTTGCATCCGTAATTTATTGATGCGTTCATGCCATAAAAAGTGATCTTCAATTATTACTCCCAAATACTTTATTCTTTTGGACCACTTCAATGTGATCACTTATTGTTGTTGTTGGACAGTAATCATTTTTTGTAGTATACGTTTACAGAAATTTCGTGTTGTCGTGGCGTGAGTATACGCATCATCTTCGTTTTTGCAGCATTTATCCCCAACCCTTCATCGTGACTCCATTTCGAGGTTCTACTAAATTCTTTTTGCATTATTGCTTCAGCAGTTTTAAGGCATTTTGGCTTAACAATAGTTGCAATATCGTCTGCGTATGCAAAGGCTAAGGAGGCGAAGAAGTTCATAGGTGTACAGGATAAAATTTAGTGGACCCATTTATGAACCTTGTGGCACACCAAAAAGGCTTGATTTTTCTTGGCTAAATGTGTTTCCCACTCTTACCCGCATTTATCTCAACGACAGGTATTTCGATCTTGCTAAAATGCCTCTTATGCCAATTCCATTGAGACTTTCGATGATCTTGTCATGTGTTAAAGGCCTTACATCACTAGGACATGGTGTTTTTTTTAAGTCCAGTGTTTATAACTTTTGAGAGTTCAAAAGTATTTCAGTACTCTTTGTTCTTTGGTGAAGAGGCCCTTGGTCTTTTCGAGAGAAAAGCCTTGGGCGTAATCTCTGGTCCTCTTTGCGTTGATGGCATTGGAGAAGAAGGGCGAACCACGACATGTATGCGCTGTTCAGCGACATGAGTCTAGTCAGGCGTCGAAGGATGCAACACCTTAGATGGCTAGGCCATGCGGGGTGTATGGAAATCTTATGTACTGCCCGAGGAATCATTGAGTCTCAGACCGTGGGGCAGAGGACATCCACCCACAAAGTGCCGCACACAAGTCAAAGGGGACCTCAGTCAACTTTACGAAACTGGAAACAGCTACTGAGATATCGGGCCGGCTGGAGAGGCATTTTCGGTTCACAGGAATACTCTCTATCACAAGCCCCCATGATTGAAATACACCGTGCGCAGGATTTTCAACGACCGAAGGCAGCTGTATTGCTCAGGCCCACATCCTTAATGGGTCACAGCCCGCAGGCGTGATGTTTGTTTAATCAGGACTACTATCAGGCTTAATTTCAGGGTTGTCATGTTGTCATCACCGGTTGCATACTTGCATGGACAAATAGCCAAATCGAATCGATAGGCAAATCGCTACGCATAACACCCGCTTTATACTTTGTTTTAGTTAAAAACCCATTCGATTCTCTGCTCAGTTTATTAAAAAGGTTCTTACAATTTTTCCATTAATACAAATTAGATACTTATTTATAATTACAATTGAGTATGACATTAGTTTAAGCTAAAGTTAAGATAAAAGTTATGCAACTAATTCTGCTACAATGAGAAAGCAGTAATTAAAAAAGAAGAACATGATAAAGAACTTCAGAGACACCGTACTCTGAGTAGATCCCGAAACAGAAACTACCACAGGTGGTGCGGGCAAGGGCAGCCAAATTCTATTTCGTAAATATTCCTTGAGATCCCAGTAACGATCAAACCTCCAAAGGTTGTGAAATCGTCGGGCATAATGCACTGTCGTTGTGATTTGAACGACTTGCGGATATTGGTCTATGTTTCTATCCATATAGGCCTCCCAGTGTAGGAATTGATCATGATCGAGGAATATGCCGATAGTTCGCAACACTTGTACCATCCTTCCTTTATTATGAAAACTGTGTACAAAGAGTAAAAACATAAATACATTAGTCTGCGACTATGTGAGGCTATATGAAGCAACGTCAAGCAAACAGGCTTACACAAGCAAAATTCGTATACTAACGTGTCTAAGAGTTTATAGAAATCCTTTGTTAGCAGTAAATAAAGAAACCAAGCATTATTGGGATTCTCTCGGAGAATTTTGGAAAATATTGCTTCCCTCTCTTCCACCGGCAGTGCTAGTAGTGTCATGTTAAAGTATCT
This sequence comes from Eristalis tenax, assembly GCA_905231855.2. NCBI lineage: Eukaryota > Metazoa > Arthropoda > Insecta > Diptera > Syrphidae > Eristalis > Eristalis tenax. The sequence goes on from HG993124.1 coordinate 2,998,255, forward strand.
TTCCAGGCTCAGTGGACTATGGGTACATGCCATGCCATCAAACAGATTTCTAGTAAATTTGGTATACTCTACATTTTCGTAGATTTCAAGCAATATATTGTATTCTTGATTTGTTATACGTCTTGTGCCACAGCAGATTATAGTAGTCAGTATCTCACGGGGAATATCATTTTCCTTGGTCTTAGTCAAATCCCATACCATTTCCAACGCCCTGTCCGATATGTTCTGTTGGCGAAACCTGCAATTCGTATTCAGAATTAAATTTCTCAAGTGTCTCTGCAGAACGGTTTCATTGTCCTTGGGGAAGATTCCCAGATCATCATATATATTCTCCGACAAATACCAGACGTATTCCTCGAGGTAGGGCAGCTCCTTTGGATCCAAAATCGTACTCAGATGTATAAAACCCTCCATAGCTGCTTTCCAAGGTGCATAGTCGGATTCGTTTCTCAAATATTGAAGGAAATTTAACAGCGTTTGGGATTTAACGAACTTGCAAATATGAAAGTAAAACAGGTCATCAATCAATTGGGCCCGATTAAGTTGGTGAATCTGGGAGTGGCCTGCTTTCATTAGCTCCTTTCTAAACAGTTCGTAAGCGCTTTCCGTGTACAGCACTCTGTAAAAGCCAACTCTCTGATTATTGGCAATGATCCAATTTATTGGTTCTGTGAAGTTCACCGTCGCGGAATCCTGCCCGGAGTGCATGTACACGTATGAGTAGGTGTCTGTGGAATTTGGCATTTTGTCTGTTATGTAAGTCAATGGAATTGTCGGGAAATTCTGTGGTATGGGAATGTAAATGCATTCTCGAATGCGAGTGAAGCGCGCTGATTTTCTATCGTCTGAAATACTGACGTTAATCGCTGGAACACCTATTGCATATATCCATTTTCCATATAATTCTTCAGCATTGACGTTCGAATTTGATGGCCAGTATAGGATCATTGAGTCCCTTAGATCAGTGTGAGTGAATGTTCCTGACAAACTGCAAAGAAGCATCAAGAGTGTTTACGATAGTCGATATATAGTGTCTAAATTCGATTGGTTGATGACATCGTTCGATCGAAGTCTGGGTGGATACTTTTCGAATACAGTGCAACCTCGGTGATTCGACCACTCGATAATTTGAACGCTCCACTAATTCGAACACAAAATGTTGTTCTTTACGCATCTTATTTAATTCGAAAATGTAACTTTTTTCTGTTTTGCTAAACATATTTAACTTTTCATTAATTTGAATGAAATTATTTATTTTACTGTTAAAAGCTGTTCAAACCCAATTTTTGATGCAAAACATGGTCTATCCAGGAATCTGAAACCTCCGTGTTTCGAACTAGGGTAGGTTTTTATTAGTTCGAATTACCGAGGCTGGACTGTATGATCAAATATGTATTATCTTGCAACTCCTAGATTCGTCGCTCCGCTAAGGGTTCATACACTAACAGCCCACAGGCAGAAACTAGGTTTAGGGTGTGTCCTGTCACAGTTTTATAAAAGTAGGGTCATCATCATAATCTTCTATATACCACACACGAGAGATCTCCAGTCCAGTCCAGTCCTCCGCCATCGACTCTACTTTATCACGAGTTATGCCCAAGTTATGCCACGCCTGGTTATGGCCAGTTTTTAGTCTTGGTCCAACCACCTCGTTTTGGGTCTGCCAAGCGGTCGCCTTCCTGATGGAATCGCGTTCAACGCCCGCCTCGGAAGTAGGGTCAACAATTTAATTCGGAATTTAAGGCACTTTTATTTACTTTCGATTTAAAGTTGATTGGTATTTCACCATGTGGCCAATCCATGATAATAAAATATTATTACGGTTTCCCCTAAGTATGTGATCTCCACACTTTGGTCATCAATCACCAAGCGTGCGATTGAACTTGTACCGTCTTGGTTAGATCGTAGGTGTAGTTTTTAAGTCAGCTTGTGTTTTGATTGTTCGGTATTACAATCCACATTCATTATTTAGACCATAATGTAAATAAAATTATATTTTTCTCATTCATTGTAGACCAGCGGAAGACTGGCAGAAAGTTATTGTTACATGCTACAAGTTGTTCACTTTGGATGGACTGGATGGTTACAAATGTATATGAAATCATGGAATTATAACAGTAATAATAATATGAGGCCGTAGTGGTGGCAAGGCCTAACTTCTCAGCAACCACTCTTGTTATGCTTGCTAATGTTCTAGCACGAGTGGTTGCGACCTACAGTTTACGCCGACTATGAACGACCAATTTGAGAAGCTTTTTCTATACAATTAAACTCTGCTGTGACTCAAAAGAGGTGAGACCGTGAAAATTATTGTGCTCGTACCGGGAACCGAACCTGGGCAATGTTGTCTTAAGATTGTAAGGGTCGAAGAACAAACCCACGGGCGCCATCTAATTAAATCAAATTTGATTTCTTAAATCAACCTATAAATGCTCGTGCGAAGGAAGCCATACTAGCTGGAGTGCCACAAGGAAATGTTCTTGGCCCTCTTCTATATTTGCTTTCTTCTTTTGATGTCACAAGACAATAAAAACGTACTGCTCACATTTGATGTGGTAATTAGAACAACAATGAAACCTGCTTTAGATTGGAATGGAACAAATCGTGTCGTGGCCAATTCGAAAGCACTCTAAGCTAAGTGTTGAGAGGAAACGTCTTCTATATAATCACGTGTTAAAACCTTGCTAGGACTCTTGGCGTTTGCTTTGGCATCGTACAAAAACATTGCGAATTTTATTTAAATTTGACTACAGGACCTACTGCCAGTCGCTACTTATGTTTCATGCAATCTATCCAATTAGGACGATCCATCTAGGAAGCTCTTACTTTTTTGAAATAAGATTCCTCATCATATCCGTGAAGCGTGGCTGTGTCATAGCATGACTAAACATTCGCATCACAGACGCGGCTTTCCCGTACAACCACGAATTGATCATGGAATCAGCGTAATCTTTCGAAAAAAAATCATTCGTGTTGAACGACAGTTGAATGTTGTAGTTCTCTAGCCACATAACAGGGTGCATTTCCTCGGTCACAAATTGTATGTCTAAATGAAATTTTGGATAGATCTAATAAATTAAATAGTTTAATGTATCGAATTAAAATCGTAGAAACGGCGAAAACCTACCCCATGCGTACCAATATATTCGTAGTACTTAGTTAACGCCCTGGTTACCCAGGAATCGGACCAACTCTTCGGGGATATTGCATTGGCGTACCAAATTTGGCTCATGGCAGATGATAATTTTGTTTTCATGATCTGCTCTTCCATTGCTGTCATCTCTGCATCAGTTGTCAATAGTTCTTCACTAAAAGTAATAATAATATGAGAAAAATGTAGTTGGAGCTTCAGGTGTCTGTGGCATACTCGAATATCCCAACTCCCCAGGTTTGTGTGAAGGAATTTCGGGAAAAGTGATAGTGGCCGACGGCAAGAAAGCTTGGGTTCCCCAACGATGAATAGGAACGTCGAAATGTTGCTTCGTAAAACTTCGATGCTTGGGAGAATATATCCAGGGAAGCGTCTGTAGACTTATTTGGGCTTTCATTTACTAACCTTATCTGGATCCAATTGTCTGACTTACGAGTGGACTTCAAAACAACTATCGATACCAAATAACTTGGTATTTCGGGCGTTTGTTGGTAAAGATATTGCAAATGATACCTATCCGAGCTGCAGGATTAAACCGAATTTTAAAATGTCAATGAGTTAGATTACACTTTGTACCTACTGATCTTGGATCGATGAACCATATCTGGCTCCATTGGAGTACCCATCGTATCCCAGTGGAACGACTAAGCTTATCTCATATCTTTTCCGGTAATACGGCTCAGTGAAACATGGAAATACGCTTTTTGCATTGGTCGTTCCCATTTCCGTCCATACAACGAATCTAAATGAACATTTTGCTGCTTGAAACGGAAGAAAATACTGCATGGTTACCTCACCTCTTATCACCTTTATGATCGATAAATATATCCCACTTGAGTGCATTGTCACGGCCCATCTTCCCGTGAAAGGATAACTCCACTATGTACAGAGATGACTCGTCCAGTTCTTCGTCAAATTCGAAACACACTATATGGGTACCGTAGGTGAATTTGGACGGAATTATCTCATCTGTTTCAACATTGCGCAAATCCGTCTTAGTGTAGAGCAGTTCGTAGGATGGAATGTCAAAGTATTTGACACCCTTCGATTTGCTCCGAATGTAAATCTCAGCAGTGCCGTCATATGTGCCCAGTTTGTTGCCATCAGTATTATGAATATACGGAGTTAACGTAATCTTATATTTCATGGGCGTAACCCTTGCTTCGTAACTTCCTACACATGCGAATTTTGTGCATAGAAACGCTATTGAAACGGCAAATATGAATTGCGTCATTGAAAGTCAAGTCAGTGATGATCCTGTTGGGCGATTTGGGTTCGTTTTTTTTCTCTTATTAACAAGAAAGAATCCAGAACTTATCTAAATGAAGAACAAGAAATATTTAATTGTTAAAATTATTCTAACAGTGTGTGTGTAGAGTGCACGTGTGTGTTTTTACATTAAAATTTTAACTACGCCTAGTTTTGGTTTTAAACGATAGACAGGTGCGTTTCAGAAAAAAAAAAACATGTTAAAAAAGGCATGCAGTGCATTATTCACACTACCATACTCAAAATACAAGATTAAACAAAAAGTAATAATTATGAGAGTGTACATATTAGTCAGTGGCGTCTCGTCAGGATGTGCAAAGTGTACATTGCGCATCCTGGTCAAAGCACCACAAAGTTCAGCTCAACTAAACCCAACACATACGGACTATATTTTTTTTTTATTTTTCCTTCTATCATAGTTTCAAATTCCATTTTCTGTAGTAGGTTGTAACTGTAAATGTAGTCCGCACTCACACTTTGTCCAATGGTTGCTTATAGACATAACCAACTTTTTGCCCCTTAACATTTTGACAACATTTTTATATCGTTTTCTAGAGCCCAGTGGACCAATCAGAGAACGGCATTCACATTATGTCGTGAATGACAGTCAACAATTCATGAATAACTGTCCAAAAGGTAACGTCGATCTTATTGGATCGAAAAGCGAAAATAGCTCAATCTTAACTTTCTTTCCATTGATGACTTAGAAAAGAAAAGAAAAGAGTAAATCGCGACTCGACTCGAGAAAAGAGTAAATCTCGAACAACAGGGGGATCTAATATGAAGTTTGAAGGTTTAATGATTTATTCGCATTTACATTTTTTTACACAATACTTCTGTTAACCAAATCCCATGACACTTTACTCCGACGCCGAACGTTTATGTATGGTTTTATTCACGGCCTCTGCAGTTACGCTGATACTTTACCTTAGTTTGGGAATCAGTTTATAAATAATTTGCTGCAAGAAGTAAGATCGGAAAAAGCTTGGAGGTAACTACATGGACTAGAACCATCAACCTCGCCCTTGCAACAACGTGACGTAAACTCGGCTTGGTAGTCGCATAAGGGGTCAGTTAAGATTTTAACGAATTGCCAAACTATGCAAATGTAATCGCGGCGTATTAATGTGATTCTCTTCGATTGGGTACATATTTACCTATAGTCAGAAATCCGAGTAAATCACTGGGAATACCTCATGTAACAAGTTGCCATACAAAAACACACACGTCAAAAAGTAATTCTTAATGGAAATCCCAGCATATGTACCATTTGATGTCAACAACAAGCTCACATACCCAGAGTTCTCCTTGATTCCTTTTCTATTTGTAAAACTTAGAAACAAAAAAAATGAAAATGTCATACATCAAAATCAGGGCTGCAAGACTGTTTTAAAACTTACAAGAATAGGAGACTGGATGGGCAATGAATAAAAACTTGAACGTAATCTTTTAATTTTGAAATAAGAGCTTGATCGTTCAGCTTAACGGAACGTGCTCTGGTTTTTCAAAATTTAACTAAATTATAAAATATCCACTGTACTTTGAACAGTTCCTTTTGTGTTTATTGCTAAGAAACCAAATCACTAAGGAAAGCAATATTTCACTTCACAATCATTGCAATTGAATTAACTATCATAAGCTATAAACAATGAAAATTGGCACAAAAATGTAATTTTGATGACAGAAATGATAGCACTTTGTCTTAAAACGAATCAACGCTGTTATGTCTGGGCTGAGTAACAAACGTGAATGGAGTTGCAGGAGATGGTGTCAGTGACCAATGAGGAAGTAAGCGCAGAAGATCGATTAGAAGAGAGGGTGAATGAGATAGAAGGCCCGTTCTATCGATAAATAAAGAAGGACCAACTAAATACGTATGAATACACTGATGAGCAAAAGTTGTACACCATTATCATAAAAATCACGTAACCCACTTACAGTCAAAATTGGTTATAACGACCTTGAAGGGACTGACAATTTTGGTCGTTATAACCGATATGTCATTGTAACCGATATAAGGTTTGTAAATTTATCTGATGACATTGTTTTATTTTCTTAATTTTGTGCATAATTTTGGAACAATAACACAAACCAAAAAGAACAGCGCAAGACACATGAGCAAGAATCGCAGCTGCAGACAACCATTTTACCGTTTCAGGAAAATGCAGTCACGCCAGGAGCTGTGTCGATTTCAGTCGTAACAAATATCTTATTTCAAAAACAATAAAAATTCGGTCATTGTGTGCGGTATGTCGTTTTAAGTGATGTCGTAGTAAGCAATTTTCCAATGGGAGTATACAGGACCTCAGCCGGGACCTAATAATTTGGTCGTTATAACCGATATGTCGTTTTAGCCGATGTCATTTTAAACGGTTTTGACTGTATTTAATAATAATATGGATGAATCAACAGCCCATGTGCGTGCTACAGTTCTAGCACAAGTGGATGGGACCTACAGTTTTATGCCGACTCCGAACGGACAGTTTGAGAACCCTTTTGTAGACAGTTATAGTCTCTGAGCATTGTCTGTGTCTCGAAAGAGGTGGGACAGTGAAACTAGTTGTTTTAGGTATATTAGGATATTCCTTTACCCTTTCTAAATTTGTGCAGTATTGTAGGTAAGGTTAAATAGGAGTGGGTGACTGCAGAAGGCATAACACTCAGGCCAATTTTACTTGGGCTTTCATTGTGGTAGCATGCTTGACTTAATTTCTTCCTGTGATAATAGGTGCTTTACGAGATCTGTACCCTTATCTTTTGTAGGCTAGTATCTGACAAAAACCCAGTACTTGCTCTGGAATTTAATTAGATTCTAAACAAAATCTACAGAGACGTTGTTGTCTCACTGATGTCTCACTTCAATGCGAAAACAAGTAAGAAATAGTAAAACATAACCAGAATAAAAGAAACACACAAAGGAAAAGAAGTTAAGTATTACTCTACTTTCCGGTTCATAAATGAAGAGATTTGTCGAGTTCTCTTGTGTAAGTAGTTAGTAGTCATTCGAGTGAGTTTGTAGCCATTCGAATGATTGATTGAGAATCGAGATGTTCTCGAGATCTTGCATTAATCGATTATCAACCGAATTATAATTCGAATGCGCCCATCTCTAACATATACGTCTAACCAGAGCGCAACACGGGCAGAGGGGGCTTGTGGTTTCTTGAGGTTTACGAAACTACCATTTAAGCTTGTTGTTAGTAACTGGAAAGAAGTGAGGCAATTGGGAAATTTGGTAAATTCGGTCCTTGAAGTTTCCATTGATCGTAAGATACGAGGTTGATTGGCCTTGTGAACAATGTCTGAAGTCAAAAGGTAATGCGCTCCAAGGCTATTACAACCAACAACTTATTTTCCTTAGTGATTACAATGCAATTAGCGAGCATAGCTTCCATCGAATAGTTCCATAAAAGAAGTGGAATTTGAATGAAAATATTACAAACAAATCTCATGGAATTCACCGAAGGAAACCATACTATATGCGCTTGTGGAGAGAGCAACGTAAAGGAAAGTCCACGTTCGCGACTATTAAGTTATTAAGATGGATGTTTGCTGGAAGCCACAATTAAATTCGACATTAAAACGATTTGAATCTAGGACGACTCGTGAACAGTATTAGGTACATAAACGAAAATCTTTTAGTTTCATACTTAATTTATCGCATTCCAACATCAAGTCGGCGTCGAAAGTATGTGTACAGTCATCGGTTGAGATTATATCAGATTTGAAATTAAATGCCCCTACCTTGTCGTCTCCTAGTAGGTATATCTATTTCAAATGTGCAGATAATCATCTCACTCTGAGGTAGAAAATGAAAAGTCTTCAATTCGAAATACTTCTCATACCACAACTTGATAGCGTTCAGTTTAACTATTCACGTGGAGACTACCCCTTTCTTAATCGACATAAAAATGTACGTCCTTGTCGGACAGTAGCGCCACTAATATTATTACTGTTTTATGGTTAAGAATCACTTTTCTGTGTTCTCATAAATTTGATGTGAAGTTGTTTTTCTCAGCAGCCACATCATTATATGAAGAACTTATGTCATAGGGTTTTATCTCTGTTTCGGACCAAAACGGGATACAAGCACAGGAATTGTGGAAAGGAGCCCTGTCTCGAAGGACCAGGATGACTTTACATAACCCCTTGATCACCCCTGTCCTGCTATATGGCGCGACGACATGGATCAGATGAAGAAACCTTGGTATTTTCGAGAGAAGTTCATGTTCAGTCTTGCGTTGACGGTATTTTTAGAAGGAGTTTCAAACACGCACTGTATCGGCTGTACACCACATGAGTCAAGCCACGTATTCTACGCCTAAAATTGCAAAGCCTTTTTGAGGGCGTGTACAATATTGGTCCAGCCCGAAGAGGCTTCGACAACGCAATAGATCCGACACGGGATATTCCCTGTTACTTTCGCCTCACTTGCCAACTCATCCTGCAGTCGGTGTAAATGTGTGTAGTGTGTAAGCGCCCATAGCTCCAACGAGTGCATTTTTTTATTTCTGCATTCCATACTGGGAACTCCATAATTCTCTATATCTACTTGTTCGCAGTGTTACAGCTGTACACTTTGAGAAAGTTGCAAAGAAAAAAGGGTCTCAAGACAAAACAAATGGCAATCGTGCGAAATGCTACTAATTTTAAGGTTTTATCATGCTGAGGAGTGCAGTGCAGTTTTTTAGTTGCATTTTCTTATATATGAGTTAAATGTTAAGGGGACTCCCCCCCATTCTCGATTTCAAATTTTGACGATTTTCAATGGGCTGGTAAATGAACACAAATTATTTTTTTAGGCTTGTAACTTTGCATACATTTATTTGAAGACTTAAAAAAGAAGGAGAAAATGTTCATAATTTTTTTGTTGTTGTTTTTTGTGATCAAACAAAAGCCCTTCTTTTTCGGCGGCGCATGTGATTTCCGCTGACTGGAACATCTGAAACCAAGGATTCCAACGGGATTTAAAAGAGTACATGTTTGGCTCTGGTATGAACTGGGATTATTATGTCGCACAAAAATTAACAAAATGGCGGACTGAATTTTTTTTTTGAAAATCGCCTTTTTTCAGTCACAAATCAAGTTAAAAAATAAAGAAGACCTTCACCGATTTGATAGCTGTATGTGTATAGAATAACGTATTAAAATTTTGGATTAATAGTTTTTGAGTAATCTCATGCGCCAGTCGTAAAAACACCGTTTTGAGAAAAACACGTTGAAAGTTTTGAGAAGCTTTAAACTCACGTAGCTTTGTATTCTCTTTCCTATTCTTTTTTTCGGTAAGTAGGGGTTACTAGAAGCTGATGTTTCAAGGCGGTGTCACAAAATATGTCGAAGGGGAACCCATGAAGGGACAGGGGCACCGCAGGTACCTGGGAGGTGGCCCATGCTGTACGCGCGAGTTACGACACCTGCCTGCACACCCGTCGCCCCCTGATCATTCTAATCAAAATCACAGTAAAACTGCAAACCTGCAACGTCAGCGGACATCAGTCTACACACATTTTTGTGATTGCACAGGTGACCGCATGAATTGCATTGTCAGCATCTGGGACGCATCAGTTCTAAATAAAGTTCATGCTGTCACCTCTGCAAAACAAAAAGCCGAAAAGTAACAAAAATTGAATTCAGTAAATCAGTTTACTGTCGCACGTCTTTCAGTTGTTTTTTTTAAGTAGAGTCCGCTCGGAACTCATATTTCGCGTTCTCACCGTCGCTTGATGCTTCCACCATAAATCATATTGAACGCAGAACCTGCACGAAACAGTGAGCAACGTACCTACCTGATAACTTTCAAGGGTTGTTTTTCGTTAGCATTCGGTATAGATGTGACATACTAACATACATAGCGCTTTATTATAGAGTGATGTCCGTATCCGTAGCTCTTAAATCTTTCCTCTTTAAATGAATACAGCTAGCTAAGATCGTTCAATCAGATCTGATTTCCAATCAGAAGAAACTATCAGTTGAAGTTGCAGTGGGAATGCAAAATATTATTTCGAAATTTTGGTGCAGTGTAAACGTACTCGTATTATTCCTGAGCTCAACGAGAGACATTCTCACAAAATAAAAGTCAGCATATAATGTATTTACAGAAAGCCTCATATAGGCTTAATTTTTATTTCTATGTCCAAGCTTCCACTTTGGATTACGTTTCATAAAATTTAAAAGTCTTTACAAATTCACTCAGGCTTAGTGCAGAACAATCGATACAATTGTTACGAAAACTATGGAGAGAATGCTAACTCCAATACTGTTAGCACCACCAGTTTTGTAGCCTTCTAGGAACAGTTTGACGGAGCCCAACTTTTTGTTGGACCACGCTAAGTTCTCTTCAACTGATTTCACGGCCGCGTTCAGTGTCGAAACTGCGCTGCCAATTTTGTCGCCGTCCTTCTTGATGAAATCCTCCAATTTCTTCTTCTGGTCCACAGTGGTGAAACGCGAAGCAATGCCTGATAAAACTGACGCCGCCGATGAGTTCGAACCCATTCTGCAACGAAATGTGAGGTTAAGTAATATGAACCGAGGTGAGTTAAAACACACAAGTACTTACGAATTGGCCAACGCCTCGAAATTCTCGATGACGAGGTTGAAAACTGGTGAAACATTTTCATTGTTGTTCGTGTAGAGGCTCGACAAGGCTGTGGACTTGTCCTGGCGACGGATTTCATCGCTCACAATGATATCGAAGTACTCTTTCACCAGTTTTTCATCGCGAATGCAACCCAAATTGTTAATGATGAGGGTCTGCTCGGTGGGTACCCTTTCAGTCTTGAATTTAGCATAAAGCGCCTTAAAGTCGTCCGCTGTTCCGTCCCGCAAGGCCGAACAGTACACAGATCCTCGAATATTCACTGGCACAGGCGTAGTTTTCATTGCTCTGAAGAGTTTCAGTGACTTTTCAATGCATTCTTCATGGCCATATCTGCAGAGCCAGGAAATAAGTTTGCTTCGAGTATAGATGTCCAGGGATGTGTCATTTGTTCGCTCTTCGAATCCTAAGGCGGTGTAGGCCTTCTTCGTCAATTGTGTGATGTAGTTGCCGAAGTTCTCGGTATCTTCACCAAGGCGAATCGCCAAGAAGTTGAGACCATTGAAGGCCGCTGTCCATGGAAGGTAGTGTGTCTCTCCCTCGATGTAACCCAAACATCCCAAAGCCAGATCGTAATCAATAACGCTGCCGCGAGCCAGATTCAGTAGGTCATCGACATACTGAGCACGATTTGCCTCATGGATCCCACCCCAGTTCTCAGTCATGAGTGTATGGTGGATTTTATGCCATCCCTTTACGGTGTAGTTCACGCGATAATAACCAGTTTGCTGAACGTTGCCCATAACCCAGGTTGTGTTTGCGGGCAGTTGGACGGTAACACCGGCGGTGGAGTGAGGGAGGTACATTTTCGGGGCGGTATTGGTGAAATCGTTTTCGGTATTAGTTGTGTATGTGAACGGTACGGTGTACAAAAGTTTGGGATCGCTACCATCCTCGGGATTGAGCAAGAATCGCTTTTGACTGATAGTCATTTTCGAGAAATCGTTATCAATATCAAGGAAGATGACTGGATAACCCACTTGTGTAGTGAAGTTGGCGAATACTCCTTCTGCATGCGCCGCAGTCTCACTTGGCCAGTTTAGCTTCCAGTGTTTGAATAGATTTTCAGGAACTGTGCTTTTGTATGAGCTGATTAAAGTGTGATAATCAGTAAGTGCGGTCTTTGGTAGCATGCGAATAACTTACAATTCCTTTAGGTAGGATTGGAGTGATGCCTGGAACCTAGTCTCACCCATGGCGTGTTTGATCATGCGAATCACAGAACCGCCCTTGTTGTACGAAATTTGGTTGAACATGCGTGAGAGATCGGCCGGGGTTGACACATTTGGATCTGTCATTGGATTTGTGTCATATGTGGAGTCCTTCAGCATAATCACTTGCAATTGGTCCACAGTAAATTGAGTATCCATATGGAAAGTGGGTTCAACCTTAACAAAACAAAAGGGTCAACGAACACAAATGGTCGGCGAGTTTTGCAAGCAACTTACAGCATGTGTCATGAAGTACTGGAAGTAGCGAGCGAATCCCTCATTCAGCCACGTGTATGACCACCAGTTGCACGTTACCAAGTCACCGAACCACATGTGAGCTTGTTCATGAGCGATGACGGCTGCAATTGCCTGTTTCGCTGACAGTGATGTTGATGCTTTGTCATAGAGAAGAGAACGTTCCCTGTAAATGGATTGGGAATTGATTAGCGATTAATGAAGTTGTTGCATTTCAGTATCTACCTGTAGGTGAGGAGACCCCAATTTTCCATTGCACCAGCGGAGAAATCAGGAATAGCAGCCATGTGCATCTTATCGACACCAAGACCGTAGTATGGCAAATTGGTGAATTTGTCGAACTCTGCGAGGAGTTTCTGGCCCACGGTAACGCCGTATTCGGTTTGATCGTAGAACTCCTCACGGGCGGTCACAGCAAAGTTCCCATTGATGCGTTCTTTGAAATCGGACACGAGGAACGCCAAAAGGTAAGTTGACATAATTGGTGTTGTCTTGAATGTGATCTTTACATAGTCGGTGCTGGAACGAGAACACACATGAATTCAATACCAAGGATGTGATTCGTCCTATGAGGCTTGCGGCCCTCGAATGATAAAGTTTATTGAGCGAAATGTATTTACATGGAGCCTGCTAAACACTCGACATACTTACTCGACAACTGCAGATGAAGCCACACGCGTATTGCTTACAGTATTGAAGTTCTTGTGATGAGTTATGCTGACATCAAAAGTGGCCTTGAATTTGGGTTCATCAAAGCTGGGGAATGCACGTCGGGCATGATTTGTCTCGAATTGGGTAGAGCCCAGCCATCTGAAATAAAGGAACAGATGAAGTGCATCCTAGCCAATCCATCCGCACTCAGGACTCACTTAGTGTTGTTCTTGTCATCGATGTAGTAGCTCTTGTAGAAACCATGCATATCATCTTCCATCAGGCCGGTGTACACAAAGTGCAGTGTATAGTTGACACCTACTGTCAAAGGGGTGCCCAAATTCAAGGTGAGCTTGTCCGTTGTTGAATTAGTTGTGTTACTGGATATGACAACGACATTTGCTGGGGTTTGAGTTTGGTACAATTCGGCCTTGCTGTATGTTAAGCTCTTCGAGTGTAGAACTATTGCCTTTGTTTCGGCCACACTGGTATTGATTCGGATATAAACTTCACCATCAAAGGTGAACTGTTTGTTGCCATCTGTGGCAAGAAGATATGGTTTCAAGGAAATCTGGTAATTCCATGGTAGCACAGTTTCTGGGAGACGGAAATCATCAACGACATCAGCTTTGACTTCTTTTGTTTGAAGTGGAATTCCGAAAGCGACTGCTGTCAGTGCAAGGAATACCAACCCACACAAGTATGACTTCATCTAAAAATAAATTTAAGAAGAAAAGGTTTTTTTTTATAGATGTCGGCATGTAAAACAAAAAGCTACTAAATCTTTCATCATTTCCGTGGCATATACCAGGGCGCAGGTCTGTTGGTAAGGACATCATAGACTGTGAGGAACATTGTGGTTTTTTTTTTTTGCAGCAGGATGAAGCACTAGAGGATTTGTAATGTCGAAGTCTTAACTTAAGTCTGCTAATTCTGGTATCTTGGCATGAAAAGGACCTCAATCAGCTTTTTGTCGTGCGTTACTGAAAAAACCAGTTGGACAGGCTTGTTGGTTGAAGACAAGGTTCTCCCCGAACTGTGTGGCCACACAACACAAGAAGATGAAGGTGTCAACAGTATGGGTATCATTCTAACTCTGTAAAAGCTGAGAATACACTTGAGTTATACATCATAGTCATTGATAAATAAATTTGGTGTGCACAGGAACTTGGTAGGAAAGTAACTGGTGTCATTATGCTCGTATTTGCTCGTTGATGAGAATAACTGTCACCTCACGATCAATGGCGACCTCTACAGAGACATGTTGCAACACACAGCGGGTGTAGCAATCGGCTCAATTGCATGAACGTGTTTTACTGAGAAGTGCTTCCTCTGATTAGCCGCTTAGATCGTGTGTCTTAACAATCTAGCCTCATTTTTATTGAACTAAGTATGGATAGTTTTACTCAAACGTAGAATAGCTCTTGGCAACCAAGTTCTCAAAACAACTGGGGCCAGACTCCTGACTCGAAGGAGCCAAAAGCTGGACGATAAGCAAAGCATCAGAGCTGATTCATGATGCCATCGATAGAAAAACTCTGCGTCGGGTATATGGATCCACGATAAAGGTGAATGTAGGATAAGACACAATCGCGATCTCTATCAGCTGTACCAAGATGTGGATGTAGTCCGGAAAACAAAAATGGTTTCGCCCCATTAAGTGCATGGACAACAACACTCCGTCCTGGTTCTGGTTCGAGAAGGTGAGGAAAACCGAGCCCCGAGTATAAGGACCGAGTCATCCCGGACACAAGACAGCTTGGCCTTGACGACTGAAGCAGCGTGGGCAGGACCATCAGCGATGGACGGAATTAAGTAAGAAAGTTTATTCATTTTACAATACTAGAGAGCCAATATTGAACGGTAGTTAGCGGTAGTTTAAGTTGAAATGTATGACCGATTCATCGATTATTGCTCATGGTGGACGACGTACGTCGATTTCCAATTCCAAAAAACATCAATTCAAATCGTGATATTTATAAAAAAAACCGTGTTTACAGCTACTAAATACCAATCCAATATTAAGCGGCACATACACCACAACCACATCGGTGTTTCTATCCACACGTCACACAAATTTCAATAAATTTGTTCGAACTTGAACTTTAATGATCTGTTTATGTGTCCTTCTTGTTTTGCTCGTCTCTATCCAACGATTGGAATGCGACTGATATTTCGTATGAAAGTGCGCGGACCAACCAACACACAGGACACCGACACAAGTGTGATGGGTATGGGCTGCTTTATGCATGCTCTCCTGCAATAGAAGTATATATTAATTAAATGATAACAATGATAATCTAAAATATCGACCAGTTAAGGACAGAATTAACTTCAGAGGATCACAGATTTTGTACATAGTCTCGTTGATAATTTAGATAACTACGTGTCGATAAGATATCTTAGTTTCAGCTGAATTTGTACTGCTGATTAGCTTTATCTAGTAGCTGTGTTTGTTTCCATAAGCTATCGATCTACATCACACAGATCTTAATGTGTTAATCATGTCACTTATATGACTTATTCAGTGACATAACATGACACAAATACGAGGGTATTATGAATCATATATAAATTATAATTAAACGATTAATCAAGATAAGTATTTTTGGTCTAAGTTAGCATGAAAAATATACTTCCAGAACGTTGCACTCGAAGGGAAGCGATAGATGGATAGATAAATTTGAAGTCATTTATGATCTGTGTTGAAAGTTCCTCGATGAACGCTGGGTCACCAATGAACCATAAATTTGCCCGGCTTTCGTTAGAATGACTCTGGAAGTTTCATTCGATTGAGTGCATGTGAATAAACTTATTTTCATTGTGTTGTGTAAGAAAAATAAATCCATTATTATCTCGCTTTGTATACGTCCCATCGGACGAACTAAATGCTGCTTCTTTGAGCTCGCGTCGAGGCCAAATGGCAAAAATTGGATAATATTATAGAAGTCGTCGACTCTGACCATCATGTAAGCATAGTTTCGATTGCTAAGAAGCTAAACATTGTACAGAAAACCGGTTGGAACCACTTGGACTGGGCTGGATACAAAAAACAACTCCAGCTAACGCCAAATAACTGCGAATCGCGACAATATCAATACATTTGTTGTGGATCAATTACGGCAACATCTCGCAAAAAGGGTCGTGGTCGAATCGCGGTGAGGCGCCCTTGGGCAGCGAGGTCACGCTCTGTTACTTGTTCCAGATAAGAGAGACTACAAAGGAGTGTAGTCGTTTAAGACTATTCCCATTCAACATCTCCGACAATGTTAATCCCCATACAAAAATCCCCCGGCGTCTGGACGAACTCCAGTGAAGAGACTCTGCAGCTCCCATTGGAAACACACTTCCCCCGAAACAAAAACTATTGTTTATGCATGAACAGTCAGGCGGACATAAGATCTCCAAGATGATCTGCCATCTATCTCTAAACGGGGTAGCGGCCAGATGCAATCTCACTGTCTCATAGGCAGCGGTGACTTCTGCAGAAGCTGCATGGATGATGAGGAAGAGGAAACAATATTAGATTACTTCGGAACAGGCCCTGCACTCTAAGAAACCAGAAGTGAACTGCTAGGCGAATATTAAGGATCATCTACTATGAGCTGATCTCCTACGGAAAAACCCTTAGTTTGGAGCTGCATGGTCATCAATTGGACCATCTGAAGGAAGGGATCGTTTAGACGAGGCCAGTCCACTAACTTAACGAATTAAGGTGTCTGTTCACTTTATACACTCGAATGAATGTCATGTACACGGCCTCCATCAATGCCCCTGATTAAACTCGGTTCAATTTCAGCCCAAATAGTTTCTTGCCTTCAATGCAAGATTACATAAAAATGAACTGCTTGCCATAGCGGCCCAACCACGTTCAGTGTTGTAAAACCGTTTGGTAATCAGGAAATCTTATATAAACCAAGTTTATTACTCATTATCAACCGAATGGTTTATACGTTTCTGATGATAACCACAAAGTTATAAAAACACGGAGTTACGAAATTCATTGCACTGTGGTGTTTGAAAAATGCATCCGAACGTTAAAAAATGATGCGTGATTTTAAATGTTCATTCGTAGACTAATTTAGTCTTTGCATGTCACGTCTATTCGCCAACGCGTTGCTGTATGCCCGATGGAGGTAGTTCTGAGCAAGTTGCGCAATCATTACCGGCATTCAACGAGTTGTAAATGAATTTTCAACTAGTCTAAGAAAACGTTGATCGTGCGGAAGACTACCTTCCAGGTAAACATACTTCACACAATTTAACAATGGAGCACACACCATATATGCCATGACATAAATCATTAGACTAATTTTCCTCTCTGTGGCACCTATTTTTAACCGATGAAACAGAATTTAACTCTAATTGCAGTCGTTTTAAGATACCGCTTATCGTCTGCTTAAACACTATATCCTTGTGTCAACTAAAGATAATTTGAGAATGTATTCGATTCACAGTTTCACTTCATCCCAGTTCACAATGAAATTTTTCACATACATACGTTATTTTAGAACCATCATTAATTAATATAAAAAATAAAGTGTATTAATACCTTTAAAACGGAACGCAAAATCACTTCCCGCGCAGACTTATATTTTCTTTTAGAGAAGCCCTGTTAGTTGAAGCCAATAACTTTTGGCCTACTAACTTCCATGACCATTGCAGACCCCTTTTATTAAGGTTCTGCTTATCGTCGCATTTTATGAGACCGCTCGTTGGGGCTATGATAAGAGCAGGAGTGTTTTAATTCAGATTATTCTCTCGCATTAATTGCCCATTGATCGGGGATGAAGCTATTAGGGGGAACACTTTAGCAAACGTTTCCACTCGTACTTTGGCCACTGAAACGGCATAAGATATCTTCAGCAACGAAGGGTATGCCGTGTAAAAATTGCTTTGAAATATGATGGTATCGACAAACCACACACGTACATGCGTATTGTTGAACATTTCCCAGTCTTCAGCCTTATCAGTCTAGTTTTGAGCCAGGCTACAATATAGATTGCTGTTAGAAATTGTTGCTAGATGTAGTTATTTCATTCATGATGTCCCATGTGAGCGTGAGTTGAGAGGTGTTCGTATTTGATGTGTTTACTGTTGGCTGATAACAGGGGGATTTTTTGTGGGTCTGACGAATTGAAAGGAGGCGAAATCTTACAACACACCGATAACTAGATAAGTATTTTAAGTGATCCTACCTTGCGAATAGTAGCTGTTCACTTGAACGGTGGCAGTATGGTGAAATACGGTGTCAGTATGGTGAATTCCAGTGAGGGGATAGGTAAAGCAGAATGCTCTTTGCGTTTGCTGACTTCGTGGATCGCACTCCTAGACGATATCTTATTTACGCATTTTATGACATCTTTAGGTATATACGCTGACGGTGGTGTTATCATGTTTGATCTTTCGGCAGACCAGCGAGCTCTCAGACTTCTAAACGATCTTGTGTGATGAGTACACTAAATGACAAAAATGTTTTTTCGTAACTCAATCCACTTAAGACAATTGGACCGCGACAGGCACGAGTAATTAATGTCATTCCTCTTGTTGTCCTACCTGATTACAAAAAGGGGGGCGACAATCGGCAAATATTTGTGAGAATACGTTGTGAAGCGAAGATGTGTAGTTGGATAGCGCATCAATGCAGTTTCAGTGCGATAACACCGAACAAAAAAAAAATAACACTGCAATGATGATTGAATATTGCGACATATATACGGATATACGCCATGAGTGTGAAGAGGTCGAGGCGCTGTGTGCGGAAGATGGATGGTTGGATGTGGAATCAGAATTGGCAGTTTGTGTCTTCTTTGATGAAGACCAAAGATGCTCAAGGAGTACTCCTATCTAGGAAAGCATCTCTAACCTCGCCGTTCTGAGAGTCGGCATAAATCTGAAGGTCCACTCGTGGGAGAACCAGTTGCAAGCTTATTGACCATAATCATGTTAATCGCTCAGGTAGCAAGAAAAATTCAATACTACGCGTTTACAATATCCGAACTCGTTACTATGTATTTATCGTTACTAGCTTGGCTCCGAGACTTAGCAACAAAACCAAGGGTTGGGAAGGTAAGGGGGCTGCTAGTGAATTTACCGTCACACTTAGATCATATTGATTGTAATACCCACAGTCAGACTACCACCACGGATCGACCACTTCAGTGATAGTGCCGTTTATTTGATCCCAACGGTAACCCAGAGAAAAGCGTATTCACATTGTTTTCACTGGAATTCGAACAGGGGGGAGACCCCACTAACCAAGGACAACACCAACTTCGAACTGCAACTGGTTCAAGAGGGATCCTGTCGCAAGAAATTACGATGAAGGGGATCAGTCTAAGCTGACCCATGATCGCTTATGAAGCGAGGCCAATATCTTTAAATAATTTGTATTAACCACGAAGAATGGACACCCCCACAGAACGAACAGTCATGATGCTCCGTGGCTGTCCGCTTTAGAGACGTTTCACTTAGGCGTGTTTTTTTAATGCACAAAGAGTGAAGTGTAATTTCGCACGTCAAACACGTGAAACAACCCACTGCAAAGTGACTGCCTATAAAAATTCGATTTGTATCGAGGTGCATTCGTTCTACACAGCTTTAGGGACTAGATGTCATCAGAGGCAGAACCGATTTCTTTCAGCAGTAGCCTCTAGTCGAGGAAATATTTCAATATGTGCTCGTTTCCATTAATTTTGCTCCTTTTTCTCGAAAAGCTAAGTATTTGTGTGTCATCAGCGAGGTAGAAATAAAAATCAGAAAATATGACGGCCATGCCAGCATACATTATTTGTATGAGTGAACATTTTTGTCTTTGTGGCAAAAAAAAAAAAAAATAACGAGTATCGGAGAAGGGATTAGGAATCAAATTGGATTTAATGAAGCACAGAACAGAAATAGTCGATAGACTAATCACTCTTGAAGTAATCTTATCAGCAATGAAATCTTTATCGATGCCAACCAAACGTATTGACTTTTAAAGGGAATAGATTATGATCGGTATCAAGTATGAATCATGAACATGAGGTCGAACAAACTTGCAATGTCGATTCGATCAAATTTTCGTTTCCCAGAAATGTTGTTTAATTACCATGCTGAGCTTGATAAACAATCCTCACAGATTTAACATTTTAAGCAAATGTGACGACGGTACTTTCGCCATAGGCGACAGGTGTCACTTGAAAGAAACACTTTATCACTTTGTCATAACGCACACACTTTTGTGGTTAGTAGTATATATTGTGAATAGACGGGATTCGATGAAGGAGCAGAGGTTTTTAGAACTAGTTTCCAGAAATCAGTTTTTACAATGCTATCACTTGTTATTCAATTAGCAAGGAAAAAAACAAAAACATGATCTTTCGCGGAAAGACGCAAACAAACACGTCTTAACTGTTCAACAGATAACAAATACTGCAGGCGATGCAAGAGCTTTGAACAAGGCGTTGCTAATCAACTCAAGATCACAACATTGGCCAATATTTTGAGGGAAAAAAAAAATATTGATTTCAAAAGTCAAACGTGAAATGCCTTCAACAAACGTGCTCCGTAGTATTCCATGAATTCAACCGAGTCTCCGAGTCAGTCAGCCAATGCAGCGGACAAGTTCATGTTTAGCTTTAATATTCAGCGAAATTAATTTGTGTCATTAGTATGCAATTAAAAAAATTAAAAAATTTTGTTCAGTCTGGAGAACGTGCCAGCATTAATTTTCGTATTCGGGAAAATATACATATGTGCTGATTTACAGCCTTAGGGGCTTTTCAAAGTTTAACTTTAAAATTGGATTTAATCTTGTGTGGATTTGGGTTTTGAATTCGAATCTGTATTCTGGAGCACGTTTCAAATTCAAATCAATTTTTCTGTCACGCGTCAGATATCCCGATGTAAATTAATAGGTAGGTATGAATTTTTTCACTGTACACTGAGATGATCTACTCACTTTAGTAAACAAACAACTTGCTGGAAAACAAACCAAAATTCACACTGAAACACTTTACGACCGAACACCTTCTTAACTGTAAGTGTTTCATATCAATTGTACTCAGTAGACAGCCATGAGTTGTAATATATGGCGAACAACCTAAATGTTTCAACATTCAAGCTAAACTGTTGATCGTAAACTTATGTGAAACTGAGTTTAATCAGTCTTTCACTTCGGCTACTGCATAATGCATGTAATCACTTGTAAGTCACCGATGATTTTACTAGGTTCAAAACAACTCAGTCGATGACGATCGACGATTTTGTTTATGGAAGTGTTTTACATACAGTGACTGAAAGATTTGATCATGAAGGGGAAAAATAGTCTGAAATTAAACTTATTTTCAAAACATTTTCAAACCCCTATTCTCTTAGTAGTGTCACCTAAAAATATGTGTCACTGTAAGTGACATTTGTCACTCGCACGACAATCGTGCGTATTCCCTTAGTCATATTTCATGAGAAAGTGAGATAGAAATCACCCTTATTCTCTTAGTCGTGTCACATGTCACTGTGACAAATTTGTACTGCCTTAGTCACTTTATGTTACATTTAAGTGAATAATTGAATACAAATTTGCCACAGCGACATGTGACTCGAGTATGAGAATAAGGGTGAATGAGAGAGATTTCGTCGCTTGCATTTTTGTGGGTGACACCAATTGACGTAGGATACATATGAAAGTTTTAACCCAAATTTTGTATTGATAGAAAATAAAAGTTGATTAATATGTTCACGTTTAGTGGTGAAATAACAACAAAAAAGCAATTTGAGTACCTGGTTGCTTTAATGGTGGATAATTCTAAAAACACCCTGAAATCCATTTTTTAAGAACACGAAACGTTTGCACTGTCCTTTTTCGTGGGCTGTCATCAAAGACGCGATCTTATACGAACGAGTTCTGCACTAAGCGATTTAAAATGTTATTTGAACGGAATTATTTTTACAAATGAGTTTACAACTAGACTTACAAAACTAAAAGTTAGGGTGTTGGCTCAACAATAATGGCCCCACTGATGTACTTTGTTTAATTTAATGTTTATTATTACTGTCGGTTTATTGTTTGTTTCTTAAGTCGTGCAGGAGCTGTTGCTTGTTCAAGCCCGTGTGTCCATGGTGGTCCTTCTGGGATGGGATGGTGGTGTGGTATGCTGGCCATAGAGATGGTGTGCCATGTTTTCCCGAACGTTAAGATCTTTTACCAGAAAAAATGCAATTAATTCACATAAAATCTATACAAAAATTAATTACGTACACAAATAGTTGTCGCAGACTGCCAAAAATGAAAAATCTAAGAAAAATGTGTCACGACTGTCAAAAGCCAGAGTTTGTAGAAGTAGCTCTACCCAGATCTACCTAGAAATTTGTGCTCGCGCTTGATCTCACGGTCTGTGAACTATCAAAGCGCGACCGCTGCATTGTGACTTGTTTAATGGATTTGCGAGTTTCACATTGGAGGAGCTGAGGGAAAGTCATCTTCTTTTTGCAGATGACTTAGTTATCCTCACATCTTCTGAGATGGAATTTCAGCGCGCACTCGATATGATTGTGGCAGTATGTGCTTATGCTGGAATGAAGGTCAACGTGGACAAATCGGAGGTTATGGTCATCAGAAGCAGAACTTCAGTTCAATGCACGCTACATGTTAGTGGAGTCCCATTGAAGCAGGTGGAGTTTAAGTATATCGAGATCTTTTTCGAGAGTGATGGACGGAGTAATGCTGAGCTGTCCTGTAGGATTGGTCAGCTGGGTCAGTTTTGAAACAGCTTGGTAGAATTTTAATCAGGAAGGCCGAGCTTGGTGTCAAAGCCAAGTTAGCAGTTTTTATCTCAGTATTTGTTCCAACTCTGACCTGCGGTCATGGAATTTGGGTAATGACCGAAAGAGTAAGATCGCGAACACAAGCTGCTGAGATGAGATTTCTTCGTGGTATTGCGGGAATTACTCGTCGGGATAAGGTGAGAAACACGGCAGTGTGCGAGCAGCTCAACATTGAGCAGCTGCTTCTTCCAACAGAGAGGGCTTTGCTTCGGTGGTTTAGTCAAGTGGCATGAATGCCCCTTCATCATTACTTCCGAGGCATGCGTTGAACGCGATTCCATCAGGTAGGCGATCGCTTGGCAGACCCAGGATGAGGTGGTTAGACCAAGTCTAACCATGATGGCGGAGACGGAGGATCAAGTTGTCTGGATATCTCTTGTGCGTGGTTTGCAGCCGCGACCGCTTTAGTGGAGCACGCGGGTCAGAAGATGATGATCATGATGACAAATTATGAACATGGGCTAATATGTAGAATCTTCTTTTCTATATCTTGGACAGCAGTCAGTGACTCCAATGAGGTGAATCCGTGAATTAGAAAAGTTGTTCGTGTCGATGATTCAGTTCAGAACACTTAGCCACGGCGGGTAAGTATGACCAACGGAGTTTGAGGGGCTGTGTCTTGACAGTAACTCGATTCATGTGATACCCTGAAATCAGTTCGTCAGTTGAAACACTCACCAAATACACCATTCCTACTGAACATCCGATCTTATTTGCAACTGTATGACTTGAAAAACTTGTTATTTTTCACCACATTATTAGCACTGACTGTTGAACTTTATGCATGTTCTTTAGATGGTGTTAGATGCTAGCGCCTCAGTATTGATGCATCTATACATCTATCCACTCTGTCGGAAGTATTGTCGCTGACGTAGTGCATGTAAATTGAGTTGAGTCTCTAATCGAAGGTGAACCGGTTTTATTTTTCGTTTTATCTTGATCGGAATGTGTGTACTTCACCGCATATTTAATATGTCAACGACTGTGGTATTACCCAGTCTCGGCAGCCGCTCACTTGTAAATTATGGATTCACAGCTAAGATCAACGCAAATATTGACTGAGGAATATCGCAGAATTCATCTTGTTATAGTCTCATTCTGAAGTGGTATTATGTCTGGAGATTAAGAAGCTCTTCCGCGGACGATAAGGAACCAATCAAAGTGTTTGTTCTTTCATTCAGAAATTTGTGTCACATCCAGTCATATACGACAGCCAAGTCGTTCACATTCATGTTGCATGTTCGTAACATAGTCTGGTAGGTCATTGCACACAGAGCTGATAAAACGACGTGTTAATGCTGTCTGCTTACAATACTTCCGATAAGAATAACAGCGGTAGTGATACACAAACACATCCGATGATAAATGTATAACATTTCAGACAACTTATGTCGCACAACACAAGTTGTCGGTACACGCAGTGTCAAAAGCTATTGAAAAAGTACTGATTTCTAATTAATTGGTCTTTCTGTTCTGTGCAACACTGAATGCAATTCTTCAGATGAGTGTTGTTTCTGTTTATTTTAATTAATTCGTGATATTCTAGAATCCATTATCTGCACAAACTGAAGAGATTCCTTCCTGGAATTTGCAATACCAACTTGGCTTCCGTAACGTAGAGGGTAAGTGCCAGGGGCGTATCGAGGGACGGAGGGTGGCACTGGCCCCATTTTGGTAGTACTTTGCTGGTGCTGTACCTGAACAGACCTCCAAGTGTGTTGACATATTTTTATGAGTAACTGGTTGAGACCGTAGAGAAAGTTGTGTTTACTGTGTGAAAAAAATATTAGGGGCGGCATAAATTGGGTCTGCCCCCGGCGGCCTCAACCCTACGCCACTGGTAAGTGCGTCAGCTACCAAGACCGGTCTACGTCGCTGCAAGCCTCTCCGTAACAAAGAACAATTTCAAAAATACGAATTATTATTACTCTGGAGGTGGTGCTTGTCTTAGTTTATTAGTATTCCTATTTCTAGTTACAAAGTATGTTCGATTGAGTCAGTGATGACTGATGACAGATTGATCTGTCAAAAACGTAGCATTTTACACTCGAGTCGTGCGTGCTATAGTGGATACTCCGAACGGCAAAGTTTGACAAGCATTATTCTAGAAAGGAGTACTCGTTGAGGATTGTCCGTGACGCAAGAGAGGAGGAAAGTTTGGTAAACACCTAACACACTCTTTCACTGCTACTATTCGCGCTTCGTTGTTGTCGCTTGCTAAATACTATGTCTGTAAGAGTATGGGCAAATTTAAGTTCTCGTACATATTCGTTACTTTTTATCCGAATTCTTGTTACTTTAATATCGTCCCTAGTTACTTTCGTTATCTACACAAACATTTTTTTGTTTATTTTAAAAATTAAACTTCTGATTTTAAAACCTTAAATCGGAACGTTGTATTCAACTGAACAAAGTATTTAGGTAGACTTGATTGAGATCTGCTATTTGTGTTAATGACATGCTATGAGCATGTAAAGTGAGCATATGTCTCCCCTGTATGTCCATGTCAGCATACGATACCATGCGAGAGTGAACATACTGATGTCGGTTGTTTATACTCTAAAAAACATGTAGGCAAAAATAGTACCGATACCATAATAGTAACGATATTTATTGAGGAGTAACGTTTTCTTATATGGTACAATGACGAATGATCACACAGTACGAGTCCTGACGGTCGGCCAGTCGCCATCACGGCTTCGGTGTGGAGGCAATTCCCCACCCCGTTTGAGGGGAGTACATTCTTTGGAACTCAACCCATTCGTGCCGAATAATATTTTTGTTGAACTTTTTTAATAACACGATAACGTAGAGTTTTTAATTGTGTAGAAATTAGGGCCTTGATAGAGGTACCAGTAAAGGTGGTTCATTTTGGAACCGTCGGCCGGCAGGAAAGGGTTAAGCCACCCACAAGACAGAGATTAGAATCGATTGGTGCGAAATTAATAAAACATGACTGCCGCAACTGTCAGTATCATAGAAGACCGAAAAATCTCTATTCTGTGCTGATTAGCTGAATTGGGCATCGCTAGATTGATCCGATAACGTGCGACCGAAGGTTGCATAGAAAACACCATGAGTGCGTTAATTGGACTCTGTAAATGTTGGTCGGAGATCAGGGTCAGCATATTTTTGGCTCAGTGGCTAGGCGAAAAAGCAATCGAGATGTGGTTCCAATATGATGACGCTACATGCCATAAAAGCAAACGCAACGCTCGATGATGGCTACTCGCTCATCTCATGACGGACGTTCCTTAAGTGTCCGCCGCTACCATACATCGCTCGATATTTTTTCTCTGGGGCTATGTGAAGTCCTTAGTCTACGTTAGTAGACCAATCACCTTGGACCAGTTTAAGGAATAACACCGCCATTGTTTATATTATTTGGGGTGTATGCCTGATGACAGTCATTTGGTAGATCAATTAACTTGACAGTTTGATTTCTATGAAATGCACCAATTCGGGCGGTTGGGTCTTAGCTGGCGTTGTCAAGGGAAAGGGAGAGATAGAGCGAGAGCTGGATTAAGACGTAGGCTGCACACCTGTTGGAAACTCTGGCAGCAAATCCGATACTCCCATTTAAACGATTTAGTTTTCTATCGTTCTTATCTGGTCACCCTATATAATAGGGGTTGATCATAACAATAACAGCGTTACAGTCCGTAGTGTAGACATGACCCAAGTTTCTACTCCAATCATTCACAAGTGCTCGTCGTGCATGCTATTGTTCTCCCACGAGTGAACCTAACCAACCATTTTATGTCGACACCCATTTGATTTTATGGATTCCGGTTAGCTT
Organism: Eristalis tenax; assembly: GCA_905231855.2. NCBI lineage: Eukaryota > Metazoa > Arthropoda > Insecta > Diptera > Syrphidae > Eristalis > Eristalis tenax. The sequence continues at coordinate 3,024,993 of HG993124.1, forward strand.
TCATTTTTATCATCTTTTCAAGTGACAAATCGAGTACGCCAGCCCGCAATAAAAAAACACTACCTTAGATATGTCACTCGAAATCAATTCATAACCGATCTGGAGTAATTTTAAATTTTTTCAAGATGTCTATGAATATTCATATTTCGTTATTTACGAGTATTTCGCTTCACCTTTATTGGCGGTAGCTATGTACATGAGGTTCGATCAATTAATTCTTCTGATGTGTTATTCACCGCAAATCAGATTTATAAACACATTTGTAAGCACCCTTACGCGCAAGTGACGGGACATCAAAAATTCAACAGGACAACGTTTTGCATAAAGGGACAACCATAAATCATTCATTTTGAAAAGTTATCAAAGCTGTGTGTGCTACCTCATCGATCAAAGTTGGAACTGTCCGGTTCTGGGGCATGTTTTTGGTCCTAAGTGTGCGGTCCCTTTTCACGGTACCAAAAATGAATTCTTTAGCATGGTACTTCAGATTTTAATATACAGGAATACACAGGACAAACACAACTTGGATTAGTTTAAGTAGTGTGCAGGAAAAGTTCATGAGATGCGAAAGTTTCAGATGTTTTCCTCGTTTATTTTCTAGTTTACTGGCATTTTCTTTTACGAACGCCAAGTTTCTAAAAAAAGTTCTTCAGAACTCTTTTTTTTTTGTGGGGGCACGTAGTGGCTTTGAATACCCGGCTAATGCTGTGTGGGGTTAATATGCCAAGGACTGTGCTTCCACAGATTTTCCTCAATTTCGAGGTCGGCGAAAAGATAAAAAAAAACTGTGTGGCAACTAATGAATGGTCGATTGCATTGGGAAGTGCTTGAGCCTCGTAGACTAGATAAGCTATCAGCGATAAGCCTCGAAATCCGATTTGATGATGTATGTCACGCGAATGACAATAAAATGAAACGCGCTGATTGGTTATCTTGATAATCCCGATAGAAAGTAGAGTGAGGTATTACTTCAGATTAGGCGATTAGGGCCAATATGGGAAATTATGGAATATTTGTTTGATTTTAAAGCTTCCGTTAAAATGTGATTTTCTGTTTTCAATAAGTTTGATTTCAGCCCAAGCACTTGTGACTGAACACACATTGCTGCGTTGCTTCTAGCGTTGTCTTTCAACTTAAGCAATTCGAACTTTCAAAGCATATTCTTAACACACTGCGCCCGTAATGCTGCCTTTGTTAAACCTGAGAGAAAGAGGAAAGAGGAATGTCATAAATCGTAAGAGCGCACTCTCTCACAGAAAGTATTTCCCGTCATGTATGAAGGATCTGCGAGAGAGGAGTGTTCAGCTGACACTTCTCATACAACTTTAGAGTTCATCATCTTCTGACCCGCATGCTCCACCAAAGGTGTAAACCACGCCCGAGAGAGTTTGATAATTTAATTAATTTCATGAACAAGCTTCGCTTAATAGATTACTAGAATAATGAGTAGGTACAAATAAAATATATTTCAACTACTTTATAATTTAGCTTTATGCACATTCTGATCAATAACATAATATAATTAATCAAAAATAGAATAGACTAAATATAATGTTTTCGAAGCACTCTCTCGAATCAACATGATTACAGACCTCATTAAAAGATTTCAGAGCCCTAGAAATGGGTTCATTCTTACCATAGTTTGTTCTATGCCCCCGTTGGACAAAAAGATAGTGAGCTCTTAGAGCTCGATCTCGTGCATAAATAGGGAGCATTGACAAGAGTATATGGCTTCTGATAAGGTGACACAAAATATCGCGTATGAAAAAAAATTACTGTGAGCGTCTTTTTGCGCTAAGAGTCAATATGCCCAACAACAGACCCCTTGCTTTGTAACACGGCTCGAAATTCCAACGCATTTTTAAGAAAACATATTTTGTAAATCGTCTCTGCACCATATTCAAGTGGATTTGGTAAATTGGCCTCCAAATGACATCAGCATTTTAAAGGATCGACCTTACAATGAAAAGGGATGTTAAAGTATGGGGATCTGAAAGTTCCCATATATTTGAATTATGTACTCGATATGTTCAACATAAGTAATCTTTGAATCAAGTTTGACACCCAGATCTTTTATTATTCCATTTTTTCTGAAGACATGAGTTCAATACGGTAAGGGTAAGAGTATTGTAACGGAGCTAGTAAGAAAGATATAGCAAAACATTTTTTAACGTTAAGGCTTAAGCAAATTAAAGCGCACTGCAATTTCTTACAACCATTCATGCTTTGTACTTTTAAAATTAATTTAAGGTCATCAGCATACATCAGTTGCAATAACTTAAACCTTTAATGATATCATTTATAAAAATGATAAAAAGCAAGGGACCTAAATGACTACCTTGAGGAACTCCAGACGTGCTTGAGGTATAGGCCTTGAATAGTGGTCATTGAGGATGATTTTTCGTAACTTTCCCACTGAAGACAATGAAATCCAACTCAAGACATTCGAATGAAAACCAAAACTTTTCAGCTTCACAAGCATTAGCTAGTGATTCACAGAATCAAAAGCTTTGCTAAAGTCAGTATAAACAGCATCAACTTTGAAATACTCTTAATAGCATAAGTCACGAAATGAGCCAAGTTGGTTCTTGTTGAACGACCTGAATCAAAACCGTAATGGAACTCAAATATACGCTCTTTTAAATGATAAACTAAATTGTATCTTACGACAATAGCATTGGGTTAGCTACAAGTCTATGTAGACATTGCTTGGCATACTCCTATGCCTTCTCAAGTATCATTCTTAGAGTGAAAAGCGGATCGGTTGTACTTCTACCGTGACAAAAGCCGCACTGTTCATCCCTCATCCTGGACTCGACCATAGCTGTAGAATGCGCTTCCAACGCCTTAGCGTAGACTTTCCCGGGAGACTTAAAAGCGATATGCCCCTGTAGTTGAAGCAATATCGAATTTAACCAAAAAAATCATTTTAAAGGTGTCCGCTTCAATTGACGCATTGGAAGACAACATTGAAGTATTTATTCGTGAGATACCGGCCGAAATGTTGGAAAGAGTATGCCAAAATTGGACTTAGCGGATGGACCATTTGATGCGCATTCAAGGTCAACATGTGCATGAAATAATCTTCAAACATTAAATTATATGGACCGTACTATCGATTCAAATAAAGATTTCGTGCATTTTTCTGAATTTTATGTGTATTTTTTGAAAAACATTCCTATAGCTTTTAAAAAATCACCCTTTATATTGTTTCTCGCAATCGTATTCCTATTCCTAAAATAAAATTCAATTGTTTTCACTTTAAACTTCCTCATAACTTAATAACTCATAAATTTCACTTAAATTAAAAATTGACAGGATATTAAGACAATCATAATTATGATGCATTGATCAAATGATTTGATTGATATTATATGAGGATAGATAAGACGTCATAAATTGGTACCTATAAATAATGGCAAGTGTTGATGTTCACGTCATCACTATCACGTCCCTTATATTTATGGCGTTCATTATGCCGTCATAAATGTTGGCTGATTTCCTCGGCGATTACATCGATCAGGTAAAATCGCTTATAAAGTGAAATAATACAAAAATTTAACGAAGAGTTGTAAACAATCGTGTGGCTGTAATTAAAATTTTATGTTCGCTGATTGGGCATACATATGATGTTGCAAATATTTAATAAACTGTCGAAGGAAAATCTGAACTAGTTCTATGGTTAGAGAAGCATTTATGTAAAGAAAGTAACTCACATCTTTCTTCCCCTCTAGAGGATACATGTGTGTTAATGTGGGGGAGCGTGGACTACACATACTTTGGAATACCTTTCTGTACTAGATCGCTCCAAGATGAAAGTGAAAATGCAGAAAAAGCTCGTTCATTCAGAATAAATGTCAGTCGGAATAAGCGAATTTGAGATTACCCTGCCTTGAGACGTGGAAAATGGCGTCTATACACCTTATGCCGCACCCGAGAAGCATTCGGAGACGTGTGCTAACACATGTGCTAATAAGATTTTTTTTCCATTTTCCTGATGATGAAGATATTGAAGGGCTAAAGACGAAACAATAATTTTATTAACACAAAATACTTCTAAATGTGAATGGCCGCGACTCCCACAAAATACATTTTGATGATTCGATATATTCCGACGTTATTTAATTTTCGCCAATTTAATTTGCACACGAACAAATTGAAAACCGACGCTCATCCATTCGGAGGAATCTCTTTTATTTGGAAATCTTTTTCCAAATTAAAGGGCCTGGACAGTGACAGAAGAGAGAAACGTCATAGCAACAAAGTCTATGGTAACGTGGTTAAATTTTAAGGGCCGATGTTGAATGTGAACCACACCTAAACATCAAATTAAAACGTTTCTGCATTTCATTTGACATTTCTCAATTTCAGACTTACTCAATTTGAACCATGGAAAGATACACAATCGAGCAACGCGTTAAAGTTATTCAGGCTTATTATGAAAATCACTTCGTGATTTTTTCGGTCAATTTAATCGTCCAAATGTGCGTACAATCGGATAAATCGTGCAAAAATTTCAGCAAACCGGGTCTGTAGGAGATGTGAAAACGCCAGTGCATGCTCGTACAGCTCGTACTGCAGAAAATATTGCTGCTGTTCACGATAGTGTGGCTGAAGAGCCGTCCACCTCAACTCGTCGTCGTGCCCAACGATTGCACCTCTCACGCTAGTCGTTGATGAACGTTATGCATAACGACTTGCATAATCACGCTTACAAGGTGCAATTGACTCCAGAACTAAAGCCTCTTGACCAATTCAAGCGTCGTCAATGGTCAGAATGGTGGCAAGAAATGGCAACAGTGGATGATCAATTTTCGAAAAACCAATGCACCCACAAAGAGTGACTGTTTGGTGCGGTTTATGGGCTGGCGGCATCATCGGCCGTATTTTTTCCAAAATGAGGCCGGTCAGGCAGTTACTGTAAATGGCGTTCGCTATGGTGAAATGATAACGAACTTTTTATGGCCCGAATTGGAAGATATGAATGTGGACGATATGTGGTTTCAACAGGACGGTGCCACTTGCCACACAGTTAACGAAACCATGGCTCTTTTGCGCGACAAATTCAACGGCCGTGTTATCTCACGTGGTGGCGATGTCAATTGGCCGCCAAGATCATGTGATTTGACACCGTTGGATTTTTTTCTTTGGGGTTATTTGAAAGAAAAGGTGTACGTCGATAAGCCAGCAACAATTCAAGAGCTAAAGGATGAGATAATTCGGCACATTAACGGCATTATGTTTCAGCGTCATCGAAAATTTGGACCATCGGATGGAGGTGTGCCGCCGAGGTCGCGCCGGCCATTTGGCCGATATTTTGTTCCATGTATAATTGAACCATACCAATATTATCATAATAAAAATAAATGACAATAATTTCCTAAATAATTTGTGTTTTATTCAAAATCAACATCGGCCCACCCTTTATAACTAGACGGGGATTTTTACTAGCCAGACAAAATATATATGAAGATGCAGGAAAACTTGGACAATGCCCCTACTTAATAATTGAAATGGCTATGTTGTTGAATGTAAATATTACGTTTATCCCGTGGCTTAGATTCTTAGGCAACATTCGATAAGGAGGTGCGCTGGACAGTCCGACAAACCGTCATCCTTTTATTTTGTTAGTTTGGTTCGCGAATCCATTCAGGGCTCGTTTTTGACTCTGGACAGATGAGTTTCTTAAGCTCACATCACAATTCAATAAAATACTGAAAATTGTAAAACACGATTTTTTTGTCAGGTGAAGAACTTTCTTTTGGTGACGTTGATGTCTGTGACAGTTGAATTGACATTGTTCGGTTGTTTGGAGGTTGGTTTGTTTTCATTATGAAGCCATGATTCGGTGTGTTATTGATGAAATAACAACTGTTGTTCTTCGAAGAAAATTTTGAAAAAGTGGTGAGTATTGGTCCTACCGGCTGTAGAGTCCAAACCGTACCATAGGAATACCAAATGGTCTGGACTAGATCAATATTAAGGTTCAACGACTTTATCTAGTAATTATCTCGTATGCATGTTCGTAATGTCCAGATGCAAAGAGAGGTGGAACAGAACACTATTTAAAATAGTACTAGGATCAATAGAAGAATTAACCCTAACAAAACCGGGACGGAAATAAAGAAACTGTTAGATGCGATTGCATGGAGATATGCAAAACGTTGGGATGATTTAAAGAAAAACCACAAAGTGAGAAACTGTGAAACTGAAACTCTGAGAAAACTATCAAGGATATGGAAAAAGACGCGCAATGTCGAGTAGAATATCCAAAATGGGATATTTGGAAATAAAAGAGTCTACATAAATGACACTTAAAGATATCGCAGATAAAGCAAATGTCAACGTTGAAAACACCACCGTCTGATATCACAATTCTAATGACATTAAAGCATTTTCGGCAGCAAAAATCCGGTCGCATGCTGCCGCTAAGTTATGGTGGATCCCAGGCTATAGCCGGTAATGAGGCAACGTATAGATTTGGTAAACAAAATGGCCGTAACTGATTCGTCCCAGTTAATCCGATGTATTGAACCACGCGTTGAAGATTTCAAGAAGAAGAAAGTGGATGACAGAATCATAAAACCACCATAGTCTCAGACCACTCCGATGCTGCGGCCCAAGTTGTATAGTGCAAAAACATGCATCTGAAGTGCCATGAAAACGAAAAGGGATGAAGATGAAAAATATGATACTCGTCACTACCTTTGCCAATGCACCAGTCTCTGCCAGTTGATATACAGAACAGTGGGAGTAAACTTCTTCCAGGACCACCGGTAACTAACTTAAATCCCTCCAACCTCTATGTTCGGGTTTATAAGGATTTCGGAATAGCTCGACAACATATGGTCACGACGGGAACGAGAAAGTTGCGAAGAGGAAAAAATTCCCCCGATGGACATCAAAATGACAGAGTGGCTTGCGTGTCTACCCACTTACCCAACCTAACCTTTGGCAAGGCAAAAGTTGCAACGTATTTGGTATTGCATCTATTATTTCCTTGTGATTATATTGTTCGGCGCATGGTGGACGAAATCCATCTAACTAGAATTCGGTTTCATGTCGAATTTATTTCCCGAATGGGAGAGAGACGTGTCTGCCATTTCAAGTGGACTGTAATACAGCAACTGCTATTTTGTCATATGACTAATACTTGGACTAATCTAGTACAAAACATACATGCACTGCGGCGCATCAGACGACGGAAGACGTAACCACATTTCATGCAGCATTAGCGCAATATTGCATAATATTAGGCCGTGAACATTATTTTGCTTGCACCAGGAATCTAACCTAACCAACGGAGGCTCAAGGGCGACGCTCCAACCACCAACGCCAGGTCTTCTCTACGTAAGCTGTGAAGTCAATAGAATCCACTGTGACCACTGTGAAGCTAAATCGAAGGATCACCCTTGCCAACCGCTCTTTCTTTGGGCTTGAAAAGCAATTGGAGAATCAAGCCCCTCGCGAAGAACCTATGTATCCACACATAAGACCTTGTCCCAGTACTTCAGTGTGTAGAAACATGGACATTAACCAAAGCGGACGAGGAGGTTCAGTTTGTTTTACCTTTGGTCATGTATGGGCTGAAGTTGTTTGCAGGAAGTGACTGAACGATGAACTGTAAGGGTTATTCAGCGACATTGATCGGACAAACGAGTTAACTCTCGGCTCAGACTCTCGGCTCAGACGAGAAAGAGACCAATGCTCTGGTCCAGAAAGTTTCCGACCACAGCCCCGAGGGAAAAAATGCTAAATGAAGAGCACGCCTCTGGTGGGAATCAGTTTGGAAGGGACTCCAAATCACATGAACGAGCGAAGCTGGAAGCAACTAGCACACGACCGTGCTTGACGACAGTTCTGGCTTTCTTGTTAGTACTCTAGAATACGCCGACCTTCAATAAATCGCTTAATCTCATCTGACCAGCTCTTTCGCAGTCTTCCCCTCAAAACAACAAAACCACTTCGATTAACTTTAGTACATCATAAATAATTGTCACCCCGATTTGAGGATAAACATCATCGCAGACTAGGCGCACAATAAATTGCAGATATATCAACGAGCTCGTGATTGGGATGGCTTGTCGCGATTAGTAAAAAATCTACTTTACGCAACTTCAATCTCGAGTATTCCATAAATGAGCGGTCGTCAATTGGACGAGTGCTGATATAAATTTATTGTAGCAATTACGATCATTTTGGCGACCGAATCTAATCTCCAAACTAGCTGTCACGATAAGCCATTTATAGGCAGAGCGAATGAGTGATAAATGAAAATAAGCAAAGGCAGACGTGTAGTTTATCCTACATTTATTTATTAATTTACAACTATTTTACACGCTAACTTGATGTGTCCTGACACATGCCATTTACAGATATCGGAGAGTGACGAAGATGGTGACGAAAATAGTTGGAATTATGGCAGTGATAGCAGTCCTAGCTGCAGATGACTTGTAGTCGACGATCCATTTCATTATAGGATCACGATTTGCGTCTAGCCAGTCAAAGTTTGCCTTGATGTTGGCGTTTACAGTTGTATCCAGATCGGTAGAGATACTTGGGTGGCCCTTAACCTTTTCCACCAATTCCAAATACTGCAAATAATGGCAATTAATTGAGTTTCAAAACTGGACAGATAGTGCAGTTTACAACTTACCTTGGTTTTTTGCTTTTCGTTGACCACGAAGTTGGACATGCCGATGATGTCGGCTTGGAGTGGATTTGCGCCACCGAAACCGCTGGTAAGTGCTGCATATTCTTCGTAGTTTTCGGAAAGGAAATCGATGGTCGCCAGGAGACCAGTTTCTCCGCGTTGGTAGGCAGAACTGAGAAGGGTCGTTCTCTCTTGCACTCGCAGGGTCACCTCTTCGGACTCGCTTGTTGAGCTTTCAATGAACTTCGTGATTTGCTTAGAGTCCTGAGCACATCCCAGAGCGGAGATAAGTGCGCGCCTTTCAGCTTGATTATCGGAAGTCATAAGGCGATTGTAGATGTAGTTGAACTCGGTATCGCCCGTTTGTTTCAGTCCATTGCAGTACACCGCCGACTGCAAGTTTGGTTCAATTTCGACTCCGTCACTGACAAGCGATTTGAGTTTACCATTCGTCTCCTCCAAGCAGCTTTCAATGCCCGCGAGGCAGGCCAAATTAATTGCTACATTGCGAACATTCTTCCTGAAGTGCTGTTCGCCCTGGACATCGTTAGTCCCGAGTTTTTCGTAGATGTTATTCACGAGGTCGGCAACGAAAGCCTTGAAGGCTACGTAGTCTGAGTCGCCACTCAGGTACCTATTCAAGGCATTGATGATTGTATGTGCCGTCGACCAAGGGGAGTATTCATCTTCGTTCTCAAGGTAGGTCATCAAGTGCAAGAGAATACCGTGCTTCAGGCGCTCAGACACACTGAGGCTGTACGCATCGTAGAGGAGAGCAGCCCTGTTATTGGGATGAACCTTCTGGGGTCGGGCAATCAATCCCTGAATGATAAGATGCCAATTTGTTTCGTCATACTGGACACGGTAGTATCCAGTCGACTGTTTGTTCAGAATGAGCCAATCATCAGCAGACAGGTGCTTATCTTCGATTTCTATTTCGGCAACGTTCTTCAGGTAGAACTGGGCAGCTGTGTTGCGGAAATCTGAACTATTTTTCGTGTAATAGTTCACGGGTACATACCACAGTCCAGCGTCACTGAGAGAGGGATTATTGTAGTACGATTTCTGGGTGATTTTAAATGTGTTCTTCTCGTAGTCTCGTTCAACAGTCAAGAGTGGAACGCCACCCTTCCTGGTCCAAGAGCCCATCATTACTTCAATCGTGTCCGGCAACTGGTACTCTGCATCCTTAGCAGCGGCATTGATAGCCGTGAACAAGTATTCCTCCTTCGCACCCGTAAATTGACTAAAAACATCAAGCATGATGATGGTGAAAATGTGTCAGTGTGAAACAAATGTGTCAGAAGACTTACTTGAGCGTCAGATATTTGTTGAGGCCTGCCCGGAAGATTTCGTCAGTTAAGGCATTCTGCCACATGTGGAGTACTGAACCAGCCTTTGCATACGAGACTGTGTTGTACAGTGAACTGATCTCCTGTGGTTTCTGAACGTAATGGGTCATGGGTCTTGGGTTGGCTCCTCCGTCGTAGTTTAGTGCTGACTGGAATTCACTAACGAGGAACATCTGCATGATTCCCCACTCTGGATACACCTATAAGAAGAGCATAGAATTTATCGTTTTTGTGTTGCACATCTTTGGACATCGAATAACACGTACATCCTCACAAGCCTTGTACGAGAATAGAGTTGCGAATCCTTCCTTGAGCCACAAGTAAGTCCACCATTCGAGTGTAACAAGATCTCCGAACCACATGTGAGTGTACTCATGAGCAACAATGTTTGCAATGTTCGTTTGGGTGTAGATAGGTGACTTTTCGGGATTATACAGCAGATATTCCTCGCGATAGGTGGCAAGGCCCCAGTTCTCCATAGCACCAGCGGCAAAGTCTGGCACTGCCACTTGATCCAGTTTTGGCAGGGTAAATGGAACGTTATAGTATTCGGCTAGACGAGCAGTTAACTGAATTCCAGCGAACAAGGCGAACTCGCGATAGTCGTCGGTTCCAGGTCGTGAGAAGATTCTCTGTGTGAGGCCGTTCAAACTTCCTGCGGTGTACTCAAAGTCCGAGACAATGAATGCTACGAGGTATGTAGGCATGCTGGGCGTTTCCAAGAAAACCGTTGTACCAGTCACAGACTTTGTGGTGTCCACAGGCATATTCGAAATAGCGGTGTAGCTTGGATCGTGTTTAATGGTGATGGTGAACTTGGCCCTCTTTGCAGGTTCGTCGTAACACGGGAATCCGTGACGGGCATCGGTACTCTCAAACTGAGTGGTGGCCAGATTACTGTGGAATGCATTGGCGTAACACCTTTGTCGAAATTTCATCACAGTCTTTCAATACTTACACAATTTTTCCCTCCGAATTGTTATATGTCGACAGGTAGAAGCCACCATTGTCCGTTCGCAAGAGTCCCTCGTAACTAATGGTCAATTGGTAGATTGTTCCCTGGTCAAGAACAGTGTCATCCTTGAAGGTGAATTTTAAGAACTCCCGTTCAGATTCGTAGTACACGTCAAGTTCTTTCGATACGGCGGTGTTCGTATTCACAATGTTGGCCTTTGAGATGTTCAACTGACGAGCGTGAAGCACAATACTATTTGTCACTTCTTCGACGGCTTTGAGTGTGATTATCACAACACCAGTGAATTTCGTCTCGCCAATGTGTACATTTGTGGTAAGAGTTACATCATAACTAATTGGACTGGTGTTGTTGGGTAGTCGATAATCAAGAACATCCTCCCGAGCGCTGGCACTTCTCGCGTTTGGATTCTCCAAAAGTGTCATCAACCTGTCACCATCCTGGAACAGTGGTGGATAACGATTTACTGTTGATCCTTGAACGAATGCTCCTTGGACAAGGAGCAACACAGCGAAGACGGCTAACTTATGGACGCCCATGCTAACCGCTGAACGACCGAACTACTATTGAGCTCAGAAAACAAGTGTAATATACATTTAAACAATTGTTAAAAATCAGCAACTGATAACTAGCCAATCTACAATAGCTAGTTCTTTATCACAATGGCATGTATAAATACCGAGAATGCTCGAATACATCTTCCGCACAAGTTTTTGCCATAAAGACGTACGTAATCTCAACTGAAGGAGTCGATCAATTGGTGTACGGATCGATGATAAATTCTGACTTGGCTGTTTGGATAATCAAATTTTGTTTGTCGCTGACTGTGGCGTTAACACAGACTTTATCATTAAATATAGCCAGTTTCCTTAAATGTGGCAATTAAATTGTTTAAGTGGAGTATGATGTCTAGATTAGGATCCAGTCCAATTTTTAAACGTTGTGCCTTATCGCCTGAAGAAATGTTCTGACCTTAATCATGAAAATCACAAATTGACGGCTAGAATATATTAGACATATTTTTTTGGACACAATTCGAGGTAATGCTGGGCTAGCGATAGCAAATGTTTATGATTTCGTCGTTTTGTTGGTATCTACTTGAAGCTGTAATCAGCGTTTTCGCTCGTATGTACTGTGATGAGTATATGAAATATCAGTGAAGAGATACGTTTTCATTGCCATTGCATGTAGTTGTGATTGAAAGATTTGCCACAATGGGTGGTGAGGTAAGAAGTGGGACAATGTGTAGGTCTCGAGTGTGAAGTCAATAACAGTAGGCTTTCCCACTCGAACCGCCGCAATCACTTTGGAATAACCAAAGGTTATAATTGTGACCACTTTCTCTAGGAATAGAAGTGACACATATTTGCATCGATCACAGTGAAACTAAGTAAAGTACATTTATGGTACAAGTTTTATTATATTTCAAGGAATAGCAATTCGACCAACGACGATAGATCTTAGTTAGTTTTTTATTGAACCCGGTTATGAGCAGTTGAGAGGGCTCGTGCCCGATAATATATTTTTTTTTATTTTCATTCGTGATTAGGTTAGTGTGGCTGACTGCCTTACGGGTAGCCACACTTGGGCCAAAAGTAGACCCGTTGGTCATGGTTCATTCGTGGAATTCACGGTTAATCAAATTAATTTGCATGTACCCCAAGGGCATTTTTTCAATGCCTATTCTAACGAGATAATGCATATAGGGTAACTGTGTCATAACTTGGCGAATATTTGTTTTTAAAGCTCCTTGTGGAGGGTGTGCATGTTTTCCATAAACCCCTGTGATGGGACTTACTTGCCAACAGTGTGGTAGATTCGGAAGAAAAAAGAGAGCAAGATATAATTGTAAAACCGTAATAAGTCTTGTTTACCTTCACACTTTCTGACAAATTTCACAACCAAGTTAAGAAACAAACGAATCCTTACCCTCCTTTGTGCTCACTTTGTTCACACATTTTTGTAGCACAGTCGTCAGTTCTTCTTCTTTGGCTGGCGCTACCGGTGTGGAGTTGGGCGTACACCCAGCTTATTAAGGTCTCGTTCCAGCTGGGTGCGTCACTTTCTCGTCCAGGGTTAGCCTCGAATACTTTCCGATCCGATTCTCTCTACATGACCTAGCCATCTGAGTCGAGACAATCGAATTCGTTTGACTAGGCCAATGTCGTTAGAAAAAGCTAGTACAGTTCGTCGTCCAATCGTCTCCTCCAAAGTCCTTCTTGGCTAACGTGACCGAATATAATTCGAAGGATTTTCCTCTCACAAGGATCAAGAATCTCTTCGCCCTCATTTGATATTGCCTATGCTTCTGCACCATACAGCAGGACAGGGACTATCAAGGTCAGGTATATGAAGACAGCTTGGTTCTTCGAGACAGGACTTTAATTCTCAATTGCCGCCAGAGGCCAAAGACACAGCGATTCGCCAAGGTTATCCTTCGTCGGTAATGCCATTTCCTGAGTTTACCGCAGATAGACAAGGTCATTAACTAAATCGAAACTGTATCTGGCTATTGTGAAACATTGCCCAAGATGTCTGTGTTGATGGACCTTTTTTGTAGACAGCATGTACTTTGTGTTCCGAGCTCTGAGTTCTTCCGATTCCAATGTCATTGGCGTATGCGAGCAGTTGCACAGACTTGTGGAAGATCGTGCCTCTGGTGTTGACGTCTGAGCTACGCACGATCTACCACATCAGTTGCGGCTTTTCTGACAGTATTGCCATTGATCTTCTACACATGACGTCGGCGGCGAGGCATAGGACTTTCTGAGAGGTAAATTGAGACTCTATCGTAAAATACCCTAACGATCTCCTGCGATCCTCACAGCACTGGGTTGGTTTCGTTTCTTCCGAGAAATCCTCGTTCGGAATTTGAAGTGAAAGGACTAGGAAGTGATCCGAATCTGTGTTGGCGCCTCGGAACGTTGGGACGTCCAGAATGCTGGTGGCGTGTCTCGCGTCAACCCCAGTATGATCCATTTGGTTGACCGCGTATTGATCTGGAGAGCGTTATGTTAATTTATGGATATTGAGATGTGGGAAACGTGTGCTTGCTACAATGAGGTTACGCGTTGTCGCAAAGTTTATAAGCCTAAGTCCGCTGTCAGAGGTGGTGTTTTATGTTTTCTGACTGTACTAACAAACATTGTCTCAATGTCTTACTTGGCGTGAAAGTCGCCAAGGCCGATCTTGATGTCGAAGCTAGGACATTGCTCCTAAGTTTTGTCAAAGAGCCTTTGGTTGCGTCATCCTTTTCCTCGGGGCGTTGCACATATCAGGCTTGTGTTTTCGGATCTGGCATTGAATCGGATCGTCACCGAGCGTTCGCTTATACACTTAAAACTCGAGACCTTTAGTTCCTTTTCAGACCTTTTGGCTTTATGTACTTATTTGAAATATTAGAATACTCTTATCTTAAATGCGAAAGTTTGGATATTTGAACTAAGGTCACGGCTAAACGGCGGATTTTGACGAAATTGATGTATGTTTATTGCGTATGACCTGATTTGAGTTTTTGTCGCAGAGTTTGATCCTAAAAATCCGATCCGATCAGCTGTGTGTGTGTTATTGGTGTCACGCAGGCAATTGTGACCACAGGTAGAGGTTGAAGTGGATTCAAAAAATATCCAGACTTCCCAAGTACCCTATCTTCCATCGAAAATTGGCCATGAGTTAAGGCTCTGGCACATAGAATACATTACTGGCGTAGCGCCAAAGCATGTTCACGGTGAAGTATCTATAGCAAAGGGGTTGACACAATGAATTCTTCGACGCACAGCTGATTTCATTTGTCAGCCGCAGTTTCAATGTAAAATGCGCGTCAGCGTCAGCGTTGGTCTATGTCTCACACATGTATTTTATGTATCTGTCAAAGTATAGCTAACGCAAGTGAAGTATTCTATGTGCCGGAGCTTTTAAGGCCACTCGACCGGGTATCCATGTTCATCGTTACAAACATCTAATGCATCAGCTTACGTCACTCACTTAAAACCATCAATGGACTCGAACAAGCTACGCACAGAGAAGTGGTTGAGAAGCTGGGATTGCTTGAAGACGAAAACCATTGGGATTCTACTAGGCAGGAAGCAAAAGTTGAGATAAGCCTTAGCTGTATTAATTTCTAAAACTAATTCGGGACAAAATAATTTTAATAACTGCTACTACTACTTTCGGCCCAAAGCCCTCGAATGTACCTAATTTTAGGATATAAAACGCCAGCCACATCAAATTTGCGTAAAAAATACGTCAATTTATGTAAAATTTCAAAGACCCAATTTTGAGCAACGGTACGTCATCAAAAGTCAACAAAATGTTGGCTTTCATGACATTGACATGACAAAACTAAGCGAGTATATGCTGTGTACGCCTCAAGAATGGCCATGCTACGTCTTGGACAGAACGTCGCTTTGACTTCGAGCTAGTTAAGGACTTCATCTACCATGGTTCCACAGTGAGCATGACGAACAACGCCAGCACCGATATCAAACGCAGAATAACTCTTACCAACTGCTTTCTTAGCCAATTGAGAAGTAGATCGGTCCATCGGACGAAGAAATCCCTGGTCTCTTCTCATTTAATTGGAGGGGGTTAAACCAAATAGACGTGTGAAACTGGAGGCAGCTAGCCAATTATCACTCTAGTTGGTTGATGCTAAGGAATTTTTTTGCTTCGTACAATAAATTCAAATAAAATTCGCACTCAATGCACGGTTGAAAAACATGATATTCCTATTGCTTTTAGACCTATTGCACTTAGGCCAATGGCTTATATTCTCATGGCTGCTGTCCCTTTCTTCGCTGTGGTATAATATTCCCCAACGAATGTTGGGATACGTTATTAAAGTTTGTATTGAATTAAAGTATTTGTTGTCGGTTATCCGAGAGGGAATCCAAAAGACCGGGTTTTCTTTTTCGGAAGACTCGCTTCCAGAAGATCTAAATTTGAACACAAATGTTCAGATTTTATTGCGTAGTGTAAAAAACATCTGCGTTTGTTTGTATTTCAAAACGCTGTCTTCTTTATTCGGCATATTTTTTACAAGACCTACGCAATCTTAACAATTTGTGTTGCACCAAAATCAAACGATATAGTAAGTTTGTTTTCTAACACATTCAACCATTGCACGTGGAAAGACGTCATCAGCTAAGAAGATTATTATTCATATAAAATGCTTGCACTTGAAAATGTCTGCGAAAATGGCTGCGATACGTCAGTTGCTCATGGCACTCGTCTGCGGAATTTATTCCACTCGACTTTAGACGGCCATACGATTTCAATAGCTTTATTAACATTATCGTAATTTGTCAAAAATTTGTTCGATGAAGATTAGATATATTTTAATCATGTGATCAAGGCGTACCTGATCGCTTAGATGTTCAATAAATTTTGTTTTATTAACACTTTGTGCTGTAAATTTTCGATTTTGAAGGGAACTTTCGCATAAATCTTTAGTTTAGATGTAGTTATGTACTAGATCTTCCTTCTTCAACATTGTAAAATTCTGGGGTCTTGTTTTTATCAAATCGCGATTAAGGCCCCGTTTAGATGTCGCTTCAAGATGGAGGAGTTTGTGTTTATACTGTGCTTAGGTTTTCACAGGATTGGTTGATAAGAGTTAAACTGTTGGCGCTACAGCTGAATCTAACCAACTGGCTTAATGAGTGGTTTCTGGATTCCGGCAACGAAATAGGAGCATTTTTAATTTCGGCAAATACATTTGACTGACACTCTTTGGGTCTTTGGACGTACACATAAACAAATTTCTACGCATGCAAATTTGAAACTTGGGTATTCGAGAGGCGCTTCGCCGTGGCGCTGAAGGTATGTATGTGCGTCGACCCCTCCGCAACTGAAACTCGCTGCCTGGGTTCGATTCCCGAGCGATACGAATACAAATTATTTTCACGGCTCCACCACTTTCGAGTCACTGACAATGCTCAAAGAGTAGTAATAACTGTATAGCAGAAAACTGCTCAAACTCGGCCGTTAAAAGTCGGCATCAGTGTTGGGACTTCAAATTTTCAAAGTGCTGTAGATCCCTAAGAAAATGAGTGGTAGATTTGAAAAAAGCGTGGTAGATGTCGTTTACATACACGATTTTGAAGAAATGAACTCTTTCATTAATGAAATGAACAGCCTCCGTACGTTCCCATGTGTTCATATTTTTAAAGTATAACATTTCTCTGTATTTTTTTGCACATAATTTCCTATGTGATTGTATTTTGGGAAGGGTTTCAGAAACAAGAAACAAAAAACAAATGACATAAAAATGAAGAATTACAATGTGTGGTCCGTTTTGCACTTTGAGTAGTAGATGTGGTAGACGTTACAACTTCGCAAAATAGTGTTGGATCTACCACAATTGTGGTAAAGTCCCAACACTGGTTCGCATACAACTGCAGGTACCTTCCACTCGTGAGGGAACACACAGCACGAGTGATCGCTGGTAGGCTACGCCTTGGCGGCACTCTTCGGGCTGTAGCGACACCCATATTATTATTATTACTACAGTCGACTCTCGATAATTCGAAACTAGTTAATTTGAGATTCTCGATAATTTGAACGGATTGTTAGGTCCCTTGGAAAAAACATTGATAAATCAAACAAAACATATGTTTTTTGGTACGCTTGTTAATTCGAAGTGATTGCACAGTCGTGCAGCCACCAAGCACCAAGCAGTAAACTAGGTAAGCTAGCAGTAACTAGGTTCCTCTCAGTAATTCGTTTGTCTTGTCATTTTTGGTTTTTGTTCTCTGTTCTTTGGCAAGCTGTTGTTTCCAATGCTTTGATCCCGTTACAAAAAAATTCAACCTAGCAGATGATGGAGTTTTCTTCCTTTCTCGATTCGGTGGCTTTAAATGGTTTGCAAATTTTGACGATGATGTGGAAGTCTTGTGGTGATATGACGACGCTCCCAATTCACGCAACAGCAATAAAGACGACTATGAAGAAGAATCGGAAGCAGAACCAATTCCGCACATCAAAGAAGGCAAAGTCATTGTTGTGTACATTGCGTAGACATTTACTAAGAACGGAAGTGATATAAGATGTATTCTCGGCACTCTCTGTCATAGACAAGGCATGCTGAAAATTACTAAAACTTAAAAATCCCTGATTTCTTAAATACAATTCAGTGTGTGTTTTGTAATAAAGTGTGTCAAATTATTTCTGTGAGTACATACCTACTGTTTTCGTTTCGATTTCGACAATTTTTCGTTTTCGTCCGAATTTTTTGTAAGGTCCCTTGAGTTTCGAATAGATACTCAAGGCAGAAAATTAGTAGAAAAGCCTGTCGTGCGACAGGCAGAATGTTTTGCATCGCTGCCTGTATATTATGTTTCTACGAAGAATTTCATTATATTTATTGGATATAAAATACTTGGGAAAATAAGAAATATTTATTCACAAAAAAAAAAACCAAAAAAGTAGCATTAGCCAGATTTGAAACCAGAGCAAAAAGCGTGAGCAACGCACCAACCCAATCCATTAAAGGACCCTATAACTTCCAAGGGTTATTTTTCGTTCGCATTCGGTATTGGTGTGACATACTTACGTACTTACATCATACTCATATTCGTACAAAAGGAAAAAGTCACTCTTTCTCGACTAAAACTTCCAGTGCCATTTGTTTGTAAAATCAAAGATCTGGTAAACATCTATTGTCAAACACAAACAAACGCAATCCTTCAACAAAAACAAAACATGTAATAACAAAAACCAAAAAACGAACCAATTAACAGACAACAAATTCATATTCATACAAATATCTTTTTTTGGTATGAAACAAGAAATTTAACAAATTTTAATATTTTGTGGCATGTCCATTATTATTAACTCCTTAAGCCTATTTGCAATTGATTGGACAAGTCTTTTTGATTGTTTCAACCGAAATTTGTTCCCATTCTTGCACTTCTTCTCTTTTAGTTCTATTGCATTTCTAATTGCTAATTTTCTTAATTGCTGGCCTAAGTGGTCGCATAGATTTCCTATGGGTTTAATTTTAAACAATTGTAAAGCAGCCATATCCGGTCATCATAAGCTTTATGCTTTGGCTCATTGGCTTGGCAAATAGTGAATTCGTTCTGCAGACCCAATTCTTGTGCACTATAATTCCTGTGCTCCATTATCCCGTCAATAATATGAAGTTTTCCCACCCCAAACCATCACCGATCCGCTTTTTTTACCATCGTTGTGGTACTTTCCAATGGGGTTTCGAAGCTCAACTGACGTTTCGCACTGTTTTCGTCAAATTTTGTAATTTTGTATTTTTTTTTTCAAATATGCAACCGATGTATACTTGAAGGCCAAACAGGTATTTGACAAGTTTTGTAACAGTTCCTTGCACATGATTTTTTGAATAAAAAACAGTTTTATTTTCAGATGAACTATAATGCTGGTAAGACATTACTTATCTAATTTTGAATACATTATATCGCAACGTACCCATATCGCAAAGTAGCGTTCGTGCTGTCAGACATTGACATTTTTTAGTTGTATAGACGTTGATAATTAGTTTAAGCCGGAAAGGGGCGCTCGAGAGGCAAAATTTCACCGTATCATCGTAAGCGTGAGAACAAATTTCAAAATTTATTATTTATTAAAATTTATTATATATTAATTTATTTACAATGAGTTCATATTTTTCATGGAAATTGTATTTCAGAACCTTTGAATAGGCCAAACGCTCGCGTTCGTTTTGATATGGAAAACTGAGCCTTCCGCTTTCTCGTAAGCTCGGTAAAACGTGCAGCAACGCCTATCAAAGACGGGAGGCGCGAACGCGCAGTTCCGATTCAGCCTTTAAGCCTTAAAGTGATTTCTGATTTGTAACGAGATCTTATTTTACTTTCGGTATCCCCTTATCCCTCCCATAATACCACGCTCCCATTTGGTTGAGAATCTTGTTGATTGGTTTCTGTGTTTGCAAATCACGTCAATATCACCAATGTACAGATAGTTGTGCGGGCTTTTAGAAGATTGCGTCTTACACACCATCTCAATTGTACAAGCAGGTGACCAACACCACAGTCTGAACAGCAATCCTTGCTCCTTTTCGTTTCACTTCAACCTTGGCTACAACCTTGGCTTCACCCATTGTAAAACTTCAAATCCCATGTCCTACATCTGATGTATGTCGTTAAATCGAGATTTTTCGACACGGTGTTTGTTTGGAAATGGATTGTACTGGATTTTTTCATCCCATAATGATGTACAGGGAGTCCAGTGCAGACGGTGTGTTAAGTGATGGTCGACTTTCTCCAGACTGACATAAAAACAGACACATTCAAGGTCTTTACCTTTCTTTGCACAATTGTATAAATTGATGCTCGTTATGATCTCGATACTGAATTTGTTTGAGGTGCGAGAATTCTCGATCGTCAACGATCGTGAGGAATATCAACGCATGCTATCAAGAGCGGCTTAGAATTTGAAGAAGTCATGCAGAATTACGTTCAGGACTTATTGGGATATGCCGTAATGTAAATAATTCCAGTTCCAGCAGTTAAAGGAATTCCATTTTGGGTAAACGATGCGGAAATGGTGACATGCACTAATTGTAATTTGCCTCGCATGACTTGTGGGATGACTTCCGCATTAGTAGTGGCAAATAGTAGTGGTACACATGTCGCGGTAGATACGGCCTCTTGAAGATGATGCTTGTAGACTATGTCTGACATGACTAACAGCTGGGCTGGCATTATTCCAATACCCGTTGGTTGGTATAAGAAACTTGATTTCGAGTCGTTCAGTGATGGAAATAAAGTCGAGCATTCGAGAATCCCCTTTAATCAGTTGTTGGAGTCAGTGCTGGAGGACTGTAGAATATACACACAGTCCCTATGACTAAGAAGATTTGTGGAGAGAGACAAATCGTCGAGGCATTCCTAATCTTGTAATCTTGCGTGCTAGTTTATAACAAAGTAGCACCTCAGTTCATAGCATTTGCATAGCTGTGCTGTAAGACAGACAGGTAAATTGTCGTATCTACTCATTTCAATCTGAAGCTCTGGCTCTTGGTATTAATTTCAAAAGATAGAATGAAAACTATGTACATGGCAATGAGTGAGAATTGCATTATAACATTATCTCAAGTGTTAACTTATCTAGCGTGTCTACTACTCTGTGGAAAACTTGTTAATCTATTAGATTAGAAATTCTTATCTACACTGATTTTTGATCAAATGTGTATCTTTCGCGTGAAAAATGGGTCTGTATGCGTACGAATTCGAAACGAAGGTAGTTTGTTTAACTTAACCCTTGTGTCAATACGTCATACCCATTTTTAAATGCAAAAATCATGACTGGTTTTTTCCAGTAGCTTCCCAAAAAAACTAAGCAAATTCCAACTTATTTTAAGCATAAACATATAGATGAATTTCTACTAACTACAAGTTTTTCAAATGTACAACGCACTGACCATACGTGCATACTCGGGTACTGCTATTCTATCTTGGCAGTTATCGTTATGTAGTTTACCGTTACCTTGTGCTTTGTAAGCATATAGTTTCTTGGCGATTTGCACTCTAACGGTTGAGTAACACCCAGCAAGCTGAGGGCGTAGTTTCACTTGGTAACAAATTTAGGAAAAGATAAGAGCCCTCATCGACTTATCTCGCACACATTGAAAGACTCGAAATTTGACATTATTGCAAACTCGAGGATCCCATATATTCATAGGAACTTCAACGCCAGGATTGAATAAAAGCGCTGCTAGAGTAGAGTGTAGCAGTTGAACTTCCTGCCTCCAGACACCAGTCTTCACAGGAGGAAAGTGACAAAACTGGTTACATAAAACATAAGGACTGTACACCATATGATATGCTCACGACACAGGTCCAACTGGGAAGTAATGCCAAAGTTTGCAAATACCCAGCATCTTACTACCAGTCAAAACTGTTTGTGGTAGCTAACGCCAAACAATATTATTTCATGGTATTTCATTGTATTTTAATTGCAATTATATTATCTTCATAATCCTGATTCAGCAGCCTTATGTACAAGGAATGCAGTGAAACTCAGTTGCACTCCCGGGTAAGAACGTATGACTAAGCGTTGTGCCACACTCGTCTTGACACAAAGGTTAAACTCTTAAAATTGAGGAAAAATCCATCAAATTCGTGTTAAGGAAGCACATTAGTGAATTTGTGGTCGTATATATATTTATGTATGCACATCTGTACATCTTCTAATCGTCCTTACAGGTGCTCAACCAATCTGCTCCAATCTCATAATTAATCAAAGCAGCCATCAGTTGTATAATGTTATTGCATTCAGCGATTGTTATTGCAATAGGCAGGACAGCAAACCTGACAAATCTGTGGGTTATCTGGAACACGTGGGTATGCTATGCGTACACATACATATGCGTGCGACCATATCGGAATATTATTTCCAGTTCAATGACAATCCAGATTTTGAGAGATATACAAACACAATGTATTAACTGTCGAGTTCATGTGCTATTGTGATAATTTGAAGGTAATTAATTGAATAATAAAAAACTTGTGATGCATCTCAAATCGTTAGGAAACCTTTTATATCGTACATTTCGTTGGGAATTGGCAGGCAACATGTATGGAAATATGCCAACTTTTTATCTCATGCACTTTTATTTTATTGTCTGGTTTTAGGATGAGTGAAATTAAAGGCCGCCTTTTCAAGTCTATGCTAATCGAAGGGTAGAACCATAAGTATTAAAGGTAGATGTCATTCGTCAATATTAGGCTGCAGGATTGCCAGATCCGAGGTAAAGAAGTGCATTCTCGTAGATGCGACATAATTTAAATATGGCTGTTGCTAAAATCGAGAACGTACTGAACTTTGCCACAATGTTTGATAAAAAACAAAACTAAATGAAACATGAATTTGAAATTTAATGAAATTTAATATTTCATACACATGGAATTATCTCTATTCGTAGGTTTCACGTTTGGTTGTGAATTTGTGGACCGCGACTGAATCTTTGTAGATTGCGCTCTCGCCTTGACAATTCGCATTTGGAATGAGTGCAACCGGCCTCAAAGAGAGGGTTTTTTTTTAATGGGATACTTAATTTCACACTTGTTGCAATTTTTGCCCATAAAAAGAAAAGGCATAACTTTTTATTTATATTTGCGGGAAAATGGCTGTTTCGGAAGGTTTGTGACGCGTTTGTGAACGCGATTATATTATATATTCGTGGCTCATATGCGCTTACAATCGCTTTTTTGCTTTCACTATAAAACTGTGATGTGGTTAATTTTAAGAAATATTGGCTGCTAGAAATATATGCCGAGGGCCAGGTAGAACTTTGTTTTGTTTTGGTTGGAAAGTCCAAAAATAGCTGTTAACTGGGATTTTTTGGCGGTCACAGATAAAAATAATTAATACCAAATATTTGTCAACCTGAAGAAAATGTATTTAGGTAAATATTATAAATAATTTATATAAAAATATACAAAAATAAGCCGAAAAAATTTTTAACCAGAGTAAAAAAATGTAACTCGTGATCAATGATAAAACATTCATTTGTTTTAAGTAAACAAAAATTCGGAATAGCGGACGTTGAAATTTGTTGTTTGTTTGTTTTTACTAGAATTTCACGAACATTTTCCGTTATAAAAAAATAATAACTGTCCGTAGACCATTTTGGTTCCATTGTGATACCCACAGTCATCACTACTGCCCCTAATCGACCAGTCCAGCGATAGTCCTTTGATCCCAACCGCAAATGGTGACTGGTAGTGTTGTGTAGGATACGTATTTGTAATGAATTTCTATGAGGTACTCATTTCAGAAAGTGAAGTGGTGCAATGCAAACGCTGGTCACTGAAATGTAACTACATTTTATCAACAATTATACATATGTGGGTGTTTCTTCTCTAAACTGGCAGTATTTTCAGAATAATTGTTTTTTTTTTTGCAGGGACTCCTTTTGGATTAGTTCGTGTTAATTTTTTATGTCTACTGGTTATCGAATACAGGACAGAATCTCTTTGTTGAGTTCTAGTACTAAAGGGTGATTTTGTAGCTATTATCTTTTTGGCAACACTGGTTTAAACAGCTGACGCACGTTTCGTGTTTTGTTTCACTGCCAAACATCTTCAGTTTGGTCTATAATTCAACCATAAATCGTCTTACAAACGAACAACGCTTGCAAATTATTGACTTTTATTATGCGTGCTCTGTTAAGAAAGTTCAAATTTGTTCAAAATTCAAAAATTGTGTTCAGCGACGAACCTCATTTTTGGCTCAATGGGTACGTAAATAAGCAGAATTGTCGATTTTGGAGTGAATATCAGCCAGAAGCATTGCAAGAGCTACCAATGCATCCAGAAAAAGTCACAGTTTGGTGCGGTTTATGGGCTGGTGGCATCGACCGAACTTCTTCAAAGATGATGCGAATCGTAACGTAACTGTGAATCGTGAGTGCTACCGTGAGATGATATCCAACTTTTTTTCGCCCAAAGTGCAAGAGCTTGACTTGCATGACATGTGGTTTCAACAAGACGGTGCCACATGCCACACAGCACGCACAACAATGGACTTATTGAAATGCGAGTTCGGTGAACATTTTATTTCACGTTCGGGATCGGTCAATTGGCTGCCTAGATCGTGCGATTTAACGTCTTTAGACTTTTTTTTGTGGGGCTATGTAAAGCTCATGTCTATACAGACAAGCCAGCTTCAATTGACGCATTGGGAGACAACATTGAAGCATTTATTCGTGAGATACCGGCCGAAATGTTGAAAAGAGTATGCCAAAATTGGACTAAGCGGATGGACCATTTGAGGCGTAGTCAAGGTCAACATGTGCAAGAAATAATCTTCAAACATTAAATTATATGGACCGTACTATCGATTCAAATAAAGATTTCATGCATTTTTCTGAATTTTATGTGTATTTTTTGAAAAACTTTCCTATAGCTTTTAAAAAATCACCCTTTACTTAAAAATCTGAATTGTCAACCGTCAAAATATCTGTTGGAGATATTACATTTGATGACGAGACTAGAGTTTACGAACTACAACAAGTTGCACATATTTAAAGATCGACTCTTGACTTGTCTTAGTACTTTTTGCATAGCTCTCTTTTACTTCGATACAAAGTCCCACTTTCTTTTATTTTTTTTTTTTAATTTGCCCAAAGTGTACGCAATTTGGTTTGACGTCGAAATTGTGTTTACAATTTTAGCAAAAAAAAAAAGCACAATCAGTCAGATATCTGCTAGTTAACTGGTATAATGGTGAAAAATCTGCTAATTTTGTTTGTTTACGTACGGAAATTGGGATAAATTGTTATATTACACAGTAGTCATCATCATCATCTTCTGACCCGAGGCAAACAACGCACGTGAGATATCCAGGCAACTCGATCCTCCGCCATATACTCTAGCTTATCAGCCGGCGAGTTTTGTACTTGTCCAACCACCTCGTCTTGGGTCTGCCAAGCGGTCGCCCACCTGATGTGATCGCATTCAACGCCAGCCTCGGAAGTCATGATGATACACAGTTTCGTATGACATTTCATTGAAACGGATTTAATTGAGGCAATTTTGAAATTGGTTCGGAAATTGCTGAAATTACTCAATTTCGTCTAGTGGAAACATGCTATGATACTCCAAATATGTGACCTTCAGCTTCATGTCCTTCTATTGGCAATACAAATGCTGCTTGGCCTGAACAGACCACCAAGTTCATTGACATACATACACATGTGCGCAAATTAATCGTAGGTGGTCAACTGGCACCGGATGCCTTTTTACGAAAACCCCTGGCCTACGCTCTAGCCTAAGAGATGGCTTAGACTGATTTGATTGAGCAGGCCGAATCTCAGAACTGTCATTGGCGTTATAACAAGGCATTACGCCATAGAAACTAACGCCTCCAGACCAGGCCTACCCTGCAAAGACTTGTAATGAAGAAACCATTGTACACTGGCTATGCAACTGTAATGCCCTCTCATCCCGTAGATTTATATTTCAGGCAGCTAATTATTTTGATAGCCTGGCTAAACTAAGAAGCATTAGAGCCAGCCATTAAAGCCACTAACGAGTTTGCGGAATAGTTTTCCTAGAAGAGGTGGTAGCACAATGGACCTATGGTGACCTGAGTATGTCGGGTGTATTTCCGTACAGGAGTCAGTCGCTTCAACCAAACTTAACCCACATATGCGTAGGTACGAGTATATGTTGAAACCGTATGCAAAGGTTTTTTAGTGTGTGAAAAAATTACTAGGAGCGGAATAAATAGGCTCTGCCTGACGGCCCCAATGGATTTTTATATTTACATGAAAAATTGGTAGTTAAATGTGCAATACCTTTTCCTTGCTTCTTTACACAATTGTACTGTCCAGCAAGTGTCCCTTGAATGAAAACAGAAACGAAAATGTCCCAACTAAACACGGATATGACAGTTGTAGTCAATGAACCAGAAATTTAGTATTATTGAGATGCCCAATTTCATTTTTTTACTTCTATCATACTTCATTCCTGCATTAAAACAGCGCACACTTTGATTTCTGGCTATACTTCGTCTAATCAAAGGAAGATTTTTATCTCTGAGTATGACAAAACTGGAAGTGTGGCAAATGTAGTCTGTAGTGATGCATGTGACATATGTAGCACTAGTGACTGAACCAGTTTTATAAACCGTATGAACTCTTCTTTTACTGGGATTCGAACCAGAGATCCCTCTATCCAAGGGGAGGTACTTAGCCAATCGCTCCATGACTTGCAGTGCTGATTTAACACTTTTAACTCCTCTCCTGAAAAAGTAGTCAGTTTACGGTAATTTCAACCGAGAATTTGTTGACCTGTCAGTGAAATTTGGTTTTATGAAGTACTGGAACATATAAACTAACCCCCGTCGAAATTATGAGATCTTCTGTTGATCTATGTCTTGAGATATACATGATACACACACCCGAGGCTTGCTGGCCATAAGCTTACAACAAAAAAGAAACTCAACTAACTCAAAGTTTCTATAACTGGCACCTTTTTTTTTGTTGGTCTCCGCAGTTCTTTATACGTAAGACTGTATACGTCGACTGTAGTATATTATTTTGCAAAGTAAACCAGTACACAATTCAGCCCGCCGCGATGTGAGCAGTGCATAAAGTGAAATTTACATTACCTCTTATTCTCGTAGTCGTGTCACATGTCACAGTGACAAATTTGTATTCACTTAAAGTGACTAAGACGTTACAAGTTTGTCACAGTGACATGTGACACAACTAAGAGAATTTGGAGGAATGTTCAAGAAATTATATTTTGCGTAGTCGAGAGGGAACCCAATGGATCCTGCTAATGGGTATATTGATGTAATGGAAGCTGTTGCCGAACATCTTGAAGCAACGAGACACCCGAAAAACTGCAACATAAACCGACGCACGCTGCGATCGATGTAGGATCCGCTGAATCGTGCACACCAAACTGTAGTTGAAGCAGTTGCTGAACCTGCAAAAGGGCTTTGAATAAAACTACAACATACATGCTCGTAGACATAGCCATGGAAGTACTTGATACGTACGCATGTAAATTTAGATTCAAGAAAGTGCATTGCATGCTCATTCCATTTTTTTTGGGAAAAATAATTTATTTAAAAACAAGATTTCTATACAAAACTTATTAAATTACTGACAAAACCAGCCGCCACAATGTACTTGACAACGCCAGGAATCGAGTTCGGGTGGGATTCACCACTCGTCGCGGACCGTTCGCCGGTTATTCGGGACTCCCTTTCATTCAGCCAATTGTACAGCACGAGTTCGTGTTTTTTTCTAAAATGCTCTCGGTTTTTAATTCTCGATCCGATGTTGAGTCTGTCAACCCTTTCGAAGTCCTTCAAGATTTCTCTGACGTTTTCAAGAAGTTTTAGAAACTGCAAATAGAGGGATGATATCATTAGACAGAAGCGCACAAGTAGTGGGTAGGCTTAAGCCGGATTCCGCAAGTGCGAATCGTTCATGAAGAATAAGTGAAAAGCTCAAGCTATCGGAATTCGGCCACTGCCTAAAATACAAGGGAAGGTAAAACTGTCTAACCTCTTCCTTCTGACCATCATCTTCGGACACATAATTGGAGATCCTTTCCAGCGTTGGCAACACCGCTTTGGACTTGTTGCACAGCTTTTGATAGTTATTCGCCATGAAGTTCAACACCACTGAGCGCGAGAAGTAGTTGGACACATATATGAACGACAGGTACTGCATTGACTCGTAGTCGCTCATTATGCGTCTGGTAGAGTTGTCCGTCCCAAATATCAGCTCGAGGAAATAGTTCAGATTCTCCTCTGACTCCACACACCGTATGGAGTATATGATGTCATCGTAAATCTCAGAGTCCGGAGACGACTGAACTAGCTTGTCAACCAGCCGGCGAAATTCGTCAACGTTGTGATACTTAATGCCCTGGCACATAACAGTGTCGCTCACGGCATCGTCTATCTTCTCACCATCGAAGATATACTTGACGGTGAGATCTTTGGCATGCGTCAGGCATTCCTCAAGGTCGACATGACATGCAGCTTCAACGATCTTTGGCCGCGTGGATAGATCCGCCGCCGCAAAATCCGTCTTTTGAGTATTTAGATATCTAAGGAAGGTTGGACGAATTATGTCCTGGATGAAGATTTTATACATGTCGAAGGCTTTGCTGCCGTACAAGTTGGTACGGAGCCCTAGTATAAGATCAGCCGCGGACTTCCAAACCATCCAGTCTTCTTCCACCCGCAGGTACCGCAGAATGTCGCACAAAGGCTCGGTTGATTGGAGATCCTTATGCAGGGCTGATGCCAGATCGCGGAAAAGCAAGGCACGGTTCAGATAATGAATTTTATTATGATCACTGTTCAGTGCAGCTGCTAACAGCTTCAAATTGTTGTCATCATAGACGATGTAGTACAATCCAGTTTGTTGTTTATTTACAATCAACCAGTCGGTGTCTGACAACTCTATGTTGATGTCCTTGAGATTAATTGTCACCTCTTCGTGTGGGGGCAGGATGTAGTCGACTGTGGTATGATTGAAGTTGGGATTTGAAGCACTCGCGAAATTCAATGGTATCCACCAGGTCTCGCTTTTATTCTTGGTGTTCGATCTCTGCCGAATGGTGAGTGTTCCTTGTTCGTAGTTCCTCCAAACGGTTATGATGGGAATTCCCTGATTGTGAGTCCATGTGTGCATGATGTCTGGCAGACTGCTGACTTCTTTGAACAGATTCTGCTCTTCATCTTCATTGACGGCCTCTTGAAGAACTCGGAAGAGGTCATCCTCGTCGGCTACGGAATATTGACTTTAAGAAGTAAATCTATCTTAAGTTTAATTTGATTAAAATAAATTCTGTTGATGTATTGGACACGATGTGTTCCCATACTGGCTTTGGTACTTACAATTTAGTCAAGAACATGGTAAGACCCTTGATGAATGTCTTGTGGCCGATTGCGTGATGGAACATCTTGATGAAACAGGAAGCTGAAACGAAGATGATTTAAAATGAAGATGCCATCTCTCAACATTTGGAATAGAGTGTATAGAGCTGCTGCAGGCAACTACGAAGCACACTGTCACTCTGTTTCAAAAAGCAAATCATGGTGACGTGGAACTGCATTTGTTGTGTGTGTGTGTGTGGGGGGGGGGTCTTTAATAAAGGGTAACAGCAGATTGGGGACTGACGTCATGTGTCACAAACTTGATCCAGGTCAGTGCGAGAATTTGAGCTCTCTGTAGGAATTACAAGATAGCATACTTTTAGGCGTCAACCGAACGTATACGAAGAATCACTCTATCATTTGTCTTCTACTCCTACTCCCAGGTCCATGAGAGTGGGGAAATTCCTTGACAAAAGCTATGACCTACAATGGGTGTGCACATCTGTCTAGGAATAAATGCCGAACGAACGGTTAAGGTCCGCATCTCCCGCCAAGAATAACAACATTTCACTTTATTACGTAGAACGGATGGGAAAAAAATAAATGTTTTTCCAAGTTATCATGTTTTTGGCAACATCAGCACCTTTTACCCCGGTTGTTGTGATTTCCCCCGAAAAATCCCCGCCTTAAATTATTGTTTTTAAACTCGAGTAAAAACAAATAGAATAAATCCCGCAAATACTGAAGACTTATCTATTCAAATGAATTGTTGACTTAGTAGTACAATAACCGTGCTTTATCTGTCCGGGTTAGTGAAAACAGAATCTGGAAACGAATTCACATTTCACAGATCGCACAATTCTTTGAATTGTTTGTGATGGATCTGTTTGGGTTAATCCCATTCACATGAGGTCACAAGTGAAAATTAATATTGCTTACCTTTCTGATAGACCACGACGTCAAACACCGATTTGATATCCGCCTCTGTCTCGACGTAATGCGTCATGGCATGATCAATGGGCCAGCTGAAGGTAACATCAACTTCGTTGTCGATAAAGAAGTCTCCTACTCTCCAATCGGGGTAGACCTGAAATTATCCAATGCATACAGTACACTAAAACAACGCTAATGAAGTGCGCTCGCGTAGCAATCTGGTGGTTAATGCAATAAGGTAGATAATTTTGTTACCAACTCTGTGACAACGTAAGCAAAATATGTTGCAAATCCCTCGTTTAGCCAGGCATATGTCCACCATTTGGGCGACACCATATTTCCAAACCACTGATGGGCGATCTCGTGATTTTGAACGATTAGCAATTTCACCTTCGCGTGCTTATTGTGGATTTCCTGGGACGG
The DNA here is from genome assembly GCA_905231855.2 of Eristalis tenax. NCBI lineage: Eukaryota > Metazoa > Arthropoda > Insecta > Diptera > Syrphidae > Eristalis > Eristalis tenax. The sequence continues at coordinate 3,055,675 of HG993124.1, forward strand.
TATGAAGTTCTTCTTGCCGTATGTGATGAGACCCCAGTTCTCCATTGCCGAACCGTAGGTTTTTTCGAGACGAATGTGATCCAATTTAGGCAGAGCGTAACTAACATTGAATAGTTTCTCAATGGCAGTCACGGATTTGATGGAATTCTTCAGTGCTTTATGGCCCTTGTCTTTGGAGTGCGGTGGGAGGAACACTCGATGCTCGACGTTGTTGTAAGTCTCACTGATATGCTCGTAGTTGGATATAACAAAGGCAACTAAATATGTTGGCATTAAAGGCGTTTCGCGAAAAGTTGTTGTCGTCATCTCTCCATCGTGGCTGCATAAAGAAAAGTTTGTTAGTCCCTTGAGGGAACTTGAATTTCTTAACCAGATCTTACTTCTGCACAGGCTCATCCTCGACTGGCATATTCGATATGGCCGTGTAGTTACTGCCGTGAGTGATGCTTATGAGGAATCTGGACTTGAACGACGGCTCATCGAAGCAGGGGAACGCCAGTCTTGCGCTAGTTGGCTCGAACTGAGTTGTTCCAATTGGGCTGTAAAATTAATATTTTCATTTACATGTCATTTAAATTGTATATTTTATTAAATGTCTTTGTCATAGGAGGGTGTCCAGGTTTCACTTTGACTAACCGTACATACTATCATGAGGGCTCAATCATGTAATGTGCCTTGGCCTTAAGTTGTCGGGCATTGTTCTGAGCCCAAATTCGACCAAGCCCCTCCACGTGTTGCTATTCGAGAATTGAACTCAAAAGAATCGTCTACAACCGATACACTTAAAGATTGCACTCCTGAGGGTCAGAGATATGGATTAACGTGAATGGAACGATGACTTTGGTTTGTGCTTCCACTGCTTGAAGACGTAAACGATGTGACTCATGTAAGTATATTCCACTGGCTACTGTGACTTTCTTTTTAATGAACATAAGATAAATTCTACAGAAATTTGAATGATGAAATATAGCCGATCCATGCTAATTTTCTGGATGAGGACTTAAAGCCTCAAAATAGGATTCACTTTACACTCGAAGAAAACCTCAATGGACACGAACAAATCTGGACAAACTTTCCCTAGATTTAGATGTCAATACAGTGTCATCATGCAAAGTGTGAGGTGTCATTCTTCATATTTCGGAACACTTTGCTAGAGAATATCATTCGCGGGTATAAAGGGCTTTTTGAGAAATAATCTTCTTTATTTTGTTAATTCGCTTCGCTAAAATATCACGATCAACAACTACAATTTCGAGGTAGTAAAGGGGTTTGTCTACATCGCGGCAAACCTGATCTCCATAGACGACATCACAGTGTAGATCCGATATAGAATCGCCCTTAGCAACCGGTGCTGCTTCGGTTTGTCGAAACAACTGGGCTCAAAACTCCTAACTCGAAGGGCCAAAATCGTGCTCTACATAACAGCTCTATGATGCCGTAAGCTGGACGCTAAGCAAAACTGCAGAGCTGAAGAAAGAAAAATTCTGCGTCGGATATATGGACCCGAGGAAGGTGCATGGAGGAGAAGACACAACCGCGAACTCTACGAGCTGTATTGGGATGTGGATGTAGTTCGGAGGGCAAAAATCCGTCGACTACAGTGGCTCGGCCACATCGAGCGAATTGACACTAACTCTCCAGTCGAAAGGGTCTTCGAATTTGAGCCTCCTGGTTCGAGAAGGAGAGAAATACCGAATCTCAGGTATAAAAACTAAGTAATCGTGGATGCAAGGCAGCTTGGTGTTGATGACTGGAAACACCGTGCCCAGGACCGTCAACAATGGAAGGCAGCAATTGCTCAGGCTCAGACCCTCCAAAAGTAGTCGGCCTGATAAGTACTTACTTACTTACTTAAGGTGGCGCTACAGTCCGGGGTGGACCTGGGCCTCAACCAACAAGCGTCTCCAGCCAGCTCGATCTTTAGCTAGCTGTCTCCAGTTTCGCACGCATAGTTGGTTGAGGTCCCTTTCCACTTGCGTGCGCCACCTGAGTCGCGGTCTTCCTCTACTGCGCCGTCCCTCGGGGGTGGATTCGAAGACTTTTCGGGCCGGAGCATTGGTTTCCATCCGCTCTACATGACCTAGCCACCTCAATCGTTGGATCTTCACTCTTCTGGCTAAGTCGATGTCGCTAAACAGCCCGTATAGTTCGTCATTAAATCTCCTCCTCCACTCACCATCTATGCAGACGGGACCGAAAATCACACGAAGAATTTTCCTCTCGAAGCAACCAAGAGCAGCTTCATCCGCTTTTGATAAAGTCCATGCCTCCGCGCCATATAGCAGGACTGGGACGATTAAGGTCTTGTAAAGCGTTAGCTTGGTTGTTCGAGAGAGGGCTTTGTTTACCAATTGCTTTCTTAGTCCAAAGAAGCAGCGATTGGCAAGAGTTATTCTTCGTTTGATTTCAGCGCTGGTGTCGTTGTCTGAATTGATAGCGGTGCCTAGGTAGACAAAGTTTTTGACTACCTCAAAGTTATATCTGTCTGCTGTGACGTTCTGACCGAGACGTCGGTGTTGGGTGTCCTTTCTCGTTGACAGCATATACTTGGTCTTACCCTCGTTTACCGCTAAACCCATCTTCGCGGCCTCCGTTGCAATACCCACAAAAGCGCCATTGACATCACGCTGCGTTCTTCCGATAATGTCAATATCGTCGGCATATGCGAGTAGTTGGACGGACTTCTGAAAGATTGTTCCTCTGGTGTTGGCGTTCGAGTTTTGAACAATTCTTTCAAGAACGATGTTGAAAAAGTCGCATGACAGCGCGTCGCCTTGTCTGAATCCTTTTTTGACATCAAAGGTCTCGGTTAGGTCTTTACCGACCTTGATGGAGCAGCGTGCATTCTCCATCGTCATCCTACACAAACGGACGAGTTTGGTAGGGATGCCAAAACTAGACATTGCTCTGTATAGCTCGTCTCTATAAATGCTATCATACGCGGCCTTAAAATCGATAAAAAGGTGGTGGGTATCGATTTGTTGCTCCTGGGTTTTCTCCAAAATCTGCCGCAGTGTGAATATTTGGTCGATGGTGGATTTTCCTGGCCTAAAGCCACACTGGTATGGACCGACCAGGTTGTTGACGAATGGCTTTAGGCGTTCACACAGTACGGCAGATAAGATTTTATATGCAATACTTAGGAGACTGATGCCTCTGTAGTTGGCGCAGTTCAGAGGGTCTCCTTTTTTATGGATCGGGCAGACTATGCTGAGGTTCCATTCATCGGGCATGTTTTCCTCCGACCATATTTTACAGATGAGTTGGTGCATGCTCCTTACCAAATCATCGCCTGCGGCCTTAAAAAGCTCGGCGGGTAGCCCGTCAGCTCCCGCAGCCTTGTTGGATTTTAGTTTGGATATGGCAATCCTCACTTCATCTGGGTCGGGTGGACGGAATTGTTGATCTTCATCGTCCCTTTCATTGGGGTTGAATGGTTCGTTCTGCCTGACAGCGGAATTTGGTTCTTCGTCGCCGTTATACAGTCTGCAGAAATGGTTTCTCCATATCCTCAGCATCGACTGTGACTCTACTACGATGTTCCCTTGATCATCCTTACAGGCTTCGGTTCGGACTTTATAACCTTGACTGGTTAACTTTACCCTTTGGTAAAATTTCCTTACCTCATTCCTGCAGTAATATCCCTCTAGTTTGCCGATCGCGCGCTTCTCATGCTCCTTCTTTTTTCTCCTGAGAAGCCGGTGTTCGTCTCTCCTCTTCTGCTCGTAGAGCTCCCGAGCAGCTCTTGTCCTTCTTTGCAGTGCCGCTTTGTATGCTTCTTGCTTGGCTGCATTCGCCTGCCGACACTCGTTGTCAAACCAGGGGTTTCGTTGTGGTGGCGGATTGAAACCCAGCACATCAGAGGCGGCATCTCTGATGGCTTTTTGGCAATGCTGCCACTGATCTTCAATACTTGATGTTGGCGGCGTAGGATTTCTTAAGAGGTTAAGGGAGACACGATCGGAAAAGGATTTGGCAATCTCTTGCGATTGTAGCCGGCTGACGTTAAACTTCCTCACAGTATTTCTTTGTCTTGGCGGTGTTCGGGATATCCGCAACCTTATCTTGGCTACAACAAGGTGGTGGTCCGAGTCAATGTTGGCGCCTCGGAACGTTCGAACATCTATAATACTGGAGGAGTGCCTTGCGTCGATCGCAATATGATCAATCTGATTGACGGTTGATTGATCAGGAGATCGCCATGTTCCTTTGTGGATATCGAGATGTGGGAATCTTGTACTGGCTACTACAACATTTCCTGATAAGTAAGTAAGTAAATATGGTAAAATTCATGTCATCCATGTTTGAGAGTTATTGAAGTTAGTATACCATACAAAGTTTAAGAGTCCACGCAGACGAAGTCTTGACTACTGTATTTTTAGCTGATATAAGGAAACACTTTTTAACGTTTTATAGGACCGATCAGAGAATGCGATTTGGATCATTTCATGAATAACATTCAAAAATTCTGCAATAACTGTGATAAAGTCCCTAAAATTTATCCTTGGACAATGGGAGGAATAACGTCTGACTAATTTCTGACAAGAAGATATCGATTCAATGCTCGAATTTTAGGTATCATTCAGAGAGGTTTTATTATTCATCCCAAATAGTCTTTTGTATCAAAATAACAATTTGTTTCACTTTGTTTTCAAATAGTGGTAGTTGTCAACTTCGCAAAATAATGATATAAAGTGTATCGGATTGTGCGAATGACCAAGGAGATATTCCGCACAATTTCCTTAAGGAATCAGCGGATAGGCCGATCCATGGGATACAAGAGGATGAAGAATTGTTTTTGCTTCTCTTGAGTACTCCCTATTCTGAAAAACCATGAAATTTCCAAGTACGGGCAGTTCTTTTTTCACATTTTTTTGTTTTGGTTGTCAATTTTCCGGTGTAAAAAATTACGGGAACGTATATTTTGGAAACCAGTGCTCGGGTAAAAACCAGTTTCGACAACTATCCGAGTACACGGGTAATGCGGTTAATACCCAAATTGGCGGGTACACAGTATTGTGCGACTACCGGCTACCCATCATTACCCACAAACATACGATCCAGTGGTTTGGTACTCCAGTTATACGCAAAAATGAGTGTACTTGGTTGGGTTCCCCGGTATGCGGGTATCAAGAGATAAATTGGGAACTTCATGTGTTCCTAAGTGCATTAAGGGGAATAACGTTATTAAAAAAAACCATCCATTTGTTTGCAGATAAATAAAAAAATCAAAGTCGAATGTAACTATTTTTACCTTGGTAGCTGATAATTTGCTGCGATGACTGCGTCAATTCATTGACTCTCGGTAGTCACTAACAATGCTCGGGGAACGGTAGGTCTGGTCATTTAAGACAAATACCAATTAGTATTTGAGTCAAAGGCTTCACATGAGCTACAAATACTACTTCATTCGTATATTACAGTTATTATCAAGATGGTTCCAAGGTGTGCACTTTAGACAAATAAAACTTTTTAATCAATTAATTTATCTATCTGCATATCATTTTTGCGGTTCAATATGTGAAAATTCAACTTGAGTTATCAATTTGGGTATATATGCATACATAGACGCATATCGTTTAATCTTGTTCACTTTAATTAAGAAAAAATACATTTACAAAAGTGGCTATCGGCAAATAGACGCCAAAACTGTCAGAGATGACAAGGAGTTTCTTTCATGGCCAGGCGTTTGTGTTTTAGAACTTCGACAGAAGCAGAACTCAATGAATGAATTGTTCGACTTTTCGTTTCTCAAGTAGGCATGACATTAGTGGCAGAAGTCGAGACATTATTTCGAAATCAAAAAAATGTACGGCTAATTTCATTTACATGCTGTACTAATGTATTCAAATGAGTGTGGTCAAGGGAGCTGTTAGGCGTGGAGTTGATAGCTCCTTCTAGTTGATTTGTGTTCTGTTCCATCACCATCTATTCCCTAGACTGCGTTCCTGCGAGCGTAAACAAGCTTTGGAAACCACAAAAAGGATACTACGAAGCATATATTATGACTTAACACAAGTTGAGACATGAATGACATTGATTTTAAGTCTATTTTCGAATTTATTCTTATCAAGAATTTGAATGTTTTTCAAAACACTTAAAGGCAATGCCGAACAACGTGAGCTCTCCTTTAGATTGTTGTTCGTTAAAGACCGTGGAATTTTCGAGCAGTTAACTGCTGTGCAAATATCCATTTGCATATTCATTGTTGTGGAGTTCTGCCACTACGTAATGTTTAATTGTATCCACAGAACACGTAGATTGGTGATTACGAAGCATTTGATTATAAAAGACGTATCTTATTCACTCGTGTGTAGTCAACCGTTAATTAAAAGATTATAGCCAGAGCTACTCGTAATTTTAATGGCATGAGATGTTAGAATTTACACTCTCCTAGTTTTGCAACTGTCGCAAATCTAGATGAAAATAAAATAATTTCGTAAGTTTATTGACAATCTCAGGCGGATTACCTAATAAAAGAGGCAAACATGATAACCGCATGATAGCAACTCAAGACGGCGTGTCTTTAGAAGAGGGGAACTATAAATTGCTACTCTTACTTGGTTTGCATTTTAATTTCTGTAACAGGTAATCATGGATAGCCTGACCAGTAGCAGCAATGGTTTTTGTTCAAATTTATTTTGAAAATCAGACTGAAACCGTGTATAAAGGCCATAACACGAATTTGGTTTGCTTTAAAAATATGCCATAAAGAATGATGTTGGTCCAAAACTTGCAGTCAACCGTAAAAGGTACAGACGGTTGAATATCGTACTTGGACTTGAAGCCAACATTCAGGGCTTTACTGCGAACAGTACGTGCGGCTTTGACCTACGGGTTACGCCATGTACGCGTCAGTCGTAATATAGGTAGCAGAAACAATTGAATTAGCAGAAATAGTTACATAAGATGCAAAATTTCAAAAAGTTTCAGGTTCAAAGTGAAAGTTTAAACTCTACTTTTGGCTTAAGCTTCAGTTTTCTTATTTACACAGTTTCCTTTAAACATTGGACTGAGTTCAATTTGCTAAACGAGTGCATACTTTAAGCCTCAGTTATACTTCTCAGCTGTATTTTGCTTCGCTAGTGTTGTGTGTGCTCTGCGATGGAAACAAAAAAATAAAAAAATATTCCTTCAGAACAACATTCTTTCAGAGAACATTGCGATTTATTCACATCCCGCAGCATTTTGGAATTATAAAAGCTGCGCTATAAAAGTTTCAAAGACTGCACCAAAAGGATTTTAAAACAATGTACACCCAATTCTGTTTTTACACGATTTCATTGGATTATTACGATGATTATAGGCAAAAGATTAATTTTCATAACATTGAGTTTTATTTTTTTGTTTATTAAGCCTTCGTCGTGCGTGGTTTACCCCCGCGACCCATTAGTGGAGCATGCGGGTCAGAAGGTGATGATGATGATGAACCCTATTATTGGAAGCTCGTCCCAATCAGGCCCAATTTGAGTTTGAACATGTATATATTTTTTTTTTCCGGATCAATAGGACTGAAACTCCCTGACTTCTTGCGCTGATGTTGGCTGAGCATACCGAAACAATGTCCGGGAACATTCCGGTTCGAAAAAAAATATTTTTGTGTGTGAACATCGAGAAGTAACAGCTGGGCTTACGTAAGTACGGATTTAGTACTGAATCGGGCAAAATACATAGCGACATTGTCGGCAGAGGATATTATTAAGGAAGAGGATCATATGCGTCTGATATTTAGGTCGAGTTGGAAGTGGAAAAGGTGTAAACTGATGGTAATGTTGGTGATGATGCTGTTCCGGGTGCCCGAGCAATTGCATGATGAATTTTATTCATGCAAAGATGCAATGACAGGCCGTAAGCGCATAATGCGCCAGTTGTTGCAAGAACTGGACCAAGTAGTAATTTCGTTCAAAATCTCATTTCCATTTACAAACAGTTCGTGCCAATGATAGAACAATGTACTTGTGCTACTGACCAAGAAAATACCTTAAAAAAAACCAAATCAAATCTTGGACTGCAATAAGTGATCTGTTGACACCATGGAACAAATTATCTCCGGATATTCCTGCAAACGTGAAACCAATCGATAGCCATTGGCTGGGTTTTACAGTATATAGGATTTGGCTTCGTTTATTATTTACAACCATTTGCAGGCAGCAAAAAAAGAGGACCTCTAAAGTGGGCCAAATATCCTTCTGTTCCAATTATATTGGGTCTATAACTTAATTCGTGCGGTTTGCTAAGAGATGGCGTAACTTGTATTATTTAATTGTTATTATTCCATTTCCGTATATGTCATTCATTTGAAGCGTAAACAACAATAATTTTTTTCACTCAAATATGTCGTACTTTGTGCCTGAAAAAGTATTTTTGCGGGGAGTTCTTTTTCATTACTTTAATGTGAAGAAAACTGCTGCCGAAAGTCATCGTATTTTGGTGAAAGTTTATGGTGAACATGCTCTAGCTGAGCGAACGTACCAAAAGTGGTTTGCACGATTTTAAAGTGATTTTGGCTTGGCCAACCAACCAAATCTACGGCAAAGTCGAATATCCATGGCGCGAAGGTAATGCTCTGTATTTGGTGGGCTCAGAAGGGTGTGCTGTGTTCTGAGCTGCTAAAACCGGGTGAACACATCAGTGGACAACGCTACCGAACACAATTAGTCCATTTGAAGAGAACAGAAGCCGATAAACGCCCGGAATATGCGACCAGACACGAGGAAATAATTTTCCATGATGGCAACGCTCGGCCCCACGTTGCTATTCCGTTTAGAACTATTTGGGAAACAGTGGATGTGAAGTTTTACCCCACCCGCCTTATAGCCCAGACCTTGCCTCTTCTGACTACCATTTGTTCCAGTCGATGCAGAACGCCCTCACTGAAATACGGTTCAAATCAGAGCAGAATATCAGAAATGGGCTTGATTCATTCTTGGCTGCCAAGCCGGCGCGTATATCTTTCACACGACATCTAGAATCTTCCAGCTACACTCCTAATTGCAATACTAAGTTTACAGTGATTGGAAACAGCTCATTAAATTCAAATTCGTTTCGCTGTTTATGCTCAAATTGTGAATTTAACAGAGTTAACAAACGAATTCTTGCCTTTGGGTATAGCGAAATGGTCGATTCAAAATAAAAAACGTTGCAATCAGTAAATAGATTCATAAGCAGCCGACTACTACTTTCGATCAGAAACGCAATGTTTCTCAAGGAGCTCATTGTATTCAAATTCGTTTCGCTTTTTAGGCCTAGAGTGAACTAAGATAGAACTAAACAACTCAACTCATTGTTTCAACACTTTCGTTACAAAAGACGCTCGCCTCGCTCATATCTGTTTACTAATTGAATTTTCCCTATCGAATTAATGAGAGAAATCAAGTGTTGATTAGAAACAGATTCAAAGTTCAAGCTTCAAGCGAATGATTAAAAGCTGTTGATAGAAAACTCCCTTCGTAACCGTTCGTATGCTGTGCGGGTCCAGTCTAGTGTCAGCATTCCTCGTCGAAAGTTGTTTACGAGATGTCGGTTTTGATTAGGAAATACTCAATTTCTGGCCATTGGACTTGGACATTGAGTTGAAGAATATTTCCTTCATTCTGTTCGTGCTGTTTGCATGAAACTGATTTTTTAAATTACCATTGCAATGCTGCAATTAAATCCACTGAACGTGCAAACTTGCATATGACATGCAGATTGTTAGCACTATTTATGCACGAATGCCGTTTGCGACTGGATTATTTATGTACATGAAAATGACATGTACTGATAAAACTTGTTCGCGTTATTAAAAGAACACCGCACAACTCACAACACAAACAGTGTCTTACGAGACAGCTCAGTCTAATTTCTCACAGGGAATGACAAAGATGACTCCATCCTAAGTCAGTGTGAAACAGTTCGTCATGCCAGACAAATACATACCACTGCCATACAGCTCTTGTAGTCCTAGCATTCCCACTTACTTCACCTACAGACACTATTCCACTGAGAGTATCTACTCGATTTCATTGTCGTAAAATGAGTTTGAAAACACAAGCAACAGCCATCCAAACTCATTTGACCAAACAATTGTATAGTCACATAGCTGAATCATTTGTCGTACGATCCTTTAATGGGCAGATAAAAGTTAAGTGGTGCACTGATAAGGAACGACGTACAAACTTGATTCATTTGAGATATCAATGGAACCGTGCCATTCTTTGTTTCTTTCATAAATGTATCTAAACTCTAACGCTACTAAGAGTAAGGTAATATTGTCCCATTGAGAGTTGTGTAACCACGATATTCCAAGGAAAGACCACATTGCGTACATATTTCGTATTTTGCCGCCTCTTCTGCACTACAACGATGCTTGAGAGAGCAATCTAATCTTGGCGCGGTTGTCCTTATCCCACTTCGCTCGGTTCAAGTTCAATACGTTAGGATTAAAGGTCTTCATTAAGAAGCCACGATTATGGAGACATAGAGACGGTTATCACTTTCTGAGCATTCCCAAGAACATATGTCTCATTCAAACTTTCAATCTGACTGATAGTAGACGAAAACAGATAATTATTTTAAAATTGGAGCCACCGCGCGATTCGTTGTTCACTTTCACATGTACACACTCACATGTACACCCCGTGCAAGATAATCAGTTATTGATTGGTGATCTTGAAAGTCACCCAAATTATTTCACCTACATGGTATTGTTGTTCTCATCCTTGTATGAGTTGCGGTAGAATCCGAAGTGTGGCTGATGAATTAGTCCCTTGTAGGAGATCTCCAGGCGATACTTTTCGCCTGCCCCTAGATCCACTGGCGAGAATATCCGCAGGAAATCTGTTTGGTTGTTAAGTGAATATTCGAGGTGTTCATATTTGTGACTGTCGTCCATGTCTATGAGGTTTATTTTGAAATCCCAAAGCTTGTCAGCGTGAAGGATGATCTCGTTGGTGGTTATGTTGACAAGGAGGTCAATGATAACTCTCCCACTGAAGTCCAGAATGTCCTGGTGGATGTGGCTGGTGATGTGTAAAAAATACGTCTGCGGCAGGACCGCTGTTGGCAGACGATACGTGGAGGACTTGATGGGCGCGTTACTTGGGTGCAATACCGACGTGGCGCCCTGAATCAAAACAAGACACACCGCGATCGGTAGACCGATGATTTTTTCCCGAATCAACATGCTAATGCGCGAGTGGCAAACTACAGACTGTGACTGTCGGATTCGTTAATTCAGCGAGGCACTGCTATCTGCTGAAACACCGATAAGGCCACTTATGTACATATGTATGCTTGACGTACTTTTTTGTTATTATTTTATTCAATTACTCGTTTCCACACTACCGATAAGATGACTTTTTCGCCCTAGGCGGTGTTTTGTAAGCTGGCGCTTTGATACGGTTCTGCTGAGCGAACATGTTGCGAGACGTAAGCTTTAAATCGAACCGGAATCAATGATGACTTTCGATCTTCTGCTTGCAAAAACAGGTTATGCTACCCAACGGCGCGGCGATATTGTTTTGAAGCTATGAGTAATGTGTACCGCTGATTGATTGTGACGCAAAGCAAAGCTTCCACCGGTATTGCTCGAGCACACAGCACGCAAGTCATACAAGGCCTGAAGGTTGACCTAGAATGGAAGTAGGCTGTTTTATGGATTGTTCACGGGCTCAGCGATGCGGGATCGAATGGCAGTGATGTAAGTGGACCTCTAGACGCACAATGTGCCGCTTTCCAGATAAGGATACATTTGATGGGACTACAAATGTATGTAGTTCGAGGATGATAACTATTCGGCGATAAGGCGCAACATGGGTTGATATGTTAAGTTGTGCAAACATGAGCTATTTCGATAGACTTGCGGAGTCCAATTGGGGTAAACAGTCGTCGCTCTCTGTGGGTGTTCCTTGACTGACGTAAAAGGAGCCCCGATATCTTATCGGAGCAACGCCCTGCTTATCAGAAAGGTAAATTTAATGCGGCTTAAGATATTTGGGGAAATGACACTTGGGAATTGAAATATAGCGATTAATGCACTCAGAAACGTATGAAAGACAGTTGGTGTCTACTGTCAGGTGGAGTCTACTACGCCTACGACGCCTATTTTTATCAAGAATAATATGAATGATGCGCCTTGGTTTTTTTGATATCTGCTTGCCAATGTTTAGGATTTCACAAGTTTTAATTAACGACAAACCTGCGAAGTGACTGCATGGATTAATAACTATTTAGCACTTGCCTCCATCACTTCCGATATTATTTAAAAACATTTTAAATGTCTTGTCTCGATTTTTCAATTATTTATTAGATTAGATTAGATCTTAGAAATAAATCAATAATCTTTAGTCTAAGGGATGTCAAAACAGGTAAAAGCAAAGCTACTCAATGATTGGCTTTAGCTGTCCATACATGGACACTGACTCACAGGTTTTCAACCATGAAAGATCACAGCGTATGCCGCACAACGCATTCCCTTATGCATTCTGCATTGTCATGATCGGTTCAAGATGCGGCATTTCCTATTTTCTAATACGTTTCCGGTGAAAAGTCATCATCAGCAACTCAAGCACATGTCTTCCATTACTACAATTAACTAATAATTGTAATAGCGTGTCATGGGCTGATGCAACTTGTCGGTTCTCTTACACTTTTGTGCCCCTTCCGGTGGAAATCGTTAACTGTTGATCAATTGGAAATCCTGATGCTTTCTTTACGGAATTGAGATCTTGCACTTAACTTTTATTTATCATCAACAAGGCCAACTGTGACGCACTTGTCGTTGTGACTAATGTAGCATGCAAATACAATGTGGAAACATTTTATCCGTATAAATGTGCATGTGTCACCCTTAGGATGTGCATTCTGATTATTTCCAAGACAGCATTTAGATATCAGTGACACTTAGACCGCTGGTGGGTGATGATGAAGCGGGAGTCGGTACACCGTTCCTTCGTTAGTTATGGCAGTTGCAAGTGTATCACCAAATAGCTTGAAAACAGCCCTCTTCACACGCCTTTAAAAAAAAAAAATTCAACAGCACCACTATATGTGGTCCTTGTGTACATGGTGACTCCGAGGCCTTTCCTTGATACACACATCCAAACATCACAGACAAAAATGCGGTGGAGCTGTGAATAAGGAAAGTTCAACGTATCGGGATGATTCTTGGGCTCAACAGAGTTCGGGTTGAGCTCAAGAATGTTCCATTGCGTAGTTAAAAATACCCACAAATATGCCCACGGAACATGGTGGACCCATTGTATGCGAGAGTTGGAAAGCGATCTTAACGAAATTTGAGACATTTTACTAGTGCCACGAAATTTTATTGGGGTCCAAAAATGGTTCGTGCAGCTAAAAGATGACAGACTTAAGCTAAGTTGAATAAATTGAATCTTTTAATCTGTACCTTCATGAGCCTCCTCAGACAATGATCCGACAGGCAAAGCTGCAGGTGAATTTATTTCTGCTCCGTGGCATATGATAGGAGGAATATTTTCTGTATAAACTTTTACGGAATTCAATTCCTTCTTCCTTGTTGGGCATTGTCGTTTTTGTTGTTCTCCCAGCTCTAACATAATGTGTACTAAGAATTTCATTAAGCAGGTGCTAATTTACGATCCCCCAAGCCAGAAATAAATTTGTTGGTAATAACGACCTAATTCACACTTTTATGGCCATTGCGACATGTGAACACAAAAAAAAGATAAAAGCAATTGGCGAGTATTTTGTATATTATGTATTTTATAGAAGGGTTCAAAAGTAGCATTTTTAAATGGGAGGGGGACTGGGGCCTGTACGCCCCTTTTAGGAGTTAGAGGCAATTTTAGAAAATAGCGAAAATGGAAAAGAATAGGCAACGGCAACACTTACATTGAAGTACTACACGCAATTTGAAAGCTAGGAATTTGTTATTTCAATTTATAGCTAGTTTAGTTATTCAGTTTCCTCAAAAACTAGATGACATAAAACCATTCGGTTTTTGTGTTCGATTCAGAATTGGTGTAAGCATTGACTGCAAAATGCCAATATAGAACATCATTTAACAATTTTGAAAAAAATACTGATTTAAACTTTTTTTTGTTTTCATTTTGTGTCAACAATTTGAGTTTGAATGCAAATTATTCAAAAACTATTCACATGAATAATTTCATGTGAATTTTAAAGCTTTACTAAATTTTAAGACTTACTTCAATGCAAGTGTTGCCTTCGTTTTTTAAATAATTGTGTTTCTATTTTATGTCATTTATTTTTAAAATTACCCCTAAAAAAATACAAGTTTTTAATGTCTTTACGAAACATCGTTAACATTTCTTTGGCGCCAAAGTTACAGTACTCGTGCCAAGCAATTTATTTCATAATTATAACAATTCTATGACCAAAAGTATTTAGTTCACAATAATGAGAACTTTCGCGGCCTCTCACGTGGAATTTACAAAATACTTGCATTGCAAGGAAAATCGATTAAACGACCCGTTCCACCAAACTGGTCAAAAGGGGTGCTCTGCAACATCGAAAGACAATGCTTTTAGCTATCAGAAAACGGTAGTCTCCCGTTGCTGACTCTTCGAGCATTTTTGTTACAGCCCATCAAACATTGAAGTGTCGCTTATAAGGAGGCTTTTCAAAAATTCTGGTTTAAACATTTTGTAAGCAGTCTGAATTAAGACGCAGTTTGATGAGAAAATGTATGCCATTTAAAAAAATATATTACTTTATGTTCCAAAGTACCCTAATTTTAGAAAATTTGCCACATCAAATTTGATTGGAAAACACGCAAATCTGTATAAATTTCAAAGTCCGAACTTTGAGTTGATGAATGGTAAATTTGAACTCAACACGATTTTGAGTTTTTACGTTATTTGTAGGATCGAAAACATGGTTTGGTTAAACAAATAAGCAATTTCAAAAAGGATTTCCTCAAAAAAAAAAAAAAAAACTAGGCATGTAGATCTTACTTTTTCGGGTATTTGGCAAAATTTAAACATCTCGAAACATCTACCAGTATTTGGCAAAATTTTAACATCTTCAACATCTACTACTCAAAGCGCAAAATCTTTCTTTCTTCCTTTTTATGCCATTTGTTGTTTCTTAACACAATCTCATAGGAAATTATGTGCAAAAAATTACAGAGAAGTGTCATTAGTAACGACTGTGCTTTAAAAATATGAACACATGGAAAAGTAAGGAGCCCGTTCATTTCATTTATGAAAGCGTTCACGTAGTGTGCGACATTTCTTGGAAATTGTGTGTGTAAACGCTTTTTTCAAATCTACCACTTTTTCTTCTGGATCTACCAAACTTTGAAAATTTGAAGTCACAACACTGGTCACAGCATCCATCGTGAGCGTTAACGTGCCTGATGAAAACAGTAAATGTTGTTTATATGCAACCATTTTTTGAAAGCTGTGGCTTTTTAGGGTTTAATATTTGTAGAATTGAAAAACGTGTATCATTTGGCCGAGAAAAATATGTCACTACATTTATGCTGAAGGGTTCTCCAATTTTCGGAACAATTGTCAAGATTAATTTCCGACATGCCAAAACAAAATCGGGTTTTTATTGCAGTCCCCAATTGAAAAACATGATGTAATATTTGAAATTATACCGCGTGGGGTAGCTTATCCATTATTTAATTTTGCACTAATCTGATTCTACTTGAATTCATCGTTCCTTAACAGCATACTCCATACTATAACATTGCCACCGGCTTGGAACCGCTCTGATGCCAAACCATCTGAGCCTGCGGCTTGTCGTTATTTTTTTAATAGCATTGCGTTTTCTTGAAAGCTAGGTAGGAGGGGTATTTTTTCGACTAGAGTTGTGATTTCGTGATGCTATACCATGTGGGTCGGAAGAAATGGTTATGCTACTAAAAATTTCGAGGATCCTGTGTGCTTTCCCAAAAACCTGACGCATTTTTTTCATGCCTTATTGCCAAAACTCCACGAGGAGGACTGTGTTTAATTGAATTGCTTCATTTCAGCTAGGTCAGCTGGTGGGACTGGCTTCCGATACCCAAACTTTTTTTTGTTCAATCGCCTAGACACAAATTGTCACATAAAAACGGAACACTCAAATAATAGGTCTGATACCGTTGATTTTTGGACAGAAGTTCGTAGTCAGGAGTGAGGGTAAAAAACTTGTTAAGCGACTTTTCGTAGAACTTCACAGAATTCACGAAACGTAAAAAAAAGAAATATGAAAAAACGGCTAACCTGAAATATGAAATATCGTTTCTTTTTATTTTGAATTTGACAGTCTTCAATTTTATCCCCACAGAAATTCGCAGAGTGGAGAAATTGTTTACGCTCTCATGAGCACTCTCTTTTGTGAAAAATTACCAAGCGAACGGAACGGATTTTGACAGCTTTTCGGTGAATTTCACAGCAATTGGAACAGACCTAATATACCCAGACTGTTGACGCCCAGAGCATGGCAATAGCAATAGCCAAGTCAAAATTTAAAAATATTGTATGGGATGGGATACCAATTGCGAATCTAGGACCTCTGGGCACCTGCGATTTGTGAAATTTAAAAAAAAAGCATCAAAGCATAATTTTCATGCATTCTTCCTTAAAAATCCAAAGGGGATCAACGACTTACATATTTGCTGAATAAAATGACTGGTTTCCAAACTCAAACTGACTGAAATTTTATCAAAAAGTCAATAAAACATCTGTCAAAAAGTCTCGCCCACGCCCAAACTGCAATCCATTTTTGCTTGACCAAGAGCTGACTAATTTTAGGTCGTCATTCATTAGGTTAGCAATCATTCATGAAACGGTTTGAAAATAAGTAGCTGGACATCATTATGATATTGATGTACCGAGGTGTATTTACACACAAAAGGAGGATCATTGATGAACATGCAGAACAGAATCGGTCTAAGTTAACATCCAGAATAGGATGCACCAATTTATTATGTGGGTAAGATGGGAAACAATTAGGGATAATACAAGTCCGGTAGAAGTCCCGGCTTGAGAAGGCTCGGGAGTGTGCCAAGCCCATCTCTACATGTTAGTAGAGTCCCATTGAAGCAAGTCGAGAAGTTTAAGAACATCGGGTCTTTTTCACGAGCGATGGAAGTAGTAATGCTGAGCTTTCCTAAGGGATTGGTCAAACTAGGTAAATTTTGAAGTAGCTTGGTAGATTTGTAATCAGGAAGGCCGAGCTTGGTGTCAAGACCAAGTTAGCGGTTTTCAACTCAGTATTTCTTCCAACTCTCACCTATGTTCACGAAGTTTGGGTAATGACCGGGTAATGGCCGGGATAGGGTGAGAAATACGGCAGTGCACGAGGAACTTAACATTGAGCAGCTGCTTCTTCTAACGAAAAGGCCCATGCTTCTGTGGTTTGGTCACGTGGCACGAGTGTCGCCTTCATCACGACTTCCGGGGCGGGCGTTGAATGCGATTGCATTAGGTTAGACACACAACTCGCCTCGTTACGCTTGGGCATAACTCCTGATGAGTTAGAGTCGATGGGGGAGGATGTTGCCTGGAGATCCCCCGTGCGTGGTCTACCCCCGCGACCCCTGTAGTGGAACATGCCGATCAGAAGATAATGATGATGACAAGTTTAACAAAACGAATCATGAAATATGAGGAGATAGCAGTGACGCTCCGGATAACGTCACCTTCTGCAGCTACCACAAAGTCTATGATTAGGAGTGAGTGCACATGGTTTGAATTCTGATGAACAAAGAAGTAATTTTCACAGGCATTTTCTCAAAAGAGAAGATCTTACTTTTACATGACAACTCAACTTCGCATCCGCATCGTACATTGATGTTACTTCCGTTCCACTTTGACTGTAGCTTATCTTCAAAGATCAGGGACAAATGAATCATTTGGGTGGCGTGCGTTGCTTTGTAATATAATATGTACCTACTGTGCAATTCAAATTGAAAAACTGAATGATGCATTCGTGTGTGTTGTTACTCATTGAGAAATTCAACACTTCCTGACGTGCTCTAAGCTCACAAAGCGGAACAGATGCATCTACATCACATGATCCGATTGTTTGTGCCGACAGTTTAGTCACCTTTAAAGGACAGGCGTCAAGATGGTCGAGTGAGTTTCTCCAATTTAATAAATCAATCGAAAAGCCTGTTGTACGACAGGCAGAATGTTATGCGTAGCTGCCATATGAATATTTTGTTTCTACGACAAAATTGCATTATAATTATTGGAAGTAGAATACTTAGGAAAACATACAAACCAATGCAAACAAAAAGTGGTTTTGCCTACAAAAAAGAAAAATGTAGGATCAGGCAGATTTGAACATAAACCTTGCAAAAAGTGTGAGCAACGCACCAACCAAAGGACCGTATGTCTCTAAATTGTTTTTCGTTCGCATTTGGTGTGACATACTTACATACATACACTGCGCTTTATTAGTAGAGTGATCACTCATCGAATGTCTACGCATTTCTCAAGTCGTAGCAATCACACAATGCTATTACATGTGATCGCATGTCCTATCCTTCATTCCGTGGCGTCATAAGTGCGTGTACAATACGTCGGGGATGCCAGTTTCGATCTCCGAATTTACTAAGAAGGCTTGTCACATTATTTCTTCACGATTTGTACAATTTCTTTTTTGTGATCTCAAATAATTCTTACACGCAGAATTTGTTAATCTCGCCTGATTGATATCGGAATTCTCAATTTGTTCTGTTTCTCACCAACCCTCAAACATGCGTCGTCCCTCTCTCACACAATTATAGTGTGATTCCCAAAATTGAGAACAGAAGAATTATGGAAATAAAAAAAATATGAAAAATCCCAGGAAAACCTCGAGCACACTAGGCACGGTCTACCCCTAGCATTTAACATATGGAATTCAGCGTGTGTGAAAGCCGGCTAACAGTCACGGCCTCACCTTTTCCGAGTCTCAAAGAGCATCAAGTGCTCAATGCGCTTGTCTAAAAAAAGGCTTCTCAAATTTCGACCTTCAACAATAGGTTAAAACAATAAGTGCGCTTTTTTGCAAGTTAATATGCGCTTTTGTTGCGTTTCCACCGAACGGAACCACGAGGTTCCATAAATTTTCTCCGAAGCTACCAGGTTCCTCCTACACTTTCGGGGTCTGGAAACAACACGGTTTCTGATAAACCTCGTTGCAACCCCTCTTTTGTCTCTTTCTATTTCTGGTGTTCTCACAGTATTATGTCCAGTCAACAAACAACTGTTCGGCGGCAATTTAAAAAATGAGAGCGAATGACATTTCTGTTGGCGGGCACTTATAAATTGGCAGCGAGTGACTTTGAGAATAAAATTGAGAAATAGAAAATAAGCTCGGTGGAAATTGCCTATTGAAGTTTCTGTAAAAGTTCATCCGGTCCACGCGGTTTCAGTTCAATGGAGACGGAGCATTAAATTATAAGTGCACAAAAGAACGATCGTCGGCACCGACGATATTAATGATATTTGTGGCAGTCAGTAAAATCGTTTAAGGTGATCGTTAATGGTCACAATCTTCGCTTTGCACATCACCACACCATCCCAAAAGGACCACCTAGAACACACGGACTAGGTGGACATAGGACTAGGTGGACTGTAGGACATACAAAATAAACAATAAACCGGCAATAATAATAAACATTAAATTAAACAAGGTACAACAGTTGGGCCCCTATTGTTGAGCCAACACTCTCACCATCAGTTTGTAAGTCTAGTTGTAAACTCAATTGTAAAAATAATTCTTCTCAAATAAATGTGTAAATCGCTTTTAAATCGCTTACCTTCGCTTTGCGATTGTGTAGCGTGACCAACACTTTAACTGCAAAAATACTTAATTAATAAATATTTAAACACATTTTTCATCGAATGAAAGAAACAATCGATTACTAAGCGTAAATGAAAGTATTTGTAGTTTTATTTGTATTTGAGCATAGACACGTGTAAAAAATGATATAAGTATGCAAAAACATTTCAAAATTATCTAATACATCAACCACGCCTACAAATGGTGTGTAATATCGTAATATCGTAATTCATGTACACCAATCTAATGAATTAATGAATATAATCAGGAATGAAGGCACAGAAAATAATGATTGAAAGCATTGTTTTTATCCGCGCTTATTTCACAAGGGTCGATGAATATCCCGGGTAACATAAGCAGCAATAGGTTTTGTTGTTAGTGTACTTTGAATGCAAATTGAAATTTAAGCTTATATACGATTGCAAAAAAACAAGCCTAATAACACGAACAACACCAGCGGTTTCCGCAAGATTCAGGTCCAGTTCGGACTGTAGCGCAACTCATATTGCTATGTGTACAAACCCTATGGAAACTATTATTGTTCATGGTAGAGTGTTTTTTAAGTCAATCGGAATGAAAATTGAAACGCAATTGGTACCAATGCTTGTTTCTTTGATAACAAAAGTGTGAGGTTGCTTCCTTTTCCAATCGTCGGACTTCCGGAACACACACATGATCTAAAGTGAAGAACATTCAAGATTTAACAATTGACGTTTTGAGTACGCTCGAATATAACAGTCAGTCATGTGTTGGGGAGCTTTTGTGTTCTAGGGTTGAGCCGAAGTTAATTGATCCGAAGACGATGATAAGAATGGAAGTATAAATTGGCATGGAGATACAATTTCGCATCTTTACAGTCCACGATTGAACAAAAAACTACCCAAAAATTTCAATTATTTATTGTTAAATTTATGATACCAGCTAATGAGGAGTGTGCCATTTATCACAATCATAAAACATTTATCGATCATTCAACATTTTGTAATCCACTTGCTCACTGCTCACAATCTCACTCAAAATGCCCACAGAACCCATGCGAAGCACTAACTTTAAACAAACCTCTCTTGGGACCAATTTATATACAAAATCATGTCTGTGCCACTTAACTCGACGTTCACCCGTCCTAAGCAAACACAGAGTTTGCCTAAATAATTGGTTTAGTACTGTGAAATCAATTAAATTTATTTCATACACTTAAATCATGTAACACACAAAAGGGAAACAATCATCCGACCGAAGATGTGTTTTCGAAACCTTTGCTGGGCGCACACCACATTGCAGGCCTTAATAAGCTCTCAACGCAAAACAAGGGGTGAGACTAAAAGCAACCTCTGTGTGCAGAGGCGACTTTACTGCATGTAGACACATTCAACTTTCGGTATCCAGGGGCACACATTTATTTATACATTTTCTAATCACGAGTACATGACAAAGGTGGATCATGATGACAAGAATATTACAATGTCAGAGTCACGTCTGATGGCTTGGTTGGTGACGAGCACGTCATCGTTGCTGACAAAGACAACGGCACCGATGCACAGGAATGATGGGGGTGGGGAACAGAAATTAGTTTCTGATAAATTTTTGATAAAATTGCAACGATGCGTGGGGTTGGATATTTCTGGGCAATATGTGCACGGAGGTATGCCCGAATTATGTTTACGATGCCGCCGCATGCCCTACAGATACGCATCCCCAGGTAGTGTGCACTGCCCGCTAAATGGTTGTTTATAAATGAGATTTCTGAAAGGATTTCGTGCAAAGTTTGGGGTGGTTGCATTGTTGACATGATTTGGCCCGGTTGGGCAGAATTAGTAATTTGTCCTCTTGTAGAGAGAGAGTTTTTTATTGAGAGTTTTCAAATTCAGACTTGATAACTTGTACTTTCACTCAGCTCACGCGTTATGGGTCAAGTGAAAACTCTAGCGTGCTGCAAGAAACACCACTTTGTGCACAAAAATAACTGTATGATGTGGTCCTCAAGGCGGTGGACCGGCTTGTTTTTTTTTTATGAAAATCACCGTCAGGTTACATTCAATGAAGGCAGACACATTTGCAACCCAATTCGATGAACGGTCCCGTCGACTGGTTGCCTAGGCCGTCTGATATACCACATCAAGCCTTTTGTATGCGGCCACCTTATATTGGTAAATGACTAACGAATAGGTGTTAGTCCGCTAAATAACGGGAAACTACTACTGCAGTGACAAACCCAGCAGCTGTCTTAGTAGCTCTTTCGTGGCGCAGTTTAGGAATTTACCCTGGGAGAATACGAATGGCGAGTTTCCTGTGCGATAAAACACGAATAGTGTCGGTGGGGTGGCGTAGCGATCAACAACAATTTGATGGCGAATTTTGCGTTAGCTGTCTACACGGACAAAGATTTCGGAACGTTCGGACTCTATTCGACTGATTTTAGAAACGGCCCCAATACTCCAGATTCCTCCAAATGGAACGCGAGGTCGTTAGGTATTGGGCAAGACTCGCCATGCATTTCTTCATAGCAGCGATAGAAAAATCCTGGTCTCAAAATATGAGTATGCACACACATGCGATTTTCTCTTACACGATTAGTCAGCCGCATAAAAGGAAACATACAGCTTTTAATGTCAATATACACGTGTACGACCATATAATCGCAATAGTTAACTGTACTTTGTTGACGATTGCTTCGACGACATCATGTTGCGACAACGATTTAATCCCAGAAACAATGCACGCCTGTTTGAATGACCTTCAGAAGGATACCGTACGGTTAGAAAGTCTTTTTTACAAGCTCTATCGGCTAGACAGCAAACAGCTCATGTACCTACTGTGTAACAGGCTTACCGGTACACGGTTCGTCGTCAAGAATGGCAATGTGAGTTCCACATTTATATTTCAAGTCAAAAATGGTCTCCAACATATACTTGAGTTCTCTTCCTCACGTAATTGCGTACGCCGACGACTTGGCCATCACTACTCTCGCGCAGGCTGACTTCGAGAGATTGCGATGACTCAACTTTCAGAAGTCGGAAACCATACTGTTCAGGACGTCGTTGTAAAAGGCCTTGGTGGATGCGAAAAGAAATTGGAGTTCTCAATTGTTGGACGACACGGGCAACGGACTGTAGTCAGAGACTGTTTTACAACTGACAACTCGATGCGGCCAATGCTCACCTATGGCTGTCCAGTGGTGTCCAACGTGAGTGCAAGCTTGATGGAGATGGGCTTGTCTTCGCCATTACAAAAAATTCTATTCCAATGAGGTCTTATACAAAAGGGCAAACCTGATAAGAGTGGGGGTCATTGATTTGAGGTCGTATTACTAGAGCGATGAACTCGCTCAGTAACTTGATCTCGGGGGCTTACTACCCTAATCCCCAGTACGTCGTACGATGGTACGTCTTAACGGCTTCGTTCCCCCAGAATCCTTCCTCCATTTGTATAATCACGGTCTGGTACAAAACCAATATGCGGTACCGCTCCTTTTTCACATTGCCCTCTTAACTGTGGATGGGCGTCACAACCACGACCATTCCCTAGCACAACGAGCTGACTAGTATCGAGTCGGGATGTGCGTGATGTAACATCGAATCTGGTGGCTGGAAAGCGAAGTAACTCCAGCGTCGAATCCGTTAGAACCAGGGTAGGAATGGTATTGCTTGCCCCCTAACGGGACGCAGTCGGTCTTTATCTTACGGTGGATTAATTGGTAAATCTATCAGCCGCAGCCTATGGCCGACTTACATGTTCTAGAGTAGTTTTAAGATGTAATAAGTTGTAAAAAAAATTAATGAATAATAACTAGCGATACCCACACACACATTAAAATGTATGTATATATATATGTTTATAGGGGTATACACAGCCATATGTATACGCTTATATATATAGATTAGTTTAAGTCAGTTTTTAAGTTTTAGATTTTTTTTTTATTTTTTTATAAATATAATTTTTAAGTTCTTTCTTAATTTTTAGTTCTTAAGTTTTATTAGTAGAATGTAAGTTAGTTTTTAAATTTTTAACAAAAAAGTTCAACTATTGAGTTTGTTTCTCTTTTCCGAAATTTTCTTAACATGGAGTTGCTCTGTATGAATTATTATTTAATTGAATTATGGTTAGGTCAGGTGGAAAGGCGAGTACCAGTAAGTTCGAATAAGCATTAATAAGCATAATTAAGCATTTTTGTGCAACAAGTACGTTTTAAATGAATTTATAAATAAAAGTGAACTAAAGAGTTTAAATTGCGTGTGTATGGATCCTCTTGCCAGTACATATAATTCATTTTAATTTGCTACAATCCTGTCAGAGTCGCCAGGAAAATGGGACAAATCGCAGATTTGCAGCGATTGTGATTTGTCATGTGAGCTCGGAATGTTTGTGAATTTCAAAGTCCCAGCTTTTAGCTAACGGTACAGCCAATCGGATCAAAATGTCAGATTCTATGTTCTCATACTTGTAGAATTGAAAAAACTATACCAATTGGCCGAGCAAAATATGTCACTGGGAGTATTTATTTATACTGTGGGACCACTGTGCAACGCGTCCGCCACGATAGATACGTTCCGAAGTAAGTGGGAAAGAGGGGATTGGTTCCATAATATCCTTTAACACTGTAAAAGTGCATAAAATCATACAAAAAAAGTTATTTGAGTATACAGTGAAACTTCCCTTTACGGACAATTCGCCATGGTCCCGGCAATTATGATGGTCCCGCTGATGTCCGCTATTATATTTCGAAACCGTGTAAAAACGGAATTCGGTCTGCTCGTTTTATCGTAGCTTTCAGCAGAGACATGTGTTAGAAGTCACTGTCAGCTGTTAGTTGACACCAATCGAGGAACACGAACTTTGTACGAATTTCGCAAAACCATTATTTCGTACAAAAAAATGTTCTCACCGTTGAGACGTAATTCCATTTGGCAATAATTACATTCAAACCTAGCGAACATACGCAGCAAGGGGGAAGGAATGAATTCCCATCAAAATAATCTCTGCATGTTCCACTTAATGCGACTCCTTCATTCCCAGAGACGACACTCCAAGGAGAGTTATCTGTGCACCCTCATTTTCAATCTGATGCTGACAGTATTCAGATATCGTGGGGGAGGATTCATTATCAATGCAAGTTACGTCGTTCCACAAACATGAAGCAAATTCGTTTTGTGCATTTTAGAGTAAGCATCAAAAGTCACAAGGTTCATTGGCAGAAGAATTTTACATTTTTTTTTGTTTCTTATTTTAATTTTGTATAGCTCAATGATGAAAAATTGCAATTTGGATTCTGACTGGAATTTTAAAACACTGAATAAGAAATTATCCGACGACATGATAACATGAACAGTTGTTGACCTTACTATTATTATTTCCCGCTAGATGGAGCGTGATAGTAAATGTGCCCAAGAGTAGGCAACTAAAGCCAAAACAAAATGCATCACTTCTGGTGAGTCAAAGAGCACTGGTTTAAGAGTTCATGGGAAACGCGATAATGATATGAGGCGAAGCATTGTCGTCTGTAACTTAGCGAACACACTGCAGCTTAGAATAAAGTTAGCAGTGAATGCTTAAGGGTTCTAATATATATTTTACACGATTCAGTCTTTCAAGGTGTTGTGTTCACAATTTAATACATTTTATTTAATTATCATTACGAAACAGTAATTCAATAAGTTTAGGTGCAATACGGGTATCACTTCGGAGGTGTTCCCTATTGAATGATCCTGTGATAGGGAGACTACGCGCCGGTCATAGTACCAAGAACACTGTGGACGTGGGAGTTTCAGTTCCAAACGATCTAAATTAGTTGTCTACACTCCGTTCACAGGTATAGAGTATCTCTCAATCCTTATTGTAAAATATTTTTTTAGGAGGACTTTTAGGAGCATTCGAAGATTGTAGGTCTACGAAAATCTTGAGAGCACTTCATTGTAGCCCTTAGTGCCACCCAGAGAAGAAAATATAATTTACTATTCCGATATTAACCGCAAATATTCCTTTATAGAGGCTTTTTCGTCTCTCTCTCTATTCTGCTGGAACTATAAGCCTCTCCAGCAGGCACGATCTTTACCTACGTGTCCTCAATTACGAACTCCAAGTTGGCGCTTTATCCGCTTGTTTGCACCACTGTTGCTTTGTGTCACGGGTTCGGAGTCGGAGACTCCTTAGGCTGGAGTAGTATTATCCAGTTGGCATAGTCATCTTAAGCATTGAATTCATAGGCGCCTGGCTAGACTTATGTTGCTAAACGAATGAAGCTTCTTCTTCAAATATCTAACAAAATCAGAGTCTTAATACTGAAATCTAGAAAAATCTTTGCTCTTGAGATTGTTAATGTCTCCGCGCTAAACAGCAAGACAGGGATAATCAAGCATCTTGACCCAAAGGGAACAGTGATCAACAAAACTTATGCGTTTACTGGGTTGTACTGTTTACAAAGCAGGCAAAGTTCTTGCCTATGGTGATGTTGTGGAAGTTGGGATGTTGTCCGTGAAGACAGCATAAACTTCGTTATACCCTTATTCACCACTAAGCCCATTTTGGTCGCCTCCGATTCAATTCAAGTAAACGCCGAATTAGGTTAGGTTTGGTATGTTGGTAGACTGGGGGTAAGTCACGTCTTACTTAGTTTCCGCCAATGGGAATGTAACTTCTTAGCTCCTACTTCGTACTCGGCATGTTGAGTAAAAAAGTCTTAAAAATAGATCCCCAAAGAGGGATAGATCCTGTAGGTCTTAGAACAAATATTCTCCGAGTGTTGTAAACCTCAATTGGCTGTGGGCATCCGCATTTCCCCCTTGTTTCAGGAGTCGCAACTCATTTTCTTTTCATGGTACTTCATATATTTATGACCAGTTAGTCCTCCGCTCTAACTATCATCGCAAGCATCTTTCCGTCGCAGGAAGCAGTTTGTCCAACCGCGCTGTGTCATGACCCCGGACACTTAAGGGCAAACATTTCCTGAATATCATTCAGCTTTAACACTAGTCTATATTTAGTTTTCCGATGCTAATCTGATGTTTGGTGTCAATTTGACATAGAGCCGATTGTAGAGTTAAAAAACGCAATAATATGCTCTTTTGTTTGCGGAAAATTTCAATTTTGCTATTTTTCCCATAAACAAAAATAATTATAACAGTTCAACTATAAATATAGTAAGAAGAAAAAATTACAGACGAAATATTTTTAGGTATAACACACGCAAAATTTAGGTGTAACACACTGTTCTGTAGTTTCTCCCACCGTATGAGTGTAACTACCCTTTGTTTTCGCCTTGGCAAGAGAGGTAGAGCGTACACAACACCAAGTGATGATCAGTTGACAGTTCAACCCCTCTCATCACACGTACATCACAAGCCATCCGTTTCACACACGAAGGTACCACAAAGAGATTTACCAATGACTTCTGTTGAAGTCTCTGACGGTACCATGTGTATTTATGGATGCCTTTGTGTGCAAAGAAGGTCATCCAGGAAAGCCGCGTACTCTGACTCTAGATTTGGTGTTTACACCTGCACTAGAGCCAAAGTTGAGCTTTCCAACTTGAGCTTTAAGATCCCGACTCTCCTTCCTAATTTTATCCACGGAAATACCCTGCCCGCCAACCTGGGACTTGTGAGTATCCCCACTCCCGCCAGTGCAGACATCTGAGGTGCAACTCCCGACAGGAAGAGTTTCCACCCGTCCAAATGGACCGCAGTTCTAGATCCCTTTTGCTTCGTCGAGGACATACTCACGATATCCAAACGATACCTGGCAGCCTCCAAAACTAACTCGAGATCCTTTGCTGAACGCGGTGAGACGTTCTATGTGCCTATCCTTATTCGATGCCGTTGTCCGTTGCCTTTTGCTCCCCGTATACACTGATTTGTGCATGGCGTGACTTCCGCATCACCCCTATAGCCGCTCACGAGGCCACTGCTGGGTTGCTCGTAGTTCCTTCTGGCTAAGCCCGACCGGATGCAGAGCGAGACAGACCGGCCACCAGACGCTCGCATACTGCCACCATTCAGGCCTGGCTCCAAATAGGGCCCAAATGGGGGTAGGCATTATCCGAGACTAATCGTCTTCTTCTTGTCATTTGGGGGGTTTGCGCTTCATTAGCCGGGCCTGGGATGCGTGAAAATAAACTCCTACACCAAAAAATTTGTTGCCCGCCCCCCACCACTAGGAGGTCTGCTGCAGAGGCGCTTTATTATTATTATAACAAAAAACTGATGTCACAAGGTAATCCAACAGTGGGCACATATGCAGTTAACTGTTATTAAGGAGAATTTAACAAAGGGTAGAAAAAGATAATCTGGTAATTAATTTGGTTAAGGTCAGCTGTACGAAGAACAACAGCTTTCTATGCGAACTCATGTACCTAACGTAAATATGTGCACTAAGTACAGTAAGTTGTTTTCTTCTTAAACGGACTGTCCACTGTCGATGCATGATGTATGGATCGATGAGTAGATGCGGAATGAGCAAAAAAGGAATGAAAAATATTCACACCGATTTCACAAATGAAAGCAGCACAAATCGGCGATGTCAAAGAGTCTTCGATTTCACTTCACACTGCAGATAAAGCATCTTCGAGCCAGTGCTCTAGTGTTGTAAATACTTTTGTATAAACTCAGAAAAAAGCAACTTAAAGAAATCAAAGAGAGATTGTCTTTGAAAAGGTATCACATTTTATTGTACACGAGCGCATAGATTAATCAGGTTCAAATCTATGTCACACACTGATGAAGAAAACCATGGCAGCGTGCACTGCAGCAATCACCATTGAAGTAGCACTGAAAGCAGAAAACGAAAATCACACATGAATGTTACACTTTTAATCGCCGTCTCTGTCAATTCACCTTTTCTCCAATCCTCTTGCAAGCAGAGGGTTTATTCGACCTAGGTAGGATTGATGGAGTCTCATCTTCGGTACCAAAGCGCAACACTACCGCGTTACGTCTTTCGCTTTCATTTTCCAGTGCTTGATGAGCCAACTCGATGACCTTATCTATGGGCGCACGTAAATCATTGGAAAGCTGTGCGTCGGGTTCTTTTTTTGGCTGAACACGTGAGCACTTATACAAAAACGATAGGCAGGTATTGGTGCAGCACTCCCAGTGATTCTGGCACTAATTGAAAACAAAGAGAACTAATCAACCCGAACCACTACGGACGTTTGATGTACTTACATAGTCCCCACCTTGTTTGCATGACTGCAAGGCTGCCGCGGCACATCCCACGAACGCCAACAATAATAAAACCTTGCCGACCATTGCTTTTGTATTTTTTGTATTATTAATATTTGATTTCGCTGTAACTGTATCTTGCCGCGAGCGCTGCTTGTACGAGAATGATTTCGAATCGAGCTGCAATTCCTGTATATGAATGGGAGACCAAAATCGCGCTGCTACTGTTTGTTGATATCTGCTCTCGCCAAGCCGGTGGATGATCAGTTCGTCTACAGACGTCGAACTGGTTTCGTTTGTTTTGTTTAATCGCTCTATTTATGGAATTTTGTTTTCTCTCCTTATTCTGAATCGTTATCAGAACAGAATTAACGGTTAGAGTTCAAGCTTTCTCCGCTTACAGTGCCGGGTGTATTTTTAAACTTAAACTGAACCCAGGCTCCTGGTTGGGATTACGTTGGAGGGAATTTTATATTTTACGTTTGATGGTAGCATGTGTTCCTCGTGTCGTTGAACCCGATTAAATTACCCCATGAATTGATTTCAAATGTGTACTTTTAAATTTGAACAAAAATGCACGTGAAGCTGTACAGAATTGTGTTGATGTGATAATGCTGAGACATTTCAAATAACGCTGGATTGGTACACGCGAGGGTGTACAGTTTTTACTGATAACAATTCCAGATGGGAATATCCCCATTTCTGTAGAAATGATTTCTTCTCATTTTTTTCGAATTCTCATCATTGTGTGGCTACTGTTTTTTTGGATGGATGGAATTTCTAATCAGTGGCGGCGCTAAGCCAAGGGTTTCAATGAATAAATTCTATGAAATACATTTTATAGAATATGCAATGACGAAGATTAAAATGCAATAATCTTGGACACAAATAACAATCTCATATAAAATACTTACAAACATGGGATTTACAACATACACCCCGCTCGCTTTAAGATACTTGGAAGAGTGCATGTTCCCCTACATGTGTTTATTCACAACACAAAACTCCCATACCAAATGTCTCCCGTGAAAAATCCTGACCGCAAAAATTTGCGCTACCAAATCCGCATACAATCTACAGATTTGTATACGGAGGTAAATACGGAAAAGTCCACGCACAGGAACAAATTTCTACTGTTAAGTCATGAGTATTGAGTTAAGTCGGCGCAACGTTCAACTTCTCGGCAAGGGCGCGCGATGTTTGACTGAAGAGAACAAACTTTAGCCTTGATGCTCTAATTTTGGTTGGTAACTATAAAAGACCGTGTTGGATTGACGGAATATAATTCATATAAAAACCATAGTCTATATGGACAAACGTGTTTATAGTGTCTAAAACAAAGCGGCGAAAATGTATCAATTATGCCTATTTTCATCGCAATGTTACAATAAGGAATGCTGCATGTGATCTGGATTCCTTATGACCAGGGATATGATCTTGCTAAATTTGCCTCTTTTGTTTGGTTAATCGGTAGATATTATCGACTTTATACAAACACGTTTTATGTCCTCCTGATTCCAAATACTGTGTCTATAACTGAATTCGTGCGGTTTGCTAAGAGATGGCGTCGCTTGTATTATTCCATTGGAACATGCGTTGGAAAGCTACTATCATTGTACGACATTTCAGTCTATGTCATTCATTTGAAGCGTAAATAACAATAATTTTTTTCACTCAAGTATGTCGTACTTTGTGCCTGAAAAAGTGTTTTTGCGGGGAGTTCTTGTTCATTACTTTAATATGAAGAAAACTGCTGCCGAAAGTCATCCTATTTTGGTGGAAGTTTATGGTGAACATTCGCTAGCTGAGCGAACGTGCCCGATTTGACAAAATTACCACGTATGATCACCACTGCTGGGCCAACCAGCCAAATCAACGGCAAAGCCGAATATCGATGGCGCGAAGGTAATGCTCTGTATTTGGTGGGATCAGAAGGGTGTGCTGTGTTATGAGCTGCTAAAACCGGGTGAAACCATCAATGGACAACGCTTCCAAACACAATTAATCCGTTTGAAAAGAGCAGTAGCCGAAAGTCGCCCAGAATATGCGACCAGGCAAGAGGCAATAATTTTTCATCATGACAACGCTCGGCCCCACGTTGCTATTCCGGTTAAGATCTATTTGGAAAGCAGTAGATGGGAAGTTTTATCCCACCCGTCTTATAGCCCAGACCATTGCCCTTCTCACTACCATTTGTTCCGGTCGATGCAGAACGCCCTCACTGAAATACGGTTCACATCAAAGTAGAATATCAAAAATTGGCTTGATTCATTCTTGGATTGATGGGATCCAGAAATTGCCAGAAAGATGGAAAAAAGTCATAGCTTCAGATGGGCAATACTTTGAATAACACTACTAAACCGCACGCATTAAGTTGTAGATTCAATATATGTATTTTATTTAGACTTTTTTTTGGATTTTTATACCGTTATTGCATTTTTCTGCCTTTTTTGTCTGCAATGAATTCTTCTGAAAGCTTGTTCGCTAAAAAAAATTGTACAAAAATCCGTGAGTGAGTTTGCGTGAATGCATATCTGTGCAAACATTGAATCTTACTCACACTGCGTAATACGCATGTCTAAAGTCATAACAAAAAATGAGGACTGGTAATTTCGGGGATCGAACCTTTCACCCTCTGCGCTGGAATCGAAATAAATTATTATTGTAATTAGTAGTATAATGCATATAATTTAGGCAATAAAAACGAGGTTTACGATTAATTGATACTGGAATGGCTTTTAGGTCAACAAAATCCGGTCCCTGATTATAATGCTTGGTAGCTTGTAGCTAACCTAGTAGCTAACCCAAGGATCAGGAATCGCCACTTCTTCCAATATCCGGAATTCAAAAATGATCTGATTTTATTTAGTTTTGTGCATGTTCTTAACAAAACAAAACAGAACGAGCAATTCTGACCGGCTATCTGCGACTTCCCCATCTCGCTTTAATTATTTATGGAACCGGTATGGTATTGAATAATACCGAAAAGATAATCACACAGACTTCAGGTCAGATCAATACAGAAACCAAGTAATAAAGAAATACCGGCTTCTCACACTCGCGTCCCTTAAAAGAGTTTTTTAATGTTTTCATATACCAGTCAGTAGCAATAGCAAACATCATTTACATTGACGTCCGTGGAGTTGTGGGTTGGTGCGTCGCACTTGAGCCTACGCAGCCCAGGTCCGATTCCGGTACGAGGAAATGCTTTTCACGACGAGTCAGTGACGATGCTCAAAGTATATAACTGTCTCGGAAATGCTTGTCAAACTTGGCCGTTCGGAGTTGGCATGAAACTGTAGATCACAATGAATGGTGACTAGATGAC
This sequence comes from Eristalis tenax, assembly GCA_905231855.2. Classification (NCBI taxonomy): domain Eukaryota; kingdom Metazoa; phylum Arthropoda; class Insecta; order Diptera; family Syrphidae; genus Eristalis; species Eristalis tenax. The sequence goes on from HG993124.1 coordinate 3,087,904, forward strand.
TGTCAAAAAATGGGTGAATAACCGGCAAAAATATGTGCTCATCCATCAAATTCGTCGGTAGACAAGGAGACAATCATCTGTGAACTTATTTCTACTTGACTTCCAGCTCGGACACCTCGGACATTGCGACAAACATCGGGCACCAATAAGACGAATATTACCATCAAATTTGACGAGAAAGATATTTATATAACTCCTAGAGGAAATTTTTTTTGCAATAAAGCTAATGCATTGTTGAAACTATTATAGATAGCTTATTTCCTTACCTATCCGACCAACGATCTTTGGAAGGTCTGATCGTGAGCATTAGCTGCCTTCCATCGCCGATGGTCCTGGCTCCCAGTCATCATCTCCAAACGGTCTTGCGTCCACGATGACTTGGTCTTTATATCGGAGCTTCGCTCGTTCTCCCCTTTTCAAACTAGGAGGCTTGGATTCCCGTACTAGGAGGCTCGGGATCCAGTACAGTCGACGGATTTTTTTTCCGGACTACATCCACATCCTGGTACAGCTGGTTGAGTTCGCGGTTGTGTCTCCTCGTCTAGTCACCTTCCTCGCAGACGACCATATTCGGGGACATTTCGGAGACACTAAGAATCAGTTCTTCTCAAAACATGCTTATCGTCCCGCTTTCGGCTCCATATATAAAGACTGACAAAATTAGAGTTTTCTAGAGTATGACCGTGAGTTCAGTTAGTCAAGGCAGAACCACTTGCCTAGGGGGATTCCACGTCGGTTATCCACTCGGTGGAGGTCACGTTTGTCCCGATGCAGACGAAACTCCTTTACTACCTCGGTTTAGACATGGTGACTACATCTGGATCGGAATACGTTGAAATCGAATAAACTGCACGAGTTCGAAAGGGGATTTTTCACAAAGTAGAATCAACCGGCATGTATTCCAGTTTAATGGTTTCAATAAATGTGTTTACATACATACTTATGAAACTATTTTTCTGATGTATTCCTATTATTTCCAAAGTCGACAGAGTGTGTACCTCCAAACCGGTTGTGGTGTACTAATCCGGTTGTTTTACTGGTTTTCTTGGAAATTATTCACCAAATACGCAAACTAGAAATGGGATTTACCCAATCCAAGGAATGCGAAAGAATGTTAGGAGTCATATGCCAAAATGAAAGTGAAGACACGTTTTTGCTTGGTTTTGAAAAAAAAATAACAAAAACTGACTATAATGATTTTCTACTTAGCCCTCCAGATAAGGATTGCCCTTAATCGTCATGCTGACGGGCCACTGAGTAATATCAATAAGTTCCTTATGTTAATGTGTGTATTTCTGTTCACAATAGTCATATCTTTCCCTAAAGTCATCTACATAAAAGCGCTTTGAGACGGTGCTCGTAATTGCGATGTTTGTTGTGATTCTGGTTCAGCTGTGGCGCTCTAATTGCTTTATTATCTGCGTTTTGTACACTCCTTGGCGTAAACAAAATTTCAGCAAAATCACTGACTCAGAAATGCTTCTTCAACGCGTGAGTCATCAGTGATTGATTCTGTTGTGCGGTGCTGTAGAATGACACTCTTTAAAGAATATTTTTATTTTATAAACAATAACAAGTATTATCTGCGATATATTCCAAGTGACAAAACAAAAAAAAACTGAGGATACATTTCGCACAACAATTCCTGTTAAACAAATCGCAATGAAAACCAAATTAAGAAAACCCGATTAAATCGGCGCACGTCCAAGCTTTAATATTACGTTGTTAAATTAGGAACTGATCACTTATGAGAGAATGAATAGAGTTAAAGCAGTCAGTTGACTTCTGTCGCCTTTGGGAGGTTCTAGTTTATTACCATTTCTCTTGTTAATCTGTTAATTTGTTTAAGTGTAGCTGTACACGGGCACTTGTGAGAGCTTCTAACCTGATGTCTCCCAAATAATTTCAATAACTATGAGGAAAAATATCAAATAAGAGCATGTCTCATGCTCTAACACCTTAATCAGTTTAACAAGGTACCTGGGTGCCATCATGTAAAAGAACATTGTAACTTACCCAATTCAATGCTTTCCGACTGAAAATGATGTAAAAGATAATAATATTTTATTTTCGTAATTTTTAGAATTTGGATGACAGACATTACATTCTTCGTTGGATTTTGAATGTTTGTCGCAATTCGGTCGGGAGTTTGTTCCTGCTGCGAGCTTTCCTCTTTTTCCTCATATGCTTCGATACGACCTAATACAACCCCCAGCCACAGCAACTCGCCCACTCGTGTCACGTTTTTGAGAATTTGAAGTGCCGTCAAACTTGGAGGGAGGAATGCTTTGCCTAGCGGTGTCCTGTATTGCTGAGCGAATGTGCGGTTCTTCTATATTTCCTTGTCAAAGTTGACGGCTACGCTCATTCAAAAACGTCCTTCTTCTATCGGTAGATGAAAATATTACGTCCACGTAAATTATTTATGCAGCTAAAGCTGCAATATTGACTCTATTGTAATAGAAGGCCACAAGCTATCTGTTTGTCCTTCGGTTTGTGTTGTATTCTGCCAGCGACTTGTTTATGTTATCAACGTCACCTCTAGTATCGATGTATTTACTTCGTTGCTGTGTGTGAAAGCATTGCAACTGATTTTTCTGCTTTGGCACATATGAACAAATATTAGTTTACTTGTGAAACGTAAAGTTAGTGGAAAACATTGATCTTTGAGAATTTCCTTTAGACCTCCTTCACTTTTGAATATCCAGTAAAGACCTTCTATAAATTGGCCGTTCCTCCACATTGGAAGAGGACCTGCCTGAGATTGCGTTCCTTCTTTTGACACCAAGTCAAAAATAGGTTCCTCGATGATTTCTACTGATTCGGTGGAATGCACTCAATTTGAGTCTCTTACTCTCGAATAATCGGGGTTTTACAACAGTTGGAGAAACAAGTTTTCTTCATTATCAGATTCTTCAAAACCATCTTCATCACATGAATTTCGAAATTCGCCCATTTTCTGCTAAACTGCATCATTGAATACTTACCACTGCACATGCTTCGGATTCCAGATTTTACTTCCGCTAAATAATTTCAGATAAGGTTACCTCTCCCGGCTACTATATTTTTATATAGAACATCATTGAAATTATAAAAAAAAACTTTAAAACTTTAAAACTTAAAACGGCTTTATCCTGTTTGAATGAAAACATAAAATATAGCCGTGGTCTTCTTCTTAATTCATATGAAGTTCTACCAAACAGACAATCTTTGTGGAACACTTGTGGATTGTGTTCACTCAAATAATGGAAATTTAGCTAGTTGACATAGTTTAAGCGAGTTTTTGTAGATCCTACGACGTGGCTGGCTGGAATACAATTTTAACCACCAATCTGGAGGCTGGATCCCAAGCATTCTGAACAAATTACTATGGAAGGCGGTGGAGATTGATGCTCCCCGTTCGCCACTCAAGTAGGTTAGGTTAAATAGTCCTATTCTAGAAGCGTGAGCAATGCGCAGTTATGACATCGACAGTATGATCAGGCGGAGTGAGCGTTTTGCATCGACTGTAGGCCAATATTGTTTGGTAATGAGGCATCTTATGCCAGTCGATCATCTACGATTTCCTTGACCAAGTATTTAGAGCTTCAGTGGCGATAGGCATGGATGGCAGATCATCTTCGGAACCTTTTCTATCTAGTTAGCACAGTGTCCCAACATAATTTGTATGTTTTTGATTTTACTTGGCCATCTCGATGAGAAATAAGTCTTAGAAATGAAGGTGACTGAATTCAGAGATTTGATGGCTGACATAACAGGTGACGATATCTGTACTTTATATTACATCGTTTTTTAGACAGGAAAGAACTGTCTTCTTCGCTATAGTTTCAGCCTGAATGACGGTACAGTGCTTCGGAAACGAAACATAGCTTAGAGTTCAGATTCTTGGAATAGCACTCTCAGCTGCATTCATCTTCTAGCCATATGTGCAAATTCGCAGACGTCTATTCACTCCCAGTGAGACATTGGGGGGAAGCTGGTGGAGTGGTTATTTTCGAAGAGGAACTAAGGTGTCATGAAGTTGTGTCTATTGGTGTAGACATATATACCTGTCAAGGATCCTTGCGTTTCCAGAACGGAGTTCTTTCCTCATATGCAACGATTTCAGTTTGATCGTTAAACTAGCTTCTGTCTGTCTCCGTGATATATTGATGAGTATTTTCAGTGCTGCGGAGGGTGTTGTCTTTAGTGATCCACTCATACATACGCATGCCATCCGCTGCATTCTATAAACTGTTTTTAGGTGGATGTTCTCATTACGTGGACCATGTGTGTCTTTAGTTCTCATTTGAACTTAAGTAAGAAGGTAACAGACTTATCACAGTAAAAGCTTAAGCTCCACTTTGGTTTAAACTACAGTCCAACTTTAACGTATTATTAGGGTTTCTCAGTGTCGTTGAAACTTTGAACTGAATTTAAGTTAGACGTGTGTGTAGTCCCGTTTAAGCCACAGTTCTCTTTTAATTCATGCACAAACTTCAGGTGGTGGTGATCAAATCATTGGCTCAGCTCGAGTCGTTTTTTCCCAAATCTGCAAAATGCATACTTTCCCCGATGATTGAACACAATGATGAAGAATCCATTACATTAATCAGTGTTACAAGAAGTTGCTAACAATGATAATTGAGGTCTCCAGTCATAATCGTTCTTTAGCCTGTCACTCATAAATTGGAGAGAGCGCAGTAACACGGCTGGCTCACTGAATCGACATGAATGAATGGCGGGTTTTACCAGGTTCGCTGGTAAAACCCGTGGCGTCGCTAATGATGGGAAGAAGAAAAAGAGTGTGTTAATTGAAGGTGTATCGTAAAATTATATTGCGTCGTCCCCCTCTTAAGTGACACAAACCACTATCCAACAATGCACTGAGTAATGCATATACGGAGATTATACCCGAAGGTCGAAATCATGGATATCACGACGACGAAGTGTGAATCTGCTGATTTTAGGCATGGCTGTGGAAAGGCATTTCTTTGATCATCAACCAGGGTATGAGCAATCTACTGCATAGCCTCCATCGGAGCAGTTGTGGCGTATAATTGTCAATTGGGGTTAAGACAGAAAATATCTTCGGATATGTCTCCGGTGTATGCTAAAGACTTATTGCACAATGAGACAAGCTTGAAAATTAGAGACCATATCAGGACTTCTTCAGACACCAACGGCAATTTCCCTCCTCTCAAAAAATTCCGATAAGCTTACTGCAGGACCCGTATAAATGTGTATCTTCACAATCCTGATCGAAATATAATAAATATATTACGTATACGCCATGTTGCACTGTGTCCGCATTATGCGCTATGGACACATTTCATGTTTTTTTGTTAGGCTAAGTTTTCTAAACCAAATAGTGGTACTAATAAAATGTTTTTGTTTTTTTCAGTTTTCTTTCAGTGTCCTAGTTTGACCTGTATCAATATCAAACATGCTCAGCTAGTATTAAACAATTAGAGAAGATACGCTGAATTTGTACAGCATATGTACAACAGACTACTCCTCTTTTTTGTCCCTACATCCTCACCTCACAAGTCGGTGTTGTGCAGACGCTATCCGAAGGCATGTGCTCCAATAGCGCTGTGCCCAGTGATGAAGCCGATAAGAGTCCTAAGAGACAGCTTACTCATTCTGATCAGACTGTGTTATCGTCTCGAATGGAGACTAGCCCATTATTGTATCGGATTTCGTTTGATTGCCATAGCAACTAGACAATGAGCGATTCTGATCTGGAAAGACTTTATTGACACATAGTTCGGCCTACACTGCCTAAACTATTTTTACACGTTTTTAATTTTCAATCTCAAGGAATTGTGTTGCTGTCGATATTTTCAGTGCATGATTCTATTCAAAAATATCAGGTCAACCAAGCAACGGTCGGTTGTAAGTCCAATGGTGAATAAATCAAAACTGAAAGATGAAGGCTGATGATGGACGACTTAAGGCTGCGGATTGAAGACTCATGACTGAAGGCTGATGAACGTGCTGAAGTTGAAGACTGATGGTTTCATCGCTGAACTTATCCCCAAGTTCAACTGTCGTCCCTGCTACTCGTCTCGAATGCATAAGCTTCTTATGGTCGATCTCCACAATGAGCGTTCGTTGACACACAATGAACGTTCTTTTGGACACTGGGCTGGCTGCCCGCAGCTGAAGAAGTTGAAGCATCTGAAGTTGTCTGTAGTGTAAACGGGGGTGCCTGCAAGTTGCGAAAAATGAATACATTATGTACAGAAAATTTAGCAGTCGTGAACTATGGTGTATATCACCAATAAATCATCGATGATAATTTGGGTGACCTCACGGTCCTCGATATCAACCTGCGCCGCTATTTTCTGCGTGATGAGAATGTGATGATGTCTCTCAGCATGCCCCTTAGACTGAGTTCCTGGTACATCTCGTTGATGCTGACTTCTGAAGTGCGGCTAGCATACGTCTGGTTGAATGTTTTCTGTGATTATCTTAATAGTCCGCGGAGTCTTTCGACAAATTCTTATTTTTTGGGAACCCCTGACCTGAGTTTTCGTTCAATTTAATTTTATTTTAATTCTACGGAAGGTCTTTACACTTGTTTTATATGCTTTAGCTAGTCTAGTCGCTTTTTATCGGAAGGTTGACACAAAAATAACAGATGTGACTCGTGATCAGATGATCATCAATTTCTTCCTTTCGTATCGTAAAGTTCGGTTCTCCACAGTTAGGTGGCGTTGTCGCCGCTCACAGGGCTGTTAGTGGCTCAATCGGTGCAGACAGGGATGTAACTTTAATGCTAATAACACACATGTTCCACGATTTACAGAAAAAAATCACCAAAACTCTGCGATTTCGGGAAAACCACGTTCAAGCATTATAAGCTTTAATTTCGTGACCTCATCTAGCATCCCTATTGCTGATCAAATGATGTATTTAATGTTGGACAGGTGAATACAATACTTCAGGGAAAGTATTATTTTTTAATTTTTAAGCCCACATATGTTTTTCGGTTTATTAAAAAAAAAACGTAAAGTAGACAGGAAACAGCATCGCTTTGGAGAAGTATAAAGTACGGTAGAGTTTTAACTAAATGTACCCAGCGGTGGTAGTTTTTTTAGTGAACTTCATTTTAAGACGTGTCCCCGCCTGCACAAATAGGCATAACTGTGTTATTTTCTTAATTTTCTAAAATTGGCGTTTCTAATAAATTTGTTAAATATTCGAAAGATGGAAGAAATAATTGATTTGAGTATTTTTTTTTTACATCACGACTCCCGAGGCGGGCGTTGAATGCGATTCCATTAGGTAGGCGACTGCTTGGCAGATTGAGGGCGAGGTGGTTGAACCAAGTTCGAAAACTCGTCTGGTTACACTTGGGTATAGAGTCGATGGCGGAGGCTCGAGTTTCTAGGCGATTTCTCGTGCGTGATTTACATTTTCGACAACTTTAGTGGAACATGCTGGTCAGATGATGATGATGATCCGAAGACTCAATAATTTTGAGTATGTTTCAATAAAATTTGTCGTAGGAAACATACGGTTGAAAACTACAATAATTTATTTAAATTAACAGTTACAATGTTAATTTATTTATACATACCCGTTTTCAAAGTGTGAACTTATCTACTGGCTTAAGTTTAAGTTCGATCCTACATTTAGCGAGAACTTAAATTTCACTCCAGAACATTTCGTTTTCAGACTCAATATATTAGGGGGTGCATAGGTATGCCATGAATTGAGTGTCTTTGTAAACCATTTACGAAAAATATAGTGATTGTAATTTTACACGAAGTATCAGACTGCAGCACCCCACTGCAGGAAAAGGGCAATCAACAATTTTAATTACTTATGTAAAAAATGTTAATAAATTATGAGCATAATTGACATTAAATATTAAAATATAATTTTACCCAGTTAGCAATTTACAAATAGTTCTGTTGTCGTTTTCACATTTATGAGGTTAGTGTTTACGCACTCACACTTAATGACAATTCAATCAATAGTGAATTTTAAATTTTCGCACCGCTCTTCTGCAAGATGATGTGTTCAAGTTGTGTACTAAGTACATACATTTTCCTTTAGTTACGAAGATAGGGCGATATTAAACAACTCCTTGCCTTACTTCGAAAGTCACGACAGTATTAGAAGCGAACGCCGGGGGTGATGCGTTCATAATAGGTTATTTACAGCAGAATACGTAAACAATATATCGTTTCCCGTATCTTCGTAGTAGATAACACCAGATTTCATGATGCTTTATGGACGTACATTCGCACACATCTATGTAGTATGTTGCGATGCCAAATGAGTTCCTTTATACGAAACTAAACCCATGCCGAGTGCAATCTACGTAAAGTGCGATCTCCGTTCAAGTAAATATGTTCCTCTAAGCCTAATGTATGTACACGTATATGTATGGCTGTATGGGAAAATCAATGACGTGTCTGCCCGTTTTGTATTCGGATGTTATGAAGAAAGGAAGGAAGCACACTACGTTCTAAGCAAGAAGACGGTGTGAGACAATTTTTAAAGATTTCTTTATGCGATATACATACTTTGTGGCGCCCGTGGCATTGAGTATGTGCATCGACCCCTGCGCAACTGAAACTCTCTTCCTGGGTTCGATTTCCAGCCAACCAAAAATTATTTTCACGGCTCCACCTCTTTCGAGTTACTGACAATTATCAAAGAGTGATAATTGCCTAGAAAAAACTTCTCGAATAGCCCGTTAGGAATCGTAATAAAACTGTAGATCCGTTTCCATTCCACTCGTGAGAGAACAATAGCACACACAACACGAGTGATTGCTGAGAAGCTAGGCCTTGTCTCTCTAGGAGTTGCAGCGCAAGCCACGTTACAATTCGTAGCCGTTCAAACCAAAATATTGGATCGTTCGTTTTTTAATGCCCAGACCCGTTGCGTTTATAATCCACAAAAATCGTAATTGCCGGATTGCAAAGAGGTGCCCAATGAAATACTTATCCTACGTCCGAACTCCATTCACTCCATCCATAAAGACTTACTTCACTTTTGCATAAATCTAAGAAATTCGAAATTTTCAAGTTCCCGAGCATTTAGGAATTATTCAAAATCAATTGTAAGCCAAACAAAACGTATTCATTCACTCACAAAATATGGAAAAGACAAACACATAAAGGGCACTCAATTGAATTGCCATGGACACATCTGCCAACCGCATAAAGAGTTAAAAGTTGACCAATTTCATCCAGCGCGAAGTATTTTACTTGTGGGCCGTATCGCTGTCTCTCTCCATCTCATCAGGGCATATGAGTTCTCAATTTCGTGACATTACGCAACGCACGCATTGGATTCTATGTCTTTGGGCCTTAAGGGATAAAATTAAACATTCATTTTCATTTACTTTCTTCCAAAATTCTGGAACAACGAGGCATGATGCTTTTTTTGTATGAGGCAACAGACTTATGGATACAAACGTATTCTAGGTACCTGTTTATGTCATTTACGGAATTGATTTTAATCCTTTCCAAATTGTTTTGGACAGAGATGGTACTCAGAGGTAGAGCTCTTAACCGCATACCCTAGAACCCACCCGGGTAGCTGTGTACCCGCATTCCCAGGTATAACTCGGGCACCAAAATAACGGGTGCCTGCAAACTTAAACGAAATTAATCTGATACTTACAATGAATTCAAATGCAATTCGTACTCAATGCACTATACTTAAATTACTTTTGGTGGATACCACACCAATCACTTATTCTTTCATGTCTTTTTTTCTTTCTTTTGAAATATTCACACATAAAGGTGTACATTTTGATTCAATTAGAGTATTGGTTGCCCGGGTACTCGTTACTCGATGGTGACGGGTAATAGTCATTTTGGGTATTACCCGCATTACGCGTGTACCCGGGTACTCGGGTAATTGTCGAAACGGGTACCACAAAAGCACTAAGATCAAAAGCACCACTCGGAAGGCGTAATTCAGCTTTTAGTCTTATATTTCCATTATGCGCTCTAGCAAACATATTGACACAAACGCTTCCCAAGCCATTTTGATGAAACTAACAGTTTTAACCGATATATACTAACAGTAAATATCGGTTAAGAACATCTCCATTTAAAATTTGTCTTGAAGACTTTCGGCTGAAATGCTCTCGGTCTTGCGCCTATTCGGGCAGCTTTTACCAGATTTGTTTCATCTCTTTTACCTGACGACCGCAAAGATACTCCAGCAGCAAGGGAATTACTCTTGCTGCTGGAGTATCTTTGCATTACATTTGGTGCCCAGAAGTTCCTGTACCTTTCGTTTTTGGAGTATGTTCCTCGAAAGCCCTCAAAGTTCGTCCCCGATTTGCTCTCGCAATTGAAGTACGAGTTTGATCACAAAAACCTTTTGGAAATTGAATTTCTTCGTTCAACCATTTTTCGTTGTCACTTTCGAATCTTTGCACAGAACGCTTCCCACTTCTCAACGACTTTGCTGTTTAAACGGAACAAAATTTAACCCTGAATGTTGAGATGGCTTCATTGCATGACCACTACTGTAGGTCGGTTAAAGAACTACCTTTTTTTAGTGTTGCAATAAGGGGATGTGGAAATACATAGAAAACTTCGCTGCAAGAGTACGAGGTGGGCCTATTAAAATTGTATGAGATGGGCAGCTGAGGGCAAAAAGTGTAACATTATAAACCATATCTCCCGGCGGTCACATTTTTGAAAGTCTATGCAATATCACAATGTACGTCGAGCCAATCGATAATTACTACCACTTGCAGATGTCCACAAGATTCAAACCTACCTTAAAGATTCTTTGAATGACAGGAAAGAAACTAAAAATTAGAAGGCGTTGCTACTTACTTCATACGAACACGATGAATTTGACTCACATAATGCAGCCGATGTTTTACATTTGCTCGTGCAAATTGATTTTTGAATTAAGTTCCCCTAGATTCGCAAAGTAGCACACAGTAGTAGCTTCAACCTATCTGTGGGCACGAATACATGTATATATGCCCCCATTTAGAGTGAAATAAAATATGATTAAAAATGTAAACTTTCAACACAACGTAGTACATAATTACTACTCCACATGGCGAAAATAATGTTATTGAAACAAATGTTTAAACTACACGTGGTTGCGTGCTCTCAGGTGGCCAGAGGTAAACCACGAGTGTGAGTAAATATTAGCAAACACGCAGCCACGCGTGATGATCATTTAAAAATCGGAAACTTATAAATCCTTATTGCGGTATTGAATGTGGTATTTCGCCTTCTGATATGTAAATCAGTGCAAGTAAACTGTTATATTGCAAAATAAATCCTTGAAAGTCTAGCGTGTGCTGCTGTTGTTTTGTGCCATGCTTTTATTAGTCATTCAGGGATCTGGGGATCATCAAACCTCTGCACCAAGGGGCGGGGATTTGTAGTGAATCAAGGAAGTTCATCCTCCAAGAACTCTATACGTGGATCATGTGTTGCATCCTGCAGGAGATGCTCCTGCTCCTACACAATATATTTCGGATCTAGGGGGGAATAGCTAGATTAAACCCGAACTTTCAGGTGTGAAACAACAGTGCCTAGAGATGAACGACACAGCGTGACTGAGACCATGGGGCAGTCTGGTTTCAATAAAGTCCTATTCACTGCATGCAGGTGCATACCCATGTGAACAAAATTGAATCAAAAAAACCACCAATGATCTACATAAAACCAACTTCGACTGAAAAGAAATTTCCATAACGGAAAAGGAGGTGGACATTATTCTCCACTAGGCAGTCTTCGGATGTTGCTCGTAGCGAAACAGTAGATGTTAGTGTTAGTCTCAAAAGCCTTATCATTGTCGATCATTTTTCATGCTCAGTTGCCAGCTCATCCAAACACTTCATATCGTCGGTCGATTCGCTGCGTAGTCGAATTCGGGATTGACTTCCTACAAGAGACATCCAAGGGATTGGAACAGTCATTAGCTATCCGCCCGACGACCGATCTGAAGGAAAAGTCTAAGGGAAATGACCCTCAAGCCGATCCGAAGAAGGCCAGGTTTGATGAAGCTTTGATGGGAGCCGCCATTTTGTGCAAGTGAAGAAATTCGGCGCAGGCGTGGAGCAGTCCCACCAGTCGCTATGTGGCCCTGGCGACGACCTTCAGACACATCACTGTCAACGCTTCCGCTTCCGTTCCACCGCTGGCCCCGAAGGTGAAGCCGAGGACCAACCAGTGACTAAACAGAGTGCAGTTGGCAAGCCAGCAAATTTAATGGTAACCACATGTGAGACCACTCGAATGATATGACCCAAGTATAATAGTGCACAAGCAGACAAATTCCTACAATGCAGTAAAAAGCTGCTGCGCATGGCAGTCGGACCACTATTTGGTTATATTTTCTGATATATCATGTGGGGACAAAATGAGACTTAGCCATGATGCAAAGGGTGTGAGGATAAATATAGGACATGCTTCACTAATTTTGTCAATGACCTAGTTTCTGCCAGTCTTACTGAGACGCAGAATACTTTTCCAGAAACTCCAAGAACTATCAGAAAATCCACTTTCACAACAGGATATAGGAGGCCCAACTGAGACGTGGACTCTACGTCTAGCACCCACCTAAGACAAAATTTAATCACTACTGCCAGCAACATAGTTCATTGCACCAAATCGAACACCACTGTTTCCAACGAGATACCAAAAAAAAAAAAAAAAAATAAAGCAATTTTCAAATTGCTGGCCCATGCGAAATTAAAGCCTTCTTCTTTTTTGGCGCTACAGTCCGTTTGAGTGTGAACAAGCACCTCCAACTAACACGATCTCTGGCTAGTTGACGCCAAGTTGAATGAGAACCCGTAGGCGCCAGACTAGGTTTACGTCTCTATACAGCCCGTACAGTTCGGGGCTAAATCTTCTTCTCCAACGACTGTCAACTCAAACAGGACCAATGATCGCACGCAGAATAAGGACTTCCTCATCCGCTTTTGTGATTGTCCATGCCTCTGCGCTGTACAACAGGACTGGGATGATCAAGGTCTAATATAAAGTCAGCTTGGTCCTTTGAGACATTGCTCAATTCCCTCTTCATCGCATAGAAACACCGGCTGGCAAGAGTAATTCTGCGTTTGATCTCGGTACTGAAGGTTCGTACTATTTACTGCGAGTCCTTGACTACCTCAAAGTTATAGTTGCCCGTTGTTACGCTCTGTGCAACCATTGTGACGCTCTGCGCACTTCGCTGTTGTATGTCCTTTCTTGAGGACAGCATATACTTCGTTTAGCCTTCATTCACCGGTAGACCCAGCAAAGGATTCAGTCAATGTCATGTTGTCAGTGTTGGTTTGTGAGTCCTGCACAATCTTCTCAGGGATGATGTTAAAGAAGCCACATGAATGCGCGTCGCCTCATCTAAAAGCTTTCTTGACATTAATGGTCTCAGTGTGATTGTTACCAACCTTGATGATCATCCTGCTCGGTCTGACGAGTTTGGCAGGAATGTCAAAACTTGGCCTTGTATAGCTCGTCTCCAAGCATAATATGCCACCTTGAAATCGATGAATAGGTGGCGCCCAACCAGATGATTCCAGCTGCCTAAAGATTTCAGTGGACAGACCGTCCTCACCGGCAGCTTTGTCAGAATCCCCTCTTGATGTTGGTAGTAGGGAAGACGAAATTGACTTCGATCATCGTACAAATTAGGTGGAACCTTCTGCTTGACAACTGCATTTTGTCGCTTTTAACAGTCTACAGAACTGATCTTTCCATAGTCTCAGTATCGTCTGCGACTCTACTACAAGTTGCCCATTATCGTCCCGGCAAGCTTCTGTCCGAACCTTATATCCATTGGATAACTATTTCATACTTTTAGACAACATTCCTGCTGTAATAACCGACGATCTCCTCTATCGCACGCTTCTGGTCTCTTCGTACCTCTTCGTAAAACTCACGAACAGCTATCATTATTTGTTGCAGTCTAGCATTGAATTGCAGTCTTCCAGCTTCTCTGCATGTACCAACCTGCACTCGTTGCCAAATCATGCGTTTCTCCTAGGTGGTTTCGCAAGACCCAGCACATTAGTGGTAGCTTCTCTGATGGCTACTCGACAACGCCTCCAATCTCCTTCGATTGTCTATGCAGACGGTGACAAACATAGAGAAGGTTTCCGCAAGGCTCTATCTGCCTTGTAACTGTCCCAAATTTTAGCCACTCTCGAGTTAATTAAAGCCAGTCCTTTTATAATTGAACCTCTGAGGCAAACAAAAAGTAAATCTCAGTCTATCATAAAATCCTTGCAAAACCAAGGACCACAGTATCAAGTATCAATTCAAATGTCCACATATTGGATCCGTGCGGTTCGCAATTCATTCAAAAAGCGTACCCATTCCCTCTTCCATTCTTCAGCTGCTGGTCCCACCATTGTGCCACATATAAATGCGCCCCATATCGTTTTCGACCGAGTAAAACAGCACAGTGAACAATATTGTGCGCACGAGGGTGTCAAGTGTGCTACGCTGATGAGTTATTATTGAATGAAAACTTATTTCACAGTTTGTATTATATCCCATCGGTGGATGTGTGATGATTTCCTCTCCCGTGGCCTCAATTTCATAGCTGCCGACTGCTCATCTGAATCTGTACGAGCATTTGTAGATGGCATCCCCATCTCTTCCTCTCTATTGTATTCACACACACACCGTGTTACTGGATTTTTTTTCCTTTTTTCAAAACTCAAGCAAGGAGTATTTTAATATCATCAGCAAAAAAAGAGAGTTTTTCAATTTTCGGATCTATATCCGATGAGGATGGGTGTACAAAGGACACCAGCCATGGTGAAGGATATTTAAAAGAGTAAAGCGGCTTATGAATTAACTTGATTGCTGAGCTGATGGAAATAGTGGCATATATTCGGCGCAACCTTAAGGGGCTTGTATTGGATTTAGAAAGTTTTCATTTACGGTTTTTTTTTTGCGTTGTAACTGGGATTTGATTAATGAATGCTTCTTCGAATTCACCGAAGATAGAGAGAAATATGAGAGGCAAACTAGAACTCCATAAAGGGCATCTACTGAAAAACGTTCCTCCATTTCGATTCGCCAAACTATCCGAGTCAGACCCTCAGATCGGGATTCCCAATTCATACTTTACAAAACACTTGGGCGATAAGCAGAATCAGAGCTGATTCTGGCATTCCACGTCGAATATGTCAGAGGGGACCCATGATAACTGCAAAAGTTGTCATTGAGTCGCCTCACGCCGACATACATGGGCTAAGTGTGTCATCATCATCATCATCATTATCATCATCTTCCGACTCGCTCTACTAAAGCAGTCGTGGGGGTAAACCACGCACGAGAGATCTTCAGGGAACTAGATCCTCCGCCATCGACTCTAACTCATCAGGAGTTATGCTCAAGAGAGTATTTGGACTTGGTCCAACCACCTCATCCTGGGCCTGCCAAGTGATGGCGCACCTGGCGGAATCGCATACAACGCCCGCCTCGGAAGTCGTGATGAAGGGGACACTCGTGCCACGTGACCAAACCAAGGAAGCATAGCCCTCCTCGCAGCTCCTCAAAGTTGAGTTCCTCTCGCATTGCCGTGGTGCTCACCCTATCCCGACGAGTAATTCCCACAACATCATGAAGAAGTCTCACTTAGCAGCTTGTATTCGAGGTCGTATTATTTCGGTGATTACCCAAATTTCATGAACATAGGTAGTGTACGGAAGAGGGCTGCTAGCGAAAACCAGCACGAATAGACCATGTTGGTCCATTGTCAGTTAGACTACTACCCACCGGTCGACCACTCCAGTGATAGTGGCGTTACTTTGATCCCAACGCAAATGGTGACTGAAAAAGATTTTAAAACCAGATAAAAGCGTATTAACTTGGCTTTCACTTGGTTTCGTACCGGGGATTCCAACCAGGGGCAGGCACTTAACCAACTGCGCCATCCAGTCGTGTTTCATGACCATAGGTGAGAGTTGGAACAAATACTGATTTGAAAACCGCTAACTTGGTCTTGACACCAAGCTCGGCTTTCCTGATTTGAAAATTGCAATCCTACAGGAAAGCTCCGCATTTCTCCCCCCATCACTCGTGAAGAAAACCCCGACATACTTAAACTTCCTCATCTGCTTAAAGGGGACTCCACTAACATGTAGAGTGTTCTGGAAATTACCACAACCTCAGATTTGGCCATGCCATTCACGGCATGCACTAACCAGTGCATGTGGGGAGCAAAAGGCAACGGACAGCGGTATCGAATTAGGTATAAGTGTGGTCTTGGTAAAATTATGTTAAAAAAACGTAGGTTGAGAAAGAAATCTTTAATTTAGAATTTGTTTGTTTGTGTATGGGCCTGTTGTTAAACTGTTATCACACGTTTTGGAAAAACATGTTAGCTCCAAGGCTGGATACGGAGTTTGTTGCGGAGGAGGATATTCCTCTGTCAGTTTTACGGAGGCAAGGAAACTGTTGCGAACGCGTTGGCGCTTGTCAAAAAGATTGATTGAAAATATAGATTTTTTCATGTACTTTAGGCTGCCTTAACTGGAGGAGTCTTGGAACATTTCACGAGAACGATGATGTTGGTATTGCCAATGATGGCGACAGTGATGGCGTTCCTCAGAAATGGACAAGAACTCTGTTCAGAAAGTAAAGCGCACCGATGCGACTGAGCACTTTAACTAGTGCATTTAACTTTGTGCCTATACCAGCATACCCGTATTGTGTGTTCAGAATTTTAAGCAAACTATTCTTATTCGTTTGAACTTGCATCAAAACGAGCTTCTGGAAAGCATACAAAATATCAAAAATTGCCGTGCTATGCCAAGGTACTATACAAGAGCAGGTCTTCTTTTAAATGAGAAGTATAGACGGCCGGTACTTTATTGTAACATAAAGTGGTTACAAATACAGTCGACGCTCCATATAGTGAACATCAATATAGTGAACACACAGGCGATTTTAAGCAGTGAACAAAAAATCAAATTAAAATGAACACATGTTTTTGGATTTTCCTTCAACTTTTCAATATACAAAAAAACTTCTAAAACTAAGTTGGGCCATGCATAAGTATAAGTTCATGGCTTAAATAAACAACTGTAGGAAGCTGATGAAACAGGCCTATATTGGAAGCGTCTTCCGGAAAAGACATATATAGCAACCAGCGAAAAAGGTGCTCCACAAAAAAAAATATGATCACATTATGTAGTGTGTGCAGGGCACCATAAAGTGGAACCATGTGTATTACAGACCTGGGTGGCCTTAGGGATTTTTAAGGAGTATTTCCGTACTCTATTTGTTTCAGAAGTAGGTTGCAGGTAAGTTGCAACATCACATTCCAGTAACCATGTCCGTAGCCATGTCCCTAGCCATCCTCCAGAAAGTGCATTTCAAACTCTAAATGATAGCATTCAGCCTCCAATCCACCACGTATTCAGACTATGAATAAAACTGCTATCCGTCTGACCAAACGTTTGCATAGAAAAACTTTGCTACTACAATTGCTACTTCTGAAAAGGGTAGGATTTTATCAAAATGTATTTAATCCACCACTATATTGAATGATAGAGTAAATTACGATGCTTTATTCAGCCAACATTTGTGAAGCTATTACGGGGAATATTTAAATTAAACGCTGTTTTTAACTTGGCGGTGGGTCTCTGTGGCGTAGTGGTTTACTGCGTCGACTTCTACGCAACTGAACTTAGTTGCCTGTTTTTGATACTCCAGTAGGTTTATAATGATGATAGATGCTCAGGCCATACCAAAGTGTAGTAGTACCAAAGTAGTAGTGTCTGGAAGTGTCTAGAATAATTCTAATTCGAAACCCTTAAATATGTCCAAGTCTCGAGCTTCCGGAAATATTTTCAAAAAACCAGCAAACAACTGAGAAATCGAATCTGACAATTGCTTTGAAGCCAACATTGGGGTTGTCGTAATGGATCAATTTTTCATAAATTTGATTTTCACCATAAACTTCCACCAAAAAACGATGACTTTCGGTAACAGTTTTCTTCATAACTCCCCGCAAAAACACCTTTTCAGGCACAAAGTTCGACATATTTGAGTGAAGAAAACTTATTGTTGTTTACGCTTCAAATGAATGACATATGCTAAAATGACGTACTATGACAGTAGGTTTCCAAAGCATGTTCCAATGCAATAATAACAGACAGGTGTAAACATGGGTATACAATTTGTTTGCTATATACAGCCCAAAATTCCCAAAAAATACCCTAAGATGTGTAAGTCGGCCATACTATGCTCGGGGATACACTTCTTACACTGCGTATAATGGGTTTGAAGCTGGTTTTCCCCGTCTCCCCAGCCACCAGAACGTACGATGTTGCATAGTAAAATCCCTAACATCCATCTTGAGACCACCGTACTGAACCGGAGGAGACCCACCTCAGCTCGTTGTGTGGCAGAACGGTCGTGGTTGATTCGCGATCCAGCGATGTGGTAGATGAGCTGTACCGCATTTACACCTTGTATCAGTCCTTTTTCGTCATGGAGCAGGTCTGCAGGGAGGACGAAGCTGTTGTGATGTACAATTTCGTGGTATTGTGAATTGGGGTAGTAAGCCCCTGAGATCAGGTTATTGGCCGAGTTCATCGCTCTGGCAGTATGACCTAAAACAGCTGCAACATTGAATGTAAACATACCATTGTCTATTCGTAATTATCACAATTTTAATAAAAAAAAAAGTGCAACGTTTTGCTCAATCTACGAGAAACTTTCTTCGACAAAAAAGTCCCCCTAATTTATTTCGATTCCATTTTGGTTAAAATTTGTCTTCGCAATGTAGCTCAGCAGCACTTCCCCGAAGGAAATAAATGTGTCATCACTTTGTACAATAACCAGGAAGTCTCTCGTATGGGGAGGGAAAAAAAACTAAAAGTAGATTTTGAATGAATCAATGTCTGCAATTCCCAAGGAGGGTGCACCAGCTGAAAATAAGTGATTCGCAACCCACCCAGGTAAGTCGTTTCCTTCCGTTTGTACTTTATTTCGATAAAACTCATATAAAGATGCTGATGGGAGTTAGATATGCACTCATTTTTTCCTTCTTATCCTTGTGTTGAGATAATCTAAAAATGGGTCTCCAAGCGGAAACTCTTCGGCGTTGTCATATCCTCCTTTAAAATCGCAGCAAATAGAGGTTTTGCACTTGTGCTGTATTTCGAGTCTATTCATACATTAGGACTCAGATTATTTCTCTATTTTGAAAACCAATTTGTTGATATCAATATTTTGCATCATGCGTCGGATAATAAATAGTGAATGGATTCCGTGAATGCATCTGGTGTGTCGGTAACTAATGAATGTAGACATGTTTTTAAAACGTAATCGCTTCTCACTGAAACATAGCGACGAAATATTGGGGCGCATCATCATTGAATGTAGTCGTGCAGTTGCGTGAACTCAACGTGAGCCGACAGGAATAGCTGACATTGCAGATCATTCCGCCAACGCCCTGGACCTGTTTCCCATCTCCCAAATGACAAATATTCTGTTGACATACTGTCACACCTAGGCTCGTACAACCATTGTGTCATATCGGCTTATTTCTCGTTATCACCACACACAGTTAGAGAAGAAATTCTTAAGGGATTGGAGCGGACTTAACAACTTATTTAGGAATTTTAACTAATCACTATGCTCCCTCGATAGTGACGTGGATGCCGCTGCTGATATGATCATAAACATTCTTCCGCTGGGCATGAGATCCTTCATTCCTCATAGAGTGAAGAGTATCAAGCCCAAGGCAAGTGCATGGTATGATCCAGGATGTAAAGAGGCTATTAGGATGAGAGAGTTGAATTCCCGGACATACAAAGTCAACCATACGGAGTAAGTTCAAATGGGCCAGAAATGACTGCAATGGAATTATTAGACGTGTGAAATTCTTCTATGAGCAAAAGTTGAGGAAAAAGGTGCTACTATTTCCGAAGGGAAGTAAAAACTTTTGGTCATTTGTAAAAAACATAAAGTATTCCACCTCGTCTTCAATTCCCACACTCATTTACAATGACATCCCAGCCGTCAGCACTTGAGACAAAGTCAATCTACTTGCGGCGCACTTGCAGCCAGCTCAACACTGCCAGATTCAAATATGTCTCCACCTGTACTTGTGAGCGTTGATTTCACCATGGGATAGATCCACTTCCGCACTCGTACAATTACAAGAGTACTTAAAGATCTCGACGTGCACAAATCCACTGGCGCGGTCGGTATTCCACCTATACTTGTGAAGAGGTATTCTTCTGTGCCGACAAAGCCACAGCAGAAGCTTTTTATCTTTCCGAGCAGATGGAAAAAAGCATTTGTCCATGCCGTCCCTAGCCCTTACGTCCCTTCTTTCTAAAGTCATGGATAAATCGTCAGCTTATGAAATGTCTTGAATCGCGGAAGCTTCTTAATGACCAGCAGTGCGGTTTCCGCAGCAACATGTCCACTGGTGATTTGGTAGCTTATCTCACCGAAAAGTGCAACAAAAATGCAGGCGAAAGCAAGACCGTTGAGCTTGATATTTCTAAGGTATTTGACAGAGTTTGGCAAGCTCTCTTGTCGAAAATGCGTGCTTATGATGTCGATGAATCTCTTCTTCCATGAAATAAAAATTACCTCTTGAACCGTTCAATACAAGTTGCTTTGGATGGGTTCGAAGTCTGATATTCAGCAATTAAATGCTGGTGTTCCCCAAGGCTCTGTTTTGTCTCCGACACTCTTTCTTAATTTTACAAATGATTTTTTGTCTGCTACTTCTAATCCAATCCATTCCTTCGCTGATGACAGCACTCTCAGCTTTTCATATTCGTTCCAGGACACACGACACCGCTCTTTCGCCGTAGAATTGGAACGGCAGCGTATGTTAATCACATTGAATTCCGATCTTGACAGCACAATTAATTGGGAAAAGAACAACCGAGTGGAGTCTAAGGCTTCAAGAACCCAACCCGGCCTGCTGTCACTCAAGCGAACCCTTCTTAATCAGCCATTATCCATGAATGGCACCCGTGTCGATGAAACCGGAAAACTTTCCATCCTTGGTTTGTGTATCAACACAGCACTTAGTTGGAATGATAACACATTTGAGCTCAACAAAAATGTTGCGAAATGGCTGGTTTGGCTTTAATTGATAAGGCGTATAAATTAAACACCTACTCTTTTTCGTTTCAATTTCCTATATGAGGGATTTTTTTGATTAAAATTAAACTTCTGACGATTAACCTTCTCGATTAACCTACTCAGCCCGAAGTAAATTTAAAACTAAACTTACTCTACTTATTCTAACCGATCGTTGTCGTTGAACGATGACCTTGATGTTATTCGGTCCCATGGTAGAATGCTCTTCCCAGCCTAAAATTTCTCACAGACTACAATCCGCAGATATTTTAAACCCATGTGCATAGGTACCTCCTAGGTATAGAGGGAGACTATACCTTCGGCCCGTGCTGTGTCTTGACCTCAGACACTTAAGGGTATTAACAATCCATTGTGCGCGCGCAAATTAAAAAAAAAAAAACTGAATATAGTCGAAAATATCGTCTTATGACACTATTCATCTTTTGGTGTCGCATTTTGTCGACATGTCGTTCATCCTCGCCCAAGTAGAGGTAGAAGGTAGAAGGGGTAAGAGAGAGTGTTGCCTACTGCCGAAAATGCCGAGAATACTTATTGTGTCGTCACAGCGCTCTGCAGTTTGTCCTCAGTCGGACTAACTTGCGATGCATTTTGTAGGATGATTTTCATTTGTCTTCGCATTGAGTGCAAACGACTTAAAGCATTTTGCCGACAGACTGTCCCCGTCGCGTCGCATAAAATACAAACAGACCGTAGCTCGAATGGTTGATGAGTTTTTGAAGTAAATTTTGATGAACGACGAGAGGCGTCAGCACTTGCAGGCGAAAACGTCAGCACTTGCAGAATGGGAATCCACACGAGATCGATGAAACGCCATTGCATGGCCAAAAAGTGACTCTTTGGGTCAGCGTTTGTCCCAAAACCACGATGTCGGTAACAAAACGAAAGAAGTTATAGCAGTCGATATCGATATAGGTTAATGTTGGTTTATTAAGTCCGCCCACATATTTTTGAAAAACTTCTGGTCGGTTACTGACGATACGCACGTGACGATAATGCAGTTTCTGAACTGAAAATTCCTTGAACTTGTGCTGTCAAGAAAATGGCCACATTTACCGACCACCAAAATCTATAGATTTGTTGACCAATCCGAACTTCTTTTACTTTGGACAGCAGAGTTCACGTGGCATAGTCCAAAAAGTGATGGAAAACGCAGGAGAAAGAGAACATTTTACTTTGGTTCAATAGAGGCATCAGATTAATTGATTTGAAATCAAACACAAGTCCAAATAAATTGCAGAGGAGATGGAATATCTCCCGTCGGCTGTCGGTTGACCGGCACCTTGCACT
Organism: Eristalis tenax; assembly: GCA_905231855.2. NCBI lineage: Eukaryota > Metazoa > Arthropoda > Insecta > Diptera > Syrphidae > Eristalis > Eristalis tenax. The sequence goes on from HG993124.1 coordinate 3,110,283, forward strand.
AATAACCAATATGTGCTAAAACCCTAAATTTATTTTATTACATGCAACACAACGGATTTGAATCTCAGCCGAGTGGACGGTAATATGTACGAGAATTGCTGGCACAGTTTGTTCAGGTGCATACTTGTTTCCACGGCAACATAATGGTACTGCATCGATCATGTTGCGTCACTCCGGATACACGCCCCGACGTGAAAATGATGAGTCTGCATACGGACGGTGACAACACTGGCTTCCCATATGAAGCGAAGTAGCTCTCTGTTTAGTCTAGATTTTGACTTGTAAGAATTCGGTTTGGCGAATAAGTAAAATCGAAAAATAGTATTTGAGATAGTAAGTCGGACCGTCGAGGGGAGGCCCAGGCCCATAAGGGATTCATTAACGTGCGTGTATTTTTTAATCACACACTACATTAAGTTGAGAGTCCACACGAGCATCTAAGCGACTTAAATTCACAGAATTTTTTATGTAAATACACAACGTTGGCGTTCTGGCGGCACCGAGAGCACTTTAGTATGACTGCCATAGAGTCATGAATCTCAACTATCGGTCATCATGTATCATAGCATCATCATGAAGCATGATGGACATTCATCGTTAATCATCTAGGGAAATATCACTTCATCCATATGATGAAAGATTCGAATGCAATTCAATTCATTGAGTGCAATCACTTGACCTACTCCACTTCGGATGGGCAATATTGAGTTAGTACTTGAAGATAATGAATAAGGGCAGAACATTTTCATATTCTCCTTTCACTGACCGCGAAATCAGAGAAAAGAATATTGAAAGGTACCTGGGGTGAGCCGGCTTCCAACACTGCCCCACCACGTACTGCAGTGATGACTCTGTTTATGCCCTGATTGCGATTGCACTCATGGCCAACGGGGGATATATTCTGGATTTGTAGTATACACTCTCTGATGCCGCTGTATGATAACAACACTCCTCCATCATAGATTAAGTACCTCGTTAGACCCATCTAATTATACCCTTGACAGGTTACTGTCACTGTCATAAACTAATAAATTCAATATTAACTCTGAAGTAATATATTCATGCTCTTCGCATCGGCGTCCTTAATGACTTGCGAATGTTCACCTTTAAACTTTAAAATTTCTCATTCTAGAGTGTCAAGTAGATTTCAGGTTATAGTGTACCGTAATGGGGATAGCCTCGTGGAACCACCTCCATGTTCTGTTAGATAAATACACATCCCTCTTCTTCTTCGTTTCGCGCTGTAGTACAGGGTGGATTTGGGTTTCGCCCAACGAGCTACAATAGGTTGATTGAGGCCTATTTCCATGTCTCGTACAGGGCCAGAGGGACGGAGACAAATTGTCAATACGTTCTACAAGGCCTAACCACACTGTTTCGTATTGCGTCTTCCTCCAATTACCATCAATAAGCGAGACCAAGGCCAAGGCCGTTATCTGCCTAAGCCTCTATCCAGAAGTCGGAAAGCGGTTTTGCGCATTCTGGCTTTGACTTCGTTGCCCGCCAGACTCATTTGGCTAATCATGCGAGTATTCTAATTGTTGGAGAATGAGTTTGTCACAATTTCCTCAAGTATGCTAAATAAACCGTATGACAATTTCTTATATTTATAAGACCCATTTCCAATTTTGCTGACGGCGAGGGATATCAAAACTAAACATGGCAGGTTTTAGGTCATCTCTATGCACACAGTTACGACCTACGGTCTTGAAATCGATGAATATATAGTGGTTGTGGGCGTGAAGTTCTGGGATTTTTACCAGTATCTACCCAAGATGATTCATCAGATTGAAGACAAAAGGGTTCGCCAAGCTTTCGATTGGCACACCGCACGGAGGAATTGTGGATCGGATGCATTTAAAATTGGAATCAACAGACGTGCCTTTCTTCAATATTTCCCAGATTCAAAAAGCAGTTTAAGTAGTCCAAGTTCAAATATGAGCCTGATGCAGCAAAACTGCAAGATTTTCGAAAGTCCTAACAAGAATGTTGGATTTATCGAAGCCATTAAGCCAACTGCTAAGGATACCAAAACCAAGATTGTCCGAAATCGATGGCGGCTATATTAGCTGGCCGGTGCAGAAAGGCAGATTTAGAAGAGGACAATCACGGCAAGGCTCTTGCTATGCTCAAATATGAGAAGGTTCAAACTGAGGTGATCAAGGCAACTTAAGATACACACTAGTGCGCATTTTCGCACTAGTTTTTCTAGTGCGTTCTTTTCTTGGAGTCCCGTTTGACATTAATTTTCATTGTGAACGCAAGTAGATGTACACTTTTGATGCTGACTGTATTCAGTGAAATCTCCTATTCCAGACAACTCCCTTAGACGGAAAAATGTGCTGCAACCGTCGCTGTCCAGCTATGGGAGCTTTCACAGTACCAACTCCAATACGCTTAAAAGAAGCACAATATTATTACTGCATTGTGTTATTTTGTATGTATACAAGAGATCATATAATCAGACTCATTCGTTTTCTGATTATTCAAAAAATGTGTTCAACAATAAGGATTTCGTTTCAAAAATGTTTTTTTTAACACATGGCCATTGTCATAACAAATGTGAACCTGTGAGTGCAACAACCTCGGTCATTGCAACTGCCTTAAACTCTATTAGTTGCGTAAATCAAGTTTGTACTGTACGTATAAATTGCGGTAACGTATTTGGACCCACTACAACCTGAGTGCTGGAAGTCAAAGCCGGAACTGAAATGAAAAACGAGTGGTCTACCGTGTTTAATATAAAGTGATCGTTGACAAGCTTAAAATATGCACCCACATTACACATGAACAAGTGCACAGTCTCATCGCAAGAACTAACATTCATGCAATTCATGACATTGTCATTACCTGTCAAAAACCTTGTAGTAACGAATTAAATTTCAACAAACGTGACCGCTTCAATAATGACTGCCCACATTGTCCGGTGGTCTACTGGACTGTTAAAAATCGGCGTATTCATAGAATTTAATAAAATTTAAACTACAGTGATAACTCCACCCGCTTGTCACCACAGAGTTGCTCCTAAACCACCAATTTGTGGTTAGTCCAAGTATTTTATTGCTTTTCGCCTCAGTCTGTAATTAATTTTGTGTGGTTCTCTGTTCACACCTCAGACAAATACCGAGAGCAATTTCGATTCTTTAAAATTATTTTCACTCATGAAACATCGGGAAATTCCAATTACTGACTTTGAATGTTGTAAGAAACACACACGAATCAGTCCCACAACGCGGAGTACTCCAATAACCACAAAAACACAATCGCCCCCATTGATAGGCACTGCCGGCGAACGGTCTCACTTCAATTACACCATAATTATGTTCCCACATAAAAAGCAGCATTTTTCAACCAACAAAAATGGGTTAAAACTTTCCAAGCGCCCTCTTAACTTCTGCTGCATAAAATCAACCGCATGCAATTCAATAACTAAGCTCGCATCAAAAAACCTTGAATTGATTACCGAATAATATCTCCACCCATCGGCCCATTGCTCCACTGCCACAGTTTTGATATGACGCACCCGCATATCACGTCGACAGCCAAACATAAATGATAAGAACCAAAAAAAAAAAAACTGAGATACCACCGCTACAGGCAGTCTTATAAAGACAACCTGCTCACCCTTTCTGCATCAACTCAGTCGCTCCCGTCCTATTCACCGAAGCACCAGTATATCAAAAAGTACCACCACGCCAACAATGAGGGCTTTCATTTTCATCTTCGCCTTGATTGCCTGCCTTCTGCTCGTCCGGGTAAGTAACTCAATTTAAACTCCTATTTCCTGGCGAGGATTTTGTTTGTAAACGAGCTAACCCGCTCCTCCCTAGGGCTTACCCCTGGAAGAGGAAAGTATCTACATTACTGGTGCCGCTGCTGAATTTGGAGCAGCGACACCAATCACGAAACCGGTAAGATATGAATTCATAAATTCTTGCATTTATGCACATTTACATTTCTTTCGCTCAGGAATGCGCGGCTGTGGGAGAAATCTGTACGCTCAGCGAAGATTGCTGCACCCTCAGGTGCGCTTCATATCTGGCCCGATGTGTGACTTAGTGTAAAATAAATGGAAAATCAACTCGTACGTATATTGGACTTTTTATTCGGTTACTTCGCCCATACCCTGCAATGGATTCTGTGCACACAAGCAAAGTTGTTCAACGCATCCCAAAGAGGCGAAATGCCAGCAACGATCACGACGATGCTTTGATCAAGTTGACATACAGCCACCTCTAGTCACCCCTGAATACCCGTGGTGTGGTGAACTAATGTATGCAGCGGTTGTGAGCAGGGCTAAAAATTTGCCCACGTAAGAAGTGCAACCAGCCTCGGAGCAATGGACGGATACACAAGAACGGCACGAAAAAGGACAATGATTTGCGAGTGTGCTCCTGGAATGCAAGAACACTCCACACCCCAGGGGCCACTCATCAAATGGAAAAGACCCTCACGCAGTACAAGGTCGATATTTCTGCGATTCAAAACATGGCGTAAGCCCCAGTTTAAGCTGGCCACCAACATAGCGCCGATAAAATGTTTTTAATACAAGTACAAGTAAAATTGAGGGGTTGCTGAGCAGGGGAAGTTTTGGTGGGTTGGGTTGTGGGCGTACCGTAGGGGAGGGTCCAAACCTTTTTTCAGTATGTAGTAATATATATACAAATTGAAGCTCAAATGTTTGTCGCCGATTCACGACTCAAAGCATTTACCGATTTCAAACAAACTTTCACACGTCTTTGGTTTTGGTCTATATATGGTTTGTGTGAAGTTTGGTTGACGTATGGGTGTTTTGTGCGTGTGTGAAAAAACACATGAATTTCAGCACATTTAGGGTTTTCCCAGTGTTTCGCAGTTGGTTTGGTTTTAGTGGTTTTAGAAAATGTATAAACAATCGTATTGACATCAGCTATCATACACAAACAGAATTTTGCCGAAAGGACTAGCAGTTTTCTAGAGGAACCATAAACAAACAAACCAAAAGACAGTGAATCGAGTGTTTTTCATTCTTATATTGGGTCTATAACATAATTCGTGCGGTTCGCTAAGAAATGGCGTAACTTGATGGAATTCTCCGGATGGAGATGCCCGAAGACACCTTATACGCCGGCAGAGACATAGAAGAAGCACAACCTAAGCTCAACCAGGTCATGAGAAGAGTACAAGAGTGGATGACGGACCATGGCCTAAAACTTGCAGCAGAGAAGACCGAGATAGTCTTGCTTACCGGAGCCGAATTTCGATCCACGTCGAGTTCCCAGTAGGCACAGAGATGATCCTCAGCTAAAGCGTAGTAAGGTATCTGGGTATGACCCTAGACTCCAAGCTCACCTACTTGAACCAAATCGGTATCAGAACGCTCGGCGAAGGTAACACAGAGCCTCAGCAGAATTCCCAGTCATGAGTAAGTGGGGGTTACTGATGTCCATCATTCCATTCTCCTGTATGGGTGTAAAATTTGGACAGAGGCACTTGACGTGGAGAAGTACAGGAGGCAAGTGATCGCAGTGCAGAGAAGAGTAGCGCTTCGTGTCGTTAGCTCTTATCGCACAGTGTTCGAGCCAGCTGTACTCGTTGTCGCGGGAGTGACCCCCCATAGATCTGCTAGCAGCAAAAAGAAAGTACGTCCACGAAAACAAGACGGAAGTAGGGGTTGAAGCGGCAGTGGCGGCAGCAAAGGAGCGCACTAAGGAAAGTTGGCAAAGGAGGTGGAACCAGCGTGACAAGAGGAAGATGGACCGCGTGGTTGATCAATGAGATTGAAGTATGGGCGGAGGTGAAATACGGTGAGGTAAATTACTATATGACCCAATTCTTAACCGGACATGGATGTTGAAAAAAGACAGAGCAGCCTACCAATACGGGACTCCGAGGAAGACGACTTCTAACATACCTTCTTCATTTGCAGCAGGTGGGCTGTGCAGAGGGCCATGCTACGAGTAGAAGCAGAAACAGGTACACTTTCCCCAGACAATGTTTTCCATAAGATGATATCAAATCCCGCTAATTGGGATAAGATCTGCGCTTTAGTTGAGACTGTACTAAGAAACAAGAAGAGAGAGGAAGATGATTTAATACACTAAATGAGCGGAAAAAGATGATTAAAGTCTTACCGACAAGAAAATTAAACCGAGTAACAGTAGGTAAAAATGAAAAAGCTGGTCCCCGTAGGGGCGTGAAAACGACACCACTCTGAAGTAATGCGAGAGAGGTTCCGAAGTGGAAGGTGTCGAGAAGAATTGGGGTCCAGGTGGGTTTCAGTTAGAGTGTGAGTCGGACATTACTTGGAACAGAACGCAAAGAAGATGGCTCACTCTGAAGCTACTGAGTTCAACCAGGCTATCATTATAATAGGCTCTCAGAAGTCTGAATCTACGGAATGAGAGAGCATAGCAAAGTGTGCAACGGTTGTTTATGTATACCATATTTTGAAATCTATGCAAAATAAGTATGAATTGAAACAAACAATTTGTAAAAAATATATATATATGAAAAGTTCTGATAGAAGAGAATACCCAGTAATCAAACAAAAACAGTTTCCTTCTTTTGCACTTCATTTAATCATACTTCAAGGGTACATGTGTTAACTCCGCGACGGTCACAATGCCACTCACTACTCCATTCTCTACAGTTCGGCCATCCTACACTTATCGTGTCCCCACGATTATATGTTCAGATTATCTCTGCCTTTACCATCATTGTGCCCAGCCTGGTTAGCCACGGGCATCTCTGAATCAATTTTGGGAGTCGCATCTGAGTCCATAATGCCTGAGTGCGCATCTGAGTCCATAATGCCTTCATCTGGTAACTCACACCACGGCTTGATCTCTCCGACCTTACCACTGTACTGCGTTTACGTTGATTCCTTTATATTCCGGGGATGTCTTCTACCAGGTAGCGGTCATTCGCTAACAACACCGCAACTCAACTTTCGCTGCTGGCTCGTGCTCAATTAAAACCAGATCGTCCAGATAATACCGCGATGATTTACTGTGACATATGTAAATCGTAGCGTTTCTTCTGATACGTCTGACTTGTTTCGGTGTTTCGTAGCGCATTCTGCCTCCTCCGGTCCATTTCCACCTGGTCTGCCAATTCCGCCTTTCCCAGCACCAACAAAAATTTGTTTCCGAGAATATCCCTCGGAGTGTATGATTTGTTTTTTTTTTTTATTGTTGGATTCCGTGCAGTATTGAGGCTAAATTGAATTGTCCTGAGCTAACCCGCCCAATCTTTCTCCCCAGAGTGGGCACACTACAACGCCGATAGGATAGTTCTGTTGCATCGTTCCACCACCTGCTGCACTCCGTGGTCTTCGCAGTTCTGCGTAAACGCCTTTGCCGTAAAAGCCGTACCTCGATCCGTTACCAGTCGCTTCGGCACGCCAAAGTATCCTGATATGTCCATTACTACCATTCGTGTTCGCTGTCTTCACTGCTCGTACGACGACATATTTTGTGAAGTTATCGACGATTGCCAAGGCATACCTGGTTCTACCTTTTCCTCGAGTGAATGGTCCCAGATGAACGGTGTCGAACGGAAGCGGTACGCGGTTCGCACTGTATAACTCCCCTTCTAGTTTCCTCCTTTCCTTTTCGTTCTAGTTTCCTCCTTTCGTGAAACTGTGCGCAGTCCACACACGCCACACACACGTGAATTCGCGCATCTTCGGAAACCAAAATATGAATGTTTAACAAATAAAATTAAAACTTTTGGTGTAAAACATATAAACATCTAAACATCTAACATATAAACATCAAACATAAATAATCTGGTGTAAAATTATTTGCTCATTGACTAGATGATGGTGAGCAAAAATACGTGAATGATTAAACATATCCGTCAGTTTTATTATTCCTTTATAGACCAGCTCAACACTCGCTCTTCTGTGGAGTTTTAAGGTTATCCCGTGGCAGGTCTAACATCAATTTTAAAACCCCATTCTGGACTATTCACAGTGTTTCGACGTGACACTGTGCGGATTTTCCCCATACTGGCCAACCGTTTGCAATATTGCCTTAGGTATGATTACTTTGTTGGAGGAAGACAAAAAACATTTTCTATTAATGAAAGGGTATAGAGTTTTCTTTGCTATGTTAACTTTCTTAAGAGTTTGGGTGATGTGCTCATGAAAAGTCAATTTGCTGTCAAGATGTATACCAAGATACCTAACGGAGTTCTTCCACTCGACGTTGATTCCACTCACCCGAAAGCTAGAACTAGGGAGAAAACCAACTTTTCTTTTTCGTGTGAAAATAATTATCGCTTGCAATATATCTTCCCACAGTATCTACAGATAATTTCCATCGCATATTTAAGATTGCTCTCAAAAGAGCGAACTCATGAGATGAAAATATAGCTGCGTCATGGGCAAAGATAGCAGTTTCACATTCGGGTAATTCTAGGAAATCCGAGGTATAAAAAATGGAAAGGATTGGCGCCAAGACAGACCCTTCTTAGAGACAGACCTCCATTATAAAATATCAAATCTGATATGGCACATGGACTTGGAAAGAACGATCAGACAGAAAACGTGAAACTATACTGCAAAGATAAGGTGGAAAGTTGTGAATTTTTAAAATGAGGCCATTGTGCCAGACAGTGTCAAATGCCTTCTCTATATCAAGTAAAATCATGCCGGGCGACATATATTGTAAATGGATGGAATTTTTATTTGTATAAAACAAAGCAAAAAAAGTGTTATTGTCTATAAAAAAGGTTTGAACACAGACCCTTAAAAATGCGTGAGCAACGCACCAACCCACTGCGTCAACGTGCGAGTTACATATCCAATGGACATTCCGTTCATTAAGAAAACAAAAGTGTTTGCAAACGACACCCGACACTCCATCCAGTACCGTGATGTGAGTGCATGAGCATTCCTTTTCCACGAAAATGCAAAAGTGCACTAGTTTTTAGTTGTCTTTTCGACTTTTCCTTAGGAAGAAATATAATTAAATAAAATGTAATAAATTAAAATAAAACGAATGTTTTTATTGATAAATTTTATTGCTTGCGTGACATACTAACATACTTACATACACAGAGCTTTATTCTAGCGTGATAATGTATAACGCTGCCATATCAGTACACTGGGAATGAAAATTCATCGCACACTATGATTAATGCTTTGTCCGGCAGATATGATGGGCCTAAAATTTCTTATATAAATGCGTGCAAGTCAAATCATCACAAACTCGATTATTTAAAGTTTTCACATGAATCATCGTAAAATGGATGATGTAAAGAACACCTCTTAGTTGAAATATATGACAGCCATATCATGTGTTTGGTCTGCTGTGCATATAATAACAAGAGAAGAACTCCCTACTTATTGTTATTGCCGATAGTGCACTAAATGATGTATTGGATGCAATAATAACTCCTCGCGAAACAACCCAAGTCCTAAATAAGCTCAAAGATGGAAAGGCACCAGAATCCAGTCGTAGTCAATTAGAATTTTACAAGTACGGAACAGAAGAGCTTATGGAAAAACTAAGCAGAGGTCTTAATACTGTATTTGAGTGTGGAGTAATATCCCAGCAGTTTAAAGAAGCGATTATTTTTCCAATATACTACAAGGGAAGTAGGACAGACACTGCTAACTAGGAGGAATTTCCTCGTATAAATAAATCTTCACGGCTCTGCTACAAAAAAGGTTGACAGTTTGGATCACGAAGAACAATGTTCTGAAGGAGTTCCAGGCTGGTCTCAGACCTGGTTAATTAACAGTGGACCATATCTTCGCGTTAAACAGTATTGCAGTGGCATTCTTAGCGAAGGGTTAAAAGCTGCACGCCTTTTTTTGTAGATTTTAAGGCGGCGTTTGATGCAGTTCCGCCGCCTTCTTTAAACTTGCAATATGGGAATCTTTCTCAACTTTGGTAGGGTCCTACAAAATTTGTACCAAGATACACAAATAGCTCTGTGGAATGACGAGACACTATCGGAGTGGTTTCAAAGTAAATCGGGATTCAGGTAAGGTTGTTCACTGAGCTCTTTATTGAGGATATTGTTGATGTTCTACCAGGAGGTGTGGAGAACACCAATGTACTTCTCTTTTCTGACTATGTTGTGCTCCTAGCTCATTCCCCTAAAACACTGCAGCGGATGGTACATAGTTTGGCTGAATATTGCTGCTTCTGGAGTCTCGTGGTCAACTTAGAGTAAAAAAGGGGATGATTTCTAAAAACGAAGCTGTACCAACGGGAGATGGACTTTTAACTGCAAGTAAATCGAAATTGTCAAGTTATTGTGATATTCACTAAAATTTAGAGCATGGAAAAACTCCTCAAAGAAAAACTCATGAAGGCACAGACTGCAATAAACACTAAATTGAGTAAATGTTTTGCAAATGTAAATATAGCACCGTTGTTTGGGGGTGTGGGGTAATAAAGGGTACGAAACCGTCAAAAAACTCCAGCGATACTGCGTCAAATGAATTTTCCACCTGTCACCCAATACACCGAAGTACTTAAAGCTGCAGGCTCACTTTATTATTAAAGTCCTGGGCATGGAAGACCACTCAACCTAAGATAGCTGCACTTAGAGCAATTAGGAACAGGACTAGTTGGTTTGGCGAGTGGGTAGATTTGGGAAGTTTTGTGGAATGGAGCTGAATCTCAATCCAGAGGCTCTTCAAACTTGGAAGCCGGTATTGACCGAGCTCTTCTTAAGGATTTGGATTGCCAAATTAGAGATGATTGTTGTAGAGAAGTGAAGAAAGACGAAGGCGAAACTTCGAGAGGAATTGATTCGTCTAGATTGTATCCCACACAGAAGTGATCTCCCGTTATTTATGGAATGTGTAATACAAACGAGATGGAGGATGCTTTCCACTTCATTGGAAGATGACCAACACTGCGCGAAACAAGGCGACACTTCTTGGGATCGGACTATTTACCAGAGGCGCAGGTTATCAGTCACTTAAATGAAATGAATATTCCAATATTGTAGGAGTTCTACAAACCTGCATTTAATTATGGAAGATGGATAATAACCGAACATTTTTAATTGATTTTAAAATTAAATTTACACGGCAGACGGCAGTGCTATGCTCATATATGATTTTTTATGATATTGAAAATGTATTAAATATACCAGCATATATATATGAAAAACCAGCACAGAATAATCTGCGGAGATTTCAATAAAAATTTAATGAAGAGCGACTCTATTGCTTTTCAAATGATTGACCTAATTTCCGCGTCTCCAATTCACTTGTACTAGTGTTTGATCAATTATCGTTTGGTATATCGAATCGTGATATTTTACTCTACACGTGTGATGTATACTTATCAAGAAATACAATTCCTGAATCCTGACTCGTAGGGATTTAAATGATATAGAATAAGACCTTCTTCAATTCGCTCCACTCTTTGCCCCCTGGGAGCAATGCCGTGTGTGGTCTTCTTTCACCTCAGCTCAAAACCGAGAGCAATTTCGATTCTTTTCACTCTCAAAACACAGGAGAGTTCCAATTACTGACACTTTAGTGAGGAACAGACATGATTTGCTCCGATAACACGATGAACTCCAATATCGACGAGTACAGTCGCCCCAATTACTCCCGGGGAACATACTCACTTCATTGACTCTCCAATTACACCATAATTATGATCCCTCGTAAATAGAGGCATCCGTATGCCTCGCAAAATAAGCAAACCTTGAGATGTTTACCGAATAAAATCTCTGACCATTGGTCCATGGCACCATTGCCAGTTTTGATATGACGCACCCGCATATCACCTCGCCAGCCAAACATTATCCAACGAACAAACTGAGATACCACCGCCACGAGCAGACTTATAAAGGCAAACCTGCTCACCCTTTCTGCATCAATTCAGTCGCTCCCATCCTACTCACCGAAGCACAAAGTTCCACCAGGCCAACAATAACGGCCTTTATTTTCATTTCTTCGCATTGATTGCGTCTGCCTTATGCTGGTGAGGGTAAGTAACTCAATTTAAACTCTTATTTCCTGGCGAGGCTTTTCTTGCTAAACGAGCTAGCTCTCTCCCTGGGGCTTACCCCTGGAAGAGGAAAATATACACAGTACTGATGACGTTGGAGCCGCGATACCAGTCACGGATCTGGTGAGATATGAATTCATAAATTCTTAGAACAGTACTGCATTCACACACATTTACATTTCTTTCTCTCAGGATTGCGTGCCGTTGTTAGGCTTATGTACGAAGGAGGATGACTGCTGCAACTTCAGGTGCCTTTCAGTGCTCTGTGTGTTTGAGTCTGAAATAAATGAAAAAAAAACAAACACTCATTGGGCTACTTCATTTCCGAAAGCAATTAGAAAACCCATCACCGCCAACACGATTAGTTGCATCGCCATCTGCAACCATCCAATTAATCCTACCCTGTCACGGCATTGGGCTCATCCTCATAACCCCACCCTACCACTTCGACTGATAACAACAAACCGTGGATGTCAGCAAAAGTTATTGATTTTCCAATTCACAATCGGGCAGGAATAGCATCCAATCACTTGGCGCCGCGTGCACCTCAGTCGTGCGGCAAGCCATAGTCGATGAAAGAGCTCCGTCCTCGGTTCTGCCCGTGACAGGATTCAATTTGCCGCCGCCGCCGCTTCGTATGATGATCGTGACAATCGGCAGAATCGAATTCATTTCTAACTCGAGTTAATTTTGAATTTTTTTTTTCCTCATTCTGTCCCTGATGTGCGTGCATGGGCTTTCGACAGATGGGGTCGCGGTCGGTCGGGTGGTCGATCAAATCATTTCACCGGATCTAGTCGTGCCCCGGAAACCACAATGACAGGTAACAAGTTATTTAAAGACGAAGAACAACCATAATGGCTGCTAATGGGGAGCAATTTGCAATTGTTGAAAACTACTTAATGGCCGTAGCAGTGTTCAATACTGTTGTGATAGATACTGGCTCTGATTGCATTGTCAACAAGTTGGAGCTGTGCCAACGGAGTGCCACACGACCAGGGTATAGTCGTGGATTGTGAACATTTTGCTGAAGATTGCCATTCGGAAACTAAATCACCGTATCTCGATGATTCTCAGTGGGTCTGTTTGTTTTTGCATTTTACCCAGATTGTTGTACATATGTATGGCTGTGTTAATAGGGGAACACAATGCAATTTATCTGTGGGATTGCTGTGGGACTTATGGTACCTGCCCAGGGTTAGATATGTGAAAGGATGTTTTGAATATATTATCTGAGGCTATTAGATGCAATGAGAATGTACAATCGTGTATATTTGTGTGTTTGGGAGTGGGGTTTTGAAAGGGAATTCTTTGCTAGTAGCTCAGACGAAAAAAGTTTAATTAATGGATTGGCAGTCGATGCAGCGTAGAAAGCATTGACTTCAGAGAATGCGGGGGCTTTTTCCAGACGATGCTCTGGCGTCCTTAAATTAAATTGTAGGGAGAGTAGGAGTTTGATTCAATGTCACAAGACAACGATTCTTAAATTTGCTTTACTTCTCGTATTCCTTGCTTTGAAGTGCATAAATTATAAGGCAAACTGTTGACTCGAATGCGGATCCTGGGCTTCAGCGGCACTCTACAAAGCGAGTGATTTCTTAGCACACTGCGTGGGCATACACAAGGGATGCATCGAAAGACTGAAGATCGAATTGTATATCTTGGTCCTCAATTTTAAATTGTGTTTATAGGTAAATATTGCTTTGTTGCCATGTTGCTGGCGGAATGAACTTTTGTCACAAAATTGCATTTCCTCCCAGTTGGGCATAGAATCGAAGTAATTTTTTGTATTTCGCGTGCAATTGCAATTAGTTGTGTTTATATGCAGCAGTGGAGCACTAATTAAAATCAGTGAAAAAAATTAAAATAGGTTTTTTCAGCGCTAGTTTAAGCTACCTTACACAAAATAAAACTGCAAAAGTAATTTACCGTTGTCTCACAAGTGCCTTCGCGCTTGTTTTTTACCCTTAATTTGGGCAGTTTTATTTTGTGTTTTAATTAGCGCTCCAGGAATGCTCTTCCCAGCCTAATATTTCCCACAGCCTTCTTTTCTCTTCGGCCCGTGCTGTGTCTTGACCCCAGAGACTTTAGGGTATTAACATACACACATAGCAAAAATGTCGGACAGTCGTGCCGTTATCGTGGCACGAAACTCCTATATCATCAAATCCAAGCTCGTGTGGGAATGTCTACAGAAGCTTAAGAAACTGGGCAGGAGAATTAGCAAGAACAACCTCCGTATCCTAACATGCCTCTTAACAGGGCAATGTTGACTCAGGGAGCACCTAGGGAAATAAGAAGCATCAGACGAAGGTCCAGCTCTCATTTTCAGATTCCTAAAAGAAACTGACTTAGAGAGAGAATACTCTAGGACAAAGCTCTTCCACCTTCGCGCAACAGGAGCAGATAACCCTCCATACAACTCTGAAAAGAGCGGCATTAGAGGGGAGCTCTTAAGAAAGCAAAGTTAAAAAATGGGTGGTTTGGGCGCTGAGGAAAACGCGTCTACGATAATCTGTGGACGATTCAGCCTTAATCTTCAACTATTTCTCCGGACTCAAGTCATTAAAGTGTATGTTAATATATATATATATTACACTTATTATATAATACACTTATTATATATATATATATATATATTTATATATATATAATTATATATATATATAATACACTTATTCGTTGCACTTACATGGGTGACGGTAGCTACGGTGCCTACTAAAAACACAAAACAATGAGCGTTTATGCTATTACCCATTTTTCATTTCTTTTCATTTATTGATATTTATCTCTGTACATTAAGTTCTTCTACTATTGGGTCTATAACTTTTTTTTTTTAAATTTGAACGTTTATTTAAGAAAAACATAGACAATAGTATTATTCAAAGTATTGCCCATGTGAAGCTAGACTTTTACCCTTCATTCTGGCAATTTGTGGATCCCATCACAGAAGGACTGCGCCGGCTTGGCAGCCAAGAATGAATCAAGCCAATTTTTCATATTCTTCTCTGATTTGAACCGTATTTCCGTGAGGGCGTTCTGCATTCACCCGAACAAATGGTACTCAGAAGAGGCACGGTCTGGGCTATAAGGCGGGTGGGGTAAGACTTCCCATCCACTGTTTTCCAAATAGTTCTTAACCGAAATAGCCGAGCCGGTGGGGCCGAGCGTTGTCATGATGGGAAATTATTGCCTCGTGTCTGGTCGCATATTCCGGTCGCATTTTCGGCTACTGCTCTCTTCAAACGGATTAATTGTGTTCGGGAGCATTGTCCATTGATGGTTTCACCCGGTTCTAGGAGCTCAAAATACAGCACACCCTTCTGATCCCACCAAATACAGAGCATTACCTTCGCGCCATGGATATTCGGCTTTGCCGTTGATTTGGTTGGTTGGCGAACCAAAAATCACCGCTCACTTATAAATCAGGCAAACCACTTTTGGAACGTTCGCTCAGCTAGAGCACGTTCACCATAAACTTCCACCAAAATACGATGTCTTTCGGCATAAGTTTTCTTCATATTAAAGTAATGAAAAAGAACTCCCCGCAAAAACACCTTTTCAGGCACAAAGTTCGACGTATTTGATTGAAAAACAAATTTTTGTTGCTTAAAATTAACGACATATACTGAAATGACGTACAATGGCAGTAGCTTTCCAACGCATGTTCCAATGGAATAATACAAGTTACGCCATCTCTTAACAAGCCGAAGCGCGAATTTAGTTATACACCCAATAGTAGAGGAGCAATATAAAATAATATACTATTTTAAGTGAAATGCTTGAATTTAAGTGATATCGAATTAGTTCAATTATTAACTTCAATTCCAATTCAGTTTAGAGAGTAAATTTGCAATTTTAAAATTCAATACGATTAATAATTTATTTATTTCAATACGTTATTTCAGTTCGATGAGAAAAAGGAGAATCAAGTGGTACAAAATTGTCTGTACTCGGTCTTAGTACACTGTACAACATGAATGAAGAAGTGCCTGCGTGACATTAAACATGCATGAATTGAGGGTCTTAAGGTAATATTACGACCGATCGACAGAAGGTGATCTCTCCATAAAAATAATTTGGCTGTTTCTTGTGAATCATTTTGAAGAGTAATAAGCACAATCTGTAGCCCAGGAATGCTTCCAATTCGCATCCTAGGAGATTCCGACGTTGTTCCGAGACATGGTCAAATCTAAGATAAAAAACGTACCGTGCAGCCGCGTTGATTGCTTTCGTCAACTTTTGCGAAGAAGAATAATCGCAGTCAGCGAACACAGAACCCATAACACACTTTATTACTTATTAAATTTGAATTCATCTTCTAGATCCACCGCGTGTCAATGGGTCACCGCATGGCCACTGGGGTCCATTTCTTAGTTTCTGTCAATAACTGAACTTTTGCATTGGAAATATATGTTTCTATGTAAAATTGTGTAATTAATTTCTTGACCTGCAATCAGATTAAACACCGTGCTTTATTGAAATTCGAGAATCCTTGCCATCCTCAGACAATTTATATTCCCCCCCATTCAATTATATTTTACCTTTGAGTGCATTGCATTAAGCAATTAAATTCATACCTCAGATAAAGTTGCACAGCGAATGCAAATGGAAACCAGAAAATCGGATATAAGTATCGGTTTGGTCGGGATTTCTGCCCACAAAGTATCGATTCAGATTCGCCAGCAGCAAAATCAATAGCAAAAACTTTTATGCAAACTAAATACACATTAGAAAAGGAATTTCCTTAGTCCTCATCTTCAATAAGGCTAAAGGTTGGCTGCGCCCAAAATATCCACGCCGTTCGGAAGAAACGTTTCGATTGAAATAGGTTTTCCTACGTCTAGGCTTCCGCTACGGATTCCGCTCATTGTTGCTTCGATTATTATATTCTCTTTTTTCAAGGGGCTCCCATTTCATTCGATAAAAATAACCTCCGCCCTTTTAGGTGGCGACGGTTGTACAGGGTCAAGGGTTCCGTGCGTTAATCGAATCCACCTTAGCGGTAAAGGATGACAGCAGCAAAATAAAAGAGGGGGGCTTGTATCGGTCGCAGTGTGGAATGTTCCAACAAGTGGGCTTGTTGCTTATTCGTTGGAAAATGTTTTTACCAAATAGCAAAAGGAAACCCGTCCAGGCCGCCATTCACCCCATCATTCCTTTAAAATATTGATCCCTCAATCAAATCGAGTCGAAATTCTAGTTTCATCCCCGGTTTTTGGCGATAGTCACATCGATGTAAGCAACTTGTTTGTCGGAAGAATGTTTTCACAGAGGGAGGGAGAGAGAGAGAGAGGAAGAGAGAGAGAGCAGAGTAAGTTATTTATGAAGTGAGATGCTGAGGCTTGAGGATAATAATAAACGCCTGAGATGATACGTGATGCCATTACATATTCACTACCACCTTGAGAGTTTTTTTTCGGAGAGTGATCTGGTGCCGGTGGGAATTCCCACCATCATTCCACTATAAGCACTCTATTTCATTATTTAGGGTTCGTGTAGCACTTGCGTTAGTCGACTAGCGACCCGGTAGTCGTTGTCATGATTGCTTCTTATCACATTTTCATAATTAACAGAATGACATTAGGAGAAAGTTATATGAGTCACGAACAGAAAGTGCGGTCGAGAGGATGGAGGTGTTCTCTGCACTGCATCTGTTAATCATTGCCGGAAATTATGGTATGCATTGTGCGGTTTTGGTTGCTGAATGACTTGATTTGCACCAGACATTGATTGAACAAGCAGAGGGGCGCAGTATTTTGCCAGGGACACATCTGGTTGGAAATCAAACTGATGAATTATGTATCATGGTTTAACTATACATGTTTTTCGAATTAAGTTCAACTGCAATTAAATCTACTATCCGTGACAGCCTCTGTCATTACATTCGCGCTGGTAAACGAGATGTTGTTTTCGTCTGTATCAACATGATGGTTCACGCGTCGCTGGACCGTGTGCATACACATGTTGATATTGGAGCATTGCTCTGTTTATTTACTTGCTGACATTTCTGCATACGGTACGAATTATTTTACTCACGTCGATGTGTTTTTTTCTGTATGAGTAGTTGGATATATTTTTTTTTACACATCGGCAGCAGAAAGCTACGATTTATTTTTCTTTCCACAAATTTGGTTTATTGTTCATATCGGTTGCTAAGCTCAAACAAAAATTTAGCATAATTTCAATTTTATGTACTTAGTAAGGCATCTCTTTGAACACACTTTTGAAACATATATATCTTTATTGACAAAATATTTGTAGGGTTAGCTCCTAAAAATGGTGCACATATTAACACAAGCGCGCGAAAAAATTGCAACATGCGTAGGTTCATCTTTAACTGTCAATATCTGTAAAATTCGACGAATATCAGCTGAAATGTTGAGCAACCCGCCACTGCAGTTTGGGTGTGATTAGCCAGTGCTGCAACGTTGAAAAACTATGTGAAATCATTAAAACACTGGTGGGTCCGGGACTTCTTCTGTCTAAACCCAGACATTGTTTCTGACAACTTGCATAGCAACTCACATGAGTTTAGGCTATACACAAACAGACTGAACAAATAATCCGAATTAAAAAGGAACATTTTTTTAACATGAATATATAATTCTTTCTGGCTTTATCTTGAATTATGTATGAAATATGCAACAATGGCAAAAGCCACCGAAATGTTGACCTTAAGCTCGTCCAAATTGGTTGACTTATTAGCGTAGTTGTGACGGCAGTGGCGTTGTGAGTATGTGCGTCGACTCGATCTCCCGGCCGGTACGACAGAAATAATTTTCATGGCTCCAACTCTTTCGAGTCACTGACAATGCTCAAAGAGTATAACTGTATAGAAAAAGCTTATCAAACTGGCCGTTCGGAGTCGGCCCTTCCACTCGTGAGAGAGCAATATCACGTATAACACGATTGATTGGTGAGAAACTAGACAGTGGCTGTCCCATATATATTGTATTGTATATAATGTATATTTTCGTATACCAGGGCTTGACGCAGCCCAAAAACTAATCGATTTGTAAGTCGATTGAACGGGGCGGCTTATTGATGAACGCTCGTGGTGAGATGACCTACTCTCCAAATTCGAGCGTTGCGTCGTTTGTACGCGACTGGAATTTTCCTTGTCGGAACCACAACTGCGACACATCGATGTGTACGAGACAGTAACTCGGTTAACATCGCTCTATACCTGTGAAGCTTGGCATTAACTTTGACTGCCTTCTCATTTCGAAAGAAATAAGGTGTGATGATGGCTCCATGATGCAAACCGCAGCAAACAGTCAACCGTCGTGCCTGCATTAATGCTTGGTCGAACTTGTGGATTGCTGTTGCTCCAATAGTGGCAATTCTTTCTGTTGATATATTGACGCTGAAGCAAAAATGAGCCTGAGGGTGTTAGGCTGCATTGTCGGGCCAAAAAAACGCTCACAGTTTAGCGGTTACCATACACACGCCATTCAAGTTTCAACGAGATATGTCAAACTTACATGTAAAGGGTGTTTTTAGTTAGAGGCGGAGAGCTTTAAATTGGCAAAATTGATTTCTGCGACAGCAGACATGACAGTTCCCGACTCTCGGTTGTTTTTGGGTTAGTTTGATTTTGGTAATTGTTTCTGACTATACTCTCAGAGCCAATGCAACGTTCTACAGGTATGGCCGTAACAGTGCGGCTTTCATCCCGGTAGAAGTACAATCGACCAGCTTTTCACTCTAAGAATGGTACTTGAGAAGGCTTGGGAGTTGCCAAACCCATCTACAGTCGTGTTGCAAAAGGCATGTGACCGAATTCCTCGAATTAAACTCTGGAGTGTTTCGCAGGAGTAGGGGATTGATTTCCCCCTTCTGAGGGCTATTTAGTCTCTATACACAAACTAAATCAACAGTTTTCACCGTGGGCGTTGGACTTTGCCAAGAGTGCGTCTTGTCACCTCTCCTTTTCATTGTATATATGGACTGGATTGGATTTTGCAGAGCAGCCGAGGCGAGGAATGTTTCACATTGGGAGAGTTGAGGTTAAGTCATCTTTTTTTTGCAGATGACTAAGTGATCCTCACAACTTCCCAGACGGAACTCTAGCGGGCAATGAAGACTAACATGGACAAATCGGAGGTTATGAAAATTTCCAGAACGCATGTTCTCTACATGTTAAAAGCTAAAGCATTTCGAGGTCCCTTTTACGAGTGATGGTAGGAGGAATGCTGAGCTTTCCTGTGGGTTTGGTCAATCTGGGTCAATTTTGAAACAACTTGGTAGATCTGTAATCAGGAGGGCCGAACTTGGTGTCCTACGAACTCAGTATTCGTTCCAACCCTCACCTACGGTCATGAAATTTGGGTAATCACCGAAAGAACAAGATCGTGAATACAAGCTGCTGAGATGAGATTTCTTCGTGCTGCTGTGAGAATTAGTGGCTGGGATAGGGCGAGAAACACGGCAGTGAACGAGGAACTCCACATTGAGCAGCTGCTTTTTCGAACGGTACGGGGCTATGCTCCGATGGTTTGGTCACGTGGCACGAAGTGCCCCTCATCACGACTTCAGAGGCGGGCGTTGAATTTGATTCCATCAGGTAGACGACCAAGTCAAAAATCTCGTCTGATATCGCTTGGGCATAACTCCTCATGAGTTGGACTCGATAGCGGAGGATCGACTTGCTTGACTACCTCCGCCACCCTTTAGTCGTTATGTCCTATCAACAGACAGCTGTTATGGCGGCCATTTACAAATTGGGAGCGGCCGACTTGAAAATTGAGAGCGAGGCCACTTCAAGCTCGGTGGAAACGGCCTAGGTTTCGGTTCAGCGGAAACGTAGCATGAGGAAACTTTGGCCGCCTTTACACGGTCACATCTCGTCGCATCACGGTCAAATTATGGAATTTCGAAAGCAGGCGATTATTTCTGTATTCCTCCCTCTCTCTCCCGCACATACTTTGTCTCTTACCCACAGATGCGTTACATGCATTCGAATGTCCGATCAGGGTTGCCGGTGTGCGACTCTAGTCGCAATTTGACCCGTTTTGAGGCCGAGGCGCGATTTAAGACCATAAAATCACTCCAGCGACTTTTTATATAAAACACTTTTTTTTTCACGAAACGCGTGGTTAAGTTCTCATAAGCAATAAACACAAAACTAATTATAAGAAAATGTAACTAAATGACTGCACCTCTCTTAAGCATGATAAAGCCTTAAAATTGGTAGCGATTGCGGACAATTGCTACTTTTTCTCCCGAAAAATTTTCAGCGGCAACACTGTGTCCGATACCCTACGGTGAGAATAAGAATACTCAAAAGAGAGGACAACTCACTCGAACGCTGATACGATTCCTGCACCCATGCCACACGGGGCCGCCCACAGCGACATCTTAGCTTCATCCCTCGCAGTCGTTGCAAAAGAATCTTATGGAATTTTACAGTCTAGTCTAAGTTCTAGTCCCCGAATTTAATTCGTTCAATTTACAGACCACGTGTTGCGAACAACACCACGCCTTATTAATGGCGACGATGACCCGTTTTTCCAGACTAATATCGACTGGCCCCACTGTCATCTGATCTTTTTTTTTTCCATTATAGAATAAAAAGCAGACAACGCCAAACTTAATTCTAAAGGAGAGGAAGGCTACGAAAGCAGTTGTGGAAATGTTGCGAAATTGTTCTGAAAAGTGCACTTAACAGAGCTGACACACGCCGATAGGCCGCCTCTCTCCCAGCACAGTGCAGTGTGTCAAAGACGATTACAAATTATTATTATATTATAGATCATTACAAATTACATTACACATAAATTTGTATTTCTTTTAAGAATTAAAAAAACTCAAACCTTAAACATTAAAAGCCCGGTAGATGACCACAGGGAGGACCACAGGCCTTCAATCGATTCAAAACAAGTCGGCATGACTCCGCATATCAGTATTCAAATTTATTGATTAAGTTCCTCGTTAGCATAATTTCGAATATCATACTGGAGTGCTCAATAGACGTATGACTTTCCTGTTTTGCATATGTATGCATCCACATCTCCATCCACACAATAATACCCTGGCCTCTGGCATTCATTCCTGCAGCCCTTGTCATTAATTTGACACTTATTCAGAGTAGCAAGTTTGCAGTGCCTCCTCCTGCTCCACATGCAGCGTCACTCCGGGACTGTTGAAAAGTGAAAATTCATCTCTACATCCTTTCACCAGCGATACCTTCCACTCTTCACTGCTCCACATTAATCATAGTTGTTCAATGTTCGATAGCACGCCGTGCCTCTGATTGATTTAACCCATTGTGCAAGGTATTCCTGGTACCTACGGTGCACTGACTGATGTCGAAGACATATATTACCTCAACTGTATGCACCACACTCGATTTATCACCACGACGTTGTCCCTTGTATCAGGGAACATCGATAACCAGCACGTTCAACTCATGAACAACTGGCGCACAAAGAATATAAATTTCCAATATGCTCCTCCCAGTTCATCACATCGAAGTATACGGGCAGAATTCATGGGAGTGGAGCAGTATCCTGCAGGATTCCGATTGCCTATTAAGTAACCAACGTATTCATGTTCTCTCATTCTTCACATGGCGAAGTAAAATTTAAACATGGGTATCACTCGACAACATTTACTTGACATCGCATAATCCAGTGGTGGCGACTTGGATATACGAGATTACCACGATCCTACTTACTTATTGGATTTAATATGAATCCACATCGAACGATTCTATGCGCTACAAATCACACGACAATGCAAACAAATCCTATTAAGTATCTGGTGTGGTGTGGCAGCAGTTTACCCGCCTTCATCCGACGCTCGTACTTTATTAAATCTCAATCACTCTCGGGTCGTGGCACATTCGATTTTAAAGGTGTGTACACAGCCATTATCCGACCGCCAGACACGCATCGCTCAGCCACAAACTCATTTAATTATCGAACACGCAAGCATTACTTCAGCTTCGTCCTTGAAGAACGCGCTGCATATGAATTTTAGATTAGTGTTGGTGGTGGCGGTTGTGCCACTGGAACTGGAACTGCCAGCAACTGAAGCACGAGAACAAACGAACTACACCACATCACAGCCTAGAGAAAGACAAAAACAAAACGAAAAAAAGCTAACGGCCGCTAGCTTTTTAAGCGATTTCACCATTTAATTCCTCTCCCTTTTCTCATCGCACACAAAAGGAAATCTCGCCCTAGGACACGCGGGATAATTGATTAAAAATCTGTCCTACATTCTATCCGATTGCAAACGACTGCTGTACGTATGTGTGCACGCGAGAATGAGTGTGTGTCTGTTTGGATGTGCATGAGGGGTGGAACGCGTCGCTGGGTCTGAGGCAATATAAACTAGCGATTCCCATTCAAAGGACTCGCTTCGCTTTAAATCGCCAATTAAAGACCCGGGATGTGTACACTCGATGTTGGACTTCTACCCATCAACCCAACACACCACTACCGCTATCACAGCCGCCACCGTGTTGCATGCAACAGTGTTACTTTACATGTTTACATGGGAAAATTTCAATAACTCGCTCACACCCGATCCTTTGCTTGTTTTCATGTCCTTCTGCTTTTCTCTCTTTTTTCCAGCACTTTTCACAACCGTGCAACATTTTGGTCGCGTTTCATTCCAACAGGATCGGGTAGAAAGAAGAAAAAAAAAAAACGAAGAAAATAACCCACCACAGCCATCGCCACCTATCGCAGGAGCAGTCATGCATCGGGTGGGTGGTTGGTGGTGTAGGCGAGCCGATATGACAGAACGGCAGCAATGGCAGGAACAACTTACTTAATGCGAAATGCCTAGCAATTCAGTCTACTGCTCGAGTGTCCTGTGTTATCTCAGAGAATATTTCAGCAAAAGGAAACATATGTATTCTATTTTTAATGCGAGAACGAGAATGCTTGCCCATGCGCACGGAGTAAATCACACTCAGGGGAAATATCCTTTCGCTACGAAACTCATCGTTGAGTACTTTCATTTCCTTTTCATACAGTCCGGAGTACGAAAATCTCAGGGACACGGCAGCTCTGCATAGGGTTGAAAAGAAGCTCCACTAGTTGTGCGATACGAACAGGAGCCACGGGATATCTACCTGATACCTTCCATGTCTACGAAGCCATTTGTTGTGTTGCTTGACTCAGTTGAATGTCGTGCGTTGTGGCAATCGCTGCGTTGCATTCGGTGTTCGGTGACTGACAGGATAACCAGTATTGACTTGACATTGTCTCTCTGTGCGCCTTCTTTTCAAATTTACTAGTGCTTAAACCTTGTACAGTGAGTAATAATTGCTTTTCGTTCAGTGTTTTCGTTTTCGTTTCTTTTCTTTGTTTGTTCCCAACTCCGTGTTTGTGTCTGAATACTATCGCACTTGCTGTGTTGAAGAAATGCAATTATACTGATGTGGGCTGTCCCGAGCATTCTGGTCACATAATAGTCCTGCAATAACACATTTAATATTTATTAATGCACCAGACTGGCTGGCGGGCCCGGTGCTTAGTGTGCTTAGTGGTTGGTGTTGTGCCTCAGTTTTGCTGAATCTGAATTGCGCTGTTTTAACCTGTTAATGGTGACACGGTTGCGTTTGCCAGTCGTCGAAGGGGCGGTTGTATTTGACCCAACTCTAGCAATGCAGTACTTTTGAGGTAAAATTAGAATACTAATTATGTTTACTTATGCAGATGTTATGCCTGGGCTTCTTTCGCCATGGACGGCATTTGGGCAAGGATTTTTTTTTTTGTTGCCTGACGTCGATAATGTTCTTCGGCTAATTGACTATTCAAAGACGGTCTTGTTTTTCTTTTGTGGATGTGGCATCTGCGTTCATTACTTGTGGCATTCCTTTTGACTCGCGGCAAACGTCGAGAATGATTTCAAAAAGAAATTTTAATCAATTTATTTCTTCCTTTGAGCTGCATTTCTAAGAATTTTTGGGGGGGAGTGTGTATTTGAGCCTGATACAAGTGCGGTTAATATAATTAGGGAGTCATTCATAAACATTCGGTTTTTAGACGAAAACTTTTCTGCTGATCATTCAGCGCTTCAGATACCGACTGCTTAATTAATTTAAAAGGGTTCGTCACCACGTGCCGCAGGTGGGGGTAAAAGTCGGCAACCAAACAATCTATGCGGAATCCATGAGGCGGTTTGACCTTCTCAAAGGTTCTGAGTCATGTGGATAAAGGCGTTCTGGTAGAAATTGTTGTATGTCAACGTGATTAAGAATACATCTCGTCTGTACGGATTTTTGTGGGAATCGACTTAAGCATTTATCTCGTCTAAAGAAATGCTCGCAACGCAGCTCACCTTAAAACATTGTCTCGCGTTTCGTTAAGATTCTGCATAGTTTTCATTTTCCAAGTGTCCTTTATTATGCTGCCCAAATACGTCCATATATTGTATGTGCTTTGCCGTGCTGGTCCATCGTCTGATTTGGAGTTGACATGTGTCCTCATGTCTCCAAACTCAAAGTCTCGCCTAAAAGAGGCAGTGTTTGTTTTGTGAAAGTTTACCCAAATCAATCAATCTTATTTAAGACTTATTTCGATATGCGAGAAAAAATGCGTAGAAGTTTTTCACTTATCTTGAGAGCTTATGAATGGATTCCAAAGCTGAATAGGATTTGCAAACTAGCAGCGGCTGTGTGTGTTTGAACAATGCACGTGTACGAATTGAAATTTGAAGTGTTTACAAAATTTTAAATATTAGCTTAGAATAGAAACAATTAGTCGAATGTGTACATCCATCGAAATTGCCATATTTCCACGAACAGAATGAAATATACTGTCTTTGTTTGACATTTATGAAGATGAGTGCTTTCTGTTCGTTTATGGCATCAATAACGTTTGTAACCGTTAGGCTCATCCAAAAAGTGAGTCACTTCACGTCAATAAAAATAACTTCCTCCCAGTTGTTGGTCCACAGTAGGTACCAGAATTCATTCATTTTGGCAGGGCTTATTATTTATCTTCGGAATTTGCACAAAGCATATTTACGAGTACTTCGTTTGACTAACAACACTCTCGACAGCAACAGTTCTGTAATCAGAGATTGTCCATTTTGCAGATGTCCTTTACTGAAAATTTGAAACTTGCGTTTGAATACTGGCTAGGGTTGTGGTTTTATAACAATGATGGTAGACTGACTTATATTTTACGACATTTTCAAATTTACCAAATCTACAAACAAAATGCACAACTCCCTGTCCCCCAACTCCCCCAATTTCAAATTATAATTGTATAGATAAACTTACAAAAAAGTGGTCAATTTGGGAGGGAGGTAGGAAAAACGACAAGTGCCTTACTTTGCGACAGTCAAAGTAAGGCACTACATGAATTGTGGGCGATACTAATGGCATTGTCAATGTAGTCTATTGATTGTGTACCGCTCATGAACCGAGTTCTTCCAGACAATTATCATTCACGCTTAGTTTGAGATTCGAATGAATCGTCAATTCGTTCGAATAGATCTATTCATTCGAATGAACTTTGAGTATTTTGACACTCGAATAAAAAAATATTCACTATCCGATGAACACTCCAATGAATTTGCCTTTGAAATATTTTGACATTTCCAGTTGTCAACAATTTGTCGTGACGATTTGCATGACAACCGTGGTTGATGCGCCAAATCGTCAATGTGAACGCTCGTTACAACCAAAGCGCAGACTTGTAGTGAGTTAGACAAAATATTTTGACTTTTCAGCCTGATTGATCGTCAGGTGTGAACACGTGTTGTACAACTTCAGTACATTTTTCATTTCCAATTGGGACTTCAGTGACTGTACATCGGCGGAATGAAAGATGACATCAAATGTGGAAAAATAATGTTGTCTCGATTTTTTTTATTTATAAAGACAATTTCCAGAGGTAGGGAGAATAAAAGCAAATAATGCAAAAATAAAGTGTTAAAGGAATGAATTTTGTGGATTTTGCGGATTTGGCAATACTGGTGCTAAATCTGAAAAACCTTTTCCCATCACCAAGAATCTTAGAATTTGAGACAAGTGTTCATGCGTCTCTTAAAATAGTGGCCTTTTTTGATGATTATTGTCCTCTTAGTCGGTGCATCCATACGCAAATAATTGCTGAAATCATCGGGAGAATTTCCGGAAGATAAATTATTTCTTTGCTTTATCCAAACTCGCTATTTTTCTTTTTTCCTGGCTTTTTCCTCATTTTCATCAATAAGTAAAACAGAAAGAAGTGCGCACTCCGCCATTATAAGCAAACTCTTGGAAGATTCTCTAAAAACTGAAGTCTGTCAACATCTATTGAGTGTGAACGCAAAGCATACATTTGTCGAGATGCCAATTTTCGCGACAAATTGTTGAGCGTGAACGCCGCTAATAACATTGGGCAGAACTTGGGCACATCAATTGCAATGGTTTTATTTATGAACAAAGCAGACTTCGAGATTAGTTGATACATTTAAACCATTTGAAGTTGACTCAGATTCCTTTTCAATGTCTGATACATCTCATTTCTTATTTCGCCTAAATAAAAGTGCTTGGAATAAGAGAGATTTCCATGTAGCATCGTCTTCAGAAGGAGGTCTGTAGTTGCCAGGCCTCTGGGCAGCGATCTGCAACAAAAGCGATCTGTTGCGGAAAATCTCTTACACGGGATTTTCTTCCATTAATCGAAACAGCGATTCTTTTTGCTTCCTCTTTTTCCAATTGGAACGTGATTGTGACCTACATATATTAACGAATCCAACGTATAATTCATAAACTTTATAAGGCCAAATCATAATGTCTCGTTCGCCCGGTCAAGCATTGATAGGCGTCGGTATGTGTTTTATCGAATTTACAAGAATGTTATGTCGACGCACGGCTCCCTCACTTTTCCAAATCACAATCAAAGGCTCGCGCTTCACAAGTTAAATGACTTAAAATGCATTTTACCAGAGGAAGAAAAAAGCCATTATTTCACATAAACTCACATATAGTTGCCTCAGCCTGTCAAAACTAAAAAAATCACCAGTAAATAAAAGAAAATTGTTCCACAACTGTCAAAAGCCCGAATTTGTAGAAGTAACTCCACCTAGAAATTTGTTCGGCCTGTGAACTATCAAAGCGTGATCGCTGCATTGTGACTTGTTTAATGGACTTACGTGTACAGTCGATTCCGGATAATAGCACACGTATGTATTTGTCTTTTTTGTCCATGTTATACTGGCGCAAAACCCTTAATTAGCACTTCGCTTAATGGCACAACCCGCTTTACATCACCCCAAAATATGACAAAACAAACGGTCCAGCACATTCGACACAGACCCATAGTTCGCTTG
This sequence comes from Eristalis tenax, assembly GCA_905231855.2. Classification (NCBI taxonomy): domain Eukaryota; kingdom Metazoa; phylum Arthropoda; class Insecta; order Diptera; family Syrphidae; genus Eristalis; species Eristalis tenax. Next base: position 3,138,542 of record HG993124.1, read on the forward strand.
ATTTCCAAGATAAGATGTTTGTTTTGAAATTGACTTCAAGCATATGAGTTGCTAAAACATATTGAGTGTTTCTGAGTTATACTTTACACTGCATTTGACTTCCTACCTATCCTGGAAGTTACCCACTGTTTTTATTTGTGTTCATGTGTGCGAGTTTGCTAGAATTTGGAAAGTCAACCCTTTTATTGCATTTTTACATTTTTCAAAGCGTTTGTAAGAAAGATCGGATGAAAGCAAAACCCGCTTAATGTCACAATATTTCATTTCACGGTTGGTGTGCTGTTATCCGGGTCCGACTCTATCCTACTTAAAATGTCAGAGCCCGCGCGTCTATTCTAGTCGTCAATTCTAGTCGACAGACAAAACAAAGCGACAAGAAAATGACCTTTAATTCGAATGATTCGAATGCCAACATACGCTTCAGTCGAAGGAAAACATTAACTTTCGATTAATTTCGGAACATTCGAATACACACCCTACAAATTCGATTCACTTCCGAAATAGAGTGATTTTCAAAATAAGGCTGATTATCGTTTAAATGATTAATCAATTATCAAGTACACAGTCTGCTTCACAGCTGCGATGACACTGCTTCTCAAACTGTTTTTAAATATTCTGCATACCTGACCACTGTGTCCGCTCCACTGTGATGAGCTCAAAGGAGCTGGCTGCATCATTCCATTTGTCAAAGATTTTAAATCCCTTAAAAATTGGATAAGTAAACATGATCTAGTTATCGGGGATTTTTTCAGCAAAGTTTAAAGAACTTCCTTAACCAATCAAATGAATAATATCAGTGCACTGGAGAAACAGACGATGAAACAGTGATCAACTGACGTGTTAGACTGACTGACTAATGTATATCTGTTTTATCGAATAGCTATTCAAATTCCAGGAATTCCTGTTTCACATACGTACATAACAAGAATATTTCATATAAAGTTTCGAGATTTTAGTCTTTGAAACCCTAGTGAAAATCATCAAGTGTGGACAAACACATGTGGGTGTGCTTAAGGTCCCGTGCCGTCAATCCTTTTCGAAAGGACTTCATCAGTACAATTCTCGCTGAATTTCTGTTTTAATTGATGAACTCTAATTGAGGTGGTGTCCACGGCGTTATTGCTTGATGCGTCGACTCCTACGCACTTGAGCCTACGTTGCCGGTCCGAGCAAAATATTTGTCCACTTTCCCATCTCTATGGAATCACTGCCTATGCTCAAAGAGTATAACTGTCTTCTCACATTGGTAGTTAGAAGTAGGCCTAAAACTGTATGAGCCTTCAATCCCTGAGAGAGCAATAGCACGCACAATACAAGTGGTTGCTGAAGAAGCTATGCCCTGGCCATCTACGGGCCGTAGTGCCACCAATATTATATTATTATATGTTAAAGAACTGATATATGGAGAGTTAATTTAAACTCTTTGCCCTAATTAATATTGACAAACTACTAAAAACAAGAAGACCAATACATGGTAGCAAGAAGAAAGATGTGTTTTTATACAACTTCAAGTGGAGTGAAATGTGAGACTTGTCGTTTATCATTAAAAAATACTATTTATGCCTTTACAATGTCTTTACTTACCAGTCTTTAATTTACCAGCTATCTGTACCCATTGAAGTGAATACAAAAATGTCGAATGAAGGCTATGTATTTGCATTTAGTGAATTGTGTTATTACATTTTCTTTTTCTTATTCTTAAATATATTCGTGCCGTAAAATACAGTCTTTTTACTCTCTCCTCGCATTCCACATTTTCTGCCAACTCTAAGTGCGTTGTTATAAAGTTAGTGGCGATTAGCAAGTCATCTCCATTAACATCATTGAAGATGTCCTCCAATTCAGACATTTTGCACATCAGATCCGACTTTGGCTTGGATAAACCCCACCTCGTTAAAGTGAAGCATCGTCGCTTCCTTGTTACACCAGGATCGCTGAGATTTGATCACCCAATTTCTGGTAAATATAACCTGCAAAGTTTTCCAGCCTGTCGTGTGATATCGACTCCATTTCTACATCTTTCCTTTGGAGAAACAAACGATGTGTGTAAATGCTTCCAGGATTTATCGATATACTTTTGAGAATTGTATCTAATAGGAGAAGAACGATTAACATTTAGTGGAATATTAGCAAGAAGGAACTACTGGTGAGAGTGTAATCCAATCCAAAATCGGGTAGGTCGTCCTCAGCAACATTTGAATTATTGGAAATAACTCCTTCGTTGTGCCCGAGAATATACGACCTCAGCATGTACTTAAATTCATGGCGGTCAGGGTGATAGTGAAGGCCGCCTTTTCTTCAAATTACACCAACGAAATTCTAAAGGACATCTTGGTTAAGAAGATAATGTTGGATGTAGTCAAAACTAAAATGTTGCCTTATATCGCCCAGGAGCAGTTTAGCTGCACTATTTGATTGAATAATGCCTGACAGCGGAGGTAATGAGTAATATACTGTAGGAAAAGCCAACAAATAAAAATACACAAAAATAATTTAAATACAGCTCAGTACAGCCCAGTAGAAGGAATCTTTTGCAACTGAAACTCTTTCGTACCGGCAGCCCTCTCTTAAAAATGCATAATATATTTTACTGTCGGTGTTACCACAATTCGGCAATCCTGATATGCCATGGTCCTGATTTGGGCGTAATTTTGCCAAACCACTATTGACCGAGGGCTTAATATTTGCCAATATTCTGACTTATCTCCTGACTTTTTCGATGACCCGCAACATCCACTAGCAAGTATCTATCATTTGGAAGAACTTTTGCTCCTCTATAGAGCAATTTCATTCTTGGAGCTATTTTTTTACATACATCCTACTCACTTAAGAAGTTCTTAACTACAACACAATCGCCTATTTCATAATATTTTTGAACTCTGTTCCGATCTTTTTGCTGCTTATTGTAGCCTTGAACCTTCTCCATCCCTGCTACGGACTTGTTTCTTAGAAATACAAGAATCCTCTCATTCTCTTTTCCTCTTTCAATTATTTCCTCTCTTTTTGTCTAACCTCGAACAATAATTCGTATTCCTGTGGTTCCTATTCTCTGTCGGCCACGCTCTTGTTGCGCTCTTCCTTTTTTTTCATTATTTGGATTTCATCCCGTGATCAATGCTTTCTTCGACATTCTCATCGTCGTTCTCGCGCTAAGTTCAACTCTATATTACGGCACGTCTTCACAGTACAAGGAATCATTTACAACTGAAACTCTTTCGTGCCGAAAGCCCTCTCTTCAAAATGTATAATTTATTTTACTGCCAGTGTTACCACAATGTTAATATATGGATGACAATAACTCTTACCTTTTTGGAAAGGTAAAGAGTTGTTCTATCCTATGATCCTCATTTTCTGCGTGAGCTCAGTCATGTCATTTAAAATTGGATCGTGGATATCCAAAGCTAAACCGTATCTCTGATGTTCATAACGTCGAACCAGTCCTTGGTCTGAAAAGTAGTAAAACAGAAAGTGGAAATAGTCATTGTTTGCATAACAATTAAATACAGCACACTTCATTTTGGAAAAATAATCTCTTTATTTTGCTCCTTACAAACATCTTTATAATAAATTTAAAATTTATAATTTTTCGCGCCGAAATCACAACCAATGTTCACATTCATATGTATAGAAGTGAGTATCAGCTCGTGTCGCCCTACGTCACTAAAAATTGACAGATAGGTGGCAAACAAAGCGGATTTTCATAAGTCTTGGGTGGACGGCTGGTGTGTAGCAGTCACACTTAGGGCAGAATATGCCGACAAACATGAGCTTGTAATCAAAGCGGAGATTGGAGATTTCTTGCAGAGATTTACTTAGTTCCGACAAGATGTGAAAGTATTGTATAGTGACATTTTCTACGGGCAGAGAGCGAACTGCAGTTTTAGTTATTAGTGTATGTCTTAAGAAAAAAAAATTAAAGAAACAATATTTATGAAGTCGATGTTGTGTGGTCCCCGTTAGATCCTGGTATAACTTCAGATGTTTGGTTGGGGTTCTCAGGCTGATTAATTCCCATTATGGCGTCCACTTAGTCATTCTGGTCCAATGTTGATTGATCGTTCTGCTCTTCATACTCTTCTGCCTATTCATACTGATCAGATTGAGTGTTGTTTTGGATCGAGAGAAGGCCAAAGTTGCTTAGTGATGAGGCATCCTGTGTCAGTAGACCATATACGGTTTGCATTAGCAAGGGTTTCAAATTTTAGCAGATGATGTGTCCTATCCCAAAAGAGTTTCTATCTCGTTCTTCCACTTCACAATTCTCTGGAATGTCTACATATGAAGAAGGATTAAGATATCATCAACCTTACGAAGGAGACTTTGCTCGATTAAGGTAAAAAAGTGACCCTGTACCAAATGTTTTGAATTCGAGCCCATTTTACTTTCTATGACATATACAGGTATACCACGATTTCATTGGTTTTGACAGGTTTGACGTCGAAAAGAGCTGAAAACGGAAGCACTAAAGGTGAAAAATTCAGACCACACATTTTGGGTCACTGCATTTATTTCGGTAACTAAAGTGAAATATACTTATAAAATAATTAGAAGGCCTACAAATAAATAGAATGTTATTATGTCATAAGCATAAATTGAAAAACTTTTCTCTCGAAGAGATCGAGAACTTCCTCATATCCTTTTGATATTTTCCATGAGTGATATGATCAAGGTCTTATATAAAGTCAGCTTGGTTCTACTGTCCATCGGCAGGAGGTACTCTGCTTTTGATCTCAGTGCTGATGTTGTTCGTACTATTTGCTTCGAAACCGAGGCAGACTAAGTCCTTGTCTGCATACCTAGAATTTTAAGCTATCCATTGGGACGCTCTTTTCAATGTTGTATATCCTTTCTTGGGGACAGAATATGGCCTCGTTCACCGCTAGACCCATGTTTAGTAATCATGTCAATGTCATCCGCGTATGCCAACAGTTGTACGGACTTCTGGACGATCGTGTCTCACTTCGCCATGTTAAAATCCTTATTTGACACTTAATGCAGCATCATCGTCATCCTGCTCAACCTGACGAATGTGAGGAATATCAAAACATAACATGGCGTTGCATAGCTCGTCGCTTTGCACACTGTCTTGAAATCGCCGAATGAAATCTAACGAAAAGGGCGATGTTTGTCGATTTGCCTTTCTTACATATTTTCCAGGATCTGCCTTAGTCTAAAGGTCCGCTCGATGGTGGACTTCCCTGATGCGAAGCCACACTGAGATGGACTTATCAGATTGTTTAGAAATGGCTTGACGTAACGGCAGAAAGGATCATATACGCGATGTTAAGGAGACTTATCCCTCTATAGTTGGCGCAATCAAATGGGTCTCCCTCTTGTATACGGCGACTTGTTCAAATATTAATCTTCACCAATCGATGGAAGTGCATTGTTACCGAATATGGCTGGTGCACTAGTGGTATGCATTAAATGGTTTTTCACATACATGTGACATATACACATACAAATATCAAACTTAAAGTGAAATGCGTCACCTACTATAAGTTCAAGGAGAAAAATTGCTTATAGCATTTTTTTTTTTTTTAATTAAAAAAAATATTTTGAGCATTTTGACGCAAATGGAGGTAGCTTCCTGTATTTGTTTGCGGTCGTAAGTCGAAATGACGTTATTCAATGTGCCGTCAATCGAAGTATTATTAACTAAACGATGGCAAGTATTAGTGCAGCATTAGTACTCCAACAGATTTAAGATCATCCGCTTACACAAGTTTGCCTCGTTGTCTATGGGCGCCCGTTAGTTGCTTATAGCAACAAACTCTGCAACATTAGGTGTGTTACCGTACTCAAAATAAACAGTACATAACGAAAATCTACGAAAGTCTGTTCCCTTATGAATATGGGTTTTATGTCAAACGAGCGCTCTCACGCGAGCGTAAACAAATTCCCCACACTGTCCATTTTAACACAAGAAATTTCTGTGGGCAGTTTATTTGATCGTTCTGTCAAATCAATTGATGTGTATCAATACACTCATAAGTGTAATTTAATTCAAACAAATTTATGTGACATTTCAGATTTGACATTTCATAAATGACATAAATTACACAATTGGTATATGTAGCTGCGTTCCCCCGTACGTTCCTCAGATTTTGCCACTCTCTCAGAGATGTTTATCCCCACTCCTTAAAAATTACGGACTTCCCAATTTGGTACAGAAAGTACTGGAACAGACCTATTGTGCAACTCTGCACAACAGTGTATCATTCTCGAGTTGGATTTTTCTGTGATGTATAATGACAACCAATGGGCAAATTTCGTAGATAGTTTAAGCCCCCCGACAATTTTCTTTCCAATAGTCTTATTTAATACAATTAGCTTGAATCGAAAATAAGTTAAAATAAAGGACACGAGTTTCGTTGCAGCTTTTGTTTTACCCTAAACTCACCACTGAATTGAAGAACTTGGAATGTGTCATAAACGATACTTCTTGACTCCTAGATCTTTCTTTTGGTTTAGGATTCAAGTGCTGTCTTCAGAAATATGACAACTTCTGTAGATTCGTCTTATTGGAAGTATTTCTTACTTCTTTTTTTAAATCTTTCTCGAGAAGGTCATGGGCAGTCGATTAGTATGTGCTCCATAGTGTTTTTTGTCTAGCCACAGTACCTACAGACTTATAAGACTAATTTTATGCATGTGGTAATAACATGCCCCGGAACCTGCTAGTGTTCCACATAGCAGTTTTTCTCGTTTGGAACTGTAGTTTTGTTCCACCTTCCTGTTTGATCCAGGTAAGTGAAGATCTGTGTCCGTATAAAGAAGGAGGGCACAATTAAGGTTATCTAAGCACCAGCTGAGGCTTGTTTATCAGTCATTTCATTGTGTCATGTCTTGGCACCGAAATCAGCTTCTGTCTGTTATTTCCTGTACCTATTTTGCGTCTGCTAATACGTATGTATATGTCGAAATGAGTGGATTTCTTGTAGCTACGACTGTCGCTAATGCGACAATAATAAAGACCCAACAATGGTTGAAGATTGCAGTCCGAGCAACGATACGGACATGAAAAATTACATTATGAGAAATATTGCAATAAAATATTTTATTTTTTATTATTATTTCGTCACACGCCCTACTTCCTGAAGAACTCTCGATTGTCAACCGAATTTCTCTCGTCAAACCAAATCGGATTTCTTGAATAGTCTCTGGGGCCACGACTTGAGGGTTGGCAAACAAAGTTTAATTATTTTCATTTTTCAACAAAAACTACGTCAGATTTTCGACTGAAAAATGCGCATACAGTTTTCTGCAACTAATGGTATAGTCAGCTGCATTTTTTTTTTATACATCCACTAGCTGTATTCCAGTCTCTCAAAGTATGGAAAAAAAGTACATATTTCGCCTGTGGAATATAAAACTTCGTAATCTTGTTCGCAAGAGAATCACCACTCGTCCCTATGGCAAAAGTGCTTGTCTGCAGTCATTCCTCCCGTGGTGGAGTTCTCAAATAACCAATCTGTTTAGAACATGAGCATGAATTATATATGATTCGAATAACCTTGAGACTTTTTCCGTTACTCTGGTCTTTAAATCAATGAATACACGACGTATTACCTTAATATAAACGACTTTCTCTGGGAATTTCATTCTGACGAATTGTTTAAACTTGGGATTCAAGCATGCTCGTATCATAGCCAAAATCAATGATTCATTTCGTCAATAACAACTTAAAGGGATTGAATTGGAAAATGATGCCCACACGTGCATTCGCAATTGTCAATATTTAGACTACGATTCCAATTAATTGAATTTAACCGTTATCAATTTGAGTTTATTTGATTTTGAATACATTTCTTCTCCACCGTCGCGTGTTATTGAAGTGTTAAATAAATTAACATATCGAGTGCAGTCACAAATACTGCTGATTGGTGGTCTAAACTCATCTCATTGTACGATCATTTTAGGCCTCGACCTAATGCTGTCACTGAAATAAAATTTCCATTCATTTATTGCGTAGCCAGGTCTGAGTACACATCATTAGTGCAATATGAAGTAAAAATTTAAATAAGGGGAAGCCGACTTCTCATTCATGCGAAAAATGTCTGGTCGGGGACTATTTGAATTCATCCGGCAGACAGGTTGCTCATTATATCCATCAACTAGTGCTGGAATCTGTGCATACAAATAGGATATGTTTTCAGTTTCCCTTGGCATCTATTGAATGCTGGAAATGGAGACAATATTCATTTATGTAGAGTCGTATTTTCTGAATTTCCGAAACTGCATTCAAAGGCACGTATAATGGAGCAGGAAAAAATACTGGAAATCCACCAACAGCGGTATTGAAATTAAAAAATATATTAATAATGAATGAGGGTATATCGGGTCTTAATGAGAAAAATGACTCAAAAAAAAAAAATACAAGCCATTACAGATAACTCGAAAATTGTTTTATTGGTTTGATGTGTTCCTCTATTACACACAAAAAAATTGAGATTAAGATAAAAGCATTTTGAAATTCCTCTCTTCCTTCCATGCGATTGCCACTTTATTCATCAACATTATGAACAATTGTGGATTGTGTGCTGGACAGCTTGTCAAAACGGCCATCTTTTTGTTTTGTGATGTCACTCAGGGTCCGCTTTGGGCATTGAACAGATATGGGCCGAGTTCATAAACGTCACACTGCGGCAGCCCTGCAAGATTTGCGTTTATAAATGTAAATAAAGTGCAGTGACTGTGCATGAGAGCAGTCGGCAAATGCGTTCATAAAAGCAATGTGACAGTCAAAATGCGATCAAATTGGCAGTGATTTTTGTTTTGTTGCAGGATTGCAGGGAAACCGAAAAGTGGACTTTTTCATGCTAAAATGGTTCTTACGAACATCATACGGAAATTGACTTAATTTTTTAAAGAAGTTTCTGTTATTTGGAACTTTTTTTTGACTTCCAATTCAATTTAGTTAAAAGCATGGCCCTTTTGCTGCTTATTTTGCCACGGTTTCATTATTTGATATTTTTGAAAGTCATTCAGTTTATTATATTTATTAAACATTAAACCTAGTATCATACTTTTCTATGATAGAGATGCCCAACTTCTACCTATCTCCCCCTCTTAAAATGTTTTAGAACCATTTTTGATATCGTTTTCTACAGCCAAATTGACCAATCAGATATTAGCGATACGATACTAACGTTATTTCGTGCATAACTGTCAAAAATTCATGAATAACTGTCAAAACCGGTCGTGGTGTTATGGGTATGTGTCGCTGCATGTGTTCAATTCCCGCCGGTACGTCAAAAAACACAGCTCCGCCTCATTCGAGTCACGGAAAATGCTCAAAGAATTATAACTGTCTTGAAAGAAGCTTCTCAAACTTGGCCGTTCGGAGACGGCATAAAACTGGTGGTGCCTTCTACTCGTGAGAGAACAATAGTATACATAACACGAGTGGTGGCTGAGAACCTAGGCTCTGGTCCTCTACGGGCTGTAGTGCCACCCCTATGATATTATTATTATTTTCCGATCGAATCAATCTTTTATGGTCTGCCGACTTTAACGAACTTCCCTTGAGCATCACGAAGTGTGAATCCACCCAATCGCGGTTGATGTTTGTTTGCTTCGTGTCCATTATTAAGGGTACAACTGTTCAATGTACCGGACACAGGCATAGAGGGAATAGGGAATACACGAAATGCCGGGACATAAGACCAAGTGTCCCTAAGGAGATTTGCGCGTAAAGGGAAGTTAAGACCAAGTGTCCGTAAAGAGTTTTGGCCGTCAAGGGATATTTCACTGTACTTCACTGTACTTTCACAGGTTCGCTTGTACTGCTATTTCTCATTCACTAAGCTCCTCTAGCAACCGACCGGCCTGTTAACAAAATTGGCAAAGACTTAACCAGAAATGAAGCATTACAGAGATACCCAACTTCACAGTTGATTGACTCCTAGTCCATCGACGCATTTTAGAGACTTTTTGTCAGTTATTCCCGAAATAACGTAAATGCCGTTCACTGATTGACTCTAGAAAATGATAAAAAAAATGGTTGTCAAAACTGTTAAGGGGAAAGAAGTTGGGCATCTGGATTATACTTCATTTCACGATGTAACATAGTCCCATAAAAAAGTCTAGATGTGTTCAAACACACGATCAAGGCGGCAATCGACTGAGTTTTCAATAAGTCGGTGCATCCGCAATCTGGCTTGTGGCACTTCTTTATTTGAAGAAACGAAATACCATTAATGCCTAGTCCATCAAATTGACCAAAGAAATAACGTGGCACCATGCTTCTGCAGTGACCTCCGTTGCCTGGTACTTAACGGTAATTTTCATTAACGAAAACAAAAACTCGACCCAGTGTTTCTACCGGCATGACAACATGGTTTTACTTGAAGGTCTTGAGAGTTTTCGCTTTATTAATAAAGCATACTCTTTTTTTTCGTAGTTGTTTAGTCGAAAGCGCGCTTCATCTTCGCAATAGGTCATCTATTTACAACATTCCTAGGCCAACACGAGAACGTGCGCCACACCACATGATCGAATGGCTTCAGTTCTTGAATAAGCTTCACCTTATGCCAAAAATTTTTTTGCAAAATTCGCCACAGGTCGTAGTTATGGGCAATCCTTGAAAACCCCAGTGGAATCGGCTGTTTCGGCTCACTTCGTTTATCCATCGTCTCTCCACTTCGACCAACACGTTGTCTCATTGGCACGGGAACGTCCAGCAGCGAACATTTAGACTAAAATTTTTTAACTCGAGCACGAATAGCTTGGCTACCGAATAGCTATGCCAATTACGAACGAAAATTGGCATAAACAATCTTCGTCGTCGACTAGCAATGTTGTCAATAATTACAAACCATTCTACAAGGGACATTTAATTATTTGTTAGCAGTCTCTCTTCGTGGACGTCACTATGTTTTTGACATGTACAGTGCGTTTGCGCTGTCAAGAGTTCCAAACTGGAAACACATTTATTTTAAATACCAAATTAACCCATTTGAGCTCTAACGCATCAGAGAATCGATAGGCCTATCGTCATAATTATTTTTTTTTAAATATTCAATTTTTTTTCTGTTAAAAAATCAAATGTTTACTTGGGAACATCTAGGAAGGACATCACTTTGACCTCACTTGCTTGAAAAAAAAAAAAAAAACATTCATGATAAATCAAGTGCCCATATATGCAAATGCATTTTTCACAAATTAAAGAGCCTTTCTTATAATTAATGAGAGCGAGGCATTCTCAGATAGTTCCATTATCCAAAAGGACGGCATAATCAAGTCATTATTATTTTGAGGCAGTGCAGAGACAGTGAAAAAGTTCTTTCAAACCACTTAAGTTAAGTCTGAGGCACTCCTCAACAGGATGACGAAGTTTGGTACGAAGTAAGGGGAGGGATGTAAGAAGCACAGGATGCGTTATATTGGTCATGTACCGTATAAAGACCGATGTCTGTGGCCGGTCATTAGTTGTTTTGTACTAAAAGGGTTTCGAAGTCTGTGAGGACTTTCGAGTGATGATGTACACATATGAACATATGGCCTGCATTCATGTGTTGAAGGGTCTAATGATTAAATTAAAATCTTGCAAGCCTACAATTAATTTGGGACTGGTCTTTACAAACATTTGCCAACATCATATTGCCTTTTGAATTCATTAAAATAACGACGATAATGGGCGAATTGTGGGAAGCATGTCCACATAATTCATAAAGGCAGTGTTGAATTTGTGCCCGTGGTGTGGAAAATGTCTTTGTCAGCTCCGTCGGGGACTCAGTCGGGATTTTTGGTCATGCACGTCATAACACAGCGAATAAACAGTATGTTCACATCTGAATCGGACCACTCGTTTAGAAGAGTGACCCCCACAAACGTGCAAACATCCAAAACAAGCAAATTTAAAATATGTGCTCCTTCCAATCGAAGACAAAATCATTCCCATTTCAACACAGTCTTTTCAAACAGTATGAACTTCCAATCAACACCAGTCTGAGAACAAGCACTCAAGGTGAAGAAACAACACGTTGAACTCGTTCAACTTTGAAAGCAAAAATAAAATAAAACGCTTCTTACAATCATGTTGTGCATTTAATTTACCGAACATCAATCAGTCCCAAAATCCATCCTATCCCAAAAAAAAAATCCAATCCAAACAACCTTGAAACACAACTCGAAGCACAAGTGTTACGTTCCCCCCGCCCTGCACAAGCATGCCGGCCTCCTTTTTCTATTCCCTACATCAGACCCTTGTTTACACCTTTTACGCAGTTCAACCCCGACTCTTTTCAATGTTCGAAAAGGGTGAGTACCACTTAATTGTGAGACAAGTCGTCTTCTTAAAGTAATCAAAGGCACAAAATGGGATATAATCTCTCACGTAAAGGAGGAAGGGACTCTTCCTGAGAATGAGAGTAGATCCTTCCGGAATTCAAACATCCCCCAGCTTGCACACTTTTCAACATATTCTCCACTCCGTTGTTTGGTCATCCGAATTTTACTTGACTTTCTTCTTTTAGTTTAACCGCATCCACAGCATCCACAGCGTCGACACCGAGACCAACTCCGACCTTGCTTAACGTAGCTTAATAGTATTAAGCTAAACCACAAGGTGCTTACTACCCAGCTTAGGTCAAATCAGTTTCAGTTTGTTTGCCCGAAGCAAAATATGCTCTCGTACATGTTTAAACCTTATCTCTCAGCGTCCTTGCTAATGACATAAAAAAGGAGCACGCCCCTGCGACTTCGTGTAGGGAACCGGAATGGAGTCACCGCTCAAAAGCGCACATAGCACATCGGATTGCAGTCACCCTCCACCCCCGTGTGACGCAGATATAATTTACATTCAACCACCAGGCCAGGACTAATGAAACCAATAACGGTGTATATTAGTGAATATTGATATTATTGCCGCAATATATTTACCTGGGGTTGCTCCGTTTATTGCTCCAAGTGTGAAGGCACTCGAGACTACAATCAGTTTAATGGCTCTCGGGATTGGAGCGGCTTCGGAATTAGTAGGTTGCTATGTGCTATAGCCGTTTGTACATTATGTGTCCTTATGAAGGCGAGAGCACACCTTTAGGTGGTCCTTCTGGCAGGAATTATGGTTTCCTTTGACGGCACTCAGCGTATGCGGAGTTACGGTAGCTAAGTTCATTATGTCGGCAAGGGGATTATAAATATGCAAATGCCTTACAGTTTCAGGGTCGGAGAGTACTCATCGTCGTGTTATTCTTCGGTGAAAGTTATAAATCTTCAGGCCACAATCGTTATGATCGTTCATAACTTACATTTGTTTCTTTTAATTATCATTTAATGGATTAAGTTGCCTGGCACAGGGCTTGGGATTGCTGCCGCAGGGTGCAAATTGAAGAGTTCAAAATTGTGAAGGCTTACACTGGCCGATAGATAAACTTAAGTGCTTTGTTCAATGTCCGTTGCAACAGTGAACTTTGAAATGTGGCCATATTCTGATTAGATTCACATAACTTGACCCACAAGTCAATTTCAATTTGATTTCACATTAAATTGTCTATGATCGAAATACATTCTTATCTTCATGTCGAGAAATGATCCCAGGCAATGGGCGGTAAGTAAACTCAGACAATTAACCATACCCACTGAAAGCTGCGTGCCTTCGCGAGTACATATTTTGGTTTATTGTGAAATTGAGTCGAGGCAACCTCATTATGTGCAAAGGACAATTGAATAAATTAAATTAAGGGGCATCAAATTCTAAATGCTCCTTATTCCATAAAACAACACACAAATGGATTTGAAATATGATTTTCAAGCGCAGCGGTATCTTACGCCCACTTTTTGCAGATACTCAAGCAATTCAAGGCGCCTGGTACATAACGTTATGTGTATCTCTGGAGATTTAGATGAAGTGGCTTGAAGGCACACTCTCTTTCATTTATGCATCATTTATCTGGAGAAAGGAGATTTGAAGATAAGGAGGTGTGGGTGAGGGAGGTTAGTTTGGCGCGAAGATCCATTGTGTTGCCACTGCAGTCGAATGCTGGTCGTTACTTCTGGATTCATTTCGTTTTCTGTATTAACCTCCAGATTCTCTATCAGATATGACCGACAATAATAATAAGAATAAGGGTGGCGCGACAGTCCGAGGCGCATCTAGGTCTACCACTCGTGCTATTGTTCTCTCACAAGTGGACGGGACCTACAGTATGCCGACTCTGAACGGGTGGGAAAGGTAGTTGCAGAGTTGGAAGGAAGGTGTCACGGCAGGTTGGGTGTTATAAGTACTCCGATTAGCAACGGTTTAAACAAGGTGTTCATTCTTATTCTGTGAACCACTTTTGACAAGATCTGAATTAGTTACGATAAGAATACTGCGGGTGGCGCTACAGCCCATAGAGGGCCACGGACCAGCTTCTCAGCAACCACTCGTGTTGTGCGTGCTATAGTTCTTTCAGGAGTGGAAGGGACCTACAGGTTTATGCCGACTTCGTATATTCTTTGACCATAGTCAGTGATTCGAAAAAAGTGGGGCCTTGGACATCATTTTTTCGTCCCATTCATCCTAGGCAGCGTAGGCTCAAGTGCGTAGGGGTCGACACAGCAACCCACAACCCCACGGGCGACACTTTGTATCATTTATAGGTTAGGTTAGGTTGTGGTGAGTGACGGCAGAAGGCAGTCACACTTAGGTTAAAGTACGCCCATTGCGATACCACGTGGATTAATTTCCCCTAAAAATCAGAACCAATTGTTGCTCACAACGAAGCGATTTAGCTGGCTAATACTAACGCCACTTAGCTCATTCAGGTTATTGAAGTGTGGGAACCTACGTCTTGCCAGGGCGCTACACAAGCAGAGTAGGTGATCTATGGTTTCAACCTCCTCTTCATCCATGCAGCTTCGACAGAAGTCATTATAGGGGACACCCAACCTTCGGGCATGAGTGCCAATTGTGCAGTGTTTGGGTATGACGCCGGTGAGCGTCCTGAGTGCAGATATGCTGAATCTAAGCAGATTGAGAGATCGTTTGTGATTGAGTGATGGCCATGTATCTATCGGCATGTGATACCTTCTAGCCATTTACAATTGGTGGTGTTGATTGTGTTTATCTCGAGTAGATGATAGGCTGTACCGGTTGGCATGGACGGTGGAACAACCTCAGTGTTAGGGAAGAAGAGGTTCTTCTTCTAATCCAATCCATTTCTTCGCTGATGACAGCACCCTCCGCTTTTCATATTCGATCCAACGCTCAGACCCCGCCCTTCGGCCGTGGAATTTGAACGGCAGCATGTGTTATTTTAATTCCAATATTAACAACGCAATAAATTGGGGGAGGACAACGGAGGGGAATTCAATGATGCCTGCTCTCACTCGAGCGAACCCTTGTAAGTCAGCCATTGTCCAGGAATGGCATCTGTGTCGATGAAACCGGAAAACTTTCCATCCTTGGTGTGTGTATCAACACAACACTTAGTTGGAACGATCACACATTTGAGGTAGCCAAAAATGCTGCGAAATATTTAGGTTTCTTTAATCGATGCCAGAAATATTTCACACCCTCTGGTTTGGCTTCAATTTATAAGGCGTATATCCGCCCCAAACTTGAGTACAACGCAAGACCAGCGTGCACCTACTGGATAGAATCCAAGAGCGAGCGATAAAACTTATAAGAGAAAACCATATTTTTGTTAGACTCGCTCGAACATCGATGTACCGTCTCTTCTTTGCGTATTTTATCGCTATTTAGACACTCGATGCTCAAGTAAACTGCATTCCTCCTCCCCATGAATTCACCCGCAATACCCGTCTCGCCAGGAATGCTCATCCGCCTGCTTATGTTAAATTTAGAAACTCGTTCTTCAACCGCACCACACGAATAAGGGCTGCTCTTGCCAGCCTAATATTTCCACCAGACTACAATCCGCAAATATTTAAGATCATTGCGCACAGGTACCTCCTCTCTCCTTCTCCCACTATACCTTTGGCCGTGCTGTGCCTCGACTGCGAACACGTTTTGAAAAAAAAAAAATCAGAAACACCAACTGACCAACGTTTCCTCTAAATTCCACCATATCACTTCTTCTTCTCGCTTTCACAACGAGAGAGCGTTCTAAAGTACAAAATGCCAATTTCGTTGCAATTTCATACAGCATATCGGATGAAGGATGTGTAGCGCGTGGGGTTGGAGCTTAGTCGTCTTAGTCAAAATACACGCTGTTCTCTGTTAATTTGTTTCACGTAGCTTATTTTATTCGGTACAGCACAGCAGACAAATACACGTGCTGTACAATGGCACCAGTCAGTTCCAACCCTAACCCACTTTTTCCCCATTTATTGTCTAATGACGTTCTGCAGGAGAAGTGTCAGAGGAGATATCTTCTCTGGGTCGAGGCGATAACCGAAGTGGACTTGGATCAAGATTGTATAGCAATTATTCAAGTGAGTATGGGAAACCCACACTCGAACGTCCATTCAAAACGACTAAGCTTCTAAGAAGCTTTACGTGATACTCGTAGTTATTCTGTGTAAACAATCTCTCTGACTGTGGATGCGTGATTGTCCATGATTTGCTACATAAACGGTGCTAAATCAACAACTTTCACAGCTGGCTTTGGACTTCGTCAAGTGTGCGTATTGTCACCTCTCCTTTTAATTATATAACAATACTGTCGCAGCCGAGGGAGAGTTGAGGGAAAGCGGTGGAACCGAAGGTCCTGAAGATCTCCCACTGCAGTTGAGAAAAGAAGTTTCAGAGTAAAAGTTGATACAAATCATTTGAGCAAGAACTATTTATGAATGAATTCTAATAGCATTTAAATTGCAAGTCTGAGACGTGTTGCAAAAAAATCCCAAAACTGTTCCTACCAAAAAGTAAACAGGGTAGTTACATAACGAGCCAGTAGAATCGTCCAGAAGAAATCCCCGTCCCACAAACAGAGCAAAATACTCGCAACAAATTGGAATCCTTAACCTTCCGTCCGAATATTTCAAAATCCCCTTGTCGACGATTACTGCAAAGTCCAAAGTTACATCGTCACTCCAACACTCCATGTTCTTAAGGAATTTGTCAATACTCCAAGGGAATATGCCAGTCAGACGCATTAGGATTTCATAGGGATAACATCCAGAAGTGTCAACTAAATCCTACTTTCTATTAGAAACGTGCGTACACGTGTTGTGCACTGCATGTCACATCGGGTCTAAATTCTTTATTATTCATGAAGGTTTCACACAGAATGTTCGTTAGCTGGCATTAGTAACTTCCTCAAAGCCCGAAGAATAAATGCAGTGCATACCTCGATAATGAAAAATGGTGATTGACCTGAAAAGAAAATACTGTAACTTGCAGTGATTGATTGACGTCTGTCATCTGTCATCCACAGGTCATCGAGGACATCTGAGTCCTTGGTCTGTCCAAGAGGCATCACAAAAAACACTAGCCAAAACCGTAGGTAAGAGCAATTAACGTGTTCACTCTGATGACCCTCTGTTTGCCGTAGGAGTGAGGAGGAATGACAATTATGCCAGAACTTTGATCGATATGGGCAAGTTCATCATAAAATGTTAAGTAAACATGTTTAGGACACAATATTGTTGCGTATGTTGATACAGCACCCATGTTGTTGCTGTGCAGCTTTGAGTGGTGGGATCCTACAGTTTTATGCTGATTCCGGTGAAGATTGAGAAGCTTTTTCTTGAAAATTGTACTGGCAACGAGAGAGGTGGAGACGTGAATTGTTGAGGTTGTTCTTCGGGACAGGCATTGGATGTGGCGAAGGAGTCCAAACATTACAGTGGAGGTCATATTGTAAACACAGTTGAGGCAGTACATTCTGTACCACATTTAAACATGACTACAACCGCAGAATATGCAAGGGTTCGTGTTTATTTTAATGAATTTGTATTATAAAATCATGCCAAATGTTTACCAAATCAGTTTCTTTTCACTGAGCTTTACTGAGCTATTCGACTACGAAGCAAAATGAATAAGTCATAAAAATGCACACTTCGCGATTTTAGTTCGACAGATTAGAGGGCCTTATGGTAACCTCTGGTAACACGTAGTTCAAGCAGTGCAGTAACATGAAGCAGAATGCATCGAACACGCTGTATTCACATCTCAATGATACCCACCTCCTTCATAGGACAGAGTTACATTCGTGGGTGAACCAGAGCCATTAACCTTAGTCTGTGTCGTTCTCAGGAGGTCAAACCTGTTGTTGATCCCCTTGAATATGTAATACATTACAGAACGCTATACCTGGTCAATGTGGTGTTCAGGTCGATTGGTCATATACCTCGTTCTCCCGTTAATCCCTTTAGTGCTCTGGCAAACCAACTGCGCTTAAGCGAGTGCCTCTTGGTGTATGTTCGGTTTTATAATCAGCCTTGAGTTGGGTTCGCGCCTTCTTCAAGGATGCGAATGGAACCAGGATGACGACAGGATTGGTCGGAGTCTGCGAAGTGAATCCGGATGTCGGTTAACTTCATTATCGCGATGATGTGTGTGCACCGAGCCTTATGATTTGTGAGTGGTTCAGTATGCAAGTGTGGAACTTGAAGGGCAGCAGGGTACTCTGGTTGCGAGGACATCTCTTGCCACAGATAAAGTTCGCATACGTCCCTTACAGGTTCACAATATGATTCTTCTGGTACTGACCATTTAGCCTCGAATGGCGTGGCCACTCCATCGTGGTGTTCGTGGCACGCATGACTTTTGCGATGGCACTGTTTATTTCTACGAATTCAGTTGCGGATGCAAGGAGTGCTTCTAGCTTGTGACGATCGACTCTAAACTGTTCACTTCTAATGTGAGATTTGTTGGCAATAATCGATTCGTTCACAGGGCCGTACGTATAACTTTGGAGTCGATCATTTTGCGCTAACCAGTGATGTGGAGTAACGACTTCGTTTTAGGATCGACCCGATACTTCAATAGCGTTAACATCACCAATGACAAGGTTGGGCTTTCATCTGATCCTGTCCGCGAGTGATAAAACAATACTAGGCTTACATCACTCACATCTTCGCATGCTTGCCGTCGTCCTCAATTATTATTCTCGCAAATATCCTCAACAATTATGTGCTGTGAACCACGTGATAGCGTGTAGCCTTGTCCAAAACCTTGGTGAAGGTAGTCTTCTGTCTTACGAATTTCTTCGAAAGTCAATGAAGACTGACTACAGAAATGATCATGTGAAGCATAGTCTTAGTGAAGATCTCGCTGAGTTCACTACCGATCATCGCCATAACACACCTATCATCTGGTGTCCTGAAAAAAATCTGACAAGCTTCGCAGAACTCCCCATATTGCCGTGTCTTGACGAAAATGTGGTGCAACAGTTTCGATGAATGAAAATGTTTCACTACAGTTCCAGAGAGTCCTGGGCCCAACTTCTACTTGAGCCGAAGTAGGGTAGGGAAAGGGGCTGCTAGTGAATCCACCAGCACACCTAGGCCATATTGGTCCATTGCGACACCCACAGTCAGGCCACTACCACCGATCGACCACTCCAGTGATAGTGCCGTTAATTTGATCCCAATGGCAAGCCAGCATTAAAAACCAAATAAAAACGTATCAACTTTACTTTTACTGGGATTCGAACCGGAGAGCCCACTAACCAAGGGCAGGCACTCTACCAACTGCGCCATCCAGTCGTGTTGAGTCGGAGTTTCGAAGTTGGCATATTCTTACCATTACGGGTGACTCGAGAGCGGTGTTGCAGTGAATTATGACAGTCGATAACTCACTCCCATTACACTCACCACGCCACGGTTATGAAATACAGACGAATTCCATGCACCCAATGAACATTATTCTCCGTGCGTTCTATTTACACTAAAAACAAGTAGCATCGAAACCTCTATCGTACGTTCTGCCTCATTTTCAAAGTGATTCCGCCATCTACCAAACGAGCTAAATTAAATTAAAACAATCTGCGTTGAAGCCAGCCACGATCCGTATGAATTAAGGCTGCAGATTCTATTAACCCGCAACTGCTAAGGGCACTGTGGTGTACCATTTACTGCCAAAATATAACACCCTCGCATAAGCTCCCTTCTTATATTCTATGCTGCTTGCATTGCAACGCACAGAGCTTCATGCCCAATTAAGCAGAACGGTTTGCAGTTGATGCTCTCAGACTAACCTCAGCATCCGCAACCGCAATGGAGAATGTTTTCGCGTCAACTACGGCAATGCGGTTCTAATGGCATCTAAATTGCTGACTAAGGGATAATTTAATTTCCATTGGCTACATGTGATGGAGACGTGACGAGCTGGGAATTTCAGTTTTTGATGTACCCAAAATATCGATTGTTCGTTCGTTCGATGGCGAACTTTAGAAGGACTCATTGCAAAAGGAATTGGAAATCAATTTGGGATATAATTTCAAACGAAATAGCTAGAAGGTAGCAGTCATTAGTAATCTCTGGCCGTGACTGGTTTGTTAGTTTGAAACCACTCCGGAAACCAGTGGTTAATAAAAATCAATTCAACATCCCCCCACACATACACACACAATTTCAGCAAAATCTTATTTAAAATACGCACTGTCGTAAGGCACTTAACTCACAAGCATAGAAAACCCCAGGTATATAAAGCCCATCGCTCGATTCTAATTAATTGTCCCCTCCATTCAGACATTTTCAATTCCTCAAATCCTGACCAACTACTCCACTCCGTAGCTAAAAACTTCATTAAATGGATACAACAACTTTAAGCCTTTAATTAATATTCCTCACCTTTTGCATGCGGATCCCTCCGACTTGTGAAATCCCAAAGAAACGGCTGGTGCTCGCACATAAGGCATCTCCAGGAGCAACAGAGGAACGCTGGGAAGACATTACTGCCTTCACCCCTTAAATTAAGCAAACCCCGTATTTACCAAGCGTACACAGGGATGGAATATAACTTTCAAAACAATCTTTAGCACTTCACTACATTACCTCGAGGTAATTAAACAAGTACAGGTGTATACTATACACCGCCAAACCAAAGTAATGGCGGTGAACTCTTTTATAATTTGTCTTGACAAAAACCTGTCAAAAGATCCCCAGGAGAGTTAATTCGCATTCGCTGCCGTGCTTCTGCACTCACATTAAGCGTTTTAATTTCGAGTTTAATTCCTTATTTTGCTGTACGTAATTACATTCTATTGATTCCCTGCGATGTGAAATAAATCCGTGTATCTGGCGAGTGACTCTGGACAAAGGTGTATCCAATTCGATGAAATTGAATCCCAATGAACATTCAGAATGTGTTTCCTAATTAATCTAGAATTGCTTTCCATGTAAACAGTTTTACTTATTGGCAGACACTTTGAATAGGCTTTCGGTTGGTTTTCGTATTTTTTGTTTTGTTTTTGCTTGCTCAAGAATGAACTTGCGAAGGGAAATCCGTTTGAGGATTCGTGCTATGACTCACTGAGTTTGCCATGATATCCCGTTTGGAAGAATGAGCATTTGGGCATGCCGTGAAAAGTGGAGTAATTTAACTTCACACTCGAATTGGTTAAAGTAGCGCGTTGGTGGGTGAGAAGGTGGTCGCTTTACTCAGTAAAGCGGATTTTTTAAAGATTAGAACTGATTGAAGGAAGTTCAGGCAGTTTTTAGACGCTTTTTGGTAAACATTTTGTCGATCGTAAGAAAGAAGGTTGATTGGATGTTAGGTTCTGATCAATGACGGGAGTCGAAGGAATAGACGAATCGGAGTCTATTCAAACCCTACAACTTCTCTTCTGAGTCATTGAGCAGAAGGGGGTGGAATTGTTATATTAAATGATTAAGATTAGAGTTTATCCTCGTATGCGGTTACATGCCGCCACAGATAAACTCGACGACGCATAAATAGTGGTATTATTAAAGTAACCATAAGCATAAATTCTCCAGTGGTACATAAACGCAAATCTGACAGTTGGAGATGGTCTCCCAAAATACACGATACCCACTTTCAGGCTTATGCTTAAATTATTTTATTCCAACAAAAGGTCGGCGTCACAGGTATGTGAACCGTCATCGTTGTATACAACCAGCCAGCTGCATAAGTGAGCTTATGCTAATTTTCTCAGGACCTACCAGGTTCCGCGGCACATATTCGGGGTCCGGAAACCTCGCGAAACAAGTCAGTAGCGCGACAAGTTTATTTCAGTATTTTCGGTGTTCATTTTCTCATTTTACCTCCATGTTATGATGTTCTCACACTGTTCCGACGGCCATTTAAAAATTGAGAGCTAGTGACATTTGTTGTGGCGGGCATAAATTTGGCTTTTAACTTTTGAATTCTCCGCGAGATCGATTCAGCACCCCTCGCGCATAGGGGCTTAACATCATCTGTTATAATTTATTTTGTGACACTTGCAATCTCTTGATGATGAAAACATCTTCTAAAGCTTGAAACGCTTTTTCAAACAAACCACGGATAGACATCAGGCACAGGATGCCTCATCACCAAACAACTCTGGCCTATGATCCACACCAAACGATCGCTTAGCTTGATCAGATTAAGCTGGCCAAAACTCAGATCTCTTATTGGCGTTCTAACAGGGAATTGTGCCGTTGGAACTCTGATCACCCAACGCAATATTAATTTTTGTTTTTGGACTTGTTCCAACCATCTCTTCCTGGGTCTGCCAAGCGGTCGCCTACCTGATGGAATCGCATTCAACGCTCGCGTTGGAAATTGTAATGAAGGGGACATTCTTGCCACGTGACCAAACCAACGAACGTAGCCCTTTACGTTCGAAGAAGCAGCTCCTCAATGTTGAGATCCTCGCGCACTGCCGTGTTTCTCATTATATCGCGGCGAGTAATTTCCACAACAGCACGGAGAAATCTCATCTCAGCAGCTTGTATTCGTGATCTTATTCTTTCGGTCATTACCCATATTTCATGAACCTCCATTCCAACATCAGCACAAACGGCCACAAACCTATCGAGTGCGCGCTTCAGTTCCATCTGGGAAGATGTAAGGATCACTAAGTCGTCTGCAAAAAGAAGATGACTTACTCTCAAGTCTCCCAATGTGAAATATTCCTCGCCTCGGCTGCGCTGCCAGTCCATATATACAATGAAAAGGAGAGATGACAACACGCACCCTTGGCGAAGTCCGAAGCTCACGGTGAAAGGTGTTGATTCAGCACCGTTAACCCGAACACAGTCCGTTAACAACCACCCTCAGAAGAGAACCATCAATCCCATACTCCTGCAGACCACTCCAGAGTTTACCTCGAGGAACTCGGTCATATGCCTTTTTCAAATCTACAAAACAACTATAGATGGGCTTGGCATACTCCCAAGCCTTCTCAAGTACCATTTTTAGAGTGAAAAGCTGGTCGGTTGTACTTCTACCGGGACGAAAGCCGCACTGTTCACCCCCCATCCTGGGCTCGATTATAGCTCTAGAACGCGCTTCCAACACCTTAGCGTAGACTTCCCTGGGGAGACTTAAAAGAGATATGCCCCTGTAGTTGGAGCAAAAGTGGGACAATCACCCCAGTTTGCCAATCGCCAGGTTTGTCACCACGTTCTCAGGCCACTTCAACGACACACATAAAATACCCTCTTTACCCATTGTCTTAAACATTCGACCACAGTGTGGAATTTAAACATATTTAACTAATAGTACGTTAACACCGCACCCAAATGTTGCATTTCGACTAGTGTCTGCATTCCAGTCCAAATTCTTCGCATTTCGCCATACATTTCCTGCGTTCTGGAATATTGCATTCCAGCGAAATGTTGAATTTCGTTCTATTTACAGATTCAGCACGTCATTTAATGACTTTGTAGCCTGCTGTCATAAACAAAAAACAGCTGCCAACGAAACAATTAATTATTTCAAGTGATAATTACATTATTTTGAGTCAGCAACATATTTAATAAGTCTGAATTAGTACTTAAATCCATCCATAAATTAATACAGCCAGCGAAAATGGTTCAAACACTTCTAATTTCCAATCAGAATCAGAAAATACCTGTTATCCAGTCTGACATTAGCTGTCATTTGAAATGCTGAATGTGCAGTGGGAAGGCAAAATTGGATTTCGAAATTTTTTCCCGAAATGGTGGATTTTTGGGCGGTGTAAACGTACTATAAGCCAAGAAATGAATTTTAATCAGAGATTTGGAATTGATCTTTTTAATTTGAGTCCATCATCACATAGACGATTTCCGTACAGGCAGAATTAGAATTTAGAATGCATATTGTAAGCGGCTCATTGAAGACATAGTTATATACACGTCTTGGTTGGTATACGAGGTTTTTTTTATCGAAGATTTCTTTCTGAAGAATACAGTTTAACACATTGAAGTATATCAGGACAGTTTATACGGTAGGAAAAATAAACATTATAGACTGAATATTTCGTCTTTTTCCTTATCTAATCTCATTAAGGCACATCTTATATGATAAGGTGGCATAGATTCAAGGTTCCAATTCATTCGTTTTATAACGAATTTCGTAAAGGACTTTTGAACCCTTTCTAGACGTAACACGTGCTTTACATACGATGGAGACCATTTTATAGAACAATATTCCAGATATCCAGACATGTAGACAGCCTTTAAAGTATACGGATATCTGGAATATTGTCTCTTGTACTACGGACGTACAAGATACATGTAAACAGCCTTTAAAGCATTCGGATTACAGAATTCATAACAAGAACGTTTAAGAAACCCAAGCATTGAGTTTGTTTTACCAAGTACGTAGTCAATATGAAATGAGAACGTCAATTCTGTGTGGAAAGGAAAGCTTGTATCTTTTCAGCGTTAATTTGTATGTTCTATTTGGTATTTCCATTCGGAATCTCTCAATATTGATAGAAATTTCATCATGCGATGAAAATCCAGCTGTATCCTCAGCAAATAAAGCGGCTTTTCAACTTGGTAAATTAGGGAAGATGTACAAATGGATTTTTAACATTTCAGAAACATTTTGTTTCAGACCGATGCATATTTAGGACAGAGAGATATTTGGCCTAATTTAGAGGTTCCTTTAAAATGGGGCACCTCCAAATTGGTTTTGCATTTTTTTAATCCCTTGGAGTGCCTCATTCAGAGATTTCACTGTACACTGGTTACAAATAATAAAGTCAGTGGAATGTCACAACCCTTGTTCAAATTTTACACGCTTATCTGGTCGTTTCGCGTCTAAACTTGTTGGTGAAAGTTACTGTCCATACAAAATGTACGTGCACACCCGGCTGGGTGTTTGTCATTTTTCCAACTGCACCTGCCATGCACCCCCACATCATCATAAACCCCAAGACCATGCCTTTTTGCTAACAGTAAGCTCCCTTCTTTCAATGTGCAATATTTGCTCTCATTGGAAAATAGTGCCCTTTCCAAGAAGTCAGTTAATCTACTTACATATGCATTTGCAAGGCATGCATAATTTAGTCAAAAGTGTCGGCACGGACGAGGACTAGTTCAGGCGGATTAAGTTCATCAGACGACGTGCCTTATTTTTCCCCAACATATTTATATAACACGCCCTAAATGTCACCTGTTTCATACGTCTCTGGCCTTCCAATGGCCAACATCTTCAAAAGTTACCGTCAAGTCTCAAGTCATTGCCATTCAAATTCAGTGTTGACGTCAGCGTCTGGTGCAGAAATAACACGAGATGCGTTCGCACAAAGGGCAGAATCATTGAATTGATTTTTTCTGCATGAATATGCAGTCTCCCAGTGATATCTGTTGCCCACATAAAAATTCATATGCCTCATCGTATCCGGTGCCTTTATGTGCTATCGCCGTTTGCCCCGGTCGACCTTCTCTCTTGTGTGAACACGATAACTAGGTCGAATCAAACGAGCGCACTCGTACAGACACACGATGCACTTCTGGCAACTGTACAGAAAGTACCTGCATCCATGAGAAGGAGAAAACTTTTGACAAACATCCTTCGAATGGAATGATTGATATTATGTATGTACGTATGAAGTGCGGCTGTTTCCATTCACCATTTCGTGCAGTGTGTATGTTCCTGGTAAAGTTGGTCTGTACTTATTGCCCCTTTGCTTTCGAAATGAAACATTGTATTTCTTATATCTTTGGAAGTAATTGAAAATGTAGTCTGACATGCAAGCGTGTTGTTTACGTTACTTATGTGCACACAGATGTAGTTCGGTATGTCTTTTCTGTGGCAAACATTTAAAATCATGTGTTCATCATGGTTTAGCAAGAGGGGAGATCACTTAAAGAAGATGCCCGGTAGAGGCCTAAGGGACGACGGCTGCTATAGACCAGGCGGCAGTCGCCTTGAGAGACTACAACGTAACTGACAAATCGAGTGCATTTTTTGTCTGAAGACCATCGGACATTCTGACATCGAAGTTGGTTGAGTTATATGCCGGCAGAGCATCAGTGAGGTATCCTTGATGAATTCGGTGACCCTTATCTGGGTGCCGGGGAATACTGTAATTCAAGGAAACGAAAAAGGTGGACAGTATCTTATAAAAGAAGATGGACCAGCGACCATACATTCTCATACGCCGCTTAGCTCCATAAAACTAGAAGACGCAGAGATGAGAGAGAAACAGAATCTATACAATATCTGCATGGCAGTGCAATGGACCAGGTTTTGAATCTGAGAGCTCCAGTGTAGTCTTGTGACAAAAAAAGAGACTACATCTACTCCGCAATAGCTCAGCCCTAGCAAAGGCAACAAGATAGATCCTATTCATAGAGCTGCAGTACTTAAGCGTTGTTGAACTGGGAAACGTCAGAAGATTCATCTGTGGATCTGGCTGTTTTAGGTCTATTAGGTTCCACAGTAGTATACCACTAGAAAGGGCACAATGGACCTATCACGTTGGTCTAAGTGAGCCACGGCCACAGGACTCTATCCTGGTAAAGAACACTGCAATGATACATTTTTTTGAAGCAGTTCCCTCTGTCTCAAAATATGTGTTTAAAACACGTGTTCGGTTCGAAGGATCTCTTGTGTCACTTGTGACATTTTCAGAATTTATCGCAGAGCCTAGGTATAAAGAGTTCTCTTGAGACTCAAAGAATTATAGCCGCCTCTTGTGACACTTTGTAGTCGCCTGTTTAATTTTCACGTCTACTGTCGTAATCTCCGCGCTGCTGCCTGTTATTCACACTCCGAGCTGCTGCCTGTTATTTTCACATGTACACTTGTTAGTACCGTTGGCATCTGCAAATAATTGAAGGCTTATGAAAAACTCCTCCCAGGGAGTTGACATGAAAAGGCATAATTGTCAAGGAAATGACAGAACATTGTACCACCATATTCCTGCTCTCTGACATCAAATATTTTATGGGAGTGATTGCAACTAATCCTTATAACAAAATAAATTCGCTTGGTCTCAAATGTGAAAAGGGAAAATCTTAAGTTAATGAAAGAACATATGTTTGATGGGAAATATTAAAAATGGCAATAAAGTGAAAGTTTTCGAATCTTACTCATCTCGTTAAAATCATTTGGAACACAAGTCGCCACAATAAATCCGAAGCTTTTCGCAGGACAGTTAAAATCATCGAAGAGGAAATGGATTGAAAAATAGAGATTTCTAGATTGCTGTGAGAATTATAAAGTATGTACATATGTACATTATGAGTCCGGTTTCTGTAATAAAATGTCTGCCTGGAACCTTGTATATGAATCAACGTTTGTGAGACGCTGTATTTTATTGTTTGACGGAATCCATGATTTAGATTTATTTTCATCTCACTTTGATTCTCTTTAGTAGTTGGAGACGATCAATAATAGATTACTCATTGTTTTTCTACATTCCGTCGCGCCTACAGTCTGAGGTGGACCCGGGCCTGGCTCCTGCAGCACTAACTCGTGTTGTTCGTTATATTGCTCTATCACGAGTGGATGAGATCTGAAATTGAATGCCGAATCCGAACGACGAAGTTTAAAAAACTTACTTCTAGACACGAATACTCTTTGAACACAGTCAGTGGCTGTCAGTAAGAGTCGCCGCAACAGTCCACTACGCCACGTAATTATTTCCATTCATTTATTATTCAATTTTTAATTAACTCAATTACCACAAAAAAATTCTTTAAACTAGGTGAACTTCAATAACTAAATAGTTCTCTAACTTAATTTAAACTAAAATTAAGTGTGTGTCAATCTCACCTTACGTAAATAATATTAACTTGCGGCAAGGTTATTGTCAAATCGACGGACACCAGTTTGATTTTTTCTCATGTTAGTCATCCTTTATCTCAGTCCCGTACACTAATAGCAGCAATTCTGAGAATTTATTTAGTTTATTGTTTTAATTATTCATCTTAGACATTTAATAAAAAGTCTGATGTTTTAACAAATAGTCTCATTTGATGTCTCCCTCCCTCACCTGAGGGACGAGTTGTCAAATTTGTGATATTACGCAACGCACGCAACGGATTCTGTGGGTTGGACTTCAAGGTTAACACAGTGCAAAGAGAAGTTTCGTTAAAAAATGGACTTAAAGCATAACTTTAGTGTGTGTAAATATGTTTAGCCATCTAGGGTTAAATGCTTAAATTTGTTTCATTATATAAACACTTAATTGGTACCTTAACCATTTTAGTTAACCTTAAATAAAATCTATTTTTTCATCAATGTTTGTTTCACAATATTAATGAATACAACAAGACGCTATGTCGTTTGATAATTCACCATGAATTGGTCAAATTAATTTAAAAAAAAAGACATGGTTCAATTCGAAGAACTGGAATTAATTTTTAGTTTAGAGAAATTTTATTTAATTTAATTTATTTTACAATCATTGTTTTCCTAAGTTTCATACGGTGTAGCTAAAAGCCGCCTAACAGGTTGCCTAATTATAATACCAATATATATATAATGTCAATGAATGGTTGATCGTTATTAGTTTCTCACTTGTGAATGGAGCCAGAGTGGTATTGTAAGTGTCAATTGAGATCAAATTTTTTGGTAAGTGTAAATTTTTTAGCCCATTGGTTTTTTGGCTGACGGTTTTTTTGATGGAGCAAGCCGATACAAAGGAAAATGCAAATATTTGAAAAATTGTAATGTATTAACAATTTTGTATACACAAGAAATACATTTATGGTTCTAGTAATAAGCAATAAATAACAATTAGAACGATTGGTTCAACTGATGGTGGGAAACCAGAGAACATCAGAAAATAGTTTGCATAAACTAATTTTGCCTTTTGGAGCAAAATTGGGAAAGATTTTATTGAAGCTCTATTTAGGTTCAGGTCCGCCACAGTTCAACAAATAGGCAGACGCTGGTTTTGATTAACAAAAATTATTCACGAAACTGAAAAGGATTACCCATAAGAACCTGCTTATGTACTTTCCTCTTATTATTCAGGATTGGAAACATCCATTAACTGCCTTCTTCTAAGAGTTTCCAAAAAAAGAAGAAGATTGTTCATCAGTCAACCCACAATTCCATTGAACTCATTTTTATTTTATTCGTTTAATTAAATTTAGGAACCACACATTTGTTAAATGTCCTTTATTCACCATTACCGAGACCAGAAATGAAGTATGATAGAGAAGCCCGAATTCTACCTCTCTTTCCCTTAAATTGTTTGTCAACCGAAACTGTTTTGATTGACAAATTTATCAGTCATTAATTAATTGATAATTAACACTCGCAAAAGGGGCATCTATTTCTCTTGATTTTTCGTACTAGGCGTGTTTTTTTGAGAATCGGTACTCAGCTCAGTTTTGATTAACAAAAATTGTTTACGACATTGAAAAGGATTACCCATAAGAACGTACTCAGTACATACTTTCCTTTAATTCTGGAGGATTGGAAACAAAAAAATTACTGAGCAGAATCCACAGTCAACACTGACTACAGCGCGTTGAAGAACCTCCATCATAAGTGGTGCCTCTCATACGATTCAGAGAACACCACAGAATCAGAAATGGCGCTGACAACACTTTTCGAAGATGCTGCAGAATCATCGGCATTGGTGTTCTAAATAGTTCGACATGGGACAACGTACCCCAACTTGTAGTCCATTCTTTATAAACGCTTCGAGTGAATAAAACTATATTTGTACCCACATTATAAAACATATTTAACAAAAAATGAAATATAGAGGCTCTCTATTCGTATTTTGACATTTAATCACATGAAAGTAAGGACACACACCAACTTTAGACACACAAATATAAAATGAGAAGAAGAGCGTTTTATTGAGGATCAATGCTGAGCTGAGTACTGAGCTCTAAATAAAACACGCCTATGGTCAATATTATCAATATTATCAATTAACAATAATTATCAATTAATCAAACACTTCGATTTTGAATATATACAAAATCATTTTTTTAGCTTTAACACTAAGTGAAGTCAAAATTAATATTTGATCATACACATTTTCATAAACTTTACATATATTACTCCAAAACTTTCAGAACACCTACAATTGCCACCCAAAGAAATGCGAAAACGTTTTTAATAAATGATTCCCGTCCCAGCAGAGTAGATTGCTTGTCACGCTCGTGTCACATTACATTATAAGTAACTAATTAGTTTAAATCACCTCATTTTCTTTTTAAGCTTGGCAAAAGACTAAAGACTTTACTTGAAACCAACCTGCAGCAGGCACTCACCTTGGAAAGCAATCTAACCAATTTAACCCTTTTCCCCTGGAATCATCAGCAGAAGTGAGAAACCAACCGAAGCGAACATCTCACCTCATCCGTTGATAATTCAAGAATCAACTCAGCAAACGCTGCCATCAATTAGATTGCTCATTCAATTTGAGAAGTTAAGCCGTCACAGCCTTTACAGCATTCGCATAACGAACACACCCGCAAATCTCTGTCTCCGGAAATTGTCCGTAAAGCGGGTTCAACCGGAACAAAAAGAAACTACAGCAAAGAACGTTGAGGGAAAATAGAAAATTGTAACAAGGACGAGAACAAGTAAATGATAAACATAACGAAGGGAAAAAACCGAAGCCTGTTTGTGCCCCCATTTCTGAGAAAAAAAGAAAAAAACTTACAAATGTTTGCATCAATCCAACGACGACGACGACGACGCACTTAATAGCACCACCACCGTACTTATTTATTTCCGTGATGAAAGTTAAAATTTCCTTTACAATCAACTTCAGATGGGAAAAGCCAAACGTCCCCATCTTCAGCCCGCCCCTTGCACAGTCATCACTGTACATGCAACGCGTTAAGTACATATAGACATTCCTTTTAGCGACAAGGATTCACCCTCTACTTAGAACAAGAAAATAGTTGATAAGAGACAGATGAGAAGGGAAAGCGAACAGAAATAGGAAGGAAAGGAGAAATCGCACACAAAAAGGAAACTTAAATGAGCATAGCACTAGGACGGGAGATAGATCTCAACCAGGCGGAAAGGCACTAAGGCGGGAAAAAAGAAATACTACTGTATTCCATTTCCAGCCTCAATCCTCCACATCCACCTTCTCCCTCCTCTAGCCTGCATAAATTTGAACAAACCCCAAATTGACTATAAAAACTTTGCCTATATTGCAAAGATATTTATCAGTCGCCTTTGCGGCATCACCGACCGGCCACATCCTTCTACCACACGCCACACCGTATACCGTCCACCGCACATCGCACACCGCACGCCGCACACAACGTCCTCATCGTCGAAGACGCACATTCTCGCCCCCAAATAAGGGCAAAGGGATCGTTCGTCGATAACAATGCATTATTGCTCCGGGGGGTAGGTGTTTCGGTTCGACACTGACTGTTGTTTCCTGGGGGGTTGTTGCTAGTTGCCTGATGACGGTTCACTACCGAAGGGAAGTGTACGTCATTTCTCTCCTTAAAAATGAAGTCATTTAATGGAATTTAGCTGCTGCTCTGACGCTCAATCGCATCAACCAGAAACTGACGCTCGAGCAGCTCCTGGGGCTTGTGGCGCTTCTGTGACTCGGTTTGATTCGTTTGAACGATGAACAAACAAAAGTGTCACTTTTTTGTTCTTGTTTGTGTTTCGCTCTCTGCCCGGGAGAGAATGTCAACCAAGGAGACATTCCATCGGCAGCCCCAGAATGTGACATTAATGATAATACCCGCGCGCCCTCCTGAATACACCTTAATTACGTGCTATCAATGCCACCACCAAGGATGAATCCCTTTTATTGTTGTGATTGTGTGTTATATTCGCCTTGTATTCTTTTTTTAATGTGTGCCTGACACTGAAAATGTTTTTTCGCAGTGTTGTCTTCTACATACACGCATACACATACACCATTCAAATGGAATATTTTTGTTTTTTTTTTGGTTTTCATAAAATTTCCTAAAACGAACCTTAAGCCTTCGCTTACATTAAAATTTTAATTTCCTTCATTTGAAAGGGCTGCTCACTTTTTTTCGGGGGCGAATGGGCAGGGCATGGAATCACTGGGTTGGAAGATGACAATATTTGATTTGCATGGGAAACCGCTAAAGACTTTCCCCCTGGGGGGATTATTGTCTAAAAACATCTCAAATTACGTAATTTGCATTTTAAAACTCGAAGATATGCCAGCGCTTTCGGGTTAATTACAAATATTTACGAGACCCTGGAACCCTTCGTAGTTGCAGATTTTTACTTTGTTTTCTGTTATTGGTACATATTATGTATTTTCTGATACCATCCTCAAACAATGACACTGATTTTGGTTGGGTTTCATTTGGCATTTAGATCAATTCTTTTGAGAGGATATTTTCGTTGATCTTGGTATGGGTGAGGAGTTCATGGTTTGTATCGACTGGTCATTAAATTTAAATGAATTATTCGAAATGGGTAATTCGATTTCGAATAAAAGGAATTGAATTTCTCAAATTTTGCGATAACTTATTTATATAATGATAACGGCAGCGAGAAGCTACACGTCATCCAGTTACAACTCGTCATTAAGTACGGTCAAGGGATGATTCAAATGGAAAATTTGAAATTAAATTACAAGGAGTGTGGGATTCAATTGTAACTGATTTAAACAGATTCAAGCAGCTAGTAGATTAAATATGAATACCATGGAAATTGTTTTTCCAATGTTTGGCTTGTTCAGCAACAAAGAAGTTTAATTGAATTTTTGTTTTGCTTGTGTAACGAAACGTCGCCAGCAGAAACGGTGCCCAGGAGAAAAATAAATATGTAAGGCATTCATTAAAATGGTTTAATTAACTTTAATCAATGCATAAGCGAGTGGTTCGAAATCGGAAATTTTCATTCGTCCATTTAAAACAGAGTGGGGTGCGAGATAAGAACGAGGAAGTTACGCACGTCGCATGACGCTCACAGACGCTTCATTAAACCACCAGATAAGAACGGTAGGACAATTTAAAAACTGCAATAAGTGCATTGTTATTCCGGCAGTAGCGGCTCGAATGTTAGGCCTACGCTCGCCCAAAGTGGTTGGCTTGTTAGTGTCGACTAAGGACTTTACGAAGCATCAGAACAAGCAACTGAGTTGTGGCACGTCGCGTGATCGCACATCACACAGACGCTTGTTTAAATCACCGACTGGCTTTGTCTACGGTGAGCTACAGTGAAATCTGTCAAGTTGGCCACCAGCCGAACTTGGCTAGTATACATACAAATATTCCTTCAGATACCTCTGTATGTTGACCACCTGTATATCTCTGAGCTTGGCTACACTTTTTGTTAGGTATATGCGTTCATCTTTCGTTTCTACAAGATAACCTGCGAAAGTTGGCCAGTCTTTCGACTCCTGGTCGCTGTTGCGCCGTTCGCATTTTGCAGTGTGTGTATAAAATGGTATAATAAAGAGCAAAACAACTTGACTTTTTACAAGTTCGTTAGTATATACTTTTCTGCTTTTCCAGGATTACAATCGTCTCACTTTGAATCGACCGGGTCGCTATATTTATCGAAATGGCCGAAGTTCTGCGAAACAGCTGAATTAATATTCTCTCATTTTCTTCTCTATTTAATGCTCTGCATGAACTGGACATTCCTAAGAGTTCGTTTACAAAGCTAACGTTAAAGAAGTACCTACTTAGACATTTTACTACTTGTAAATAATTAAATTGTAAGCACACGGCCCAATGTAATGAACAACATCAAACAGGCATTCAAACAAACATTCTTCGTGTTAGATCTTGTTGAGATATACGCAGATGGCTTAATTTCTGCAAATTGTGAATGACTTCAGTGTTGGCCCCTAGTGGAGTTGGCCTAAAATGATTGCACCGCAGCAGGCCAACTTACTTAGGTTTGACTGCATTTCAATGTTAAGCTCTGTTCACAGAGATTCGCTTCACATCGATCTACACGTGACACCATTGACGGTAACGGTGCATGCATTCTCATTTCGAAATGATTGCTGAGAAGATAATTTTGCGGTCAAACCCCATATCTACAGCCATCATTTTCCGCGCCTAATTAGCATACTCACGTCGCAGTCTATAGTCGTCCGCCTTCAGTTCTTGAGTCAAAACTTGTGTGTGATGTAGGCCCAAATGCAACCAAAAATATAATCCGGTTTGAGTCGGCATTGTTTTATCTCAAATTCCAAAAGCGTGTACTCTCTCTTTCCACGCTGCGACGAATTCCCAACATACAGAGGCTATGACGACCCTAGTGAGAGCCCTAGTAATATGCTGGGACGTCGATGCATTTGCATATTAGAAGCAATAGAACAAGTTATCTTCCGGATTCATGAATTTTCCTTTAAAATGCCATTCAATCGTTAGTCCGAATTTTGCATATTTTAATTATAAAAGACTGAACTCCAGCGCGTACTCGA
The DNA here is from genome assembly GCA_905231855.2 of Eristalis tenax. NCBI lineage: Eukaryota > Metazoa > Arthropoda > Insecta > Diptera > Syrphidae > Eristalis > Eristalis tenax. The sequence continues at coordinate 3,173,200 of HG993124.1, forward strand.
TAGGTTTGTGGCTGATTCCGGAATGAAGGTCAACGTTGACAAATCGGAGGTTAGGGTCATCTACAGAACGCATGTTCAATGCACTCTGCAGGTTAGTGGAGTCCCATTGAAGCAGGTGGAGAAGTTTAAGTATCTCGGAGTCTTTTTCACGAGTGATGGATGGAGTGATGTTGAGCCTGTAGGATTGCTCAAGCTGGGTCAATTTTGAAAAAGGTTGGTAGATCTGTAATCAAGAAGGCCGAACTTGGTGTCAAAGCCCAGTTAACGGTTTTGAACTCAGTATCTGTTCTTAGTATCTGTTCCTGTGGTCATGAAATTTGGTAACAACCGAAATACCAAGATCGCGAATACAAGCTGCTGAGATGCGACTTCTCTGTGCTGTTGTGGGAATTACTCGACGGGATAAGGTGAAAAACTCAGCAGTGCGCGAGGACTTCAACTTTGAGGAGCTGCTTCTTTGAGCGGAGAGGGCTATGCTTCGGTGGTTTGATCACGTGGCACAAATGTCTCCTTCATTACGACTTCTGAGGTGGTCGTTGAATGGGATTCCATAAGGTAGGCGACCGCTTGGATATGGTTGGACCAAGTCCAAAAACTCGCTTGGTTACGCTTGGGCATAACTCCTGATGAGTCTTAGTCGTTGGCGGGCGATCGAGTTTTATTTATCTTACGTTATGTGATGAACTGCCGCGGCTCACTAAGGTTCGTCAGTCATCTCTGATCCCTGAGTTATCTCTGGATCCCGGGCCACACCTCAATAGCAGGGAACGAGAGGGCGTACGATTTGCCGAAGATGGGTCTGAAATGGACATCAGCGAAGCGGACACATCCCTGCAACCAGCGATCTGTGTACTATAACGGACTATAAGATGACTGTCACACAACAAGGTCAACGTTGGACGGAATCTCGATCCGTGTGCTCGTCGGAGTGATAACAGGACACTGCCCCATCAGACTAATGTTGCGGAATCCAGCGGTCTCTACTGAAGTTGCGTCGATGACCGAGACGATCCTCTCCAAAATCGGTGACTAGCTTCGCTGGACTGAATTATTCACAGAGACTGCGGACTTGCAAATGAAGATATACCGTGTTTCTTCTAAGATTCGTAAAGATCACTGGGCGGTTGAAGCCATCACGAGACATGATAGGTTAACACTAAGTGTACTCCACAAATGAGGGGATTCAAAATAGGGCCTAAGGCCTCCGAGTGGAATGAATCATCACACTTCCCTTCCTAAAACCTAACCCAACCACATCTTATATATTAACAAAACATGAAAATTTCGAAAGTTTAATTTTTATTGTATATCTTACAATAATGGTACTTCTGTTATTTAATTTTTCAAATGAAGGTCTTTTTATTTTATTAAAATTTGTATTTGTTTAATTAACATTATTGTTGAATTTTTTTTAAACATGTTTATTTTTGTTTCCGTTGAAAGAATGCAAAGTTCAACTACAGCGGTGCAGTTTAACTGGTCGCTATAGCCAACGGTAATTTTGCCCGACTTTTCAAAAATAGAAAGATAAAGAAATCAATCATGGAGGGCGTTAAAAGCTACTGATTCGCCACATTTTTAAATGCATATTTAAACTGCATATTAAGAGCATATTTGCCTTGCATTTTGCGTTTTTATGTGCATGAAAATAATAGCGTTTTTAAGTGCATCTAAATCCTAGCCGTAATTATTACAGGGCTAAAATTTCGATAACTTAATTTTCACACATTCAGCAAGCTTGATATAGAAATGACAAGCATTACGTGGTGGCCAGAAATGATGTGCTGCCGAAATGGCCGACTTCGCAGCTGATTAACGCCTTGACCGTCGACGAATTTGTGAGACTTTTTGACAGTTATCCATGAAAAAATGTGAATGCCGTTCTCTGATTGGTCAATTTTGGCCTTAGACAACGATATAAAAAATGTTTGTCAAACATTTTAAGGAGCGAGGGAGTAGAAGTCTGCCATCTCGGTAATACTTCATTTCTGGCGGTGGCATTAATACATTTTGACGGCTGGGTGTCACTTTGACAGCTGCTGAAACATACAAATTTAAAAATAGTGTCAACTGCACATGCCTCTGTCGCCCTTTACAACCAATGTTGCAATGAGATTATAATTTGTTTCCTCTTTTACAGCCCATGCCGTGGCGTAAAGACAACGACTCCGTATAGAGTTAAACCAAAAAATAGAGATTTCGTTAATTCCCATCCCCAATGGTGGAAGTTTGTTTCCACATTCGTTAATCAGCGTTGTACCCGCTGTCCAGTTGGTATACAGTGGTGCGGTCCACTACCTAAAAACTCGGAAACCGAGCTAGTCCTAATGTAGATTCCAAAACAGTCCTATCGGGATCATCTGCGGATTTGATACCTTTCCATTTGGTTGGGCGAAATGTATAGGTACGGAATACCTTGTTTAGATCCAAAGACACCCCGATTTCAGAGCCTATCTTCGATCCGTCTGTGAACCATGCAAGACTTTTGGGGTCTAGTGTTGGAATGGCAATCTGGTGAAACAATGTTGCCTGATGGCAGCTATCTTCCTAATAAAGATTGAATTAATTTGGATCTCTGCAGCTGCTGTGGGGTAGGTGCTCATGAGATCTATTATGTCAAGACAATTCCTTACATCTTTTGCAATTTTTTTCAGGTTTTTAGGTCAACAATGTGATAACAGTCTCGTCATCATTGTCTCACAACCAATGTAAAGTTTTGGGAGAGACCACTAGTCCCTCCATATAGACGTCTGAGCTTTAGTAGGACAATCTATGGCGGACTTGAGGGATCAGATGATGTTTATTGAGAAGCTGATAATTTAGGCTTAGTAAAACAACTGAAACAATTGTTCACTTTTGAACAATATCTTGCCGAGCACAGTTCGAAAATTTCATATAAAAGCTCAAAAGATCGGCAATGTCTGCTACTGGTGCTTGCCATAGAGCCCGTAAAACAATTTAAATACTGCTTGAGACATTTGCGGGTCGTGTACCCAATTTACGGCGGCCGTAGCGTTGTGAGTTGATGCGTCGACACTTGCACACATAAGTTTAAGCAGATCAGTTTCGATTCTCGGATCGATCAAAATACATTTCACGGCCCCGTGTCTTTCGAGTCACTGCCTGTACTCAAAGACTATAACTGGTGTCGACTCTTGCACACTTGAGTATACGCAGACCAGGTTCGATTCCCGGATTCCCGTCTATTTCGAGTCACAGTCAGTGCTCTAAGACTATAACTGTCTCGAAAAAAGCTGAAGCCCGTTAGGAATCAGCGTAAAACTGTAGGTTCCTTCCTCTCGTGAGAGAACAGTAGCACGCACAACACGAGCGCTTGCTGAGTAACTAGGCCCTCTGCGGGCGCCACTCATATTATTATTATTTTTAGTACTCAATTGTACCCCTAGATGGTGTGATTTAATGCCAATAGATTCAAAGGGGTATGTCAACTAGCCCACAATCACACATGCATTACAGGAGTAAACAAAATGCTGCATCAACGAAATTCATACACATGTATACAGAAGGGTCATGCGAGCAATCTCCACAAAAGAGTGCACTTATGTGCCAGCTAAGCCGTGGCGGCCACTTGTCCGATGAGTTTTTTCACAAATAACCATATTTAATTTAATAACGAAAAATAACAATTTCAAGGGAGAAAACGATGTTTTCTATTTATCTTGCGTTAATTTTGTGGCACTCATTCCACGTTTGTATTCAATAAGCGGGAGTTTTCAATAGACCATTACAATTTAGTAATGACAGCATTCAATTGCCAAAAATGTGTCGTAGGTTCTACAAAGTTGAAAAATTTTAAAACAAAATATAAAATAAAACAAATATAATAGATCCTCAAGCCTATCCTACTACGACAGATGCACGGCAAGGAAATGTATTGGATTGGACAGTACGTTATGTAGCTTGTGTTTTAATTGGCATCAACTCAACTCATTCCTTTCTGTAGCAGGTCTCAAACACAGACAATGTGACAGGCATTGTTAGCCAATAGTTAGCCTTTAAATTTATACAACTGTTTGAGCTTTTCTCTAGCTTCGGACTTCGCTTTTTGGGCGTTCCCTTGCTACGGTCTATTTATACATCAGTTGTCATTAAGCTCCTTCAGAACCCAACCCAACGAAACAATGAAGACGTCTGCCCAACCCAACTTCGAAATTCCTTTTCTTTCCTCATCTCAAAGTCTCAAAGCAATTCAAATTTGATTCTCGTTTTTTTTTTTTTTCAAAATTAAACTCTCTGCGGCCATATTGAATACCATATCTGAAGATTGTACTCCGTTCAATTCGAAAATTACACACCTCCATTGCGGAAACTTGGAAACTTATGAAAGAAGAGATTTGGTTTGCTCGGAAATTGTCTGCTCTTAGGCCACCACACCACTTCAACAAAGACGAATCAGATTTCTTCAACAATAGATTTTAAACTTCAGCAGAAGTCCTCTTTTGTACTGCATTTACTATCATTTCTCAGATATCACACAGAGATTTCCATCAGTTAATTGCAAAATCATTCAACAAACCTGCTATCGTTCTCTCGTCATCGTAGTCATCCTCTGCAGCACGAAGCTTAGCCAGGATTCATTTCTTAGAGGCAAACAAATCTTTGTACTTTGTCCTCTTTCATATCCCATGTCATTCATTTGGCAAAGCAGGGAAATTATGAGCTTCTACATGTACAATAAGGTTTGGAAATTTGACTTTCAAGGATGTGCGAGCAAAGGGCAGTCTCTGCACGTACTCCCTACATGTCTAGCTGTGTGCCATGTTCAGGGGAGAAGAATTGTGCCCAGGAATTCAGGTTGTTCAAGGCGGTTGAATGTATGAGGAAAATCATGGCATTGGATTACTAAAGATTAATTTGTTAAGTGTCCTAGGATGAATGGATTTTCTATTTCTCTTCATTTTTTCCTTTTCATCCATTTCGCTTTGCCACGCGATGTTCGTGTCCTACTGGATGCCTTCAACGCATTTTTTTTTTTTTTGCGCAAAAATCCCCTCCTTGTTGTTTGCCTTGGTGCTCGTTCACGTCCGTTATAGGCAGGCACTCGTGCGTATTCTTCCTTCACCAGCACGGCTTAGTGTCATGTCATTAAACGTTCTGAATGACATTAATTGGTTCATAATTACTGTGGTCTGAATGTGTACGCTTAACACGTACTACAGCTTTAAAGGAATAGTTTCAAATGGTTTTTTTTTATTTGTGTAAATTGGTGTTGCGTGTGGTCTTGTTCTTCTGTCGTCGAGTCGGAGTTGTGTGCTATCAGTATTCCACCACGAGTCAGTCCTTGACTGGTTGGATATATTTTACGACGAGGCTGTTTCCTTATTTAAATTCAGATGGGTGTGTTTATGTTGACACCCATTATGGGATTGATAAGATCTTTTGCAATTTCAAGGAGTTGCTGAGTCGAATATCCATTAGTCTGTGAAATCGTTGGGATCTGTTAAATGGTTTACAAGGGGCAAGGTCACATACCGATACATTTCAATTTGTCGTGAGATTTTATTGCGAGGAAGCGCGTGACGGGATGTGAAAGGGGTTTTGGTCTTTCGAATCCTTCGCCAGATGCGAATGAAGTTAAATGGCAGCGACTTTTTTAAAATCACTTTTGTATACGATTTCCATTTCAGGGAAACCATTAAACCTTTTGCATCATTTGACTTTCTAAATGCTCGCGCTTTAGCGAATTGATTGGCTTTCAAACGTTATTAATGTCATGCAATTCGAATGAACTCTAATGCGAATGGGGAAAGGAGCAAATGGAAATACTTATGAAATAAAAGTGGCACCTCGACTTTCAACTATCCTCCACCGCCGTACAGTTTAACCGGTTGCATAATTTGCTCTTGAGCAAATACTCCAGCATGTACGACGGCGATAAGGGGTCTCAAGAGCCACTTAAAGTGAAATTTCTGCGAGGGTTCGCGGCATACATTTTGCATGCGAAAACTAAACCGCCAGCTCCGTCTCCTTTTCTAATTAATTCATTCACAAACGTATGACGACGGGGCGTCGAAATCTCGTTACAGAATGAGTTAAGGAATAAAAACTGAGTGCCAAATTAAAATGTTATTTCACAATCAGCTGGCGGTATAGGAATCGGCATTGGACGCGGATCAACATAGTGTGGGAAGAAGTGTTCAATGCAGTTTCTGCAACGTCGAATTAGGAGAAGAAACCTTCTAATAGATTTATGATCTTGAATTACACTCATTCTTCAATGCACCGCGTAAATATGTTTCTGGGAGATGGATGTAAGTGGAAGCAATGTAAAACTTGGCATGGTTTTGATCTGTTGTTCCTTGGAGAAAAACCAAAATTTGCTGTATTGTGAACATTTGGTCGTAGATTTCCTTCTGCCTGCAGTTTTGCAATTGCAATGCCGAGAGATTACAATGAAAAATGGGCAAATCAGCTGATAATTCGTGTACATACACATATACAAACAAGCTGAAAATATAAAAATCAGCTTATGTTGAATTATAATTCGTATTTACATACATATTTAAGCGAACTGGAAACATGAGAAATTGTCTTTTCCACAAAAAAAATATATATCATATACCCTGCTCTACTAAAGGGGTCACGGAGGTAAACCACGCACGGCAACTGCATGCAACTCGATCTTCCGCCATCGACTTCAGGAGTTATGCCCAAACGAAACCAGGCGAGTTTTGGACTTGGTCCAACCATCTCGTCCGTCGTCTGCCAAGCGGGCGCCTACCTGATGGAATCGCATTCAACTCCCGCCTCGGAAGTCGTGATGAAGGGGACATTCGTGCCACGTGACCCAACCGAAGCATAGCCCTATCCGTTCGAAGTAGCAGCTCCACAATGTTGAGTTCCTCGCGCACTGCCGTGTTTCTCATCCTATCCCGGCGAATAATTCCCATAACAGCACGGAGAAATATCCTCTCAGCAGCTTTTAAAGTAATAAATAAATAAAAAAAAATAAGATAACACGGGAAGAAGTTCTGGCATGCTCATAATGGCTAGCCACGTGTTTTTGCACACATGACGAGACATTTCGCTTATGTTCGAAACTAGCTCATTTACACTCATGCGGATTGTAGTTGAGCCTTTGGACTTTCGATGCGTGTGACAAAAGTGTCAAATTAGCCATTTCAAAAAAATAAAATCAGTTCTCTGTTGGAATCATATGAGCCAAAGGCACAGAATTTATTTCTGCACTTATGAAAATTACTCATCTGCCACACACATACACAAAATCCCACCAAGGCTGAGCAGGATGATTTCTCGCACAAGCAATCAAAATACGAAATGAAACAAATACTGAACGGGTACGAAATAATGGATAAGAAAAAATATGTATAGGGTGGGTGATTTTTTAGCTATTATCTTTTTGGCAACACTGGTTTAAACAGCTGACTCACGTTTCATGTTTTGTTTCACTGTCAAACATCTTCAGTTTGGTCTATAATTTAACCATGAATCGTCTTACAAACGAACAACACTTGCAAATTATTGCATTTTATTATCAAAATGCGTGCTCTGTTAAGAAAGTTCATCGCGCGCTTCTTCCATTTTATGGTCAGTTTAATCGAAGCTCATTTTTGGATCAATTGGAGTGAATATCAGTCAGAAGCATTGCAAGAGCTACCAATGCATCCAGAAAAAGTCACAGTTTGGTGCGGTTTATGGACTGGTGGCATCATTGGACCGTACTTCTTCAAAGATGATGCGAATCGTAACGTAACTGTGAATGGTGAGCGCGACCGTGAGATGATATCCAACTTTTTTTTGTCCAAAATGCAAGAGCTTGATTCGCATGACATGTGGTTTCAACAAGACGGTGTCACATGCCACACAGCACGCGCAACAATGGACTTATTGAGAGGCGAGCTCTGTGAACATTTCATTTCACGTTCGGGACCATTCAATTGGCCGCCTAGATCGTGCGATTTAACGCCTTTAGACTATTTTTTGTGGGGCTATGTTAAAGCTCATGTCTATACAGACAAGCCGCTTCAATTGACGCATTGGAAGACAACATTGAAGCATTTATTCGTGAGATACCGGAAAAGAGTATGCCAAAATTGGACTAAGCGGATGGACCATTTGAGGCGCAGTCAAGGTCAACATGTGCATGAAATAATCTTCAGACAATAAATTATATGGACCGTACTATCGATTCAAATAAAGATTTGATGCATTTTTCTGAATTTTATGTGTTTTTTTTTGAAAAACTTTCCTATAGCTTTAAAAAAATCACTCTTTATTATTTTATGTTTTATTTATTCCAACAAGTGTACAATTTGTTGCACATCAATCCATTTCTGACATCATGTACAGAGATTCGAATATTATAGATTTCTTTTGCAACTACGGTTATTAAGGGGATGATATAATAGTTATTGTAAAGAGTGCATTACAAATGCACAAATGCACTGAAAAAATAAAATGCTAAAACTCAAACTTAACTAAAACTTATTACTAAATCAAAGTGCTTTTTCTTGTCTTTGAAATTGTTTAAGATTCATTCAATATTCTCTTTTATCATTCGAAGGCTGCTTATGGTATGTAATTCTTGGCTAGTCAAAGGATAGTGTTTAGCAATTTTTTTGGACAAATTTGTAACTTTTTTTTTGCTCCTTTTCAAAGAAGCGTTGGTAAAATAACAACTTTGTTAATTAGAAGTTTGTTTTCTTACCTTAGTCGGAAATTCTTCTTCATAAGAGGGTATAAGATGTTGAATGATATTTCGTTGATGTGATGTGAGACGAATAAGTTAATGTATTATCAAGGCTCAGACCGAGGCGTTTAATACATAAGCAATACAAACTAATGTCTGTAAGATTGTGAAAAGATTGTCTGCACCGTGTGTGGCGAGTACATTTTTTTGTTAAGTTCCTTATAGGTTGGGCTAGGTTAGAGTGGCTGACTACCTTCAGGGTAGCCACACTTAAGCCAAAAGTAGGCGCATTGTGTTACCACAATATCTACTAGATCCCAATCCGCGAACCATCTGGGGCTCTTAATAAAGATGGAGCTGACTGATACTTAGTTCTGTCAAGTCATAGAAATATGGGGCGTCCAAGTGACTAAATCTGCAAAGAAGGTGTGAAATGGCTTTTTTTTTCCTCTTCACCCCAACAACATCTACAGAAGTCGTTATAGGGGATACCTAGTCTTGAAGCATGAATTCCAATGGCACAATGTCCTGTTAGAATGCCAATGTGAGTTGATGTCTACGCATTCTGATCATGTCGCGTGAGCGTTTTGAATCTATGGTAGGCCATAATTTTTTGGTGATAAAGCATCCAGTGCCAGAAGACCTTATAGGATGCCAGCTCCTTACAGGACTGCCTTTAATTTTTTTGACAATGTTCACGACAGCAACTTGGATGTTAGATTAGTCCCACATACATTTGAAAACACTTGCTTCTGTTTCGAGCAGAGGAAAATATTGGCTGGCCATGTCTGCACGAATCCAACCCGGAAAATTACTAGTTGGTACAGGACGCCTGTACACCACAATCGGGCCCCGGAGTCCTGAAGCCAAATAAAAATACAAAAGAAATAGACTTTCAGCCTAGAAGACTATAACGGTCAATGGTAGGACTGTTGTACGGAAAATCAACAGCCTCACGTAGGCCCATTGTATGAATCGATGGTAGTTTTCAATGAATTCTTCCTCACCCTCGCCTCTGCAGCTTCTGCAGAAGTCGTTGTTGGTGAGGCCAAGTCTAGAGGCGTGAGTACCTATTACGCAATGCCCTGTCAATGAGAGTTCTAAGATTCGGCCTGCTCAATGACCGCTAGGGTCGAGCGTAGGTCAACGTTGTTGGTAATGAGGCATCCTGTGCCAGTTGAACATCTACGAATCATTTGAACAAGCGTTTCTAGCTTTGATGAGATTTGGCATGGAAGAATAAAAGTACAAAGCTTGTACCCTTTCTAGCGAGTTTGCCCGCTTTGCAATTCTCTGTAATGTCACAGCGTCTCGGCACCCCCATAAAATACTTGCCATTTCGTTAAAAGAGAGCCGGAAGTCTTGGAGTTGAAAGTGACTGAGTACAGCGGTTTGATCACTGTCTGGCTATCGGAACAGATGCTAGAACAGAGCTTCCTTGTTCGTGCAGATCGAATGTATCGGTCATCTGTGAAAATTCGCAGTAAAGTGGACCCTCCAGCGTCTGGTATTCAGACTCCCCCAGATCTGGGGGATGCTGGTCGAGAAGTTCTTCTCGAAGAGTATCGTGAGTTCTTTGTCGTGGCTACAGGAGTTGAGCATCGTTGAGGTCCAGACCGAATTTCTTTCCAGATGTTAAGCGATCTCAGTCTGATCGCCATATTGTCTACCAACTTGTTATATCACTGGTATTGTAAGGGGTATGTTTAGAGTTTCGAAGGAGGTTTTCCTCAGTGATCCGCAGATACACAGCATATGGCGGTGCCAACATCACACTTTTTTCTTCTGAGGGGCATTTTGTTGAAGCCATAATCTCAACCTCGACTGTAGTCCCCTACAGAGGACGACCAAGGGCGTCGTAATTTCAACGATTAATCTCAACATCTCCTCCTGTATAATCCAGAAGACGTAAACCAGTTATTTCTGACATATTTCATCACATTCCTTCCGTAACCCCCAAAACATCAAATCTTGCCCGTACAAATGTGGGGACATTGAAATGAAAGAACGTGCCAACGAAAACGCTTGCATTAACGAGCCCAATCAGTCATTCATCAATTAAAATTTGTGTGAAATTGTCGGGGAAGCGAAACAAAGAATTCCGGCTCGTTCATCATCAAACAAGTGTCAGATTTGTGTAAATCGCATAAATCTAACAGTAGATCCTAACAAAAGCCGCTCTAATTAGATTCACATCGATGTAAAACGATAGCTGATAGGGAGTGGGGGGAGTGAACAAGGGAGAATGTATGCGGCACCAATCGCTCTCATTACTCAGATTTGCTCTTCCTACGATTACAAACTAAAAACGAGCAAGGACGTCAAGCGCGCCGCGCTGTTTCACAGCTCTTCGCTGCTCTTACGATGGCCAACGTGCGATAAGGACATTGCCTTATACAAGTGCAGAAAATTTGTGAGCTAAATAAATCTGTCGCTCCCCATTTCCCATGAAACAAGCTGAAACACACACACACACGAAGGCGTGTACACCCATCTCTAGATGGAGATGGATAAGTCGGTCGATCGGTCGGTCGGTAGGCAACAATGACGTCGCAGCCATCCCTGATAACGTGGTGGCATTGGCTGTGTAATGGAGGGTATGGTTGTTCTGATAGCGTGAACCGTGAACGTGAGCGGTGTGTATGGGGAGAGGGGGGCGGGAGGACAGACTGGCTGACTGGTGAATGCCGTCATCTAGGATGAGGTGAATGTGAATGTTTTGCAGCGCAGCGATGTACTATTTATAAAATGACCTCGAAATTGAGGAAATAACAATGTTTGCCGGCAAGTCAATTGGAAAATGGTGTTAAGGGTTGTTACGATATTTAACTCTATTTCACTGGAAACGGATTTTCCTGTTTCGATCTTCGGTTATGCGCACACCTTAGATAGGGCCTGGCGAGGGACAACGACTAGGCGAGGCCAACGTAACGTCTGTGCAGAAGGATGCTGCAGGTGAGGAAATTACAATCAACACACCGACTCAACCTCGATGACGGTGTTCACATTGATGCACCATGCTCCATCTTGACTTCGAAAATCAGCGCCTATCGCTGGAGATGGCTCGCAGCGTGCGGTAATTGGAAATCGTTGAAAGGCATTAAAATCAATAAATCAATTATTATCGAGTTTTGATTATGGGGAGAATATTAACAGGCTTCGAAAAGCAGCCTGCAGAGTAGCGCGAGCAAATTGGAATCGGCTGTAATGCTGATTGCGAATGTGTCTGACTAGTCCTTCTACGTTCTCCCCAACAGCCACCTGGTGGCATAAATTGGATGCACTGAGTGCGGAAATCGGGTCACGAAACATTGAAGACGCCAGAGTTTGCCAGAGGGATTCGTGCGAAAATTATTCTGAAGCATTGAGCATTTGGGATTACGGCGAGGGAGAATATTTTGGTTATTAATCATCAATTATCGTTCAGCCTGTGGAGTGTGGACAACGGCATGACTATACACATCTGCAGGACGTGTGTGCATTTTAATCCGATTCAAATGGCAAGCTTCCAGAGCCGGAGTGCATTTCAGATTCAGATTCGGAGATGTGAAATTGTTCATCTGTTTCTTGTTCGAGTAGGGACTACAAAGTATATCCTCCTTCTGTTTATTAGAGAATACATGCATGAGCATGCACAGCACACATTCAAACGTGTCAATGAGAGAAAGAGGCAATTTCATGGCAAGGCAAGTGAAAATTAATCCAAGGAATGAAATGACAAAAAGTTTTAATTATTTTTGTCGCAGGCGAAGGATGATTAAAAATGACAAAGGAACTATGTCATTGCCTTGGAAGTGTTTGTTAAATGATGCCACATGTCCTAGTTTTGCAACAAACGCACACTCACATACGAATGATCATGTACGTACAACTTCGGATTGAGCATTATACACTCAAGTCTATTCGTGCGAAATGACTCTTGATGGAGCTACTAAGGGGCTGAATTAATGAGTGGTGGTAATCTGTTTGAAATTTGGTAAATCACATGATGTTCGAAAGAATATTCAAAAGACATAGTGCCAGGCCGCAAGTTGAGGAGGAATAATTTAGCATTCGAAATATATGATAGTCAAATGATGAAGTATATTCAGTGGCTTTTTACTAGGCGTTGTGGATTGAGTGATTAGTTTTCATTTCGAGTGTAGTACTAGGGCAAGCTTTAAACTCGTGTGTAGTCCTATGTTCGGTTAATCATGTTTACGTTGGGGCCGAGACTGTGCCAGTTAAATGTTTAAGCTATTTATTGAATGTAATGGCGCAAATTCATAGACATTTGAAGCCGACTTTAAGAGAATTTATTCACTTGTGTGATGTACTTACTTGTGTGAAGTAAGTTAAGTTCTTGGGTTATCTTATATATTTATTTTTTAGTTTAAGCCCATTAATAGGGACCGAATTTTGATGACCCAAAAAATTAAAAAAAAGGCAAACCAAAACACTTAAAATGGGAAAAAGGCATTTATTAAAAAATTGGAAAAGGAACGTAAGCGCGCATTTAATTGTACTAGCAATGAACTACCAAGAGTTTTTTGAAATTCTCTGGCAATAATCTTCTCCGGTTGTCTCTTAGAAGCGCCTTGAAATAGCTAATTGACCTTTCTACTTTTGCTGATGTGCAAATGCATCCCACTTAAAGCTTTCAACATTATCAACATCAATGATTTCTGGATGTTCTGCTTCTTCGAACGGGGATAGCTGTGCTTCGTTGGAGATGGTTGGACCAAGTCCAAAAACTCGCCTGGTTACGCTTTGACATAACTCCTGATGAGTTACGAGTCGATGGCGGAGGATCAAGTTGCCTGGAGATCTCTCGTGCGTGGTTTACACCCACAACCCCTTTAGTGGAACATACTTCGAAAATTCGTTTTTTGGGTCAAGTAAAAACCCAAAATTGATATACGCCATCTGCGCTTGTTCTGCTTCATCTTAAATTTGTTTACGCTTACAATTTTTTTGGATCAGAGAAAAATAATCCACATAAAATACTGCTGCCTCTAGCCAAGTACCCCAGCGAGTTAACACCTGATGTAATATAAATGTAACAATTAAAATTCAAATTTTATTTTAAACAATCTTACGGTTTGAGGTGGTAGCGGCAATGCAGGGTCCATCCACTAAAAAACAGCAATCCGGTCTTTAAAAAATATTTTGTTCGATAGGAAGTCGTCAACTTTGGCTAGTGACTGCGTATGCTTTCACAGACTCTATGCGCACCGTGAGCGACGCAAGCTACGCGAACCATTTTCGAATACAACATTTGCAGAGATGTACCACTCTTTTTCATATACGGTGCAGCATCTGATACGAACGAACTTTCTCGCGCTTAAGTTCATCTGGCCACAGCAACCGCATTGAATCGTCAAACGTCGTTGTTGAGTTTACTCTCTCCAGAGCTTCGGACGTTAACAGGAACCCGCGACTATTTGCTCGCAAGGGCCCGGCAATTACATATGTTACACAGCGCCCTGCTTTGTCTGTCGTTTCATCGGTGGATACAAAACTTTATCGCCACCAACTTCAGCTCGGATTTTGTGGAGCACTTCAAGGTAGCAATCTCCAACGTAATTTTTTCTTAGTGTCGATTCATCTGGCACTTTTTTTTGTTTGTACTTCTCTATGAAAGTTTACAACTTTTATCCAACGGTATGTCACATGCTAACAACATTTTTGTCATATCGCCATAAAAATATTTTTTTTTTTTTTCTGTTCCAGTAACGAAAGATGTAATTGTTTGAGTTTTTTTTTTCTTTCTTTAAAGCCATTGCTTGCTGGTGCTATTAAATAATATATTTTTTTTCACGGTTAACTTTTATACCACACAATTTGCATAAAAGCACTTTCCCGTCATATGGAAAATAATCTGGTCCAGTTTCAATACAATATTTTTCAAATTTGTTTCCTCTTTGTAAGCCGTTTTAGCATTTCAATTGTTTTTTTTCTTTCTTGTTATTTGTAAATAAGAAAACACTCCGAGATATTAAGTCGACGGTGGACAAACTAGATACTTAACTTCTTTCTGGCTTACAAATAACCAACGCTACATCTGTGTGAAGAGCAGATAACGAGGGCGCTTTTGCTTATTGCCCATCCGGTCCCTTGATGTCTTCGTTGATCGCCATAATTATCGCATTTGAGGCTCAAAAAACCCACGAGCAATTGTGGAGGACAAGTGCAATATCGCATGACTTTGAATTTGGATTTGAGCCAATATCGGACCATTCTTCTTTGAGAATGCAATTAAATAACAATTAATGGTGTTCGTTATCGTGACATGATAACGTATGTTAAAATACGTAAATTACATGATATGAATGTGACCAACACGTGGTTTCAACAAGACGGTGCCACATGCCATACAGCCAGAGAAATAATTTAATGACTACATGAGGCATTTCCTAATAATATTTATTTGTTTATTCGACTCCTGCGCAGAGGGTGCCAGGTTCGAGCCTCGAAGTTACCAGTCCTGATTTTTGTTTTGTTGTTTTTTTTTGCGTCCATGACTTAAGGCATGTGTATTGAGTATATGAGTAACATTCAATGGATGCACAGACATACATTAACGCAAACTCGGATTTTTCTGCAATTTTTTTTAGCGACCACGTTTTGAGAAGACTTCAATATAGGCAAAAAAGGCAAAACAAAAATGCAACAACGGTATAATATGACAAAAAGAGGCAAAATGAAATACATATATTTGGAATCAGGAGCACGTGAAACATGTTTGTATAACGTCGATACTATCGTCCGATTAACCAATAAAAAAAGAGGCAAAGTTAGCAAAATTCCATCACTGCTCATGGCTCATGAATTAGTATAAAAAACTGCATTAAATTGTTCTTCTTTTTGATTTTATTTTTTTGATGATACAGACAACTTTATGCTCCGCACTTACCTCTGGGATAAGCGAAATATACTCATCTTTCCCGTCGAAATACATAAGAACACGCAGTTCTTTATTTGGTAGCTGCATTTTATAATGAGACAAAATCACAGAGAAAATATAGCTGCCACATAAATAAGTTTGCGAGTATAAGAGTATCTCAATTGAGTTATTTGAGAGTATATTACTCTGACTGTGTATGCAGATACGAAAATATTATGTTGTGGCTAAAAGCCGTATGTACCACATCTCCACAGGCGACCACATTTCTCCAAAAAGTGGTCGAAATAATTCGCTTTCAATCGCTGTGTGTGAGCTAACCGCATTCCCGTTGTCATGACAACTGCAAAGATGCAAAGGTAAATGAAAAGCAATGCATAGCGTACTTGGGGAAGGATGACGTTAAAAGAATTTGGCATGCAAGACGGTTGGGAATATTTTGTGAATGTTAAACTACCTAAGATACATCTCCATGCCTGTGTACCCAATATATACGAGAGCAGTTCTTTCTACAGGGTGGGCCGAAGAACAACTACTAATGTGAAGCACGTTCAACCCTTGCAGATAAGTGTCCACCATTCCGTTCGATGCAGACACTGACTTGCCTCCATAAACCACAGAAGAAGCTGATATTGAAATAAAATATTGGCGATATTTTCGCTGCATTTTGAAAGTTATGTAAAAAAGGTTAATTTCAACGCGCTGTTGTGTGAGAAATTTAATTCTCTAAGAACTGGATTCAAACATGAAAATAGAAAAAAATATGTATTGAAAAAAAAATCCACTCATATTTGACATAGGTTGACGTAATGATGGTACAGTACGTTCTCGATTCACGCTAAATTGATTTTTTATCATTATTGGGGCAGTAGTTGCAACTTTTCATAGAGACAGAAAACTACTCCAGTTTCTATTCTTGCGATAATCGAGAATGCACTGTATATCAGCAATTGACAGATGGAATCCCTGATATCCTGTAAATAGTGGGCTATTTTGACAGTTGGCTCCTTACACACTGATGGCAAATAATTAAGCAAGCAAAACAGAATGGATCCAAGGCTAGATCCTTGCGGAACGCCCTATTTAACTTGTGGAGGTGCTGAAAAGGATTCACATTTGACTACTCACTGAAATCTAGAGCAATCAGGCACAAATCTATTTATCAAACTCACTGCACAATGTTAACAAATGAAAATAGATTTTGCAACTTCCAGCTGAGAATTTCATCGTTAGACGAGATGCAGACGAGAGAGAAGAGTAATAGTATCTTCATAATCTTTTATTCGGGCGTCTTCCAAATGCTGACCAAAGCTGTAGAGGTGTTGTGGTTAGCTCTGAAACCAGCACAGATCAGTTTAACGCAAGCTATTGCAAGACAAGTTCTCAATTATTACTCTGAACAGCTGCACAAATCATGCTGATAACGCCAACGTCTACTCAAAATTAGTTGCAGTGTCTTAGCATTTTAGCGGATCAAACTGAAACTGAAGCAAAATCGAAACACTGGAGCATGATCTCTACATCGACAAAAGAAAGAAGGCACTTGAAACTTTTTTGACCCTGTCAGGACGGTGATATATTGCAAACCGCTTCATTTGATAGTACTGTGGCAGCACTGAAAGGGAGTATGGGAAGGAACATAAAATGTAGGGCAGAGAGGGGCAGTTGTGATTCAGATACCGAGATAGACGCACGTAGCTGAAAAAAGCGTATTCATTTGTTGAACGCCATAAACAGATTTCATTTTCGGTTTCACAACTTTAGCAGTACATGTCTACATGCATTTGTACCTTGGTCTATATTTGGGTTTCAAGCAGAGAAAAATTTAAAAATATCAAAAACAAGGCGCCAGCGTCTGAAAAATGTAGATGGGCTAACTTTTCAGTCAATTGTGTTTGACGTTTTCACATTTAGGAAGCTGTTGCGTACGCCCTTACACTTAATGATAATTTCTGCTCTTCTTCGAATTGTTCATACTGCTCTAATTTCTGCATAAGTTCAATAAAATCACGGAAAAAACGTGTCTTCCTGTCTTAAGCCACACGGTTTGAAGTCCGAACCCATTATGAAAAGTGCCAAGCTCAATTATAATTAACCCTCCAATGGCTACCAGAGCATCTATTCGGGGTATACATTTGGATTGGAGGTATACATTGGGGATTGCATTGCTGCTCTTCTTCGATAAACAACTCGTATGGAAGAAAGCAACTTTCCTTTGCGGTACCAAGAATATTCAACCAACTTCCACACTCCCTATTGAGTATACAGCCTGTGCACACCACACAAAATGAAGTAAAGAAACATTTACTATTGAAAAACTTAAACTTATGGAATTTTACAATAATTAATCTATGTGCGTTCTGTTTAAAATCTATTTTTCTCAATAATCTTCTGAAGAAAAGCCTCTAGGCTAGAAGATTCTCTATTGTCTTTCATGTAATCCAGAATTAATTGTCATAAAAAATTTTGTAAGGACAACCGACGTCTCACATAGAGTCTCTTCTACAGCTTCAAAGTTGTATCCAGCATTGGAGAGATAACTCCATGGTGACGTTGAAAGGCATTCTTATATTGTATTGTACATTGAATATTGTAAATTTAGTGAGACAATAAACAAAAAGAGGAGATAACCTAGGATTGTTTTTAGGATTTGTTTTATAAGTTACATCGTATCACGTGGGCAACGGCGATCATTGGTTTTTCCCGGAATCGGACACATCTTTTCTTTCAGTTTTTGTCTTAATTCTGTAAGTGTGTGGTCTACGTCGGGTCGTGTCGGTATATTTTAAAAAGATAAAATAACCTTAGTGGATTGTGTTCAAATTATTTTTTTGCCTCAACACAAAATTAAGTCTTCAGTTTTTGATAATCGAAAAAAAATACGAGCAAACAGCCATTAAAAAGGAATGTTATTTCTTTAAAAACCAAAATTAAAATCTTGGATCGGTCAGTGAAATTGCAAAGAGTTTAGAATTAAATGAATCGTCGATGTTCACTACCGATTTAAAAATGTATTTGAATGGAATTATTTTTAGAATTGAGGTTACAACTAGACTTACAAACTAAAGGTTAGGATGTTGGCTCAACCATAGGGGCCCAACTGATGTACTTAGTTTAATTTAATGTTTATTATTATTGCCGGTTTATTATTTATTTTGTATGTCCTACGATGACTGGTGCTTACATCGGGTTGTTCAAGTCCATGTGTCCATGGTGGTCCTATTGGGATGGAGTGGTGATGTGTTAGCCGACTTAGCCTCGATGGTGATTGCTATTGCTGATCTGGTAGAACCCATGCAGTTAGTTCTTCGACGTCTTTGGAAAGTTCTGCTCGTTAAGTAGATTTAAGTAGTTGAGGTAGCGTTGTCCGGGGAGTGTGTTTCTCAGGTTCTTGATTTCCTCGTTAAGATGGTTGTTGGTGTTTAGTAGCTGCTTTCTGAACAGTGTCACCATATACTATTGCAGGGGGATGATGCGTGCTTGGTCGTAAAGCCTATTGCTGCTGTGGTGCCTTCGACGGTACCTATCGAAGGTGAGTCCACTACATATTCGCAGTATTTTTCTTTCTAAAATCGCAATGGTGTGCCATATTGAGAAACCGTACGTTAAGATCGGCCGTTTAAGCAGCTTGTAGAGAAGCAGTTTTGTCCTCTGGCTTAATCCATTTTGCTTGCGCATCAAGGGATAGATGCGATGGAAGCTTAGGTTGGCCTTCTTAAGGGTCAGTTTCGAATGACTGTTGAACTTCAACCATTCCGTGAAGTCAATGCCAAGATACTTGAACTTTTCGTTTGTTTATATTTCTGTCAGGGAGCGCTATCTTTATGATTCGACATTTGGCTGCTGATCTGCATCCACCTCTGAATGGTCTCCTTAAGTACATTAGTACCGATTTCCCAGTATTGATACAAATACCCTATTTGGTATAGTTGTTAAATATGTTCGCTGTTCACTACCGTTCCCAGTACGTCTGCATCAAATTGCATGGCACCTGACATTCATTGTGATACCGGACCTACATGCTCGCAGTTGAACTGAGTTCACCCCAATGCAAGACAACACCTCAACTTTGCTCTACTTTTTCCTTCATGTATCACACTTAAAATAATTCGTGCAATGTAAGCACTTTGCATTCCAGTTTACTTTGATTTATTGTACTAATAATCGCAAGGGATTTTTTTGTTGTATTTACTGTAACTTGTAAGAGTAAGCATGTTGTCTGTATAAATTTCGCCCAATAAAGTTTGAACAATTCAGATATAATTCAACAGCGAAGACAGACTTTTATTTTTGATTTCCAAGTGAGCCTGCTTAGAAGGCCCACCATCCTAGTGTTGTTCTAGTTGTGTACTAGTAATACCGCTGATAGTCACGGTATCAAGTATAACAATACACAGTAAAAGCACTGTATACAGTCGATTAGAACAATCGATTAAAAAAGAATAACTTAAATTTGCGGCGAATGAACGCCCATTAGCAGTTGCTCACAATATTGTCAGTTTCCAACGAGACACGCGCAATACATGACATTGCACGCGCCCCGCAAACGACACCACGCTCTGGACGACGAATGCCGACGACGTCTACTTTTCGAATTTCGATGCAGTTGACATTGGGTATAAATAAGTTAGTTGATAAGAAATGTTGGGCTTTTTGTAATTTGTAATCCAGTGGAAAAGTGGCTTCCCATCACAAATAAAAATATATTTCTTAGAACTTTTGAATAAATAACTTTGCAACTTATTTAATTCATAGAGCCTAACCCTTCTTATTGCACTAACTTCCTGTATGGTTTAACGCGGCATTTTCCAGGATCGTAAGACCGTGTTAAACGAGGCCTACCTGTACACATATATGTTATTGAAAACTCTAGTTTCTTTTTAACTAAAGTGAAGAGTGTGAGTTGAGTGAGTGTGAATTTGTCTACCATCAACTGCTACATTTCTTTGAAACTAAATGAGATAAAAGCCACAATCAATGTGAGCTGCGTAATTTTCTTTTCAACTCTAAATGTTTTCAGCTTTAGAATTGCTTGGAATTTTTTTTACATAGTTTGGGAACTTTTTCTTTCAAATTTTGTAAGCAATTTTTTTTCCAGAAGTGGTAACCATGGCTGTTTCACCTTTAAAAGGTCCAAAATTATTATTTTACTATTTATTTTATTTATTACAAAGCCATTTGGTATTTATTTTCCAAACACAATTTTCTGTTACTAAGTGCATAAATAAATAAAAAAAAATTAATCGAATCAAAAAAAAGTCATTAAGAGGTTTAAACATAACAACCACATGTGATATTTATTAAGTTGGAAATAATAATGACAAAATTGTATCTACAGAAAATAAGGCCCCGTACACACTTAGTGTGTACGCACATAGTTGGAAATCAAAAATCAAGCCACCGCTTTGTATATGAATATCAAGCAGCATAACCGCATACACAATTACCTCAAGGCGCACAACCCACTTTACAAACCGGGTCGGAAAATCTGTCAGCGACTGCTGCCCTTTGTGGAATACAAAAAAATACAATTTCACTTTGATACTCGCTTGCATTTGACGACAATAATTTTTCTCTTTGTTATTGAACGTCGATACCATGTACCCCACCAGCACTCGTCCCGACATTTACAATTTCTTATGACATCGAATAGAACTCAGTTTTAATTTGCATGCTACTCTGGCACTACGGATGTGGCAACTAATGTCCATTATTAAAAGTTATTGAAATCATAAAAGGACATCCATTCATCAGTGCTCTTAGTTTGCATAAGAACATCTCCTTGAAAGGTCCTTTCAATGTGCGTATGCACTAGACTACCGAGCGGGATAAAATCATAAAGCCAGGCAGAAGACGGAAGTAAACTGAAAAGAACTGACAAACTGTCAACGTCGCACAAGTACACATCTTCTGAGAAAGTTTTATCTTCTGACTAAATATCGATTCACAGTGGATTTATGAGAAAGCGAAGCAGGACGCTGGGCAATGGAAAACCCATGGCGCACCCGTGACTTGTGCGGTGAGCGAAGGTAAATTGTTCACTTTCATGGCGAATTATCTTGCACATCCGTCGAAGCATTTTTGCAACTATTCAAACGAACGCTCCTCATTTGCATCTGCAGTGTGACAAGTACTCACTAGTAATATTCTTAAAACTCCGTTCCCATTTGCTGAGATGCAAGCAAAATGCTTTCTGTTTGGAATCCAAACGTGCCCCAGTCGAATGGGTGCTTCAATTGTGTGTAGTGGAATCCTTTTTCTTCAAACGTTTTACTTGGTTCTTTTGCAACAACAATTGCAAACAAGAATCGCTGCAATATTTCAATGCGCACCCCACCAAGCACTTCATTATTATTTTCACATTGCAGCAACAGTGAAAGGAGAGATGATGCTGCATAGACGTCTCCGCGTGCACATATGCATTTGCGTACGGCATGTACCTGTGCAGCGGTGGTGCTTCTCGCAATAACCCGATGAAAATTCAACTGGTGATGGTCCGGATGGATTCCGATGATTTTCCCCTAGCCACGTCCTACCATTGTGATACATTCACACTCACGTTCTTTCTCCCACCAGCCTTGTCACTTACCCGAGAGCCGAGAGCCGAGAGCTCAGCTCAACTCACATCACATGACAACATATCAGGATTTGTTTTTATTTCTGCCCAGTTCTGCTGTGCAAATAACCTTTCTCGCTCTCGTCAGGACACGATGGGAGTATGAGTACGAGTACGAGCACATTACCGTAATATGTTGACAATTTTCCACCTAGCATAGGATGTGCGGGGAGTGGGCCGGGGGAGGTGGGCTGAAAAGGGGGAGTGCCCCCATTTAAATGAATGCCATTATGAATACTTCAATAGCTATAAAGGCGACCACCACGTTACAAACAATAACCCAAGCACACATTTGTGTGCAGGATGATGATGAGAGTTTGGCGTTGGTTCGTGGTAGAGGCTGGAGGTGGAGGTTGGCGTGGCATGCGGACAAACATACATATATGCTCTGTGTTGGTGTACTGTTTGGGGGGCTTGAACGGGGCGGTGTTGGGCGTGCTAGTGGTCGTATGAAAATGAATATTTGTTCATGGAACATGAGGCCCAAACGAAATGACTACGTCTACTAGGACCACTTCCCCACTACAAACCGCTACTCTCAGGACGACTACGACTACGAGGATGATGACAAGCAGGAGTGTCAATGGGTTAATGCATCTTCCTTCCAACATAACATCACCTAAAATGAAACAAGAAAACAAAAACGCAAAAAAAACATGTCCAACCAAAAACAAAAACAGTATTCGGCGTGGTGAGCTTTGCTTTACTTTTCACACAGGACTTACTATTGTTTGTTTTTGAAACAATATTAAATAAAAATCCGTACACAGGCACACAGATTTAAGTGGGTATTTCTTGTACCAGAGAGTGGGTGGGTGTGTGGGTGTGTGTGTGTATGTGTGCACTTTTTGTAAAACCGCTTAATGTGCAGAGACTCCTCTCTGGTGTATGAGCCAGTGCCAAAGCCAGAGCCAGAGCCAGAAAGTGCGGGCATGGGCAATGTGTGCTTTTGGGCATCATAGAGAGCATCATAAAAGTGAAGATTAAAGGATAAAGGGACGAAGTGATGAAGTGAGTGCATTTAACCAGAGATGGGAGGTTTCGGCGTTCCTCCTTTCCTTTTATTATTTTTGAAGAAAAAAAACAACAACAACATACATAAAAATATATATGTAAGTGTGTAAATATAGAAAACTGGAAACCCCTGATTTGAATGGCCTGACGAGAGACGAGAGATAGAGTAGTGACCCCGAAAAGAAAGGGAAGTCCTTAATCCCTGGCAAAAGTTGTTCCACGTTATTCTTCGACACTTTCAAAATCGAGGAAAGAGTGATTTTGGAAAATCGCATGTGTTTACCAGGGGAGCGAGGAACTAATTTAAGGACAAATATTAGCCCGCACAGATTTGATGGAAAATCAGGGGTTAACTTGGTGATTTCATGATATGGAGTCAGCATTTTTCAACACATGGCATATGCATGTGTGCACACGTCTCGCCTTATAAGCATCTAAGTGAGGGGGCGAAGGTTAAGCTTTGGTTGTTATTTTATGGACGGAATTTGACAAATTTATTGTCAGGAGGGTAGATTGTAGAAAGCTACCCTTTTGAGAATTAAAGCGGAAAGTTGTGTCGATGGAGTGGATGTGAGTTTGAAACCGAGTTCAGAAACGATGTTTATTGAAAACTATGGAGATTTCAATGAATTTACATATGGCAGTTTTCAACAGTTTGTGGGTGTGCCACTAGGTGATGGCATATGTGGCTATGTGGTATTTTTCGGGCTCACGGAAATAACCCCTCAAAAAGGAGGATGAATAATCCATCCTAAGTTTGTTGTATTTCGCTTTAGAAAACGAAGTAAGGCCAATTCGTGTTTATTTGCAGTTTTAAAAACTGGCTATGTTTATTATTCATCAATATCGTTCGCACGGATACCAATCGTTAGAATCCGTTAAAACGTCTTAACTTTGTAATAAATTTTACTCCAGGCGCCAGGCTGACAGTTGTTGGCGTACCCTGAGCGGAGCTACGAAGTCGCGTGAACGGGTTAAAATCTTGTTAGCGAAATCCCCACCCCACCCACAGACCTTGTTAAAGGCTAAAATTCAAACTTGGCATATTTCGGTTTAGAAATGGAAATAAATTTGCCCTTTTTGCCTATTTTCATTTTCAAAGCGAAATAAGGCCAAATTTTACATTTGGTTTGGTAAATCACAACCTCGCATATTTATTTTTATTTTTAATTTTTATTAATTTTTACTTATATACTTCACAACTTTTTAGGGACTTGTTTCATTTTCTATTTTCCCCAATGTTTGGAATTTATTTCATCCGCCTTTTTGGGGGTTATTTCGGTAATTTTGGTTTCGGATTTATTTTTGAATAAAATTCAGCAGTTCAGGGCTAAGATTATATTCTCAGACGAACGTAAGTTTAAATTTGAAGCCTAGATGTAATCGAATTAAATTTTTTTTTTAAATAGTACAATCAAAATCGGTTATAAAGACCTTCAAGGGAATGACGAATTTGGTCGTTATGAGATACATATAACAATTAAAAATACCTAAATTAAAACTGCATTTGAAGCCCTTTGCGCTTTGACCATGATTTTTTAACGACCTCTACAATCTCTCTTGGTTGCTAAACTTATCTCAAAGTATGCATTTCTTAAACGTGCATACACTCAAATTTCAAATCCACGCGCCCTTATGTCAGTCATTATCTCCCTAGTACAGCTGGCTGGGAATAGGACTCATTCGGGTTGTGAGTGTATACACAATAACTTAGATACCCCGAGCATCTCAGCAGCTTACAGACCAAACTTACTCCCAAATTATGCCAGCGTCTTCAAAGCGGAAACCCCGCCATTAGGGAGACTTGCAGTCAACTTGAATCTCATTCG
This sequence comes from Eristalis tenax, assembly GCA_905231855.2. Lineage (NCBI taxonomy): Eukaryota > Metazoa > Arthropoda > Insecta > Diptera > Syrphidae > Eristalis > Eristalis tenax. The sequence continues at coordinate 3,198,213 of HG993124.1, forward strand.
AACACAACGTTAGTCCAGAGGATAGCTCTCCGCGTTGACAGGCAATCTGCCATACAATTATGATCTGCCTCAATTATGCGCTCTTTTGGTAATTTCCGGGTTTTGTGGGTTACTCCACATGTAGCCCGATATATATGTATATAAAATATTTGGATGAGTTTTTAGATGTTAAATATTTTAAAACCGAATTTTATTCTGATCTTTTAAGTCTCAGAGTTTCTCAAGACTGACTAATTGAAAGAATTCTACGCTTCTTACCTAAACTGCATTTTTTGGACGGAACACCCCCTTGGAAATGTGTTCAGCGATTCGGGTATGAGCTTGTTTGACTTCAAAAGACTGATTTCCAATACGTCTTGCGTTTGCTGTGACAATAAACAAGGCGCAATGACAACCATTCGAATTGTGCGGAATTTACTTTAAATATCCACGCTTCTCCCACGGACAATTTTGCGTATTATGTTCCCGTGTGGTTAAGCTATTAGTTCTATATGTACGAAAGAACTCAACGATAATTTAAGTAAAAATGTAGCATTCGATAAAAATGAAGAAGATGTGAGAGCATAGTTCTACAACGTTAGAATTATTTTACATGATATCAATTTGAAAAAAGATTAATTAAGGAAATTATTTCAGTTCATATTGGAGAGGTGAGAAAAACAAGCTGAACAGGATTGTCTGCACTCGGTCTTGGACCGTACCTGTGAGGGAAGATGATTCCACAGGTGTACAGCATGAATGGAAAAATGCCTGCGCGATGCTAAGACATGTATGAACAGAAGGTTTCAATGTGACAATAATTAGGCGACAAATAATTAGGCTGTTTACTATGAATGATTTTAAAGAGTAGGATACATGACCTGTTGTTTAAAAATGTCTCCAATTCACATCCAAGAAGAATGCGACGTTGGTGCGAGACATGATCGAATCTTCGAAGGTTAAAGACATACCGAAGGTAAAGACATACACTTTTTGCTGAGCGTCAGAAAATAATTCACAGCCATAGGTTAAGATATGGAGCTTTAATTTAACATTGATTGGGAGTGTAAATTTGCCAATTGACAAACCTCAAAGAGACGCATATACCTTTGATACTACACTGTCTATATGGTCAGTCCATGTTAGTTCATTGTTACACATTATACCAAGATTTTTAACACACGTTTCATATTCGACTGGAACTGAGTTTAATTATATGGGAGGGAAAGCTTGAAAGGGAAGGGTGGTGTTTTGAGAATGGAAAGCCTCTGGTCTTGTCAGGAGTAGGCAAAAGAGCATTTTCATTAGCCCACTTCGTAATTGAGCACAAATCCTTTTTTTATCAACTCAAACCCTTCATTTTACAACTGAATCATCAACCATACTAAGCGAAAAACTTAAGTAGATTTTAACATCACATGCAATGAGACAGCACTTTACGAAAATCATTAATGAACTTTGAGAACAATAACGGAGCGAGAATAGAACCTTGAGGTGCACCGATGTGGAGACCACGCAAAGACGACAGTTTTGAGTTATATAACACAGCCTGAACACGGTTAGTAAGATAGGAGGAGATTAACTTATTAGTGGGATTACTGAAGTTCAGTTGGGAGGACAGTTTCCGACAAAGTGTTGACGGGTTAACACTGTCGAATGCTTTCAGAAAGTCAAGTAAAGCTAGTGAGGTTGTTTTATCTTCGTCAATAGCTTTTCGTATGTCGTCGGTTCATGTTCCACGGGGCAGAAAAATATCATCAGCTACGTTGCTCGCCGGACTATTATCAGACGGGGCTCAAGAATGTCGGAATAAAGATGATAGACATTTTCGAATTAGTTATAGTCTCGTTCGGCAACAAACGAACATGGTATTCAACAAATGTTGGTCTCATTCGATCATTGGATTGCCTATTTAAGGCCTGAACTTAAGATTACTTCGTAAGTCTTGGAGCTACATCAGTCATTTTGGGACAATAAGATCTCGTGGCACATGTACTATGGTTCAGATTTCATTAAGAGGGATCAAAAGTTACAGATTTATTTCCATTTGGGTCGTTTTTGACTACCACGTTAAAGCAAATTGAGATCGCTACAGAGACATTTGTCAAATTGTAGGACCTAGCCATTAGCAATATGCGGAACTAAACGGTCCCATAAGCCATATAGCGGCTGTGTGTATACTCAATTCTATGAACATTTTATTTGGAGAAATGATCCTGTCCAACGGGTTTTAAATCACCTCTAGACTTATGGAACTACACTAGATCATCGGTCTGCGCCAATAACTCGGTCTAGTTAGAGCAGCTCAGAGCCAGTTTTGAACCATTGTAGAGAGCGACCATTTCCATTCAAATACGACCGAGTCATCGAAAATAGGGTTCATCGCATCGACCGTGGATATTTGAACGAAGTCGTATTCCATACATTAATGTTCCGGTTGTAGTCCAATGCATTTAAAGAGCTCGAGATATCCCAAATGGCTAGGCTAGCATCTCACCGTGTAAAAATATTATTTTATCGTTTTGATTGTCTAAAATTATTTGCCGACATTCCTTCTTACGTTTGCAACAACAAAACCAACAACAGATCGTATCTCGACTCGTACTATAAACAAAATAAAAGTAAACATACTCTCGATTGAAATCGAATAAGAAAAGTCCATTAAAAAGTATTTGCACATTAAATGGGCTTCATCGACAGCACAGATCGCAGTGGTCAGATTGTTCTCGTCAAGTCAATATTGTCATAAAATAAAACCAAATTGCCCCATAGTCCTTATTATGAAACCATTTTACATATCAGTACGAAATCGCCGCATATTTAAAATCATACTTTTTTATCATTACCGCGGGGATTTTGGAAATTAAAAATTCCCTTTGTGTATTCGTTTCGGGTTTTCTTTTTGTTAATTTGAACTAAAATTCCATTTCACTCGTCTTTCAATACAGCCGCTCAAAGCCTGAGACTTAAAAATGCCCACACTCTCTCGTTGGCATCGAGCTTTTTTTGTATTCCATTAATGTATTACATTACTTTCGGCTCGTTCCATCAGCATGACACTCTTCTGTCACCGGAATAATTGCAACAAAAGAGCCTCGTGTAATGAATTTTCAAGATAAATATTGGATTCTGCCATATCCTGTGGCGATAACATTGAACCAACCCCTATTTGCCTTTGGTCCCCAGAGTTTCCAGTCATAAAGTTATGCATCATAACATTTACCAAAAAGTATTCCCCTAGGCTTTTTAATAAGTGTCGCCACCATTCGTCCTGTGCCTCAGTTCTGAGGGCGAGTCGATGGCTGCTCCTAAGGCTGAGTATTCATTTCGTTTTGCTTTGACCATTGTAATGATTGTCAGGCAACGATTATTGCTCCAAAAGTGACTCTTTCTGATGGCAGATCATTCGTGTGCTCCGCTTCCAATGCCCCAAAGGTGTGTCAATTGCTTGACGTTACGAAAGGCAGATTTGATATTTGGAAAAACATGATTGACAGTCTGATATCACTTCAAGGTAGTGGTGTGCTTGTCAGCGAGAAAACCAAGTGGAGACTCGATACAATTTCATCGCAATATATGGGCGTACAGAAACGTCTCAGTATTTGTGCAATTAAATGTTCTTTGCCGAAGGACGTATGTAACTTTTTTTATTACATCTGCGACTGGAGCCTTCCATTCCTGTGCATGTGGGTACGCATTCCTCGGTTGTAGTTTCTTTACTCCACGCGAAGGATACATTTTTCATATGGAAGATTTCAAATTGCAGACGACGACGTTTAATGAGTTGGTTAAAAATTCATATTGCCGAGGAATGAAATAAAAGTAACGTGAAGTGCATTCCAAATGTAGTGGGTTGCCGAGTTCAAAGTCAGCATGCCAACCAGCTAGGGGAGAAAGAAATATTTTAAATATTTAAATGTACATTCTAGCCTTGAGTCGCTCGCAGTGTTCCAAAGCTTTAAATTCCAAGATTAACCATAAAACAGCAACGCATCAGTTGCGCCTGGCAAGAATGTAAAGTTATTTCAGAATTCGTGAGAACGGTAATTAGACTTCAATTGTTTGCTGTGAGAGAGATATTTTTACTTTTGAAGCGAATGCGGAGATGTGTGCGAAATTATCTGCTTTTTTCTTGGACAAGTGTCAAGGAGCGATCCTTCACCTTCCACTTTCGTCAGCACAAAGTAAGCCAGGGATTCAGGGTAACTGGGATAAGGGGTGTACGCTTCCAGCTACCGCTGAACGCACATGATAGGGAAATGCCACTGCCAACAACTTGTGCTGTTGCTCCCGTATTTCTGTGAAAGGGCTCAATATTAGGTTAAGTAGGTGTTCACTTTTTATGGTGCATTATACCAAGGCAATTTGATGTCTAAAAGTCTGTATTAAATTCAAAAGGCTTTTATAGGTTGAAACGAATAATTTCAGACGCATGCACTAAGTGGGATTCTCAGAACTGCGCTTGAAATTTCCGATAAATGTGCATACTTCTCCCTTCTGTTCACAACAAAAAACGCTGTTGTGTAGCGTTTTTGTAAACATGTTGGTTTTAATAAACTGGGACTATTTAACAAAAAACATTTTATCGTGATCGATTCAATCGTTTGTGGAGAGCGCAATATTTTCATCAACAGCTGAAGAGGCAAGTGGTGTAGGATGGGAAATTAAGAAAAACAATCAGCAACAGGGTATGTCAATAAAAATAAAAATATTGGTGGCGCTACAGAACGTAGAGGGACAGGGGCCTTGTGTTGTGCTTGCTATTGTTCTCCCACGAGTGCAAGTGGACTGCTCCGACTCCGAACTGCTATGATAAGCTTTTTCTAAACAGATAATACGTTTGTTTGTCGTACAGAGAATCGAACCTACACATCATAGGTTTAAGTGCGTAGGAGTCGACGCATGTACAAATTCTGGTTGCACTACACTACTCACCACGACACGAATGGATAACAATCCAACGCAACACCAAATTATTTCTCTATCAAAGTAATCTAAGGATATTGATCAATGATTTGAAGTTAAAAGCAAGCTGTAGATTGTGGTTCAGTTTACAGACGCCATTTATTAGACACAACACAATACACTTCTCATCTCTCCTTCACCACTCGCAGTCGGATTTGGTTTTTTGTGATACCTCTGTTTTGTATTTTAAGGGAAGTTTTAGGGTTGACGTTAGCAATGTGCGTGGGCTTAGACTGAATCTCTTTTCAGTGTATGTCCACCTATTTCTCTACAAACCAGCTGTCTTGGCGCTGAGTGAAACACAGGTCGGGGAGAATACCGATTTATTGGATTTAAGCCTGCCTGGATAAAGCTTGGTGCCGCTTTTCTTTTTACACCGCGGTCTCGCCCTCTACGTGCGTAGTATACGGCTTCTGCTCCAATCCGGAATTTAATTTTCTCTGGTTAAAACTCCATGTCCGTAAGCATTTAATCCACTACTGCTTTATTTATAGAAGTCCAAACCTGGATAGCAACTCAACTTTTAACGAATTTAATGCGCTATCCGACTCCACCTCAAGAATTGTATCCCTGTATCCTCGCACTGAAATTGCCATTGAGGACGTTCCCAATGTACACAATTTTAATTGGCTTCGACTTTCGGGCCAGACAACATCCGAAGGTATGTTGAAATCTTTGCTGAGGTAAATAATCTGACACAGCTAGTAAATGAGCCCACACGAATACCTGACACTGCAGGTCATTCCGCCAACACCCTGGACCTGTTTCTCATCTCTCATCCTGACAAATATTAAATTGGCATTCTGTCACCTCTAGGCTCGTCTGACCATTGTTTCGTATCAGCTAATTTCTCGTTATCGCCACAAACAGTTAGAGAATAAATTCCAAAAAGAACAGTATGGCTGTACGAGAAAGGAATTTTAACTGCTCACTATGCTTCCTCGATAGTGACATGAATGCCGATGTTGATATGATCACAAACATTCTTCTACTGGGCATAAGATCCTTCATTCCTCATAGAGTGAAGTGTATCAAGCCCAAGGCAAACGCATGGTATGACTCAAGCTGTAAAGAGGCTATCAGGTTGAGAGAGTTGAATTTCCAGACATACAAAGCAAAACCTTACTGAGGAAAACCGGAATAAGTTTAAACGGGCCAGAAATGACTGCAATTATAAGACGTGTGAAATTCTCATATGAGCAAAAGTTGAGGCAAGAAGTGCTACAATGTCCCGAGGGTAGCAAAAACGTTTGGTCATTTGTAAAAACGCAAAGAATTCCGCCTCGTCTTCCCACGCTCATTTACAATGATATCCCAGTTGTCAACGCTATAGACAAAGCGAATCTGCTTGCGGCGCATTTTACAGCCAGCTCAACACTGCCATACACGTACATTCTGGAAACTGTTATTGAGGAAGAAATGCAACTGAAATTAATTTATCAGCAATAACATCATCCAAGGCATAATGCCAAAATTGTTAAAAGAAGACTCTGTTGAGAGGAGAAAACATCAGATACAATTCTCTCCCGGCAGATCAAAGCAATTCTGACCCTTTTGATGACCATGCCTAGAAAGCATACAGCAGTCATCAAAAACCGTGGTTTCGCACAGAATTCGAAATAAATTGGAAAGGAGTCTCAGAGGATGAGTTGCTTTAATTTTGCATCATACCAATATTATTTCTTTAGAAGCGCGTTAAGTAATTGACAGCTCTTGGGTTTTTTGAGGTTAGTTTGTGCTAGTAATAAATAAAAAGTAAATAATGAAAAGAAAAGGAACTTTTCCTACCCACTGTACCCTGTCCAAATCACTTCCAATTCTTTTTGAATCCCCCGTTAGATTTTACCCATCCAGCACCACTCTCTTTTGTCAGATAAAGAACATTGTAGGGGTAACCAAACAAGATGAATGGACTGAATAAAGTGAATCGTTAAAGGGATCGGACGTTGCGTAAAGACCCAGACCGCGCCGCACAGTGGTTCAAAAGCTGAAATAAAAACCAAAAAAGAAATTTGGAATATGGAATACGTTGCATTTATTTTTTGAAGATGTATAACAGGCCTAAGCTTAACATTTTGGTAAGATTTGGCAAGACATGTGCGGCGCACTTGTGTTCTCTTCCGAGTGTGTCTTTAGACTCCACTTTATTACAAAAAAAAATATTTTAAAAAATAATAACACACACCCACTTCAGTCTCAACGTCGGGCAGACTGGCATACACCGGCATTATATTTCCGCTTCAGCAGTTCATATTCCGGCATGCTGTTGTCGTCTCTGTTGCTGACAACGCTGTCTGGCAAAATTGCAATGCTTGGAGTTAGGTGATCTAATGATATTGTAACTCGCGCGGCACAGTGGATTAGTTTGCAAGGGAGCGCGGATAAGGGTCTGTTAAATCCGAATTATTTAACGGATCTTAATAAAATTTGGCTTAAAAAAATTTGGTTATGGAAAAATGAAAAAAGTTGTTTCTAAAATTTGATTGATATTTAAAAGAAAGCCCTAGTTGTATTCATTCCAGCCATAATTAGCCAAGGAGTTGTAACTTTTGTAACATGACCAAAGTCAAAACTGTGTTTTTTAAATCAGACAAATTTTACCATAAATCCGAAGGTTGCAAGAAGTTGCAGCTAATTTCTTAAATATATAATTATATAATTTATAATTTATATATAATTATATAAAATAAATTGAATGATGTATAAGGATACAGAATTTATTTTATGAAGCTTGGGATAAAGACATGTAAACTTTTGTTGAACATATGGCTTTAAAATCATAAGCCCGGATTATCGAAAAGTACTTAGGCATAAAACTAAGAAGACAGAGGACTATCTCCAAAGAACTTTTTTCCACTATGCCCGTAAATTGAACCAGTACTTTCTAGATCCAGGAGCGATCCAGATCCGGTTTGTGTGGTCAATCGAGCGGAGATGGTTACGAAGCTACGGATCTTGATGTTTGCTCCGGTCCTAATGGAGCCTCGAACCGCTCGAGCATGTCGTTTTTTGTTTTTCAGTGCTTTTGTGGAAAGGATATTTGCTACACACGAGGAACTTGTTATTGTCAACAATTTGGACTGTTGTGCATTCTAAATACTTCTGTCCCAGCCGGTCCAACTGGCGACTCTATGGTGCTCTTGAGTTATGGAAAGAATATCCTGTATTAAACATTGTGTTTTCATTATATCGTTGTGCACTATATCGGGCTGCCACTGTAAACTAAAACGGCTTAGACTTCACGCTGGTTAAACAGCTATTCGAAGTGTTGATTAAATACATCCGCAATTCCCTGTGGCTGGGTAACTAGTTTACCCCAAAGACACTAATGCAACAAAATCGTCTGCCAAAGAAAATCAATTTCATGAATATTAAATATTTGTTCAGTGTCTTATGCCAAGTTCTTCCAAGGAAGGTAGTTCCTTCATAGCTTTACGATGAACGTCCGACTTTCATGAAATCCTTCGTTTTTTCCTGAGTTATCACATTTAACTTTAATTGACGACCATATTCAGGCAACTAACAACATTCCAAGTGGTAGGAAATTCTAAGGAAATCAGACAATTTAAAAAAGAAAACCCTAAATCAAACCCCAGTTTAATGTGCGTAGGGCACAGTGTGAACGCATAAATGCAATTACCGTACAAAATAACCATAGGCTCAGCATTTTAAAATTCTCTCGGAGAGGCTTATTTAATTACAAATTCACTTACGTATCGGATGTGGACTTTCATGGGATTTCACTAAATATGTACGCATCTGAAAATGTCATTTTCAACCAACAGCAGTCCGATGCAATGGCCAGAAGCGAATTTATTGAAACTGTAAATGAAAAACCTTACAGAACCGCATATGATGATTAAATGCATTTAATGGCCTGTGAGTGTATTTATTTTCATTTTCATTTCGCTCCCTGAACTGAATTCTAGAACTTCATTGCTTTAAGTGTACCTATAAGCATGTACATACCTACATAGCCGTTTGATTTATAATGATTTCAAGTTTATTTGCCTCAAACTTGATGAAAACAACAACTCATTAACCTACTTTCAATATTGTTGCTGAACTAAAGCGAATGGATTTTGGAATTTGGGAATGTTAAGTTTATACTCCAACCAGTGGAATTCTTCTACAAAAATAGTTCTTTAATTCGCATGGAAATTGAAGTAATTGAAATTGTCCTGTACAATAGGGGAAACATTTTTTTTTGTGATTCACAATGAATGTTGAGCGGATGAAACGGTTATATAACGGGTTTCGCCGACAACACCACGAGTCTCATATTTGTCGAGAAAGCACTTCTCGCGTGCGTGAATGGTATGCGTTCCGGTAACGGTATAAAACTATTCGCACCATTTTATGAACGAAAAAGTGAACACGAAATAAAGCAATAATAAAGAAGTTGTGGTAGAATCGTTAAAAATTCATGGCTTTCCTTTGGATATGTGGATTTTTAGGTTATACCTATTCTGCAGCATGAAGAATTGAAAATGTTTAAGTCCTTGCTCTTGATCTGACAACAACAGATAGTGCCACCAATGGAAGTGAAATGGAACTCTGTCTAGACTCAAAATCTGAAAAATATCGTGATTCCAATCAAATGTCTATGTCTGCCGTTCAGATAAAAGAAGTTTATATTTACAATACCTACATAACATTGCCCGCATTCGCCACCCATTGTCAATAAAATATCGCATGTAGTCCATCAGTCACGCAAGTATTAATGGTGTGACGAACGGAGAACCACATTCAACTCGAGGTCTATGTTAAATTGATTTATGTTCTTGTTTTTATTTCGATATACTTTTGCAATTATCACCTCTATTGCTCACTCTGTTTCCACACAATGACGATGTCATTTATGCCTCTTTAAAATTCAATAAGTTAATGATTAATCTCCGGAGTGCGGACAAAAGAAACGAAAACACGTTGCAACACACGTTGCCAAATCACGGTTACGAGATACTGCTGTATACCAGCAGAGATAGGACAGTTGATTGAGGTCAGGCCAAAACCTCTTGTCACATCAAGGACAATGTCAATCCTTTATAATGCTCATGGGAACCGTAAAAACGATTCCACGAAAAGAAAAAGAGAAGTGTGTATGTACTCGTATTATCCCAAATAAAACATACAAATGAATGTGATTAAGGCCAATGAATTGTAGCCATATGCCTGCTGTGTGACATTAATTTTATTCACTAATTTTAAAAAGGCCTCAGTTGTAAGTGTGGGCTTTTTAGGAAACGTTCGCTTATGTGAAACAAGAAATTTATCACGTTGCAAGGACATTGGAACATCGGTTACATGAAAACTCCGCTTAGTTGCAAATAGGTTCATCAGCATTCATTATTCAGTAGGAATGATGCAGTGAAACTCAGTTGCACACCCATTTATTAAGTATTGACTAAGCGTTGTGCCACACTTGCAATAACACAAAGGGTGGTGGATGAAACTGAAACCCTGACAATTCCACGACCAATGATTCCCTTTGGAGCTTCCTTTGAGGGTTCATAAATCAGCTAGAGGTTCGAGGACCAGAAGACTGTTCATTCGTTATATTTTCGATCGCGTCAATACTTAGCAAAAGCGAAACAGAATTGAACGAAGAACATTTTTAATTTTATAACAGATTTTTGGATTGGGATACATTGAGGGAGTGAATTTCTACTGTGGAAGACGGTAGCTTTAGGAGACTGCAGTGAAGACATTCTTCCCCAACATACATCCACTTTTAAAAATGTTGGCCACCTTACCACAGTTAAGGGATATCGGAGCAGTTTCACATTCGTCTGTGCTGGGAACCAGGCCATAGAGAATTTACGGGATACTGTGAAGCTGGCAATCTATAAAAAATCGCTCTTGTGACATAGGCACTACCTTAGCCACATTCAACTTACAGCTGAACATTATCAGTAAACAAAAAACACATGCCAAATCTCCAAGCAAATCTGGCCCCGTCTTGATCCCAAAAAAAAACCGATACCTTGATAAGCTTAAAGAGATACAAAATTATCACTGCAGTGGAAATAGATACCGGCACTGCCTACTAGGCTTACACACAAAAAGACTAGGACCATCCTCAAATGACTGAACTATCCCCGCCTCGACCAGGAAAGTCACAATGGACTCCTTCTTCTTTGATAATCCAAGCCACTTTAGTCGTTACTGACAAAACTGATTTGCTGTCATAATCACACATTCACCAGCAGAGAACTCTGACTGACGCCATCCACAATCGACGCGACTGCGAACCGGGGTTGTATCGAGTGACGAAGGAAATTCGTAGGGATATAACTGGCGCCGTCTGAAGACTGCTTCGTATGAAGGGAAATCATTTTTTAGATAGAAGCCAACCCTTGATTAGTTTTCAACTGGTGCCGTTCAACATTTCTGAGACTAATGAATTCACGTGCTCCTGTAGATTTTTCTCTATTTTCAATTGTACATTCTGTGGTTTATGTCACTCATATCACGACACCACAAGTTTTGTTACCATTTGTAGATGAAATTGCTTCTGGTTCTTGATTATCGAAGTCTTGGACTGCAACGTTATGCTGATAAAGGCAGTCCCAAAATGAACGCAAGATTTGAATTAAGTAGAAGACACAGTTTTTAGTCATTGGACTGTTATTCTTTTTTTATTGAATGGGGGTTTAAATGCGGGTTATTTATGGAAGACCACATCGGGCGAATGACCTTCACGGCTTTGCTGCAACATTTGCAATATTTTGTTGAAATTGTTTTTCCTTTCTTGGAAATGGGGCTGGTGTGACTGTTTTTCGCGACATGAGTACGCAGGTGCCAAAATTAGATAATGTTGAACTGGTTTCAACAAGACAACACATGCTTGATGAGACATTTCCTGGTCGCGTAATATTCTTGATCAAAGCAAAAATCAAAAAAAAAGGATGGATAGTAAAATACCTATCGTCGGGACGCTAATAACTGTCAGTTTTAAGGTTATAAAAAGACAAGACTAGTCTAGTAGTTTTCAAGATGTTTTCGCGTCTTGCAATTAGATTTTTCGTAGAATCAACAGCCCCAACCGTTAAAAATTACAAATATTATTGTCAAATCGAACGGTTTCGTGCATTGGAGTCAGCGCACTATATAGTAATTGCGGCCAGCTTTAGCAAAGCGTTTGACAAAATCTTGCACAAAGAGCTTTCGAAACTCTCTTCGTCAAAAGGATCGAATTGTACTCGTCAGAGTATACGAAGTTATGTTCAGAACATGTCTCCAAACCCATTAAAGACACGTTAAGAGTACAGCCACCTTGACCCTTTAATTTGCGTACGTACTATCTTCAACGTCGACGGTACTATCATGAACTCTCATCTCTCTATCTATGCCGATGACATGAAAAGCTGTCTGCCTCCTCTCTCTCCGACTTCTACTCTTTTCAAAACCATAAACATACTCGCACAAACGGCCACCACCACCACAATTATTTTCTATGCAACAAGCCAGTGCCCTCAGTTTCGTCTTTATGCGACTGAGGCGTTATCTGTGAGCTCAACTTTCGTTTCCATATCGAGAATATTATACATCAATAATATTATAAGTAGTGGCGGCTTTAGCACTTGAGCCTCGATTCGATTCCCGGCATGAGCAGATCATTTTCACGGCCACACCTCTCACTGACTACGCTCAAAGAGTATAACTGTTTAGAAAAAAGCTTCTCAAATTGGCATTTCGGAGTCGGCGTAAGACTGCAGTTTCCCTGCACTCGTGAAAGAACACTAGCACGCACAACACAAGTGGTTTCTAGGCCCTGGCCCTCTACGGGCAGTCGCGCTGAAGATATTGTTATTATTAGAGGAAGATGCGACATGTTGTTCCAATGACCGGTATTGGCCAGCAAATGCTAAGAAACTACTGACGAAATTCAGTCGACCAGAGACGGTGAAGGATTGTGGATGTTTTTCGCTGGCTGAGGCAAATTATGGGGGAGGCGAGAATCAAGAAAAAAATTTACGCACACAAAACCAAAGGCAGGCATTTTTAAGAAATCACAAACGTAAACTCAATTCGAACAAAAGAACGTGGTGTGTACTTTAAACACACCCATCCCATTCCATTCCAATACAAACCTCATTAAACACGATATGTCAATAACATAAAGTGGGTCGGGACGATATTAAACATTCCACACAGTACTCCCACCTTCCCGGAATCAGCAAACATACAGAAAGAGAAGTTTGAAGAGACAATTCTTACATTATCGCACACACTTCACATCATAAAATCGCTTATTCCATAAGTGATTTATGACCTCTGCGTATTATGCAAGATACATGTGTTTTTCTCCATTTTATGGAGAACTCATTTATTTCGACAATCGTTTACGATGTCATCCCAACCGCAAATATGCAAAATATGTCACTTTGACAGATGTTGGAGTTTCTGCAGAAAGCAATTACATCCTTCAAGCCAATGAGTGATTTTTTTAACTACATTTTCAGTGTCGTCTTGCACATTAAGACGATTCGCATTTTGGAATCCTTGCGCAAACACAAAAGAGTTATTTTGAATACAAATGTAAAGTAACCCAACCATAAGGCAGGCAAGTGAAAGGGGAAGAAACGAAACCAACTCCAATTACATTTCAGAAAATGACTACACTGCCACTGACATGCAAAATCTGTCAGCAAAACCATTTTCGAAAAACACCCGTACGCACGCAAGACCAGACAATAAATTTCTCGCGTTCACATAGAATGCGCACGTATCAAGTAAGCAAGAGCAAGGAGGTAGGACAAAAAAAAAATGCAAAGCAATTTCGAAGGCTTCATCAAGTTCAGGAAGAACGTACCCATCTTCATGTGACGGCTATGGATTCTTGATGTTGCCAGAGTTTACTTTCCAAACACCTGCGGCACATACTCTGTCTCTAGAATTTGCCTAATGATGCGAAATAGGTATTCCATTTAAATTTCCTTCGGCTTTCGCTTATGTACACATTTGGTGACATTTTCCGCGTGCGACGGCATTCCGTGACAGCAGCGTTTCACCGTTCTGCTTACTCATTTCATTTGACACGGGCCTTTGCAAAGACTTACAATGGGCTTAGTTGAAGACGACACCATCGCTATTCAATACACCTGTTTGGTACTCCCTTTTGATGCTCATCACCGAAACCTTGTCAGCGTGTATTTGTATCCGCACTACTGGCTTCGAATGGCAGGCCCAACTACCATTCCCATCACAGGAATAGTGTGCCAAGTACAAGGCCTACACAACCGCGCCCCTTGCCGACGCGCCGTGCGAAATAGATTCGCGTCAATTGTTCCAGATACAGCTACAGGTACCCATCTAATACCTTTGATTTCATGCCTGAGCGAGTTTTCGTATCGATTGGGCAGAGTTCTGCTTGTACTTGGCTCCCACCAGCCACCGCAAACACATTCCATGTACTTTTGCGGTGTGGTATTTATTTTTAAATAATTGAAGTCTGTGCACTTTCCAATACTGTTCCTGCAAAACAAAACAAAGCCAATAAATCCGGATATATTTAGGACCACGTTCGCACAGACCCCGCTTTGACACACAATCGATTTTTTAAGTGCACCGGGAAATGCCCACGAAGGACACGTTCCTCCCTTCAATGGCAATCGGCAAGTATTAGACCCATGCAGGGCAATGTTTTCAGAAATTCGCAAGCTCCTAGGACGACTGGGGCTCTTATTGTGTTACACCTCGCTGCAAGGGTGTTCTTTGTGCCATTGGAACGAAGAAAGTTGAAGGTTGATTGATTAAGCCATTCGTACTGAAAAATTGTCCCTTCGGTGTGTTTGCCTGCTCCTTTCAGTTCGCCCCATTATTTCCTGTTTGAAAAATGAATTATGTTCATGTATCGTTTCAGGTATTTTACATCACATCCGCCGGCGTATCTCTATCTAGGCCACTTACATACACTCATACAAATGGATGCGGTATCTTGTCGAGTGCCACCGACTAACGGATTCGGTTCAGCTCATCCTGAATCGATTTAGAGTCGAATGAACGATGTAGCGGTTCGTTTTTGCTGGGGCTTTGCAGAGTTGAAGTTTTTTCATGCCAATGAAAAGAAGGGCCATCAAAGCCTGCTGTTAAGTCATGGATCAGCGATATGCCGACATTGGTGGCAGTGGAAGTGCGGAGGGATATGTTAATGTAACTTTAGAAGCAACTAATCGCACAAATCCAATTTTTTCAATCAAACCAGACTTTATAACACAATGGTAAGTTAAAAAATTTCGAGTTTTTTTTTTTTTAATTTTATAAATGTAGCTATTTTATTATATTGGAGTGTTTACTAAGCCATGCGGTTTTAAGGGTTAAAACTAAACTTACCTTTTCGGTATTTTCGTCGCGACTGCACATATCTGCTGCAACGACTTTTGCAGAAGCTGGAGATGAGGACGCAATAGAATCTATTAAACATCTGTTCTGCAAAATGACCAACCCTAGCAATGAAATGAAAGAGCCGAAGTACTTCAGGGGTGAAGACATAGAAAACCTCCTAAAGGACATACATGAATCTGGATGGTTTTAGGGGCAAAAGAAGGTCTCATGGTAGTTTGGCACCACAATGGAGCCAACATGTTCGTCCAAGTGCGCCATGACCGTAAGCCATATACCTACCAACTTAGCTATGGATAGCTGAGGTCTTCGAAATTGAATTGCCTTCCAAAAGGTTTTGAAGAGAGCTGACCAGATGGTAGTCAGAAGTCGCAATAGCTGGAGAGCACGGTGTTTTTGTTTCGTCTCTAAAACTGTATGTGGGTTCGTCGTTTTCATGATGCAGTTCGTGAGGAGACCAAGAATGCACATTTTTCGGAATTCCAAGACCTTACATTTTCTACATAGCGGTTGTATGGGCTATCTTAAACCGCTGAACGATCTCCCGTATCGTCTAATGCATGTCAACGGCATCTGCTGCCAAGATTGTTCGTCGTATGTGGTGGGTCCAGAGCTAACAGCATCAGCAATTGCTCTAATCCGAATGAAAGCGTGTGAACTAACGCTGACAAGTGTCAGCGCACGTAGCCGAATAGTTTTGTATTAAAATTCGTTTAAATGAAAAAAAAACAAACACTTTCTCAGGTCGTTCTTTTAGTGAATCTATCTTAAACTAAATTCTACATTTATTTCCCTACACCAAACCTAGCAATCAATTTCCCTCTGTACACGTTTGCACTTGCATTTCCATGCTTTCGTATTGCGTCATGCTGAGTGGCAATATTATTAATCCCGGTCGGTCATTCATAAATCGATATATATTTGGGTTCGAGTGCAGTTGCTGATCTTTCTGTTCTGCACATTCGAACTGGCGCTCATTAATTAATGGGTCGACAATGTGTTTCGAAATTGAAGACGTTTCGATGGCCGATGGCGACGGAAAACAGCCGACGCCAAAATAGGTTTTTATGACGTGGCGAGTATTAAAGGAGTTGTGAGGGTACGGGGTTAGTAGGTAATATAACTCAGAATCTCCACACTCAGTGCACAACTCCCGATGCGCATCTGTCGCTTTGACAATTTTTGCAAAAGAAAGCATAAGGCGAAACTTTGCGTATCCTCCATTTAAAAAAGGATTGTGCTCTGAAAACACGTCCCATTGCAACAAATTCTCGTAACTATTAGAATAAACAGCAAAAACCACAGAGATTTCGAGAAGCAATGTACACTACTTTCAAGGAAAATCCCAGAACTTGTTGAAGAACCCAATATGTTCCCCCATTGCTGTGTTAACTCAGTTTTGTTCTTTAGGATTCCGTGCCAGAACAGTACCTCTTCACTCCGTCCGACTCTCCGACTGTCCGAAAACGTTTTTACGGTCCCTAACATCTAAAGGCTCTAGAGGTCAGACGTGATATTTTTACAGAAGGCGTAGATTCCGAACCTTAAAATTAGTTTGAAAAACGTGATATTTTATAAAGTTGGTACTAAAAACACCGCTTTTTTTCTATAATTTGCGAACGCACAGGGGGTTACTAATACCCTTCAGTGTCAGCGGTCAAGATACGGCACGGGCCGAAGGTATAGAGGGAGAGTACCTGTGCACATTGATCTTAAATATCTGCGGATCTGGGTAATGCTATTCAGTCAATGAAAAAGCTCCTCAAAATGGCCGTTAAGAAAGAAAATGCCACGCACAACACGAGTGGTTGCTGAGAAGCTAGGCCCTGGCCCTCTACGGGCTGTCGCTTCACATCTCATACGGCTACTATAAGATGCCAGTTTTTTTTTGTGTACGGACGCTCGCCGTGACATGACCCAGCCCCACTCAAAATCGAAGTTAAAATGTCTCCCCCAAAACTTCGAGCGTTACGTTGCTGTCACTGTGCGTAGCGTAATCTTTTATGAACCACTGCTCGGATATGTCGATATTGTTGAGTTTCGGCCATTCAAACCTTTGACGACATGGCCGCCTTCTTCCTTCGTTGCTTGATGGAACTCTTGTGTATTGCCTTCGCTTTAAAAACAAAAATTAGCCTAGTTCTTATACGGATGTAGGATCAAAAGCAATAAGCCGGGATAACTCCCTACGATGCTCAATCCAACTGATTGACACCTAATCGACATTTCTGAGTGTTCGATACGGAATGCTACGGTCATACCCCTTTAATCAAATGCAATCCCTACCCGTGGGCACTGTGTGTAAGTTGAGTGACACCCCTAAAATCTCAATCAAAATGGAATCTTTTCAATTTTCCCACTTCACTTTACAACATCAGATTGCGCTGCAGTCTGAGTCTGGGCCTAACTGCATCAGCAACCCCTCCTGTTGAACGGGATACTGTTCGCTTACGACGCTACCGGAAGCATGGTCAATCAGTAGTAGCTTTGGATGAACAAAATTCAAAACTGAATTGTTTCAAACGAAATTTCACCCCATCAAACTATCTGAATCATTCAAAGTCATCAAAACGTTTTGACGGGAAATTGTTTATCAACACAACGCCTGCACGCATTCCTTTGAATTAATGAAAGCACATTGTTTTTCGAAATTATTTGCAGGAGACTGCAAAAGGAACGCGAAAATCTATGCAAATCTCTATACCAGCGAATACTGAAGCATACGGAATGTCAAAACTATCTGACAAACCCACTATACCGGTCACTGTTCGATAATGGAGACGAACTTCCGGGCTGGAGTAGTGACGATGACAATATTATCTATGACAATAAATCAGCAAACGGCACGGTGACGGGAAAGAATGAATCATCGGATGGTGAGGGTCCACCGTTGGTGTTGCCGCCATTCGATTTGTGGCAAACGATAGCGATTGCCGTATGCCTAGTCATATGCATTATCCTGACGGTGGGCGGAAATATTTTGGTGCTGTTGGCATTTATTGTTGACCGAAACATACGACAACCTAGTAACTACTTTATTGCATCTTTGGCTGCAACGGACATGCTTATAGGTAAGATCTTGACCATGCCAGTGTTGGATTAAATATTCATTCAATATCCTTTCAGGTACAGTGTCTATGCCTTTTTACACCGTCTACGTTCTGATGGGCTATTGGGATCTGGGGCCCCTCCTTTGCGATCTCTGGCTGTCTGTAGACTACACCGTTTGCCTAGTGTCACAGTACACTGTTCTTTTGATAACGATCGATCGATTTTGTTCGGTGAAGATTGCCGCAAAGTACCGCAGTTGGAGAACGAAAAAGAGGGTCATTTACATGGTAACGATAACATGGATCATTCCAGCGTTGCTTTTCTTCATTTCCATATTCGGATGGGAACATTTTACCGGGAAGCGCGATCTTTTGCCTGGTCAATGTGCGGTGCAATTTCTGAAAGATCCCATTTTCAACACTGCCCTAATCATTGGATATTATTGGACGACCTTGGTGGTGTTATTCATTCTGTATGGCGGGATCTACAAGACGGCGTATGAGATGCAGAAACGCAGTGAGGCTAAGCAACGAAAGATGCAATCAATGGTAGCACTGAGCGCTGGTGCTATGACAGGAATGGCTGGTCGAGCGGCCGGAATCGGCATTACCGACAGCTGCGGTGGCCAAAAATCCAGCGATTTAGCTGCAGCCAATAGCACAACTATACCGGCGTCAAATTTGACATCATCCACATCCTCCGAACAGAAAGAAGCCCCTGCAGTCGCACGAAAGGAATCCTACCATGCAGATAAGGCGTCAGCACCAGAGGCGGCAGCGAAGACGGAGGACGGAGTCAAGCGAGATGTAGCTGAGGCAGAGAAGAGCGAACGCTCCAGCAGTCCGGCCTTTGACTCAGACGAGGAAAGTTCGGTAAACCAATTGCAAGCCTCCAATCAGCAGCAGCAGCAGCAGCAACAACAGCAACTGGCTATGCTGCGGAAGCGCTCTTCCATCGGTTTGGTGTTTGGGGCACAAGCCGCATTGATTGCGACCCGTGGCAAAGGTAATGTAATCTCCAATCCCTTACCCGAAGAAATTCGCTTGAAATTTGACGCTGACCACCTGTCTCACATCCCAGAGAGCACGTCCGGTGATGATAACAAAGGTTCTCCACTGTCTCCCGTCTATATCGACCCCATTGAAGTGCCCAAGGAACAAGTGATTCCGTGTCTAGTCCAAGCCATCCTTCCCCCACCCGAAGGCTTCCAGTGCAACTCGCCAGTATCCGAAAACTCTGATAAACAACTGGGCAGTGCTACCAGTGACCTCACCGTAACCTACTACGACGTCATGAAGAGCATGGACGGTGCTGATCTCCGCTACATGGATGAGAGTTCCATAATCCTCCCGTCACCGAACCAAGAAAGTCTTTCGACATCCTACAGCTTCCCCCCGCACAAGACTACTGCGCCGAATGCGACGGCCCAAGCCAATCAGACCGTTACGAATCCAACACTCCTGCAGAAGGCACTCATCCGGGCAGCCGCCCAAAGCCAGCATGCATCCCACCAGAATCCCAAAGCACAGTCCCAAAACAATGGCAACGCTAACATAAGTATCGATTTATCTCCACATCCAGGATCCAGCAAAGACATGAGTGTGAACTTCTTTGACAACGCCAGGACGGTAACCACAACAACGACGTCGGCTTCGCAAACTTTAACTGACGCGAAACCGAAGCAGTCGCAAGTCACTCCCGCGCCCGTCATATCCAACAATACAGACTGCAATCCTGACAAGGAAGTCTCGAAAACCGCGCCCAGCACAAGTTCCGGGTCCACCTCGATTGCGGGCAAGACCCTACACACGGACGACTCCCACGGCACGGGCATTCAGTCGAACCGTACCGCAAGTAAACGGGACTTCATTCGCTCCATCGGCCGCCACTTGAAAGGCAAAAAGAAGATCCCACTCAGCATTCGAAGGCAAAAGTCAAAATCGGAAAATAGAGCGCGCAAGGCCTTCCGTACAATTTCATTTATCCTCGGTGCGTTTGTTGCCTGCTGGACACCATACCACGTACTGGCACTGGTTGAGGGCTTTTGCTCCAATCCGCCTTGCACCAATGAGCACCTTTACATGTTCTCGTACTTCTTGTGCTACGCTAACAGCCCCATGAATCCATTCTGCTACGCGCTTGCCAATCAGCAATTCAAAAAAACGTTCACACGGATCCTCAAGGGCGATCTCCACATGACGTAAACATCATCACACACACACTCTCACACATATCTGACACGAAAAGCTTATTTTTGCAGGCAAGGCCCTAGGCTGCAGCCGTCTCTTTTCATACAATTTTGTATTTCCTCTCATCTAAAATAATCAAAAGTCAATTGTCAATTTGAAACAAAAGAAACCAAATAAAATCTTTAATAAACATACAAAAATTATAAATATACATGCATACGCAACTGTGTCTGTGTGTGTCGAATATATTTTCTATTGTTAAACTAAATAAAAATAAAAATGAAATGAGTTTTGAAATGTGTAAATTTTTAGCAATATCAATTAACAAATTAAAAACAAAAATAGACAATAAACGTATTTAAACATTTTTAAAACCAAAGTAAATAGTAACAATCTATTATTAGAAAACATAAAAAAGCCAAGTATTTTCTACAAATAGTGAAGTAAATTAATTGAAAAGAAAAATATAAACAACTTGATTTAATACACGTTTATGGTTATTCGCACTTGGAACATAAAACAATTAAACTTAGTATACTCGTTTGCAGTTAAGTATAGATTAAAATGAAAATAATAACAAAAAAAAATAACATGTATAACAGATAACTATGTATTTGTGATATTATTTGTTAAGAGTCAAAGGTGTAGTTTGTTTGTTTAAAAAAAAAAGAAAAAAAAGAAACCCAAAAATAAAGTGTGCTCCTTCTGCTTTGATTGAGCCCCAGAGCAGAAGGAGACCCCAGGTTATTAAGCAAAGAGCAGAATTAAACAATTTTCTTTTTCATTTTCGTTGCATTAATTTTGTTCTGAAATTATTTCGTTTGTAAGTACGTGTGCTTAGAAGAAAACAAAAATCAAAGTTGACAGAAATGTGTTCAAGTTGAATTTAACAAAAGTATTTGCGAGTTCTGCTTTACTTGTGATTTTTATTTCTTAGCTGTCAACGGTGAATCCGAAATTCTTTGAAGAGATCGGCATTCAGAATTACTGTTAAGGACCCTAAATTAAGTAAACAGTTAGCAAATTTAATTTGTACATTTATTAGCAAAAAAACAAAAACAAACACTTAATGTACTTATACTTAAAACAACACTTAGAGAGACTATACAAAATGCAGTGTTCTAGGAATGCAATTCTATAAATTTATGAAATTGTTGTAATAAAAAATCAAGAAATAAATTAATTTAGAAAATAGACGTATTTAGTACAATCTGTTGTGGGTGTTGTTTTATTCCGTTGTCTCCTTTCACCGTCAAGATGCTTACTCACTAATCTGACCTGCGACCCTTGCTCAGCTGCGCCCCATTTTAATGGTCCCCCTTCTACGCCGAGTCGACAAATAAGCCACTACCACAAATTAGTCTACTTAAGCCACTGAAGTCGAAATACAATAGAATGTGTGGTCCCTGTATGATATAATTCTAAAAACGCGATTGTGAAGACCGTTTTTCAAAACAATTTTACCTGAAAGCATCTGGCCAAGAAGGTAAAAGATCGCCTATAGCAGAGATAATGGAGGTACATATAGAGATATCCACCTTGGGCCATTTTAGCCCCTTGTCCACACCGGGGATGTAGTAGTGTTCCCTTGTATTTCACACATGCTTTTACACAAACCATGGATCCACCACTCCGATTCGTGGATTTTAGTGCGAATGTTGCAGATTCGTGGATTTTAGTGGGGCACTAGTGCCGAATTTGCCCACGATTCATGTATTGTTGTCCGGAGGGTGTTCAAAAATTGAAAATGTAATGCAATGCCCACTGAACTCAAACAACAACAATGACAAGATATTGCTATTATAGCAATGCATCCAAAAGGTTGTCAAAAAAATTAATTTCAAGCAAAGAACTTTTTTTAAGTGATTCATTCCAACGTTTCAATGCATTTTATACGCGTAATTCTATTCAAAAATATACTTTAATTTTGTCCTAGTATCTCAGACTATAACCGTCCAACTGACGAATTCACCCCTCTACTAGTTCGGGGAAGGGTATCAGCTGTTCGACAGCTGATCTCAAGAACTGACACGTATTCACAGAAAAAAAAAGCGTATACAAAACGCTGTCAGAAGAAATAAAGGGAGAAGAGGAGTAGAAGATGGATATCTCTATCCCTCCATTATCTCTGGCCTATTGACTAGGTTAGTGAGATAACGCAAAAACAAGTGGAGTATGATTAAAGGACAACAAATGTGAACTGTACTGCTAGAGAATAAGACATCGTAGATTATTTCGTGGTGTTAAACTTTTGGAAAATATGAGTAGGGCTTTGGTTTCATATTCATGTCATTTGACTCCACCCTCATACTTGATCATTTTAAGTCATGGTTGGGTCCCTTGAAGAAACCGCGATAAATCGAAAAAAAAACCCTTGTATGTTGGTACACTCGTCAATTCAAAGTGATTGCTCACCAATTCGGTTGTTTTTTCGCTTTTGTTCTCCATTCTTCGTCCGGCTGCATACATGTTGACACTGCATTGATCCTGTTAGATTGTGACCGTTAGAAGAAACCACTGATTTCTTAACAAAATAAAAAAAAAAATTACGTAAACTAGTACGTACGTAATTCAGTGTATGTTTTGTTACAAAGTGTGTCAATATATTGATGCATATGTACTACATAGTTATCTCGTTTTCGTTCTCCTCTTCAACTCGAGCATTTTTCGTTAATTCGAATATTTTGTTAGGTCCCTTGAGTCTCGATTTAAGCTCAAAATAAGGTGGGATTTTTAAACCCAACACATCAAAGGCAGCTTCTCTGATTGCGCACTTTCAACGGCTCCATTGTTAGTCGCTTGTTTCGCCTAGCAGGTTTGGACTCTCCGTTCAGGGAGACTCGATCGACAAAGTTCCCCACGAATCATGCGTTAGCTTAATATAAGCACGTGAGTCATAAAACAATGTAACGAAATTCATAACAACAAATTATTTAATTTTGATTATTTAATTCAAAAAATTGTTTAATTTTTCGCTTTTGAAGGTCAGCAACGCAATTGATCGGGGAACTCCTGATTGCCCAAAACTTGCCTTGGGTCAGTATCGCAACAACCAAGTTTGTGTGGAAGTGCTTTTTTTTTCAAGCGGACTGAGACAAAGAGCGACTGTGATTCTATTACTAGATTTCCATCTTTATCCTTGCAGGCTTCGGTTCGGCTCTTACGAGTTTTAGTGCCTTAAAGCAATACAGAGTTACTCGTTTAACTCTACACCCAGTTCTTTAAGTTCTTTAAAGTGTAAGCTTTCCACTGGTTACGCCATCGGAGGCGAGGTCTTCCTCTGCACGTTGTCCCTTAGGTTGGCCTCGAAGACTTGCCAAGCCGAACATTGTCCTTTCTCTCTACATGACCTAGCCATCTGAGTAGAGACAATCGAATCCGTTTGACTAGGCCGATATCGCTGTACAGCTCGTGGCGTTCATCGTCCAATCTTCTCCTCCAAACTCATTTTCGCAAACGGGACCGAATATAATTCAAAGAAATTTCCTCTCGAAACGACTAAGAATCTCTTCGTCCTCAATTGATATTGTTCATGGTTATGTGCCATACAGCAGGACTGGGAGAGGCAATGTCTTGGGTCTCGGAGACAGCGAATAGTCAGGGTTATCCTTCGTCTTACCTTCGTGGCGATATCATTCCCGGAGTTTACTTCAGAGCCTAGATAGACAAAGTTCCTAACTACATCGAAAATCCAAGGTGTTGATGAACCTTTCTTGTAGACAGTACGTACCCTCATTCACCGCAAGACCCAACTTAGCCGCTTATTAGGACATTGAGCGCAGCTAAGCTGTTCGGATAGATAATGATGCCCTTTTTGGATATCATGTTGTCCGTGACCCAGGACGGTGCCCTTTTCATGGCTTTGGATTCTGCTTGGACCGCGTTGTAGTAGTTGGGGAGTTGCGAAGTTAGAAAGGGCAATGGTGAGGTCTTCGGCGTAGACATCTATACCCCTTTATCTGTTCTAGATCCGTCTGTGTCAATTGGCAGAGGATCGTCCGATTGTCAGACTTCCAATCCAATTTGAAAAGAATGCTGTAAAAAGAGAAACTATCGGTGTTGTTAAGAAGACTTAAGAGACCCATACTAAGATCGGACCTCAGTCGAAATGCCTTGAGACTTAAGGCTATATTGGCATCTACTTATCTCCCAGGGGAGGGAGGTCTAGGAGTAATTATGTGCAGCAGGCGGAGTGATTTTTAACGCTCCGCTGATACGGTTGTTGTACCCAGTTGAGTGCACTACGTTTGTGGCCAATTGATGCGAAAAGAGTGGGCTTGCCCGTGCGGAAGCAGGTACTTAGGTACTTGCGATAAATGGAGGCATTTGATGTGACGAAATTTGATTGTTTAAAAGTGTAACCGAGACCTTTGATGTCAAAAAAGGATTTAGACAAGTCGACTCGCTGTTATGCGACTTCTGCTCGCCAACACCAGAGGAACAATCTTTCAGAGGTCCGTCAAACTACCAGCATATGCCGACGATATTGACATTATCGGACGAGCACAGCGTGGTGTCAATGCCACTGTGTGAGTATTGCGAAGGAGGTCGCGGAAATGAGTTTAACGGTAAATGAAGGCAAAATCGAGTATATGCCGTCAACGAGAAAGAATTCCCATCACCGACGTCTCGTACTGAACGTCACAGTAGACGGGTGTAACTTTGAGGCAGTCAAAGGCTTTGTGTATCTGAACTCTTGAAGATCGCTGCAACTTTGGCATGAAAAAGCAATTGATAAATAAAGCAATCTCTCGAACAACCAAAGTGGTCCTCTATAAAACCTTGTCGACAGGACGGCTACGCAAAGGCATGGACTTCGTCAATAGCATACGAAGGTGCTCTTGGTTGATTTGAGAAGAAAATTCAGAGGGTGATTTTCCAGTCTGCATAGATGGTGAATGGAGGAGGACGCATGTTGGTTGAGGCCCAGGTCCACCCCGGACTGTAGCGCCACCTTAAGTAAAAGTGGGCCTCGATGTCTTTGAATTGATTAATTATGCCCCCATATCCGGCCAATGCGACAAAACCACCCGATTCAACGTCAGTGTAGATCTCAGTTTAAAGCCAACCGAAGCCTTATTTAACCACATTCAGACTCAGATCGCAAACAACAAAAAATAAAACAAATATTTCGTAACATTACCAAATACATGGTATATTTCAAACAGTTAATTTATGTTTGGTTTGTTTTTTTGTAAAAAATAAATTCCTACACTTTGACTTACAATTGTAGTAAAAAATCGAATATATCGCATAACAGGAAGGGGGCAGTACATTCAAAGGAAATTGTCCATCATATTGTACGAGAATTTAGAACCAACTTCAAGAAGGTAGGTAAATAAAAGCAACAAACTCTGGTTTTGTCATTCAAGTCAATTTAAAGATTTTACAACTTTCTGAGCAGCGTCATCAAGGTCATCTACAGTGGCGATTGCAAGGCCGGAATTCTTCAACACCTCCCGAGCCTCATCCACATTCGTTCCCTGCAGCCGCACGACAAGCGGCATATTCAAATTGAGTGTCTTTGATGCAGCCACGATTCCATTAGCAATTGTCTTGCAGTTCACAATGCCACCGAAAACATTCACCATTATCGCCTTAACATTTGGGTCGGACACAAGAATCTTGAAAGCTTGAAGCACTTGTTGTTCCTTGACACCGCCACCAACGTCGAGGAAATTCGCCGGACTGCCTCCGTTCAGTTTGATTATGTCCATTGTGGCCATGGCGAGGCCAGCACCATTCACCAAACATCCAATATTACCATCCATAGCAACGTAATTGAGATTATGTGCAGCAGCTTCTACCTCTCGAGGATCAGATTCAGCTGTGTCTTCCATTGCGAAAATATCCTTTTGCCTGTACTGCGCATTGTCATCAAAATTCAGTTTGGCATCCACGGAAATTACTTCCCCAGAATCGGTCTCTGCTAGAGGGTTGATTTCGATTTGCACAGCATCGACTTTTTTGTAAAGTTCCCATATTTTTTCAACTTCTTGGACGCACTTGTCGACCAATGGACCCGAGAATTCTAAGAACTTGGCAATTTTAAGAGCTTGTTCCTTTGACAATGGAGCGTCAATGTTAAGCGGAATGGTGAGTATTTTCTCAGGAGTATTTTGTGCAACAGCTTCTATGTCAACTCCACCAGCTGGTGATGCTATTAGAACTGGACCATTGTGCTCGCGATCCATAACTATGCACAGGTATGTTTCACGGATGATATTCACACTGCGGGCAACCATCACTTTCTTCACCTGAATGCCATCCTTGGGTGTCTGTTTGGTAATAAGCTTGTGACCGATCATTTTCTTAGTCAATTCCAAGGCTTCATCTTTCCTGTGGATTGTAAGATTATGATCAATTAGAGCGTTATGAATAGGCATGGGGAAGTACGACAAGTAGGTGAACAATTGATTGGAACTACGGTATGTTTAAAGTTAACTAGATCATCTAATTCTATATTTTGCAGACCCAGACCGATGCATTATTGATTTTTAAATATTAAGAGCTAGGAACGGCTTTCATAATTGCTCAACCATTCTAGGAAAATAAAACAGGTACTTACTTCTTTGTAATGTGTACTCCTCCCTTGAAGCCATTATCGAAGTGACCTTTTCCTCGTCCTCCAGCCAAAATCTGCGCCTTTACCACATACTCTGGGCACTCTGAAAATAAAAACAGATTAGTAATCACTTGAGTTCACACTAATAAACCTCGTTTGATTATGGAATATCAATCAATTCCCACTCCACAGTCACACACATACACGATTCGAGCGATGCACTGTTTTATTTACAGTCTCGCGATATGGCTAGGGTCGTGATACCACCAGACACCCCAGTTTCCCATAGGCACCTCAATCAACAAACAACACAATTGATTTAAGTAGTGTTGGATATTTTCCTCAAGATTACTTCCCTCGTGTGTTTTTTCGCTATGTTCTCGTCCAATCCGCACTGAACGTGACCTGAATTGACAAAGTGAAGCAATAAATTGGAGGCTTCATTCACTTAGCTTGATTTAGCTCGATGTATTCTTTGCGTACTGCAGCGAGAGACATCTGATAAATTTGCAGCGATAACGATTGGCTTTGCTCAAGCCCAGGCTTAATGTTATCATGTTGCATTATTAATTCACCAATCAAATTTCTTAGTGGATTGAGTATTCCAATTGTGTAATGACGGCCTCCATTTCGGAGCCACTGATCAATAGATTACGCAATCACTCCCAAAAACATGGTTAAAAATAGACACGTATTTAACATACGCTTGAGCTGTTTGTTTATGGCGCATTTCAAGAGATAACACACAGACGTTGTCGTGAATTGTATCAACAATTTAAGATAAAGTTTACAACTTTCAAACCCACCGAATTCTTTAAGCACTCCGCCGTCTATTTTCTCCTCCAGAACTCGGAATTCCTGTATTGACACCCCGTGTTTCTGCAGAAGATCCTTGCTTTGGTATTCCAACAGATTGAGATACCGCACAGGCACAGCATTCACCTAATTAAAGGTGCATAAGTAATTGCACTAGTTTTGAGTGAAAGACCTTTGATACACTTACCCTCTGGTGAAGAACTCGACTAGCACATTTACGAAAGATTGGAAGCATTGTCGCCGTTCTAAAAATAGACCGGAATGATGGAATGTTGCAGGGCGTTTAAATTGATTTGCATTCTAGCACTCACCTATTGCTGTCTAGTGCCGACAAAACAGTGAATTTTCAATGAAAAATGTAATAACAGACTTTGTACCTTAATCTAATGGACAGCACAGATTTGAAAATAAGTCAAGACTGTGAGAGAGACAGGTAAAATGTGCGAACTGCTCTCACAGATTGAAATTAATTCCGGAGTGAATGTTGTGCCGCAGTGATAAGAACTAAATGTGACAGTTGATTCTGGAAATCGCATGAGAGAAGTAGACACATATTGTTTTGACAATAGAGTTATGTCGAGCGTTCAGTTGGATTGAATGGAGAATATTTCCATTGTAGGTAAGGTAGTTCGATTTTTTTTTTTTTTTTAAATTATTTGCATAACTTTGGATTCAGTTAATTTATGTACATTGTTTTTAACGTTTTATAAGCAAACAAATTAATGAATAAATCAGTTGTTTTTTCTATTAATTGTTTAATTGTTCATTAAGTTCATAATAGCTGTGTTTAAGACAAATTCAGTTACTTCTCAGCTCGATTTTAATTACAGGGAATGCCAACCAGCAAATTTAAAAAAACAAATGGCTTGAGAGATCATAAGAGTTTTGATAATTGCAGCAGTAACTAACGAGAGCATTAATATAGGTTGCCGAAACTTAACACGAAACAAATAACTGAACAGCCAAATTGCAAACGATTCGATTCGGTGTGAAGAGAATACACATTCGCTTTCGTTTTGTTAAAACAAAGTGAGCACATTTCACATTCACATGAACATTGTACTTGTACAAATCGAGTAATACTGCCCAGTGCAGTTGCAACTAGGTTTCCTTCAATTGCAACTCGGGTTATCCCGGTCTGAGAAATCTTCAGTTTGTCACATCACTATTCAGTAGTACTCAGTTACTGGTCTTCAGTTGTTTAACTTACCAGAACTTCTCGGCTCCACTCTCTGGATCTTGGATATCTTTGCTAAATTTGCGGGTTGATGGTGCTGATGCTTTTCAAGGTAGCCCCCAAGCACTGGTGTCCAGATTTTAATCTTAAAAGAGTCTCTGCTTTATGATTAATTTCTTTGTTTGAGAAAAAATCCTTTTGCAATCTGTTGTCGAGAAATTCGTACGTCGTAGAAACTTCAATTAGGATGGCCATTTTATTAAAGCGACACACGACACTTTCAACAATAAAATAACATAATTGAATGTGACAAAACACTGGTCAAAGCTGCAGTCATTTTTGAGAGGATACCTTGAGCCAGACGTCCCGCTCAGTGTGGTACCTAAAGGGAAAAAATCGTTCCGCGAACTGTCTAGTTTTCAGCTGGGACGAAATTTGCTCTCAAGCCATAAAAATGCATAAAAATGCCATGGTTTCCCAAAGTTTGACATTTCACTCTGCAGGTACAGCATCAGACAAATAAACATTTGCCACTGGAAGTGAAACCATGCAATCTCATAAAAATATTATAATAATATAAAGATGTGACGCTACAGGCCGTAAAAGGGCAGGGCCTAGCTTTTCAGCAAACACTCGGGTTGTGCGTGCTATTGTTCTTTACAAGTGGAAGGCATCTACGGTTTTATGCTAACTCAGAACGTCCAATTTGAGAAGATTTTTCTAAACAGTTGTACTCCTTGGGCATTGTGAGTGACTCGAAAAAGGGCCGTGAAAATGATTTGGTCGTACCGGGAATCGAACCCAGGCAACGAGGTTCAATTGCTAAGGACGTCGAAGAACAGACCCACAACGTCACAGCCGGCCAAATCAGGAAGACAAAAATATCTACTCCGCAAAGATACAGTCAAAGTTAAGCATTCCACATTGGAAAGTATTGTTGCGTTTTACAGAAAGTCTACGTGAACACAATTAAAGTGCCCAGAGAAAGTGTTCAACCACGAGATTGTGACGAATGTAACACAGAAGTTCACTTATCTTATACACGAATTTATTGACAAGCACTGGTTTACTTTTTACTTACAACAACACTATACTTTACTACAAGACTCAATTACCATTTGGTTTTTTGGATTGGCTTGGTCCACTGCACAGTGTTTCGTCTAGTACATGGTTGCTGATATTGATTGGAAATTTGGAAATTGTTAGCTTATTATTATTGACTATATATCCAAAGTTGTGCAATGAAGGGTGTTCATTTGCACACATTTTTTAGTTTCAATTGCGCGACCTAATCTATAGCCTCTTTATTGTCGACGAATAGAATATATATTTAATGCTGGACTGATAACTTCAACTGAAGTATACATTTTGGTACAGTTAACCGCATGTATCCAAATGTATACGGGTTAAATTTTACACATGTGGTAGTTTTATTAGTAAACTTTTAATACATGTCCCAGAGAGCACAACGCGTCTCAACCTTGTTCTTTGTTCGCCGTAATATTTCTATCCAATCTGTAGGCAAAGATCATATCCGTTGTGCGCACCATTCAGTCGATAAGCAAAGTCCTATATGTACGTCAATAAAAGCCTCTGTTCTGTTAAAGTTTAAGAGAAGTGCTTAAGTTACTAATGCCACCACATGGATATCCCCTCATCCTCATGACCATCTGTAACCGGTTTAGAATGGATGCTCCGAATTTGTTGGTGTATGAAATTCTTATATTAGTCCACTCAACTAATAAAGCTTCTTTAACATCTCTTTATTGCTGGTACTGATGGTATGGAATTTTCATTCCAGTGCTTCCGACACATGTTCAATGAGGATTTGGGCTCTGTTGTGTTACATGTTGACAGTGCTATATAACAGCCAAATACGTGCATGTACGGTATTATTGTATTCCGTGACCATAGGTGAGAGTTGGGACAAATACTGAGTTGAAAACAGCTAACTCCGCTTTCCTAGCTGTTTCGAGATGGACCCAGCTTGACCAATCGCACAGGAAAGCTCAGCATTACCCCTTCCATCAGTCGTGAAAAAGACCCCGAGATACTTAAACTTCTCCACTTGCTTCCAGTTTGACTAGGCGTTCTGGAAATTACCATAACCTCCGATTTGTCCACGTTAACCTTCATTCCAGCATCAGCACATACGGTCAAAAACCTATCGAGTGCGAGCTGTATTTTCGTCTGGGAAGATGTGAAGACAACTGGGTCATCTGACTTACCCTCAACTCTCCCATTGGGAAATAATCCTCGCCTCGGCTGCGTCCATATATACAATGAAAAGCAGAGGTGACAAGACGCACCCTTGGCGAAGTCCAACGTCCACGGTGGAAGGTGCTGATTTAGCACCTTCAACCCGAACACCCGAACAGTTTATGTATAGAGACTGAATGGCCCTCAGAAGGGGACCATCAATCCCATACTCGTCCAGGGTTTACCTCGAGGAACTCGTCCGTATGCCTATATATTCCAAATCCACAAAACAACTGTAGATGGGCTTGGCATACTCCCAAGCCTTCTCAAGTACCATTCTTAGAGTGAAAAGCTGGTCGGTTGTACTTTTACCGGAACGAAAGCCGCACTGTTCATCCCTCATGCTGGGCCTGAACTATAGTTTACCTTATAGTTTCCGGATGTATTAGGTATTATTCAATTTTTAATGTTGAGCGCTCACCGTATTAGCCATTATAAATGGTCTTTTGACCACGTGAAGTGAGAACGTTGAAGTGAGAACCGACCAAAAACCCAACAATATTAGTTCTGATTCGAACTGTCCAACATACGCAAAGCTATCTATTGTTCCTCAACAATGTCTATGCCCACCCAAGCTATGCGATGAAACTAACTACCATTGCATTAAAAGTTCTTAATTAAAAAGTATTTTCGACTGTACACATTATTGTGGAGTTAATTTTGCAACTTCTTCTGGTTTTTGTTCTGTTTTTTTTGTTTTTCATGAGTCAAAATTTAGATTTTTTTTGTGGTTGAAAACTGAAGCCTTTTTTTATTGGAATTTACCTTTCAAAACTATTTTGAACTTATATTCAGTGAATGACAGCTGTTTTTTCCAAATTGCATCATTGTACGCAGACTTTTGTGGAGCACGGTATTAAGAATAGTTGAGTGGCCGATGGTGAGTTCGGACCACAGCTGAATGGTTTTGAGTGAGTTTTAAGGCTGTGCTGGCTTCTTTTTGAAGGGGTATGTTAAGTGTATCAGACGAATAATTGACAATTTTCGTGTCCATTGCTAGGGCGGCTTCAACAGCTGAGATTTATAGTCATCAATTTAATCTACACAGCTTGTTTTCGATTATACATACAGCTATCGCCTACAATGACCAAGTTCGTCAGCCACTTAATGGTCATTGTAACCGATTTTGACTATACAGATAACCTCGAATTCGAAATCCTCGATTCGAACCAGAAATGAAGTATTATAGAGACAAAAAACTTCTAACCACTCTTGCCCTTAAAATTTTTGACAACCATTTTTATGCCGTTTTCTTATTCAAAATTGATCAATCAGAGGGCAATAAAGGGCATTCGCGTTATTTCGTAAGAATTCGTGAATAACTGTCATGAAACCTGTCAAATTCGCCGATGGGCTGGAAGGCAATCAGCTGTGAAGTTGACCTCTATTTCACATTTCTGCTAGCTCCACTAATTCGAACACCAAATATTGTCCGTTACTCATCTTATAATTCGAAAATGTCATTATTTGCACACATTTAATTTTTAATTACGTAATCATCGTTGGTTCCTTTGTCCGAAAACTTTCTTTGAATAAACTTATTAACTGTACTGTGAAAAGCTGTTTAAAATAAATTGTTCATGCCAAATATTGTCTGCGAATAGAATATCCAGTAATCCGAAAGCAAAATATAATCCATTACCAAAAGAAAAACATTTATGAGTCATAATTTACACAGTTACACTCAAACCGAAATCAAACGTGTTTACACTGAGCCTTCTCAGGCCCAGCATTCCGAAAATTTTCTTCTTCTTCTAATGGCGCTATAGTCCGGCATGGATCTGGGCCTCAACCAACAAGTCCTTCTAGCTGGCACGATTTATAGTCGAAGACTCTTCGGGCTGAAGCGGTGTCATCCATGCGCTCTACATGAATCAATAGACGCTTGGCTGGATCGGTGTCGTCCAAGCGGCATACATGAATCCAAAAACGCCTGGCTAGGCTCATGGCGGTCTACATGGTTGAATCTTCTTCTCCAAATCCCTCAACGCAAACATGACCAAGAATTGAACGCAGAACTTTTCTCTCGATGATCAAGGTCTTATATAATGTTAGCTTGGTCCTACGAGAGAAGCCTCTACTACTCAATTGCCTCCTGAGCCCAAAGAAACAGCGATTGGCAAGAGTTATTCTGCGATACTCACGACAAATTCACACACTTTGTTCGAATTAGAGTAGGTTCCTATTAGTACGAATTATCGCGGTTGTACTGTATTTATGATGGAACAGTACATAAACCGAGTCGTGTTTACTGACCTCACAATAATGAGGCTGGCTCTTCTGAGAAATACAGTTTTATGTAAAGCTGAAGCTCGGAGATTGAGAAGCTTTCTTCTAGACAGTTCTCTGAACATCGTCAGTGCGCAATAGATGAAGATCTGTGAATAAACTAAGTTATCTGTGTCAAGAATTGAACATAAACACATAAACACCAGCCAGACCGACCGGTCCAACAAAAGGTGAACAAAATTTCAAACATTTTTAAGAAAAATAAAATTCTTCTTAATAAAACGCAGCTTATTCTCAAGTAACATGGTTAATTTCACATGGGATCCTTTGTAGTGTACACCCTCATGTAGACACACTTATTGACACAAATCATCACTCACATCATTCAGCATGTGCCAAATATTCGAACAGAAACAAACACTTTCACTTCGTGCATCTCTCTGCAATCAATTCTGCCAACATTCTATATTCGCACCTCAGTTCGATGGTACTCTTCAATATTTTGTTTACATGCTTCACCTGTTCAAATAAACACGTGTCTCGCAAACACTTTCCGTTCCGTATACTTGATTTTTTATACTTTGCGCGCCATGCAACAATTTTCAGCATTTGTTTGCAAGTCCGACCGGCAAATGCTCTTTCGCAATTACGTGCCAAAAACGAAATCAGATTTCCTCATTCTCCTTTTCTCTTGAGAGCATCTGAAACGAACCGATAACTGCAATCGATTAAGAATCAATGATTTAAGAAAATTCAGTCGAACCACTTGGACTACGCGGCGGCTGATCATCGACAAAAATTGAACAGTTCATATTTCTAGACGACAAATATTCGGGAAATTCGAAATTCAAATTAAGTTAAAAATGGTAATCGATATTAAAATGTGCCGTTTCGATAACGTCCCCTGGGGGTTCCGGTTGGTTGGCGGATCGGATTTTGAAGTTCCACTAACCGTCGTTAAGGTATTTAAAAGAAATGCTGACCCAAATTATTAATCCTTCGACGAAGTGCAATTCTGAGGACATTTATTACACAAAAAAACGGATTGAATATCGTTAGTGAAAGAATCAAATTTAAATGATCTTCAGTTCATTTAGCATGTTACGTAACGGAATAAAATAAAAAAAGAGATCCTCCTCTGATGCCACACCGATGAAAATGAGTGAACCACGAGATTAATTATTCGTCCACCATTTCTAAATGAAAGTAGCCGCAAGGAGGGTTTAAAATTGTTAAAAATAATAACTGCTACCTAAATTCTGTGAGAAAATTTTAAGTTCCATTAAAAGACGAGAATATAACGAACTTATTGGTTGCGTACGATATAACAATTGCTCTACGTAGTTTGGCAACGATTCAAATGTAGCTCGCCCCGAGAGAGTGCGATTCGCAACAATTTATTTATCAAATGCAATCCCAAGTCTAAAGATAACTTCCAACTTAGTGAACTCTTACCCCAGATAAAGGCATCAGTTCGTAGACAGGCGGTGGGGATTTGTTTATAAAATTCGGTCAACAGACGATCGAAAACAAAAGAAATACGCTGAAGTGTACACAAGAGAATTGATTGGTCTCTCTCTTAAGAAGTTGCTATCTGATGTACTGTAATTTAAAGAAACAAGTGACAAGAGTGCAATTTTGAGAAGGTGTTATTCTCTACACTTGCGGCAAGTTCTCTAGCCTTGTCGCATTATGCGAATGCAGAGACTAGTTATTTGCCAGACAAATGTAAATATGTTCCTTTTTGAAAATTCATACACCAATGCATACTCGGGTCTGGACTTGTGACACAAGATAATACTTCTCAATGACCATAGATACCGCCATCGAATCTTACTCATCAGGGATTAAATCCCGCAAGTTTTTGGACTTGGTCCAACCACCTCGTCCTAGGTCTATCACGTGGGCGCCTACCTGACATCGCATTCACATTCGTGCCACGTGACCAAACCATTGCAGCGTAGTCTCTGGTTGCTCCATATTGAGTTTTGAGTGTTCTGCCGTTTTTCTCACCCTCTTTTTCTCCCGACAGCACGGAGTAATCTCATCTCGGCAGCTTGTATTCGCGATGAGCTTCTTTGGATCAAATTCAAAATTCCATGAAAATAGATGAGAGTTGTCCTTTGTCCTTCGTTATTACAGATCTTTCCAGCTCTTTCAAAATAGATGGACTGGGCCAGTTCTACAGGAAAACCCAAAAATAATTCTAAATTGCCTTAAAATATAATACAACAGGTAGACAACGTAGAAATTCGAATGGATTTCCCATCAAACACACAGGGAAATATCAAATTATAACCCGCTTTATTCTCTCAGACGACATGACAAATTCTCGCCTCGCATCTCTCTGTCACCTCACATCAAAATGTGTATTTTTGAATTCAAATGAGGTGACAAGAACCTAATCAAATTCTCTGCCCAAAAAAATTCAACTAGTTGGCAACATATGCGGCAGATTTGTGTCTTCAAGTGGGATCAATTTCAATTCGGTGGTTGCATTTGCTATTTTGTATAGTTCTTGAATGCATTCGGTTCAGAACTCGGATATAGTGGTGCGCGTATGTGGTGGACAACATTTCAATAACAGCCCAAGAAAAACGAAAACGTTTCGTTTTCTTAAACAAAAATGGATTTCTGGGTGTGGTTGGAATTATTCTCCATTGAAGCTGATTATATCAACTTTTACAAAATTTTGGTTAAAATTTACGTATTTATCCTACGGCTTTTGGCGTCACCCACAAAAAAGCAAGCTACAAAGTCCCTCTTATTCTATCCCTCTACTTCTATCTCAAAAAATTTAAGGGAGAATACACACAATCGTCGTGCGAGTGACAAATGTCAGATAAAGTAACTAAGAAACTAAAAATTGGAGATAATAATGGGGATAGAACCTAATGAAACTTTAGACATTCCCAGCAATCAAACTTTCTCTACGTAGATACGTAAGTGAAAGATGGCGTTGGAATTCTGTGTAAGTACTTAATTATCGGATCGCGGTAGTATAACCGCCCACTATGAGGTTTCTGGGTTCAATCACCTACACGAACAACTTTCATAACTCCAGACTCCAACTTTTTCGAGTCACTGGCAATGCTTAAACAGAGTACTGGCCTCTTGCATCGAAAGGTCTCCGCAGTCGGCATTAAATTCCAGAACCCTCTCCTCGTAAGTCAACAATGACACGCACAACACGAGTGGTTGCTGTAGAACATAAGCCCAGGTTGAATGAGTCTTAAGAGCGACTACTGTGTTCGTATCGTTTTAAGGAGAATCGAATTGTCACCACTAATCGCAAGGACTCCCAAATCGAAGTACTAACTCTCAGTGATTGATTACCACGCAACCATATTTGCGTGCAGAATCGAAACCTCTTGGTAATAGTCTTGTGTTAGGGACTTGATGTTTGACAAACATGGGAGATGAATCAGAACACTTTTTTGTTCATACGAAAATCAAACAAAATGCTTTCTCCTTTGTAATGACAAATTTTGGAACGGAATTCAATAAGAAACCATTTCATTATCCATATAAACCAGGTTGCAGAGGGAAGTCTTGCGGAAGAAGCTGGTCTTCGTGTCGACGACGTCATAGTTCGAATCAATGACGATTCTACAAGTCCTATGACGCACGACGAAGCACACAAAGTAATTTCCCATTGCGGAAACGTGTTCTATTTGGGAGTTCACAGGTAATCCCAGTCACAACCTAAAAATGCATTTTCACCTCGCCCTCCACTTTTTTCCTTTATAGAGAAAATGCAGATGAGGAAGTGGAAAAACTCTTCCCAGTCAGCGATAAATTACGGCAACTCTCACCATCACCCACTCCGTTCTTGAATTCCTCCAATCAGAGTGAAGTGGGAGACGCACCAAGCCCAATCCCACCTATTCTTAAAGAGGCGGAAGTAGTTCTTGCCGAAACCGACACCAAAGCTGAAGACGAGGAAATAGCTTCATTGTTGGGGACCGAAGCCGAAGAACTAAAGGAGCAGACTGTCCTCGGGTATCCACATGATTTGGAAAATGCATGCTTCTCAAACTCTAACTTTGGCGTTAATTTTACAGAGATATTCCCAAGGCAGGAATAGTCCAGAGTAGTGAGGTGTTTCGTCAATTGAAGGAGGAATCCACAAAGACAAGACTGGAAATAGAAATGGAAAAGAAGAAATGGACCACCTTCATGCAGAAGCCCGATAGGCCCATACCGAAGAGTAAGCAGCAACTCGAAGCGGAAGCTAGAGCCGCCAATGCGTACAAAGTAAAGATCGTTAAGAATTACAAGAAACCCGAACCAGTTCGTCCACCAAGTCCAGTTGTAAGTACTTCCCAAGTACTTTGAGTCATTCCCTTTAATAAATACGTACTTACAAACCCAAGCCTGAACCGGAACCTGAGCCGGAGGAAGAACCGCCTAAGATAGTAACCCCTCCGCCTGAAATTGAGGAGGAACCACCAACTGACAGCGAAGTTCCAAATCTCGAGGAAACAGAACCAGCAGGTGGAGAGCAATCCACTTCCCAAGGGGACGGCGAAGAGATTGAATCAAGTGCTGAGAATGTCGATTCGGCTAAGGAAGCCTCTGTTGCCACAGAGGAACGAAGCGGAGAGTCGGTAGATCGTGAAGAGAAAGCACCATCTGAGAGCAGTTCCGTGCGGGAGAAAACCGAAGAGGAACTACAATTGGAGATGCAACTCGCTGAAGTTCAGAAGCAGCTTCTAGCTCTGGCCAATCTTCCATCGGCCATTCAGAGCACACTTGACGCTGTGACGAAGCAGCTCAGTGAACTGTTGCCGACATTCAAGTTGCCGACGAACATTTCAAAAGAAGCGACACCCGAAGTGAAAGAGGAAGACAAGAAGGATGAAGAGAAGAATGACGAGGAGAAGAAAGATGAAGGTATGAGCACCTAGAATTTAGACAACTTTAGCTAATCATAAATTGTTTATAGCAGCCGATGAATCCAAGGATATAATTGAGAAAACCACTGTAGCAGACGCAGAAGCAGTTGAAATAGAAGAGACAATGCGTGAAGTTGTTGAAACTGAGGTCACTCAAACAGAATGCGTAAAAATTGAGTCCACATTGAAGCAAGAATTCGAGGAAAAAGTTCAAGTAGTTGAGGTCAGCTCTAGGAATATCGAGGAGGAGCAAATGGAGGAGGAGCAAAATCTGAAGAGAAAGAAGGTAATTCATCAGTCAGACCACGATTGTTATCTTTGCGTAATATCTCTCCTAAGCTACGTCCAATACTGGTTAAGAGCTCATAGTACGATTATCTCAGCACACAGCCCCTTTCCAACCAGCATGTTTGTCGTATATACACCAATTTCGATTTATTTTCAAGTATCGTTCATTAGGTCTGGCAGTATCTGCAAGCTGTTCACAAGAACTTGAGTAGCCCACGACCTAAGTGGCCAATTCCTTTGGTTCAGTTTGAAGAAACCACTCCGCAGGACATTGTACCGCAAGAGTTGGAAAGTGGGTCGGGTTCCATATAGGCAGCTTTCTTATTTCAAGAATATTTTTTCTTATAGATCGGTCGAATAAATAAATGTTGTTTGAAGCGAATTGGACCAAAAAGAGGTTTTATTTCATAAACTTACTAGCGGACCCTGTGCCTGCTTCGCTAGGCAGATCACACTAATATAAGAATGAAAAGCAGTCGTTTTACTGTCGGTAGTTCCTATATTTATTTTATTTAAATATAGTAAAATAAGCCTTCGTAGGCCACATTTTTTTATTTTGCCCGGAGTTGTGATGTAAATAAACAGACTTAATAGCTTAACTACACGTCAATATGATGCACCTAACTGTCCGAAGAAGCAGGGATATTTAAAATCAGTTTCGCACAATTACAACGGTTGCGCCTTCTTTATTGAAGTCAAACAAACCCATACCCACTTCGCTGAATACATTTCCAAGCGGCTGTTCCTTCTAAAAAAAAAAGCTTGTTGAGAAGCGTAAAATTCTTTCACCTCGTCAGGCTTGGGAAATATTTTACTTTTAGTCATACACTTTACGTATATATACAAAACAAACTACATTTTATGTGGGGTAGGTTAGGTTAGGGGGTGGCAACTCAGCCTCACATATACATACATGGTCCATAGTGCTACCACTGAACAGAGCAGACCTAGTTCTAGTCCACTGCAAATTTATTTCAGCAGAAAGTTTCAGTGGTTCTTGCGAAAAGGTATGAGATATTGTGGTTTCACGACGGCCACTTTATTTATTTATTTGTTTATTTATTCCATCTACCGAGTTTAACTCTTACCGATTTCGGAAACTTAATAATCTAGAATAATCAGAAACTCTAATCTAAGAGGCAAGGTCTTGCCTATAAGGCGGGTGGGGTAAAACTTCCCATCCACTGTTTTCCAAATAGTTCTTAATCGGAATAGCAACGGGTCGAGCGTTGTCTGATGGAAAATTATTGCCTCGTGTCTGGTCGCATATTCCGTGCGTTTTTCGGCTACTGCTCTCTTTAAACGGATTAATTGTATTCGGTAGCGTTGTTCATTGACGATTTCACCCGGTTTTAACAGCTCATAATACAGCACACCCTTCTGATCTCATCAAATACAGAGCATTACCTTCGCGCCATAGATATTCGACTTTGCCGTTGATTTGGCTGGGTGGCCAAACTCAGCTAACGCATGTTCACCATAAACGCAGCAGTTTTCTTCATATTGAAGTAGTGAAGAAGAACTCCCTGTTTGGGAGACTTGTTTCACAAAACTCTATTGATGCCATATTTTTACGAACATAATCGTCCGCCATGGACAGGAAGAGGTGGTAATCATTTGGTGATATGTCCGGATAACATATAAAGTGGATGCATAGGGACCTCTCAACCAACCCCTCAGAACTTAGAGTAGTCTAGCGTTGTCCTGATGTAAAACAATTGCTCTCCTATGGGCCAAAGCTGGCCACTTCTGAGCTTTTATTTCATTCAGATGCAGGGTTCAATTGTTGACAATACAGGTCCAAAGTCTTGCCGTATTCAATCAGCTCATAGTAGATGATTCCCTGCCAATCCCACCTGGAATAATTGCAATTTGCCTTCTTGAGCCTGGGAGATGCATTCAGCAGAGATTTGTTATGGATGATATTTAAAATTCAGTTTAGTCTGCACTCTTTTTAGCATAAACAACACCATTCATAGTTCTTGCAGAATACTGCAGGCCCCCTCTTCGCAGCCGAAGAGTATGTCTTAGCAGAGAGCTGTTCTCTGGTGTTGAGCTCTCATTTATATAAATTCGAGCACTCGTGTCGTTGCTGTAGTGTTGTGGTGTGTCATTGTTTTCAGAAGCTGTGATACAGTCAATCCTTTGTTTGGGCCAGAAACATATGCCCAACATCACAGCTGTTTGACCCCTAGTCAAGTGACGAATTTCAGAGGCTTTTTGACAGTTACTCCCGAAATAACTTAAATGAAGTTCTCTGATTAGTCAATTTGACTTTAATAAACAATATAAAAAATGGTTGCCAAAAATGTTAAGGGGCAAGAGAGGTAGAAGTTGTGCATCTCTATATTTTACTTCATTTCAGGTTTGTGCGGAAGGATGCTAACCACGCATTCTGCTCAGCAATAGAGGATAAACGGATTATGAGAGGGTGATGGGTTTCTCTCTTTGTTCTGATGCGGAGCGCATCCAAATGGGGCACAATCTGGACTTTTGTCACGATTCGTGGCGATATTTTTCGTGAGTTCAATGACATCTTTGTCGTTGAATCGAATTCCACTAACAATTATGTCTCTGAGCGTCTCTTTGCATTGCAAGTCAGCTAATTTTTCTTTAACTCTTAAATTTTCATCCCTAAGTGAAATCTCTTACACTTTGGCATTTTTGCACTTGCAAATCCACTGTGGTAATTGTATCGCCTATTGTTTCCAATTCTTTACGCTGGTCGGTTAGTTTGTAAGTATTATGAAGTGTATGTTATTGTTTTGGTGTGTTTGATGGTGGCTTGTCAGGAGAGAGAGCCAGGGAGTTTTTCTCGTCTCTTCAAGAACCGGCAATCTGGTTGTTATTGCAAAGGAAGCAATTGTCAAAAATGTATTTGAATATTCTTACGATTATTGCCTAACACTGTACAAGTACTACTGTGAAAATTTAAAGGCAGACCGATACTTACAAATTGAATAACATGGACATTTGTTTGTGTTTAGCTGATAAAAAGGGTTCGAATGTGAGGAGCAATTTATGGGCACAACTACTCAATTGACATACCAGCTCAATTGACAAGTGACTATCAGTCACAAAACTGGCAGTAATTTTCTGTTTAAGTAGCATAAATTATATTTCTAACAGTATTTTTGTAGTTTGGTCTGATGGAACGTATGCAGCGCGAGATATATACCACTAAAGCCATCTGTTGCGAAAATATTGGATATCTGAGGGCATTTATAATTGTCTAATTAAACCACGACTTCTGAAATTTGATTCCCTTTTCTATATTTCTTCTTCATTTCTTATATTTAGAATCACTCGTCTTTCTTCTTCGGAACAGTACTTCCCTCGTCCTACTAAACAAGCTCTACAAATATTTCCTATTGTTTCTTGATATATCAAAGGTTTTTTAATAAATAACTTAAAGATTTACTATTCACTCCTGCTACAGAATCGATCACATCCGATCGTCAGGTAGTCTCTTGTGTTTCGCTTCTCATGTCCCATTGATATTACCGTTATAATCAGAAGTAGCTTACATTTTCAAACGTCATTAAAAACTAATATGGAACGAATTTTGTAAACCGTTCAATGTAAGTGATAGAGTCTGTCTGCTACTGTGCCACAGGGCACAGTTTTATCCCCAAAACTCCATTCGATTTTCATCAATGGGCTTTTTCTGGCAGGACTCTTAATTTTTCTCGGAAATTTATGTTGAATTGAACAGTTGTCTATGTTAAACTTAATAAACACCCTGCCTAAGCAAAGTACATATTACTGCTTCCACGACTAGATGGCGCAGTTGATTAAGTTACTGTAGTTGGCTGTAGTTGGTTAGTGGGGTTCTCGGTTCGACTCCCAGTGAAAGAAAAGTTAATACGCTCTTGTCTGGTTTTCAAACCTGGTCCAGTCAACCCAATTCCCTACGCTGCCTGCCTGCTTCAAAAATCGAATGCTGTCTACTGTCCTACAAGCGAAAGAAAAATCTCCAGCCATGGCACTCCACCTTTCAAAGAATTCAGCTTCAATACCCGCAAACGACGAGCTTGCACCTGTTCACCCTTGAGACCAATTTCGGTTGAACGTATTGGAGCTCTTCATTAGTAGAAAACCACGAACGTAAAGTGCCCCACACACAGTACACATGTGTGCATCTGCGCAATTGGGCCACACACATAACATAAATTCGTATACATTAGTTCTTCATGGCATTTGACGACGACGGATCAGCGCTATGAGTAGTGGGGGTGATAGTAATACTGCTCCAGCGCATCAATAATCATACCTTCATGTCTCCTTCACCCACGGCTCATGAACAAGTTATACAAACTTGTCCAGAATCACGTAAAGATAGCAGAGAGCAAGATAAATTCAAAAGTCCTTATCGCCGCTTTAATATCAGAGGCCGTCACTATCCAATGATTTTAAAAGTTCGCCGACTAGCCCACACACAAGAGTAGCACACCGATACAA
The DNA here is from genome assembly GCA_905231855.2 of Eristalis tenax. NCBI lineage: Eukaryota > Metazoa > Arthropoda > Insecta > Diptera > Syrphidae > Eristalis > Eristalis tenax. The sequence goes on from HG993124.1 coordinate 3,241,437, forward strand.
TGTGATGTGTATGGGGCACTTAAAAAATAATTCCTCAAATCATTTCCGCTCAGTTAACATAACTGAACTCGTTACAAGCGAGTTATAAGGCAGTGAAACGTTTATTGCGAGTCAACTACACGAAACCCCATTTGTAGCACTTATTGACATCATCCATGACAAATATAGGCATTTGCATTTTCTCTCCACGGAGAGTCTCACATTTTTCTGGAATTTAATTTGTTTACAGTAGAAGTCATTGAATGCTTTAATTTTACTTTACTTTCAGCGCCTCTCGGTTCGCTTTAACATTTAAAATTTCTGATTACCAAAAAACCTCGATCCAATTATTTTTCTAAATTGTAAACTAAATTTAACAACTACTTGCTTATAAATAAACAAAAAAAAAAAAACAAAACAGCGCGTAAGAGAATCTGTTTGGTTTTTTGACACATTTGACCTCTTCGCAGGAAAATGGTGTAATTGAAGAACTTCAAAAGCAAATTGAGCAGAAAGAAATTCAAAAGCGTAAGCGATCCAAGCGATTGTTCGGACCCCTGGTACCACAGGAGAGGCCATTAATACTGCCAGGAGGCAGACGATGGTATCGACCTAAGGATGCCTACAACGATGAATTTATTGCAGAGACTTTAACTGCACAGGCGGAACTAATTGCCGGGACTGCTGTGGGGTAAATGTCTTTCTCTTCAGCTTCATACTGACAATTTATTCATGGCATATCTTTTCAATTCGCTTATCATTACATTTATCTTTTCCTTTCATTCTCACTCGAAACATATTCATGCAATCGCTACACAGATGCAAATACGAAAGTCCCCTATTGGGTTACGATGAAAGGTATCGTTCAAGTCTTCTTAACCCCCCAGTTACATATGTGCGCACTTCTCACTCGTCCGACCATTGTCATTCCTTTTAATTTTCACCGCATGCCACTGTTCTGCTTCATGGGTAAATAACAAATGAAACTTCTGTTGCTTGGTTTTAGATAGAGGTCTGGAATCGGCATTTCGCTGACGAATGCTTTTCGACAAAGTTCTTCAGGTAAGGCTGGTCCTTGTGCCATCAGATCATCTCATTGCATGTTCGTAATTTTCAGGGAGAATAATTGTGGGTCCGTCGTTCGGCATCTGGGAAAGAGGTAAGATCTTGAATTGAGTTAACCCTTCATCACTGTCCTTCCAAACTGATTTCATTCAATATGAGTACAATGCACTTTTTTTGCAGGGTTAACTTCATGAAGTACCAGAAACCAGAGAAAAAAATCGACTTGGATAAGAGCGAAGTGTATAAAGTGATTCATCATTTGGACAAGTCGCCGGTTCGTGGCATTGAAGTACGTCCACCGGTAGTCGTTGCTGAAGCTGACGTTATAAAGGTTGTTGAATCGTAAATTTACTTTGGAATTGAATGGCGTCTCGGATCGCACAGTTACTTGATTGAATAATTTTCATGTACGAATAAATAAAATATATAAAATAAAAAACGAGGATGATTTTGAAACACAACAATTTGATTATTAATTCTGCTTGCGGAAACAAATGGGAGGGGAAATGTGTAAAATGATGCACAATCACTGTTCATTATCTTTGTTCATGCAGCGTTTGGGTTTTATTGTCAACTTGGACACAGAGTGAACTCAGAGGAAGAATAGAGTTAGAAGTTCACTGTCCCTAATTGATTTCTAGATGAAAAAATTAAATTGTGTCCTATTTATCCACTAGTATCCACTTCATTACGTAATTCCTAAAAACTAGGAACGTCATTATTATGTTTGTCCGTTATGTAGAAGTGTCCGTTCTAAAGGGGTTACGTAAGTTATTTACGGAAATATGCCAATAAAATTCACCTCCTCATCTCCGTCTTTGTTTTAACGTGTATTATATGTAAGTAAGCTGAACAGAAATAGAACAGGCATTCTGCATGTTGGATTTTCTTATCCTGGTACAGTTTCTCGTTTTGTCGTCTACTCACTGAACTCATCCAGTTTCTATTGCGGCTCAACCCTTTCTCACTCATGTATAGCAGTTCAATGAAAAAAAACAAAGAGAGATGAAGGAGAACACGCAAAGTATCAAGCAAACACCGAGGACAAGGGATTCTGTCCATTCTCAGCTCGTCTCACCAGCTCTACGTATAGATAAGTCGATAACTCATATTCTCTCCTTACTCGTTCACTCTTTCGAACGATTTAGACTGTATAAACAGATTCGTTCGTCTACTTAAGGAAATAAAATATACGAATAGCCCGATCTTCATGCCGTGACCATGACGAATTATCTATAAAGAGGGGTGTCCCTTATAAGAGGGTTTCCGTAAAGACAAGTTTCACTTTCACTGAAATAATTACCAAGTAATCTTCTTCTAGTTTCTGCAAGTGCTGGGCTCCTAGGTAGTGCAGGATTGTTTCCTCTTCTTCCTCACCCATTGAATTTCTGTCATTATAGGGTGCTCTCAATCGTTTGACGTGGTTGCCAATGAGACAGTGACCAGTCAACACACCTATTAACTTAGTAAGCTGTTCTTCCTGTCTATCTCGAGGAGTTCCTTAGTCTTTCAGTGATATAGTGCAGACCACATCGCTTTCGATGCTCTGCATTTATTCATTTCTGCCCAACTTCAAAGTGTATCTGCTACTGCTTTTGTTGTCAGTAGTTCTTAGTGCTTCCAATGAGGAGTAGCGCGTCTGTCTCCTTATGCGCAGCCAAAGGCAGACCCCGCCCCTTTCTTAAAATTGTTTTACTTTTTTGTTTTCACATTTCTACCAGTATTAACAGAAGCCTATATGATAGAGATAGATAGAGCTTTGATTTTTCTTTTAAGTTTTTTCTTAACCATACAAACAAAAATAAGAAGAAAAAGAAAAATTTTAGAGGAAACTATACAAAATTAGCGAATAAGTCGATGGAATGTGGGTTATTTTTTCCATAGAGAGGACTCAAGCACAGCAAACACAAGGGAAAACAAGGAAAGCGAGCCCATATCTTTTAAGCAGCCTACAGCCAGTGTTCTGACTTCAGAAATCACATTTCGAAGTAGTAATAGTAGTAGATTATCATTTTTACAAAAATTTATTAGTTAATTATAGTAGTAGAAATAGTAGTAATGCATGTTTAAGTGACAGGGTTGCTGTTTTGTATTTGTATTGTATTCTTGGCCTATTGTTTTCTCATTTGTTACAAATAATAAATGATACAAAATAGTCGATAGGAAAAAATATTTTTTTTCGATGAGACTGAAATGACGCCATAACAAAAGTCGTGCACTATTTTAAGTGCAGGTTAGCAAACACTTACAAACACTGCTTACAGCTAGTTACAAAATAACCCCGCACCTTTCTAGTTAGTGGTTACTACTATTTTTAACTCTTTTTTACACTTTATAACTCTTGGTTTTGCTAAAAGAAAACAATACAAAATCAGCACATAAGTCGATGAAAAGTGGGTTTGTTTTTGTGCATAAGAAATCTTGTATTAAACAGAGAGGAGTCCAACCACAGCAAAAAGAGAACCGATTTGTTCTAACCAGCCAGATGTCTTATAAGTTATTGTATAACCCGACATTTTTCGGGCTACTATGATTTTGCCCTCTTTATTTTGCTGTCGCTTTGGGGTTGTTCTCATATTTGCTTCAAGCAAGATCAAAAATTCTTTTTATTCAGTTAAAAAAATCCAAGCAACTAGTTTTGTGAGTTTTTTGGCAGTCAGCTTTCAATGTTTCATTTATAAAATGTGTGAGTTCTCCTCTGTCCATATTTATTCATTACTGAAAAAAAAAACTTTCAACTGGAACAGTCGAATCCGATAGCTGAGCAATCGTTTGTGAGGTAACAAAATCCTTTGTTTAGGGAGTTGTGTGTTGCAATGTTGTAATGCATTTAATTACAGGAGTTTCGTAGGCAAATACAGGATTGCTATCTTAGAGTGAGAAAACATCATAATCCTTCGAAAAACAGGATAGATGGAAGCGTTAAGTAAGTGTCGTGTGATGTTGGAGAAGAGGCATGCTATAGTGTATGCCCGAGTGCATTAACGTCACACTGCGGCAGCCGTTCATGAATGTAAATAAACTGCAGTGACTGTGCATGAGAGCTGTCGGCAACTGCGTTCATAAAATCTATGTGACAGTCAAACTGCGATAAAATTGACAGCGATTATTGTTATATTACAGGATTGCAGGGAAACCGAAAAGTGGGCTTTTTCATGCAAACATGGTTTATAAAAAACACAACACGAAAATTCTCTTTAACAGGTAACTCTGTAGGAATCGTGTTATATGGGCGCCACGCAACTGGTAGACAATTTGTTGTATATTTCCAGGTCGGGAAACTGCCTAGCCCAGGTATGCTATTCAATTAAGCTAAATGGTTTTGTAAAACAAATTACCCGAAATCCATTTGCTTTCTAGCAACGGGTCGAGATTTGGGCACTCTGCCATAAACCCACTCAATGTGGCTTCAATGTGTGTAGTCTGTTGGAAATATCTGTAATATCCACAGACAAAAAAAAAGTAATTAAATCGATTATGCTATTTGGACTTTATTGTTTGTTAAAAAAAAAACAGTCTACTGACAAATGCACATTCATGAAAAGGTGTGTGAATTTGCCATAAATGATTTCTTCACAAATAAATTCTATTAATTTCTTTGAACACTTTTGAACTCTTTTTATTTCTGATATTGTAAGGTAGTGCTCTTTTTTTTGTTTGCATCACCTGCAAAGGCATCGTCCACTGAGTGAATGGATCGTAATATGAGATTCGAGCAAGAGTCGTATGTGTTGTCATACACTCGACCACTAGAGACACAAGTATGAGGGTATAAGCCTTATGAGGAGGTCGTAACCAAACGTGGTTAGAATTGTTGCTCGAATTTGCTGGAGGGTGTGGTGTAATACTGAACGTAGATGGTAGAAACGCGAACAACGTACTGTATCTTATAATAAAACCTTCTGCCGAACAAGCCAGAATGCACTTTTTAAAACAAACGGCGGAAGCAATTCATCGCTGTAAATGCAGCCGGCTCAATTACAACGTGGAGAGTAGATACCATTTTAAAGAAAAATCTCTAAGGAAATTTCAGTAAAGTTTAAACTCAGCGCAGAAATTCTAAGACTGGATATTGTCCCCCATAGAATATACATTCCCATAGTCTACATCATGTCGAATTTTGAAGAGAAAGAAGATGCTCCGCATTTCCTAGGTAAATGTCAAATCCCATGGGAAACTTCCTACCCGAGCAAGAAATGTTAAAGTAACCAAGTTATTCAATTCGAATAACACCTTTATTTACAAGCCGATTATTATTGGCACCACTGTCGATCGGGCAGACAGCAAAGTCATGCTAAAGGGTGATTTTTTAAAAACTATAGGAAAGTTTTTCAGAAAAGAACACATAAAATTCAGAAAAATGCATGAAATCTTTATTTGAATCGATAGTTCGGTCCATATAATTAAATGTTTGACGATTATTTCGTGCAAATGTTGACCTTTACTGCGCCTCAAATGGTCCATCCGCTTAGTCCAATTTTGGCATACTCTTTTCCGGTATCTCACGAATAAATGCTTCAATGTTGTCTTCTAATGCGTCAATTGAAGCGGGCTTGATTGATGCGCGTGCAGTGTGGCATGTGGCACCGTCTTGTTGAAACCACATGTCATGCAAGTCAAGCTCTTGCATTTTGGGCAAAAACAAGTTGGATATCATCTCACGGTAGCGCTCACCATTCACAGTTACGTTACGATTCGCATCATTTGAAGACGTACGGTCCAATGATGCCACCAGCCCATAAACCGCACCAAAGTGTGACTTTTTCTGGATGCATTGGTAGCTCTTGCAATGCTTCTGGCTGATATTCACTCCAAAATCGACAGTTCTGCTTATTTACCATTTTTCGCGCGATGAACTTTCTTAACAGATCATGCATTTTGGTAATAAAATTCAATAATTTGCAAGCGTTGTTCGTTTGTAGGACGATTCATGGTTAAATTATAGACCAAACTGAAGATGTTTGACAGTGAACCAAAACACGAAACGTGCATCAGCTGTAATAGCTAAAAAATCACCCTTTAGTTGATTTTGATATAATTTTTGTTAAAATACTATTTTAATCTATCTAACCTAAATCTATGGTTTCAACATTTTGCTTCAACAGAAAAAGGTTCTGCATCACTGATCCACTATAATTACTTGAACCATTCATCTTCGTCACACTTCACGAAAAGAGAAGAGCTGCATCTCTGCATTGACTTTTGTGACGACACTGTCAAGTGACCATGATTTTCGGATTATAAATACCCCGAAAAAATCTATTATCTACTCAATTGAATTTTAATCGAGTTGTAAAACTAGCGATTATCAGCAAATTAAGTGCCATCGGGTGTGCATCCTAAAAGTGACAGAAGTGTTTTTGTTGAACCTTAATTTCTTATCTTAACCGATTTATCCAAAAAATATAACAAGTAAGATCTGCTTTCAGCTGCCTAGGCAATCCGGCGAAAAATGTTACGTTTCATTGCAGAATGATTGGAGGTTCAAAAATAAGCATTCCCAAGTACACATCCGATGCCTTCGATAATGTTGAGTACGAGTTACGCATCACCTACACCGTCGAGACAGATCGGAGGATTATGAGCTTTGTCGACACGCTATGGGGATTCGAGGTAACTGGTGGCATTGACCAGTTCGAGCCGCTAACAGTGATCAATGTGACCCGAGCTGGTTTGGCTCGACGAGCCGGAATCCGAGTTGGTGATGTAATCACTCAAATCAATGATACTCCTGCCGAGAATCTTACATTCAACGAAGCGCAGGCTCTGATTAGGAAATCGGGGAAATATGTCCGGATATACGTTAGAGGGTAAATGCAAACATAATTATAAATTTATTTTTCTAACTTCTAACGTCTGTTGCGTAGCGATGATGATGCTGAAAGTGACGACGAATTCACGGTGGACTTCTGGTTCAAGCCACGCAAACCCTGGAAGCGCGACTTCGAGCCAATCCAATGGGTGTTCCCATGGAATGACCGCAGGAAGCCCATCTACAGGGAGTCAAACTGCTTCATGGTGCCCAGCAAAGTTGAAGAAAAGATCAGAGCACGACGTGCTGCTACATCTAATATCACCAAGAAAGAACCATCTTTGCCGCACACGCGGTCTCTAACGCCCACACCTCGTCCCGCCAACCAGCCAGGAGAGAATCTCATGGATACCTTACTAAAGCCTAATTTCAACCGCAAATGAGACGAATAGCCAAGCAAATTGGAGTTCCGTCAAGTGCTGGCCCGCGTCAGATAGAATAAGCGTGTATTATATAAGTTCGATTCCAAACATTCTTTTAGGTTTAAGCATCGACAATGACTGCTCTTAGTTGTATTATATTTATATATATGTACAAAATAAAAGAAAATGATTCAAAGAACAAGGTGGTTTTTCAATGTTTATTTCGCATGCTATTCGTGTCGGAGGTGTTCTAAACATAGATGCACATAATTAGTCAGATGCTGTTAGATCGAGTGCCTATTGTTAGATCAATCGAATGACACTTTATTCAAACTTCACGCTTTTGGTGGTTCCGTCCCTATGCATGGTCCTTTCTTGATGCTTCGATTGTATTTGCCCGTGTGTAGGTAAATGCGTTGCTCGCTTTAAAGGCTTATTGAAGGTCAAGCACATTGCCACTTCATTTCGAACATGAATTCCTGCTGCGTGGTATATAATCAACTGCACAAGGTCATGGCCTTCAGATAAGTTTGGTAATGCAAGAAGAAAACGAACATTTCATGGCAATTGATAAGGCCTTGCCGTATGTACCCGTAAATCAGTGCCAATGGGGAAGATGTTTCAAACAGGTATTGTGCAACATTTTGCACACTAGTCTCTTACAGTATGAGATAATAGATACAACATTTCGAACAGAAAACGTTTCTCAAACCTGACCTCAGGGTGCCGATTCTGGTTGATTTGTGATTGTTTCAACTTGACTTATCTTCTGACTAATCTTATAAATGCGAAAGTTTGGACATGAACTGCGCGGATTTTGATGACATTTTATTTTTTTATTTTTTTTCCATCGCAGAGTTCACAAAACACTACGTTCTCTAAGTGTAAACTCTCAGTATCGCTTTACACAGCATGTTTTTGCTGCGCGACTAAGGATCATCTACCGATTTTCATAGATTAAATCAAATAAACAGTATTAATTAAGGAATAGTGCATGGATCGATTTTTTAAACTCCAATCGAGACAAGCTAAAATCAATTTTGTTGCAAAGTTCATTAAAAGTGTTTATACACCTTGTAAGAGGTTCATTACAACCATAGTTGGTTCTATGCCTCTTATCGTATAGTAAATTTCTCACCCGAAGATATCTTTGGGGAGCATATATATTCATGAGAAAAAATAAATCTGGTGAATTTATGCGGCAATTAATAATATTGCGGAAGAACATGGCTGACGCTGCCTTACGCCTGAAACTTAAGGTTTTGCAAGCCTATTATTTTACATCTATCGTCATATTTAGGCAGTTCTTCGAAGGAATATAATTTACGGACATCATATCTCCTGAAATTTGTTTGTACTCTTTCGAATCTGAGTTCTTGTGTATAATATCCCAAATGATGGAAGAATATTCTAAATACGGTCTGACTAACGAATAATAGATGGACTTAAGACTAGTTATATCCCGAAAGTCTTGACTATTTCTTTTCAGAAAACCCAACATACGAGTAGCGTTAGATTTCGCGATTGTATAATCATAATGTAATGCAAAATTTAATTCAGTATCAAAAATAACACCCAGATCTTTAACCTCTTCTAAGCGACTAAGTCTATGATCATTTATGAAATAATCACTGACAATCGGGAATGTAATTCGATACGCCGTTAATATATTACATTTTTGAATATTCAGCTCTAGTCCATTGTGTTTGCACCATCCCACTAGTGCATCGATATCCAATTGGAAATTATAACAATCAGTTAAACTATTTATAGATAGATACCCTTTAAAGTCGGCTGCGAATGTTATAATTTTACAATATTTGAAAATTTCGGGAACATCTTTTATGAACAAAAGAAAGAGTAATGGCCCCACATGGCTACCTTGTGGAATGCCCGATGTAACTTTTATTGCGAGATCTAAAACTATCGATCTTTGCCAATTGCTTCATGTCCTTTAAGTAATTGGAAAACCACTCTAACGTTGACGATTGGAATCCCAAAGACTTTAGCTTGTTTAAAAGCAAAGTGTGACGTACTTTATCGAAGACTTTCGAGAAATCGGTGTGAAGTACATCAACTTGTAATTGATTTTCTAGATTTGCATAAATGTAATTTAAAAATAATGATATATTAGTTGTACATGACCTGCCCTGCATTAAGCCATGCTGGTTATTAGAAATAATTGCTTTTACATTGAAATACAATTTTTCTTTTACAATACTTTCAAATAACTTTGGTGTCATGGGCATGAATTGCATTTTGCGATGATAGATGGCAAAGTAGCACAGGCTGTAACAAACACGTCTTCTGCGATTTTATACGTTATACATATGTGGCGCGAAACCATCAGACATGAACGATTTGGCGTTACTAACAGCAAAAGAAATCAAGAAGCTCTAAAATTAAGAATTTCACTCTTTCATGCTCGCATCCGTTTTATGGAATACTTGCTGCACATAGCCTACAATTTGGTGTTCTTACCTCAAGCAAATTCAAATTCAGCACAAGTTTATACAAAAAATGGATATTAAGGTAGATATAATAAACAAGGGTTTGGCACAACCAACGATGGGAACACATCTCGAAGATTTTTCGAAGACCCATTATCAACAGCAGAATTAACTGAAATAGATGTGCAACTAATAAAAAGATTCCTGGAAACAATATGTAGCAACTTTTGGATTGACCCCGACAAATTTGGAGCCTATGCCCAGGAAACCACTACAATGACTACAAATTTATATCCCTGGTATTATAAGCCAGCAACAGTGCATACAATTCTGTTCCACGGAGCAGTAATAATATCATCAGCAACTTTGCCCGTCGGGTCATTATAAGAGGAGACTCAAGAAAGTCGAAATGAGGATTATAGGTACTATCGGATTAATAATAGTAGAAAATTTTCTCGTTCGGCAACAAATGAAGATGTTATTCATCACATGTTGGTATCATCTGATCCCTGGATTGCGTATTTAAGGCCTGAACCGAAAATAAAAGATTTGCTTCCACTTAGTACTGGAGTGCAAGGCTTATTATACTAATTTTTTTAGTTTCTTTAATTCTTGTACAGTTTAATTTATTTTTATAGATATGGATTACAACTATGTTTTAATCCCCAATTTAGAGTCATTGACAAATAACAAATAAAAATAACAAATAATTATTGTATACATGTAAACAAAAATGTGAACAAAATTATATCTTTTTTTTTAACTTAATATTACCCCGTGGCTCGATGAGCTACTGTTACCATTTTTGAACCATAATAAGATCTCGTGGCACTTGTACTGTTTGAAATTTTATTAAAATCGGTCCATGGGTTCAAAAGATTTGATTCCAATTCTCCCATACAACGGGACCACTGTGCGACGCACATACCCACAACTCCACGCCACTAGCCTTCTAGACTCCTTCTAGATTTTAAAAACATTGTTCTTAATATTTTCTAAATTCGAACCGTGAACTTTCGCGTACATTAAACGGTGCTACATACCGAGGTGAACCTGTGTCTAGCTTCTACAGCGACTATTCACGTAAATTCGTGCAATCATTTCACATGCTCGTAAACGTAAACATATACAACAGGAGTATTACTCCGAACATTAAGGCCATGTGTCAAATGCTTTAATGTCTTTAGTATTGCATCACTTGAAATTTCAAAATCAACAAATTTACCACAAAAAATCTCGTGAATATCTGTTCTCTACACTGCCAATACCGCAACCCTTTCGAATGGTTCTGTTCTTCGTGATAAATCCGGCCCCAAGATGCCAACCAAAATAGACAGACGGATCGAAGACAAAAAATATACGCCACAGCCCACCACACCACTCTTAGCTTCTAACTCTAAATGCGAACACAACATAACTGCGTGAAGATCGTGCGTTTCGATTCTATTTTATCATATCTTAGGTTAGGCTCCACATAATTAATCAGATTCTCTTTAACTTCGGACATAGTGTTTGTTAGTTATCTTTATTTACGCGCGGACTTCTCTCTCAGCATTTTTTTTTTTTCTTTTTACTTGAAACACTTCTAACCAATGTAACTAATTTAAGACTTGCACCTCACTGATTGCACTGGGAACTATCAGAGGGCTAGGTAGTCGTGCGATTGCATTTGCCCGTGCCAAATCAAAAATATTTTTCTATATGAAACTATAGAATTTTTTTGTTCAATAAAAAGAGTATGTGTTCAGCGAATGACGCATCGACGAGATTTTGTGAAGTGTTTTATTCATAAACTGTGCGTGCGTATTGCATGTGTGTCAACAAATTCTTCCGAATTTATGTAAACATAAATAAAAAGTCGTGCGCCGCGTTATATAATTAACTAAGCAACAACATATAGAACAAGCTGCAGGGAAAAAGAAAGTGCTAACAGAAATTTTGAAACAGTGAAATAATATTTAAGCGAACCATACTCGAGAGGATGTTCTAAAATTAGATTCTGTAAAACTATTTACGGATTGTGCAACACAAAAAACAAAGTGAATAAAAAAGAAAACAAGACATCATGCCGGAAGCGAAACTTGGTCTATCCTATCCGACGGAACCACCAAAACGACCACCAATCATTAAAGTCTCGTGTGGCATCGGCGACACAGATGGTTTTCCAGCGTTGGACGTTGACTCAGACAATTATGCCGCTCCAGATGATCCAAAGTGGGGTTTCCGCATTACCGGCGGAGCAGAGTTTCACATGCCGATAACAGTGTTTCAGGTTGGTAAATAAATTCATAACTTTAAGGACCTACTTCTATATCAAGTTTCGTTAAGGTATTTATGGTTTACGAAATGAGATAAAATACAAATACATAGACAGCCGATCATGAGGATGACTGCAATAAAAAGGCAGAATGTTGTTTTTTGTTGGCAACAAAGCGATAGTTGAATTTTCGTTTGCGGATTGCTTCTTTTGTCAACCGTTCGCTTGCCTAAAATGCCTAAAAATAGAGAATTGAGGTTAAGACTGAATGTTCTAGTCTGCTATTATGGATTTTTTAAGGGTCGTCGAGTAGACAATTATTAATGCCTCTCTAATCCTTGTAATATCTTTCTTCTGACTTCATAGTCGCATGACAGTTGTGTTTTTTTTTTTTTGAAATTTTATTTGGCAGCAATGCCAGAATTATTTTTTTGTTTACAACTTTCATTTGACCATTTGCCAGGAAGACGAATGCGAGAAAAATTCGAATAAAAGTCAAGTCTTTTTTATCAAAATTGCTTGTTTTCGACTGTTGGCACGCGCTGAATTCTGTATTGCTATAAACACTTTCAAAAATCGCACTGAGTTTCCATCTGATCTCATTCTTATGATAGTTTGATTGGAAATACAGAAAATACAGCTCACCACAGATACTTGGCACTGATCACAATATCTAGCAGCTTAACAAATTCAGAGAGGCATTCTATATAAGTGAATCTTTGCTAGATTGTTTCTTTATAATCTGAGACGTTAAACACACTGCCCATGCGATTTCCTGTACATTGGAACTCACTAATGTCTTGTTCACAACGTCGACTTGGAATAATCGCATTATTTGTACAGAAGTAGGGCACTATTGGTAATCACACGTGGCGTTGTACTCACTTGGATGCGGCTTAGCTATGGATGTCATTATTATTGTTTTTGAGGGTACATTGTACCCCAACCTTTAGATCTGTTGTGCCCGCTTTTGATACCTTTGACTTCTTAAGAGCTTCTGGTCTCTTGAAGGTTATGGACTCCTGTTGGGCAAAGGTGGAAGAGATTTATTCTAGAGAGCTAGTGATATCACTTCTTCCTCTGATATTAGGTGCATGACCAGATATCTCGCATACATGCTGGTGCCTCACAAAATACCAGTATATGCTCTTGAATTTCGTTAGAATCTCCACAGAATCTGCAGAGACCTCCTAGTTTCCTTAAGTGCACCCTGAGTTTACAGTGCCATGTTATTCTACGCTTCCACTGAAACGAAATCGCTAGGTCCGCATGAACTTTAACTGAAACCTCAATAGGCCGTTTCCACCGAGCTTGAAGTGGTTTCGCTTTCAATTTTCAAGTCACTTGCTAACTATTTATATCTGCCCGCCGAGAAATGAAGTATGATGCCCAACTTCTAACTCTTAGCCCCTTAAAATGTTTGATAACAACTTTTTATATCGTTTTCTAAAACCAATTTGACCAATCACAGAACGGCATTTATGTTATTTCGTGAATACCCGTCAAAAATTCATGAATAACTGTCAAAAAGCCTCTGACATTCGTCGATGAACTAGAGGTCAATCAGCTGTGAAGTTGGGCATCTCTAAATACTTCATTTCTGGTGCTCTCCAGAAATGAGAGAAATGTCACTCGCTCTCAATTTTTAAATGGCCACCAGAACAGCTGTCTGTTGACAGGACATAATAATATGGGAACACCAGAAAATAGGTAGAGACATAATAAGAAAATTAATAACAAAATAACCTCTAATGACAACCTCTTAGGGACAGATGAATTCAAGGGGGCTGCAAACGAGGTTTATCAGAAACCGCGAGTTTCCCAGACCCATAAAGTGTATGGCGGAACCTACTAGCTTTGGAGAAAATGTATGGTTTCGTTCGGTAGAAACGTAGCATTAGATTATGTTGACCCAAGAGTTTAGTGGCCTGATGCATGTTTGATTGACCGGTTCCTTCTTTCCAGATCCCTGTATTCTTCTTGGTTCGGGGCCTATACAAGGTTCCGATGCTCCTTTCCTAGCGAGGATGTCGGCCATTTCATTGCCTTCTAACCCTGTATGTATAATTATACATTGGTATAATTATACATTGGTTGTACACGATGTTGGCAAGACCCGCTTATGTGACGCGGCCATCGCCTGGTGGCCTAAAATCCTCCAAATCCTCCTAAAATCCTCCTAAAATCTGCAAATAGGTTGCAGAAGTTGCAATGAATTTGCCTGTCTTACAAAACAGCACCTGCCCCACAATAGCCCTAGAAACTATAGTCGGGCTGACACACTTGGCAATCTTCGATAGGAAGATAGCTGCTAGATTCGCCATCAAACAACAGCTTGGGTAAAATTACAAACCAGGTAACTTGACGGGTCACCTTAGTATACTCAACTCCATCCCTAAAAGAGACATGTTTTGTACAATGCCGGACATTTCGAAGTTGACATATTGGATCGTGAAAACTGGTCCAATGGTGTCCCAACACTAGACGCTCGAAGTCTGGTATGGTAAACTGACGGATCAAAGATGGATTCTGGAGTAGGAGCAGGAGTCTTTGGACCCAACCCAAGGATTTCTGTACCAATGGGGTCGAGTCCAGTACAGTGTTTCAAACCGAAATCCATGCCTTCGAGATCGGCGACAGATGAAACCTCCATAAAGATATCAAAGGGGCTATAATCCAGATATTCTCTGAAAGCAATTTCGTCCAATCTAATGGCCTCCAAAACAGTCAGATGTTGCTATGACGCTCTACAATCCCTTGCCAGGCATAACAAAGTGATGCTAGGCTGGGTTCCTGGACACAGGGGAATTACAGGCAACGAATCCGCAAATTAACTCGCTGCCTCGGAATCTGCGTTCCTCGTTCCTGTATTGTAATGTGAATTGGACAGTTACAACTCTGATTGACAAATGGGAAAACAAACTTCGTCTAGACCAATGGATACATGGTCCTGGTCCGCTAACTTGGCTTTGACACCAAGCTCGGCCTTCCTTATTACAGATCTACCAAGCTTGACCAGTCCTACAGGAAAGCTCAGCATTACTCCTTCCATCACTCGTCAAAAATACCCCGAGATACTCAAACTACTCCACTTGTTTAAATGGGCCTCCACTAACATGTAGAGTGCATTGTACAGGCGTTCTGGAAATTACCATGACCTTCGATTTGTCCACGTTGACCTTCATTCCAGCATCAGCACATACGGCCACAAACCTATCGAGTGCGCGCTGGAGTTCCGTCTGCGAAGATGTGAAGATAACTAAGTCATCTGCAAAAAGACTCCAGAATTTTCTTCTAGGAACTCGGTCGTATGCCTTTTCGAAATTCAGCATTCTCAACTACCATTCTTTTAGTGAAAAGCTGGTCCGTTGTACTTCTATAGGAACGGAAGCCGCACTGTTCATCCCCTATCCTGGGTTCTACCATAGCTCTAGAAAGCGCTTCCAACACCTTAGCGTAGACTTTCCCGAAGAGACTTAAAAGAGAGCCCCCCTTCTGGGAAAGTGGGACAATCACCCCAGTTTGTCAATCGCCAGGCGACTTTTCTTCCTCCAACAAGGATCCCCATAAGAAGCGAACTGAAAATTATTCAATCTAATCAAGTCTAGAACGCGTACATACCCACTACACCACTGCGATTACTTGAATTCATAAGACGTTTAATTTTATGGCTTTCGGACCAGTGCTGGTGCCTACATGGCCAAATTTGTAGGTGCACATAATGTGCATCAAGGTACATTGCGGCAACTATGCATCGAATCTATATCTTCCAAGCACACACTGCAAAGTTTTGACGTCTTGAGATCATCATTTTTGAAGACAGTGATTACCGACCCTTAAAGTGCAGCAAGCGGTGACTTTTACTGGATGCGAATGGCCTTGTGTGAGTTCCTCGATTTGAACCATGTTTGTCAAAATAAATTTCAGCATTTTGTAAACATTGGTTTGGCGTGAGTCTATTTATGATGAATCGGCAAACCAAACTCACCTCAAAACAACCGACTGTCAAATTGGCTATTATATTTAAGGTTATCCGCCTAAAAAAAAACCCTTTGTGAATTTTCGCGTAGACGAAAACAAATATTTACAAACACTTTGCTTTTTACATGGGACAATTGTCCATATTTCCCTTGTTCATTACGACATTGTGTTCTTTTTTCACAAATCCATGTTTCGAATGTAGCCTTTCTGGCAGTGCACGGTATATACGTGGATTACCAGTGGATCTATGGCCACTGACAAAAATAAGAAAATCTCATTTTGAGTGTGTACTTGAATGAATATTGCGCGATGGTGCCTAATAATACTGCTAAATAGGCTACAACAACACCACCCACCACGGACACACGGACCTGACCACCCCGATGTCAAAATCATGGATTAACATTAATTTAATTTAAATATAACAATAATTGTAAGAAAAACTTTGTCAACATTGTAAGCTCTGTGAACACTGCACATCCGTTGGGCCGCTATTGTTCAGCCAACGTCCATCTCATTGTTTAAGCTTTTAGCATGTAACATGAATTGTATAGTTTTTCTTCAAATAAAATTCGAATTCAAATTCGGTGCCTAATAATCCAAGAAAATTAACATCTGCACTGGTTCGAATGGCTGTAAAATTAATTAAGCTTTTAGCATGTAACATGAATTGTATAGTTTTTCTTCAAATAAAATTCGAATTCAAATTCGGTGCCTAATAATCCAAGAAAATTAACATCTGCACTGGTTCGAATGGCTTTAAAATTAATTAATTACTCAACACATTGTTTCAATCGGAAGAAAAACGATTGCAACAAATGTAACAAAATGAATTCTATACAGCAACGAAACATTATTTTCGTTGGCGAAAGCAAATATATTCATGTTTATAATATAGTGTGTACATAAGAAGAACATTGCAAAAAAAAACCCATAAACATTTACAGTGTTCATTCAGAATGTAGAATAATTACTTACTTATGAAAGCAGAACGCGAAGAAGAGAATTATTTCGCCACACGTCTGCCGTCAGACACATTCACACATGTGCCTCACAGGATACACATTTAAAAGCGAAATTGGCGTATTCCCCAAACTTATGATCGAACAGCAACCACGCACCACAAATCTTCTCAGTAAATTCACATTTGTTAGAACAGAGCACTCCACTTCATATATCTCATCCACCCCGTCCGCGTCCGTCTGAAAATACAATACACTCGCTTGTTCCTGTTCAGATTTGTCCAATAAAATAACGTCTTAGGTCGCTGCCACCTGTTCGAATACTGCAGAAAAATTGTTTTCGAAATTAGGTTCTCAGCTGCACTCAACCTAGTGTACCCAATTCAGCATTCAGCTCAAAAGTAAGCCAGCCCAAGATAAATAAATAAAAATAACCACTAAATTGCAAACATTTCAAATAATTGAGAAATATCCGAAAAATATAAAAAAAATTGTACATATGTACAGCACAAGTAGGTTGTGACGATCATCGCTTGTAGCGGGATCTTGGATCGAAGATCTTTCAACGCGCATTATTCTGTGCCTATCCGACGCGACGGCCAGCCAGTTCACTTTGGACGCACACGAGAGGCAGTACTAAGTCAAAATCCATTTGGATTGTTCTGTTCGTAAGATACACAATATAATAATTAAATATTGAGATGTTGTGATTAACGAGCGTCAGAGGCGTCTATTTCGAGTAGCTGAATTACAAAAGATTGTATTTTTTTGATTTTAGGTAACAGACGGTGGTCTAGCTGACCAGGGAGGCATACGTCTGGGAGACATTATCGTCGAAATCAACGAAACAGACGTTACAAATTTACCGCTGGGCAAAGTGCAAGAAATCATTGATTCAGCCGCAAAAAAAATTTATATTGTCGCCAGAGGGTAAGAGATGCATTTTTTTTTTTAATTTATCGAACGAATCATTTGAAAACGGTGTCTGCATTTTGAAGAATGGAGGACGACGAGATGAATGCAGAGCCACAGGAAGAAGAGAAGAGCATTGTTCTGAGGGTGCCCAAACCATTACCTCCTCCAAAGGGTATGTCCGTTTAAAGTTTTCAATTTTCCAAAGTTTTTTTTTATTTCTTTTTTTCTAAAAGCTTTTCCTTTTGACTAATTTCTAATCTGATTTCTTTGGTCGTGTATATACAAAGAAGACAAAAAAAAATGGCTAAGAAGATTGGGTTTCACTAAAAAAAACATTGATTTTGAAGGAATATGAGTGCGTGTTGTTATTTCAGTAATATTTTAAAAACGCCTTTCGAAGTAGTTCTCTGTGGGCATCTCCCTGAAATTCATTTTATGAGTTTTATCCCAACGGACTTCCCTCATTAAGAAAAGAGTTCGTTCGTTTCGAAAAATTCAGACCAGATTCAGAATTCAGAAAAAAATTGTATCAATGGCAATTTGCAACAGAGATTTAGTTCTTATATTTTATCTGAATAAATACATCTTCCGTTTAATCAGATTATAACGTCAAAAGAGTCTTGCAAACAACCAAGACCACTATTTTCCCGCAAATGTCCCCAGAACATCCGGTCGATGAACATATGCGTAACTCAATTGACCAACCAACCGTCCAGCTATCTAGTTAAAGTTTCTTTAACCCAATTTGTCTTACTAGTGCTCTTCTACTAAATTCCATTAAAGTTAAGTAACGCAACATGAGAGAGATGACTTTGCAGCCAGCCAGCCGTCCTTTAACCCTGTAAATAATGCTTTTGTTTTTTTTTATTTGTTTGTATTTTAGAATTTACCCCTACCCCATTGCTTGGCACAAGAGTGTGGCATCCCATTATGTGGCAAGAACCTCCGCCACCCCCAAAGGAGAAGAAGAAGAAGACCAAAGTTGAAATAGTCAATGGCGAAGAAGTTGTAATTGAATTAAGCGAAGATGAAAGTTCGGGTGATGAAGAGGAGGAGGTGATTGTCATTTAGTCCTTTGTTCTCCATTTTACCTCATTAACAAACTAAAATAACTATCTTCACCCTTCTAACAGGAATTACCGCATCACAGAATTATCAGAAACATACGACGTTTCTTCACCGAAAACAAAGATAACGATGAGATGAGAAACCGAACTATCGAGGACATGCTACTAATCTTGCCGGGGGCGTCGAAAATTATCAAATAATTCATTAGCTTCCGTTTTTCTTTTCGTTATTTTCTTGATTTTATTTCTTTTTTTGTATTCGCTTGTACTAATAAACGTTTGATTGATTAAAGCCGCTCGACCTCTGTTAATTACCTTAGCGATTCGTGTATTTTATTTAAAGCCAGCATCGAAGAGCGTCTGCGGGAAATGCAACGGAAATTATCAGAAATTGCCGAAATTCCGAAGATTTTATCATCGACCTTGCAGACAGTTGCACAGACATTTGACAAGTTTCTGCCGCCTGAAGAGGGTACTCGTCGACAAAGTCAAGCTTATGAGAGTGATTTGGATTCAGTGACCGACGACAATCTAGACGTCCTCTCGGAAGCAGATAGTTTAGAACTGGTGAACAAGTACAAAGATCTAACACCGGAATCGGATTATGTATCTGAAAGCAATGACGATGACACAGAGCAAATGGGCAACAACGAGGATGAAAGTGATGATGGGCAGCACTACACTTGGAACTTATCAAATATTCCTGAAGTGAATATCGAGGAGGAAGAAGAGGAAGAAACCGAAGACGAAATTGAAGAAGAGAAGGAACCAACCGCTGAAGATATCTGCAGACAGGAGAAGCAGGAAAAGGTGAGTTGTCTGTTGTTACCGTCGACAGAAATGTCATATCTCAATCCAATTTATTTTTAAACAAAAATATTTGTTTGATGTTACCCCGTTCAGATAGAAAAGCTAGATAGAGCCTGGCCTTGGGCTGACAGAGAAAAAATTATTTATAGGTGGGTTTGAAGCCGTAAAAATTACATATTCATGTAATGTAATCCATTCCCTTCCATTATAATTTCAGGCAGTCAACATGTCATTTAGTTCCTCGCCAGCCACTGGGAATAGTTGAAGACAGGTTGGAAAAATTAGCATACCTCCAATGCAAATTAACGAACAATTTTATTTTTTAAATAGAATCAAACTTTTGGCTAGGCGAAATATAACAGCACTTTACGAGCGAAGGCAATCGGAAAATTGAACTGACTGCGTTTCTAGCCACCTCCCATAACTGCCAGTTTATAGCACCA
This sequence comes from Eristalis tenax, assembly GCA_905231855.2. Classification (NCBI taxonomy): domain Eukaryota; kingdom Metazoa; phylum Arthropoda; class Insecta; order Diptera; family Syrphidae; genus Eristalis; species Eristalis tenax. The sequence goes on from HG993124.1 coordinate 3,261,540, forward strand.
CTCATCATTCATCAGTTCATTACCCATCGGAAATCTCAAAATTAGTTTTAGACATTTTTGCACCACAATTTTAAATTTTTAATAAAAATAAAAATTATGCTACAGTTCTTGTATGTATTTCAAATAATGATTTTATTACTATACAATGGACGCTCGATGTAGTGAACTAAAAAAAAAAACGGGTCTGTTCACTATGACGAGATTGTTCAATGTAACGAACGAGCACACCTTGAAGTACATTTTTACGTACTGTTTAATATTTCATATAAAACAGTGTTGCGTTTCTTATCGCTGCACACGCGAATCCAAACTGGAATTAAGTTAGAAATACGAGTGCAAAATGTCTAGGCACTTCACGATACAGTTTTGATTCCGACACTCTATAATTTAATGTGCCACTTGCTTTTGAGTCGTGCTAAGTAATAAAATTAAGAATAATACATTTTCCGTCAGTTTGTTTCATTTAAGCAGTGATTATTCGAACACGTACAATTAATGAAAAATAGAATGTACATACAAATTACGATGTTTCTTTGCAATTACCAAAAACCAAAACAATATTTATAAAAAAAAAGAATATTATATTGTGCGGTTTTTTTTCGTCTGGTTGCATATTCCGGGCGTTTTTCGGCTATTGATCTCTTCAAACAGATTAATTTTGTTCAGTAGCGTTGTCCATTGATGGTTTCACCCAGTTTTAGCAGCTAATAATACAGCACACCCTTCTGATCCCACCATATACAGAACATGGATATTCGGCATTGCCGAATTGATTTGGCTGGTTGGCCGGGTTTCATATATGATTTTTTGCGCTTGTGGTTGTCGTAATGGATTCATTTTTTATCACCAGTAACAATCCGATGGAAAAATTACTTCCTTTTGTGGCGTCGTGTGTCGTGTCTCCGCAAAAACACTTTTTCAGACAAAAAGTTCGACATTCTTGAGTGAAAAAAATTATTGTTGTTTACTCTTCAAATGAATGACAATGTGTGATGTATGCAACAAGTAAGTTGCGTTGCAGGATGCCAGTGCCACCTCCACCATTTCTGTAACTTTTCGTGTATTGTGTGTTTTGTACGTATACACATATTCTCTCTGTTTTCTCTAATGTATCAAAACAAGTAAGTTGCGGTTTGCCACTTGTCTGTGCCACCTCCAGCATTTCGGTAACTTCGCCTATTGTGTGTTCTGTATGCATAATATGTAAATGCTGCAGGTGGCACTGGTAAGTGGCAACCCGCAACGAAACTTACTTGTTTATTATTTATACTTACAAACCATTGTTCACTCACTCTTGCCTTCATAAAATATGTGTCCACACGATGCTCACCCAACTCGGTTGCGACTTGCGAGTAAGAAGATACGAGATAAAAGAGAAGAGAGAAAAATCGAGACAATTTGCACTCAAACAACAGGTATTGGCAACACCGTGCGCCAGTCGCTTCTCGAAACTAAACATCTATGGACGATACGACTCGATTTGCCCCATTCCATAATCCATGTTTTTTGCTTCCGGTTCATCATCGAACCGAGTTCGTTAACCCGGGTTACAACTCGGTCTGCTTCTATTTTAACCCGGGTTAGCTCGGTTTGAAAAATGTTCGGGTTGGCACACCACTACTTCCGGGAGCTATACATATCCGGAACGGCACAAATCTACTGTGTGAACACTCCTGTAACATAACATCCTATAGGAGAGTGAGACAGTCAGCCATACTCTGTACGTCTTAGCAAAAAGTGATGTTACGTCCAGCAGATCATGAATAAGGCTGAAGCTTACTTATCAGGCCGGCGACCCATGGAGGGTCCGAGCTTGAGCAATTGCTGCTTTCCATCGCTGACGGACCGGGGCAGGCTGCTCCCAGTCCTCAAGACCAAGTTGTCTTGCATCCGCGATTGGCTCGTTTGTATTCCGGAGATTCGGTCATACACTCCTTCTCGAACTAGGAGGCTCGGATTCAAAGATGGAGAGTTGGTGTCCATTCGCTCAATGTGGCCGAGCCAGTTCAGTCGGCGGATATTTGTCTTCGGGACTACATCCACGTCCTGGTGCAGCTCGTAAATTTTGCGGTATATAAATAACGGTAAATAAAATAACGTGAACTACATTTTATTCTGAAAATATTGAAGGGTGAATTTATTCTAAGAACATTAGTTATTTAATATAATAAAAATAATTTATGAACAGATATAATATATTAACTTCACTAAGAATGGAATGACATATTTGGCCTTGCTCCAATAAAATGGCATACGTTTCTTCCTAAGAAGATTGATTGTGGCTTCCCAGCATTTCAAAGCCGCTTATTTAAAATCTCAACATATTCATCGTACTGGGCCTGGAAATAGTTCCCTGCAATTGGATCACCCAACTGATACTTAGTGATGTAGTCCCGGGTCTTCACACCAATTCGTCCTTCCCGAGTTCTGAAAATAGTTCCAGTCTCATTAAAATAACGAAACCATAGATTCCGAGGACTGGTTCAATAATTTCACCTATTTGATATAAACTTATCAGTTGTAATTTTCTCGGCCTGCTTGAAAATCAAGATGACATAACGATGAAGTCCAGTACCCTTTGGCGCACCGGAACCAACATACTCTGCAATTGGCTGACCTTCGGACACCTTGTTACCGGGAATGTTAATGACCAGCCAATGGGCGACTTCACGACTTGTGGGCGCTTCACGGGACGGTGCATCCGGGTCGACCATCAGAAGCGTATAGAGAGCACCATCCTCTGCAGTCCATGTAACTTCAGGTTGATCCTTAACTTGCGTTGGCGTTAACTCATTGCCCAGATTAGCTGAGACACCTGATGGGTAGGTTACCTACAAAATCAATACGTACACATATCTAAAATGTAATCCATCAAAAGTGCTATCTATTGTACCTCAGCGATTGCTGTTGGAGCGACATCAATGATGTCTGGAATAATTCCGTTGCTATCCATACTCAAGTGCGATCCAAGCAGCAAATTCTGAGAAACTGACGAATTTCGACTACTGAGCGCTAATTTATACCAAACGACGAAATAAACCATCATATTGTAGATAAAGGGTGGTTTAAAAATACACTCAGTGTTATCAATTCTACATTGACTCAGTCACTACAATTTATCACTCTTATCTAGTGTATTCTTAAGGGAATATTCTATCGTTTTTCGGCGTGGTGATTCACAGAATGCAAATTATAACATATGGTAGTCACTTTGCAAGTAATCAATCATCGCACCTGATTATCAGAATGGACTTCGACAAGACATGTTTATCTTAATTCATTTCTATAATATGTGTGTACATTGTAGTTATGTTGGAAGACACTGTCATTGCACAGGACGCGTTGGAAGAGTTTGTCTTTCGGTGAAAAATGTTCTGCCTTACGCTATGCGCAGGTGAAACAGTTACAATTTCGTTAATTCATTTCATCAATTCAAATGAAAAAATGTTCAGCATTTCGTCAAATGTTTCCCAGTATTCTGAAATGTTGGATTCCAGCGAAATGTTAAATTTCGTAGCTGCAATTTTAAGTTTGACAAATCGAAGAATCCTCTCTTCAGATTCAGCACATCATTCAATGACTTTGCAGACCGCTGACATAAACAAAAAGCAGCTTTCAACTAACTATTGACCGAATAATTTAAAAATGACCGAATCGTTTAATTCAACCACTTCTGATTTCCAATCAGAAACAAAATCTGTAATCAATTCTGACACTAGCTGTCATTGATGTTTGTTGAATGTTGATGTTTGTGAAATTCGATTTCGAAATTTTTTCCCCGAAACGTTGGATTTGGGTGCGGTGTAAACGTACTACAATTCTGAGTAATTTGGTAATTGCTGGTACAAAATCGCGTCCGTTCAGCCTCCGATGGTGTAACTAAACCCAAACCCAGACTTACGACTTTGTCAACAAATGTGCAACTTGTGCAACTCTCAGAGGTGATCCGAGAGAAACTTTCTTTTATACTTTTATACGTATTCTTCTCGAGACATTGGTCAACATAAGTAAGACTTGTGGGAGGAAAAAATTCCCTGAAATTAAGTACTTTCTAGAAAAATGTGGTTTTGATTTTCAGATTCTACAAAAATTAAAACAATGAAATCCGAAATTTTAGTATTTAGTATGTTGTTAAATATTTTCCAGACTTCGGTACTTTTATGAAAGAAGTAATATTTATTTTGAAGGTCGTATATTTGGCCTTCAAATGCTGCCAATCTCTCAAGCTAGGCATTAAATTAAGAACACCCTTGCAGGGGGTATTCTACTAATCGTTGGACTCCAGAAAAAAGGCTCCAAAGTTCCTAGTTTTCTAGGCTCCTAGCTCCTAGGCTCCTAGTTTTTCTGAAAGCTGAAACCGTCCTCTGTTCCTAAGTGAAGCAATATGTTGCTCTCAGCCGCAACCCACACATTGTGCTTCGCATATTGTCGATAAACTTAACCTTTAAAGCATGTAGACCTAATGAGGCTACTCGTGCTATTAAGGAAGAGGAAAATCAGCGGAATTCATGTCAATGATTCGGATAAAAGTTGACGTGATAAAACCACAGCAATTTCAGTGCTCTACGTTTTGTAATTCAGTACAGTACTCTGCACTGCGCGTCGCAGAGTTGGAAATAAGTTTGTAACTTTTAAACCCGTGGACCGATCTTGAACGATGAAATGAAATTGTTTTATTGCTTCCATTAAAACATTGTCATAAATATCACTCACTTAGCGGGATAGCGGGATAACCCAAACTTCTAGGATACGAAACATTATGATACCGGGGTAATACCCGGAATGTCTTGGATATTACATCTCCCAAATCAACTATTTCATCCATTATTCTTGAATAAACAAATTCAGAAGAGACTACTGTCAATCTCCATCCCGTTAAAGACTACTGTGTAACTACAGAGGCAAGTGTAATAGGGCCTGCCACTACGGACACGGGCTCCTCACTACACGGGCAAAATACGGAGACGTGGGAAATTAAATTCGAATGCTGTCTTTATTCTCAGTTCAGTTCCAATAAACAAACATGTCCAAATTTCAGTCATTCCGACGAACCAAAGAGCTACGAATTGATAACCCTGACCTTCATACTAAACTTCAGAGTTTCTTTGTGTAAATAAATTATGAGCCGAAGGTCAATTTCGGGGCAAATACATCTCATATGCGTTATGAGGTTAAGATATCCAATCCAAATTAGTGCACACACTGAGATATGTCATCATGTTGGTACAGGCCTACACCCGGTAAATGACTAAATTAAAAATAATTAAACCTAATCAGTAATTTAAATCTGTATACACTACACATGTTTTCGTTCTTTTGATTTGTCTGCCTATCTTATCAAAAACTGCTTTCTAAGACTGAAGCGAGCCATGATCATGTATGTAGTCCGTTTTAGCATTCCATGCTGTGAAGACCTCCCATTAAAAATATGGACAAGAACGGAATTATTCCAGATGTTGTTGACGTTGCTCCTCAGGCAATCGCATCGGTATGTATTTTTGTGTCAATAGAAAAATCAGTCCAATACACTTGTCCGAGGGTAGGTAACATATCCATCGGGCGTGGCGGCAAATATCGGCAATGAACTGACGCCAACTCAAGTGAAAGATCAACCAACAGTAACCTGGGAAGCTGATGATGATGGCTTGTACACTCTTCTCATGGTGGATCCCGATGCACCGTCACGAGAGAATCCAACTTACAGGGAAATCGTTCATTGGTTGGTCATTAATGTGTCTGGCAACAATTTGGAAAACGGACAGACAGTGATTGAATATATTGGTTCTGGACCGCCCGAGGGTACTGGACTTCACAGATATGTTTTTCTTGTTTTTAAACAACAAGAGAAAATATCCACGGAACTCCACATTTCAAATCAGTAAGTTTTGGTGCAAGCAGTGGGTTGGTGGTATTTTCAAATTGTGGATATTTTAACCTCAGATCTGGAGCTGGTAGACTGAAGGTCAAGACAAGGGATTACATTGCGAAGTACAATCTGGGAGATCCAATAGCTGGAAACTACTATCAAGCGAAATATGATGATTATGTTCCAACAATACATGCACAATTCAAGCAATAATCATATTTCTTTTTTTATGTAAAACAATGTTTGGAACAGAAATAAACAATCGAGTTTTTGATGTGTACTGATCTTGAGTAGAGCCGATTTTCTGTCGCTCGACATTGATGTGATTGGACGAACGCAGCGAGCCGTCAATAAGAGTTATATGATTTACTGTTTGATTTTAAAAAACACAAGTATTTTTTTTTTCTCAAAATCTTTATTTATAATATGCTTATTCCAACTGGTTCCTTCAATCATCAGAACAGAACTGAACTCATTACCATTCGTTACAACTTAACCTACTTAACTACATCTAACAAAATTAATAACGGTATGCATCGACGATACCAGAATGACAACAACAAAACTACCATCTTCGACACTTGCTATCTTCACACTCGCCTTTCAAACTCCAACTCAGACGTGCATGCAAACGTATAGACGCTTAGATTCATACCTTGTGGCTGTAGCGTGGCTTCTATTAAGCGGTTTGCATGTACCTCTCTTTTTAAGCGACTTAGTTTGGTACAATCATCGACAAATTGGTTTATTTGTGCGCATATGACTTGTGTATGAACATGTACATATGAACATGCACATACATGAGGCCTTTGCTGGCTTTGAAGAGGAAGCGGCTTAAATGGGTCTGGCAGTGAATCAGGGCGAAACAAAGTTCATGCTGTCATCACGGATGGACGCACAACAGAGCGTCACTTCGTCTACCACGGCTCTGCAGTGAACGGAGACAAAAACACCATCACAGAGATGAAACGCAGACTTACAATTGCCAATCGCTGTTTCTTCTGGTTCAAAAGGCATTTGAGTAACAGAGCCATTTCTCGAAACACCAATCTGACTTTATATAACTGATTGATCACCCCTGTCCTGCTCTATGGTGCGGACGCATGAAATCTATTGAAGGTAGCTGAAGAAGCTCTTGGTCGTTTTAACAGAAAAGTTCTGCGTGCGATCTTTGGTCCTGTTTCCGTTGATGGCGTCTGGAGGAGAAGATTCAACAATGAACTTAACGGGCTGTACAATGGCAAACACCAAGCGTCTTCTGAGAGCGGATGGACACCACAGCTCCGGCCCGCAGAGTCTTCGATTCCGGGCCAATGGGACAACGAGACAGAGGAAGTCCTCGAATGTAATGGCGCACACAAGTGAAGAAGGATCTCAACCAACTTAGTGTGCGCAAATGGTCGTGCTGGTTGGAGGGGCTTGTTGGTTGAGGCCAGGATCCACCTCGGCCTGTAGCGCCAAACAAAGAAGAAGTGTTATCCAATAAATCTCAAAAATTTCTCAGTACAGCACCAACACCTTTTAATTATAACCAGCAAAACATATATTTCCGCTCTTAACTTACGACCAAAAACGGTATCATCAAAAGTACCTCCATCATAGCCAGCAGAATCAGCGCAACCTACTTCACCCATGGTGAAACAGCCTAATTGCGAAAGCCATTAACTCACCGCCGAAATATTGCGTCTATAACTTAATACGTGCAGTTTGCTAAGAGATGGCGTAACTTGTATTATTCCATTGGAGCATGGGAAAGCTAATGTCATTGTACATCATTTCAGTATATGTCATTCATTTGAAGCGTAAACAACAACAATTTTTTTACTCAAATATGTCCAACTTTGGGCCTGAAAAAGTGTTTTTGCGGGGAGTTCTTCTTCATTACTTTAATATGAAGAAAACTGCTCCCGAAAGTCAACGTATTTTGGTGGAAGTTTATGGTGAACATGCGCTAGCTGAGCGAACGTACCAAAAGTTGTTTGCACAATTTAAAAGTGGTGATTTTGGTTTGGCCAACCAGCCAAATCAACGGAAAAGCCGAATATCCATGGCGCGAAGGTAATGCTCTGTATTTGGTGGGATCTGAAGGATGTGCTGTATTATGAGCTGTTAAAACCGGGTGAAATAATCAATGGACAACGCTACCGAATAAAATTAATCCGTTTAAAGACATCAGTAGCCGAAAAACGCCCGGAATATGCGACCTCGACACGAGGCAATAATTTTCCATCATGACAACGCTCGGCCCCACGTTGCTATTCCGGTTAAGAACTATTTGGAAAACAGTGGATGGGAAGTCTTACCCCACCCGCCTTATAGCCCAGACCTTGATCCTTCTAACTACCATTTGTTCCGGTCGATGCAGAACGCCCTCACTGAAATGCGGTTCATATCAGAGCAGAATATCAAAAATTGGCTTGATTCATTCTTGGCGCAGTTCCTTTGGGATGGGATCCACAAATTGGCAGAAAGATTGGAAAAAGTCATAGCTTCAGATGCGCAATACTTTGAATAGTACTATTGTACATGTTTTTTTTAAATAAGCCTTTAAATTTTGAAAAAAAAAACCCGCGAATGTAAATATAGTAGCAGAATTTACATAGCAGAAATTTTAATAAATATAATTCGAGTATTCGAAATTGGCTTGATTCATTCTTGGCGCAGTTCCTTTGGGATGGGATCCACAAATTGGCAGAAAGATTGGAAAAAGTCATAGCTTCAGATGCGCAATACTTTGAATAGTACTATTGTACATGTTTTTTTTAAATAAGCCTTTAAATTTTGAAAAAAAAAACCCGCGAATGTAAATATAGTAGCAGAATTTACATAGCAGAAATTTTAATAAATATAATTCGAGTACGTATATATCCACGAGACAGTAAACTGCACTTGACTATATTGTTAAATGAATTAAAAGTTTTATGTTATCCAAAAAAATTTCACATGCAATAAATTGAACTATAACGAAGTTCTATTTTTGTTCAGGATTTTTAAAGCTTGAAATTAAGAGTTCTGCAGCACTGCGTAGAAGTTGCATATCTCTTCAGGACTGCATTTCTGATGTGGAGACTGTAAAACTCGTTTACAAACACTTTTTTGAGTTTAATTTAAAAAAAAAAAACCCTCACACCCTCCAACAAAACATTATTTACTTTGATCACCATTCTTAAGCAACCCCGTTGTGGGCCAAGACGATACGAATTCTAATCATATTGGCGTTAGGATATGCAGAATACCAATTTTCGAAAGCAAAACAGTATCGGAATATGTAACGCCAATCTCAAAATGTTGACTCGGTTCATGCACAAAGGATACCTAAGCTTCTTCATTTATGTGATCCAATCTGGGTAACGAGTTTACATTCATTTACACTTTCTGTATCATACCAGTCAAATATTTTGAATCAATACACAAAAACTCCTCTCCATAGAGAGGTTACAAACGAGATGATACTTTTGATATCTTTCATTTATTATTCTTTTCCTTTGTATGTACGTATGTTTTCAATCTTCCAGCAAACCGATTCAAATAAAAAAGCATCCGTTTTCCTGTACACAAATCATTTGGGAAGTCCTGGCGAATCCTCAAATCCTGCATGCAGAATTGGCACATAGTCATCGTACTGGGCGCGATAATAGTTCCAAGCAATCGGATTTCCCAAATTGAACTCCTTAATAAGGTCGCGTGTGTTTGTGTTAGTACGTCCTTGTCTTGTTCTAAAATGAAAATTGATGAAATTGTACACGTTTATCATAATTATGTAGGTAATAGAAAAACGAACTTTTTAGAGATGTAGAGATCAGTTTCAATGGGGTTTGATTGCTTAAAGATTAAGAAGATATAGCGATGCATTCCAGTTCCCTTTGGCGGTCCAGACCCAACATAGTCCACAACAGATTTGCCTTCTGAAATGTTCTCGCCTGGCACATTAACCACTAACCAGTGGCGAACTTGGCTGTATTCTGCCGATGCATCTGGATCAAACATAAGCACTGTGTAAAGGGAACCCACCTCTGCATCCCACTGCAGTGTTGGTTGATCTTTGACTTGTGTTGGAGTTAATTCATTCCCCTGCTCTGCCTTCACACCACTTGGGTAGGAAACCTTGTTATCATAAAGTAAATATATGAATCAAATGATTTACATGTGTTTGTTAGTGTACAAATGAATGCTACTTTAACGGGTTTTCAATAGAATTTGCGCACTTTTTCTAGACGGAATGCATTTAAGTGAGTTTGTTGAAGTGAAGCATGGACTACATCTATCAAAATTAAAACGTGGACGCATTGTAAACAGTAAGCAGTTTCGACACGAATTTAATTCAAATCAATAATTAATTATGTGTCAACTATTTGAAAGTTGGTAAACAAAAATCTTGAAGAACTTAATACACAAGAAGATTCTTTGATTCCTTACCGATTGAAATCTTATCTAGGAATTACTCGAAATTTAAATAACTCGTGAATCGAATTGGTATCAAGTGACTAGACAGAATTTTTTGAAGATCGTAATTTATTTATTCGCATGCGAATTGTGTTTAGGTATTATTCTTTCATCCCGACACGATACGTGGTTAGGCAAAATAATTAATTTACCTGCACTACACTGCTCGGAGCAACATCGATAAATTCCGGAACAATGCCACTCTCGTTCATTTTCAAGCCAACTAAACTATCGCCGGCGAGTACACTGCTTATAAATAAGAAACCGGTTACATATTTAACTGCACTCATTTTTTTTTATCTATCAAAGGTAGAGAGCGAATTCTCCGCTTAAAATTGAGAGCTACATGTACCCACTCAAAGGCGTTTGAACGACTGAATCATTATACATTTTAAACTACTGATGGTGAGATATTTCTGTATACTATATTCAAGATAATTCAAGGTTTTTGTGGTTGTAGGGTGATATGTGATTTGTTTTATAACTATTAAGACTTACCTATATTACCAAATGCACTTGTAACATCTGCACATATGTACATTCGCTTCACATGATTCATTTTAAATTGGATAGACTTCTTTTCTTTTTCTTTCCTTCTTCAACGCGCATATACATAAAATTTACAAGAACTCCAACCACTAAGCATTTTTTGCTTTTTCAAGGCTAAGACAAGACGGCTGTTGGTCGGTCGCTTTATACTTCTGTAAACTGGACGAATTTCACCAACAACAGCTTGTACGACTAAGCTTGTAGGTTTGAGAAATTTGTATTACGGTTGGCGAATCGAAAACTTTTGATTCGACTTATGTAAGTGTCAAAAATTTATCAAACTTTGATCACACTCTATTGTGGTTGTCGAATGTTCGCCAAGTTGAGCCCCATTTGTATTGTTATTTATCGATAGTCAAACATTGAGTGAGTGAACGTCAAACCTTTTGTTTGTGTTATTGTTATGAATGAATTATACATTATTTTTAATTGTTATGAAGAGTCAAGACTGAAATTATCAATTACAGTAGAAGTTTGGAAAATTTACCTCTCAGAAAAGTTTACTATACAGAAAAGTTGACCAAATTTTAGCTATACGTTACCTTGTCTTTTGATCAACTTTTTAGAGCATGACTCTTTTTTTACTTGTATTCGGTTTCAAATGTAAATCAACGATGTAAAGTACATAACACAGTATGCACGCATTCCGAAGAAATGTATGTTTCCATGGCAACTGAGTGCCAGTTACAGTTGTTTCAGATTATTACACACTTTTTCTTACGTGGATTGTCCAGTCGCACATTTAATTTTATTTGTAATTAATTAAATTTTGGCACAAAAAATGGCAAACGAAAACTAGTTCGACTTAATTTAAAACAAAAAATAGAAATGTTGAAGAAATTTGACAATGGTGCTCGCGGCAGTCGTTTGGCAATCGATATGGTGTCACAAAGCAGGCAATTTCCAAGATTAAAAAAAATCGTCAAACAATTCCCGCAGCAGCAGTCGACAATTTTGAGCAGAAATGAAGTATGATAGAAAAACCCAACTTCACAGCTGATTGACCCCTAGTCCATCGACGAATTTGACCGATAATCATGAAAATGTTTACGGTTATTCATGAATTTTTGACAGTTATTCACGATATGCCGTTTTCTTATTGGTCAATTTGGCTTTATAAAACCATATAAAAAATGGTTGCCAAACATTTTAAGGGGCAAGAGAGGTAGATTTTGGGCATCTCTATCATACTTCATTTCTAATTTTGAGTATGCACAAGCTAAAACGCTTCATAAGACTGAGTATCCTGAGGTAGAGAGTAAATTATACGAACGGTGTGTAAATCAGCGTCCTCGAAATTGTACTGTTACCGGTCCAGTATTTAAAGCCAGAGCTTATTTTTAAATCAGTTGAACACCGCTTTTGTCTTGTAATTAAATAAAACTAATTAATCCCAATCAAATAAGACCATTTATGAACAAAATACTAACTTTCTACAGATTTTCAAAAGTGTCCAGAAAAGTTGAGATGTGTGGGACACTTTGATCAACTTCATTATTCATTAGTTTTGTCTCTTGCATCTGTAATTCGGTATCTTAGGCATTTGTTGTTCAAAGATGTTTTGAGTATATATCAGTCATAAAAACCAAACAAATTCAAACTGTCCTCCTCCTAGTATTATCCCTTTTTGCTTAGGTATTGATTTAAAACATCCAATTACTCCTGGAGACATATCCGTTGAAAAAAAGAATTTTTGGGCGTTTTGCTTTTCATCCGAAGTCATGTCTCAACCAGAATTGAAGTATGATAGAGATGCCCAACTTCTTACTTACAACTTTTTTTATATCGTTTTCTAAAGCCAAATTGACTAATCACAGAACGGCATTTACTTTATTTCGTGATTAGCAGCCAAAAATTCCGCCTCATGATGGAGCACAATCGTTATCCGGATGGAGCACTTTTGACATGAATGACTCAATGTATTAGGAATCTTTAAGACGGACGGCTATGATATTTGCCGATCGAGTCTATGATGATGTCTTAGTTCATCGCCGCATGCGCAAGCAATCAAAGAAGATTGGAGGTGTTGTCAAGGAGTCTCAAGGAAGCTACCACTGATGTGCTGGGTCTAACGATACAACCTATTAAAAAGCGATGGTTTGGTAACGAGTGTAGACAGGCACATGCAGTAAAGCAAGCTGCATCGAACTACGGGAGCTGAGCTCTAGGAACAGCCTACAAAGCAACCAGAAATGAAGTATAATAGATATACACAACTTCACAGCTGATTGACCCCTAGGCCATCGAAGATTTTCAGAGACTTTTTGACAGGTATTCATAAATTTTCACAAAATAACGTAAATGTGTATCTAAAACTTAAAGATATTATATAAGAAACATTGAGAGAATTTGAGTTTTTCCTCCTCGACGAGAAAGCGAAATCACGGCAATTCCCGATTATTCTACACAGTTCTAACGACTGGCCTTGCGATTTATTGTCATTACGAATGAAAGGCGAACTGGACTTTGGGCACCTTTAAATTGTTATAAATAACAATAAGCCATAAACGAAGCCATAAATCTCATCAAAACACACAAAACGCCATTAATTAATACTTACTTATAGATACAATCGAATCTTGACACTAAGACGTTCTGTAAAAAAAAAAACTCTACACACCAAAACACACGTTAAAACCGTTTTACTGTTGCGAAAGAAGTGCTAAGTGTGTAGGTGTACATATGTGAGCTAGCCAACTGCATTCCTACTCCCCATGAATTCATCCGCAATATGAATTCATCTCACCAGGAATGCTCATCAGTTTACCCTTAAGCCTACTTTTGGATGCACAGTTAAATTTAGGGGCTCGTTCTTCAGCAGCACCACACGAAATAGAATGCTCTTCCCAGCCCAATGTTTCCCTTAGACCAATCTCCCTTTTTCCCTACACACAGTCGGCCCGTGCTGTGTCTTGTCCCTTAAAATTTTTGACGAAAATTTTTTATATCGTTTTCTAAAGCCGAATTGACCAATTATTACGCATTTACATTATTTCGTGAATAACAGTCAAAACAACAAAACTGTGTACGATTCATGGAACGATATTCGATTTTGTACAAACCTTGTCCTGACAATAACGAACACAAAACAAAAAGAATTATCCAATGTGGTGCAGTAGTTCGGAAGTTATGGACCTACATTCATTTCTGCGATTCAATTTTATTTATAAAGATGAGTTTGTAATGGAAGAAAATGGATACATAAAATGAATTCTCTAGCATTTTAGACTGTCGTTTATCCATCTACTACTACATGCAGCCGTGCGACGCCGGGGCTGGTAGCTAGTTTTTGATAATTTTAATAATTCATAGGTAATTAGTAATGCATGCTAATGCATAGTATCCAGCAGGACAAAAACTCAGTCTTGCAGAAATACTAAAAGTTTTCCCCATCCATTTAGCTTAGATGTGCCTATATACCAAAAAGCATTTCTTATGTAAATTGAAACAACAAACAGCACATTCACAAACATGTGCAGACACTGTTACACGGACCAATATACACATCACAACTTTCCATAAGTTCAGCAATAATTATACTAATTGTACGTTTCATTAAATCGTGTCGTCTTTCCCTACGATTGGTTTTTATCGCATCAATTGAACTTTTCTTCATCTTCTACTCGCAAATGCAACGCACGGCAACTCCCAACGAGAGCAATGCCTCAACGCAACCAAGGCATGTACAACACAAACCTCAAAGCTTATGTGATCACAAAAACGAGACCAGAAACCGGAGTTAACGCAATCCAAAATAAACGAGGAGTCAAAGAGAATTGATACAAAACTTGGTTTCAATTTACAAATCGACACGAAAGAAAAACCCGACTTGCGAGTTGGGTGTTTACACCAATTGCATTCCCAAGCCAGGTAAGGAATTTAAATTAATCCAATCGCATTTCTTGCCGATATGTATGTCAAGACAAGGTCATACCTAGACACTTGTCGTAACAGGCTGCTGAAAAAAAAAGCAAACACAGATAAGTCAAACAGATTGAGCTGCTTATCAAAACCAGGTATCACGATCCCATTTTACTCACATAATTACGATCATAAATCAGTCTGCAAGCGGCGAACCAGTTTATGTTCATATTACCGAAACTAATATGCCACCCCATTCAATTCAGCACTTACATAACATCCAGCGATATCGTCAAATAAATCCGGTTCGAGAAATGCTAATCCCCTCATCAGCTTCTTTCAAATTCGAATAACAAAACATAAATTAGATTATTTTGCAAAAGCCTTAGTTTAATTTTCACAATCACTCCATCTAATGATTTTATACATACGCATTGCTAGTCAATGGCTCAAACCTTAACCTAACCGCTTAGCTGAGCGTGGACCTGTGGGACGTAGTCGTCGTATTGAGCCTGATAGAAATTAGCAGCTACTGGAACTCCTAGCTCGTACTTGGCCGCAAACTTTCTGGTGGAGAAACTCGGTCGTCCGTCTCTCGAGGTCTTGCTTATCGACTTCTCGTTAAACTTAAGTCTTTTTGGTTGCTTGTACAACAAGAATACATATCGGTGCAGTCCTGTGTCCTTCGGTGGGCCGGAGCCTACGTATTCAGCAAGAACTTGACCTGAACGTAAAGACTTTCCAGGAATGTTGACCACCATCCAGTGAAGGAATTCCCGGAGTTTAGGCTCAGCCCGGCTGGGTGCGTCAGGATCGGTCAGGATCAAAGTGTAGAATGCTTTCTTGTCTGCTTTCCATTCCACGGTCGGTTGATTTTTCACTTGAGTGGGAGTCAATTCCACACCCTTGTCTGCAAACACTCCGCTATCGTAGCTCACCTGCAATAAAGGGCGTCAGTGCAAAGACATTCGGAAGCAAATATGCAGAAACTACCTTTAAAAAGTCGGCTGGCCCCTCACTTATCACATCCGGAATGACCTCCAAGAACTTCAAGAACTTCGTTACGTCTGAATCTCCCGCCCGGACCGCACCCAGGATTGCCGCCGCAAATAATCCAACAAAAATGAAAATTTTCATTCTGATCAAAATACAACTAAACAACAGGTGGTGCCTTCGGCTGTCGGACAATCCGTCTGAGATCACTGCTGAATGAGAAATGATTCAACAACTGGCATACGTGTGGATAACACCTCGGCTGTTCGGCGATTGGTGTCGACTCGAGCTTTTCCCACAATACAAGCGACCGATTTGTGTCTGTTTTGAAATTGAAATGTGGTCTTGTGCATTTACAGATAAACTGGTCGATGCTGGCGTTTCGTGTACGTCACTCTTAACTGACTTTCGCTTTGGAAACGTATAGGCGGTCGTTGCAGGCACGCCTTGTAAATCATCATCGAAGCTAATTGCTTTTTGGCGTGACATTCAAATTTGTTCTGTGAATTTTTTGCTTTTTTCATGATGTGAATTCTTAATCCGCTAAGGATAGAGCAATTTTCATTCAATTCGAATCCGGACAACTTTCAATCTCCAAATTTAGATAAATCCATGTGTCGCAACACCTTTCCAAGCATAGACAAAGGTGTACAGCCACAATGTCTCCGATTTCTTCACAGCCTTGTGGATTTCATTTTATGTACCTCGAATGTGTCCCTCAATGCATTTCTTATTGCGTTCGGTTATTACATGCAGAAGTATCCATCGCGCCCCCCATTCAAGTCAAATAGCAAATGTTACTTGTTGCGTTTGATATGTCTGGCGCTGAAGAAAAATTCCAACTTGACCTTTGTTTGCGTGGCATTTAGATCGAATTTGTTTCTCGTTCTACTTGCAGCAATTTGCATTTACGAGCACTTGTTGGTTTGCTGACTTTTCTGCAAATTCTTTCAACATTATTCAAATTAGTTGAAAGACCTGTATTCTGAAAGCCTTCATCCCGAAAGTTCTTGAAATACGTGTGCATACATATTTATTCACACGATCTGTGATATCTGTAGCAGTGGCGATGTCTGGTAATTAGACATGGAGGCCAAAGTCGGCTATTCAATCCAGCGGAACTTTGGAAATTGCAGTGTTCACGGATGAGACGGTGTTCTTGAATCTTATCGATGTTTTTGTTACATTTTGCTCTTCGACGTTTATCAGAAAATTATTTTTGCTGGTTCATCTTCTCAGTGTGGCTCTAGATTCCGGGTGGACTTGGGCCTCAAGAATTAGCGCGCAATCTCGGGCTTACTACCTACATTTTCGCACACCAAGTTGATTGAAGTTCTTCTTAATTTTTGTGCGCCACCTTAAACGCAGGGGTCCGTTATCAAGCAGGTTCGGAGTCGACAACTGGAGCTGATTGGTCCATGCGCTCTGTATGGCCCAGCCACCTTATCGAAGTACAATCAGTGGTTGAATTTCCTTCTAAAAATACCATCAACGCGAAACATTTCCCTCGTAAAGACCAAGGGCTTCATCTGTTCTTGAGATTGCCTATGCCTCGCGCCGTACAGCAGGACTGGGCTGTCTTACATAAATTTAGCTTGGTCCTTCGAAAACGGGCTATATTGCCCAAATGCCTCTTGAGCAAAACGAAACATTGATTGACATGAGTTGTTCTGCGTTTGATGGCAACACTAATGGTGTTCGTACTGTTGGTGTTCGTACTGCAGAGCCCAGGTAGACGAAGTCCCTACCTACCTCGAAGACGTAGCCCAACGACGGTCTGTTCTAGACATCGATGTTGTCTGTCCTTTCGTTTTCTCTCATTCAACGCAATTACCAATTTCAGCCGCTTAAGTCTCAACATCGGCAAACCCCTCATTGACGACTCGCTGTGTTAGCAGTCGCCATCCTGCACAACCTGACGAGTTTAGCAGGGATGCCAAAACTTGACATAGCGTTGTATAGTAGAGATGTAACGAATAGTGATTTGACCAAATACCGGATTCCGCATATTCGGTATATTCTTTGGCGGGATATTCGACTATCCGGACGAATATATTGTCAAGAGCAGAAGTGAGCTACGAAGACCAGGTATTCTCAAACCAGAAAGAAAATTAGTGAACTGGCGATACAGATGCATCTTTTGGGAATGTTTTGATAAAGTGGCGAAGGATGCCACGGAGCTGGAATATTTTTTAACAGTTCGGACTGACTGGATCGTCAATACAAAAGTTTAGCAAAATTTGCGAAGATCTATCTTGCATCACCAAGTGACAGTGTATAAAATGAAAGACTGTTTTCCGGAGCCGGCATAGTATACGTCTTTTACTGGTTAATACTGAAAAACTTGTATTTGCGAATAAATCGGAATCCGACCGGATAGATAAATGCGGATAGCCGTGAATTCCGGAAAGAAATAATGGCAACGCCATGTTCGTGACCTATGATCTAGAACGATACGAGTTAGCAATCAAGTAATCCCCCTTATTCTCTAAGACGAATTCTGCAAAGTCAGTGACCTTATGCTTCAGAATGCTTTTGTCTTCGCCTGCCAACCAATGTATTTTGTGTATCATGATGGTGGGCGGTGAAATAAAAACAAACGAGTCACTCGTGTCATTTTCAAAAAATAATCGAGTCCTACTCCAGTAGTAAAAGTTTACTTAGATGTAAATCAAGTTTAAAAACTTTTTTACGACAAATCATTGGAACGTTTTTAGTTCCAGACGCAGAATACATTGTTGTGCTTTCATTCTTGATCCAAACATTTAAGAAAAACAAAACATTTAAAGCTCACTCCAGTTTCCATAAAAATTTTATCAAACAAGACAAAACAGACAACAGGTTTGGAAAGGCTTCCCTTGATGCGCAAGCAAAATGGATTAAGCCAGAGGACAAAACTGCAAGCAACTTATACGGCCGATCTTAACGTACAGCTTCCAAATCTGACACACCATCTGTAAGACCAGCCTGACGAGAAGCTCGCAATTTTCGAAAGAAAACTACTAAGAATATGTACCCGACTCACCTTCGACAGGGACCGTCAAAGGCACCACAGCAACAATAGGCTTTACGAGCAAGCACGCACCATCCCCCTGCAATAGTATATGATGACACTGTTCTGAAAGCCGGTACTAGAAATCAAAAACCATCCTAACCAGGAAATCAGGAACCTGAGAAACACAATGCCCGGACGTTACCTCTGCTAAACGAGCAGAACTTTCCAACGACGTAGAACAACGAGCTGCATGGATTCTACCAGAGCAGCAATAGCAATCACCATCGAGGTTAAGTCGGCTATCACATCACCACCCCATCGCAAAAGGACCACCATGGACACAAGGGCTTGAGCAACCCGATGTAAGCACTAGCCATTGTAGGACATACAAAGTAAATCATAAACCGACAAAAATAATAAACATTAAATTAAATAAAGTAAATCAGTTGGGCCCCTACTGTTGAGCCAACACCTTAACTTTTAGTTTTGTAGGTCTAGTTGTAACCTCAATTGTAAAAATAATTCTGTTCAAATAAATTTTAAAATCGTTGGAAAGGCTTGTTAAGAACGATGCCAGCGAGAGCTGTTGAAAATTTCCTTTTCTGTGTAGTGCTAAATCAACCAAAGATTCCTTAGGATCCCACGTTCCTTCTCCATTATTAATTTTTGATAATTGCAGTGGATGCTGATTTTGTATGTGCAAAATCAAAATGAAGGTGGTTTGTACTCTTTTTTCCTTTACATAATTACAACTTGGCAACTTCGACTTCTAACAAACTACACATTGTGCAAAGAATGGAACAAATAACTTCTCATCAAATTTAGAAAATAAGAACATAACCGCATCCACCGCAGATGATTTCTATTCAAGGAATGGACATTAGATGCCCTGAGAACAAAATGCGAACACTTGGAAAAAGAGCGAAAGGTCAGTACCTACGAGTATACACTCGTTTATTTTAAATTACAAATTGAACTCTGTTCAAGGTTAAAACTGAAACTGTGAAACTGAATAAATCATTGGACTGTGGACTAAAGTGGAGTTTAAGGCTTGATGAGCAATGTCAAACTCGGCTTGAGTTTATTATCTCATATCTACATTTGGTTTTTTGCAATATTCTTTAGAGGCTTTTTGATGTTATTTTAAAGTAGATACTGGGGTATTATTAAGGTCATCCTACGTCCCGCTTTAGAGCGTTCTGTCCCACTGTCTCCAAAGAACGTAAAATCTTCCGCTTTGAAAAAAGTAACCCCATATGATGCATTTACATAACTTTGTAAATTGTGTTACGCGGTATACATATGTATTCTACCATGTACAGTGGCGAGCAAAACTGGTCGGATGTTTGTCAAACCTAAGTTCATATTGCTGTAAAAAATACTCAATTTGCTTCCGGTCTTCAATTATTAATTCTTTATTTATTACTCACATCATTGAATAACATAAAATGTAATAAAACAAACATAAAAACAGAAATTTCTTAGAAAAAACAAAAAAAGTCAATTCGTCCAGTTTTGCACGCAATACTCAGCATGCAAAAAAATTATTTTACCGTTATCTTTATGAAAGTTGTCAAGAGCTTATTGCGTTTCTTTAATTATTTCATCATTATAAAGTAATACGGTGAAGAGTTAACATTGTTACACCCAAAAATTGTGAAATTGTTGTTCAATTAGTGCAAAATGAAGAAATTCACTAAAGATTTGGAAAACCGAATTCTTGTACTGCTGCAAAAAAGGGAATGTACACGAAAAATAGCTGAAAAGACTGGCGTTGGAAATTCAACAGTGATAGCAGTACGAAAAAAAAATAATTTGGAGTCTCCGGGTGATTTTGGAGGGCGACCAAGAATTCTGACGGATAGTGACGCTCGTGAAATGGAACGGATGCTTCGTAAAAGCTCCAAGCTAAAACCTAAAGAAGCTACACTGGCCAGAAGATCATTGAAAATAATAGGGTTAATCGCGTCTGTAAAGCAGAAAAAAACTGCGCTTTCCAAGAAAAACATATCAGCTCGATTGCAGTTTTGTAGAGAACACAAAAACTGTTCTGTTGAAGACTGGAAACGTATTACATGGTCTGATGAAACGAAGATCAATCGTATTTTATCGGATGGTAAATCTTATTATTGGCACCGACCCGGTGAGCAGCTTCAGCAACATCAAATCAAACAAACTATGAATCGTGGCGGCGGTAGTATAATAGCGTGGGCATGTTTCACTTGGTGGCACGTCGGACCTATCCATAAAATAGAAGGAATAATGAAGAAGGAAGTCTACCTAAATATCTTGCAAACATATTTGCCTGAGTTTGTTGATCACTGTGCGTATCCAATTGAGGAAATTGTATTCCAACAAGATGGAGAATCAACTATTCAAAAATAGTGAGAGTGGCTTGAAAACCAACCATTTAAAACATTAAAATGGCCTGCACAAAGCCCAGATCTCAATCCAATTGAGAATTTGTGGGCAATTGTTAAAAGAACATTCTGTCAGCACGATTTGCCTCCGAATAATTTGAACGAGCTATGGGATTGAGTCCAAGTTGCCTGGACCAATATACCAAACACAACAATTGAAAAATTAGTAGAAAGTATGCCAAGAAGAGTGAAAAGTGTTTTAAAAAGAAAGGGTCTCTGGTCCAAGTACTAAAATTTTATTTAAATCGTTGTTTTTTGTATGCTGAGTCTTGCGTGCAAAACTGGACGCATTGACTTTTTTGTTTCTTCTAAGAAATTTCTGTTTTTATGTTTGTTTTAAAATTGAGTAAAGAAATAGTAAAAGAAAGGTACAGGTGCCCCGCTTTGAGAGGGCAAAATTATGGTCACTGTAAGTATCATGCCGTTATCTATATGTTTTCTATTTTCAAAAATATCATTTGCTTACATACGAGTTAGGAGTAATTATAGAGCATACCTTCAACCCTTCTTAAGTAAACAAAAGGAGTCCATACATGTATGATTTTTTCTTCTGAAGTTCCAACTCTTAAATTCTTATTCTGCAAATATTGTTATATTTCGTGGCCCGCTGTGAAGTACTGCAAAGCAAACTTCCGATGACAGGACAGAAACAGAACATACGGGCACGGATTGAATATAGTCAATATAGTTTCCAAAGTTCTCCAATCGTTCTTTCTCCAAAATAGAAAGAAATCATGTACTACTTCCTGCATTACTGATTTTAAATATGGACAGATTACATTTTTTATGAATTATTTGTTTACTTTCTATTAATAGATACAAAAGGTAAAATTGAGTAAGTCTTGAGTGGTTGTTCAACTTATTTTCCAGCTGCCGTGGCAAGCGGATTTCGAAGAACCAAGATAACTGAATCACCGCGCAAGAACATCTTCGATATGAAGCGATCTTTGTTGACAGGCTTAACCTTCTTTTTGCCTTTGCCTGTTCGCGGCAGTTCCGTCCACATTTCCTTGACATTCTCCAAGACCATGTTGCAGTGCCGATCGAAGGCCTTAACACGTCCGAGCAATTTCTTATTGTTCCGGCAATTGATGAGAACTTGTGTGTTATTCTTCACGGATTGTGTAAGTACTGAAAGTGGACCGGTATTGAATTCTTCTTCCTCTTGGCGCGCCAACTCCTCTGGTGTAAGTTCGGATTTTGGTTTTACTAGAGCCCTGCAATGATACAATACATATTCGTCAATGGATGAAACACAAAACATTTATGAAATATTTACATTTTTACTCAAATAAGTGCAAAAATACGTATTTTAAGCGAAACGTTTATAGTTTGTTATAGGTACACGCTAGTTGTGAATTTTTAGATGCTTGACAGTTCTGTTCGCTGTGAGCCAGAATGTCAACTGTCACTTGTAACGAGAGGATTCTAGGGATGTTCAACTTTTGAAACGAGTGTCGGTCAACAAATAGAATAAAATGATGGCCTACTGGCAATTCACAAAATAATTAGTCGTCTGTATCCATGGATAATTTTTGATGTAATTTTAAGCTTTTTCTAAATGATCCTTATCCAGACAACACGATTGTAAGGAGTATGACGGCAGATATTGTATCTCAGATAATGCCTAGATTCAGCAAACAAATCATGTGTCATATGCATTAAATCACATATGCCATAGAATGTTGTATTATTGAACACAGCGTTAACATTGCCCATACACCTCTCGTGTTACTCCATCGTGTTTGACAGTAGCCACCCGAGAAACTTCAATATCCAGCATGGAACCAGAGGCAAAGAAAATAAAAACATCTGCGGAGACGAATAATTCAACTACAAGTGAAACAAAATGCAAACATTTTGTAAAACGGAAGAGGCGCTTTTGCAAGATGACTGTGGCAAAGGGCAAGGAGTACTGTGGCGAGCACGAACCACAGTTGGCAGCTGTAGACGGAAGTGATGACACTACTGAAGGCAGGATTCCATGTCCCCTAGACGCAAAACATTCTGTTTACAAGAAGAACCTTCGAAAACACCTCAAGATCTGCAATGCTCGGCAGATGGATCTTCCTGCGTACGTTGTTCCAGGCATCAACAATGGGGAAGATTTTGAAAGCACTGAATTGCCTGAAGAAAGTCTTAAATTGAGCGATGTGCCCTCAGAAGAACTGAATTTGATCATTGAAAAGGTGAAAGAACTTTACCTCAAATATGTGGATGGACAAATACAGGATATGAAACTTTCACATGCCGTGCTGAAGGACGAGTTGGCAAAGGAAGAGTATGGATTTGAAACCAGAAAGCATTTGATACAAACCGCATCACTGCTGGGGTGCATTGACACATGTGGGCTCTTCAAAAATTCTACAAGTTTCGTTGAATTCGGTGCTGGCAAGGGTCATTTATCATTTTGGTTGGCGCAAGTTCTAGTTGGTAACGAAAATTCCAAAGTGATTCTAATAGACAGAATGTCGCACCGTCATAAAAAAGACAACAAAATTGAGGACAGAAGCGCGGTTCATAGAATCAGAGCCGATATAGCTGACTTCAAAATGTCGGCCTTGGATCTGTTGAAGGAGTCCAAAAGCATTGTAGCTGTAAGCAAGCATTTATGCGGTGCAGCAACTGACTTGACGTTGCGATGTCTTCTGCAAGGCGACGCAAAGACGACGGAAGCTGCATTGATTGCAGTCTGCTGCCATCATCGATGTGACTGGAAATCATTTGTCGCTAAAGACTTCTTGCTTGAACATGGAATTGGAAGGAGAGAGTTCTTACTGATTACGAAAATGGCCAGTTGGGCGATATGCGGTACTGGCTTTAGTAGGGAGCGTCGGAAGCAAATGAATGATGAGGTTGACGATGAAGTTGAAGTAGATGAAAATGAATGCGATGTTGAAAGCATTTCTGTAAGGCAACGAGAAACTATCGGTGTGCAATGCAAACGAATCCTTGACTACTCCAGATTGGAGTATTTGAGGAAGAATGGATACACAGCGTCACTTAAGTTTTATGTTGATAAAGATGTTACTTTGGAAAATGTTTGTATC
Organism: Eristalis tenax; assembly: GCA_905231855.2. Lineage (NCBI taxonomy): Eukaryota > Metazoa > Arthropoda > Insecta > Diptera > Syrphidae > Eristalis > Eristalis tenax. Next base: position 3,285,717 of record HG993124.1, read on the forward strand.
TTAGCTATAAAGGATAGGACGTGATGAAATAGATTGCTTTGTTGTAGTCAAGTGGTGTTTCATTTATTCTGTGTTTTATTATTTTGTACGTGGGCGCTGTCGATTCGAAAACGCTGGAGAATATAAATTACTTAGATACGAGAGTAACTGCTCCACATCTGAGCAGGTATGTACCTTTTCCTTTGGTCTCTAATCGGAGAACGAACAACCATTCGATTTCAATAAATTTAAACATCGCCACAGGGAGTCGTTGTTTTTTATCATACCGGCTGAAGTCCTCCACATGTGTATGCCGTCGGTTTCTTGTCAAAGACCCGGACCAGAGGAGTGTTGTCCTTGCCCAACATCCCTTAGACACATGCGTTGGATCCGTAGACAGCTGACTAGGCTTATATCACAGTACAAACCGTACTCTTCATGGTTGAATATCCTAAGAACGACATCAACGCAAACATGAACTCAGGGCATCTCTCTCTAAACGACCAAGGACTTCTTTATCTGCTCTTGAGATTGCCCAAGTATCCGCGTCATAGGGCATTACGGGGATGATCAAGGTGTTATATACTGTGGACTTGATCCTTCGAAAGACATCTACTCCTCAATTGTTAAGTCAAATTACCTAATTCAGGAAAATGATGTCGACAAACTTGATACCCCTTCGAATACTTCAGTACAAATTATTTAATCCTCGCAAGTAAATAATCACTGGCTCTGTTTACACAGTCACATGCGATTGCGGAAGACATTGTACCCAGCTGAAGGCGTTATTTTCGTCTTTATTAAATTCCATTTATTATCCTTCATCCCATATTCTGCACCATACTCCAGTCTCATCCCCATGGATATTGCTATTTAATAGCCGGTTATGTTGCTTACCCTTTCTTGTTATGCTCATACAAATAGACATCTGTTATTATATTTCCGTACGGCACATCGATGTGCCTTCGAAGGCGCTGTTTCAAACACCCTGCCGTACATGCCCCCCACCCTTTGGGCTCCATCTGTTTTAATTAGCTTCAACCACTGCCGGCCTCATTTGCCTAGACCAGAGCTCATTGAAATAATATCATTCTGAACATGCATATTTATTTAGTTAATATTTTTTAGTATTATTGCGCATAACAATGAAGGAATGAAGGTCATAAATTATAAGATGTCTCCGCCTACTATTAGGTCGTTCATTTGCATAGTCAGTGAATTGCTTCCGACAGGATGAGACAAATTGCTATCAAAGGGTTGGGCGCTGTTAAGCTCAAAGCATATGCTGGTTAATCCAAGCCGAGTGTAGTATGTGTCTAATAAATTACTTACCTACCTCAATGTAAATATGTGTTACGAGTATTCAAATAAGGAGCGTGGTGCAAAATTCTCTCGAATTAATGCTCCTGCGATACGCACAAACAATAGTGTCCTTGGTGATTAATTGAGTGAATTTGCTATATTTTGGCTGATTGAGCTCCGTTGTGAATAGATCGATTAGAGTAAAGGACACTGCCTGAATATTCTAGCAAAGAGAGCGTTGCTGTTTGGTATGTGCCTTTTCTCATGAAAGTCTTATTAGATTTAGACATGGATGTTGAGTACGTGACTTAACCTATAAAGTGCGTCCATAAACCACACAGGTGCAATACATGAACACATCACGGGTGATGTGTAGAGACACTCACTCGAGGTACATGCATAGGTAATTACTGAATCTGTATGTCTGGTTTATTTCATCAAGAAATGTACTGTGCGACTCTGCTTGTATACAGTTCATTAATAGATACTGAATCGTTTTAACATATTGGTGGCAATAAGTTGGATCAAATCTGTCTCAATAGGAATATGAAGAAAATTCTCATTAGCTAGGTTTTTATAAACAAGGCAGTGATATGTTAGGAACATACATATATTGACTGAATGTCTGAGGATGTGCCCGTGTACAGCAGTATGGTGATCTCACTGTCCTCGTCGAAAGAATCCTGACAACGGGCCGACAACAACGCCTGCAGCATAAACCACAAATGGTCTACTATACTTATCAATACTGCACTGTGTACTTCTTCAGCCAAGCTGCCAACATAGCGCAACTGTTCGAGTTATGCAGATTAAAAAATAAGTTAAACCTTGTCTAATGGGTACAGTAAAATGCTGCTCGAAATTTCTTCTTCTTTGATTTAGGGAAACGAAGATAGAGACATACTCACAAAAACATGTCCAACGCGTTGCCAACTTAAGCAATCAACCGCATGCACAGGAATGATGCATTATGACCGTAACAAGCTTCGGTTAGGTTAGGATAGAGTGGTCGACTGGTTCAAAGGTAGCCACACTTAGGGTAAAAGTCGGCCTGTCTAGTATCCATCTGCGAACCATCTGCGGCAGAGATGGCAGAGTAGACTACATGAGGTACTAACGCGTAGTTATTCGAATAAAACACCCGATTTGTTTCATTTTTATCTGTCTAATGTTTTTAGAACGTTTTCACATTTTTTGCACAATTGAACTGACGTTGAATTGGCATCTCAACAAAATTTTGACATTTTTTCTTTAGTTATGCGATGTAGAAATATGCGGCGTTCAAATGACTAAATCTCTGCCATCTGCATTCACTTGCGTTTACGTGACTGGAATTGGTGGTTTTGTTCCCAAAAGCAATTACATATGTTCACTTCGAAGTTTGACGATGCTACTGGCTACTTTCTTTTAATCGCAGACTGGTGAAAAAAATCTTGCAGTAGGTAGTAACCACCGACGTAAACCATCAAATGTGATTGTTGTGCAATTTTGTAGACATTAAGACAGATTCTAGATCTGTTCGTCGCCCTACCATCGCCCGAGTTATAAATTCTAGATTTTGAATTGAAATGGTGATACTCATCAGTTGAAGTTTGGTGGTTTCATCATTTTCCCAATGCACATAGCTTCCCACTAGTAAATAGTTGCATGCAAAAACATTTTAGCACCCACTGCGCAGATACCTCTCTGTGCATCGGAGACAAAGAACAGAAGTTGTAGGTCGAACAAGTTAGTCTTCAGCTCAGATTCGATTTGCCCAATCTACTGTCATTGCCAATTATCGGTAATTGTCCCTCTAGGTACTGCGGTCACTGTATCCGATGAAGCCCAGATGACTATATGAGGGGATCCTAAACGACTTGATGCCGCAGTCGGTTAAGTGCATGCCCTTGGTTTGTGGGATCCCCGGTTCGAATCTCAGTAAAAGCAAAGTTAATACGCTTTTAAGTGGTTTTCAACCATTTGACATTGGGATCAAATGAACGGCGCTATCACAGGAGTGGTCAATCGGTGATAGTTGGTCTGACTGTGGGTAATCACAATGGACCAACATGATGGTATCTAAGTGTGGCCGAGTTAATAAACGTCAAACTGCGGCAGCCCTGCAAGATTTGAGTTCATAAATGTAAGCAAACTGTGCATGAGAGCAGTCAACGACTGCGTTCATAAAAGCAATGTGACATTCAAACTGTGATCAAATTGGTAGTGATATATGTTTTATTGCAAGGAGCCCGAAAAGTTGACTTTTTATGCAAAAATGGTTCATAAGTGCGTCATACGGAAATTCAATTATCATTTTAAAGACATATCTGTTATTTGGAACATGTTTTGAGATTCCAATTAATTTTGTTTAAGAGCATAGCCCTTTGCTGCGGGTTTTGGTGCTGGTTCTTTCTTTAATATTTTTAAAAGTTGGTTTGTTTTATAATATGTCTCAAATATCAAACCTAGCATTACACTCTTTTTTTAGTCCTGGTGTAGACATTAATTTTGGAAATGCAAACGACAACGGAACTCTTTTCGTCATTTATGAATACTTTTTTGACAATACAGACCTGCAACAAACTTGCGGCAGTGCTTGTGTTCATAACTGTATTGAGATGATATTTTCTGCAGTGCACAGGCAACTATGTTGCAATTATGAACACCTGTGCTGGTTAATCTACTCGAATCCCCCCTCCCTCACCAACCCCCTCCAACGTGGCTCATGCGACTGGATTATTTGCTCTGAGGCTACGCCAAGTCCTTAGTCTGCGCTAACCAGCCAACCACCAACATTCCAGACTCCATTACCGAAATAACGCAACACACATTGGACCGAGCCTTCAAAAAATGCGACCGATTGCTTTGCCATTGAATAGCCGAGCCGGTCTTTTCGAACAAAATCAACTCCTCTAAGTTGTGGACAGAAAAGCAAATTGTTAACGTTCTGAAGTGGACGACTGCACTTCTATTTCACTTAATTTATACTGAAACCTTCTCTTCTGTCCTCACCCCGAGCACCACCATTGCGTTCATTTCAACTCGTCCAAGTGGACTGGACAAGCATCTAATGTGCTATCACCGAAAGTAATATCACACTCCATGAATTTATCGAAGACAAATAAGTTTACTTAACTTTTCATCCGAAGTGTGACATTTACGTAATAAAGGTAATAATCGAAGTGAAAGTTTGTTTATCGATCAACTGCAAACTAATCTGTTAAAAGACTAAAACAACCTGGGAAGCTGATAAGTACATAATTCTATTAAATCGATTTTCACTTTCGGTTCAGCATTTGAAGGTGTCACCGTAGTTACTGTTTCCACAGCAACTTCCTTTGCAATGAAATAATTAAAGCATTAAATTTGCTAGTCAGTTAATTTTGTCTATTTCGTTTCGTGGGATTTATGGGAAACATCAACGCCCAAGGCCTCTGCATTTGCACCCGCGAAGCGTGTCCTCTATTTATGTTTTTCGCCTTTTTCATGACATCGCCAAGTACTTTAATAATGGTTCGCAACTTTTACGGCTTATTCACCAAGGAATACCTTTCCATCAAAATTGGCGCCGAGCAAAGTTTTATGAATTTCATTACAATTGATAGACATTAGCTGGAACTGGAAGCAAGGTCAATACATCTTCTCTTCACTCGTTCTTACACGAATCGTACGTCGTGTGTAATAAATTAGGAGGAAATTTTCATTTCAATTTATCATCGATAAGGAAGTGTGCTATATTTTTACACGTAATAAAATGCTGATGTACAATTTAACTCGATGCTTTCATGCGCTAGACGTACTTAATATTTACTTAGGTAAATTGTATGTGCATTGATTTTTGTATAAAAGAAAGTCTCCGCGGGAAAGACTGAACAATCATGCCAGAGGTACAACCGGCCAGCTTTTCACTCCAAGAATCGTACTCGAGAAGACTTGGGAGTACGCCAAACCGATATACACCTGTTTTGCAGGAAAGGAAGACCACCGAGTACCTCGAGGTAAACTCTTCTGTTCATTCTATAAATGGACTGGATGTTGCAGCGCAGCCGAGTTGAGGAATTTAAGGGCAAGTTATCTTATTTTTGCAGATGACTTCTTTATCCTCACATCAGAATTCCAGCACGGACTCGATACGTTTGTGGTCGTATTCGTTGATGCTGGGATAAAGGTTAACGTGGGCAAATCAGAGTTCATAGTTATTTCCAGAGCGGCTTTTCACTTATGGTAGTGGAGCCCAATTGAAGCAGATGGAGACGTTTATCTCATGGTCTTTGTCACGAGTGATGGGAGGATTGAGTCTGAGCTTTTCTGTAAGATTGGCCAAGCTGGGTCAGTTTTGGCAAGAGCTTCAAAGATCTGTAATCAGGAAAGTCGAGCTTGATGTGCAGTCGAGCCAAGTAACGGTTTTGAATTCAGTATTTGTTCCAGCTCTCACTTACTCGTATGATCATGTAAATTTCGTAATAACTGAAATAATAAGATCGCGACTACAATGCCGAGGTGAGACTTGCTCGTGGAGTGTCGGTGTTACTCGCCATGATAGGGGGCGCCACACGGCACTGCACGAGTTGATCAGCTGCTTCTGCGAACGGAAAGAGCTATGCTTCGATGGTTTGGACACGTGGCACAATGATGGGACGATCATCACGGCTTTCGAGGAGTGTCTTGAATGGGATTCCATCAGATAGGCGACCGCCCGGCACAGCCAGGACGAGGTGGTTGGACCAATTCCAAAAACTCGCCTGGTTCCTTTTGGGCATAACTCCTGAGTTCTGATGACTTACGAGGGGCGTTCAGTATATTCTCGGTATCGATATGAAGGAAAACGCGAATTCAATTTGTTTGTTTTTCAATATAATCTCCCCTAACATCAATGCATTTGTTACATCATTTGTTACAAAATAAATTTCCTCTTTCTCTGCAAAATACCCATTTATTGCCGACTTGAGTTCTTCATCATCCGAAAATCTTTTTCCACGAAGACATTTTTTCAAATCCGGAAACAGGAAATAATCACTAGGGGCAAGGTCTGGACTATAGGGTGGGTGTTGGATTACTTCGAAACCACAATCTCGCGCAGCAGCCTTGGAAACTTGCGCCGTGTGGACAGGAGCAACACACCCACTGCGAGTTTACCTCGTCTTTTCTTTTTAATTTCCTCCCGAATGTTATGCAAAGTGGAAGCGTGTGATGTGGAGTTGATGGTTTCACCTTTTTTTTGTACTCAATAAGCAAGATTCCCTTTGAGTCTCAGACGGAGTGACTTTGAACTTCTTCGGGGGGTCTGTTCCTTTTTTATGCCCCTGCATGGACTCTTGTTTGCTTTCAGGGCCATAGTGATGGACCCATGTTTCGCCACCAGTTACAATTCGATCCATAACACCGTCCGCGTTCTCACTACACATCTCCAAAGCTCTCTACAGCATGCGACTCTCACTTTTTTCTGAGGCGCTGTGAGCATTCGTGGCACCCACCTTGCACTGACCTTTGTAAAGGTTAAGATGGTCATGAAGAATGGTGTGAATGATACCAATTGAAAGCTTGGTGATCTCTGCCATCATTTTCACCTTTATTCGGGAATCCTCAAGAACAAGTTTTTCGACTTGTTTGATGCTTTCTCCCGTACAAGCATTAGCCAGGGCGCCGGAGCGGGGGTCGTCTTCAATGCTCTCTCTGCCTCTCTTGAACTTACTTGACCACTTTCGCACAGTTGATAATGAAGGTGCGGAACCCTGGTAAACAGCCACCATCTCTTCATGAATAGTTTTTTGACTTTTTCCTTGCTTAGTGAGAAATTTAATTACAGCGCGATGCCCAATTTTCACCATCATCGTCTCAGTTTCCATTATGATTCTGTTTAACTAGAGATTAAACGCGAATTAATAATCACATTTATATGAAATTTTACATGAATGCACTAAAATAATAGTATTACTTGATAAATAAGTCAATTTATATATACAACCACAGCTTCACCCCGATACCGAGAATATATGAACGTAGAGTCGATGGTGGAGGATTGAGTGGCGTGGATATTTCTTGTACGCTCTTTGTCCCCGGGGACCCTTTCAGTGGATCATACGGGTCACTGAAGATAATGATGACGATTATGGCCTACTCTCGATCCGAGACCATCACTCACCCTGATCCGTAGGAGAAGGATGATTCTCAGGACTCGTATCTCGTATTAAGATTTGGTGAGCTCTAAAGAAATTTCCTCCCTCCTCAGCGCTTACCAAAGGTACCAATCACCTGTTTCTCGAACCAGATCCGCGTGGTAACACTAAGGGGCCACTCTAACCTAACACCCTTAAAAAACTCAACTCTCAGTCATGAAGTGAAGACAACAGACCGCGGAATGAGTTGACCATACCCCGATCAATTTTCACCCAACAAGTTTTTTTATCGACAAGTCTCATTCTTCACTCGGTGGATATATTAATAAGCAAAATTGTCGCATATGGTGAAGAGAAATTTCACATGTAACTGCCGAAAGCCCATTACATCCAGAAAAATTCAAGTGTGGTGGGTTGGAAAGTAGGGAGGACTATCGACCGCAATCAGTGGCCAAACGTTGTCTTTGTTGAATTTTTTTGTCCCCAAAACGAAGATATGGATATCGAAGATAAGGGATTTGAAGCAGATGCTGCCACATCACTGCACCCATCACGACCCATTTGGGCTTTATCCAAGTAGGAAGGACGATATATTTCGCATTTTGGTTATGCGAACTGGTCACCAAGCTCATCTGGTTTGTCATTCTGTGTTTTTACACACAATCCGAAAACTCTTTATTCTTTTAAATCGAATATTGGTCAAGTTGTGACTAAGTAGGTGGAAAAAATAGTGATGATAATGGGAAAAATACCCAAAGTGACTTCTCTCAGACAAATGCACAAACAAATAAGATACCAATATAGCCCAACATTTTGTTGACCTCTGATGATCCAAAATTAGCTCAAAGTTGGGACCTTGAAATTTACAAAATTTACGTAGTTTTGAAGCAAATTTGATGTGGCATATTTCCTAAAATTAGATACTTGGAACCTAAAGTTATATTTTTCAAAGAACATGCTGTATGAGTAGAAAAGAAGAAGACAGAGAAGAGAAGTGTATAAGAGAAAAGGGTTGTGAAATGCAAGGGTAACAGTGTCATTCTCTTTCAGACCGTGAACAGTCAACAGACTCAATAAAGCCAAAGAATATAAGTTTAACAGAAGTGTTCGTTTTTTATTTAGAAGTTTTGAAGATTTTCAGGTTTATTTATAACACATTTTACCAAATTGTTGAACCAGGCTTTTAAGGTCACATTTTGAAGGGACATTTCAATGTTTGATGGGTTGTAACAAAAATGCTCCAAGAGTCTGTAACGGGAGACCAACTTTTTTTGAAAGCTAAAATACATATTGTCAATTTGTTGACAATACATATTGTCTTTCGATGCTGCAAAAGCCACATTTCAGTACTTTGGAAGAATGAGGCGTTTAAGTGGAGCAATGTCGTGTATTTTTCGGCATTTCCAAACGATTTTTCTTGCAATGCATGTAAAATTTTAAGGGCCAATGTTGATTCTGAATAAAGCAGAAATTATTTAGGAAATTATTGTCATTTATTTTTATTATGATAATATTGGTATGGAAATGGCCGCCGCGACCTCGGCGGCATACGTCCATCCGATGGTCCAAATTTTCGATGACGCTGAAGCATAATTGAGGTTCTATGCCGTTAATGTGCCGAATTATCTCATCCTTTAGCTCTTGAATTGTTGCTGGCTTATCGACGTACACCTTTTCCAACGGTGTAAAATCACATGATCTTGACGGCCAATTGACATCGCCACCACGTGAGATAACACGACCATTGAATTTGTCGCGCAAAAGAGCCATTGTTTCGTTAGCTGTGTGGCAAGTGGCACCGTCCTGTTGAAACCACATATCGTCCACATTCATATCTTCCAATTCCGCTCATAAAAACTTCGTTATCATTTCACGATAGCGAACACCATTCACAGTAACTGCCTGACCAGCCTCATTTTGGAAAAAATACGATCCGATGATGCCGCCAGCCTATAAACCGCACCAAACAGTTTCGACAATCACTCTTGGATTATCGTTCGCCCAAATGCGGCAATTCTGCTTATTGACGAATCCATTGAGGTGAAAATGTGCCTCATCACTGAAGATGATTTTTTTCGAAAATTTATCGTCCACTGTTGCCATTTCTTGCCACCATTCTGACCATTGACGACGCTTGAAACGGTCAAGAGGCTTTAGTTCTTGAGTCAATTGCACCTTGTAAGCGTGATTATGCAAGTCTTTATGCATAATGTTCATCAACGACGATCGTGAGAGGTGCAATTGTTGGGCACGACGAGGAGTTGAGGTGGACGGCTCTTCAGCCACACTATCGCGAACAGCAGCAATATTTTCTGCAGTACGAGCTGTACGAGCATGCACTGGTGCTTTCACATCTCCTACAGACCCGGTTTGCTCATATTTTTGCACGACTTTTCCGATTGTACGCACATTTGGATGATTAAATTGAAATGCAGAAAAAAATTTGACGTTTAGGTGTGGTTCACATTCAACATCGGCCTAAATTTAACCACCCTTTACATATTGTGTAATTCCGTGCCAGGGACGGAGGAAGTTTTTTCTGTGAATAGGAATACATAGGTCATAGCATTGTTATAATTCTAAAACTAATTACATTTATCTTCTTTTGGGTGCGGTGGCACAAAATGCATGTCCGGTTCATTAGGCCGTTTTCGGCCTCGGTTTCTGACTTGGAGGATCGGAACTTAAGGAATACTTAACACACGTAGCCTACAATTTAAAATGTTATGCTTTGAGAACAACAAAAATGACACTCTTCGTACACCAAGTTAGAAAGAATTAAGTTCAATACAAGTTTATACAAAAAATGTTATAAGCTAGATGTAGTAGAAAGGACTTGGCACAACGAATGACTTGCATGCCAAACTTAGAGCTTATGCCCAGGATACCATTACATTGGCTACAAATTTATATTCCTTGTATGCCAGCAAAAGTATATCAAATTTTGTTCCACGGAGAAGAAACAGTATCAGCAGCAGGAAAGTGGGAAAAAAGATTATAGGCACCGTATAATCGCGATAATGTGAACTATCCAATAATGTTAACTGAAAAAATAATGCATTACCTACTCTTGAATGTGACGTCGTGACCATTTGTTGCTATTCGAAAATGAGACTTGCTTTATCTCGTTTTTTTTTCTCTTTCTGGTTGCTAGCAAAGTCGAACGGTTTTAAAGAGGCGACAGCAAAAAGTGAATATGGCACTATCCCGAAGTTTGTGATCATTTATGTTCGTTTTTTATTGTGTTAAGGTTTAATTTCTTTTGTGTCATATGTTGTGTGGAATTCTTGTACCACAAAAAACAAATTGGAAACAGGTTTAGGTCTATCGCAGTGGTATGCGGTTAAAAATCCTTACAACAGGGATTAAGAAAAACGAAACCTTAAAAAAAAAAAAAAAATATTAGAGAACTCATTTAAGATGCCTCAACTGGAAACTTTAAATGGCTTAAGAAATGCGCCGATTTCGACTAACTTGCTCAGACATCAATCAAATCATTCAGCCAGTGGAATGGGAAGGGGGGAATTGTCTGCAAACCATGCAGCTTTAGAGCCCTTTCTGGAAAATTTTTAAGTCTATGCCAGGGAAAATTCTCTTGCTTCAGAACAGATTTATAATGCCGATGCTGCTCTATATTGGAAAACAAAAAAATAGGAACATGTGACTATTTCGGGATCCTCTTTCACGCAAATTAAAATCTTTCATAATCGAAAAGTCCAAAAGCTGAAGTCTGAATGTATTGTGCCAGTGTTGTACATTCCAAGCCAAGACTGTTTGCGTAACAATTTAGTGAACGTTTATGATAACATCAAAACTATGAATGAAACTAAAATGTGAACTGAACCTGTTTTAACATGTTTTAATTATCGAGATTGTACTGTACTAGACATTAATAATTACAGTAGGCAATATCAACAAAAAATGTAAAGTTGTTTATTTTTGACTTTACCCTTGTCTTCACACTCAACACATTATATGTAAACATACTCCCAACACACCTGGGTGTGTCATACGTTTTTGTATGTTCACGGGTGTAAATTTGTCTGCCAACTGTGTCTTCGAATGGGTTTGAAGTCTTTATCTAGTCAATGACAAACGTGAACTGGTATGGCACCTTCTGTAGAAATAGTAACAAATTTTGATGAACGTGTGGTCAAAGATTTTGGTTGCAAGGATAGTGCTCGAAACACCGTATGTGACTAAACTGTTTTACAAGCTATATTTTGACGTCTACTTTGATGTTTCAGACAGTTTGTCAATATTGGGAACTCTAAATACAAGACCTAAATTTGTACCAGCCGCAAGCAGTGGGATCATCGATGTTTGCATTCAGCAGCAACATACGTATGTACTCATAAAAGAACAAATCGGTTGTGTTTCTTTCCACTTCCCATTATAAGGCGTGTTTTAGCATTGGTTCTCAAAAGTTGATGCGTGTCCTTACTTTCATGGCATTAAATGTCAAAATACGAATAGAGGGCCCTATTTCAGTTTTTGTCAAATGTGTTTTATAATGTTCGTACAAATATGGTTTTATTCACTAGAAGCGTTTGTATACTGAGCATTTTTTGCTCAGTAATTTGTTTTGTCGATGCTACGTGTGTATAAGTAATACTGAGCTGAGTATATATTCTCATTAAAACACGCCTATAGTATCGAAATTGAGGGTCCTAAAAGAAAGCCAAAAATTATGCTTGATTACAACAAAAGCAAAGGAGATGTTGACAATATGGACAAGAGACAATACTACGAAGAGAAAAACGAACAGATGGCCTTTGGTTTTTTAGGACATTTTAGATTTAGCAGCATTTACAGCATTCGTAAAATACATGAAAATAATCCGCACTTGACGCCTTCAAAAAACCGTAGAAGATTGTTCCTACAACAGTTGCCAATTCTGGCAGAAACAAACAGAAAGGAAATTGTTACCTATGTCCGAGAAGAAGACCAACTGGCCAATACAAGAATCTAGTTTCTGCTGAGCATTCAATGAATTTAACTCACTGTGATGATGTCCATCCCATAATAACAACTTTTTTTTATAAAATGCAATATTTTTCCTTTTTTTCCAAATAAAATAGAAAAATGAAGTGAATTAAAAATATGAATTTATTATGAAATAAGTGATTTTCTGCATTTCCAGCTAACAATTTACAAACATTTTTCCAGGCACTCCCGGATGCGTATGTAAATTCAAATAATCGCTTGTTGCCAAAAATTGACTCAAAAATTTGAATATGATAAAAGACAATATTTTAGGATGCTACTGAAAATCCCTAGTCGACACGGCACCTAGAACTCAAAATATATCAATTTGAAAATAAAAAACACTCTCGGATGTGTGAGTGTTGACATAACTGTTATCTTTGGGCTCCACCAACCATTTTGGACCATAATAAGATCTTGTGGCACTTGTAAAATGTTTCAAATTTCATTAAGATCGGTCACGGGTTCTAAAGTTGGAAATACATTTCCAACTCTCTCATACAACGGGACCACTGCCTACTGTGCGCCAATGGCGTAGTGGGTTGATGCGTCACCTCCTACGCAGAGGGTGCCAGGTTCAATCCCAACTTTCATAATTCACCGGTCACTGACAATACTCAAAGAGTATTCTTGTCTAAAAAAGCTTTTCTAACGTCCCCATTCGGAGACGGCATAAAACTCCAGGCCCCATTCACTCGTAAAAGCACGCACAACACGATTGGTTGCTGTGAAAGCTAGGCCCTGGTCCGCCTCTGACTGTATGTCGTGACACCCATATTGACAAGATTCAAGCTAATTTTTAAAGTAAATATCGATAAAAATCGAAAAGAAAAATGTGCTTTATTGTATTCGGAAGCACGGAGAAGGGATGGCCATGTATCCTGCACTAAATCAGATGTAACTACACATGCATTTATATGTAGCAGAGGAATTTTGTCACAAGCATGTATGTCGTCTAGTTTGTTTGACAGTAAATGTAATTGTGGTGTTTAATTAGTTCCCAGAACTCGGTTGACGCGGAGTACCTACACACAATTAACTTTCAATCATTCATTTAGCAGTTGACAGATGATGTAAATTGAGTCCCTATATTGTAGATGCGCGGTTGCTCACATCCGCACAAGTAGCATGTACGTACTGAGTATATGATTAAATTGTATCCCGTTCAAAGTTCTATGAACTGCTTGGGTTGAATTTAAATTAGAAGCCGGGTAGGTAAGCTAGGCCACGCCTAACTTAGGTGCACATGGGTCCGTTGTAATGGCCTGACATCGGGATAGGACTCCCCTTGCTATACCGCAACATTGTGTGCTGTTGTATGTTATACAGCCATCCGTCTTTGTCCTGTGTCAGTTAATTCTTCAAGGTCTTGGAAGAAATATTTTCAAAGCATCCTGCACCTCAAATGATACAACAGAGACCAGTGACGAGATAGTGACAGGCATATTCGTTCGTCACCACAACCGCCGCTACATATTATGTACGTTGTCATTGATGAGTCCCATGTTCATTATGTGGTTCGCAGGGCGGTTTTGGCTGGGGAGTAGACACTCGCAATTAAATAAGAATGGTTTCAAATTGGTATTGAAACATTTGAGTGTGCACCCCCGTTTAATTTATAGCCACGAAGTGTTTGAGAAAACGGATACAATTTATGGGGTTCACATCACCGAAGCCGAAAAAAAGTTGAAGACGCAACAGACAAGATGTTTCGGGTTCATTCATAAACAATGACACGGCATCGAAAAGGGCAACGGTTTAATAGGGTTTCACAATATTGAACTTTTTAGAATTTCAAAAGTGCGCATAAAACAGATGCTGTCTACTATTTAATGAATAATTCAATTCCTTGAGTTTATCATGTACAATCGCAAATCTTCGTGGTAAATATTTAATCCTTCACAGTTATTGGATATTGATGTATTCAGCGGAATGTGTCTGTGAACAATATTTAGGGATATCCATTCTAAACAACTTCCATGAGTTGCACTTTCGAAAACCCTTGGGCCAAGACTATAGACCTGTCTCACCAACTTATTAATATGGTCGAAGGCTAATGGGACAGCATGGAAACGTGAATACTTGTGTCAATCCCCTCCACACAACTCCTCCTAATCGCAGACCTATCATTCTGCCGGTCACCTTCCGAATGTTGAATTTAGGTCAAGGCATCGGATTGAACACGGGATGAATGACTTTATGTAAATATGATAACTTCAGTTTCGTAAAGTCATTTGCTGATCCTATATAGATGAGAATAAATTATCGGAGACACATGAACCGTCTGGACTGTATTCAATTTCGTTCCGAAGGATTGAATCGCAGAAATGTACGTAATAACAATTGTGATCATCGCATACCATTGAGAGTGATTGCTTGCGGAGCTCGCACTCGTGCTATGCGCTTCATTGTTCTTTCAAAAAGAAGCGTTTGTGAAGATTTTGTCTGTTATATTCTCGGAGGATGTCCACGTCCCGTCACGGAGCATTGTTGTCGACTCGTGATATGTGGCGCCGAGGACATACAATTTTGATGTGGGGTCAAAGCATAGACCTTCAGCGTAGGAATCAACGCGTTCACCCTCTGCAAATACAATTCCATAAGGACATTCAGAAGCGAATAGACAAATTCATTATATGTGTATTGACAATGAGAACTCTCCCTGCGCTGACTTTTCTCACCCCTAGAAGAAAATAAATGTCCCCGTTTGTTAAATTAAATTTTTGCTGCTAGCGCCAACGAAATGCCCTCAATTACAAGACAAGAAGTCAAAGGCATTAAATTCTGTTCCTAGATGCCGTGAAAACCCTTTTCAAAATGGCACACTAATAATGTCCCATTCACCTGTGTCAGAGATACAAAATAAACTTCTGATTAAGGATTCATCGCATCATTTCCAGATGTTGTCTTGGGACAAGTACTGGTATTAAAATCTTAATTTTCAATTTGCAACACATAAATATGCAATTCATTCGATAAACATACACAAGTGAGTAACTCGCTCAAGATTAATAGCGTCTTCATTGTGGCCACGGCTACAAGGACGAACCGATGCTCCAGCACAAAGGACAGGAAGGTTTAACTAATGCCATAAATGGAACCAGTGGGAATGGTCTGAAGAAAATTATTTGCAATTGCAACCATAAATTTCACAAATGTGACAGTGAAACGAATTTTATTTGCGGTCGTACTGTGGAATAATTTTCATTTAAGTTGATTATTCGCCGGCTCCGATTTCCGGAATTAAATTCATTCATGTGCTCGATTTCCTTGAAGTACAGTGGCGATTAAAAGTGGATACATCATTTCAGTTAACGGGGTTTTTATGAATACAAGGGAACACCTAATGGCGAATTTGATTTAATTTTTCAGATTCGATCGCACAGTGCGTTATTTTGCGAATCTAGCGGAGAAACAAAAATCAAAATCGTCCGAATGACAAAAGTCTGGCATCAAATGACAGGTAAAACGTCAGATCTTAACGTTCTGCAAATTAGTGGAAACTGAATTTACCGCTGTGTGACATCGCGAACAGCAAACATGTTCGAGCCAGAGAATAAATATCAAACATCAGCTGCATAACGTGAGTTTAATTTATCGTGTTCGTTTGAAGTAAGTTTCTTTTAGGTAAGTTGGAGCATTGTGCGACCCAAGCAAGTGGTAGTAATTAGCGTTTGGCTTGACGTTGTACCCATCGGGAGGTATTGTTTAAAGTGTCCTCCTATATGTTGCCTTTCAGAACTTCTTTTTTCACTTTTTGCTCCTAGCTGCGCACCCCATATTTTGTTTTTTAACCATCTCATTTTCACATATAGGGTCAATTTCTTGTTTTTTTTTTGCTACCGTTATTAGGCCCCTTTATTGGAACATTATCAGAGGGTAATTGTTGTTAACAGACCTACAGTGGTGCTAAAAACAATTAGGCCATTAGAGCTCGCAGTAAATGTACGTCGTGTTTGAAATGAAGAGAAAATATCGTCTTGAAGAAGTTCTATGTGTGTATTCACTCCAACATTGGAGGAACAAATAATACATAAAATTAGCACGAGCTCGCACCAAATGTGTGCCGTGTCAATACAACTTCCTGAATATACAGCAATGTAGTACCATTGGTTTCAATGATGTATGTATGGATTGAATGGGTAGAAAATACGGTTCACCCAACCATAGGGCGAAGTAAGTGCCTTCTACAGCTACAACCTTCAACAGAAAAAAAGAATTTAAGATTATGATTGATGACAAATAATATAAATGTAAGTAATCCGTATATGTTGGGGTTAGTTTTAGGTTTTGCGGTTACTTGTGCAGAACTTTGTGATATTTTGACAAGGCTGTGCAATGCACCCCCTGCGCACCTGACGAGACGCCACTGATATACAGTCAGTGGCTATTTTTGGAAGCTGTTTACTTTATGAGGAAAAGCGTAGTCGTATTGCGGAACAATTACTTTGCATTCACAATAATCTGCCACAGACAACTTTTAATTATCAAATATGTAGATGTGCTGATTTTGTCTTTCAATAAATATTCTTGTTTGAGTTATTTTTAGATATGCTTTTTCATGATTTGGATCATGGGCGGAATGAATAGCTATATACGGCTCGCCACTGTATGTCAAAGTGTTGAGTGGGGTCTTTGTAACTCTTTCGACTGCAGAAGGAATGGAAGGTAAATTCTCAAATATGTTAACTCAAGGGAATTTTTCTTGAGTTTATTTTAAATGACGGCAATATTAAAAAACTGTGTGTATATTTAAATTAAACAGACAACTTTCTATGTATAGAGAAACAAATGAAATGATATTTTATTTTAAACAGAACGCCGAAGCGCCTGCAAGTACAATATGGAGCAAATTGCCTGTTTCACTTTTATTTATAAATTCATTTAAAACTTACTTGCTAGACAAAAGTGCCTAAAACTAGTTGTACTAGCAAAACTACTATTCTAGATTACTAGCTCTCGGCGGTGCAAATTACCTCCCACATACTTTACTTACTAGAAGAAAAGCATGTCTTACTACGTGTCTACGTCAAATTTCATTATGTTCAATTTCATTCAATTAAAAAAATTCAAATTTCATTTATTCATACAAAAAAAAGTGGTATTGCCTATAAAAAAGAAAACAATAGCTTCAGTCAGAATTGAACTTGCAAAATCCGTGAGCAACGCACCAAAAAAAGGACATGTCACCATTTTTTGTCGTTTATTTTATTTTCCCCTGTCAAATGATAGGCGACAATTTTGAAATTTGTCATTGGATTTCATTTCATTTCGAACATTGTGCGGAATAGCCGGATTCCCGATAAGAAAAAAAGTCCTGAGGGAAATTTATGAATGATAGTTTATGCATAACATGACATGAATAAAGAGAGGAAAAGAGTGGAAGCTCTCTCGAAAGCTGATACGATCTCTGATGCACACAGAAAAATAACGAAAGATCTCTCAAAAGCTGGTACATTTTCCACACTCATGCGACAACGTATATTTTGTTTCGACAAAATTTCAGTCGTTTGTATGTGTTCGTTTGAAGGATCGATTGAGACGTAAGCCAAAATAAAGGTTTGCAGCAAAACTAAGTATGAAGGTGTAAATCGTATGAAGGTGAGTAAATCGAAGTTGAAACACACTGGAGGATGTCTGATATCCATGACTACACAACTTGAAATGGTTTGATACTGCATTGATGCAACAAGTCTTTGTTTGAGAATTTTATTGTCCGTTAAAAAGTGATTTAAATGTAACTATATCATGTGTCGAGTGATGTTTATTCATACAAAAATTAGGTCTTTTTATATTATTAAATAAAAAAAGAAATATTGAAAAAATTTAATAAAATAAATATTATTTAAATATAAAAAAGGGGACATCTCCAGCCAGATTTGAACACAGGACCTGCAGGAAAGAGTGAGCAGTGAGAAATGGACCAACCCACCAACGCACCCGATAACTTTCAATGCTTGTTTTTCGTTCGATATAGGCGTGACATAACTGCATACTTTCATACATGGGAATTTATTATAAAGTGAAGAGTATGTTTAGATGTGCATGCAATGATTGGGGGGAAGATCAGTCCGAATTTGTGCACTAAAACGCGTTCCTATTAATGAAAATGTACAAGAACTTAAAACATTATTTTATCAACCCAATGTACTTCTAAAGAGACTCCCCCAATAGACGCTTTGATGATTCAATCCGACTTCTACATATTTGAGTACAGCGTTATTTCATGTTTGCTGATTTGATTTAGTTTTTACTTAATCTATAAATATAAAAATAGAGCCTCAAATGTCTGTCGCAGCTTCATGGCTTAACGCATTTACCGATTTCACCCAAACTTTTAAACGTCTTTGGTGTTGGTCTATACACGGTTTCATCGGTAAAACGTTGTTTAAAATCGGTAAACGTATGCGTGAAGAAGCACGCCTTCTCATACATTATCCTTATTTTTTGCGTCGGCATTTGTAGAAATGAAGTATTCTTGAGATGCCCAACTTCACAGCTGATTGACCCCTAGTCCAGCGACGAATTTCAGACGCTTTTGGACAGTCATTCACCAAAAAAAAAACGTAAATGCCGTTCTCTGATCGGTCAATTTGGTTTTAGAAAACGGATACAAAATGGTTGCGCAAAAATTGATGGGGCAAAAGAGGTAGAAGTAGATGTGTCACAAGTTTCCAAAAATGCGATTCACAGTTGCTTGGGTTTTATCTGTACTTTTACTGGTTTATGAAAATACAGTGCATTCTCGATTATCGCAACTAATAAAAACTGAGGCTGCTGCAATGACCGAGGTTGTTGCAATAACAGAGTCATTTTTTAAGCATAATTCAAATCAGAATACAAAAAGATTTTTAATTGATGCAATAGGTTTTTATTAATTTAAATAAATTAAGTGAGATATATATGTATGTAACTCAAGTAAACGTACATACATATTATTTTGGTTAGAATGCATTTGATATGTTCTGGCTTGTTACATTTTTCAAATTTCCATTTCTGGTAGTTTTTGAAGATTCAAAATACAGTCTAAAGGGCGGAAGAATTCTTCAGTCCATTTGGAATTGAATGGCTATGTTGGGTTTTTTATCAGTCTAAATTCTTGGATTAGCAATACAATTTCAACTTATTCGTTTTCCTTGTTATTATATTTCATACGCCCAGTTATTTATTGCAGCATTGGAATCCTCATCACGTGTTAACCGATAGTTTGAGCTCTTATTGTCCTTAAAGGTGAACCCTCTTTATCATCCTAATTGCTACGAGACGCAATCAACACATAATAGAATTTTTTATTAATCTACCCTGCAATCCATCCCATACAAGAGATAGAAGACACATGACACATCGGAGAACGCCAATAGACTTCATCACTAGCGGAAAATTATGAAAGCAACAACGAACTCCCTAGTACCAAATACACACATTCATAAAATTCCATGGTATCATCAGAGAAACGAACTCTAAAGTAGCGGTAAAATAATTGGGCAGAGAGTAGGTTAAAAGCTGCACTTATCGAGTTTCGGTCTACTTGCGATTACTGCATCAATAATGATATAAAGTTAGCTGTTGCGAAAATAGAGGAGTTGCGTTAATCGAGAACGTTCTGTATGTTTTTTGTACTCTGCTTGCTGATCATCACCTGCTGCCGTGGATGAACAACACATCATCATAGAATCATAATCTGGATATCTACCATAAACATTTTCGTATAATAAACAATTTTCGAGAACGCTTACCATACCCAAAAATTTCTATAAATATAAATATATATAATATAAATTTGTTTGGATGTAAATTATTTTAACAGTTTTTATTCTGGTCTCTCACGTCTTGGCATTTCTCAAGCCTGACGAATTGAAAGGAAATTTGTGGATATGGGAGGAAGTGATGTATAGTCGAAGTGGATAGACGCGCGACTGTAATTGCTCAAGTCAGAAACAGTCTAAAATCTAGAGGAGAATCTCGCTAGACTCTTGGCATCACTGACTATTTCATCCAACAAGTTGAGGAAATAGAAGAAATCTGGACAAAACGTTTTGATGGCATCAACAACGCAATTTTAAATAAAGCTGCTCGTGTGAAAAATTTAAGACAACACCTCTTCTGCCTCTCAACAAATTAGTGGAGAAATCAGCGCTCTCAGGCAGCAAGTTAAAATCATCCAAAAAAAGAGAAATTGCAAGCGATGCTGTACTCTCTGGTGTATCTGTTCTCCTTAACGAAAATCTCCAAGAACTCTACAGTAAACTCTGTGACTCCATGAAATGCAATGCTCCCTCATTATTTCACGCTTTTCGAGCTCAAAGGAGAAACATAAGCCAACAGCAACAATTCAATTCTCACTGCATCATCCCCAATAATTCTAAGATTCAGCTCGGTTTACGATAGAAATACTCTTCCCATAGTAGAAAAAAGAAATCGTGGCATTAGATAAAAAGAAGAGGATATAGCATAAATATAGGAAAAACCAACAGTAAGACGAGTGTTTTCTATTCTTATATTAATGTGATCTTCTCAGCGAAGCAAGCACGGGGTCTTCTAGTATAATATAAATGGAATCATTGAATTCATGTAATTGAATTGGGAATCTTCTTGAGGCTCCAACAAAATGTATGTAACAAGCTTGGATATCGTTCCAACAATGTGCGTCTCTGAAGGGGTTGATTTTGCTTTTCAACATAAAAATAACTTACATATTTCATTCAGGCCAATGGGGCTGGAATCGAATTGAAGCACAGGAATATTAACGAATGTCTTATGAATTTCTCTTTAAAGCACAATTTCTGTGAATTATATTTGACAAGAAATTCTAACGAAGTACGTGACCTGCTTTCCAAATTATATTTTCTTCTTAAAAACAACTTTCATAACAGCTATCGTGTGCTTGCAAAGTTAACCAGTTGGCTGATGATAAAACGTTTTTCGGCCGCTTGGCTGTCATGTACATACATTTGTATGTTTACTGAAATCCAATTATAAATGAATGTAAACATAACAACTCATGAAGACCCATTGCCTAGGTTTAACTGCAAACACTTTCGCGCTTGCCTCACGAATGGAGGCGCCATAAAGTTTGATGTCGCCGCGGACCCGTGAAATTTAAGAAGCTTTCGCGTGACAAATGCGTTATAGAGGGCTCACGAAAAATACTGCCGTTAAAAAAAAGTTGAATGTTTGCCCAATCAGACCTTAACAGATTCGAACATCAAAGCACCGTGGCCACCTTATAAATCCAATTATAAGAAGTAAATTTATCAAACTTCCATTACCCGTCAAATAATACCAACATTTTTTTCGTGAAGAGAGACATTCAACATGGTGGGAATGTGTACTTTTTCTGCACAATGTGTCTCAGATAAAATCTCAAACTGCCGTCGGCACCGGAATGAGTACACAATATTTCGAAATCAACCTCGCTGACGGCACAAGATGCAATTTTCGATATAGTGAATAAATTTCAGGCACTCCTTATTTCCTTGTCTACTGCAAAAGGAACCAGTATAGTCAACATTATTTTATGTAGTAAGGTGGTCCTTGGCATAATGCTTGAGATAGCGGTTCTGAGCACATGCAAGCGAAGCATTATTATTGCTTGCCGTGTCACGTTGGGTACTTGCATTTAACCATGTTGCTATTTTTGACACTGAATGTTTCTCTGTTCTGGTTGAAGACATTAAGAGCCTTCTTACAAAAGGGGACATCTACGTCCTTGCCTGATTCTAAATAAATTAAGTCACAAAATCATATCAATCCACTCTAAAGAAAATATCTTTTTGCGATTTGAAATGGGCTACTATTCCAAAATCGATTGACTCTGTTGCAGTTCTGTAGTAAATTTATCACGTGATTGGTGCACGCATCATTAAAAAAAACATGTGATTTGGGTTTATTCCCTTTCTTTTCGGTTTTTGTCACTAATATGTTTTATCAGATTCGAAAGTTCTAAAGTTGTTGGGCCATTTAAAACAAGATCCGCACATGATGTACTTCAGTAAAAATGACATAGAAAATGAGAGTGATTCCTTTCGGCTATTATTAATAAATACAGGTTTTATTAAGCCTAATCAGGAAGCTCAGACAAAGAAATGGAGCGGCATAGCCGCATGTAATACTACTGCTGTAACTCATCATTATATACCACTCACTCTGGAGTACCTCAAGGTTCGGTATTGGCTCCAATTTTATTTAATATTTGCATGTCCGACATACCAGCACCTAATGGTAACACTTTCCTAGCTCTGTTCGCTGAGAACAGGGGTTCTCATCCAATATCTTAGCACAGGACAGGCTAAATTCTCTTCAAAATGCACTTGATGCGCTTTAGTTATTCTGCTTCAGATGGAAAATCAAACCGAATGCAGATAAGTCTGAGGCTATGTGGTTTACTCGACGCAGAAAACAGCAATTCAAACAAATCTACAATTGAACTGCTGTGTATACCCCATCTGGTGCATTCCAGAGATTTCTACCGCAGCAAATACGCAACCCGTATGTGTGGCTAGGCTAGGAGCTTCGACTTCAGAATTGAGCAGATTTCATAAAGAGGGACGGCTCCATCTCTTTTAAGTCACTGACAATGCTAAAAGAGTACTCCCGTATAGGAAAAGTTTCTTAAACTTTCCTGTTTTGAGTTGCTATTACACTGTTATTAACACGCATCGCAAATAGAGTAGACTGCCATCAATATTATTATAATTCCATAAATATGCAAATCTTAAGAAAAAAAGACATACAATATGGAAGGTTATAGTAGAGCCGTTTAACCTGTTGTAAAAATGCGACTATTGGCTCAGAATATCAAAAGGTTTTTGTTCTTGGGAGCTTCTCGTTCCTGTTTGTCGGTCATTGTTCTTTATGATTATGTTTATGGCGCTTGACTTCCAATTTAGGCAGGTGGTGTTGTGTTTCTCCGGAGCATGCAATTGTCACTAACTGTTCTCGGAGTCAATCAATTGTAATTATAAGAATTATTGTAAAATTATTTAAATTAAAATGTGAATAAAGAATTAAATTAAAAAAAGGTGCAGATGCGGATTATATATTGGAAGTAAAATTGGTACATGGTGTACAGTATATGCGATCTCAATAAACTCCGACCAATCAGTTTTCGTTGCCCTACGACGTTCTGATTTTCAGGCCTACCACAACCACATGTTCAAGTTATTATTGTATACAGAGGCAACCGGCTGTGCTCCTGAACGTGGTTGCACAATGTATAATGGATAAAAGAGCATAACATAGCATAAAGTTTTGTGTACCCACAAAAAAACAATTAAACTACTTTCGACTAAAATTTTCGAAGTACGAGTAGATTATCAGTTCAACTAAACAAACCATTTTTCTTATACAAAAATAGTATTATAGCAGTAGAAATGGTAGTTATACTTATTTTGGCGTATTGTGTTATCGCGGATCTTTTTGATGGTTGTTATTTGTCTAAATAATAAATGATAGAAAATACAACCAAAATAGTACAATTTTTCTATGAAATGACAAAATAACAAAATCGTGCACAGTTGTATGTGAAAGGGAGCAAACACTTATTTTCAACAAAAAGGAGTGGTGAAGTAGATTTGAAAATGCTGCGAAAACCCAAGCAAATCTACTCCTTTTGGAGTCAAGTCCCAACACTGTGACACACTTCATGACATTGAACATAAAATCGTTCAGTGAATCAAAATGCGATTGTGGTTGTGCAAAGTAACAGCCAAGGCGTGTGTATGATGCCAAATTATGATAGAGATTCGGAAAAAATATCTGTTGTAATGTAATCACTGTTTGGAACGAATTTGCTGCGTGGAACGTATTCATTGTTTAAATCACAGTCGATCACAGGCTGTGATTGCGATTTTTCAATCACTGTCAAATAGTAGCGGTTAGTGATTTTTCGTTTAACTCTAATTTGAAGTCGGGGTAATATGGCCCGCCTTTTTTTATATTTTTTTAAAAGAATAGCGTACGTAGGTAAAACTAACTTCATTACAAACATTATTAAACCGGTTTTGATTCAGCCTAGTTCAGTTTTTTCGATTTTTGGTATTTTTTTTTTTTTTTTTTAATTTGACCTAACCCCAGCTAAGACTTATGTGGAAAGACTGGAAACACACAGGAAACCTGATGGGATAAATGGGGACTCTCAGTCGCATGCTTGATTTTTCATGTAACCATGAGACAACCAACTCACATCTAGGTCCCATCCCTGGAACTGGGGATGGGGGATAAATAACACACGCCGAGGGTAATATGTTTCATCGCTCGCAGTGACGGATGGGGCTATCAAATAAGCAGTTGCGTCCTTTGATAGTTTTACGTCACGATGGCTTGTATCCAGATCTGCTGCAAAAAGGCTTTATATAATATCCCTTCAATACCCAAGTTTTTTTCGTTTGGGGATCAAACAGAGGCGTCAAATCTGAACATAACCCGGGTACGTTCCAATGTAAGGAAGAATACTTATCGTAAGAAAAGTAAAGAGTTCCTTGCACACAGAGGTTGAAAAAACACGGAGAAGTACCGGCATACCCATCAAATAAGTTTACATACGTGATATCGGTTACAACGACCAAATTCGAAGGTCGTTATAACAAATTTTGATTGTACTTTAATTAGTCTCTTCAATTAAATCGTTTCACTTTAATTAGAAATACTCACCCCATGCGCAATACTCACCATAGTTTCATACACAATCAATATGGTAGACAGTTAAAACTAGATATTTTCTTTTAAAATTTATTATCATTATATCTCTTTTAATACTTTAACATTAATTTTAAATATCTACATCATACAATATATATTTGGAATCACAAAATTTTAAAATTCGTTTTTGAAAGCTTTGGTTTTACAGTATTCTTAAAGCAGAACAAGGATTTATTGACTTTTCTGAGCGAAATAGTATTCAAAACACACAATGTAGGTTGCCTTATGCCAATTACCTTCGATTACGAATGTGAAAGAGTTTATTCTAAATGTGTTTATTTTTGTTATGTATAAATGTATATAAATGTTTTCCTTTTTTAAATTATGGTACAAATCTTATATAACAACGTACATATTCATTACCCTTTAAGACATTCACTAACATATTTTTTTTGTAATTGTTTTAATTCGTTGTACTGCAGGAATTTGTTTTAAAATTACTCATCGTTCAAATATGATGTTGCTACTGTCTTCTCAAACATCTGTAAATAAAATAAAATAAAACTCCAAATGCTGAGATTGTTAAGAATAGCGATTAGAAAAGTTTCTGTTAAGTCTACCGCAAATATAATGAATTATCGGTCAAGTGGAAACGAGCGACAAATTTAATCAATCATTGAAACTTCGATGTTCTTTCCTCCCAAGAGAATTTTTTCAATCATCGAAAGTGCCATAAGGTTAAACTGACATTGGGATTTTTCAAGATTTTGGGATATAAAAGGTTTTTCCTGTTGTGCATGAATATGTTTAAAAGTTGATGTATACTTTGGAAATGTATTTGTTTTACTGGAATGATGAATTCAATCGTGAGCACTTTAGAAATCATGTCACATATTTCTCAATTTGATTAATCATTTCCACAAAGAATCTCTGACTTTTTTTTCAAGTTCTTGTGTGGCAGTGTCGCTTCGACTTTAATGGTATCACGGTATATAATCCCTCGCTGCATAGGAAATATATTTTTTCGTCACTTTATTGGAAGTAATTTATGCTCATGTAAGCCCTAATATGTACGTGCATCCTACCTTCCATTTATTACGCATCAACAGTACCATTTGTATACAATAAATAAGTCACAGTAATCCACTTGATTTGTATACCTCAGCCCAAAAGCATGAAGTCATCGGTTATCGGTTATATCGTGCAATCCTCCTTCAATGTCACACCATTTTTATCCAATGTCAGGGGATACTGCAGTGCGATGGAGTCGTGATAAAATCAATAGATAACTGAATCGATGCTACGTGTAAGTTCGGTTGATGTTCGGTCTAGTAAACGAAAGGAGGTTCAAAAGACTACAAATCGTAAAAATAAGGTTCGAGGAGAATAATAAAAAAAAAGTATGCGGACGCTTCGTAATAAAGTGCCGTCATCTTTCTATTCGAACAAATATTTGAAATACATTTCATGTTTGGGGTTACTTGCAGACTGTGGTATTCAATGGATTCAATATAGGCCTTGCAAGAATTTATTACACGGGCTGTGTATGTAGCACAACCCCGAGTTTATGGTTCTTTCATCTTTGATGTGACAGCCTTCGGGGAAGCCTTCGATTGCTTAGTTTGCTTCTAGTCAAATAAAAGAATTGAATAAAATCGTTTCAACTTTTAAATACATTTGCTGACGAGATTGGGATGCTACTTGAGTTCCACATATCGTGCCAGTTGGCCACAAAACGATTGTTTTTTTTTAATGTTGTTTACGCACTTCTGTGTAAACATGCGCCAACACTCTCAGTTCCTTCAGTTCACATCCCACACACCACCAATGGACATTACCATTTGAGTGATTTGGGGTGACACAAGAAGAAAATTCAAACCATGTCAACACGTCCTATTCTGCGAGTCATTCATCTTAAACTGAGCACACTCTGGTAAGAACGGAAATGAATCAATGCTTACGGTGGACGGAAGAAAATTTGCATACCCAACTTATCACATTAACTACTTAAAAAATGCCGGGGAAGACGTCCACGAAGTAAACCAATTTGATTTCCACCCGTCACTGATACGTACGAGTTTCCTTTTAAACAGCTTCATAATAATTTGACGACAGACTAGTTGTTTACCAACTGTGAAGGACATCCGGTGGTGAGAAAATATGACATCTACTTTGCATGTTTATGCTTTTCAGCAGCTTACTGAAATATGCAAATGGTATGGTGTCCGTATCATCTCCTTGAGTAATCTTTATTTCTTTTTTCATCTGATTGCAAGGAGATACAAGCAAATGGATTCACTTTGCAGGTATCCTTGCTATACAAATGTTGCGAGCGAACAAGAGAAAGGATTTTTGCATAAAAAGTGTGTATGTAGATAAGCCAATTTGTTTGAGACATATTATAAAGCTGTAAATCATCTGCAGATGGGGGGACATTTGCCACTGAATAGATTGAAAAAAGGGTGCTGTGTTTGGACACAACAGCAACAGCAGCTCTTGGGAATACTTAAATAAACCTTTTTTGTGTGTATCAAATTGATTCCATCGTGCATTAAGTGTATCATTACATTGTCTGGGGGAGATATTCTCAAAATGTGTGCGATTTTTTTTTGGGACAGCTGCAAATAATCGATACCATCAAGCGGAGACATGCCGACAAATATTAAGAAGGCCGTCAGTTGAGGCTATCGCTTAACCCTAAAGTGATGGAGTGAGTTTTTCTCCATTAATCAAATTTATTCAAGCCCGTATGACACTACCGTTTTTTCCGTTTTTCCATGTTTAATGCATCTTGGCAGAGAAGAGACAGCAGTTATTTTGCAAACCAAGATCCAAGATCAAAAGATGGGCCTGCCTAGCCCTATAATAGGTTGTTTCAAAACATCACCGACGGCAGCACTCGAGGCCATCCCCTTTCTTTGTCAGAGAGTGGTTTAACTCTTCCTCTCGAAACGGCTGGATGGCGCAGTTGGTTTAGTACCTGCCCTTGGTTAGTGATCCAGTCACCATTTGTCGTTGGGACCAAATTAACCTGTCACTGATTAGTCAATCGGTGTTAGTAGCCTGACTGTGAGTATTAAAATGGCCCAACATGGTCTAAGTTTGCTGGTAAATACACTAGCAGCAGCTTCCTCAAGACTTATTCTGCAGCAACAGTGTAGCCTCATCGACCCTGAGGCTCGAAGGGAAAAATCATCATTTCATCAATGATTTTCGGCCCAAACCAAAGGCAGGAAGGGAAAAGGCAATAGCAGAGGGGGGATCGCCCTACACACTTACCGATTAAAGACGAGCTCGGGTCCATGGCGTAGGGGTCTTCTGTGGCCACTTCGAAAAATCCCTGTCACTAAGCGGCGATTGCAACCTCTTTCAAGTGGCACTCGCGCTGAGAGGAAAATAAATGTAACCGGCAAATCGATCACCATCTTCTCTGATAACCAAGTGGCAATTAAGTCTATATCCCATAGATATAGACCCATCAGACATTCTGACAGTGAAGCCAGTTAAGGGCATACAGGAAATGAAAAGGCAGACAGTCGCCCGAAAGAGCTAGGGGAATCTATAGCAATCCTGTATGCGTATAGCTCCATAAGAAAAAAAGGTAGAAGACGAAACAATGGATTAAGCCAGAACTCGATGGATTGGTCTGAGGGTTTGAGCAACAGCAAGCGCTCTATGGCCGATGCTGAGCAAGAAGAGATCAACAGATGTAAGCATGGTAGTACGAGTCCTTACCTGACACTGTGCCATAGGTACACATGCACTGCACCTGATAACATACCGCACAACAACTTTTGTAGAATCTGTAGAGATTTCTCTCTCATCTCAGAATCTGCCTTGCGATTTTCCCAGCCCTAGCAAGGAAAAGAAGGTAGTTCCTAGAAATGCACTTCATTATTGAGCTGGAGGACTTTAGCGGTGTTGAACTGAAAAACTCCATACCTGGATCTGACTGGTGTAAGGACTACAATATATCTCACGGTAGTACAATCCTCCATAGTAAGAGCACAATGGACTCAACACGTAGGTCTAAGCGAGCCACAACCGCATGGCCGTCAGGATACCTACACACATTTATGTGGCAAGAATTCCGTTCCGGACACTCTACTATCCTAGGCAGGTGTGGATTCATACCAAAGATCATGACAACTAAACCCCTCTTCGAGAAGGTTTTCAAAGCCAGTCACAGACTATACCAGCACAGTGTTTGCTATCACTCACTACAAATAAATGATGGCCTACTGCCGATTTGAGATAATCACTAAGAGTGATCAGTATGAAAAGGCCGAATCTCAGAACTCTCATCAAGTTCATCGGGCACTGCGCCCTTGGAAATCACGCCTCTAGATGAGGCCTTCCTTCCAATGACTTTGCAGACCCTGCAGAGACGAGGAGTAGAAAGAATCGTTTGTACATGTGACTGACTTGTGTGACTGACACTTCAATCTAACCTAATCTACATTTTTTGACGTTTTCACATTTACTCACACTCGATGCCGTTTTCAATGGTGGATTTTTCGGACTGATCCAATTTTATTTTCCGTTCAAGAAAATTCAAAATTGTAATGGAAATTGAGCACATCACAAGGGGGAAATAGAGACAAAGACATTTTGCTTTACATATTTCACAGGCCTTAGTGCATTACAACCAGAATAGGGGTGTGAGGCTAAACCAGTCAGTCATTAAAAGTTGGTTAACCAAACAAGGTGTAACAGGCGACAGAGTCAAAACAAAGTTTAAAGCAAAAGTGAATTCATTACTGAAAACAAAACTTTGTATTATGTATTACAAATAAATATTTTTTTAATGTTTAAAATTTGTGTTTGTTTTTTTTAGTGTTATCCGTGGCGACTAAGTCCTGACTGAATCCTCTCCGTATTCTTATCCTGTTTATATGCAGTGATACAGACGCCAGATCCCGATCTGTCTTATACACCTGCCCTTGGTTAGTGTGATTCCCGGTTCGAATCACAGTGAAAAGAAAGTTAATACGATTAACGACGACTGTTATTTATAATAACAAAACTAAAGAGTCAATTTCCATTTTATTATTTTATGCTGAACGTTCCACAAGGAATCCGCCTTCCGTCCTTCAACTGCGACACTTTGAAAAACTGGCAAGTCTCGCCAGGATCCCCCTTCTATATCGCAAAACTGACCGCACCCCACAGGAACATGAACGGCGCCAGTTGAAAACCAATCAAGGATTGGCTTCTAACAAAAAAGGATTTCCGTTCAGTCTTTTCCATACGAATTTCTTTCGTAACTCGATAGAACCCCGTTTCGCAGTCTCGTTGATCAGGGTTCTCTGCTGGTGAATGTGTGACAACACAAGAGATTAGGTCTCCGTAGTGACACATCCGACCAAACTATTAAAAAACACAGTAAAATAGTTCATGATAAAGAACTCATTGAAATATTTGGCATTTAACTGCGTCCACTTGGACCGTACCAAACAATATCGACATAAGCATTTAATTGCTCCGCTTTGCTTATGCGCACGCACTTTATTCATTATCGGACCACGCAGCCACATGCGTAAACTATAGAGCATTCTTTGCTTTGTGCAACTACGCACTTTTGACTATCCTTTTTACAATATGATTCTTTGTCTGGGAGGTATAATTTAAGATTAGTTTTGTAAGAGTAGACAGTTCAGTTTGAAGTGTGAAGTCGGGAGGTTGCCCCTTTATTTATGGAAATAAATATTATGGCTATTAAGACAGCAAGTCAGTTTTGTCAGTAATGACTAAGGTCGCTGCGAAACTGAGCCTTCAATGTACCCCAATCCTTAAATTAAAAATGCTCTTCGTTAAATTTTGTTTCGCTTTTGCCAAGTATTGACGGGATCAAAATATATAAAAACGTACCTCTGGTCCTCGAATCTCGTGCTGATTAGGGGCTGATGGGGGAGCGCCCAAAGGGAATCATAACAAACATTCTATTAATGTTTTCAGGGTCCGACGCGTTTATTGTTCCTGGAATAGTCGGTGTTTCAGTTTCGTCCACACGTTACTTAACCTTTGTGTCAATGCATAGCCAGGTGTGCAGCCAGAGTTTCACTGCATTCCTTGTGTTAAAAACTACTGAGTCAATGTCATGAAGACAATACCATTTAATTAATATGAAACAATGTATTAATTTGTTTTTGATTTTTTTTTTTTAATTTAGCGATACCACACATAGTTTCCACAGGTAGTAAGATCGCGAATGTGCTGAACACAGACTGGCTTGTTGCAAACCAGATATTCCCTCCTTGTTGGACCACCCTTAGAGTGAGCAGAGCATATGGGGAGCGTAGCATATGTAGCTTTCCTCTTGCGAAGAATGCTGGCTGGGAGCTGGAAGCTGAAAATTCACCTCCTGCACTCTACTGTAGCATCGGTTCTATTCCATCCTAGTGTTAAAGTTGCGGCGAATATGTGGGATCGTCGAGTCCTATACATTTGAAAGTTTTCCGTAATCTCAAATTTCGAGTCGATCATTGTGGACCTCCATTTTTCCTCATAACATTATTCTCTTTTCCACGCCAAATTTATAACGGCAAATGATAACTGTCAAAACAGAAAGGCAGCACCAGAACGAGCTTGAGAACACTGGCTACACAGCCGGGTATGTACGTATGTTTGGTACGGTGTACATTTCAAAAACTTGTATTAAGTAAATATTCATCTATATGTACAGCCGACTCTGCGTATTTGCAACACGAAAATGCTCAAAATTTGTTGCAATTAAGCGGAGCTTTTATATAAAGGGTGATTTTTTTAAAGCTATAGGAAAGTTTTTCAAAAAAAAACACATAAAATTTAGAAAAATGCATGAAATCTTTATTTGTATCGATAGTACGGTCCATATAATTTAATGTTTGACGATTATTTCGTGCAAATGTTGACCTTGACTGCGCCTCAAATGGTCCATCCGCTTAGTCCAATTTTGGCATACTCTTTCCAACATTTCGGTATCTCACGAATAAATGCTTCAATGTTGTCTTCCATTGCGTCAATTCAAGCGGGCTTGTCTGTATAGACATGAGCTTTCACATAGCCCCACAAACAATAGTCTAAAGGCGTTAAATCGCATGATCTAGGCGGCCAATTGAACTGTCCCGAACGTGAAATAAAATGTTCACCGAACTCCATTGTTGCGCGTGCTGTGTGGCATGTGGCACCGTCTTGTTGAAACCCAATGTCATGCAAGTCAAGCTCGCATGCATTTTGGGCAAAAACAAGTTGGATATCATCTCACGGTAGCGCTCACCATTCACAGTTACGTTACGATTCGCATCATCTTTGAAGACGTACGGTCCAATGATGCCACCAGCCCATAAACCGCACCAAACTGGGACTTTTTCTGGATGCGTTGGTAGCTCTTGCAATGCTTCTGGCTGATATTCACTCCAAAATCGACAATTCTGCTTATTTACGTACCCATTGAGCCAAAAATGAGCTTCGATTAAACTGACCATAAAATGGAAGAAGCGCGCGATAAACTTTCTTAACAGAGCACGCATTTTGATAATAAAATTCATTAATTTGCAAGCGTTGTTCGTTTTTAAGACGATTCATGGTTAAATTATAGACCAAACTGAAGATGTTTGACAGTGAAACAAAACACGAAACGTGCGTCACCAGTGTTGCCAAAAAGATAATAGCTAAAAAATCACCCTTTAAAATCGATGTTCCCATGCAAGCAATATCGTTGCAACGTGATCAATTTCTTGTTGCATATGTTTCGTTTAAACAGAGTGTATATTAAAAATTAATGATACATAGATCTGGAAGCTTGATGATAATCAAACTAGCACAGCAGATTCTTGGTGTTTTCAAAGAAAAGATGTAGTTGCACTCAAAGACCAGACTGCACTGGCTCGACCATATCGAGCGCATGGACAGCAATGCTGCAGCTAAGGAGAGCCTTTCAATCTAAGCCTGTTCCTGTCAGACAACATGTTCTAGAGCCTCTATACTCCTCTGTACTGTAGCGGCAACATCAGTCCGTGGGGGCGTGGCAGCTGCTCTTCCATATTCATGACATTCATCAATCAATCTTGTCTCAGGGCAGTTGTGATCAATACAACCCTTTCCTTGTGCAAGCGCCCTATAACTGCTCTGATTGTATGTATCGAACTTTCGTCACAACCCATGACTACTTGATTTAGAATGCAGCAGATTTACCTTTTGAAGCATGCTCTTTAAGTACTCCTCTTATCTCATTTTACTGCAGTTCCAGACCAGTTTCTGCCTTTTTGAGGATTAATGTTATAAATTTGAAAGTTTGTCTGTGAACTTCTGTATCCTATTCGGTGATGTGGATTATAACAAGTCTTTGGAGACGAACATGTGGTACTTAATGGAACACCTTGCTAAGCTGGTGGCTCTCTTTTGAAACTTCTCCTCCACTTTGTCCTTTTTATTCGAAGATTTCATGGAAGTTTCTTCTCTCTTCCTCGATTCAAACAAGGTTTCAACGTTTCACGTATTCCAGTTAAAATTGAAAAGAGAAATAAATATTTCACTTGTTGCTGCACGAAAGCTAGATTAGATAGAGGCTAAAGTGCTTTCCGTACTTGACGTAATGCTTAAAATTAATTGGAATTAGTTCAGTTTCCATTTTTGCTACTCGGAAAATGGGCCCTGTTTTTTAACTGCAAATACATACCCAGGTATGTCGTATTGACAGAAGTGCTAAAACGCGAAGTCTCAAAAATATGAAAAAAGTCGATCCTATAACATGATATGATCTTTGATCTTTTTGAGTTTGGAAAATGGAAAATTTTGTGCACTGTGTCCGAATGTATTTTACTAGAAGTTCTTGGCCCAATTATTCCTCTGTTCTCGTTAAAAAAAACTTTTTAATACTCTGTAACCTCACTTGGGCCCCTCGTATACTGTCAAACTTCGTCAAATACCCATACAACCTCACTTCGCACATAAATGCACAAATTCACCAACCAACCATTAAAAAATGTCATATTCATAAATTATTGCAAAAAAAAGTGTACTTTATTGACAGACTGTTGTAAAACAAAGACAATCGCACTTCAATTCTCATTTTCCCTAGGCACCACAGACGACATCCCACTAGACAAAACATACTCTTGCCTCCTCTGCCTGTGACATTCATATCGCTCCCCTCTGACTCTGCATAAATATCCCACACACAATTCATTAAATCGGATTATTAGAAACCTGATTTGCTTTGAGTGAAAAATTCCAAAGAAGGACAAACTCGACCCAAGTATGAGAGGCATGCAACACTAATGTCACTAACGGATAAAAATTACCCAGACCCCTGGAAAGATATCAGTGTTGGTCCAATCACTTCATTCCTGGCCTACAAAGCGGCCACTTGCTTTATTGTACAACATTAACGAATGTTTCGAAAGACTCGAGGGTGATTTCGTGGTCATGCCAACCAGCGACTGCTGTTTCTGTGGCTATTCCATGCTGAGCCCTATTTATATCCCTTTATGTTTCTCATCGTCACGGCAATTAAGTCCTACCATCAAACGGGGAGTGTGAATATGGAATGTCGATTTTCTGCTTTTGTCGAAGAAATAACAATACATCAATCCACGGTAAGATTATGTACACAGTATTTGGTTGACTAGCAATGCTGTGTGACAATGCTTGAAGGGAATGGTGTACTATGAACTATGACACCATGAACCAACTGATAAAATTGAATTGAGGATTGAAGCCAAAATTTCAAGATTTTGCCCAAGGACACGCATGTTCTGACTGGAGGAAGTGGAAATCGGCTTGAATTGACCGGTTGGCTTTTGCTTGCGTTTCTTAAATTGAAATATCTTTCTTTGGCTCTGGCGTGATGCCTGAAACACAATAGTGCTTTAGTGCTGGGTGTTGTTTTTCAACGCACGCAAATCAATGGCCCTGGACAAAATACTGCGTCGGACTGCGTTTGTAAAGAATGAGGGAAACGAGAGTTTCTTGGTACGTGTGGCTAACTATAATGTGGATGAGTTAGTGTACTTAATGAAATGTTTCGAAATGTTTGCCATTATGAATATTTATGTGCATAGACATAGTCTCGCTTTTGCTTTGTTTTTTCCATTTAATTATGATAGAAAGAATTCCTCATGTTTTGAGTTCGATTTATGTGCTGTATGCGTTTCTATACGAATGTCAATGTCATCTGATTGCTCCAACTAGACCTACAAACTAAAGGTTAACTTAGGGTTAGTTTGGCTCAACAATAGGGGCCCAACTTATGTACTTTGTTTAATTTAATGTTTAATATTATTGTCGGTTTATTTTGTATGTCCTACATTGGCTGTGACTGTGTCCATGCGTTAAGATTGGCCGTATAAGCTGCTTGTATAGCAGCAGTTTCGTCCTCTGGCTTAATCCATTTGCTTGCGCATCAAGGGGTAGATGCGATGGAAGCCCAGGTTAGCCTTCTGAAGGGTCAGTTTCGAATGACTGTTGAACTTCTACCTTTCCGTGAAGTTAATGCCAAGATAATTGACCTTTTCGCTTGTTGTTATTTCTGTACCTTTAGGTAGCACTAACCTTTAGTTTGTAGGTCTAGTTGTAAACCCAATTGAAAAATTATTTTCCGTTCAAATACATTTTTAGATCGCCAATAAAGTCAGTGTTATTATTATTATCAGTGTCATCCATTCTCGTTGGCACTAGCTTATGCACGCTGAGATTGTATTGATAGTTTTTCTTCCCAATTAAGAGATATTTTTGTGCCAACTGACATTGAAGAAATGGAAACAGCTGACTAAATAGAATTTTAACGACAAAAGACATTAGAAATCTGTGTAAGATAAGGCTCTGCAGTAAACAGGGACCAGAACCGAGATGAAGCGCAGAATTACTCTTGCCAATCGCTGATTTTCGGGCATGAACGCTATTGAAAGCGGATGAAGGAGCTCGTGGTCATTTGGAGAGAAAAGATCTGAGTGAGATTGTTGGTCCTGTTTGCCTTGATGGTGCCTGGATCAGAAGATTTACCCACGAACTGTCAAGATTCAACCACGGCTTGCACCTAGTTAAGCATCTTCGGATCGACCGCTTAAGGTGGGTAGGTCATGTAAAGCGGATTCACACCACACCTCCGGCCCGAAGAGTCTTCGATTCCGAGCTATTCCTTCTTATTCTCTCGTGTAGTGTCACCCAAAAATATGTGTTTATGTGACATTTGTCACTTGCACGACTATAGTGTGTATTCCCACATTTCATGAGAATGTGAGATAGAATGAGAGAAATTTTGTTGCTTGCATTTTTGTGGGTGACGCCAAACAACGCATGATAAATACGTAAGTTTTAACCCAAATTTGTATTGATAGGAAAGTTGATTAATGTGTTCACGCTTAGTGTTGAGATAACAAACCAACAATTTGAGTGCCTGGTCGCTTTAATAGAGGATAATTTCAATCACACCCAGAAATCCACGTTTTTTAGGAACACGAAACTGAAGTGGTCAATCTGGGAAGTATAGCAAAGACGCGATTCGATACGAACGAGTTCTGGACTAAAGGGATCCTGAAATTACAAGATTTAGCAAATATAACCACCGAATGGAAATTGATCCCACTTCAAGACACAAAACTGCAGCTTGTGCTGCCAAACGAATGAAAAATGTACTAAAACTTGTACAACACGTGTTTACACGCAACTACAAGTCGATCAAGCAAACCGAAAAACCAAAAAGTGATTGCCGCACATGTCGAATTGTAGTGACGAGCATTGACGATTTGTCGCATGTATCGATGAATTGTTGAATCTTATGCCGCTTGTCGCAAGTGCAAGGGGAGTCAACACTTCCGTTTTGTCATATATGTACACGTTATTCCATGCACTAGTCGTAAAATGAATTCAACATTCTCAATTAATTGCCGTAATTCTGATCTCAAAGGCAGACCAACTAAATGTGTAAATTCATTGCTCTATTCGGTATCAGTCCTTATGTCACATCTTATTTCAGACAGAATGCAACCGGAATACATCCGATAGCGGGGAAAATACCCTTCAAATATACACCATACCCAGAAAACAAAAAGGAGGAATGGAAACCACTAAGGAAATGAGATCTGTCAGGTCAGTTCTTTAAAGATTATATCTACTGGATCAACAACAAGTACAACAAGTTTTGATTTTATTGTGGCCACCCGTTCAAATGAAAAGAGAACGTGACAAAACGTATTTGTGGCGAAATTCAACACCCACAGTAGAAGTTGTTTATTTAACACCGCCGCGCCGTTAGCCGACAACAGAATCATCATTCTCCTGCTTAATATTGCTTACCACTTTATTCTCCCCAAAGCTGCACATTTAATATTCAGAACAAACACGCTCCATTAAAACGTAAACAATTCTTAAAGACGATCCCTAATCTCCCTTCTCCAACCCATGCTTCGATCTGATTTCCAAGTTTTATTGTCAGGGCTATTTATAAATCATTGAACTGGCCGCCTCAGGTTGGTGAAATAAACGATTTGATGATAAAAGTTTTCCTTTAATAAATTATACTCACTACCTCTGCCGTGCTAAACTTGAGAGCCAAATTATTTTGAAATATTTGCTACGAGTAAGTGCTAGTGGACGTAATTAATTTCAAATGTAATACAATTAATTTTCAAGCCGAATAGTAAGGGAGTACATTTAAGGTATTACATATTTTTAAACGTCTAATTTGTTGCTTCAAGGAGGGGTGTCAATTTCCAATGATTTCTCGTAAGACGGACGAATGACTTCACATTGAATCTGTTGGTACACTCTAACAGGCTGCAAGGCCATTTAATTTCCGATGCCCCATCATGAGAAATGTGAGATGTATGTAGACAATGTAAATAAACATGGCGATAGGGTATTGCGTAGCTAATACAGTATTATTGTACGAGTCTGCATAAATATGCTCACCACATTCTGTCAATAAAACCCATTGTCGTCCAATAACTTTCTGCACAGGACACAGATAAAGTGAGATGGAAGCGGACTTATACGCATTTAGTCGGAACTCTGTGAATTTCCATCCCAGAGGGCTTTTAGGAGGTTGGAAACTTATTGCAGATACCTTATAATACAGATATCAGACGAATAAATTTCCAAGGGATGTTCGAATCAACAGGCTGTGTACCTCGTATCTATTCAGAGATTTTAATATATGTTCGCAAACTAACCCTTGAAAACTACCCAGCCTTGCGAACATTTAAGAACTAAAACTAACTTTCTGTTATCAATTTTAGCTGCACATATATCTTCTGAACGCGCCACTGATTTGAATATTAAATGAAATTCAATTCAATTCAACATCGACCAGCTGCTGAGGGCTTAGAGTGACACATATGTACGTTTGTGGCTCGATAAGAAAACATAATGTGTGTAAACATAGTCTGCGAATTTACACATGAAATTATTTATGCCCCATTCTCAAGAACGGCGGTAATACCTCTTGCAACGTCTACAGAGGTATATCCCTGCTCAACGTCGCTTATAAGGTCATATCGAGCGTATTGTGGGAACGTCTAAAGCCGTTTTACACCGCACTTATCAGCACGTACCAGGGCGGCTTCCGGCCCGGCAAATCGACTATATACCAAATATTGACACTGTGGCCTTCACACCTGTATATTTGTATCGATTTTAAAGCCGCATACGACATGATTTATCGCAAGGGACTGTTCGATGCGATCCTGGCACAATTGATTCGTGGTGTTGCACCACGCTACCACACACGCCACGGAATAAAGACCAATCGCGGACGCAAACAGTTGGGTTTAATGACTGGAAGTAGCGTGCTCAGAACCATCAACGATGAAAGGCAGTAATTGCATAGGCCATAGGTTGAAGTCCTCCTTGGTAAGCAGGCCGAGCGATTCTACTTTATCAATGAAAACAACACAAAGACAGTGCGGCATAGGCAATTCATTGCAGTGAAAATTGTAGGCTCATACAAACACTGAACCCACTTTCATTCAACAGGTCGTAATTTGTGTCCAATACAATATGGTGAGAGTCACAACAGGAAAAACAGCTCTTGGGAATAAAATTTATTAAGTGTTTCATAACATTATTGCGTGAGAGAGTATGAAAGCAATCGTTGTTGTCACGTTGCCACAGTCGACCACTTAATAAATGCCATCAAACGGAAACCTTTCCACAAATAGAACAA
The DNA here is from genome assembly GCA_905231855.2 of Eristalis tenax. Taxonomy (NCBI): domain Eukaryota; kingdom Metazoa; phylum Arthropoda; class Insecta; order Diptera; family Syrphidae; genus Eristalis; species Eristalis tenax. Next base: position 3,324,864 of record HG993124.1, read on the forward strand.
ACAAGCAACAAAATAAAATAAAACACAACAAGCATCAACAATCGATATTACGAGAATCTTGCTGTGATATGAGTTATTGCAAACGAAGCTCTTGGTTTATACGCGAAAGATTGGAAAACGAAGTGCATGTTGTTGAACATTGAAATTGGACAACATGATTGACTTGGAAATCGTTCGTTATAATGGGGACTAATAGTCTCAGAAATCGAAGGACCTTTCTCTCTCGGCACTTCAATAAGCGAAAATACACTTGCTATTCCCTTACTGAATTGCGCTCAATTGCTTTAAGTAGCAAGACCCCTTCTTGTCGAACTACGTTGACCCTGCATAGATTCCAAATCATCTCATGTCGTTACCTTTGGAAACGAATTATTGGAGACCCTTTGAGGGAAAAGTACAAAAGAAGGACAAAGTGAAAGAAAATGCAACTTTAATTGCAACAATTACTAGGATGATGTCCGGCTTAGCTCCAATTTACCTCAGACTGCTCAACCCCCTCAAGCAAAGGTTAACAAAATGTGAAACTCAGTGGGTGGAGATCAATCAGTGCTTCCAGTCAGTGAAACTCAGTGGGTGGAAATCAATAAGTGCTCCGAGTCAGGAGTCAGGAGAGCTGACATTCCAGGGCCACTGTCGGTAGAAAGTACTAGGATTTCCGCCCGGAATCATCTTCGGATGATTCTGTTTTTAAATTCGACTGGTGAAGCAATAACAGTGCGGGACATAATATGGACTCCATGTGGTATTAAGGGACCGAAGCAATTAAGAGAGGGTTAATGGTTACGAAGGGTAGTAAGAAAGGATCGACAATACAATCGAGCATCTACTCACGGCCGGACCCTATAAGCTAAGGATCTCTCTGTACCGGACATGAACATGAACTGATATGAGACAGCACATGAACTATTTAGCAGCGTAAGCAGACACAAAAAAAACACTCAATTTCCATGAATAATATACATAATCCCCTTAGAACGGACACCTCTACATAACGGACAATTGTGATGGTCCCGTTTGTTTGTCAGCTTTTTGGAAAACCTAGCTATTTCTAAAAATTTTATTTAAAATATTTGATTTTATCTGAAAGAAGAATAGGAATCGAAACAATTTTATGAAAAAATAAAAAAAAAAACAGCGGCCCAAAAAAAATTTTTAAGACAATAGATGGATTTAAGACAATAGATGGATCCTCAGGGTAGCAAGCAACTCAACAAAAAGTTTAAAATAGATGCAAAATTTATTGAATTTTAAAGGGGGTTGTTCCAGTTTGATCCAGATGATAACTAACTTGGGGCCTATTATTCTCTTAAACCTTACCTTACCTTGACTTATATGTTTTTGGTCAGCAAATAGCAATACTTGGCCAATTATGGTATACGGTTGTCCATTGTGGTTCAACGTGAGTCCTTTCCAGATGGAAAAGATGAGGTTGTTCGAGAGACAGTGTCTTTGGACTTGTCTCCGGTTGTATCACCCGAGTCTGGGTACAAGAAGTACTATCCCAACGAGGTCCTGTACAACGAGGCAAACTTGAACAGGATTGATAATTTTATTATTAATTTGAATGGAAGGCAGATTGCACGAGCTATGACTTCTTCTAACAATCTGATCTATGGGGCTTACAACCCCAACGAAATGTACCATGAGAGAGTGCGCCTTACCGGCTTTATTCCTCCTGAGGCGTTCGTCTACCAAGACACAATTGGCCTAATACAGGATCCACACGGATGGAGACTCCTCCGTCTCCTAGACAGGAGAGAATTTGCCAAATGACGGCAATTTTACTGGTGGTTACACCAAAACCAGTCTCCGCCGCCGCTGGCTTTTCTAAATGACCTGGTATTTGACCATGGTGGCCAACTTACATAGATTGAAGGTAGTCGTAAGGAAAACAAATGAAACAAAAACAGTGTGTCCGTTAAGACAAAAAAAGAAAACATAGCATAAGAAAAGGTATAGTACACATTATGATTAGAATAGCTTAGAGTCGTCGGTCAGTAGGTTAGATGTAAGACCATTTTTGAAAAGTTAGTTAAGCTAGTTTTAAGCATTTTTGTCTAGCATAGTAAATGGATTAAAAATAAAACAAAAATTAAGAAAAAAAAGTTTGTTTTGCAGTTTCAAAAACTGGTGATTTTTGTCACTCATTACATCAATTATGGGCCGTTCGTACGGATACAAATTGTTATAATCCCTTATCCGTCTTCAAGTTTTAGTTAATTTAGCTCTAATTGGCTAGGATCACACATCATTAGTTAAAATTGCGTCGGCTTTCCAAGCGGAAACCTATCCGATCCTAATGGCCACGACATATATTGTGAAGAGCAGGCGTGTCTGTAGTGACAGCCAAGCTGCACTTAAGGCCTTCCCCAACCCTTTAACCACATCCAGGTTATTTCTTGTACCCCCAGCAGTACTTCACTGATATTAATTTCACTCGGGTGAAGTGAAGTACTTTCGCACCTTAATTGGAAAAAATATCGCTTTCAGTTTCTTCTTTTCTGGAGGGTTTCTACGAGGGTTAAGTGAAGTGGATTTCGTTCCAATGCGGAGCGTGGTCGCCCTAATTTCACTTTTAATTTATAAATCGGCGTTATTTAACGGCTAATTTCCTATCTGACTCTATTTCCCTTTGGAAAACGAATTATTTCGGGATGTACAATTTAAAGTTAATTTTGTCTTTTTTGATATTTTCTTTTTTTATTGACTGAAAATATTATACTGCTAAATAGCTCAGACTAAATTAAATATAATTAAACTTTAACTCCAGGCGCCTGCCTGACAGTTGTTGACACACCGTCAGCGGAGCGAAGAAGTCGCGTGAACGGTTAAAGCCTGTGGAAAGGGTTAAAGTCCTGTTAGCGAGCGAAGCGAACCACACACTCAGGCTTTAAATATACCAGACTTTCTTCTGGTCCTTCTTTCGTTTCCAATTTGACCTTACTTCCTTTTTCAAAGCGAAATAATGACAAATGTTACATTTTGCCTTAAAATGCCATATTTCACTTCACAGATCTGGAGCCGGAGTGAGGTGATTTACATACAAAGTGCGACATAAGGCGATATTTCGAATGGGAAATAATGCCACAAAATTTCTTTTGAAATTATTTGCCAGGTGGGAAGGAACTTAACTTTTTAAAAGTGAAGTTATTGCTCACTTGTGTCAAGTTATTACCTGTGAAATGTTTTCCTTCACCTCACAGCTGATTCGAAGTGGCATTTTGTTCGGGCGAAATTCATAATAACCGTTTTGTTGTTCGGGCCAAAACCAATTATTTCGGGTGAAATGTTTTTTATACCAACTCTCACCTCGGGTCACGAAATTCGGGTAATTACCAAAAGAATAAGATCGCGAATACAAACTGCTGAGATGAGATTTCCTCGTGCTGTTGTGGGACTCCCCGGGATAGGGCAAGAAGCACGGCATTGAGCGAGGAACCCAAATTTTGAGGAACTGCTTCTTCGAACGGAGAGGACTATGGGCCCGTGGCACGAATGTACACTTCATCACGACTTCCGAGGCGGGTGTTGGTTGCGATTCCATCAAGTAGGCGACCGCTTGGCAGACCTAGGACGAGGTGGTTGGACCAAGTCCAAAAACTCGCCTGGTTACGCATGGGCGTAATTCCTGATGAGATGGGGTCGATTGCGGAGGATCAAGTTGGCTGGAGATCTCTCGTGCGTGATCTACATCCGCGACCTCTTTCTTGGAGAATACGGGTCAGAACATGATGATGATGATGACGATGCTGTTCGGGCGATATTTATATTCACTTCAACTTTTCGTAAAAATATTTTAATTCGTATTACTGCATTAGTCTTTCACGACGTGTTTTTACATTTATGCCAAATGATACGAAAAACGTTCGCAGCTAAGTGAAAAGGCTTTAAGAAAAATTGACAAATTGTTAATTAAAATATTATGTGTCGTAGCTATTCAAATGTGCTCTTAGCTATTTGATGTAGCCTCCTGCACTATGAAACCTCATGTTATACCATTTGAAGCAATCATCTTTATTTATCCCTTTTATTGTTTATCGCAATGCAAGTCGGTCATATTTATTCCTAACCTTCTTTTTGCTTCACCATTTTTGCGCAAAGGCCGTTTGAAAATTAATCGTTCGAAAGAAATATTAAAATCCTCAGTCATTTTAAGAAATATTTTAAAGACATCAGAGATGGTGGATACATTGTTATAATGTAAACTGTGGAATTTTGAACGTTTCGCCAAAATTCGGTGTTATTCATCAAATCGTCACACTCCGCCAACCACGCTGCTTTTCGGTAGTCGCCGCCAACCCTTTACGGCAACAAAGTGTTTCCATTAAATGACTTTTTCGTGGGGACATAATTGTTTTTTTTTAATTTTCTTAAACTCTATTGACTTTATCTTGGGAGCTTAGCTGTGGAAGATTCATGACAAAATGTATTTTTATTTTACGAGTGAATCCAGTTTTCATACCTGATCGCTCCAATTAACTCATAAGTGTTAACATAAACGGAAAGCACTTGGCAATGAATCAATTTTAAACTAAGAGCAGAGGTCCGACGAAAATGTTTGAAAGACAAACAAGTGTTGAATATACATTACATTACATGTGTTTGTAATGAGTTTGTACGATGTACTCGTTTCAGAAAATGATGTGGCTCAATGTCCCACATCATCCGAGGTCAATTTGTCACATAAGTATGACTTCATACTTCATCATTCAATAATAATTTGGATGGCGCTGCAAGTGTGACATTTGAGCCAATGCGTATGAATGATCGAAAAATTTAAGTAATTTCGGATTATTTTTACACGATAAATTGCCAGTTAAATATGCAATACATTTTTCTTGCTTCTACTACAAATGCTCCATAAATGACAACAGAAGCGAAACTGTCCCAACCTGAAACCAATAAGACACTACTTCGTCTACTCAACGGCAGAAATCCTCCTTTATTCGCTTAGTCGTGTCACCCAAAAATATGTGTCCCTTTTGCCACTTTATGTGGCATTTGTCAGTCGCACGACTCGTGACTAGAGTGTATTCCCTTAGTCACATTTCATGAGAAAGTGAGATAGAATGAGAGAGATTTGCATGTTTATGTGTGACGCCAAACGACGTGGGATAAATATGTTTCACCCAAATTTTGTAATGATAGAAAGAAAAGTTGATTAATGTGTTGACGTTTAGTGTTAAAATAACAACAAACCAACAATTTGTGTGTCTGGATGCTTCAATAGACGATAATTTCAATCACACCCACAAATCTAATTTCTTAAGAAAACGAAACGTTTGCATTGTCCTTTTTCAGGGACTGTCATTGAAATGGAATCCATCAAATACGCCCACCACTATATCCGAGTTCTGAATCAAATGCATTCAAGAACTACTAAAATTACCAAATGCAACCACCAAATTAAAACTGATCCCACTTGAAGACACAAATCTGCAGCAATCATGATGCCAACAAGTTGGGAAGAGAATTTGATTCGTATTTCGTCACCACACTTGAATTCAAGAATACAGACATTGATGTGAAGAAACAGAACTCACAACGGCCGAAGAAATTGCGGGATTTATTCAACGTAGCCCAACGAGGAAAGCAGCGGGGCTGACAATACTTCGCATTTCGTCCTGAAGCGAATGCCACAAACGGTGAAGTTACTTCTCACAATCATCATGAAAAACTGCATCAACAATTGATACTTTCCTAGCAAGTGGAAAATAGCGAAAATTGTCGCAATACCAAAAAAAGGGGAACGCTGCCAGTGTTTCTGCTGTTATACAAGCAGCTTATACGGCCGATCTTAACGTACTGCTTCCCAATAAGACCAGCATGGCGAAGCTCGCAATTTCCGAAAGAAAATTACTGCGAAAATGTACCGGACTCAACTTCGACAGGGACCGTCAAAGGCACCACAGCAGCAATAGGCTCTGCGATCAAGCACGCATCATCCCCCTGCAACAGTACTTGGTGACACGGTCCAGAATGCAGCTACTTAACATCAACAACCATACTAACGGGGAAATCACCTGAGAAACACAATCCCCGGACAACGCTACCTCAACGCGTTAAATCTGCTTAACGAGCAGAACTTTCCAACGACGTCGAACAACGAGCTGCATGGATTTACTAGAGCAGCGACAGCAATCACCATCGAGGTTAAGTCGACTATCACATCACCACCCCTTCCCAAAAGGACCACCATGGACACACGGTAAGCACCAGCCATTGTAGGACATAAAAAATAAACAATAAACCGACAATAATAATAAACATTAAATTAAACAAAGTACATCAGTTGGGCCCCAATTGTTAAGCCAACACCTTTACCTTTAGTTGTGTAAGCCTAGTTGTAACATCAATTGTAAAAAGTCAATTCCGTTCAAATAAATTTTTAAATCGCTTTTAAAACTGTTTAAAACAGAAATCCGAGAATTTGTCAGCTCGTCTAAGAGAATAAGTGGGATGTATGACAAAAATGGAAGTGGGACAAATATTATTTTTGTGGTGTTGAGACATTTCTGTAGTCTTGTATGGTACATTTGTAGTGCATCTTGTATGAGTAACACAACACTAAGATAAGTCGCATTCTTACGGAAAAGTGAACATACAATTTAACATAAACATATTTTGAAAAGGTTCAACCTCATTTGTTTCGGTTTCTCACATGAAAATTAAGCGTGCCTTTGTCCTGTAAGTTTGCTAAACAAACACAAGGATGTACCCAAAATGTACACAGTTTTGCTTGGTTACACTGGAGAGATAATATTGGCTCTTATCGGGGTATATTTACTGAGGCATTACTATACGCTTAAAGCAAACAGCATTTTATGCCCCCAAATATGTAACGCTGGATTCGATGAAAGTTATATATTATATGAACTCTTCTGTGGTGTTGGCATTTCTGAAAATCATAACCTCAAGCCAGTGAACTTGAGACAAACAAAAGGATGATACTTCATAAGTGGGTAATTAACATAATTTGGTTTCTTTCGATTCTTAGGAGAGGACTATGTTTCGTAAAACGAATGTCCCCATCACCACGACTTCCAAGATGTGCCTTCAATGCTACCCCATCGGGTAGGCGAGCGCTTGGCAGATCCAGGACGAGTTGATTGGATCAATTCCAAGAACTCACCTGGTTCCGAGCCAATGGTGGAAGATCGAGTGGCCTGGAAATCTCTTGTAAGTGATTTGCCCTCACCAACCCTGCAGTGAGAAGATGATAGATTTTTAACAGTTTTATACTCACTTATCATGTATGCAGTTGAACATTTTCATGTAAAATGTCTATTTCGCTGTTGCTATATGTTAACCTTGCGCGGTGACGATTTAAGCGCTACAGTGAAGTCGAAGCGATTTAAATAGATTTTCTCATCTATTGGCGGCGTATAAAAACCAGCTCTTGCAGACGACCTCACATGGTTGGACCGGAAAACCTTAGCGATTCCGGACCAAACTTTTCGCAATGGTTCAGCAGCAGTCGTTTTGTTCCTCATAAGTCTTATTTCTATCTCCCCATCTTTGCCGTAGACCACATTCAGACTGGCATCTTTGGATGGCAGTTCGAATTCATCGACCTTGATGATGTTATCAGCCTTAGACAAAGTTCCCGTACATGTGCCACTAGTATCGGAACAGGACAAAGTAGTTAGAGGCTGTTCTTCGCTAATGGTATGCTGGACTAGGGGATGACTAGGCCTCCAGGTAGTAGTTGACTGGTTACTTTCTTCTCGCTGAGAACTGCCTTTTAAATGTGAGTTTACTTTATTACCAATTCAAAAGAGAATGATTGCATGTCACAATGTTAGACTTACTTGTATAATCAAATTCGTGGGTTGTTGTTCGCTGTCGCTGCGACCTCGTCCGGTCGTGTATCTGGGCGTTCTGTTCATCGTAGACCGACGATGGTGACGTGATGATCCACCCACCGAAACAACGGAACGTTTCCTAAATAAAAAAGACTGAAAGTAAATGGGACAGACTTAGACAACTCGTTAGGCAACATACACAAAATTCCAAAGAAAATATCTTCAGCATATTTATCTAACGACATGCAACTTGAACTTGTTTAGACTTCTTACAAACCTTAAATGCTTCCCTGAATTTATTGCTCATAATGTTGTAGAGCAGTGGATTAATGCACGTCGATAGATAGTACATCACTCCAGAAATGTATGTCATCACGTTGTACAGTTTAATTAACATTGAGTCACGGTGGCTGTCCCCACCGCCACCGTAAACAGCAATTAATCTTTGCGCATGGAAAGGTGCCCAACAGAGGAAAAATGCAATTACCACCGCAACTATAAATAGAATAAAATACAAATATTGGTTCAATTCGACCTTGAGTAAACAAAATTGTGGAAAGTTCTTTCACAATTCAGCACCAACAAAGGGTTGGTCACTGGCAATATATACAGTCTGCGACAAAAATGAGTGCACAGTGACTCATTCAAACGGGACCCCAAAAAGAAAAAAATATATTGAATGCAGTTTTCTAAGGCAATTAGTTATGAACTGAAGATGATATCTCAAAAAGTATGGGCACGGCGGGTCATAGACAAGAAACGCAATAAAATTTAGATCACCGATTAATGGCCCTTCTTTGCTTGCAAACTCTTCAGATAGCTCAAATAACCAAACACAGCTGTTGGCATCGCTTCTAAACCATAGCGCCATCTGGCAGTAATGAGGAGAGAGAAACTAATTTGACAGGAGAGACGTTTTAAAGATTCATTCCAATTTTGAACACCAGAGCAAGGAGATTAAATTTGAAGCTTCTTCAAATTTTCTTTACGAATTTTACTTTGTTTGGTTAAAATTAAATAAATCGCTTTTGTACTGCTTAAATTATAAATTTTATTGTTTGAATTTGAAACCTACAAAAGTCTTCTCTTAGGAAATTATACATTTAACCATATTTTGATAAGTGCACACTACATTGACTACGTTAGATGCTACCTGAAAAATCCATACTAGGCAGATTTCCTGTGATGTTCGCTGTTCGGTTTGGGATTTTAGATGTTCGCTTCATTTTTTGGTTTATGACTGAGGCTGTGAATATAGTTTTTGAGATATATTGACATGTTGGTCCCCTGTAATTTAACGTATTGGGTCTATAACTTAACGTGCGGTTTTTTTTTCAAAATTTGAACGTTTATTCAAGAAAACATCTACAATAGTATTATTCCAAGTATTGCCCATCTTAAGCTACGACTTTTTTTCATCTTTCTGGCAATTTGTGGATCCCATCCCAAAAGTACAAGAATGAATCAAGCCAATTTTTGATATTCTGCTCTAATGTGAACCGTATTTCAGTGAGGGTGTTCTGCATTGAACAGAACAAATGACAGTTAGAAGGGGCAAAGTGTGGGCTATAAGGCGGGTGGGCTAAAACTTCCCATCCACTGTTTTTCAAATAGTTCTTAACCGGAATAGCAACGTGGGGCCGCGCGTTGTCTTGATGGAAAATTATTGCCTCGTGTCTGGTCGCATATTCCGGGCGTTTTTCGGCTACTGCTCTCTTCAAACGGATTAATTGCGTTCGGTAGCGTTGTCCATTGATGAGTTCACCCGGTTTTATCAGTTCATAATACTGCACACCCTTCTGATCCCACCAAATACAGAGCATTACCTTCGCGCGCCATGGATATTCCGCTTTGCGGTTGATTTGGCTGGTTGGCCAAGCCACTTTAAAATCGCGCAAACCACATTTGGCACGTTCGCTCAGCTAGCGCATGTTCGCCATAAACTCCCACCAAAATACGGTGACTTTCGGCAGCAGTTTTATTCATATGAAAGTAATGGAGAAGAACTCCCCGCAAAAATTCTTTTCCAGGCAAAAAGTTAAACATATTTGAGAGAAAAACGCTTCAAATGAATGACATATACTGAAATGACGTACAATGACAGTAGCTTTCCAATGCATGTTCCAATGGTATAATACAATTTACGCCATCTCTTAGCAAAAAAGTTATATACCCAATATTTCCTTAGAGTCCCGTTTGATATTATTTTTCGTTGCGAACGCAAGCACCTTTATGCAGTACACTCACTTTTGGCGGTGACTGTATATGCAAATACAATTTGGGCGAAGGACTATATGCTTTAATTCAAAATTTAAATGTACTCCGATTTGATACTTTGAACTGCAAACATCAGGATAGTCCATAATTAATGGGTAATTCAATCTCAAATTACAGGCGTCATTCCTTCTGAAAATAGTATCAAAGTCCGTACAAATCCGAGTTTGTATAGTTATTTATGAAAAACTAAAATATTACTCGTGTGATCATCTTAATTTTGCTCATCTTTCTTTGTTTGATATAATTTAGTGCCCTGAAGCAATTTAACTCACTCCCCAAACTCGACGAACATCTTGCACGCGATTCACAGCGTGATGCAATTGTAATTATGACTCACAGTAGACAGAATAAAGAACCAATCGAAGGCTATTGATGTGAACAATCAATTACCACCCACCGTACGCTGAATTAGACATGCAATTTCTCATTTGCCAAAAGCAATTTGGCGACCAATTCTGATGGCGCCACATACTTCTCCTTGCTTTATCAACGTCTCGAAAAATAGCCATGGATGCGGTTTAACACCAACAGTGACTGAACACCCTTTCAATTGGCTTTTAATTATTGCAATTTGTAAATAGAGAATGCGAATATTTTTCATTCACGTCCATGCCCCGTGACTCCTGTTGAGAACTTTACAGAATTTAAAGTTCAAGTTCAAGCAGTCGAACAAAACATGTGCTGTTCTTCTGACACTCCGGCTAAAGGTATCTTTGAGCGTCATACCGTGCAGAATATTATTGATAGCTCACTCGAAAGATTTAAGTGATTTGCGAAACCTTATATCTCACATACATACATTAATAAATCTTCAAGTGGATCAAGCACCTATAAGCTATAATGTTTCATTCCACCCTTAGACGAGAAAATAACGATGCGTTATTGTTGACAGTTGGGTAAGATAAATGTCATTAAGATAATTGACACTAGATGGGTTTACTTAACAGCCCATCAATCACCCTTGGCCTATGCACTATTGTATGGAGGAAGAAGTTTATTCCCTGGCAATCAAAGAAATATATGAAAATAAAAAAATAAAAATATAGTTCCTTAATTCACATGAAATAGTAATAAATTTTAACTGCATTCACATGATTCGCATCGTGTAAGAAATTAAGCCCTCGTAAATATGGATATTTTGCCATCAAGTTGAAATTTGTATTCGTTCATGGCATGGTAATAAGCACATACGTTATTGAGTGATTACGAAAGGGATTAAGCTGGATGTCAGATATAATGGACAGTAACAGCTACTCGAATGCAATTCATAATACGGAAAATGCTCCAAAAGTGCTTCCAATTGGGACTTGAAAACTTTGAACTGTCACTGTGAACGGACTCTACCAATAACCAAAATGTCAACGTCAATACATTCAGCGAAAACATGGGTTAGGTTCATAATTGCAACATTGTTGCCCCTGCACTGCACAAAATATTCTCTCAATACATTTATGAACGCGAATACTGCCGCAAGTCAGCATTGTCAAAAAAGTGTTCATAAATGCCACATAAGCGGACGACTCAAAAAGTGTTTGGTTGACATTTGTATTGATAAAATGAAAGTCGACATCATGTCTAAGAAGAGTATTATACTAGGTTTAATGTTTAACAAATACAATAAACTGACGAACTTTCAAAAATATTAAAGAAAGAAAGAAACAGTATCAAAATACGCAGCAAAAAGGGCCATGCTTTTAACTAAAAAGAATTGGAAGTGAAAACAAGTTCCAAATAACGGAAATTTCTTTTAAAAAAATAAGAGAATATCCGTATGATGTTCTTAGGAACCAGTCCACTTTTCGGTTTCCCTGCAATCCCGCAACAAAACAAAAATCACTGCCAATTTGATCGCAGTTTGACTGTCTCATTGCTTTTATAAACGCATTTGCCGACTGCTCTCATGTACAGTCACTGCAAATCTTGCAGGTCTGCCGCAGTGTGACGTTTCTGATTTCAGCCATGGTAGTGAAGTTCACGAATAAAGAAATCATCATAGCTTTGTTTTTATTGGCCAAATCACAAAGTCGTGTTCGCGCGGTCGGACATTGATAGGTATCGGTACGCGTTTTATCGAGTTTACGAGAATGTTGTGTTAAGCGGGGCTCCCTCACTTTTCAAATCACAAAGAAAGGCGGGCGTTTTATAAGTAAAATTGTCTATAAGCCATTTAACCCGAAAAGTGCAATTATTTTATATAATAACGAGTAAATAAAAGAATAAAATGATGGGCCTCGCTAATGCAACGTTGCCATAGAACGGAAACCGCGAGGTTTGCATGAACTTTTACTGGAACCTCAATACGCCGTTTGCACCGAGTTTGGGGTGTTTTCAAATGTCATTAGCTCTCAATTTATAAATGCCCGCCAAGACAACGCCAGAAAGAGATATAAAATGAGAAAATTAACCCTAAAATGAGCAAAATAAACTGAAGTTCACGCTGTAGGCTTGTTCGGTTCGACAACCCCTCACTGACGGATGAACTTGGGTTGGTTTTAACTAGATTTCAATGAAATCTAATAGTACGTCTACACACCGCAAACAAATTTAACATTTCGGGGAAAACATTTCTAAAATTTATGTTTGCGTTCCCCCTGTAACTTCAGCATTTCAAACTACAGCTAGTGTCAGAATGGATAACAGATATATTTTCCTGAAAGTGGCTGTCCCATTTTAGCTAGCAAATTAATTTACAGATGAATTTACTTTTAACTTTTACTGGAACCTCAATACGCCGTTTGCACCGAGTTTGGGGTGTTTTCAAATGTCATTAGCTCTCAATTTATAAATGCCCGCCAAGACAACGCCAGAAAGAGATATAAAATGAGAAAATTAACCCTAAAATGAGCAAAATAAACTGAAGTTCACGCTGTAGGCTTGTTCGGTTCGACAACCCCTCACTGACGGATGAACTTGGGTTGGTTTTAACTAGATTTCAATGAAATCTAATAGTACGTCTACACACCGCAAACAAATTTAACATTTCGGGGAAAACATTTCTAAAATTTAAGTTTGCGTTCCCCCTGTAACTTCAGCATTTCAAACTACAGCTAGTGTCAGAATGGATAACAGATATATTTTCCTGAAAGTGGCTGTCCCATTTTAGCTAGCAAATTAATTTACAGATGAATTTAAGTGATAATTCAGACACATTAAATATATTTCTGAATCAATATATTGTAATTATCCCTTAAGATGATTGATTGTTTTGTTGGCAGCTGTTTTTTGTTTATGTCAGAAGGCTGCAAAGTCATTAAATGACGTGCTGAATCTGTACAGAGGATTGTTTGATTTGACGAACTTACAAGTGCAACGACGAAATTCAACATTTCCAAATGCAGGAAAATGTATGGCGAAATTCTGAGCATTTGCGCTGGAATGCTGAAACTAGCCTTAATGATGGATTTGTGTGCGGTATAAACGTACCAGAATCTAGTTTCTAATATATGTCAAAAACAACTCGATTTGGAGAAATTTCATAAAATCTCTCGATTTCTTTCGGTGGAATAAGGTGGGATAACATAAGACCACACTGCGGCGAATTTTACGAAGAAATCTTGGCCTGCATCCGTAAAGAACTAAAATCGATCGATCAGGACGTACATTAAAGGACTGGCTCTTGCAATGTTGGAAGGGGATAAATAATTTCACCAGAAAATCATCTTCAGTGTTGAAAAACGCATTTTGCTCAAAGACTTCGTCAACAAAATATGTGTTATGCGTCAAGTGATAACCCTCACGTGCTTGAAGAAACACCACTGCACCTACCAACAATAACTGTTTGGTGTGGCCTTCATGCCGAGAATGTGCCATTGGGCCGGGTTTTTTTTTTTTGTGTTGATGAAAATTACCCTCACGTGACAGTCGATGGAGATCGCTACAGCGATATGTTGTCACGTTATTTCTTTGGTCACTTGCATGGACTAGACATTAAAATATGTGATTTCAACAAGACTGTGCCACAATTAACACAGCGGCTTATTGGCAACAACTATTTTTCTACTAAATACCGAGAAATGGTCATATCGATTGGATCGTGTAATTTAAAACAAAGACCTTTTAAAGGTCTACATGTCATTTGGTCATTGGTCTACACCAACAAGTCGGCGTTGTTAGAGGAGCTCTAAGTGGTGCTATGGAAAACGCGCTCAAAAGTTTGCCCGATTGTCTATATCGTGCGAAATGCTGGACATTTGATTTTGCATATGTACTTCATACATTCATTGTCCATAGGCGACTGGATGGTGGAGATGGTTAAGTGCCTGCCCTGGCGGTTCGAATCCCGGTGAAAGCAAAGTTAAGACGCTTTTATCTGGTTTATCTGGTCCAGTCACCATTTGCCGTTGGGATCAAATTAAAGGCACTATCAGAGCAGTGGCGGATAGATGGCAGTAGTCTGACTGTGGGCGTAGGACTAACATGGTCTAAGTATGCTGGTGAATTCACTAGCAGCCCCTTCCCTACCCTACCCACATGGTTCATGAAAATATCTATAAAATGTATTTAGTACATAATATAACAACAATCACAAGAACTGATTATTGCTATCGTTGTATGTATTTAACTTTGTTTGCCCTTTTTTGGCACACCCTGTAGTACTTGAACAATTACTTATTTATAAAATACTCCCCATCCCATCCATTCATACTTACCTAACATTTTTAAGACCCTCTTGGTTCCCTGTTGATTCTTACTCCGAACGCAGTTTCCATTGTCCGATCGGTACAGAATATTCCCATTCGCCTTCAACGAGTTAGCTTGGTGAAGTTTCAATCCAATCAGTAGATACAACACCAATATGATTGTCATTGGAGCAAAGAAAAATATAAACGTCGACAGCTGAAAGGAGTACTCGACGATAATCCTGACCACAATACACTTTTTCACACCGAAGAAGCTATTCACGCCGAACTGTGCCGCCTGCGGCAGGGCAGTCAACAGCGACAACAGCCATATTGCAAGAATAATTTTTGTGGCGCGATTCAATTTGGACATGGCATGTGCCAGAAACGGATGGCAAATGGCCACATATCGTTCAACCGTGAATGCAGTTATTGTTAGCACAGTTGCATTGGCTGAGGTCTCAGCTAGTACGCCGCGACCCACACAGAATACCTCGCCGAACACGTACGGCCATTTCGACCAAATGAAGTAGACTTCTTGCGGAACACCGGATATCAGGAGCAGAAAATCGGATATAGCCAAACTGAAGAGGTAGTAGTTGGTGGCCGTATGCATTGATCGGTGTTTCTTAATCACTATACATGTGCTTATGTTACCCACAACTCCGGTCACGAATATCAACGAATAGATTATCGTGATCGGTATCACAACATTGAGCGAGTCCCTAGATGGACCAAAAATTTCGGTTATATTGGGCACTTCCGTCGACGCATTGATCATCTCCAAGAATTGGCTAAATGACTCATTCGCATGTCCATATGAGTTAAATAGAGCTTCTAAGTCCCACGTTGTGTTTCCAGCTTCGTCCATTTGATTCTGAAAAGATCCAAAGGGATTATTTAGAAATAGTTTTAAATGTGTTTGTGTGGATATTTAATCAACAAACAAAGCTTAGTTTTTATTTGATGGTCTTGTAAACATATGATGTTACGATTGATTACGATTTGTTTTGTAATTTTAGTCTTAGGGCGGTAAAGTCCGGGGTGGACCACTCAACATGCCTCTGAAACCGGCCCGATCTCTTGCCAGCTGTCTCCAGTTTCGCACACCAAGCCGACTGAGGTCCCCCTCGACTTGTGTGCGCTACCTTGTACGCAGGCGCCCTGTGCTGTCCCGCAGGCTCAGAGTCGAAGATTCTTCGGGCGTAACCAGGCGAGTTTTTGGACTTTTTGGCCAACCACCTTGTTGATAGGGAGAGGAGGTACTTTAAGTTCACTTTTCAGACTTTTGGGAGTGTTCTAAGTTCCCATAAGAAAGTGGATTCCTTCCCACCTTTCATTAGAACGAAGTCCACTTTACTAAAGGATATACCTAGTTGGTTGACAAATCTAAGAGCCCATCAAAAGCCTCGCAATTTAGGCTAAATGAGTGGTACTGCAAGTTAACATCATCTATCGGCAGCACACTAAGGAGCACAAGTGTCACCCCGCTAAAAAAAAAAATTATAAACATTCAAATCAATTAACTAACACCGATTTTCCATAACGCATCGCTTAGAAGTGTATAAACATCCAAATTTAATATTAACCAATAGGGGCACTTAGTGACGCTCGACTTATGTGACGCTTGCCTTTGGATTAAGATTTTTGAAAGGAGAATCGGCAGTTCGATTTTGCACTCGAAGACGATTAATTTAATTTGCAACACAGGAGTTACTGCAGCAGACCAATGTGGGTTTTGGGGAAGCTTAGAGAGAAAAGGTTTGGTGGACAATTTTAAAATAGAAGTGTAATACGTTCCTATTCCAAATTGTTTGTACGCTTTTCTTGGTAGTTCCAATATTTCTATAATAATATTATCATCTGAATCCGAAGAAGTCAAGCAAAATATCCTATAATGAGTGTAATACGTTCCTGTCACAGATTGATCGTTTCGTAAGACACCATCTTCAGTCTCCACAGGACAGGTGACAATGATTGTAAACCCATCTCCTTAGCAAATAAAGTTTAAAAAAAAATCTAGTCGACTAAAAATAAGTTAATTTGTACCCTCTTCAAGCGAATAATAAAAGAGAAGGAAAGTTACGGTGTTTAAAAAAAAGTGGATAATGGCTATGAAAAATTCAACAAAAATACCGAAAATAGTTTATTTCTCTTCTTTTTTTTTTAATCTTGTCAGCTGTTTCTTTAACCTGCGTTGAAAACAAAAATAGAACAAATTATTTACGTTCCAATAAAGTCGGTACAGGTGGATTGGGTTCATATTCTCCATAGGAGTACTACATGGTGTGACCTAAGTCTACTACATTATTGACACGCTCACTCCAGCAAATCTCTTCAAGTACAAGCTATAAAATACCCGCATCGTGCACTTAAAAGCCACGAAATTGTGTCAATAATTACGGATTACATTTTAACCAGAACTGCTAATTTCACATTCCTTCATAGGAAGGGAGCGACACACACACACATAAATGCCGAATAATGCTATACTGCATGTAAATGATTGCTGCTGCTTAAGCGGTATAATTTCGGTCAAATCCTCAAGTCTGAAGACGGACCCAAATGCCAGACCGACCAGTCATTACAAATTTGATATTCACAGCCTTAAGTATATCCGTATAAACCAATTACGCTGCCAAGGACAAAACGGCAATAAAAGCATTTCCGCCATTCGGCATAACTGCCCACAAATAAATTTCCTCCTAATCGCATTTTCATTTCAGCTACCCCATAATTAAATTTTTAACAAAAGTGTTTAACTGTGTCCCAGGACTTTGTCAACGCACACAATCAATGAAAATGTCTTAACCTCGGTTAAGAGCTAAGTCTCGGCTAGCTGATGCCTAATATATCTTCAAGGTTTCGTCGCGGATATAAAATGTATTTATCTTTAATTAAAGTTAACCCGTCTATTCTCGTAACTCAAGTTTACCGAACACTGCTGCATGTAAGTACACTTTGTGTTTTGAAAACAATGTAAGCCGATATGTTTTCTCATCAAACAGCAGGTCGACGTGGGTTGAATGTGCAGACATGGGACCACATTAATCACGATTGAAACATCCTTTGTCCTCAAATAGTGTCCATTCTTCAGTGACATTAAAAATAGATTTAAAGCACGTCCAATATATCTACAGATTGATCCACATTCAAGTAGGTACACACTGTTCCCCTTGCAGGAGGAATCAAAGGATCTATATGGGAGCTAAAGCACTTCACAGTGAAGGAAAACAATAATTTCAAATAATTACAAATTTAGTTGGAAAATAATTACAGTAGCGTCGGTGCCGGGGGCAGGCATTTGATAATCTTCTAGTGAAGATAAGGAGTACACGAACCATGATGTTTGCCTCGAGCCGCTTTTCCATTGATAAACAGAAAGAACACATCGTGGGTACATGCACGACACAGAATAAAGTGTATTTATTACACGTTTCATGGGAATCCGTGGAAGAAGTATGTGAACACTGACAATTTGATGATTATCTGATGGGAAAATAAATTGGTAAATCGACTCTTTGTGTGTAGTAGCGTCTGCTTGCGGTTCAAATGGTTGTGAATCAACAAGTGATGAGAATCATAGCCTTGAAATACACAAACTTGATTTGAAAATGTAAACAAGAAAACATTTGTTTACATTCCGAAGTTGAGAGAGTACAATAATTGAAGAGTATGTTTTTACTTTAAAGTTCAGACGACATTCCATCATTTGATCTCGTTACCGTCAAGACTGATTCACTTTGAGAGTTTTTCAAACAACGAACAGCTTAAGGTACATGTATATCTAAACAATTTTATGTTTTTCGAATAATAAACCATCGTAAGTATCACAGAGTTTAGTGTAAGTCTTTGAAATCTTATCAAGATTCTAGACTGTTTGTAAAATATCGACAGTAGGCACTTCAGAATGTAGGAGGGAATATTCTCGGACAATGACAACGGCCCCATTAAAAGCTGAAATCGTTAAAGCATCATTCTCCATCGGCTTTCGCAAAAAAAAATGCGTTAAAAACATAACTACCCAGACGAAATGTACAAGAGAAAGCAAAAAGTAAAAGAATAACTTCGTATAATCCCCTTCAAATATTTAAATACAAAGGAATTAATTTGCCGAATGTAAGTCGACCCACTGTCGATGTCGATCTATGAAGATTTTGAATGTCCTCCAAGCGAACAAGGGTTGCTGCATTTGCAAGAAACACAACAAGAAACGAACCGTAAATGCAGAACAAATACAATTCGTTTTGATTTGATAGACATTAGGCGCTTGAATAATTTTCAATACCCAATGCCCCTTCCTGCCAATGTTTAAATGTTTATTTAAAATCATCATCGTTGCTTACCGCATTCAATGGTAACCGTGAATGTAATTCGATTCACTGAAACTTGTGTTATTCCCATAAATATTACTCTTATTGGAAATCAATCAAATACAATGCGCCCAGCATGGGTAAATTATTCACAACTCGTTAAGATAATTACGCATAATTTACATTGCTTCAACGTCTGCTTCAGGGAATTGCTGATATGTGTGTACGCACGAGATGTCGAATGGTATCGTTGGAAGCATGAAATATGAAAAATTAATTCTCATGAGAAGCAGGCATCCCAAGAGTCGATCAAATGCGTTTGATAAAATGTATGGGTGGACATGGTTTTGATTAAATTCATATATTCGATTTTGTTTATTTATTTCATGTCTTTGACCACATTACTCTTTGAGTGTTTGGAATTATTTATAAATACTTTATGGAAGTTATAATGAGTGATCTGTTGAAAAACAGTTTCGATAATGCAGCGCAATTGTTTCAAATATGGGTCTTCCACATGGGACTTGATAGTTTTGAACAGTCACTGGGAACGCACCCTTACACCAATAACCAAACTTTTTCAATAGTTTTGAGAGTTTGATCAATATTTTCAGCAATGTGAAGTTCTCATGAGGTGAAGGAACCATAGCGGCCGTCGTACAATGAGGCCCTCTATATGCAAAGACGGAATTAAAAAAAAGCATGGTTTTCAGTTTTCCCTTATATTACACTCTAGAACATTGGATGATCACTAAACTCGTTTGCACGACCCCCACTCCAAGACATCTGTTAAAAGTGAGAGTACTTCGCGTATTTTTTTATTCGGGGAACGTTTTTGAAATATATTTCTGAATACGAAAAGGTTTTTAAGGTGTTTTGTTAAATATTTTAATTGGAACTTTGGGAATGTATAAGGATCTGGTTTATTTTTATTTAAAAAAGGGGAATATATCTGAAAAGAAAAAAAAAAACATTTTTTAATGTCTTTCTTTACAATGTAAACTAAAAATAGGCCTCTACATCGCAAAATTTCTTTTCGATATAAGTGTCATTTTCCTTTCATATTTATTTTATGGCTGGTTCAGAGAATGGTTATGTCTAGCGGAAGGATGCATTTTGAATTTTAATTTTAACGCTGACTCAATGGCTAGAAGCGAAGCTCTTCTATACGAAGTTATATCTGCGGTGGATGAAAAGTACAGAGCGGAATATATATCTGAAGCTTCCGGTTCCTTATACTGAACAACATATAGCAGGCTTAACCATAATCTGGCAGAAAAAAAATACTTCCACGATTCGTGCAAGGTAAACGAAAAAACGAATTACTTAACCTGAACTTCATACCACATAGGCCCGATTTAGTAGTACTGCAACCTAGCCCAAAGGGAGGACATTATTCACTTCATGAGAAGGTGTCCAACTCTCAAAGAGACTAGGAGGAGTACTCTTGGAAGTAAATGTTTATTGGAAGAACAAGTTCTAACTATGTTGAACGAGACGACACATCCATCTCGTTCAAGCTTGAAAAAATAAAAAATATTTCTAATCTAATCTATAAAACCTTATGGCTCGAAATATAACCTAAAAAATTAACTTTATAAATAGAAAGCTTAGATTTCCGATTTATAAACTGGTATACGATTTTAATAGTCTTATTTGCCTTTTTGGCAATGAATTGTATATATGGACCAAACGCAACATTTTTTTACCTACGAGTAGACTGGCCCCGCGATATTTTACTGAATTGGTCCATTCAATATGAGTCCCGTTCAAGCAAGCTTTTTCCTTTTATATTGAAAAAGATAGCTTGAGTTTTCCTAGCATTTATTCTTACTATCCACTTGTTAAAATAATTAATAAGAATGTTTAGTTTCCTTTCGTCTTTCTTCGAATTGTTACCGATCTTAGTTTGATATACGTACGTACGTTTGTCCTTTTATATCTCGATTTTGGCAACACGAAATTTTATGATTATTTTTTGCTGGAAAGGTATCCTTTTGTAGCCAGTTTCTACAAACAAAAATAATACCTTTCGAAAGAAATATCGAAATCGGCATCGCAAGACTGGATGTATACCAAATACACGGCCAACGAAGTGAGTGAACGGAGAGCAAACAACAAAGTGTCTCTGCTTGTGCAAGTTAAAGACGAATATGTTGACATCGAGTATCAACGACACTTACAAGCATCCGGTCCATTTCAAAATAATGTGTTTACGCAAGCTATAAAACCACCTATCGATCAGTGACCAATAGCTCAGAAACCATAAATCTCCAGCCAATAAACAAACATTTGCTCGCACGACATCCGCCAGCATCAGACGATCCACTTCATCGGAACCAACCGAGAAATCGCCGATGCAGCAATTAAACAACCGAAGCACCTTACGATTAAGATCATGGTAATCTCTCAGTTGACGAACAACAGTCACAATATTTGTGAAAAATTTTGTTCAGACATTTAAAGCGCATTATGTCCGTTAACATTAGTTCAAAATGGTCTTTGTCCAGAAATGTTGGCAATGGCAGGGAAAATGTAAGGCCGACAGAAACCGATGTTCCCATTGAAGAAGACTACAGTCGGTCTCTGGAAGTTGTGTACAACAAGCATTCGATAGAAAAATGTGTAAATATTTTAAAAGAATATTACACCTTTTAACTAAACTGCATTTATTTTAGGGGAACCGCCCCTTGGTTCAAGTTCGAATGATTTTTTTTTTTCGACTCAATGAAGTTGTTCAATATAATGAAAGAGTCTACAAAGGCAACAATGAGTAGGTAATTATTTAAAATTGCAAATAAACGAACGCAACAAATATGTATCCGTATTAAATCACACCATATTATTCACATGTCAACTTCAACATTTAGATCGCAATGTAACCCGATTCAAGCAAAGAAACGAATAATGGATTCAGAAATCAATAGGTTTTAAGCAGTATAAAATTACATAGAAGAAACGAGGGCTCACGGAAAAAGTGTTTAACAAAAGGTGAAATAAAACTCTTCGATTATATGACTCTCGATTTTATGAAGTGACGTACGGTATCGGATTGGGTTCGAGACATTTTGAAAGAAGATGGATAAGTTCATCGCTATGTCATCAATCAATCAGTG
The DNA here is from genome assembly GCA_905231855.2 of Eristalis tenax. Taxonomy (NCBI): domain Eukaryota; kingdom Metazoa; phylum Arthropoda; class Insecta; order Diptera; family Syrphidae; genus Eristalis; species Eristalis tenax. Next base: position 3,346,994 of record HG993124.1, read on the forward strand.
ATGAGGCGCATTTTTGGCTAAATTTCTTCGTCAACAAACATACATTGGATTCGTTATAGGTCAGAAAAAAAAAACACCCATGTGCTTCAAGAAACACCAGATCATCTACAAAACAACAACAGTTTGGTGGGTTTTTCAAGTCGGTGGGGGTCATTGGGCCGTTTTTTTTTTCCTTTGATAAAGCGACAATGTTACTTCTTTGGTCCATTCCATGGTCTAGACATTAAAGATATGTAGTTTCAAGAAGACGTTAATACCAGCCACACAGCACAGGTTACATCAAGAAATGGTCGCATACACGTGACCTGACTTTAAGCATTGGTATACGTCAACCAGCTGGCGTCGTTGACACGTCGAGACAACATTGACCTAAGATAGAAGCCCGATATGTTGCCTTCAAAAATTGGGTACATATGTAGCTTGAAATGAAGTTTATGGACGTCAAACCCAAACGCAAGAAAATATGGCTAGACCCAGGCTGGCCAATAGAGGATAGTCGATTGAACCTAAATCGATGTAACTGACTAACTACTTGAGTACAGCTTATGTTTACTGTAGTTTTGTTTCCGTCCAGGGAATGAATTATTTTTTTTGTGTGAATGAATTATTTTTTTTGTGTTTTACATTATTTTACGGATGAGTTGTCTTTGCTGAGAGAATTTGCTTCAAGGAGTCTAAGCTCGTTACAGTGAACAATCTCGTGTCAGTGAACAGGCGTCTACGAGCATCTACTGTATATATCTGTGCAAGGTTTTAATGCATGTAACAATTAATAATGTGTGTCAGATGTTACCAATCAGTAGGATTCTATCACCTATCTCGACACCCATTTATAGCTGTCAAAAATGTCAGTCTAAGTTCAAAAAAATTCACCAATTCTCCTTAATAAAAGCATAATTACTGTTTAGAAATGAAATGCGCGGCCATTCTATTTCTTTCTGTGTTTAACAGGCACACAACTAACTTGTCGAACAGAGGGCTGTGTCTGCTTACTCCTCTTGTTGCAACTGCATTTAGCTTATTCCACTTAAATAATAAAGCTTCTTTTAAAATTTCCATATTGCTGGTATAGTGGGCACGAAACTTCACTCGAGTGCTTCCGACACACGCTCTTTGGGAGATCTATGCTCTGTTGTGGGGGCAGGTTGACTGTACTATATAACAGCCAAATACGCCCATTTTGTGCCGCACTATTGGGGTAATTATCGTGCTGGAAATAATAATCGATGGATAACTACACCATTTCAGCACTTGCTTTTAAATTTCGTTTAAGAATATCAATGTACACGAACTGGTTCATAATTCCTTCGATTAGTTCCATTTTTCCGACCCCTTGATGACGTCGTGGAGACCCACAGCATAACACTTCCACCACCGTTATTTACTGTTTCGATAAAATTGTTTGTATTATTTTTTCAAGACACAGCACTGGCCAAAGGTGTAGAGGGAGAAAGTGATGTGCTGGTTTTGTAACCTCCTCCCTCAAACTGTTGTCAGACTCAAAAACGCTTTATGTTGATTCGGAATCGGAGAGAATAACATTACACTCAAAGTCTGGCGACTTCTTAATATGCACCTTTGAGAACGCGACCTGTTTCTCGATTGGACTTGTTAACTAACAGTTATTTCCTGGATACCCATGACCTGGTCCCCTTTAGAACTATTGTTCTCCTTACTATTTCGGTATTATTACATTTTTTATGTTGAGCGCTCATCTTATTGGCCATTATAAATGGTCTTTTGACCACCAATCGCTCGATGACATGATCATCTTTTGAAGTGGCCTTCGATGGTCGGCCTATCTTGGCTTTGATTCTACCTGTCCGTCATACCTATAGCAATTTATCGTTCCTCAACAATGTCAATGCCCGAATATACAAGCAATCTATACGATGAAACTAACTACCGTTGCAGTAACAGTGTTTAATGAAGGAGTACTTTCGCCTGTACGCAAACTTTTGTGGAGTTAATTTTGCAACTTCTTTTGATTTTTTTTTTTTTTTTTTAAGGAATAGCATTTCTTTTGTTCAAAACTCAAAACTGTTTTATTGTAATTTACCTTTAAAGCTAGTTTTAACATATATTCTGTGAACGACAGCTCCTTTTCCAAATTTTATGATTGTACGCAAACTTTCGCGGAGCACTGTAAGTTCTTAGTACTTACAATTCGTTTATGTCTAAATTTTCATCATTGTACGCAAACTTTTGCCGAGCACCGTATATAATTTTAACCCTAACGCCATATAAAATTGGGTGCATATACATTTTGATATTTTGGATCTTGAAATAGCAATAAGTCAATTTCGTCTTAAGTCGACTTTAGTGGTTATGTTTTGTGGCCACATAACTACCAATCATAAATGGTTAGAAGGCAACACAACACTTAATTTCTACAAATACTCGGTCTGCTTAGACTTTGCAGACCTTCACTCAGGACGCTCATCGGCAGCATAACCGGACGCTGCGAAATTGGCAATTGGCAAATGGGTGTATAGGACGCCCATCCTTCTGGGAAACTGCATGGATGAATAGGTAGACTAGACTAGACTAGCACAGGGACAAGTCGTAGATACTTACACCTAGTGGCCTACTATTTCAATAATCTCAACGAGCTAATGCGTCAGCATTACTCAGCTAAGTCGCTTCGTTATAAGCACCAACTGCTCAATGTTTGTTGAAACCAATCAATTGGCCTTAGTGCGACGGCCTTCTGCAGTCAGCCACTCCTACCTAACCTAACTTGCTCCAAACTACTGCACAAACTAACCGAAAACTTACTCATTTTCACTGAATTCAAATGGATTGCTAGTATCTCTTAGACACATTCTTTTGACACCACTAGACGCGTACTCAACATCAATCAAAAATTAACTTGTTTTACAAATATCTTAAACTTGAAAAAATAACGAATTGATATTTCACTTTTTAGTTCACAAATGTCCAGAAATGAAGTGTTATAGAGATAGCTAACTTCTTGCCCCTTACAATTGTTGACAACTATTTTTTATATTGTTTTCTAAAGCCAAGTTGACCAACCAGAGAACGATATTCACGGTATTTCATGAGTAACTGTCAAACAGCCTCTCAAATTCGTCGATAGGCTAGGGGCAATCAGCTGTGAAGTTGGCCATCTCTATAATCCTTAATTTCTGTACATTTCACATTGAAATTCGTTTCGAGTTCCATGTTGCTAGAAGATATTTGTTTCGAGTTGATTGACAATGAACAGTCCAGTTTGATCAACTGTACTGTTTGAAGTAATGTGCTGGAACCCCAGCTCATCAGAGATGCGGCTGATACCGAATGACAGCAATAAAAGTGCGGATAATATTGTATTCAAGTAAACTGCTAAAATGTTACAGTGCAAAACAAATGCTATATATCGATTTAAAAAATGTTTCCGACACTTACTACCCGCTGCATGGGTACAGAGTTAAATAGGAATACTTGTGCACTAAACAAAAATAAAATCAACAACGCTTAGTGGATCTTGTTTTACCAAATTTAGAAAATGTTTTTAGAATTTTTCTAAATGTGAAAATCACTGACTGGCTTTTGTCTCCAGTTCCACTCACTCACTGAAACTGAATTCTGAGATAATCACACCTAGCAAGACCGTAAGTCCTTTAACAAGTAAGTGCTTGTTTTTTATTCACATGCAAAAATGAATTTAATTTATCTACAACCATAAATTACAAAAGTTATTGTTTGCCAATGAAAAAACGAAAACTGATCCCAGTGCAAAATATCGATGATAGTTACTATGTAAAGCTTTTAACAAAACACTTCAATCTGGATTAAGTTATCGTAGCCCTTCTTCAATAAACTGCAATAAATTGTTCCTAAAGATAAACTGAATATACTCGCGATGGGGGCGGACTTTCAATGGAGTAGGACTTTGTCAATAATTTACAACAGATACAAGTGCATCACAACAAAGCGGTATAAAATGTTTATCAGTGCACTAGGATGTACGTGCACATTAGCACTTGAATCTGAGATTAAACTTTGAATGGTACTTTTCCATCTCACGATGAATAACGTCATTTACATCTTTTTTTTATTTAGTAGATACAGTAAAGACTCGAAGAAGTTAAGTAGGTTTCAGTCTCCATGGGTGACTCTAAAAATTTAATTTTTGTCTTAACTTTTTCACGCAATTTTTGTTTTTAGCTTATTTTTTCTTTTTCGCTATTTATTATACACTTACACAGTGATTACAGTTGCAAGTATCGGACAACAGTTATTGTTTTGCTTTACATAACGCTTTACATTTATTTAAGGAAATGATAGCCAAATGTTTCCGTAGAGCAAATTTCAGGCATATGCTGATGATATAGTCATTCTAGCCAGGGGCAGAATGGAGGAGACCCTGGGCTCGATACCATCGAATGGGGACTAAACATTACTAAAGAGTGGTGCCTGTCAGCTGGGCTAAATCTAAATCCGGAAAAACCCACCAGAGTACCTTTGACATGAAAACACAAACTGAAACGACTAAAACAAAGTCAAAGTCTGTCACAGGCACAATACTGGCTCCAGTAAAAGAGGTAAAATATCTAGGAGTCATCAGCAAAGAGCAAACCCATCTGGAAAAGACACACAGACGAGATCACCAGGAAGGCGACGCGTGCTTTAATGATTTGTAGAAGTCTAGTGGACAATTCCTGGGGTTGCAGTCCAAGCGGATGGATGTACATAGCTATTGTTAGACATGCAGTGCAATGGCATGGTCCAAAAGAACCAACCTGACAGGGAGACACTCACAAAAATGCAAAAGTTGGCATGCCTCTGTATTACAGGGGCTGTGAGAACTTGCCCAACTGCCGCCATGGAGGTGCCATTGGAGCTGGATGTGCTGGTGGTTGCAGAATGTGCAAATGAAACAATCAAGAGAATGGCAACAGAAGATATAGAGAAAGACAGGTGCATTACTGGGATACAATAGGATGCGCTTGTCAAAAAACGACCCACCTGACCATTCCGAAGGATGACGCGATTAGGAAATTCAATTACCAAAAGGAGCTTACCATTAAGCTCAGCACCAAAAAAGCCTGGAGCAATGAATCCATAGTCCACAGACTGAGCAGCAATACGGTCAGATAGTATACAGATGGATCAAGAACTGATGAAGGAACATGGGCAGGACTATTTGGACCTCGGACAAAGTACTACTAACCAATGGGCCAAAGCACCAGTATCTTTTAAGCTTATGTCTATGTCATAGACAGATGCACTCAGATCAATCTTGACAGGCACTATACCAACTGCGACACAGCAATAATGTCGGGCAGACGTGCCGCTATCCTGGCACTATACTCGTATATCATCAAATCCAATCATGTGTGGGAATGTCTACAGAAGCTTAAGGGGCTGAGCAAGAGTAACAGAGTACAACTCTGGTGGATACTTGGTCACACAGGTATAGAAGGCAATGAAATGGTCGACTCCCTCGCTAGGAATGAAGCATCGGAACAATGTATAGGATGTAGGAGATCACGTCCCCAGGGAAGAGTTCAGAGAAAGAAGGAACCGTGCAGATACCTGAAACATCGCTCACGGCACTAGGCAGGCCAAGAAACTCTTGGGTCAACATGACCGGAAGAGGTTTGAGGCATATATCAGAATGAGCAACCTCGGTATCGTAACAGGCTTTCCAACGGGGCACTGTAGACTCAGGGAGCACAAAAAGAGAACAAAAATATAATAAAAAAAATAACAGTAAGGTTACAAAGATGAAGAATATATAAACAATAGGAGCATGTAGAGCAGACAATCATGACGGGATTATGTTAAGCAACTCATTCATTAATGAAAGAATAGACATGTTAAAATCAATACAGTTGAAATTGGCATTATAGACTATCATTAGGTCAGTTATTGAAGACGAGCGGCCGTAGTTAGTGCGCGAGTGTTAGTTATGTTAGTTAAGACTAGACTATTTCGTAATATAAGTTTAATACAATTTCGTACATGTTTCAAGTCTATTTGCGTTTTGGTCGTCATTGACCGTCTACCAGATTGACATTTTATGCTCCTTTATGTAAGGAATACTAAACAATATACCTATAACAAACTATTTGTATGAATAATTTTACATAAAGGGTGATTTTTTAAGCTATTATCTTTTTGGCAATACTGGTTTAAACAGCTGACGCACGTTTCGTGTTTGGTTTCTCTGTCAAACATCTTCAGTTTGGTCTATAATTTAACCATGAATCGTCTTAAAAACGAACAACGCTTGCAAATTATTGAATTTTATTATCAAAATGCGTACTCTGTTAAGAAAGTTCGTCGCGCGCTTCTTCCATTTTATGGTCAGTTATGGTCCGGCTCAATGGGTACGTAAATAAGCAGAATTGTCGATTTTGGAGTGAATATCAGCCAGAAGGATTGCAAGAGCTACCAACGCATCCAGAAAAAGTCCCAGTTTGGTGCGGTTTATGGGCTGGTGGCATCATTGGACCGTACTTCTTCAAAGATGATGCGAATCGTAACGTAACTGTGAATGGTGAGCGCTACCGTGAGATGATATCCAACTTTTGTTTGCCCAAAATGCAAGAGCTTGACTTGCATTTGGTATGACATGTGGTTTCAACAAGCCGGTGCCACATGCCACACAGCACACGCAACAATGGACTTATTGAGAGGCGAGTTCGGTGAACATTTTATTTCACGTTCGGGACCGGTCAATTGGCCGCCTAGATCGTGCGATTTAACGCCTTTAGACTATTGTTTGTGGGGCTATGTTAAAACTCATGTCTATACAGACAAGCCCGCTTCAATTGACGCATTTGCAAGACAACATTGAAGCATTTATTCGTGAGATACCGGCCGAAATGTTGGAAAGAGTATGCCAAAATTGGACTAAGCGGATGGACCATTTGAGGCGCAGTCAAGGTCAACATTTGCACGAAATAATCTTCAAACATTAAATTATATGGACCGTACTATCGATTCTTCATAAAGATTTCATGCATTTTTCTAAATTTTATGTGTTTTTTTTTTGAAAAACTTTCCTATAGCTACTAAAAAATCACCCTTTAGTTTTCAGAAACTCTCTTCTACAATGATTTTTCTGTACGCAAGCGCTTTCACAGAGTAATTGTATAACGCATTCCAACCATGACTTCCACTTAAGATACTTAGTGCTTTCTTCATATCCAGGGTACGTTCGACAGAAAAATTCATTTTATGAAGTAGCGAAGAAATCCTCCTACCTCCGCAGAAGGGTGCAAACCTCACACTTATAAAAGAATCGACTTCGTTGCTATATTAAATATTTTATGTTTTGAGACTTGAGAAAACATTTTGTTCCAAATACAGCGATTCCATATTGTGGATAACGCTCGTTACGCTTCTGGAAGTTTTGCATCCCTCGGATCATATCTGTAAGGAAGACGATGTCATCTGCATACATAAGTGCAGGGATCTTATGACTTTACTCAATTGCCCTTCTCACAAAATCTGGCATATCATTGACATAAATATTAAAGAGGAGAGCACTTAAAGTACATCCTTGCTTTACTCCCATTGAAGTTGTAAACTCTTCAGATATATATTCGCCGTCCCAGACATAAGATATGTTGTGATTGTATATTGCTCTTAGAATGTTGATGACTGTGGAGGAAATTCCTTTTGTGCCGAGTTTGAAGAATAGTGTCTCGCGTGGTATTGAGTCAAATGCAGCACTGAAATCGACGAAAAAAGCGTACATTTTTTTGTGTTGTGTTTTGTGCATGTTCTCTATACTAGTGAGTGAAAAACTGTGGTCTATGGTTGAATAAGACCTTCGAAAGCCTGCTTGGAATTCTGTCAGCATTTTCTTACTAGATACCCATTGAGCGTGCCTTTTGTACAAAATAATTGCGAAAAGCTTAGTCGACGTATTTAAGAAGGATATACCTCTGTAATTCTTTGGCTCATTATAGTCTCATTTTTTGTGTAAAGGGAAGCTAATTGACTTCTTAAAACTATTAGTCACATCCGCTGTTTCAAAGATTTTATTGAATTCCGGCGTAAAAGCGCGGCGCCAAAAGAAATTCGTTTGTACAATTTTTATAAAATTCGAATGTTATGCGGTCGTCTACGGACTGAATTCCTTCCTGAAGCGTAATGGGTGCACCTAGAAAAGCATCTTCGATGACCGGTTACGCGGAAAGATGGGCTGGCGAGGTTTGGATTGCATTAAGAGGCTTGCTGAAGTACTCTTTCAACTGAGTTGCATTAAGTTTAAGCACTCAGTATAAAACCAACTTGATGTACTGTATATGTAGCATGGAAAGTATTGGTGATGAAACACGAAGAAATCATTGGAAAATAAGACCACGGAAAACACATCTAATGCCGTTGCCAGCATCATCGACCCCACTAGGGATACGGAACAAATAACTTTATTTAATGCGACAAAAAATTCCAGAGATGAAAGCATTGGAGCAAGTAATAGAACCACTGCAATTATTGATTGAGGAGATACAAATTTAGGTAATAGTGAAAATACACCCTCGGAGACCAATTACCAACCCATGCATTTTGACAAGAAGGAGAAAATGTCAATCGAAAGTATTGAGACAGTTATTTATGGAGAACTTCTGCCGCAGCCAGAAAACTTAACCCCCAATAACATACCCGATATTCCCCCATTGAGGATGATAGGAATGAGGAAGATATAAAATATGCTTGGAAATTGAAGCAGTACGAGCATGAATGTGATAATTCAAAGACAGATACTTATGAACCCAAAACAAATCCGGTTGCTGAACTGAAGGAATATCCAATAGATACTGAGATGATTGCCGATAGTTCTAGTAGAGAGACAGATACCGCCGTTCAAGAGACCTATAAAAATGGGAACAACAACGAAACCCATGAAATCAACGAATACGATGAACAAAATTATGATTACACCGGTGCAATCCAAGAATATATGGACCCAATACACGAAGAACCTCCTTTGCAAGAGTATACGTTTACGGAAGGTGCACATCAGCCTCAAACGGAAAATTATGTAAATGACTATCAAACTATGATTAAACTCAGTATGGAACTAATTACGATCCGAATGCATATCAATACGAATACAATCAAGAATTCTAATCATCTATCGATTCTAATCAAGCACAATATGCATCAGAAATGTACCAATAGTATTATTCAGAATATCCCTATGCACAGGATTATGTTAATTATGATCGGAATGCGTCAAGTGACATGGATGTGTCTAATCAAGAATATGTTGAACAACCAGAAAAAAGTCTCAACTATGAAAAGATGATGCCTACCTCTCTGGAACAAAAGCTTGAAGAAATAGAACCCGAATTGGAATTGTCAATGCAACACACACCCATTATAAATGAAACTAATGACTAAACACACTAAATGACAAACACACACCTAAATCGATACTTTTCACTGAAAAACACACAGACCTCTCAACAAAAAAGAAGAAGCGTGTTCATTTTGTTGACAGTGAGAAAGACGATAGTAGCATCCTCCCAAAACCGGATGCAGGTTCTAGCGAAAGTGATTTTGATTTTTTAGAAAAATAAATCTCATAATAAAAGAAATGAAAAATCTCTAATCCATAATTAGAATATGAAAAGATTTAAATGTACACTTGGTAATGAAAGTTAAACTTTTAAATTAAATTTAAATTGAAGCATCGTTTGGAAAAACTTAAATAAATAAAATAATGACTGAGGCAATCTCAATAAAATTAAATATACATATTACATGAAATACAATTGGAATGAAATATCACATGTCTGGTAAAAAGAGGATTTTTAGAGTTAATAAATTGTGTCCGCAACATCAAAGTTGCTTGAGCGAGATTAATTTCGATGTGGTAGTGTAAAATGTAAGTTTTTCCAAGTGACTAAATCTGCGAAATGAGAGGGCATTGCAATTGCAAAGAAGGTGTGAAATGATTTCAAACAAGATCTCTCTCTCGCACGACAATTTGCATTTGTTTGGCGCATTCGGTGCTGCTTGCCTGAGTACTTCTGTTAATGTGGTTATGTTTAGTTCTCCATTGGCTGCAGTCTGGCTTCTGAGTGAAATTGTCTTTCCATACTAACTTTGGCAGAAGGGTAAGAGGTTTTTCGTTTCTTTGGGCAAATGAATTTGATACTTGCAAAGTACATGTAATTTGCAGGGGCATGTGGTCTAAAAACGCTACCGACCCTATCTCGAAGTTAGTTAAAAGCTGGTGCGCGAGTGGGCTATGTTAAGGAATCTCTTATTACGTAGATTGAGGGATGGAACATTTAAGTATATGTCTTCTATGTCTAAATGACATATGGGTCATAAAACACACAGGCAAACCGCCCTAGCATTCTCCATGATCTATTAGCTATATATCTTCAGTTGCGATGGAATAATCTGGAGTATTTGCATCACGAATTTTCAATCGGAATTCATCTCCCACAATCCTTAATCTGGTTTCTTTTTCCACTGTTGTGGATGAAAATGGCTCCTTTATTGGCATCATTGGTTCGTCATCTGGTAATTTGGGCCTGTCTACATTTTCCAATGTTCCCTTTTGGTGGCAGAGCACGTACTAACATTCAGAGAGAGGCTATTTTTATAAAAAAAAATTAAAATGGTGCAATCAGTTAAGTATTTAACCATATCATTGACAAATAATATAAACAAAACTGGGCCAGTGAGGAACGCCTGAGGTCTGACATACTGGTAACGATCACGTAAAAAGGATGAAATCCAACGTAAAAGATAAGCTTGAACACCAAGTCTATCCATCTTGTAGAGTAAGATCTTATGATCAACACAGTCTAGAGCTTTACTGAAATCAGGGTAGATTATCAGCCTGGTTACCTTTACCGATTTCAGAGATGACACAATTTTTAAAGATAAGAACATTAGTAACTGTCGGTTGTTTCTTTACAAACCATGTTGATTGTTGCAGATAAGAGACTTGCAGAAATAATTTAATTTCTCAGAAACCAACATATCGAACAATTTTGGAATAGATGACAGTATACATATAATTTATATAATTATATTATAAATAAATTATATAATTTTTATTTCTTCTACCAGATTTGAAAATTGAGATAGTAAATGAATGTTTCCAGACGGAAAATGCTGGAATTGAAAGACAGGTTAAACATATGACAAATAATTTTATGCAATTGTGGGGAACATTTTTTGACGAAACCAGAAGGAAGACCCTGCACAGAAACTAGAGTCCATTCTTGTTAAACCGTCCAACGTATCATTTTCTGAAATTACAAGTTATGAACGATTGGAGTGGAACTTTCGCCAAAGCAGGAAAAGAAGTCACTGTCAATAACAGGGTCTCCATTTGAGTTGACAGATTGAAAGAACAAACCAAAGTTATTATTGGGTATATCAGAGTTTTCCAAGAGATGGCGTAACTTGTATTATTCCATTGGAACATGCCTTGGAAAGCTACTGCCATTGTACGTAATTTCAGTATATGTCATTCATTTGAAGCGTAAACAACAATACACTTTTTTTAACTCAGGCACAATATGTCGAACTTTGTGCCTGAAAAAGTGTTTTTGCGAGGAATTCTTCTTCACTACTTTAATATGAAGAAAACTGCTGCCGAAAGTCATCGTATTTTGGTGGAAGTTAGTTTATGGTGAACATGCGCTAGCTGAGCGAGCCGTAACTGGTTTGCACGATTTTAAAATTGTGATTTTAGCTTGGCCAACCAGCCAAATCAACGGCAAAGCCGAATATCCATGGTGCGAAGGTAATGCTCTGTATTTGGTGGGATCAGAAGGGTGTGCAGTATTATGAGCTGATAAAACCGGGTGGAACCATTAACGGACAACGCTACCGAACACAATTAATCTGCTTGAAGAGAGCAGTAGCCGAAAAACGCCCGGAATATAAGTACAAACACGAGGCAATAATTTTCCATTATGACAACGCTCGGCCCCACGTTGCTATTCCAGTTAAGAACTATTTGGAAAACTGTGAATGGGAAGTTTTTCTCCACCCGCCTTATAGCCCAGACCTTGCACCTTTTGACTACCATTGGTTCAGGTCGATGCAGAACGCCCTCACTGAAATACGGTTCACATCAGAGCAGAATATCAAAAATTGGCTTGATTCATTCTTGGCTGCCAAGCCGGCGCAGTTCTTTTGGGATCGGATCCACAAATTGCCAGAAAGATAGAAAAAAAGTCATAGCTTAAGATGTTCAATACTTTGAATAATACTATTGTACATGTATTTCCAAAACCCCATGAATTAAAATATAGAGGTTTCTACTTACTCACCGTTGTAAGAAAGTACTGCTGGGAATCCATCATTTTTATTTTTGAAATTAACGAATTGCCAGAAAGTCACTAGAACCAGCTCTCATTCTCAGATTCCTAAAGGAAATTGGCTTAGAGAGAATACTCTAGGATAAATCTCAGGAGCAACCCTCAATACAACTCTGAAAAAAACTGTCTGGGAGTTGAGCTCTTAAGGGCTCTTAAGTATGAAATTGGGGGGAGGGGCACAAAAATCGAATCTTTTTAAAATTGGTTCAGTGTCTTGGAAAATTTAAGAATTCGGAAAAGTTAATCACGTCATAAACGAACTGCTTAACTTTTTTCGAGTCCCTACTGTATGCGTGTGTAGTTGAACTCTGCCGATGGCCAACGGACACGTCCAGTGTACCATAAGCAAAATAACAATTTCTTTATTTGATTTCAAATTCATTATTAGTCTCACATTCATTAAAACTCTGACAAACTTTTTAGAATCTCACGGACGAATTTACATAAAAATATCTCAATCATAAACCTTAAACCCATCTTACTCCATTTAATGCAATAATACGAAATACAAGTATTTTACAGAATGAATAATTACGCGCAGAAGTTACCATAATTTAATTGTACTCCAACATTAATTCGTTTATATTCTAATGAAACTTTTGCCTTCTCGCACCAGCTATTTCGTTTTCGAGTCACTGACCGATTTGCAGACTGTTCATCTGTGTAGAAGGACGGCGAAATTGGTCCCTTTTCAATAAAACATCCCTAGTGAAACTATCGTTTAACATTGACATCTGAATACAATAAGACAACTAGTGAAGCTGAAAATGCAAATCATCCCAAGTCATGCCGGAAATCTCGCGAAACTCCATCACCAACCATCAAAGCTGGTTGAAATGTTCAAATAACTACAAGTGTACATGCGATACGGGAGTGGAGCTCCATCGCACAAACTGTCATCGATCAAATCTAGGACTTCTGTGGCGGGGGAAAGTGGCAAACAAGTCCGCAAAAGGTTCCGCCATGAATTTATTTGAACAAACTTTTCAGGGAAGCGCTCACATATTTTTCCCCTTGTCTTATCACCCCCATCGCCGGTACACTTATAAGGATTAACCCGCTTGCCCAAAACCATCAAACGCAATCAATTTCTTCTAATCTTCCTTCGTAGAACAATTTCTTTCCATAACAAAACCAGAAGACAATATCTGCCGTTTACTACCTTTAGGAAATTACTTCCTATTCTTACACGTGTCTGTCGTTGTAGTTCTTGATTGTCACACAAAAGCCACATAAAAAATCATCCCTTTCGCACGACCCACAGAATGTCTTCATCGATTTTTTTTTCGTTCTAGAATGCTTTGACAGGTCAATATATTCCGTAGATAGTCTGTCAATAAAAAAGAAATGCCTCCAGAGGGGAGAATCTGACAACTTTTGGCGTCAATCAGGAGGAACTACTTATATAAAATATATAAATACGCCAAAAACGAGGGTTGCAATTTAAAACAAAATTATCCAATATCGTGAACTGGCACCTTTCGTCAGCGTCGGCAAGATACGCAATTCCATCGCGTGTCTGTGGAAGGCAATTTATTGTATTTTAGGCTGTTTTTTGCGTGTGTGTTTGTGTGTGTGGGGGATGAAAAATACCGTTAGTCGTGTTGAAACTTTCGAATCTGGTTACTTGAGCACATGGTGGTGCAGAAAGAAGAAGTTCAAAGTAACTGCTGACATCTGAAATGTTAGTTTATGTTGCGGATCTGATAGCTCACAGCTATAGGCTTTCAGTATTTTCATTAGGATTCATGTGAACCACGCCCATCACGCCATTCCTTTGAAGTTATATGTATGTCCACTCGACCACTTGCCTGTACAAATGTACATTATTTCAACGAAAAACAAGTTGACATCATAAGCAGTATAAAGCCAGTAAAATTTTTGAGTATCCTTGATTAAATGGAGACAAAATAAAATAACTTGCAGGCAGGAAATCAGGACGAAGGTCATTATTTAAGTTCATTGGGTCGTAAAGTCAGTGAGGAGCTTGTGGCGAAAACATCTGCACGTGGCAACCAAAACAAAATCATAGTCATTGCAAATCGTGAATGCTCACTGTGGTACTGTGGCGTATGGATAGCTAATCAGTGTTTATGAAGCTCGTTAATTGATCATCATTCTCCATGCAATGCGATCGAACATAGCTCTCCCAAATTCTTGCGCCAACATCGAAGACTGCGATGGTAAAGCAAGACAAAAGAGTAGAGTGGAGATCGTGATGGATCAGTTTTTGCGGAAAATTCTCTTTCTTCTAGTTTGTTCTTGTGTTGGGCATAGCTCACATATGACAAGACAGAAAAAGAGACACGTGAGAGAAACAGAAAAATTTGTTTGATATTGAATTTTTTTGAATTGCATACCATTATAAGACAACAAATGCAATCTGTCAGTCAGAATCTGAATGTCGCACATATGCACGCCATCCTCATCAAATAACACGTGTGAAACCTTATGGGCAGTGCTCGAAAATAAAAAAACTTTTGAAATTACTCTCTCTTGTTGAGATTTTGAAAATAAGTCACTTAATAACAGATTTGCTTCACCATACTTTCTTTCCTGTTGGTCGGAGAGAAACCCTTTCTTAATTTGTTTTAGGTTCTGGTCAATCAGTGAGAGATATCACAGAATAACCACCTAAATGTGGGCAAAATATGCTATGTCGCTGCACTTCAACGTTGGAAGCGGGCAACGAACCACCAATCGACAAAGTAGATCTCACTAAAAATAATCTTCCTTATTCTCTTAGTCGTGTCACCTAAAAATATGTGTCACTTTGACAAATTTGTATTCTCTTAGTCACTTTATGTTACATTTGTCACCCGCACGACGATCGTGTGTAATCCCTTAGTCACATTTCATGAGAAAGTGAGATGTGGGTGACGCCAAACGACGTATGCTAAATATGTAAATTTTAACCCAAATTGTGTATTTTTCACGTTTAGTGTTAAAATATGAATAAATCAACAATTTGAGTGTATGGTATATTTAATGGAGGATAATTCAAACACACCCAAAAATCCATTTTTTTAAGACGGCGACACGTTTGCTCTTTCTTTTTTCTTGGGCTGTCATTAAAATATAATCCATCATAGAGGCGCACCAACATATCCGTTTTCTGAACCAAAGGTATCCAAGAATAAAAATACAATCGATCCCACTTGAAGACACAAATCTGCAGCATATGTTGCGTACTAGTTGAATTTTTTGTGGAAAGAGAATCGGATTTTTTTTGTCACCTCGCTCGAATTCGGGAATACAGATTTTCATGTGAGGTGATAGAAAAAAAGTGAATACTTCTACTTTTACTCTCATCACTCCATTCAAACAAAATCGTGCACATATAGTCAATTCCAACTTTTGAGCAGAACTCAGACCATGTGGTAAAATCAATATTCTTCGACACAATGTAGATTTTTTTCACATCATGTTCTTGAACAGAGCTTGTTTCATGTCCAGTGGAACCGACGTTTAAAGGACTCGAGAACCCCATACATCATCAGCGCCAGAATGGAATCGAAACGATTCAAGAACTTCCAGCTTCCAGCCACCAGTGTCCACAAGAGAAAAGCGATAAGACTGGTTGCATAA
This sequence comes from Eristalis tenax, assembly GCA_905231855.2. Taxonomy (NCBI): domain Eukaryota; kingdom Metazoa; phylum Arthropoda; class Insecta; order Diptera; family Syrphidae; genus Eristalis; species Eristalis tenax. The sequence continues at coordinate 3,362,902 of HG993124.1, forward strand.
ACTACCAGAAGCGATGCCAGACAACTGGTGTAAATGCTATAATCACTCTAGGAGAGATCCAATTAGGAAGGAATGCTTAGTCTGCAACAAGCCAGACTGTCTGATCATTCGATCTTAATACATGTCAAAGCTGTTTGTGGTAGCTAACTTAAAAATTAATTGAAATATTATTTCATTGTATTTTTTATGGGAATTATATCATCTTCATAATCTTGATTGAGAAGTTTTAAATACAAGGAATGCAGTGAAACTCAGTTGCACACCCGGGTATGTACGTATTGAATAAGCGTCGTGCCGTACTCGCATTGGCAGGAAGATTAAGGATGCATTTGTAAGTTCGTCAAATCGATCAATCCTCTGTAAAGATTCAGCACATAATTCATTGACATTGCAGCCTGCTGACATAAACAAAAAAAAAATCAACAAAGCAATCAATCATTTCAAATGATAATTAAAATATATTGACTCAGCAAAATATTTAATATGTCTTAATTAGCACTTAAGTACATCTTTAAATTAATACTAGCTAAAATGGTTTACCCCTCTTCTGATTTCCAATCAGAAGAAAATATCTGTAACCAGTTTTGACACTAGCTGTCATTTGAAATGCTGAAGTTGCAACGGGAACGCAACATTGGGCTTCGAAATGCAGAATTTTTTTCCCCGAAATTCAGAATTTGGGTGAGGTGTAAACGTACCATTATCCTCGAAAGCAAACCACGTAGAAACCCGGAAACGCAGCAGTCAGACCCAACAAGAACGATGCGGGATATTGCACAGAACTTGAGAGTACAGGTAGGCCTCGCTCAACGCGTGGGTTACGTTCCTGAAAAATGCTGTGTTAAAGCAAATCACGTTAAACGATACAAGTGAGTGCTAAAAGAGGTTTTAGATTCTATGAATTAAATAGCAAAATGAACAACAAATTCAAGCCACAGAAAGTAAACAAGAACAGAATACGCAACTTTAGTTTACAAAACAAAACATAAATAAAATATTTCAGTTTTGAATTTACTTATAATATTTCAAACATAATAAAACGAACTAATTTCAGCCATTATCAAGCACTAAAGAATTAATTGTGTGTTGAAGCAAACAAAATAAATTTACCACAATTGCAAAACACTCAAGTTATTTTGTCCTTTTAAAATATACCGACACGACCCGACTTAGACAACACACTTAACAGAATGAAGACAAAAACTAAAAGAAAATACTTTTCCGATTCAGGGAGCGGATGATCGCCGTTGCCCACGTGATACGGTGTAACTTATCAGCACCATACCAATCCTAGAAGTAGAGGAAGAAGAGCTAGGTGTCTGGTGCAATCCTATTCTCATATATGCATAACTATTCTCATATAAACAAATAAAGAAGCAACACGTTATCGGAGAATAGATACGTTCTTCCCTGTAGAACGAAAATGGGTTGCAAAAAGTGAAACGCGTCAGACCGTGGCCGCGTTATACGAATGCGTGTTAAGCGAGGCCTGTATGACACCTGCCATGACATTAAGTCCACACCTACATACATACACATAGTCCAACGAGTCTCCGTACACCACTAGCACCATTCTCAATTTTGGGATAAACTCTTTAATTTGGCTTAAAAAAATAAAAAAATACACTTAAAGACTACATGAAAATAAGCATCCAATCTGTCCCTTGAATTCAAATACCAAACAAAACATATTTCATTGAAAAATAATAAACTTAAACTTATTCACAGCACAAAAGCTGAAAAAAAACGTAGCAAAAAAGCCTCCGTACAATTGCTTATTTTTGTTTTTCTTACAACTAAAAGTAATAACAGTAACGAAAGAGTAATAAAAACATCAAAGAGAAATAAATAACTTAACAAAATCAATACTTGGTCGGGGCTCCTTTGTTCTGTATAACATCATTCAACCTATTCTTCATCGAATGCACCAGTTTGGAAGTCGTGGCTGGAGAAATCTTGTTCCACTCATCAATCAAGATGGCCTTTAAGTCAGTCTTATTTGCAATTGAGCGTTCTCGGATCTTTCTTTCTAAGTTTTTTTTTTTTTATAATTTGCGCGCGCTCAAGGTATTGTTAGTACCCTTAAGTGTCCGAGTTCAAGACACAGCACGGGCCGAAGGTGTAGAGGGAGAAAGGGAGAGGAGGTAACTGTGCACATTGGTTTTAAATATCTGCGGATTGTATTCTGGGGGAAATATTAGGCTGGGAAGAGCATTCCATATTCGTGTCGTACGGCTAATGAACGGGTCTCTAAATTTAACTGTGCGTCCGAAAGTAGGCTTAAGGGTGAACTGATTAGCATTCCTGGCGAGACGGGTATTGCGGGTGAATTCATGGAGAGGAGGAATGCTTGCCAACTGCATTCCATGCTCACTTGAGCATCGTTTGTTAAAATAGCGATAAAATACGGATAGAGACGAGACGGTACGTCGATGCTCGAGCGAGTCAAGTGACTCTGCAATATTGTTGTCTCTTATAAGCTTTATCGCTCGCTTTTGTATTCTATCTAATAGGTGCAGGGTGGTTTTGGGGGCACCATACCAGATATGAGCGTTGTACTCAAGTTTGGGGCGTATATACGCCTTATAAATAAAAGCCATCTTGCATCGATTGAGGAAACCTAAACATTTCGCAGCATTTTTGGCGACCTCAAATATGTGATCGTTCCAACTAAGTGTTGTGTTGATACACATACCAAGGATGGAAAGCTTTCCGGTTTCATCGACACAGATGCCATTCATGAATAGTGACTGATTACCAAGGGTTCGCTTGAGTGACAGCAGGCAGCATTGAGTTTTTGAAGCATTGAACACGGTTGTTCTTTCCCCAAAAGTGGTCTCACTGAACAGTGTGTTTAATCTGTTTTTTAACATTGTATTGCAACCATTCTTTTACCAGAAAAGATGTGTGCTGGGGATCATTTGAATGTAGATTTTGTTTAAGAATATTCCAGTATCCATAATTGTTCATAGTTGGTTCAATAAAACTAGATTTCCAACGCCGGAAGAGGCCATACATCCCCCACACCATTAGATTGCCTCCGCCATGCTCTACTGTAGGGGTTAAGTTTTGTTTGGATTAAGAGCAGTGTCTGGCTTCCTCCACACCATCCGTCGTCCATCGGAACCAAATACGTTGAATTTGCTCTCATCAGTAAATATCACTTGATCCCAGAATGAATAATCTTTTTCTAAATGTTCACTAGCGGTCTCGCCTTCATATTGGCTTTCCGTAAGTATGACTTTTTCCGGCTCACTCAACCATTGTACCCATTTCTTACCATCATCTATTCCATCATTGGTTTTCAATTTACTGGCAATTACAGGAGCACTTTGCCGAGTATCGACACTTCAGACCAATCGCCTCACCGTTCGACTATCCATTTTTCCTTTTTTTTTGACGGCCAGATCTTGGTTTGTTGGCAATGGTTTTTGTTTCTTCAAATTCTTCCAAGACCTACGGTATAGAAGAACGGGGCGCTTAATATTGTAAATATTGAAATTTCTCCCAGCGACTTTCCTTCATTTCCCATGTCAATTATAATTTGTTTGCACTGCATTTTATTTTCTTTTAAAGAAACCAACGAAATAATTGCGAACAAACAATTAAAAATGTTTAAACTTACCAAAAAACGAAATAATCCTGGATCACACACCTTAAACTGCCAAATGAAGCACAAGATCGCAGAGAAGAATTCTTGTCATAACGGTTCAGGCAACGACGCAAATTCTTGGAATTTGATTTAATTTAGAAGGGAGTGAATCCATCTTCCGTTTCTGTGGTTTTTTTTAAGGATTTTTATTAATTCCTACCAAAATAAGCTAATTTTTTGACCAAAAATATACAATTCATCGGCTTCACCGAGACTTTTTTGACTATGTGTATGTCTAAAAAGAAAAGAGAAGTGCCTCAAAATCGAACATTTCACCCTAATAAAACAAAACAGCGAAAAATGGATGCTTTGTACTTATGAGAAAAGACGCATCGTCCCAACGCTACCCAAAGAGGATTTGGAATCATGCCTAAAACGAAATGGTGACCTTTTGTGTAAGGCACAAGCGCAGCCTAAGTTTTAGTGAGAATAAGTAATGTGATCGAATGTTATGTATGAGTTAACACCATAAATGTCACAATCCCTACAGCAAGCCCAGTACTCCAGTACAGTTCCACGAAGCGTATTCCAAAGCCTCCGGTCAACATTCGGCCGCCTTAGCCCAAGCAATCTCCACGACGAACTAATGAGCATACTGAAAATGTAAACAGTAGCATCCGCCGCTCTTCTTCCAGAAACGCACCCGACAGCACGGTCCATAACATCCGCAGCTCATCTCTGAGAAAACTCTGACCACCTGCAGAAATGCTGACCCAACAATTTGTTACATCGATCGTTGTCATATAAATAGCTTTAATTTAATTTTAAAAGTTTAGTTTTGATTCGCATAATAAACTGGACGGATGTCCAACGAAAAATAAAATTTTTTTTTTACTAAAAAACATAATTTATTTAGACATTCACATATCTTCGCAAAAAAACCAAACAAACACTAGCTTAGTTCTAATAAATCCGCCATTCGACTATGGTAGAGAATCCCCGCATCGAAAAACTGTAACGATTTCGTTTGCAGTAAATAAACAACTCACACTCTTGACACGTGGAACTTAAATTCTACCTTCTCAAATACATTAACACACATCTGACGGCTGCACATACACACGTCCATGTGTGTATTCGACTATTAAATGTTTATAACATAAGAATGCTTAGTCAGGTCCCAAAGCGATAAGTACCAATCAAAATGTTTTAACAAAAAAAAAAATATCCAGGGCACATGCATAGGTGCCTCAGAATTTATTAACCCCGTCTCTGGCTCAATGTGTTTCGGATCCATTTGCGAATGGAAATGATTCCATTAAGCATTAGCTCGTATTTACGACTAATTCCCTTGCACATAAAACAAAATATAATTTTCTAGAACAACTCATAAGATGAAATTCAGCAAATGCTTTTGGCACATCCACGAGTTTCCTTTCAAGTTGATTTGTGTTTAATTTTCATCATGGCAGCAACCCTTTTGGAGATGAAGAGCTACCTTTGCGGCATCTCTAGGCAACATTAAGAATGCTCCATAATCCTCTACGCCCCTTCATTAAGGCAGCAGATTTTTTAAACTAGTTGCTACGGCAGCATTTCCCAGCATCATCTACTCAAAATCATTTCCGTGCTTTCGTCTGTGCATGAACGGACGCGATTCAATTAATTTCCTCCCGCTGTGCATTTGATTACAAAAAATAACAGAGCGTAGGTGGTCGTTTTTTTTTTTTCGCTCAAAGTTTGCGAGGTCGTAAACCGCAAATATCTCGACGTCATCTGGGTGAGCTTTGTAACAGGGGCGAGATTACTTTTGGAAAAAAGTAAGTCTTCTTTGAAGCTCACTAGTCGCTTTACTTAACCCTTTTCATCGTATAATCCTTCTATCGCTCAAGCAACGAGGGGATGAAACTTGTGAATAAGAAACAAATCGTATTTCGCTGTGATTCCCATTCCAAGCATACATATTTTTTTTATATTTCTTTCGAAAAGCTAATTGGTTCTTCTTGTCTCTTTTTGTCACAGGGACACATGTGACTTGCGCTGGTTGATAAATTAGTCCCCTCACATATGTGCCTTATTATATTCCCCATTTTTATCACTCTGTCCATCCTTTCCGATGTAAGTTCCGTATTGAAGTGCTAAGTATTATTTATACGATACACAGTTAGAGTTCATTTTGTCTCTTGCTGGACCTTAATGTTTACGATGCGTGACCTTGCATCAACCGGACAGGATTCGACCAGGAACGAGTAGAAGATGAACCTGAAATAAATAATAATGAGACTTTTATTACTCGTGGCGATTCGTCCTGGAGGCGCACACACAAACGTGTTCGTTACTCTGACGAATTACGGCGTGCGAAGTCCTTGTCTTATAATTTATTGGAAAGGATTGATTTTTGCAGCCACAAGTACACGGTCACCAAAGGAATGGTCCGAAAGCCTGTCGTATGGGATGGGAGTATTTTCGATTTACGTCCGCACAAAGGATAAATTCCAAGGAAATTACAGTCTAAACGACTTGCAAACGAAAGAGTGCTCAACCCCTTCGGCATAATACAAGCAAATCCCTGTCACCTAGGTGTCCTAAAGGGGCTTATCTTATTTAAGCCAATGCAGCTGGGATAACAGCAATAAACAATTTTTTGGCCAAAAATAACCTGTCAGGCGTACAAACCTTTTTTTTACGATTAAATCTTGCTGCGGCCTTATTTTTACGAAGTGACAAGAATTGTTTTATTTATCTGTCCTTTAAATGCGTTCACCATGTTAAGGTGGTATTTTTCTCCCGCAAATAACCTCTGTTTTGGTGGGTATTGTACTCTGAAAGCGTAGCACTTGCCACTCGGACCCTTCACTGGGGGTGCATTACAGCAACGACGAAGATGCGAGGTGAAATATCCTGGCCTTTGTGTTTGGCCATCTAATTAGAAAAAGTTAAGACATTTATGATGGGAAGTTTATTTGTGGTTACTGTGTATTTTCCGCACACATCAGATTGAAATTCCGTGCTTTGTGGTTCAGGAAGAGTTACTGTTTCACACTCCATTACTTTATTTGTGTGCGAAATATTTAGATTATTTCAGGTGGTATGGGCTATTTCCATACAAGGACGAAAAATCACGTAAGAATCACTTCTAAAAATACAGTCGAAACCGGCATATCGCTTTATAGCACAAGCCATTTAATGTCACCCCATCATGACGGCAGTTGTCTTTTACATTTGGCACAAGACGCTTAGGTTAGGTTAGGTTATAGTGGCTGACTGCAGAAGGCAGTCACACATCGGCCAAGGAAGGCGGATTGTGATACCAAGCGGGTTGATTCCCCCTAACAATGAATACCAGTTGGTGCTTCTGACAAAGCGCTAATACTGACGTTTTTTCATTGAGGTTGTTGAAGTAGTAGGCCCCTAGGTGTAAGTCTACGACCTGCCAGCGCTCTATACTAGCAGAGTAGGTGATCTGTGGTTTCAACCTCCTCTTCATCCAGGTAGCTTCTGCAGAAGATGTTAAAGGGGATGGGTGCCAATTGTGCAGTGCCCTGTTATGACGCTGGTGCGCGTCCTGAGTGAAGATCTGCCGAGTCTAAGCAGATTGAGTGATCGTTTGATATTAAGCGATGGCCATATTTCCTTTGTTTTAAGACAAGTGGTGCCTTCTAGCCATTTACGATTAGTGATGTTTATTGTCTATTTTTAGTAGATGGTAGGCTGTAGCGATTGACATGGAAGGTGGAACACCTCCTACTGTTTGGGTGGAGGATGTGCCACACCTAGCGAGTTCGTCGGTTTTCTAATCGCCCGGTATGTCACCGTGTCCCGGCACCCACATGAGGTGTATGTTATAATGCTCAGCCATCTCGTTAAGATACAGCTTGCAATTAAGGGATGTTTTCGAATTGAACATGACATTTTTCAAGGAATTGATTACGGCCTGACTGTCCGAACAGATGGTGATATCTCTTTTGGATATTACGTTGTTCTTGAGTCAGGACAGCGTCTCCTCTATCGCAATGGTTTTTGCCTGGAATATGCTAAAGTGATCAGGAGCTTCAGGGAGATAGCTATGTTAAGGTCTTGAGAATAGACACCAGCACCTACACCGTCGTCTGTCTTCGACCCATCAGTGAAGCAGGGGATCAGCTAGCGTCTGATTATCAGATATCCAGTCCAGTCTGGAGAGGCTGCTGGTGGAGAATTTCTTTTCGAAGATAGATTGGGGGAGTATGCGTTCGGTGTCGTTGGAGAGAAAGTTGAATTCGTTTCGAATGGTTAAGTGGCCGAAGGCGAGTTCGGAGCACAGTCGGAGCGTTTTGAGTCTCAGAGCCGTGCTGGCTGCCACCTGTTTACTGAAGGTTTCCAGTGATGGAAGTTGGAGGAATATGTTCAGTGCGTCCGCCGGAGTTCTCTTCAGTGCCCCGGTGATAGTCTTTGTACCCGATTGAGTAGCGTGCAGTTGACAGCGGTGCTTAGTGCTGTCCACCAAACTGAGACCCCATGCAGAAGTGTCGGTCTGACAATTGAGATGAAGATCCAATGGGTGATGCGTGGTTGTAAATCCCCATTTTCAGCCTATGACTTTTTTACAGCTGAACGGGGCAGAAGAAGCCTTCTTGACCCTCTCCTTGATATTGCGTTTCCAGCTTAGCTTGTTGTCGATGATGAAACCCAGAAATTTTAAACAGGCGGTTAGTTGTAAAGTGATGCCGCACAGCGTGGGGAGGTCAAATTGAGGGATTTTGTACCTTCTGGTGAATAGTACGAGATCCGTTTTCTGGGGGTTAACACTGAGGTCGCATGTTTTATCCATGCTTACATCTTATTGAGGGCATTCTGCATTATGTCTCTTAAGGTAGAGAAACGTTTGAAAGAAGGTGCTTTCGCCCCACCACCTTGCGGGGTTCCTTTACTAACTCCTCTGCGGATCGTAACATCTTCCAGATTGGAGTAGATTACCCTGCTGGTGAGTAGCTGATGGATGAAAGCCACTAAGGACTTTCCGATCCCGAGGTTGTTAGGCGCAAGAGAGATTGGCTTTGGTTCGATGTTGTTGAATGCACCTTCTATGTCAAGAAATGCAACAAGGGTATTTTATTTGTGATGGAGAGATTTTTCAAGTGTTCCTATTAAGGAATGTAGGGCTGTCTCTACAGACTTGCCCTTATTGTAGGCATTCTGCGCTGGTGAGAGTCTGCGCGCAGGGATAGTTTGCCTGATGTACAATCCGCTTAATATCACATAAAAAATATGGCAACAGAAACGATTTTGCTACACTTGTGATTCGAAAAAAAATCATGCATAAATTTGAATGTAAACCTTTCGTGACTATGCCTCGGTCGTACCCAGTCGCGAAGAGTCATCCCATATAGTGACGAACAATAACCCGAAATATACTGCAACGAGATGATCGTTGCTCAACTTCCCACCTGATAGCAATCCTCGTCCAGGGTTGAATTTTTTGATCTTTTTTTATTTTTATTTTATTTTTTTTTTTTCAAAAGATGGTAATGAACCTAAACATTCTTAAGGCTTTCAGCCACACCGGATAAAGCAAAGCGTTTTTGTTTTGATTCATGAAACAAGAGAACATTGTTCCTTATGAGACTACACACACCAAAGAAAACCGAAACAAAAGAAACACGTTTTTGTGTTTCGGTGGTGGTTGTCGAAAATACATGCCATTGTATACGAGCAACACTCACCGAATGCAACAAAACTGTTTCGATCCAGCGTCGTTGATGATAATTTCATTCTCTCTAATGGCGCAACACACACCAAATGAAAGGAAACAAGAAAACCAAAGCAAAACAGAAAAACATGTTTCGTTGACGTTAGCTGACTTGTTGTCTTTTTTTTTGCAAAACTAAATTTTGATTCCGAGTTATAAATAATCTTTCAGCGAAAGTTATGTGGGTCCATACTAAGCATCACGAGTACAACACAACACAGTTCAGTGGATACAATAATGACGAATAAGAAGACGAATAAAAGGAGCAAAAAGACGACAGAAGACGACGAGACTTCCAGCCATCAGCATAATTGTTGATTTATAGTGAGTTGATTTATTTGCTAAGAGAATAATTAATCTAATATCTTACATTGTTCTTACATCCTAAACTTGAATTGTCAAACTTACTTAATCTGTTAACTTAACCTACAGAATTTAATTAAATAAAAATACCTAAAACTAAATCCCACAGTAATGCTCTTCAGATGGTGCGTATCATGTTTTCTGATGGCATAAAAAAGCAAAAAAAAATTTGGTAGAATTATTAAATTTTCCAGCATCCTCAGCAATTCGACTTAGATTACATATATGGATGCACCCACCACACTCTGCTACTTGCGTTCCAATTGCTTGAACAAGTGTATTTACACAACTTCGTTGTTTGAGCCTGACCACATGCTGAACAACATTTTGTTTTTTTTCAACGCACACCAAATGAAACAGAATGTAGCACAACAAAATGTTTTGTCTTTTTGTGTGCGTTCAAATAAACAGTTTTCCGAGTATAGAATCAACAACGCTTTGTTTGATCCGGTGTGTGTTTCATCCTAAGGCGTAAATTTTTTCCCGTATTTTGCACTGAAAATGAAATAAGAGCAGTCCGAAAAATTCAGCATTGAAATTACCAGTACCAGTCCTGTCACTAACCTTATTAACGTGAAAAATAACCGCTGATAGCTTGCTTTTCACATTTCTTCATTCTGCCTGTGTTCAATTCCCGGCCGGTACAAGCAAAAATAATTTTCACGGCTAAACCGCTTTCGAGTCACTTACATTGCTCGAAGAAAAAACGTCAAAGAGTAATGACGGCGTAAAACTGTAGGTCCCTCCAACTCTTGAGAGAACAATAGCACGCACAACGAGTGGTGCTGAGAAGCTAAGCCCTGGCCCTCTACGGGATGTAGTGCCACCCATGATTTGCGAAGAAGAAGTTAAAAAAAATCAAGCAATAACGTCTGGAGATCATTGAATAACTAGGTTCTTCCGCAATACCGGGCCCCCGATTGCGGGTGTCGATTGTCGACTAACAATCGACTTTTGTCGACTGTCGATTGCTCGATACCAGTTGATTTTCATCTGTCGACCATCGATTTTAACGACACTGAGGGGGGGAATTTTATTTTTTATTGACCATTTTAAAAGATAATCCAATACTCAATGTGGAACAATTGGTCGAACAACGCCTTGGGTCACTCGACAAGATAATAACCCAAACCAAACAGCATAGGTTGTCAAGGTATGGTTGCTATACAAAACCCCAGAGCAACTTTATTCCCCTCTGAACTCCCCTGAGGTCACTGTATATAAGCTGGTATCAGAAATCAAGCAAGGCCTAAGCGAATCAATCGAAGTGACTGTCTTTTGTTACCAAACCGTGTCTATAAGGAAAGCAATGATCAACTGCAGTTAAAGTGTTTTTAACACTCAACAGTATTTTTGTTCTTTTTGACGTCGTTCAAAAACGTCACCAGGTCAGTCACTTTAATGAATGCAGCACGCATTATTCATTCGTACTTCAATTATGCTAACCATGAACCGTCAGCTGTCTCGCCGACTTATCCTCGGGTCTTCCAGTTCCCGGAATATTTTCTTGAATTAAGCTGCACACAATTTCGAAATCATTCATTAAGTTCTTACAATAGAGACATGAATTCGGTTTCTCCATGGTGGTTGGAGAAAAATGTCAAAGAATCTGAATGATGTGCCACTCAAGAGGCAGGATGGACGTTGAGACTTGACGTCCGAACAATGTCAGCAACGCTTTTGTGTGTCATTTACAATGTTATCATTTACTTCGCCCTGTCACCCAGCAATCACCAAACAGACTGCATCATCTCCCATGATTCAACGATAGCGTTCGGAATCGACACGAGTACGTACTTGTACTTGTGGAGGATGAATCTGAATACACGAAGTCTCATTTCAAGTTTAGTGCATGATTCGTAGAACGTTCAGAGGAAACACTTAAACTAATTCTTCATAGAGGCGTTAACGTCCGTCTAAAGTTTCACAAACGCCCGCTCTTCGACTAAAAATAAAACAACTTCACTTCACTGCGTACCCCCAAGCCAAAAACAGTAAAAATTAAGCACAGAATATTATCCCCATTATAAACGCCACAAGCAAAAATAGCAACACCCCGACCATCGTTCCAAAGGTGAAAGCAATTAAAACTGTCTCGCAGTGCTTTATGTGCGGCTTGAACTGTCGACCCAACTAAATTATTCCTCTTTTAAAACAAAAACAAAACAAAAAACGTCCAAGAGAACTAAGACGTGTGGCAGACGTGTCGAATGGGAGGCTCATTAAATTTATAACAACAAAATAACAATCTCAAGTTCATTTTATTAGAAGTTAAATACGGAAATTTATACCTTTGAGTTAGGCCGTCCCTCGCCACAAGGAAAGCAGTTTTTCAACAAATTTTCGCACAAACAGACCAGGTTGAATACAAAGTAGGACGATATGCATTGCTAATGAAAAATACTTGGAAAGCAATTTACATTCAATTTACCGCATGGATTTGCTCAAATTAAATACACCCATCGGTGCTCTGACGTTTTCAAGTGATTTTTCTTGTAAAGCCTTAAGTCCGTGTCTTGTGCACGAAAGAATTCACCTTACCAATTCGGAAGGTGATTATTCATCTCGAGCAGAAAAGGGTTAGGGCCCGCCCGCCTGCCTCAGCTATATTATACGAACCATAAGAGTATTTTATTAAATTTCACGCATCAGTTTGTCGGCATCTTGTATTTAGAAGTGAACCCAGTTGAGAGTCGCAGCCAAGATGGTCGGACATTTTCAATGAAAATTGACAGTCTTGTGTTGAGGAATTTCAATGGAATTCCAGAAAAAAAAAACATTGGACAATATCCACCCACACACGATAACTTCACGCACATTTTATTTTTTTGGCTGCAGCAAATAAGGGATTAAATTATGGTGCTGAAGAACCCTGGAAATAACTCACACTATTCATTGCTTCGTCAAATTGAAAGAAAGGCGACTTTAAAATGAAAGTTGCTTATGCGAAAGATGATTTGTGTGATCAAATTCACACGATCTGTTTCGATTAAAAGGATTTGTAAAGCCCTTTGAAATTAATTGATTAAACTTGTGTTCAAAGACCTTTGAAGGGTTTTTCTCGGTAATGGGCACTATGCCCATAACCGGCGCAGACACGTAGCTGCGCTGCAGAGTCTGGCAGTCTGCTTCCCGACTCGACAACCACGACGAAACGATACATACTACTGTCTGTGCAGATTGTCTGCACTGTGTATGGCGAAGGGGTGTTTGCACAGACTTAAGTTTGATTTGAATGGAAGAGTGGAAAAAAGTCTGTTAAATCTGAACTAATTACGGAAAAAAATTTAAAGCGTATTAACCCTTGTGACAACCAAACCAAACAATTATACATAATACATGCACCCAACACAGCCGGGTGTGTCATACATTTTTGTATGTCGAGGGGCGTCGGAAGGAGCCAAGGACAAATCCATACTGATATGGTCCCTTCTGGACAGAGAAAAACAAATTGTGGTGTTTATTTCGATTGTTCTTCAATCGCTGGAAAAGTTTGTACAACGGCACGATGGCAACGAGCGTCCCCACATTTGGACTGGCTTGTAGAAGACAGTGTCTTGCGCGTGTACAAGTGCCCCTGCACTATCTTCTCCAGTATCGCCGAGCATCGCGTGGAAGCGTGCTATGACACAAACCGGATCAACGGATACCGAATTCGACCACATCGAATGCTATTATATGCGGTTTGAAATCGATAAATCGAGATGGTGCGTACCGATTTTAAACTCGCTAGTCGTCTCCTTACTCCAAAACTGTGCTAGAGAGAGTACGCTGGACAGGAATTTATAGGACACGTTGAGCGGGGATATTCCTCTACAGTTGTTGCAAGAAGCTGTATCGCTTATTGAACTGCTTATACTTTGGCTTTGGGGATTCGCTGGTGCGCCTGAAGAGGACTTGTGTGAGTGATCAGGTTTGGAGAAACTTTGTCTCAATCTCTCAGTGCTTGTTAATCAATGACTTACCCACAGCTTGCAAAACATTTGTCCCTACATCTCAATGCTGATCAATTTTGATTCGGTTGATCCGGTGTCGAATCAACGTATCTGTGAACCAGTAAATCGTTATCGCGATACGTGTGTTTGGGATTACAGAAGACGTGAACGTAGTAACGCTAATGATATTTGAGATGATACAAGACTCAGGACTCCCTCCCAGCTCAAGTAAAAAGTTACAAAACAGTTTAAAAAGAAGTATTAGAGTTTCTTAAATGATCGCTATACATATTTACACTATTTCCGTTCCTTTTCCTTGCCATCATCTTCCTTGCAACTTCCTTTTTACCTTTACTTTGTTTAAGATTAGTTGGTAGCAAACATATTGAATTTTTCTGTTTGCATATATTTCTATATTGTACTATAAACGACAACAGTGTCGTATTTGTACGCTTAAATGAATTGAGTTGAATTGAAATTGAATTGAACCCTACCAGAACATGTCCACGGGACTGGAGGAGCTCCCATGGTAAACCAGAACCAGCTCAGCCTGTGCTCTCTTGATCTTCAGCTTATTCATTCATGACTTCTTGAAAACTAGATGGGAGGACTACTTCATCGACCACTTGGTTCTCTATCACTCTCTAACCCGGTCAGGCCCGTTGGAAGTGCTCATTAAATACACCCACTATTTCCTGCGGGTCAATAATAAGTTCCTCACAATCATCCTCACAATTTCGTAGAGTCTCGATGTCATTCACAAAGCTTGTTGCCAAGGTTTCTAAATGGTCCGTGATTTTTGCCTGTCCCTCGACTCTTCCACATACTTGAGATGGGAGGTTGCGTGTGGCCTCTTCAGTGGTGGCCGTGGCGTTGGGGGTATGTGCGTCGCTGCCTGGTTTCTATTCCCGGTACGACAAAAAATTAATTATCTCGGCACCACCTCTTTCGAGTCACTGACAATACTCAAGGAGTATAACTGTCTACAAAGGGCTTCTCAAATCGGCCGTTCGGAGTCGGCAAGAAACTCTAAGTCCCTTCCACTCATGAGAGAACAATAGCGCAACACGAGGGGCTGCTCAGAAGCTAGGCCCTGGCCCTTTACCGGCTGTATTATATTATTATTATTATTATTACAAGCATCCTCTCCTCTCGTGTTCTAGTCCAGTACTCCTCTTGCACTCCTCTTGAGGCGTGCCTGAATCGAGTACCATTCATAATTAACGAATCCACCTCTTTCGAGTCGCTGACAACTGTCAGTTACACGGCGAGTGTGCTCATACATAAAAACCCACGACCGATAATAGAAGGAACATTGCCGTGACACAATTCCCTCAATTACTGCGATAAGAAATTCCAAGTATACATAATTTAAATAGTTCATCAAACTGATAAGCATGAAGGCACAGTTTTCGCATCAATTTACTCACCTTTCAGGACTCAGTTGAACGTATAAATGTATAAAATATTCAGCAAAAATAAGGAAATACTTCACAGATTAGTTTTATCCTTTATCAGCCCCCATGCAAATTAAACGCTTCCCTAGCACCTTTGTATTCGGCAGTAATAGTTACGAATACCCCCTAAACCAGCTCAGTCCATCCGATAAGCCCAGTGTAACCAAACCAGGAAAACTTTGCTTGAATGACTCTCAATCGACGCAAATAAGTATCCCACTTTTCGAAGAACCTTTCTCCAAGCGCCATTCCACTATCTCAATCGAATCATACAATCGTACAAAATTACGTTTGAGGTAACCCTCAGTCAATGACCGTTCTAGCTAGGGGAATGTTATCATATCGAAACGTTGTATTCATTGGTAGGTTCCTTTTGTCCAGTCTGCACTTCAATGTATGCTAATATGTTTACATTGTTTCTGTGAATGGAACTCCAAAGGCAAGTGGCATTTGTAATGGAGTGCGGTAATTGCTGTACTTATTGGACGCTTTTTTCTGGTGTGAATGATACAAATCGTTGTGCCTCAATATACACAGAGACTATTGATACGCACTCAAAAATAGCATATGAATGTTAGCTCGAATAAATTACCATTTAAGTGATTCATGTGGATACACAATTAATTAAACCAGCAATCAATCAGCAATAGAAAGGGGCGTTTTTGTGAAAATAAAACAATCTTGATAACTTTTTCATGCTGTTCTAAGGGCAATGATATGGCTTAATGTGCGCGATGTGAGACTAGAATGACCACTTTCGACACTTCGAGAGCATGACCTCCTATGCTAAGAGATTCTTCGAACCAAACCGTCGCGTCGACTCCGCGTAGTTCAAAAGCTGAAAATACTAATTATGTCTGGAGGGAGTACTGGACTTCAAGACGGGAGAAGAAGCTTCTAATCGCTGCATAACTGGCCTCTGCTTGTGTAAAATTTGGAATATGCGTGGTTTAGAATTTTATTTATTTATGGTGGTGGCGGGCAACAGGTTTGGGGTGTACATACAGCCCAAGCCTGGCTAACGAAGAGCAACCCTCCTAGCTAAATTGGCCTCGGATAGTGCCTACCCTGGTGGGCCTGGGCCACATTTGGAGCCAGCCCTGAATGGTTGCAGTATGCGAATGTCTGGTGGCCGGTCTGTCCTGCTCGGCAGTCGGTCGGGCTTAGCCCGAGGGTACTACAAGCAACCAATCAGTGGCCTCGCGAGCTGCTTTGGGAATAATGGGGAAGTCACGCAGTACACTAGCCAGTGTGTGCGGGGAGCAAACGACAACGGAAAAGTAAGGATCACAGGTAAGGATCTCGAGCTAGTTAAGGAAGCTGCCTGGTATCGTCCGGATATCGTGGGTATATTTTGGACGGGTGGAAACTCTTCCTGTCGGGAGTTGCACCTCAAATGTCTCCACCAGCGGGAGTGGGGATACTCACATCACAAGTCCCAGGTTGGCAGGCAGGCATTGGAGTGGATACCTTTAGGAGGGAGAGTCGGAATTTCAAGGCTCAAGCTTGAAGGGTCAACTTTGGCTCTAGTGCAGGTGTATGCACCAAATCTAGAGTCAGACCACGCGGCTTTGCTGGATGAAGTTGATGCCCTCCCTTCATAGGATAGCGGAGATGGATTAGTATATCCTTGTTGGTGATTTCAATGCTCACTTGGGTATGGATGTAACGACATGGGAGAGTGTGATTGAGAGGAACGGTGATCCTCACCGGAACGCGAACGGAGAGAAGTCGTTGGACTTTTGCTGTGCCAATGGCATGTCCATAATGAACACCTTCTTTCCACACATAGACATCCATTAATACACCTGGTACCGTCAGAGTCTTCAACAGAAGTCGTTGATAGATCTCTTTGTGGTACCGCAGTGTGTGAAACGGATGGTTTGTGACGATCGTGTGATGAGAGGCGCTGAACTTCAACTGATCATCACTTGGTGTTGTGTACGCTGTACCTCACTGATAAGGCGGAAACCCATAGTGGTTACACGCGTACGGTGGGAGAAGTTACAGAGCTGTGAGTTGCGGCTAAATTTTGCACGGCACTGAAAAGTTAGGGCGACTTCCAACTGTTCCATCGCGTGTAGAGGAAGAATGGCGACTGTTGTCAACAGCTGTCATTGCCTCGGCTTGGAGTGGCGACTGTTGGTGAGACAGAAGCCATCAGAGTGAAGGAGAATACCTTCACTTCCGATTTTATACAACTAATATAAATTGGGGTAGTGGCGATAACCGACGTTGTTGCACTTACCGGGTGACATCTTTTTAAAAAGTTAAAACGTAGTCAAGCGATAGTCAAAATGGGTTTGTTTGGATAGGAAAAATGATAAAAAACGAAAAATCGTTACTTTGAGCTCATTTTTTTTAAATCAGAAAGTACAATAGTTAATACGATACAGTAATGAAGAATGACGACTTCAGGGTTACAAATATCGACGAGTCGCTCGAATGGAGGGTTGCGCAAATCGAGTTTTTACTCAACATTTTGTCTTCAACATTTTGTATCGCTCTTATGGTCCATTGAGTTGAATCTATATATTTGCATACATCGCCTCTCAGTAGCAAACGTGGCAAACCTCCCTCCAGACAAGGAAGAAAAACAAATATTCGGCTGTTTCGCGTATCCCATTCGAATGACAGTCATTTTAACACCAATGAAATACTATAAATAAGGTATCTACAGAGCATCAATTCCCGCCATAAAAGTCGATGGGGCATGAGGCCAGAAAACACGAAGCATGAAACATGGCAATAAACTTGACACAACTTAGAGCCCATAGCGCAACGAACTGATCAACAAAATGTAAGAATATGAAAAATACTACTTTATTACATTCAAGAAAGTGGTTTTGACTTTCGTTTCAATAAATTAGGATGCAAACATTGACAGATATGAGAATTCATGCTGAATTGAAATTCATTCACAGAATGTATCGGGAGGATAAAAGGATTTCATCACGGAATGGAATATTTTCATAAATATGTCAAGTGTACACGTATGCATGCTTTGCTGTGCACATTTGTGAAAGAGATTCCTAATTAATCCATGTTTTCTCCAGCTTCATGAAATCCTATTCACTTTGAGTGAAAAATGATGTTCTCCTGATGTCGTTGTCGTGTTCACAAAATTTAGCTACTTCTACGTTTTCGTTCATACGCAGGAGTAACCCAATTAGGACCCAGTTCATCGGAAAATTTATGCAATTATAACTACCAGCACAAGTGAACAGTTAAAATGAAAACCCAACAACCCTCTACAGGACATAGCGAACTTTTGGAGATTTTAAAGTAAATCTTGAATGGGTTCTATTTGATGTTGATGAATTGACGCTTAAAAAGAGGAGACACATGGGAATTTCGTTAATTTCACGTCGATGCATTTCATTTTGGAATTACTTTTTGAATATTCTCTTTGGTACAGTTTCAGTAGAATCTACTATTCAGAGGCAGCAAGGAATAGAAACTGTCAGCACTCAATAGAGGCAATACACGAATTGTGACGGACTGCCACAGGGGTCACCGTGAGCTGTCTAGGCCAGACTAGGCTACCCCACCGATCTAGTCGACCCTACTCGCCAAACCAGTTGGTGCGTTTAATAAAACGGTGAAGATGGCTTTAGTTTAAGCTGCTAGTTTGGCCACATTATTGAAGAAATAATAAGACTTCTCTTTCACTGCAATTGCAGCCTGTGCCAGTCGATCATCTACGATTTGTGTGAAGAAGCGTCTCAAGCTTTAGTAGACCTAGTAGGCATCGGTGGTAGGATACTGTATAGTACTCAATCGGAAGAGTTCTTTTGTTAAAATTTAGTAAATTAATCTTCAGTTCAGTTCCTACTCCAACTTCAACAGTTTGCTAGTGTCAAAGACAGGTACGTGAATATACATCATAGGCGCCCCAAGAGATTGTTCAAGGGGAGCGGGGTGGTGCAGACAATTGTTTTTTAATTCCATTATAGTAAAAAATAAAAACAAATATTGATGGGAAGACAAAGGGGTAAGGGTCCCCTCCTTAACCCTCCCCTCCACACCCTGGCGCCTATGAGAACATATCTAAATACAAAATCAACATAAATATGTACCCTATACCTAGGGCGTTGAGAGCTGGAGAACTTTAAATTGCCAACATCACATGTCCTTTTTTGTAATTTATATGAAATTTTGTGTGAAATGCGATTTTTTGTAAAATTTGTTGCTTGCGTAAAATTGACGGCGTAAGGTGCAACGTTAATACCCAAGTTGGCGGTTACCCGACAATGTTCGCAACAGTACTCTAATTTAACAGAACATTAATAAATTACACCTTTATCTGGGAATATTTCACAACAGTGAAGAAAGGGACAACAAAAGCATAATTCATTGGTGGCGTACCCACCAAAAGCAATAGAAATATATTTTTTTTGGCATGCATTGAGTACCAATTGCATTTGAATTCTTTATTAGTAGCAGATTAATTTCGCCTAAATTAACGGGTACTCGAAATATTGGGGGTGCCCATAACCACACAGGTACCCGGGATTTTGGTACCCGAGTAATGCCCGGGAAAGCGGGTCCCCGGGACCCACCATCATCAAAAGCTCTAATACGGGTATCTGACTATTATCCTTTTGGTGCAACATTGAGACTTGGACGCCACCATTCGACACGTTATTGTCGAAGTAAAACCTGATGTACTGCGATGAAAATGTAAAATATGTTCCCACAGATTGTGCCATGTACCGCCGACACATGGCCGACGTCATGTTCAGCTATGAATGCCATAAAATTACCCGTCAAAAAAATTCAATTTTGTGGAAATTCTAATTATTTTTCTGTGTTTTCAATTTGCAGTTCTCGGCATCATACACATTTTATGTATGTCTTCAATGGCCACTGATCTATATTTGTTTCGCTTGGACCTTGATACACACTTTATGTACGCAATTTTAATATGCATATGATATCAAAATTTTGAGTGCACTGATTTAAAAACAAATCTAATGTATTTTATAACTGATTTGTTTAACTCATATCTATATCCCTTGAACTAGCGAATAAATCAAATAAATTCAAACCAGAAATGAAGTCCCATCGACGAATTTGTGAGGCTTTTTGACAGTTATTGACGAAATAACGTGAATGCCGGTCGGTTGACAGAACGACCAGCATGTGTTGTTTTATAAATTAATAAATAAATACAAATATGTTAATTTAATAAGATCTCTCTTTTCCAAAACTCCATTTAGATTATGCACGAGCACGAGTTATGGCAATGGAACAGAAACGAATTCCAAAATTAGTTCATACCCATATACTGACGACTATGTGACGTATGTTGAGGAATGGAATAGGCGGGCAGCTAATTGCGGTTTCAGTTTACAGATTACACCAAGCGAACAACACACATCATTAAAAAGTAAATTCATCATCTTACTGGAAAATACTGGTCAGAAAATGTACAATAGATTTATAAGCGAGTAAACCACTACCTACACGACAGAACTAACTTCGTTGTTACCAATGCAATTGAATTGATAAGCACCGTTTTCAAATCAAGAGCTTTGTAACATGAAGGAAAGGGAAGAAGTGTTTCATTTCCTGGCAGTATGTCCCATACTTAAGGAATACAGATAAAGAGTGATTTTTTAAAAGCTATAGGAAAGTTTTAAAAAAAAAAAAAAAACACATAAAATTCAGAAAAATGCATGAAATCTTTTTTTGAATCGATAGTACGGTCGGTCCATATAATTGAATTTTTGAAGATTATTTCATGTAAATGTTGACCTTGACTGCGCCTCAAATGGTCCATCCGCTTAGTCCAATTTTGGCATACTCTTTCCAATATTTCGGCCTCACGGATAAATGCTTCAATGTTGTCTTCCAATGCGTCAATTGAAGCGGGCTTGTCTGTATAGACACGAGCTTTAACATAGCCCCACAAAAAATAGTCTAAGGGCGCTAATTCGCACGATCTAGGCCGGTCCCGAACGTGAAATCGAATGCCCACCGAACTCGCCTCTCAATAAGTCCATTGTTGCGCGTGCTGTGTTGCATGTGGCACCGTATTGTTGAAACTACATGTCAAGCTCTTGCATTTTGGGCAAAAAAAAGTTGGATATCATCTCACGGTGGCGCTCACCATTCACAGTTACGTTACGATTCGCATCGTACGCAGAAGTACGGTCCAATGATGCCACCAGCCCATAAACCGCACCAAACTGTGACTTTTTCTGAATGCATTGGTAGCTCTTGCAATGCATCATACACATTTTATGTATGTCTTCAATGGCCACTGATCTATATTTGTTTCGCTTGGACCTTGATACACACTTTATGTACGCAATTTTAATATGCATATGATATCAAAATTTTGAGTGCACTGATTTAAAAACAAATCTAATGTATTTTATAACTGATTTGTTTAACTCATATCTATATCCCTTGAACTAGCGAATAAATCAAATAAATTCAAACCAGAAATGAAGTCCCATCGACGAATTTGTGAGGCTTTTTGACAGTTATTGACGAAATAACGTGAATGCCGGTCGGTTGACAGAACGACCAGCATGTGTTGTTTTATAAATTAATAAATAAATACAAATATGTTAATTTAATAAGATCTCTCTTTTCCAAAACTCCATTTAGATTATGCACGAGCACGAGTTATGGCAATGGAACAGAAACGAATTCCAAAATTAGTTCATACCCATATACTGACGACTATGTGACGTATGTTGAGGAATGGAATAGGCGGGCAGCTAATTGCGGTTTCAGTTTACAGATTACACCAAGCGAACAACACACATCATTAAAAAGTAAATTCATCATCTTACTGGAAAATACTGGTCAGAAAATGTACAATAGATTTATAAGCGAGTAAACCACTACCTACACGACAGAACTAACTTCGTTGTTACCAATGCAATTGAATTGATAAGCACCGTTTTCAAATCAAGAGCTTTGTAACATGAAGGAAAGGGAAGAAGTGTTTCATTTCCTGGCAGTATGTCCCATACTTAAGGAATACAGATAAAGAGTGATTTTTTAAAAGCTATAGGAAAGTTTTAAAAAAAAAAAAAAAACACATAAAATTCAGAAAAATGCATGAAATCTTTTTTTGAATCGATAGTACGGTCGGTCCATATAATTGAATTTTTGAAGATTATTTCATGTAAATGTTGACCTTGACTGCGCCTCAAATGGTCCATCCGCTTAGTCCAATTTTGGCATACTCTTTCCAATATTTCGGCCTCACGGATAAATGCTTCAATGTTGTCTTCCAATGCGTCAATTGAAGCGGGCTTGTCTGTATAGACACGAGCTTTAACATAGCCCCACAAAAAATAGTCTAAGGGCGCTAATTCGCACGATCTAGGCCGGTCCCGAACGTGAAATCGAATGCCCACCGAACTCGCCTCTCAATAAGTCCATTGTTGCGCGTGCTGTGTTGCATGTGGCACCGTATTGTTGAAACTACATGTCAAGCTCTTGCATTTTGGGCAAAAAAAAGTTGGATATCATCTCACGGTGGCGCTCACCATTCACAGTTACGTTACGATTCGCATCATCTTTGAAGAAGTACGGTCCAATGATGCCACCAGCCCATAAACCGCACCAAACTGTGACTTTTTCTGAATGCATTGGTAGCTCTTGCAATGCTTCTGGCTGATATTCACTCCAAAATCGACAATTCTGCTTATTTACGTACCCATTGAGCCAAAAATGAGCTGTTAGAGCAAGAGATCAGTACTCTGAACGGCGGTAGAGGTTGGGATGTTTTATATGCCTATAGTAAAAATGCAGTGCGATATAGATTATGTGCAATCGAAGAAGATTTTTGAAATATTAGTTTCTACCATACGTCTAAACAAGAGAAAAGTTCTTACTTAATGTCATTCTGGTAGACTAGGGCTGTCTACCGAACTAATCAAACTATTAAATCAAACTGTAAAATGTGATTTGTATTTTTGAATTAAATAAATGGTCATTATACTTTACTTAACTTAGTAGCCTCTTACAATACCAATAATAACAATAATAAGGATGGCGCTACAGCCCGTAGGGGACCAAGGACTAGCTTGCCAGCTACCAGTCGTGTTATTGTTCTCTCACGAGTGGAAGGGACCTACTCCGAAGGGGCAATCTGAGAAGCTTTTTCTAGACTCTTTGAGCAATGTCAGTAACTTGAAAGAGGCGGGGCCGTGAAAAGTATTTTGCTCGTACCGGGAATCAGCTGTTGTCAGTCTCATTCTCACCAATGGCTCACTAGTATGGTGGCCCACCCTAAGCAAAACATACAATTTAGACAAACTTAACAAAGTCTAGAGATCGGCAGGATTCGGAACCTTCGTGGCCATGAGAACATGCCCGTAGCACTGAACGTGCTCTTACACCTGCTCCCTCTGGACCCTTACATCAGGTATGACTCAGTAAAGTGGATATTGGTCAGCGAGACCATAGCAGAGCCCTGCAACTCCTGCCTGAGCACCTAATCCCAGCTCCCACGGACTACATTACCCCCACTATAGACTTCGACAAATTGGCTCAATGCCGATTTCCATCCTGAAAGGAGTGGAAAACCCAATCATTCGCCACAGAATACCAAATTCTGATCTACACAAATGGGTCCAAGCTATACCACGGTCAGCGGTCTTCTCGGCAGACTTCAATATCTCCAATTCTTACCGCCTCAGAGATCACTCGAGGCTGAAGTACTACATCTACAAACACTTCCTGTGCTTAGCTAGTAAAAGGTGGACTAGGTCATCAAAGTAGAAATTCTCTAGGAAAACTTGGCTCACCTACAAAAAAAGAAGAACTGATGACCTCCCCAATAGAATTCGTTCCGAAATAGCTAGATTCGTGGCTGTAAGTACAGGGCACTGGCCTGTAGTCATCCACGCTGCTAGACTTAATATACTTCATTTTCAACAAACACTGTCGCAGTTGCCTCGACATCCACTCAGAGGAAAGTCTACCTCACTTTCTTCGTGAATGTCCGGCATTAGCCAAAAAAGGAATACGGCAAACCTTTCCTTAGTGACGAGATTGATAATCAAAGTGTATGGAACATAATCAAATACCTGAACTCCACCGGCTAGACTTAGCTAACACTAACAACCAAGGTCTACCAGGTGTGGTATCAAAATGGGGCGCAACTATGCAAATTGTACCCGGTTTGAGCCAGATCAAGTAGCCAGAAATCGAACCTGGGCTGCGTAGGCTCAAGAAGGTTGGGGGTCGACACACCAACCCACAACGCCACGGTGGGGGCCGTGTCTCACCAAGAAATTATAACTATTAATTACCTGTTAAAATATTCACACATTTGCAATAACGTCTGTCTTACAGACTTTTTTAAACATACAAGTTGAACAACCTCATTAATTTGGTAAAGTGTATTATACTGGCTCAGAATGCTGTCCATACAAAAACATTTAAAAAAGAACCAATGTAAGCAATGTTTATAGGTTTCACGAGTTTTTAAGAATTTTTTCTTTTGAAAATGTTTACATAGATTATATTAAGGTGAACAGGTATAAATAATATCTGTTAATTGCTCTTAACAGATAACATCAAAGGAAAAGCACTTAAGACTCGAGGATGTAGATATATTCACGAGTATATATGAACCTGAGGTACACAGGTCATGGAGAGCATTTCCCTAGCTTTCGAAGTAGTTACGTGAGTCTTGTTGTTCCTACTTGAAGAAAGTCGGGAATAATACATCAATTATACAGGTACAATCGTAACAGGAAGGTTAAAGTATGTATGCCTTGCGCACCAACAAAGTTAAGAAATAAAACCAGAAAATACACATGTAAAAAATAAATTCTTAAGTTATATACAATTAAAGTCCTAGAGTACGTGCACGAAGGTTCCCTTTGCAGAGCTTCATCCAAAATTGTTTTGTTTTTTCTTGTTCTTCATATTGCATAACACAGTCAACTTCCACCCTCGGTATTTTTCAATCACAAGAGAATGAATGAAATTTTAATTCTTTCTTCATGTTCAAGTTGTCAGGGCTTTATTTCAACAACTCATGAATTTTGCAAGAATTCTGTTATTCTTCTGCTATAAACAAAAAGTTCTCATTTTCAGAATTTATGCGAAATATTTATTTACGATTATATTGATGCTGATTAATTGTCAGTTCTCCATTGAAACCTGTGAGTAGACATTTTCGTCTTGCCTCAAATTGTCGTTAAATCATAGAATAGTGGAGGGAGCAAAGTAAATGTTCTTCATTTCAACATTCATTTCCATAAGACTACCATCTACAAAAAAAAAAAAAAAAACAAAAATAATTACTCTCGCTCAGAAGTCATCAATGTTAACCGTTTTGTCACACAATTTCGAGGCTAACTACAGAGATGATGGCACGAAAAATGTCCATGCCTGGGCATCATATACATTCCTGAAATATATACCAATGGAAAATTAAAACAATTCCGTTTATCTGTTTATTTAGTTAATACCGAAAATTCCACATTTAAGGTCATAAACTGTGAGCAGTCTCCAGGACCGCGGTTACGTGACTGAAAGATGTAGGTGGTAGCTAGTTAACGGTGAGGGAAGACGTCTTTTATGTGCATTAATTGAGCTTTCCAGTTTAGTCTGTTGCCTAATAGAACACCAGAAACAACATGGCACAACATAGCATAAATGCTATGTTAAAGCAACAATTTGTAAATTACCTACAATTTGGTGGAAATTAAACTAATATTAATTTTATTTTCAGTGTCGTCTGCGTTATTTGTCCATTTATTAGTTAGCTAAATACAGTGGAACCTTGATACAACGGACTTTTATTTAACGAATTTTTCGAAATCCCCTGTAAAACATACCTTTACATAAACAATACATTTGTCAAAAAAATGCTCCTCTATTCGAGTTTTAAGTCATTGCAGAATAAAAATGTTCAAACTTCTAACTCTGTTGCCCCATAAAATTGTTGACAGCCATTTATACCATTATATCGTTTTCTAAAGTAAAAATTGACCAATCAGAGAATGGCACTCGCATTCTCTCGTGAATTAACGTCAAACAATTCATGAAAACCTGTCAAAAAGCCTCTGAAATTCGTCGATGGGTCAATCAGCTGTGAAGTTGGCCATCTCTCTTATACTTCATTTCTGGACGAAAAGTTTGGTATCAAACGATAGGTATAACCCCAGGTATTAACATTCTGCAAACAAAAAAAAAACAATTTACTGAAATCGGTATTTACCGCTGTGTGACATCGTATACACCAAAAATGTTTGAGCATGAGAAATGTAAAACATTAGTTACATGATGTGACCCAAGTTCATTGTGTTCGTGTGAAGTAAGTAGCAGTTATAATTCCTCGCTGTTTTTAATTCCCTCCTTTTATTTAAAGACACTTTTAGGGAAGTTTGAACCTTGTACGGCCTCAGCAAGTGGTAGTTACTATCGCTTAGCTTGAAGGTCTTCAAAATATCAGCTTTTATTATATTGCAACTTTTGCAGAGTTTTCAAATCTTGAGTTATTTATTATCTCCTCCGGACTATCCTTAGACATTTGACCCCCCCCCCATGCAACTTTTTGTTTGTGAGTCAATGTCGCTCAAATAAATAACGATTATCTATCTATCTACGACCAAAACAGCTCCCCTGCTTTGGTTGAGGGTCGAGATAGATGAACATCCGTCCACATAATGGAAACTATTGGTATTTTGGAAATTCCTAGAGTGCTACAGACATATGTAAACTCTATGAGTTGCAAGATTCATGCAAGTTAGGAACGAAGTAGCGAGAAATGCTAAGGTTTCGTAACGATAATGCGGAATGGTTGATCTATATTCTAGTCCCAACATCAAGCATGGCATCGAATTCTGGATGACATCCGAAAGCATATATCGAATGTACACCCAAAGTACAAGAACGAAAAATAAACTAACTCATATGCACTAAAACGACAAGAGAACTTCCTGTTGCCGCAGAAGTGTCATTAAGTATGATTTGCAAGAGAGATGACCAAATCTGATAATCTCGACTAGAATAAAAATCTAGTCAGGTCACAATATATTCACTCCGGAGGAAGCTCTTTTGCTGAGGGTAACCATAAAATGAACTACTTTTCAGTCCAAAGGCATGCACCGGAAGCTTAGAAACATAAATTCGAATGTGGAAGGATGTATTAAATACATCTTCAATTTCATCAGATCCATATCTTTCGAGTCGTAGCACAGCGCTTGATAGAATAATGAACCCCCTACATCAAGAAAGTATTGCTCTGTGAAAGACGCCCGACGAATTTCCATCGTAGTAGCAGCTCCGATAAAGACGATGAAGAGACTACCAATTTAAAATTGAAAAAAAAAAAAACTTAAATTAAGTTAACAAATAAATAAAAAATAATAGGTCTTTAAAAGGAAACCAAGCGCAACAGGAATGTGCGGCGGTTTTGTTTTCATTTATTAGTGAAAAGGTAAGCTGATGAGTACCTATGTAATGCTAAGGTTACCTTGTACTTGAACGAATCTTATTGTAAAGAATATAGTAAGAAATAAGTATTGGGTGCCTTTAAGTCCTGAAACATTTGTTCGACTTAAGTATGTCAGGCTTACGTATGTTCGACTTACGGAGGTTTGACTGTGGTTTCTAATTCCGTTCAGGTTCGATATATATTGTACTGTATCGCGTTTAAGTAGGCTCGAAAGAATATGGATCCAAGAACTGAGTCTTGCGGCACGCTTCCATTCGGATATATTTTTGACAGTTCAAATCATTCCGAGTCAACGTCAAGAGTTGTCCATGAATGTAACTAATTTTAGCTTTGTTCAGAACTTAATATAAAAGTATTGCCTTTGTAATAGGTATGCACAGTATTTGGGTTTGTCTTACATCACATATTTTATTTAGGTTTCAACGTTACCCAAAGCACAAAGCACGCGAATGCCAAAAACTGCTCACCCTAGAAAATCCTCAACAAACAGCAAAAGTTGTCGCGATACCAAAAAATGGAACGCAGTGTTCCAGGATATAGGCTTACGAGTATATCACACTTGAGCAAGATTCTGGAGTACCTTGTAGTGCGGAGATTAATACGATGATCCATCCCGGATATGCATCACGGATTCCTGGAGAAGCATTCACCGCTGCATTTCTTAATGAAATCCCACCACGATGTTGTAGCTTCCCTGAACAAGCTAGAAGCCACCATCGCCTGCTTCTTGGACGTGGATCTGGAAAGAGGGACTCGTCTAGAAACTGCACCTGATGGGATTCACCTCCAACAGATTGCATTTATTTTCAATTGGATATGCATGCACTAGTGGAATGGTGCAAACACAATGGACTAGAGCTGAATGTAATATTTTTAACACAGGTTCGAAGGAGTACAAAAAAATGTTCACGAGATATGGTGTCCGTAAATTATATCCCTTCGAAGAACTCCCTAAATATGACGATAGATGTAAAATAATAGGCTTGCAAGCCTTAAGTTTCTGGCGTAAGCCGTGTAGATTCACCAGATTTACTTTTTCTTATGAATCTACATAGCTTAACAAAGCAGCTTGTGTTCAGAAGGTACATTCATTCAATGTTGGAATGCATTTATCTTTCATACGTTACATTCGATGTTGCCATTGAAATATTAGAAAATAGTTGAAACGAAGTGGATTTAATATGATTTCGCTCCCTAAAGATCTGTTCGGGTGATAAATTGGTTGAAATGAACCTGTTACAAGGTGTATAAACACTTTTAATAAACTTTGCAAAGAAGTTGGTTTTAGCTTGTCTCGATTGGAGTTGACAAATTTATCCACGCATTGTTCTTTAATTAATATGGTTTATTTGATTTGATTTTTTATTCTGTGATGAAAAAAAATAAAAACAAAACCCGTGCGATGTTCGATCAAAATTTTGAAAATAACAGGCAAATCGTCCAGATCGACGAAAATAAACTTGAAAGAAGAAAATTAAATAAAGGAAGGAGTGTGGGGGCCTCGATTTAATTGGTGATGACTCCACAGACTTAAGGCTGGAAGTCTGTCCAGAAAACGAGAGCAGTTCTGAAGTGCTAGTGCCGCTAATTAAAAAGCATGTGAATCCAGAAACGATGATCTACACCGATTGCTTGAAGGCATACGATTGTTTGGGTGCTCATGGGTTACTTCAATAAATGGTCCTGATGGTTTGCAAACCCAAAAAATCGAAGGTCAGCGGTGTGTGTCCGTGAAAACCCTATATAAAGTATTAGGTGGATGAGTCGCTTCGCTCGCGAACAGGATTTTAACCCTTTTCCAGCAGGATTTATCCCGCTGACCTGACTTCGTCGCTCCGGTAAGGTATGTCAATAATTAATTTCCAGATTAAACCTCGATATCTTATATGCTAAGCGAAAACGAGGATTTTAGTACTTTATTTTTTGTACCGACAAAAAAATTTGTATCGATATCCCCGACAAATTTACAAATTTCGCTGATTAGTTGAATACCAATTCAGGAGGGAAAGAGCAAAACAAAATTAGATCCCTTTGAATAGTTGCTGCAATCAGTGATGCATGTCTGTGGAGATTTCAGAAAAAAGGCTTGAAAGCCCGGTGTATGAGTCACATGAACATTAGGAAATATATTAAAATTAAATAATAAAAAATAAAACATTTCCTCAAGAATGAATTATTAGGTTAAGTGCTGGCATATACGGCCCATGACAATAGCTCAGAACAGGAAAAGCATACACATGTCACTATACATTCATTGCATTCACTTTCGAACTAGCTGCCGGTCGTTCTAACTTGGTCAGTCTTGGTCAATAGATTTCAGGTGTAGAGCATTTGGGGAATTCTTAATTGTTTAATTATAATTTTTGGGTAGATTTTGCTAAGCGTTTTTGGCTAAACTCGTGTGCAAATGATATAAAGGCGTTTCAACTTTGTGTAGTCCTCAAATTTAGAAGTCAATATTTGCAATCAAAACTATTTAATAGCTATCAATAGGCGTGTTTTATTGAGAACTCAATACTCAGCTCAGCATTGATTCTTAATAAAACGTGCTTCTTCTCATTTGATCTCATTTTGTGTCAAAAGTTAGTGCGTGTCTTTACTTTCCTGGCATTAAATGTCAAAATACGAAAAGAGCGCCTCTATACTACATTTAATTTGTTGTCAAATGTGTTTTATAATTGTTCTAAATTCATTAGAAACTTTTGTATTATTTAATATAAATGATAAATTACAAATGAGGGTACGTTATCCTATGTCAAACTATTTAGAACACCAATGCCGATAATTTTGTGGCATCTTCAAAAAGTGTTGTCAGCGGCATATATGTTTCAGTGGTGTTATTTGGAATCGTAGGTGAGACGCCACCTGTGGTGAGATTCTTCATGGCGTTGTAGTCAGTGATGACTGTCAAATACCACTGAGTACTTTTTGCTCAGTAATTTGTTTTGTTGTAGATTCGAGTGTATAAGTGATACCAAGCTGAGGATAGATTCTTAAGAAAACAAGCCTAATAGCTTATATTTACCAAAAATGGTAACAATTCTCAATAGTAGTAATATGGCCCAGCGTAGGTGTTCCTATTATAACCCACATTTTACACAAAATTATTCACCTTAAGTTTTTATTTTAAGGTGAATTGGTTTCATTATCTACAAAGCCACCAAAAATACCGTCAAAAATATTGGCTTTCAGAAACCAAAAACAAAATATACAAAATGGAACACATATAAAAACAACTTAGGACCTTTATATGCACAGACACCGTGGTAAGAATATGTGGTAAGCACTACATTGAGCAGAAAGTCTACTTTCCATATTTAAAACATTATGGTCCATATAAGCAGCACTTTTTTAAAAAGTGCTTAATCGACTGCGTATCGCCTTTTTTTTATTTATTTTTTGTTAATCTTTTTTTTATGATTTTTTTTATTATAACAAAGATCAAAGGCTGAGTATTAAATATTTTCTTTAACTCTTAAAAAAATAAAAAGTTAATTAATGCAATACTGACTGTTTTATTAAGAAAATGTTAAGGGTGTACCATATTTGGGACATTTACTATATATTTGTGTTTTTTGGGCAATTTTAAGCCAGAAAAAAAAAACTTGCTCAGTGCGCACAATGGTAACCCGCCCCCAAGACAATTTTATTTAATTTTAGAGTTCAATTAGTAACAGTACGAACGTGCGCGTAAACTGCGCCTCTATAAACAAGACCAGAATATAGCCCATCTTATCAGGAGCGCGATTGAAGAGCATTTGTATTCAACGCACATTTAATAATATATAATTTGTCCATGTTTCTAACCTCAAATAATAGAAGCGCGTTTCCTCAATCCCGTTTTAAAATACCATTGGCATCCCTTATAAATTGATTATTGATATGTGCCAACACGTTTCGAAATTGAATTTCATTGGATTATCAGCTGAACGTCGATAGACAGATTTGTATTCAAATAGGTATCCTTTTTATTAAATTTTCCAACACTAGACTATGTTCTTGTGCAATGTACCACTTTCCATCACGATCACTCGATCCAGGCGAATTTCACGAGCGAAATATTTAGCAAATAATTAATCGTTATATTCGAACTATATGCACTTTTCTATCGCGTATTCTTATTCCGTCACTCGTAGCCGGGGACCGTGCTGTTAAAAGTAAATATCCACCGTTGCGTGTTTGAATGAAACTGAAGTGGCAAATCCGCGAAATATTTCAAGTAAACTGAAACTTAAGCTTTTCCATACAGCAAGCAATTCGCTGGAAGTACATTCATGTGGAGCTCAGTCAAAAACAAAGGACCTTGTTTATACGATTCGCACATGGTGGATCGTAAGCTTGCGAACGCGCATGGCACCTGGGCCATGCTACGAATGTGTGACGTGCTTTTTCATTTTCATGAATGTGTTATATAAGTTTTATGAATGAATGTGAGTAAAAGCACAAAGATGTACCTGTTGGCAGCTGGCTGGTGTTTTTTTATTTGTTTGAGTTTGTCACCTAGACCTTGATTACTTATTATTTGAGGTGCCAGAACGTAAAATCTAAATGGTATTTATTCAAGGGCGTGGAGACACTCTTATTACACTCATGTTACGACACTGCCGAAATGAACTCTAGCAAATAATGCTTTTGGAGTTATGGTTGAATAGCTTTGAAATACTTTTTGTTACTTGTATGGTTTTCGTTACTGCCATGCATCCATCCCATCGTGTGTGCTGTGATCCCGTGTTCAGTCGTTAAATTGGTTTAAACCTTATTCATTCGTAGGGTGGGATGGATTCGATGCGTTTCTGTTTTCTTTAGCAAATCATGTGTGGATGCCCAGGTGATGGCGGCTTTAACTGAATATCTAGACTAGAGATATATCTGAAAAATCTCCCATTTCAGTTAATGGAAATCCATTTCGATTGTCAATCTGGATTAGCTGACCCCTATAGGTTAGGTTAGGTAAAGGGGTGGCGGCTCAGCCTCACATAGACCTGTGCACCTAGTTGTAGTCCGCTATAGCTTTATTCGAACAGAATGTTCCAGTGGTAGAAATTGCGGTTTCACGACGTCCATCATTTTATTATTTGCGAGCGCACACGTGTTTACTAATACCCTTAAGTGTCCCGGGTCAAGACGCAGCACTGGTCGAAGGTTTAGAGAGAGAAAGATTGAGCAAGCACGTGTGCACATTGTGCACAGTCTCAAATATCTGCGGATTGTAGTCTGTGGGAAATATCAGGCTGGGAAGAGCATTCCATTTAGGGCAGAAACAAAGAAGATGCTCCCGAGTTTCGACCATGACCCACCAGGCAGTAGCCTGCATGGAAAACCTGCAAGTATACTGCAGTTAACTCTTGGTAGAGAGATTGTTATCTAGTGATATTCGGGCCAGAAGATTTTGGTTTTGAGGTAATTCATGCCTACACCACACTTAACTGGTTTGTTTCCCTTTATTCCCATGTGTCCAGAAACTCACAGGAGGAAGACTGCTTTGTTACTACAGACACAGAGGCCTTGCAGCACAGCGAAGCACTGTTTTCGACTTTATTATATTACTTTTAAGTGCTTTGAGCGTTCCCTCACTATCTACATAGACATTGATGCGATTGCGGTTCGCTCTGAATTTCAGGTTGTTCTCTGCTTTCTGGATAGTTATCAGCTGCGCTCGAAAGAAACTGCTTCTTTTGTCCAGTTCGTAGCAGATTTTGATATCTTGCGATGCATTGAATCCATCAGTGCCGGCATTAGGGTTCTATAAGTGGCTGTATAAGCTCGCAAAAAGTCTTAAGATCCAGGTCTTCGGAGGACATCATCCACATGATAAAATGAAAACAAAAACTAGATGCATCAGCTCAAAATGCCAGTTTGACATTTAGAGGGACTTAAAATAATCAGATTTGTATTATCTCCGTTTTTGGTTTTAAATTTTGATTTTTTTACTATCAATATTACAATTACCTTTTAGGGGACAAAGAAGAATAGAAAGTCGTCCCAAAAGGGGAGTCATGGCAACCCTACTCGTATGTAAGTATATTGGAATGTTTCGACACAGCTGAGGTTTCGGACCAGTGTTCTCTTGTCAGAATTATTATGTATCACAACAATATTTATACAATTACAATGCCCAAAAATTGTAAATTTAAAATTATTGGACCCTTTTAGCCTTAGTGCCGCATGTTTACTGACACTGAAGGTATTGTTTCTAGAGCTGCTGTCACTTCAATACACATTTCCAATTTCAGGCTATCAGTGCCTCAGTGAATCTTTTTTCCAGAGCTCTCCAACATAAAACGACCCCGTGCAATAAGATTGGTCTTACAATGAGGTGTAATCGGCTGTAGCAGATTTTTGAGCAAATGTGCTTGTATTGTAAACAAACTGTCATTGTGTTGTTAACGATGAATACCGCTTGACTTCGAATATTGTTCCTCTGGACATATTGTATTATATTCAAGACCAATAGGATTCTTTGAATCTAAACAGAAACGATGCTGAAGCATTCAGACAGACTTGTTTGGATACACACAAAGAACTGTCCATCAAATCTTAGAAAGATTTGGCAATTGCTGCAAAGTTTTGTTAATTGTAAAAAAAATATAGTATTTTTATCCACTATTCAAAAGTTTGCCAAATTTCATTCCGAATTTCGTGATATACAGTCAATCTTTCGGAAGTTACCGCTGTAAGTGGTCCCATACATTTTCGATGGGGTTAATATCCGGTGACTGGGGTGGAGTTTCCATCACATAAGGGCAATTGTAATGGAGTCACATCCGGGTTTATAATACCCTTATAATACCCTTTGGGCTTTATGCTTTGGGTCATTCTCTTGGTAAAAAGTGAATTCGTTGTGCAGACCCAATTTCGTGTGCGGTGTTCCTTGGCATATTTACTATTCAATTTTCAATTTTAAATTTTTTAACAATTGACTGGACAATTGATCTAGGTCTGCCAATTATACCCGAAATTTCTTGTAATGCCTTTCCACCGTTATGGTACTTTACAATATGTTTGCGAAGCTCTACCGACGTTTCGCACTGTTTTCGTCCCATTTTGCAACCGAAAACTCTTGAAGGCCAAAAACCTATTTGACATGTTTTGTGACAGTTCCTCGCTCATGATGTTTTGATTTGATTTAGCAAAACAATTATTTACTATAAATTTACAATTATAAACAAAAATTAAATTAAGTTAACGATTAAGAATAATTGGTGGTTCAAGTAAAATGGAAAAAAGTATAGTTTTGGTTAAAAACAGTGTTAGGGCAATTTTGCACCTACCTGAATTTGATTGACTGTACAAAACCTAAATTTAGAAAGCATTATTACTAACCCCGATCCAATAGAT
Source organism: Eristalis tenax (assembly GCA_905231855.2). Classification (NCBI taxonomy): domain Eukaryota; kingdom Metazoa; phylum Arthropoda; class Insecta; order Diptera; family Syrphidae; genus Eristalis; species Eristalis tenax. Next base: position 3,397,760 of record HG993124.1, read on the forward strand.
GTACAATTTTTTTGGAAGGCGTTTAACAAACGAAGCATGATAAAGAGCGTTTAGCATTAATGAACAAATTCGTTTATGAAGCCTGTTGAACTCATAGCTTCAGCAGTTAACCTAAATAAAACGATTCGTTGGTTCGACGGTCAATGAAACCTCACAAGGAGTTTTGCATACCGAATACTTGCTAAAAATGCAATTCTTGTAACCATTTGAATGTACATAGCAGCATTTTCGAGTTTTTTTTTTTCAAATATAATTCGATTATGTACACCTATGACTGTACTAGACTTATTATTTTTGTTAAATGAATTAAAAATGTTATTTATTATTATAAATTACAAACTTTTTATGTTATACGAAATAATTTCACATGCAATAAATTGACGTTTAACGAAGTTCTTCTGTTTTGTTTTTGATTTCCAACCAAATCTCATTACCCAGATTTTGAAAGCTGGAAATGAAGACTTCTGGTAATAATCGTCTGGCAGCACTGGTTGGAAAAGCTTCCTATCTCGGTGTACATGATCTTTGTGATGTAGTCACCACTTCGATCCGAACCTACGTTTGCTCTTGTGCCTTTTTGGTCCGTTCTTCGATGTTTGATTCCTGTCGAAGATTATACCAAGAATCTTAGCATGATTCGAGCTGTGTTTTTGATTATGATGTTTCTATAAATAAGGACTTTGTGTCTCCTAGCGAAAACCACAGTTTCTGTTTTGTTATAGTTAAGGTTGAGGCGATTAAGTGGTTGATCTAGGGTTAGGATCCATAGAAGGATGGAGAGGACCCCTCCCCACGACTCCACATGTTTCGAATCGGTGACCATGCTCAAAGAGTACTCCTGTCTACAAAAAATCGTTCCCCATTCGGAATCAGCATAATTTTGTATGTCCCACATGCTCTGATGTAGGAGCTAAGCCCAAGTCCACCTCAGAGTACAGCGCAACCATGTTATTATTATATGGCAGCGTGCATAGAGCTATACATAGTCATGCTTAGTTTGGCCATACCTGCCAAACTAGTCAGGTTGTGCAAAATGACGATGGATAATTTTCGCTGCTCCATTAAGGCCGGTAGGGTACTCACCTTGAATGTCAAAAAAGAATTTAGACAAGGCGACGCGCTGTAATGGGAATTCTTCAACATCATCCTGCAAAAGATCGTGCAAGACTCACACGCCAACACAAGAGACACGACTCTCCAGACGTCCGTACACTAGCATACGCGGATGCCATCGACGGAAGTGGCTAAAATGGGTCTAGCGGTGAATTAAGGCAAATCGAAAGATATGCTGTCCTCAAGGAAGAGCATAAAACGTCAGCGTCACAATGGCACTAAACAGCATCGTGATCAAACGCAGAGTAACTCTTGCCAACCACTGTTTCATTGGGCTCAGCAAGCAATTGAGTAATAGAGTCCTCTCCCGAAGGACCAGGCTGACTTTACATACATAATCCTGATCATGGACAACTCAGCTCCGGCCCTAAGAGTCTTCGGCTCTCAACCTGTGGCTCTCAACCAACGGAGAACACCTGCGTGTTAGGTCGCGACCAGGATAAAGGGACGCCAACCAACTAGGCGTGCGAAACTAGATGCAGCTAGCCAGAGATCGTTCTAGTTACAGAGGCTTGCTTGAAGATGCCCCACACTTACCCATAGTGCAGAGAGTTCCTCCTCCACTCGAGGTCCAAACACAAACACACAACTTCCTGTTTCTAAGACATTTATTCAAATCACACTGCGACAGAAAGTCCCAACTAATAACATACAACATACAGGTTAATATATAGATTCCATTACAACACTTATACATTTACAGCTAGTATATATTCATTTGTATAAAATAACCTAAAGCTTAAAAAGTCGTGGTGAACCTTAAAGATCTATTCGCAGACTACATGCATCTGGGTACCGTTTCAGAGTTATTGCGTTTTCGAATGTCCGCACCCTTGATTGACTCCAACACGGTAGGTCCATCTGTGATAAGTCTCCGCAATTATTAACAGTGAGGACTCTTAACCTGTTTAGTCCGGTGGCTAAGGAGCGCACTGCCTCGTCCGTAATCCCCTTGCCACGAGTGATATGAATTTCCTGAAGAAGTGGACAGTTTTGAATTAAGGCCTCTAAGCCATCGTTAGTTATTGCATCACAGTAAGAAATGTCAAGAAACTTTAACTGAGGAAGCTTCAGACCCTGTATTAGTGAGGCATCAGTCACCTGGTTGCAGCCACGTAAGCTCAGCCGTTTGAGTTGTTTCAGACACTGCATCGAAGCAATGCCTCGCCGTAACCCCAATATACCCACATCGGATATGCTGCTGCAATTGTCCAGCCAAAGCTCTCGTAATTTTCTAAGATACACGAAAATCTCATGAAGAACTTCATCCGTGATTCCCTTTCCACATCCACTGAGATTTAGGAGCCTCAAGTCCAGCAAGCGACTTGAAAAAAATGAGAATCCTGCCTCGCACATGTCCAGTTCCTGAAGATGAAGCTCCTGCAGGGTCGTATTCGGTTCTCCAAATAGCCTGCACACACTTAACGGGCTTACCATATTGCAGCATGTAACATCCAAGGATTTCAATCTCGACAGCTTTCTCAGTTGAACCACTCCATGATCGGTAATGCGGCCACAATAGCCAAGACTTATTTTTTCCACTGCAGGAGTTCGTTTAACAAGAAACGCCAGGAACACATCATCCACTGCCACAGAACCAGTCAGGTCCAGGGACCGGAGATGCTTCAAATCGTGCACAGCACTCGTTATGATGTCTGTGCAAAAGCTCCCCTGTAAAGTCAAGTCCAGCAGGTTCAACTCGTGGAACACTCTAGCCCACTCCTGAACCATCAACTGTTTGCCTTCGTAGAACCGTAAATCTAGTCGTTTTAAGGAACCAGATTGGGTTTCAATTGCCTTGAGAATTTCCGCCTCATCGTCCTGAATAAATTCAACAGACAACCTCTCTAGGCAATTCTTCCGTTCCAAGGAATTCAGGAAATATTTGTTTATGCTCGATTCATTTGATGCCAGCTGCAATTCTTTGAGGCAGCTGAAGTCCGCCGCAGGAAGATCACTGAGTTCCTCAGCAAATGTGCTCAGTTTCATTCTGCTCACTTTAAGCGATCGCAGCTTCGAAAAGTGCTGCATTGAGAGGCGCACAGCTGGTGCAATAGGGACCGTCTTCAGAGTGAGCGATTTCAAAGAGTTTCCAATGTGCTGGAAAAGCCTATCAACATCGCCGAATTTAACGTTTTTCAGGTACAATTTCTTGATGCTCTTGTTGAAGATGACGTCTGCTGCGGGATGATTGTCATCCAAATGGCATGACATTAACTTTACAACACCCCTCGAGTCAAATTCTGGCAAAGCGGCAACAGCAAACCACTGTCTGCAGCATAGTCTGACGGACTGGATGTCATAAAAATCGAGATATTGAAAAATTTTAATTAAAATCTCCGGCGGCAAATTCGCATAAACTGACTCATTCATTGTATTATCTGTAAAGAAAGTAAAAGAAAAGAGAAAACAGGTGCTATTAGTAATTGCTGGTGGCTATGTACTTATGTTTTAATTTAACGGTAATAGAGCTTGCTGAAACAATGGCAGACATCCATTATCTCTTCTACTTTGACTTAATTGTACCTTTTTTTGCCAGAGGTTATTAAACACTATACTGGAGCACTCAGACAACGATTCGCGCCCATTGTACTGCCAGGCTGCAACCCTCGGTTAGACTACTACCACGGATCGACCACTCCAGTGATAGTGCAGTTAATTTGATCCCAAGTGACTGGACCAGATTTGAAAACCCGATAAATGCATTTTGACTTTACTTTTACTGGTATTCGAACCGGGTACCCCTCGAATGAAGGGCAGGCACTAAACCAACTGCTCCGTCCAATACTTCAAACCAGGGCCCAGCTTATACAGCGACAGCTCGTGACTGTTGCTCTTTCTGAGAAGCTCTTTCTAGACAGGCAACCTCTGAGCAAAAAATACTACAATTATGAATTGTATCGAAATCAAATAATGCACCTGGTGTTGATTGCATTCCGTTTGAGTTCTATAAAAACTGCACATATGAATTTATGAATTCCCTAACAATTGAGATTAATCGAATATTCGACTCTTATTTACACTTAATGCACTTCTATATCATACATCAACAAGATGTTAAAGGTGGAATAAGATTCAACGAAATATCAATTCCTGCGCCGATGTATGCTGATGATACCGTCTTTCTGTGTGACACTATCCAAGGTATGCAGTTAATGATAATAAGCCTGTTTATGCTTTCTGTAAAAGTGGGAATCTGACTGTAAATCTTGATAAATCCAAAATTATGGTACGCAGGGCTCCGTTTGTCACATTTGGAAAAGTTTAAGTTAGACGGGGTAGACCTAGGTATCCTAATATCGTCCTCTTTAAATTTCAAACCGCACTTTGAAGAAAAATAGCTTCTCTTCGCTAGTTTTTGAAGAAGATAACCAAAAAATACCCCGAACTGTATGTTACATCTTGAACCGGGTACTCCTCCTTTGTTCTTGTACACGCCCAAAATGCACTTCAACTATATCTTAAAACACTAGAGATGCATGAACCATCATTAAATCTGTCTACATACACCAACAAGCATCATTATCTTTTAAAATTTAACTCGGTTTTGGAGAATTTTGGTAGACATACATATGACCAATATGTCGAAGAAGCTGCATCATCACTGTATTTTTACATTTTTACATTACTGAACTATTACAGGAAACTAAACCAGACGTACTTCCTTAATAGTCTCGCATCTGTCAAAAGAAGTACTATTTTTAAATTGAGAGGTGAACTAGTTCAGTTAAGCCTTATACCCCATAGACCAGATTTACCTATACTTTGTGACTTCTGCAACATGAAGATGGGAGAAGACATTTTGCATATTCTTGGAGTTGTCCGTCCGATTTTAAAACAATTTCGACAGTCAATGTTCGGAAAACGTGAGTTAGACGAAGATGAAGTAATGAGCATTTTAAACGCAGAAAAACGATGGAAGGTCTTATACGATTGCTCAGTAGCAGCACTTTGTTATAGAAAGCGTATCATAGATGGAGATTTTTAATGTTAAACTTAAGATTATATTTTGTCAACCTGGTAGACGGCCATAGGCCAAACCATCAATGACTGGGGTTAATCATTACATTGCAAAACATTTATTGAAAATAAAAGTCAACTACACTAAACTAACTAACTAAACTTGAATTGTATTGACCCAGCGCTCAGGATCGTTGCAAAAAACATAGCTAATAAACGAAAATTTGAGAATCTTAAGAAAAAATAGTTGCAGGGAGTTTCAGAATCTTCTGCTGATGTACCTTTATCCTCATAAAAAATGTTCTTAATATTCGACATTAAAAGTTATCAACAGTAGTAGACTCAATTCAGAGAGACTTGGCAGCACTAAAGTGAAATGCCTTCTAAAGAAGGAGAAAGAGGGCATTTTCCTTGTTGAATGTGCAGAGTGAACAATGGTGTTGAATAGTAACACAACAAATACAAAATGTGAATAAACATTGAGTTTTATTGAGCCGAAAATAAGGGGTTTAAAAGTAGTTAACTGAAGTAAACGCAGGTTGTCTAAAAGTCAAACAAAGTCACAGTGGTGCACAAAAGTAAACATACAACAATCTTTGCGCATTATTACACAACACTGACACGTCGATGCACTCCGTAAGTCTATGCAAACACCTCTTCGCCACACACGATGCAGACAATTTGCACAAGCATTGGTTTGTATCGTTTCGTCGTGGTCATCGGTTCGGAAAATTGACACACTGCTTGTGCCGCCATAATTATAGCTTTGACAATTAAAAAAAAAGCAATGAAGAAAAATAATTCGGACCAAGAGGTGGTACAACTTTTATAAATTTCCAAAAACTCGTCTACTTTTTTAATTCATGTTTACAATAAGAACTTTCTCGCTGGTTTGTGAAAAATTCACTCACACGTCGTTGCAGACCATGCAAATTGAAAAAAAAAAAATGGATTCACACAGACGTTCCCCCCAAATATTCCACATGAATGCACAGCTCACAGACGGTTTGCATGTGCACTGCAACAATATATATTGGTCTGCAGCGACGTGTCTGTGTCGTGCATAAACTCAAATATCAATGTCTAGTAACTGCAGAGTATATTTAAACGTATTGAGAGAATGCGGCGGCCGTGGCTTTGTCAAGAAGAAATCTGAGTCTACGGGATGAGAGAGTTAGCTACAGTGCTGCAAAGCAGGTGTTCAAGGGTTTCTTCCTCGTCCTTTCCTCGTAGAAATCATTAAAGTTAAGGCCCAGTCTAGAGTCGTGAGTTCCGAGGGAACAATGCCCTGTTAGACCGCCAATGAGCGCTCTGAGACTTGGCCGATCAAGCTAAGCTATCGTTTGGGATCAATCCCAGGCCAGAGTTTTTTGGTAATGAGGCATCCTGTGCCTGATTATTAAGCGAAAAAGTGAAGAAAAAACCACATAGCACACTGTTTCAATGTATATTTCATGTTTAACTGTGGAGAGTAAATACAGCAGACTGAATTTCTAACTAACTAACAATTTCTAGAAAATACCGTGCTTTGGATTTTTCTTCAGTTCTGACATGCCGAAGAAATATTAGTTCTGCCGAGTTTTTGACAACTTGCTTGTATTTCGGTACCTATGTATATATACTGTTGTCTTTACTTTTGGATTCCTGAGCTTCCGATTAGTAACGACTGATACTCGATTATCCTTTGCTAGACAGATATGAGTCAACATTTCATGAAGTGGTAGGTATAAAAGTTGCTTTTCGGGATACTTTTCTTTGCATAATTTTACTTTTTTCATTGATTAAACCACAAACCATCACATCCCAACATTTTCGCTATAATTTAGAACGTTAATGTTCGTGCTCACTGGTCGAGCTCACTCGTCGATCCATGGACAAACTTAGACTCAACACAAATTTCGTTTAACGATAAATTCCACTCAAGGAGTGGTTTGACTAAAACCATCGATTTCCACGGCTTAATTGTCAATACAGAGAGTTCATAATTCCCATTAGTGTATCTTAACCCCAAAATACAATAGAGGAAACCTACTTAATCAACCAAACAATGTGTCTGGTAATGCTGTTGAAGAGAGTAGAACCAGTGTTTCCGCTTTGAGAAAGTCGCAAAAAAGTGTTTCGGGTCCTAAATCGCCACTAATTTTAAGGTTTTGTCGTGCTCAGGAGTGGTGCAGTCATTCAATTGCATTTTCTTATAATTAGTGTTGAATTCATTGCTTAGGGGAAACTTAATGACGTGTTTCGCGGAAGGAATATGTTTTATATAAAATAGTCGTCGGAGCCAATGAATGGTCTCTCGGTGCACCGTGGGTTCGAAATTGGGTCAAATTGCGAATAAAGTCGCATAGCGGCAACCCTGAACAGAACGCATACAAATTTTATATATGCACTCATATTATAACAATATATTTATCTACATGAACAATCCGTGGTGTGTTCTCTACTCCTCTCTCTTCAGTGGTGTACTGCAGTCTGACAAGTGTATGCTCAATCACGATCACTATATTTTTCACTGTGAAAACGAAATCTTCTCGGGTGAAGTTTATGTTCGATCCTACACTTAGTTAACCCAGCCGATAAGCTTGCACTGCGAAAACGGACATAAGTATTATTTAAAGATTTATTATCACCTCCACATTGATTCCAGTCATACGAGCTATTACATCTGGTTCTAACTGTTCTCGACGGAATTCTAACGTTTGTGTTCAAATCCACTGAGTCCCAAAATTTATTTTGGATATCTGACACAAAGTTGACTTACACTAAGCAAATAAGATCTCTAGCTCTGCGAATGTCTGAGCGTCTGGGAGAACTTTTGGAAGAAACATTTATTTTAAATTTCCATTGAGTTTAGACCAAACGCTATCGAACCTTTTTTAAACTAAGCTTAAAGTAAAAAATTGTACTAAAAAGGCAAAATGTTTTCAAGAAAAGGCAAAATGTCATGAAAAAAGGAATAAATAAAATATATCCCAGGTCTCACGGTAGTTAAATACTCCTAAGTATGGGAACAAAAACGACTGGATGGCACAGTTAGTTAATTGCCTGCTCTTAATTAGAGGGACGCCGGTTCAAATCAAAGTGAAAACTAAGTTAAAATTCTTTTATCGGGTTTTCAAATCTAGTCCAGTCACTTGGGATCAAATTATCGACAATATCACTGGAACGCTCGATCAGTGGTAGTCGTCTGACCGGGTGTTGCTGCCTGGCAGTACAAGGGACACAGTCGATATGTCTGAGTGCTCCATTATGGGTTTTAATAGACTCCGACAAAAACAAAAACACGCCTGGGCACAATGGACCCAACACGTTGGTCTAAATGAGATGCGGCCAATAGATCGCCAGAGCACCCAATATACATATCTACCTATCTGCCTACCAAGAATATGAAACATCAATGTGTTCATAACCACTGTACCAAATTTGTGCACCCAGAACTCAAACGGAAATATAAAAGAAAATCAATTCGTTTATACTAAAAATACCCTAACTTTCTTAATACAATTTTGCATTATAGACACGAAAATTGAATTTTGCAAAAATAAACAACAGGGCATTCATGGGACCGCGGAATTAAATGAGTAACTTTTGAACCGTATACCTTAACGTAATTTGAAACAGAATACACGTGCCACGACATCTTTTCGTGGTTCGAAAATGATTGATGTAGCTCAAGCGGACTCATCAACGGAGTAAACTTAAAAATTTTAAAAAATATAACAATATTACATTTCCGGACTAAGAAAAGATCACCTACTATTATTAAGTTCGGTTTACGGGTTCAAAAGTTACAGATTTATTATTTTTCAGAACTAGTATTCGTCACAACTTCGTACTTGCAACCAATTGACATTTTTTGCAACTTAGCTTAGCGTATTGCTAAACTTAAAAGACTCTTGTGACCAAAGTTGTAGATTTACGTCATAAATAGATCACGTTCAAGCTTTCAGATAAACTAAGTCATCTGTTGGAGCCTCTTGCAGATATTTTTCCAACAAACAATAAAAAATGCAATCTGCAAAGGTGTGCTTTATTAAGATCTAAGTGTAAGAAATTGAATATCCCTGAGCTCCTTCAATAGATTCATTTATTCTTGTTAGGAAATATTTCTATTCCACCTAAAAATAAAGTCCTTGTTGTATTCTTTCCAACCATTATTAGCCAAGCGATTATGACTTTTGTAACATCACCAAAGTCAAAATCGTGTTTCTTAAATCCGATACAGCGAAACATATTTGAACATAACTCCAAAATATGCAGCCGATTTTTTTTGTGTTGTAACTTGAAAGTATGAACCACACGTTTATATAAGCCACTACGCGTGGATTTTTTAAAACTCAAAGAGTATTCATCAGCGAAGGCATTTTTGAAGATTTTTTAATATTTTTTTTTTTTTTTTTATTTTAAATAGTCCAGAGCATATAAAGATACAGAAATTATTTTATGAAGCTTAGAATATAGACATGCAAGTTTATACCTATATATATATCTAAAAAGCACTTAGAGCACTCAGCCATTGTTTAGAATAATCAATTCTGAGTAACACTGTTTCTCAATTAAGCATTTCATTAAAAGCATCTCGTTCGTTTATGATTAACTGGATTATATTAAGAGCATATTTGTTTATGATCAGTTTTAAGTTGAACTCGGACAAGACAAGTTGCTTTAATAAAGGCCTCGTGCACCAAAAATATATTTTTTATTTGCATAATATCAAATGAAATTAATTTGCATATAGTATATATATACATTAAAAATACTTTCAAATCATAAGCCTGCTTTATCTAAGAGTATTTAGGCATAAAACTTAAAAGGCTACGGAGGACTTTCTAGTTTGTGCTTTTGATTTCCCACCATACATACAGCATGCATCAAGACGACCTTTACACCGCTAAGTCCATCTTTGACATCCCGGCCAAACTGGTGAGGTGGTAATGGATGACAATGGAGAATTATCGCTGCTGCAATAAGGTCGGAAAGGAACTTGACCTTCGATGTAAAAAAAGGATTGAGTCAAGTCAACTGTCATGCGACTCATTCAACAACTCCTGGAGAATATTGTGTATTGTGACAGAAGTGGTTAAAATGGATCTGGCGGTGAGTGAGGAGGAAGCGTCAGACCAGCACTTTCCCTATCTCTACCTCGACTCTCAAGTCAGTGGTGCATGATGACAATGGAAAATTATTTCTTCTCGGAAAGGTCGGAAAGAAACTCACCGAAACCTTCGATGTCAAAAAAGGATTTAGACAGGTCAACTGTCATGCGACTCATTCAACAACTCCTGGAGAAGATCGTGCATTGCGACAGAAGCGGCTATATTGTTCTGGCGGTGAGTGAGAGCAAAGCGCTGTATATGTATACTGTCTCAACCTCGACTCTAATGTTGAGCTAGCCAGAGACGGAGCTGATTGATGGGACTTATTGGTTGAAGTCAGGTCCACCTCGGACTGTAGCGCCGGATAAAGAAGAACAAGAATTATTGTTTATATTCGTTTTAACTTTTATATGCATTTCAAGGAATTCTAGAAAAGAATTCTTTTCTTTAAAACTTTCCATTTTTGTATGCATTTCCTTGAAATATATATGAGGATCGCAAATGACCCTAAAAGGAAGGATTTGTCGATTTTTTTAAACGATTTTGGTATCGAAAATTTGTCCTATTTTTGGCGATTTCGCTGTTTGAATCCTGACAAGCCTGAATACAACCCTAGAACAATGCGTTTGACAAGCATTCGTGCCAGAAATGAAGTATTATAGAGATGCCCAACTTCACAGCTAATTGACCCCTGGTCGAATTCCAGAGGCTTTTTGACAGTTATTCAAGAATTTGTGATATATTTCATAAAGTAAATGTCGTTATCTGGTTGATCGAATTGGCTTTAGAAAACGATTAAAAAATGGTTGTCAAAAATTTTAAGAGGCGAGCCCATGATTCGTGCGAGCCAAATGTCAAATTTGTACGATACTCTCCGCAAATAATTTACTGCGGAGTATTATAGAACGTTACGAACGGTTACCTCGCTAGGCAGACTAAATTTATTCAGATTTCTGGAACATTGATTAATACGCAAAATTTGCCATAATATAAAACTAAGTTTAGTTAAAGTTTATAACGAGAACTAATGATGATTCAATTAAATTACACACATATGTACATAGATATATTTAATAAAAGTACAAACGCAAATATAACAATGAAAGTTAAAAACTGACATTAATTACTATATAATAAGTAATCCTAATCATTCATATTGCCAGGTGTAGGATTTATTTTATTCTATTTTTTTTTTTTTTTTTTTTTTTTGAAGAAATAAACCTAACATCCTTCAACGTACCCTATGTTGAGAGTAAAAATTGAGTCGTTTCCCCCCTTCTGCATAAGAACTATGCTTATTAGACCTTTCATTTCCCGGAAAGAACCATTCCAATGTATCTGAGTTCATTGTCATGGCAACGGTGCGCATAAAAAGATATTACTTGAATAATTCTTAATGTATTCCCAATCTATGCGTATGTACACAAATATGTGCGGACGTAAATAAATACTTTTACACTCAATCCGTGTGGGAGTCACTTGCCAGAAATTAACAACAACACAAAACTATTCTATGTACCTTCAGTTCATTCATTCACTTATTGCACAAATCATTTACCATTCAATTCAGAATAGTCTCACTCACCATCTACGCAATGCTTCACTTAAAATATTCACAAAACAATTAATTGTAATAAAGTTTAACACATCACCTTGGACGTTTTGTTTTGATACCACTACACTCTGTAAAATCTTGAGTGCGCAACTCGAAATTCTTACTACAAATCTGACGTTCCAGATACAATTGGGAAAACAATACCACTCTCTTCAATTGCTCTGCAAACTCATCAGTGGCTCCGCAGTATATGAGATATCCACATGAAAGACAAATTGAACTTCGAGAGTAGTTTTATGCTTAAGAAAAACAGAAACCTGTCTTGGATACAGTTTGGATATAAAAACAACTATTGATTATTTTTCGTAACCAAGTATAGACGGAGTGATAGGACCGACAAGACAACAAACAATGCAAGAGAGGCAAAAACACATCACATTTGAACGAAGGGCCAAGGGAATACACACAACAACACAACTTCTGCGCTGAAATGATACGTGTTCTCTGTTTGTAAACACAACACAAAATTCGAAAGTTAGAAAGAGTGCGGAATGCACGTGTTGGTGAGAAAGCGAATGGAAAGAGAAATTAAGAGGAGGAAATAAGAGAACACATTCTCGGATTGGGTTTTGATTTGATACTGAAGCAAATACTTGCGATGCGAGAGTTCGTTCATTTTCGTCGTTTGTCAATATACTCCGTGTGCGTTTCCTAATTGGGACTGAAAAGAACATGCTAAGGAGCCCATTAGATCAACGAGAATATTGATGGACGTTTAATTAGAATACAAGTGCAAGTGTTAGTTGATGCCGACACCTTCTGATAGGACCTTGGGATTTTTTGTGTACCTGACTGGAGATTGCAGTAAAAGCATTCTTCAATAGATGGGTGTCAACAATTCTATTACATAATAACAAATTACTCGTACTCCAGATAATGGAGTTCTTTTTCAAACTGTGCACTGTTATTGTAAGCTCAATTCAATGTTAAAACCCCCATTTTAACCACACTTTATTTGTTAAAATATTTTTACGAAATAAAAAAATAGGTTAAGATTAATTTAAATTTGAAAGTCACCTGTTTGTACGAGGCGTCGAGACTTACCCATTTTTGTTCTCAAAATCTTAAGAGTATCGCAGAGAAGAAAACTCTTATGTTTACTTGAATCTCTTTCACTAATAAAAAGAAAATTTAATTCATAAAACAACCGACTCCAACCACCTCCCACAGAGAAGCTTTACACCCACACATCCAACAACGTGCTTGTAAACACACTGTACATGCATGCCGATCCATTGATGGCCTTCTATCAGCCTTTTGTAACGAAAACTTAGTCGGAAATTTGGGGAAAACAACAGAAAGTTGTAAAATACCATCAAGTTGATAAGTATGTACATAAGAACACACATACTGCATGCATGTATGCGTACATGAGCAAATGCATGCATACTTCTGTGATAAATATGTGAACTCAAAAATTAGTGCTTCGTAAGTTGCACAAGCCCTCAACCGTAACCGTGATAAAAAAAATCGTAATCACTTTCAAGTATAGGCGTGTAAACATACACAATGTAACTAGACATACACAGTGACTCCCAAAAGTACGTTTTTACACACTTTTTTTATGTGTTTTTTAATGGATACAAATGTTCTGAGGTAGACAAACAAGGACTAATGCAAGCCAATCGTTATTTAATTTAAGAGAGAAACTCAATACTGCGCTGTTGCTGCCGTTTTCGCGTTACCTCAACGCATGCGTTGAAATGACATCTCTATGTATCAGCTGTTTTTATTTCAGAAATGCAAGATTAAAAATATTGTGCCCTTCCTGCAGCCAGTGATTTCAAATAACTTTTGTTGTTAAATAAATGTAGTCATTTCTCAAATATCTACCGACTAAATAGCAACAACGAGCTGCCGGTCTTTGACATAAGTACGCGTTTTATCGAGCTTACGAGAATGTTGTGCCAGAACGCGCCACCCACAGCTTTTCATATCGAAATAGAAGGCGGGAAAATTTTTCCAAAAAAAAAAATCAAACTTACTATAAGCAAAATTCCTAACAAAAATTATTTACTTGAACAAATAGTAGCCTCAGTTTAGCAAACATTCAAATTTAGAATTAAAATTAAAAAAAATTGTTTCGCAATTGTTAACGCCAAATTGAGTAGAGAATAGCTCTACGCAGAAATTTTTGATCGGTCTTACGATATTACTGTCTGTTTCTACCAGCGACCGCCTCATTCCGTCTTAAAGCCAAATCACATTGTCGCGTTCGTGCGTTGATAGGCTGACTTCGAGCTTACGAGAATGTTAAGTCAAAGAGCGGCTCCTTCACTTTTCCAAAAAAAATGCAATTATTTTACATAAAATCTCTACAAAACATTAATTATGCACACAAATTGAAATTTTATTATGCACACACAATGAAAAATCACGAGTAAAGAAGAGAAAATTGTTTCACGCCTGTCAAAAGCCCGGGATTGTAGAAGTAGCTCTACCTTTAACCTTGTGCTCGCGTTTGCGATATTACGGTTTGTAAAATATCAATGCCCGACCGCTCCACTGTGAATTGTTATATAGAACTAAAGATTAGGGTGTTGGCTCAACAATAGGGGCCCAGCTGATGTAATTTGTTTAATTTAATGTTTATTTTTATTGTCGGTTTATTGTTTATTTTTATGTCCTACAATGGCTGGTGCTTAGATCTGGTTGTTCTAGTCCGTGTGTCCATGGTGGTCCTTTTGGTATGGGGTGATGTGGTAGCCGACTTAACCTCGATGATGATTGTTATCGCTGCTCTGGTAGAATTCACGCAGCTCGCTGTCCGACGTCGTTGGAAAGTTCTGCTCGTTTAGCGTTGAGGTAGCATTGTCTGGGGTTTGTGTTTCTCAGGTTCCAGATTTCCTCGTTAGACTGGTTGTTGATTTCTAGTAGCTGCTTTCGGAATAGTGTCACCATGTACTGTTGCAGGGGAATGATGTGTGACTGGTCAAAAAGCCTATTGTTGCAGTGGTGCCTTTAACGGTCCTTGTCCAAGGTGAGTCTGGTACATATTCGCAGTATTTTCCTTTCTAAAATCGCCATATTAAAAAGCCGTACGTTAAGATCGGCCGTATAAGCTGCATGTATAGCAGCAGTTTTGTCCTCCGGGTTAATCCATTTTGCTTGCGCATCAAGGGATAAATGTGATGGAAGAAGTGCAGGAGGTTTCGTGGGATGCAAATTAGCTCGACTGCTTATGATAGCGGAGGTGAAGATGCTACATTGATGGTAGCAGTGCATGAAACTGAAGACACCACGAAACTTAAGGTCGATGATCTCAACATAGCTGAGTTCAGAGGCTAATTAACTTGGTAAATATCACTATTACTTAACTTAGAAACAATTTGCTACCTTTCAGGCTGAACCGATTAACACTTTTAAGCACGCTGTATAAAGTCCCAAACTGAACTGTACTAATTATCCAACTGAACTCTACTGTAATAATAACTTTCGAACTGAAATGGCTAGCATTGGCCGCTGTTCCGATATTGGTTCTCGATCCTACTGTCACCATCTGGCTATGGATTCCCCTCTCGATTATATACATAATTCTTTGAATTCCATTTTTGTATAGATGGCAGTTTTTGCATAAACATGTACTACAATCATTTCGGGAATACTCTTCGGAATGGTTTCTTTTTCGGAGTTAGGATCGATTTTCCCAATAGGTGGCGATGTTGACGAAAAGTGGAGAAAAGTGGCTGACAGATTTGTGGACTGACAGGTGGTTGGTGTTTTGATCATGCCACGTCACAATATATTTGAGGCCTTAAATACGCAATCCAGGTATCAGATACCAACATTTGTTGAAGAAGATCTTCGAATTTCGAAAATCTTCTATTATTAATTCGGTAATACCTGCAATCCTTATTCCGACTTTACTGAGGCTCCCCCGTAAATGATCCGAAGCATAACCTCATTTTCAATCTTCGGCAACAACGCCCTAATTCAGAAATTGTATGCCCTTTATGACATGTGATGTGCATTTTATGACACCGCAAACAAAAGAAAATAAAAGTAATTGGTTTCATTATGTTTTCAAAATGTATGGCCTTAATTCACAAAAATAAAAACTTTCTCAGACTCTCGAGAAATCGTTTGAAAATACCGAGATTGCTCCACTTGAACGCCTTGTCTCCCGAAATGCAAAAAGGGCACATTAGTTCATGCTCCATCGATAGAGAATACTTTTAGCTTTCAGAAAAAGTTGGATTCCCGTTGGAGCCTTTTGGATGATTTTGGTTACAACCCATCACGCTCCCTCGAAAAGTGACCTAATTAAAAGCCTATTAATTAAAATTCGTTAAGAATATGAAAAAAGGGTAGATGCAGTTTGAGGGCCAATTGCTTACCCTTTAAAAAATACATAAGTTTATGTACCTAGTTTTAGAAAGTATGCCACATTCAATAAATTTGTTTTAAAAATACGTACATTTTAGTAAATTTCAAAGCCCTAACTTTGAACTAACGGTACAGCCAAGCGGATCATGAAAGGACAACACATTTCTCGCTTTCTAGGATTTCATATTTGTACGACATTTGGCCGAGAAAAATATATCACTTCGAGTATTTATTTCCACAGCGGGACCATTGTGCGCCGCCCAACAAATAAATGCAACAATCCATATTCCAAATTCCATTTTTGGTGTTTATTTCCGCTCTTGAACCACTGTGCGCAGCGCCGTTGCTATAAGGGCACACATTTGTAAGAAAAGAGTCACCTGCTTCTTGTCTCAATTTTTACAAACGTTTGCACTACGCAATATCAATATTTTTGGCAATGCAGCATTGTGTAAGTCACAAACGTCAAAAATGTGTCAAAAGGGGAATAGTGGCCATCGCAGCGGGGCGTAGTAGGTAAATCTCTCGACTCCTACGCTTGGTGTCTACTTTCAATTCTCCTCAAGGACGACTTTCAGTATTCACGCAATGCTTAGAGAGCACTAAGACTACGTACTTGACTAGAAAAGGCTTCGAAAACTTCGCTCAGATCCGACCGCAAAATAAGCCAGGCTAAGGCGGCTATGATATCTTCATTTCACACAAATATCTGTCTGATTGGTGTCTTATACTCCAAAATTTGTGTACTCATGCTCAAACTTGTGCGGTGCGGTGCGTTGTCCGCACATTGAGGCCATGATTACGACCGACCTCACGACGAAATTCACGTTGAGTATTTATAACTGAGCCGGAGTTTGGATATTTTCTTGATTATCCGTCTAGTTTCTTCTTGCCTCTTCGCTGAGGGTGTTTGTTTTAGAGGTATACAAATTCAATCTGACATAAAACACTTGAAGCAGATACTCGTAGTAATGCTTACGATATTAATTATATGCCATTAGTTGATGTACACCTAATGCATGAAATAGGATTTCGGACATATGCGGGCCACGGCTAGCTCGAATGAAGGGCAATCGGGAAGTCCAGTTTTTGACAAGACACGTCGAATGTTGACTTCCAAATCGTTCAACTTATCTGGTTTATTGGCATATAGTAGTGACTTCACATCACAGGATCGTCAAGGCCAGTTCACAAGTCGATAAATTTGGTGAACCCAACCAAGTTTGCACAAATTCCACACGTTGTTCAGGCATCAATCTATTCATCGTGAAATGGCTAAGCGTACTTACCAAAAATTAACTTCCAACTGTGATATTTGTAGGAATCTACAGTTCTTCTACATTTGTACTTCCTCCATTTCAAAATATCCTTTTAAATGCAACTTCCCAACTAAACATAAATAACCAACAAACTCATCTATCACAGTAATATCTTCTTCTTCTTTATTTGTCCAGGATGGATCTGAGCTTCAATCAACAAGTCACACAACAAGAACTGCCTCCACGCTAATATGAATAAGGCCCTTCTCCACCTGATGGCGCCACCATAATCGCGAGCGTCCTCTGTTGCGTTATCCCACAGGTACGGAGTCGAAAACTCTTCGGGCTGGAGCTGATTTGTCCATACGCTCTACATGACCCAACCATCTTAGACGTTGTATGTCCTTTCTTGAGGACAGCATATACTTTGTTTTGCCCTCGTTCACCGCTAGACCCATTTTAGCTGCTTCCGTCCCAATGCCAGCAAACTCCTCATTGAAGGTTCGCTGTGTTCTGCCAATCAGGATGATGTTACAAAAGTCACATAACAGCGCGTCGCCTTGTCTCAAACCTATTTTGACATTGAAGGTCTCAATGATTTCGTTACCGACCTAGATGTCGCAGTTTTTCTTCCTCTTTTTGCTCGGCCCATTCCACCACACATCCTGGACTGCGGGCATGTCTGCTTTGTTGCATGTCTGCTTTGTAGCAGCCTCCACGAGTTCCTCGGCTGCAATAGATCTGTTAAGAGACCTAACAACACGGCTGTGAGCGAGGAACTCCAGGGGTGGTTTGGTCTAATGTCACATTCATCACGACTTCCGAGGTGGGCGTTGAATGCGCTTTCATCAGGTTGGCGACCACTTGCAGAACCATAAAGAGGTGGTTGGGCCAAGTCGAAAAACTCACTTGGGCATAACTCCTGATGTGTTAGAGTCGATGGCGGAGGATCGAACCCATTAGTGGAGCATGTGGACCAGAAGATGATGATGATGACAATTTTTCTCCTTTACCTTTAGTTTACCAAGATGTTGATTCAAACTGTAAAATTAAATGTTAATCCCCCCTATTCTGTTAGTCATGTCACATGCCACTGTGACTAATTTGTACTGACTTACTCACTTTATGTAATCTTTAAGTGACTAATTGAATACACATTTGACATAGTGACATGTCACACGACGATTGTATCCGTGATCGAAATGCTGACTGTTCAGCATAGGTGATGACGCGCAGCGACAAGGATACGTGGACAGTTTAGGTTACTAAGAAAAATGTTGACTTCGGGGAATATCGTAATCATAGAAGCCATAGGAAGCAGCTGTAAATTCAAGTGAACCACTGAATGTGTACATGAATATAAAAATCCTTCCTCTGCCCTGACTTGCTTGAATATTTACATGTGGTCAACGGCGTGTGCAGCTATTCGACAACAAAATACCTCAGCTTCAAGTTCAAGACAGCCATAACAACTGGCATTAAAGCGTTTAACTAATCAATGTCTACTCACTATTGGGTGTAATTAAAAATCGAGCACCACGATAAAACATACATAGTCTGTATGTAAGAACACACGTAGCTGCACACACACATGTATGAAATCAAACCAGGAGTCTTCACTTTAAGCATTGCAATGTGTAATGTAAATTGAACTCACGTGTCGACCTTGAATCGTGGGGTCAAATTTTAGCACGACAGGAATCGTGTGGATTTTTTAAAGGATGTTTATTATCGCTTATAATCGATTCAAGTTGCATATTCTAGTGGGATCGCAATGATGACACGAATTATAACAAATGAAAAGTCGATATGCATTTGTGAACTATCGGGTCTATACTCTTAGTCTTTCGGTCTTTTGTCCCTTTCTTGAAACGTGGGACAATCACCCCAGTTTGCCAATCGCCAGGTATCTCACCACGTTCCCAGTCCACTTTAACGACATAAGAGAGAAACTCTTTAACCATGACCTTAAGCATTTCTGGCCGGATTTCATCCACACCGGCGGATTTTCCAACTTTTAGCGATTCAATCAAGACTACAGGTCTGCCATCCTCAGATTGAGCAGCCCCGAAAAGTGCTCGCTCCATCTGCTTAAGATGTCCACCTCATTAGAAAGCAACACACCTTTGGATTCTTTGGATTTGACTCCTTCGATGATGTTGAATTTCCTTCCTCTGAGTTGGTCGCCAGAACACCTTTTTGGCAGATCTATGGTCGCTTGCCAACTTCATGCCGAACTCCTTCCAAAATTGCTCTGTAGCTGCTCGCACAGCCAATTTGCAAGTTCTTCGCGCCTCAGTATACCGGTAACGAGAAGCTGAGTCCTCCACGAGAATCCAGTCTCTGTAGGTGTTCTTCTTCTCTCTGATGGTTTCTTGAACTCCGAGCGTTTTCAACCACGCAGTTCTTTTCTCACCACCAGCCGCGGCTTGGAGTCGCTTCACTCCACAAACATCCCGTGCAGAGGCAATGACAGCTGCTGAAAACAGTCGCTATTTTTCCTCTACATGCGATGAAACACTTGGAAGTCGCTCAAACATTTCAGATATGTGCCGCGCAATATTTTGCCGCAACTCACTGTTCTGTAGTTTCTCCCAACGTTTGCTGTAACAACTCTTGGTTTCCGCCAACATATATTGTCCGCCAACATATTCGTCTATAACTTAATTCGTGCGGTTTGCTAAGAGATGGCGTAACTTGTATTATTCCATTGGAACATGCGTTGGAAAGCTACTGTCATTGTACGTCATTTCAGTATATTTCATTCATTTGAAGCGTAAGCAACAATCTTTTTTTTTACTCAAACGAACTCGTCGAACTTTGTGCCTGAAAAAATGTTTTTGCGGAGAATTCTTCTTCATTACTTTAATATGAAGAAAACTGCTGCCAGAATTCATCTTTTTGTTGGTGGAAGTTTATCGTGAACATGCGCTAGCTGAGCGAACGTGCCAAAAGTGGTTTGCACGATTTACAAGTGGCGATTTTGGCTTGGCCAACCAGCCAAATCAACGGCAAAGCCGAATATCCATGGCGCGAAGGTAATTTGGTGGGATCAGAAGGGTGTGCTGTATTATGAGCTGCCCAAACCGGGTGAAACCATCAATGAACAACGCTTCCGAACACAATTAAACCGTTTGAAGAGAGCAGTAGCCGAAAAACACCCGCAATATGCTACCAGACACGAGGCAATAATTTTCCAACATGCCAACGCTCGGCCCCACGTTGCTATTCCGGCTTGGAACCATTTGAAAAACACTGGATGGGAATTTTTACCCCACCCGCCTTATAGCCCAGACCTTGCCCCTTCTGACTACCATTGGTTCAGGTCGATGCAGAACGCCCTCACTGAAATACGGTTCACATGAGAGCAGAATATAAAAAATTGGCTTGATTCATTCTTGGCTGCCAAGTCGGCGCAGTTCTTTTGGGATGGGATCCACAAATTGCCAGAAAGTTGGGAAAAAGTCATAGCACATGTTTCTCTTAAATAAACGAATTAAGTTATAGACCCAATATTTTAATTTGTTTACATTTTATTTGTAGAAAAAGGCACAGTGTATAAAAAATAGACTTAATTTCCTTACAGCTAATTCACTATATGTACTATCACTCATACTCGATGTCATATTCAACTTGATACGGATCTCCCGATTGATACTCATCTCCCGTGTCTACCTCGTTGGTAGCGTCGTACGTATATGATGTATCCTCGTAGATGTCATCATCGTCAGACTTGAGGTATGTTTTGTTGAGCTTAGCAAACAGCAGCTGACTTTGCAAATTTGTGAGATTATAAATTTCACCAAACTCGTCCGCCCAGAACAAGCTGTAGTTCTTCTTCTTTAACTTGAAGGCCCATGGATCAGTATACGTTGAATTCAGCAGATAAATCAATTTTGAATTCGTCTTGTTCGCCTTTGCATTGAGGGCGGTCTGCAGTGCCAGTCCTGATGCATTCACGAATTGAAGTTTCGCCAAGAATGTATTATTTTTCAACGTTAACTTCGCACTGATTAAGTTATTAATCAGCGTTGATGATGTGTCGAAGAATGAGAGCGTCGAGTTAGAGAGCTTAGACGCTTTGTTAAATAACTTGTAACCGGTCGAGTTCACCTTTGGTATTATAAAATTAACCGTGGCATTTGTCAAGGACGACAGTAATGCAATCTTTTTCGTTTTAAATGGTATGGAACTGGAGTTTAAGAGTGACGTAAGCAACGCGGTGTTCTTCATCAGCTTAGTAGCAGCGAACTTCTTATAAGCACCGAACCAACTGCTGTTCACTTTCAAGAGGAATCCTCGTTCTTGTCTGTTCAAACCACTCCCATCTTCGACGTCATCCACTTCTGCATTTATATGGACTAATGCAAACAACAGCAGAAAGGACGCGATGAAAAATACACGATTGTCCATTTTCTTGAAAAATGTGTATCGAAGGGAACACTCGACACACTTGAGAGATACCATACTGCACGCCACCTATTTATATTTGATTGACTCTTTTAGACTCTTTAGAACGTTATAGGCAAAGTCAAAAGTGCAGCTGGCTAAATATTAGGAAACGTCACTCGCGTCGGCAGTGTGAAATCAATAGGTAATCACTGATATTTGGATTATTCTGTCTAAATGGGTTAGACAGCATTTCTCAAACATAGCTCTCGGAAAAAAAGTTATGTAATTGGGTGGGCTCCCATTAAAACTTACAGCTGTACCATATTTCAAATGTGTAGTGATGATTTTAGACAGATACTGGGGGAGATACAGCTGCTTTCTTTGGTTGCACCATACAGCTGTGTTAAAAGTAATAGTAAAGCAGTTAAAAAATTAGTGCTGCCTTTGTTTTAAATACCACTGCAAAATGTGAATGGCTTCTAGTTCTAACAGTGGATTCAACGGAACGTGATCATAACACATGTTCTATGGCATAAGCCCTAAGAAAGCGTCGCGTTTAGATCCCACAAAAAACGTTCTTCGCCTAACGCAAATAGCCGCCCCATGAGTAGGTACGCCTGCAATACGCTTTTGTATAAATCTGAGTATAATCTAAGAAGTTTTAAAGCATTATTGGGAATTACTCGTAAACAATTGAAAAATTATGAAACATTAAAAAATTATGATAAAGGCATACATATTGACCACCCGAATCAATTTCCCTGGAATCATATTTCAACCGGGCCTTTAGTCAAAGTTGGCCAATTCCATCCGACGTATGCCATTCCACTTGTGTGACGCATTTCCTGCATCTCTCCCTCTCATTGGGGCTTATGAGTTGTAAATTTTTGACAGAACATAACGCACGCAGCAGACTGTATGGGCTGAGGCCTTCAGTCGCACAATGAAAAGGTTTGAGCTGGAGTACACTCTTTAGCTTCCAACCAAAGGGCGTTTGGTGCGAAATAAAGAGAACGTAGGTGCTGTAGCCAACGTAGTGGCCAGCATCGAAGAAGACGATTAGCTGAATTTCGCACCACCAGATGGTCAAACCGACTAGGAAACATTGGGATCCGGAACATTCAACTTGACAGTTCACAAACAGAATGACTAATGAGTGGAGACAAAATTTAAAATCGTTAATAAGGATACCTAAACTAATTATTGTTGTCAATAAAAAAAACTCGATAATCCAATCCACATGCTTTTGCATACCTAGAAGTATAACTTGTTACTTATAACTTGCTTCTGAAAAATCGCGTTCGCAGTTCGTAGCTCGCACTTTAATCGATACTCTCAATAACAACGATATATCCGAGGCTTAGTTTCAACAAGAGGGCACTAATGGTTATTGGCGACCGCGATACGATATAAAACGACGGCGCATCAAGTCTACGCTAAGAAACCAAGCACTTAGTAAGAGCTGGAAACTTACATTCGACACGATATGTACTATAATAACGTCGCGCATGTTGCACCGAGTCATCAGAAATTTGACCGACCGAAGAAAATACTGCCAGCTTAACCGCGGTGGTCAATTAAATGATGTGACAGACTTGACTCTAGCCAGAATTTTACATCTCCCACTGATGCTGTTCTATTTAAATTGAATTTCCTATCGTATGTGGTTAACCTATAAAAAAGCAATGGTGGAATATCATGGAAGACTGTGGTAGTTTCCGCAGGACTATGCTGAGACATGGAGCCCAATTGTATTGCCAACTTACGTGGTCATACTCAGTTGAGGTACCTGATTGGTGTGGAGTGAGCACATAACGAAACATTTCCTTGAGGCAGCGTGGTACCGATGAAAAGAGGATAGTAAGGGATAGTTTCCTACCTCATCTGTGCAGTCACAGTAGAAGCCATATCGAGCAATAGAGATCGACAACGATAGACAACTACAATTTTCAGGTAATAGAGTATTTTTCGAGCAGAGCTAAAGTGAACTCCGAGCGAATTAACGCCGAATTCCAGGTTTTACGTCTATTCTCCTCCAATGACTTCGATTCTAAGACGGATGTCCACTAAGAGGCGCCGTGAAATAACACCGAATTTTGGAATTCGGCTTTATTTCACTACATCAAAGCGAAATAGTGCCGAATTTCAAGTTCCGTCTTATTTCACTAAAGCCGAGTCGGCCTTGTTTCACTTTTAATTTATTAAGACCTTCCGATTAAGAGAATTAAAATAACAGTCCCCTGGTGGACCGCTACGCGGGATTAAGAGTTATAAACTTCCTTTCCGCATGCGGCAGGTTCCACTCACGCAACTTCGTTGCGCTCCTCAGTGTAGGTGCTTTATCAACCGCTCTAACAAGAACAGCTGGTTTCGTAAATTCTATTGCCTTGTCTTTGAATTCGGCTTTGTTTCACAAGCAATGTTCGAAATACGACAGGTCATGGAAATTCGGCGTTATTTCGCTTATCAGCAATAAATAATGTCGAATTCCAAAATTCGATGTTATGTCACTCGGCGTTATTTCACGGCACCTCTTAGTGGACGTCGGTCATAGAAACGAAGTCATTGGAGGAGAATGGACAGAAAACCTCCTCTTTCGAAAAGGAGAGAAGAACTGAACCCTCCGGCTTACGGACCATATCATCGTGTGTGGCAGACCTCAGCAAAAATTAGAACAATTTCGCATCTCCGGTGTTCCAGAATTAATCTTAAATCGAATTCGAGCAATAATTATTTTCACATATTTTGTTGTTGTTTTAAAAGAAAATGTGGGAAATTGTTAAAGTACCTACTGAAAATATCATCAATGCATCTGTAATTAGACTAATTAATCCAGTTAACTTCTATTATGCTTTAATAGATGAAATCCCATGCAACAGGTCAATTAGCTGGCATCTTCAGAAACTGCCAACAAACCTTCGTTACCCCTTGACGGATCTTATCAGTTGATTATGTTAACGATTCACACAAGCATTTTTGTTTTCATTCCCAGAAAAAATGATTGAAATCAAAATATATAGCCTGCAATTTATTTAACACCTCTACCAGGCAATTGTCCTCGTCTCTGTCTATCATAAAAGGCGGTCGCCTGACTGTACACATTCATGGTCTGACATGTTTCTACGCGGCAGTACGCGCAATTTATTCAATTGTGTGGTAGTTCCTTTCACTAAAACATTTCACCAGAGGCCTATAGGTCTATCGTACATTCAACATTTGTGTAGCCACTGGTTAGGTTAGGTAGCTATAACTACGTAGTACACCACTTAATCACATTCCGTATTCAAACGTATAGCACAACCAACATCGTCGCAGTGTGGTGTCCTGGCACCAAGTTTTTATCCATTTGAATATAAAACTGACCCCATATTCCGGAATACTTAGTCGAATATCGTGCAGGCTTCTAGTAAGTTCACATCGGTGTCCGTCTTCTGGTCTGGTTGAAAAACGAGAAAAAAAGGGTGAAGTTGTGTAAAGTGCAGTTAAACAAAACAAATTCTTCACTTGTCCGCTGTTTGAAGTAATTAGGCTACATTTATGTGCATTGGATATCCGACAATTGATTCAAACCATCGCAAGAAGTGAGTTTTAGGTCTGGTTTTATGTAATAGTCTCCGGACTCAGATTCATGATTCCCATGTCCATCTAAAATGGTGCTGCTGTGCACACGAGATATGTGCACCTGACCTTAATGTCCGACCTAATTCTAAAAGTGTTCCATGCAATATCAAAGTTCCGAAGTACAACAAACTTCTTCGCCAAGTGAATTATTAACCACACACCACAAGTTAAGCAAGGCGTTCGCATGACGAATCGGAAAATCCCCATGGTTTGGCAAGGCAAGGTCCGGGTAGTTAAACCTAATTTTTTCCGATAGTTGAAGGCTATTCTAGTGTTAACATCAAGAAAATCAATAATTGAACGATTAGGAGAAAAAAGAAAATACCAACAAAACGCAATGCACATTACAACCCACCGTCCGCTGGGTCATCTAATGAAACCACATTTACGCGTTTCGAAAACGCTTCTCGCTCCCATAAAGTGCTTAGCTGACAGAAAATTGATTCCGAACATTTTCATGTCGATAGACAATTAAAGTCCAGAAATGGAAATTTTTCCTCCACTGCGGTCAGTGGTTGCTGATAATGACGAGGCATGCGGTGATACTTAATCGATTTTAATCCTGAGTAAACAAAGACAATTTGTCCTTAACTATTCATTTGTCTACCCTCGCAAATGAATAATTTCAATTGGTTTCGAGCAATCAAGTGTACCTCTGTGTGCCTGCGTCGCGATGAGTTTTCAATAGAATAAGTTGCCTATTGATTGGTGGGCAACGGAACAAGGTAATAACTTTATTGCATCCGAGGATGTTTTTAAAAGGAGTTGTCCCCATGGAGAGCTCCACAGCACACACTGGGACTAGGGTGTAGTGGTAATTTGACCACAACACAATTGTTCGGCGAATGGCAATAAGCCACAATCATACATCGTCATTAAACTTGTATGGGTCATGAAAGACTCGTTAAAAGAAACTGACACTTAAGCTCGGAGAATCAGCATTTAGTGTGTCTTCTGGACTATTTAGAATAAGTAATGGAACATATTTTATTTTTAGAAGCGACTAGAAGCATGAGTCGAAATGGAAATTGGTCGAGTGGCAGCGGTAGCTCATCGTCGAACACACCCGGCACGAGTATGGGCCATAGTGAGGAGCGTTTAGTGGTGAATTTTAAATTATTTCCCAACATTCGCAAATGCACTCAAATTCTATTTTTCTTCTTTGTGAATTGTGATTAGGTAGCGGTGCGAGTGCGTCCAAGTCTTGAGATCAGTGACAGGTGCATTGAGGTGATATCAAATAAGGCGCTGCTCTTTGATGATGGTAGCAAAAACCGCCCCAGAAAGTATGCGTATGATCATGTTTTCCGAGAGGAGGATACACAGGTAACGTGAATGTTAAAAATTAATTCATTTTTGTTTTACTGAAACTATAAGTGTCTTGGGTGAAGTTAGTCACACATTCTTAGCACACACAGCTGTGTTCAAAATAATTGGAGTGTAGTTACAAAATGTGTGTCATCTTTGTTGTTACTGCCATTGCACAATGTTAGTGACTTATTGTTCTAACTGTACCTGTTACAACGGGACATGGGAAGCTAAACAGAAGAAAATACCTTACGTTCGGATGAATATTTACAAGAGACGTTAAGTATTAGAGAAATAGCCAAATTCTTCCTCTCTTGTCCCTTAACATTTTTGACAACTTTTGATAAATTGACCTATTTCGTGAATAACTGTAATAAATCAAATTCGTCGATGGGCTAGGGATCAATTAGCTGCGATGTTAGCCATCTCATAGTCACTTTTGTATTTTCCTAAGAACTGGGCTGGCCATACAAACAAATATGAATAGGTGTGAAGAATAAGCATTTAAAGTTATTTGTTGAAAAAACCCTTAAAAATCTGGAAAAGTAAATACAGTAGACGCTCGATTTAGTGAACACCGTTATAGTGAACACACATTATTTTATACAGGCTATTCTAAATATTGAACAAACAAAATCTCGCTATAGTGAACGCATGTTTTTATATTGTCTTTTAACCATGTCATGAGTAGGAAGCAACATGGAAATAAGACGACTGTGAGAATGAAGATGAAATACTACTTATACAGATACCGATTTTAACAATTTGACCGAACATCATGTATCTTCAAATATTGAAGGCGAAAAGGAGCAACCGGATGTAGATCATAAATTTGTTCAGTGTCTCGTAGTGATGCTGTAGAAATTGATTTTTTTTTAAAATGGCGGAAGTTGAAATAGAAATTTGTTGTTTTAACCCAAGTTTCTCTCACATATTCAGCTATAAAAAAAAAACGATCGGTGCAGCTGATCGGTAAAGCTCTTCTCAAGTCACACTGACCACCGACTTCGAAAAAACGGTTTCCAGAAAAACGCTGTTAAAGTTTTGAGTATCATTAGCATGCACACAGAAATGGTTCAACTCAATCTCATCTGTCTCCATAAAAAATAGATCTGGATGGAATTTTTTCTGAAATAGCTTTCTTTTAGAAAGTGCAAAAAAAATCGATTTTCTCAAAATTTGCAACTGAGGGTCCATGGAATGTATTATTTGTGTTGGCTACGTCGTCTTTTTTTGATGATAAATATTCTTTTTTGTATAAATATTGTTTCGTTATAGTGAACAGGCATGGTTTTTATTAGTTCACTATATCGAGCGTCTACTGTATCAAGAAACAATGTGAAATAACAAATATGCTTGTTTAGTGGTACGATGCAAGCATTGCTCCGAAGAAGAACGCGGAGTTATTTAAATTATAACGGCATCATATTGCTAATGGAGTCCTCTAATCAGATGCAAGGATAAAGATGGAAAAAAAACGAAACCCGTGTCCACATACGCAAAACTACAAGATTCGATGATCGTTCCAAACTTCGCAGCAGCCAAAAGACTCCTAAGACCTTTCGCTAAAAAAGATCTAGACCTTGGACCTTGGAATTTGCCAAGATACACATCCATCATATTGTGGATTGATGAGAGTTAAATCTTTTTATTTAGTCGATCAGGATCGAGCAAATATGTTAGAGGTCCCCCTAATTCCGAAAATAACACCAATACAACAATTAAAACTGTGAAGCGAGGAGGTGCTAAGGCATGGGGCAGGTTTTTTTTTATTCTGGAGTTGTTGCACTTATTTTATTGAACACAACTGTATGTACCTGCACGCGTGTTACACGGTTTGTGGTAACGTGTGGTAACACGTTGAAAAAAAGAATATACAGTGAACTCCCTCTTAACTAACACCCTCATAAGTGGACGATGCCCTTTAGCTAACAAGATGTACTGGACCAAAACCAAGGTTCGTATGCAGAACTTTTCTCTCGGAAAGACAAAGGAATTCTCCATCCGCTTCTGAGATAATCCATGCATTTGCGTTCTAAAGTCAACTTGATTCTTCGAGAGACGGCTCTATTACTCTTGTGGCTCAGTAAACTGCGGTTGGATGAGATTTTCTGCGCTTGATCTGCGTGCACATGTTATTCGCACTATTTACTGTTTAGTCGGGGTAGACGAAGTCCTTAACTACCTCGAACCTTTAACTGGCCATTGTGACACTCTGTATGTCCTTTCATGAGGACCGCATTCCCATTTTCTCGCTGTGTTGTGCAAATCACGTCAATGTCATCGGCTTATTCTTACAGTTGTACAGAAGATCGTTGCATCATTACTTTAATACTGCAATAGCAAGCATTCCAAAAAGCACAACAATTCTTCTGCTCAAACAAAAGCAAACAGAGCAACAGAGCACAGAGCATGCCCACCACCTCTAGTATTGCCGTGAGTTTTAGACGACCTTCTCCAGGATGATGTTGAAGAAGTCCCATGAGACGCGTCTCAATCCTTTTTTGACATATAATTGTTTGTCATTTTATGTCCCTTAAAATTGTGTTCTGAGAAGACAAAAAAAAAACAATAAATGGAAAAAAGGACTACTTTGGTAGATGTTAGAACATTTGGTGAATTGGAAGTAGATCTACCACAACTGTGGCAAAGTTCCAACACAGCCAACACGTAGTTCGAAAATATCGTAATTAAAAGTCTCCTATCGCTTAATAAGAAAGACATCACCATAATAAGCACACGAGGAGAATGGTAGTTTCTAATAAGTAGCGCTGAAGAGGAGGAGCAAACTGCCATGTAACCTGTCGCCTGTCCATCTGTTCTTCGCTCGTTGACACTAGAAGCAACATTCTAAGTAATTCAATGTCCAATAGGCTAGAAGATCTATCGAAGGTGAATGTACAGTGCGCCCGGGGTAATACGCCCCTGCCTCCTGTGTTTGACGTGCATTTAATGTGTAAATGTTATTGTGAGTTGTGCACTTTATTGTGTGTTTAATTTACCTAATGGACGTGTACATTGTATAATTTATAGTAGTCTTTGATTTTTATAATAATTTGTCGGATTAAAGACAGAAAAAGTACAGAAAGAAAACCGACTCAACAGCAGATCACACCTTGTCCACCACGAATTTAAGGGACTTTCGGCAATTATTCGGAAATTTTTGCTATTGAGGAAATATTGGAAATGTCCATCGACAAATTGCAGAGACTTTTTGACAGTTACTCCTGAATTTTTGACTGTTATTCAGTAAATAACGTTAATGCCGTTCTCTGATTGGCCAACTTGGCTTTAGAAAACGATTTAAAAAATGGTTTCCAGAAATTTTAAAGGGCAAGAGAGGTAGAAGTTTCGCGTCTCTATCATACTTCATTTCTGGTATCTGATTTCTCATTTTAATCAAGTCTGGTGCTCAATATTTATGCAACGTACATTTTCAGCATACGATGCTTTTTTCATTAAGAATGGCGTCAAGGCGACAGGGAAACTCTAGTCCTGCGACCTTCTTTTGGTCTAGGATTTAAGTGCTGTCTTCAAAAATGTGATGACCTTCCTCGATGCGAATCATTGAATGTCTGAATGAGACAATAATAATAATATGGGTTGCGCAACAGCCCAAAGAGGATCTCTAGCTTCTCAGCAACCAGTCGTGTTGTGCGTCCTATATTTCTCTCACGAGTGGAAGGGACCTACGGTTTTATGCCGACTCCGAACGGGCAAGTTTAAGAAGCATCTTCCAGACAGTCATTACTTTTGATAATTGCAGTGTGACTCGAAAGAGGTGAAGTCGTGACAAGTATTTTTCTCGTACCGGGAATCGAACCTGGGCTGCATAGGCGTAGGGTCGACGACGCCCCAATCCATAACGCGACGCACAGCTGCCACAGGCGACAGAGGCTCCACGAGATTCACGCATATAGATGACACCTGTCACGGCTATAAGCGTCTGAGCTCTCGGTCAGAAAATACAGACCTTGGTGGCGCTGTTCGCTCTGGACGTCCACCTACCACAAGCGACGATCGCTTGACTTTTTTGGGCTGCAGTTGGCTGACGTTGACAGTCGTTTTGATGGCACTGATGATAAGCGATGACACCTGTCACGGCTATAAGCGTCTGAGCTCTCGGTCAGAAAATACAGACCTTGGTGGAGCTGTTCGCTCTGGACGTCCACCTACCACAAGCGACGATCGCTTGATTTTTTGGGCTGCAGTTGGCTGACGTTGACAGTCGTTTTGATGGCACTGATGACACCTGTCACGGCTATAAGCGCCTCAGCTTTCGGTCAGAAAATACAGATCTTGGTGGAGCTGTTCGCTCTGGACGTCCACCTACCACAAGCGATGATCACTTGACTTTTTTGGGTTGCAGTTGACTAACGTTGGCAGTCGTTTTGATGGCGGTTTAATGTCGTTC
This sequence comes from Eristalis tenax, assembly GCA_905231855.2. Classification (NCBI taxonomy): domain Eukaryota; kingdom Metazoa; phylum Arthropoda; class Insecta; order Diptera; family Syrphidae; genus Eristalis; species Eristalis tenax. The sequence goes on from HG993124.1 coordinate 3,428,864, forward strand.
AGAGACTAAAAAGGGTTAGCATGTGGAAAACGGTGGATGTTTGGGATCTTCACGTACTTAGGGAAAGAAACATTTTGGTGAATCTTTGTTGGGATAGAATCTAGAGCGTTCAAAGATTGAATCAAGATCAAAAATCAACACTTTGCTGAAAACGTTGGATACGGGAGACGGAAAGTAGATAGCTCACAACAACATTCGTCCTTGGTGGAGCACAGAATTTGGTCGGTAAGCAAAATTACATCAAAACCTACCTGCACATATGTCTCTACCTTAACGCTGGAAGAAAGCTATGTACCATGATGGACAATATCTGATGGATTAAATATAAGGTTTTTTGCCCAAAATGAGAGTCTTAAACCCTGATCCAGAGGATCCGACGCATTTGACTATAGTCTGACAAATTCGGTAAACCTTCTTGCAAGTCGTTTGCTGGATTACCGCGGGTCAACTGTGATGGAATGAGAATGCCTGTCTTTGATGGCAACATAATGGGTGAACTTGGCATCAAACTAATACACAAAAGTGACTTACATATGTAACTGCGTTAAACTAGAACTGTTATGTTTGCTTAAGAGAACGAGCAAAACAAGTCACGCATACAATCCGCTAAGACATAAGGTTAAGCATTAGGTGCTATTTTGGGGTTGAATAAGGCTGAAATAAGCTTACGTGACTTATAACCTCCCTCACATCTTATAGCTTACCTTCAATTTAAGACTGATTTCAATGCTGAACTTGACATGAAACCAATAATACCGCTTTATTTTTGGATACGAACCATGTTTGCGGAAATGGGTACGATGTTCTGAACTGTCATCAAATAATTCAAATGCTGCACAACTCTCTTCTTTGAAATAAATTGTGATTAATCTTGACGTGATTGATTCAATTTAAAAAAAAAAAAACAGTATATTCTGCGCGAAACGGATGCACATTCATAGACTTATATTTTGGAAAGACCATCACAATTAACACTGTTTGCAGAGGAGAAAGAGTTGTTGTAAATATACGAATATTATTGAATGAGAATGAATCGCGTGCTATGTCGACGTTTGATTTTCCTCGAAAATAATTAATGGACGTTGATTAGGCAACACTTAAAAAGAAATCCCTCCCATTAAACACGTGGAAGGTAAAACAAAAAAACGCTTATACACCGGAAGGTCATCGTTCGTTCTTTCTCGGAAACCTTGCTTAAATGACTTCATGTATTTAATAGCGTAGGGTCAAGGGCACTTTAACCCTTAACTTTCTTCACGTTTGTTCATTTTCAGGAAACTGTGTACAAAACGACTACAGCCCCGCTTGTTCGAGATGTTCTTAATGGATTGAATGCAGCGGTATTTGCTTATGGAGCTACTGGTTCCGGAAAGACTCATACAATGTTGGGACCAAACAAAAGAAGACCGGGCTTGAATTCAAATGGCACTCCATTACCAGCTGATCATCCCCCGCGAACAGCTAGCAATTCTTACAGTGACGGAGATGTTAGCAGCGCAGATAATGGTCTAATGGTGCGTGCTATCGATGAAATATTCGAACATTTCGAAATGGCCGAAGAAGCAAAGGCATTTAAGGTAAGATAAATATACTGACATTAAATGAGAAACACTCTCGCCATCGATTACTACGCCTAGTCGAGTTGCTTACGTAGACTAGACGAGCCGTGGAGACGAAACGTTCACACTGGATGTACCCCCGTCGTTCATCTTAGTTAGAAAATGATAGCAATAACCGCCATACTGCTACACCTCTGTCGTTTCCGTTGTTTCCAAGTTCCAATAGCAATTTGCAGCGCCCACTCTTCATTATGGAAGCAATTAAATAAAACTACTAGTACTAGACATACTCGTAAATATAATTGGTGTGAACGTTTTCGTGCGCGTTCACATCAACGCCAAAACGTTAGAAACCACAAAATCTACATTCATATATTAAATGCTTGAATTTATGTCCATATCAAATACATAAACAAAATTAAAGGAAGCCTCCTAAAGGAGCCTCCCCGCTCATTCACGGCACAGTAAGGGGCGTAATGTTGTTGCCAGTTGTAAATTTTTTATCACTACAAGTGGCGTGTGTGAAATTGTGTATATTTAATGAGCGCTAGGACTTCTTATTCATTGAGGGTAAACTTGACAGCTTATACGGCGACATATAATTACAACACCTCCCCCACACGTAACCCAAAGCCTGAACTAATGGCCCTTAATAATTCATATTAATGTGTTCCCTAACGATCAGAGATTTCCGGAACTAAAGAAGGGCATACCTACTTAATAAATTAATTATTTAAGGTTTCCATATCCTATCTGGAGATATACAATGAACTCATACGCGATCTTTTGAATCCGGGTGGACCTTTGGAATTGCGAGAAGACAACCGTGGTCAGCGCATAACTGTAGCCGGTCTGTCGGAGATAAATGCGTCCAGCAGGCAGGAGGTTATATCACTGTTATTGAAGGGAAACAAGGCCCGAACAATGGAGCCAACAGCAGCAAATCAAACATCATCCCGAAGTCATGCTCTGCTGAGCATCACAGTTCAAGTTCGGACTCCACTTGGAACAAAGCAGGGGCGACTTTTTCTGACTGATTTGGCGGGCTCCGAGCGAGCAAAGAAAACGAAGAACCGTGGCAAACGACTGCAAGAAGGAGCTCATATAAATCGAAGCCTTTTGGCGCTAGGCAACTGCATTAATGCACTCTCCGGGGGTGCTCGATATGTCAACTACCGAGACTCAAAATTGACACGACTGCTGAAGGAAGCTCTGAGCGGAAAATGCAAGACAGTCATGATTGCACATGTGGCTCCGGAGGGAAGGCACCGCGATGAAACAAAGAACACCTTAGTCTACGCTGATCGCGCAAACAACATAACCACTCGCCTTCAAAATACTGGTTACATCGACGAGGTCAAAGACTTTCCTATGAAGCACTACCAGAGCCTTGTGTCCGAACTGCGAGAGGAGGTAACCCGCTTGAGATCGAAAATGCTCACAGAACGTCCGCGGAGTGGGGCTGCTTTGGCCCGTACTGCTGTGGATGATGAGAAACGTAAAGCAGAACTAAGATATTTAAGAGAACAAATTGTGCTGACATTCAAGCAGCAAATGAAGTTGAGACGTAAACTCTTAGAAGCCGAAAGCCATTTGCTCGGCTTGGAACTTGACGCCGAAAGGCAACATATGATCATCTCCCACTGGCAAGGTCGAATGGGCAAATTGTATGACACACCCTTGGAAGATGGTAAGTTCCAAGAAAAGAAGCTTTACATTTAAATTTTAAACACATATCTAGACACAGAATCCGAAGGTACAATAGCTTTAAAGAATGCGTGGGGTGAACTGGCCGCAATAGAGAAGGAGTCCAGGAGATACAAGGAAATTCGAGAGAGAACCGAACAAGAATTGGAATTGTGTCGGCAAAAGGGGGTGCAATTGGAAGACGTGAGTAGCTGGACGAACGAAAAGTGGAACGCTACTTCAGCAATCATTCTTTTTTTTAATTTCAGGAATTACCCGAGAGAATTAGCAGCGATGAAGAAAGGGAACTTTTGGGTAAGCTACAGATGACCATTCAACTACAGCCTTTGTTTCTTTCGAGTTTATCCAAAAAAGTTCATCCATTATACTCACAATTCATTGCATATTGCAGCTCTTCTCTGCAGAGTTCACGAGTTGGAAGCTGACAAAGTCTCCTTACAAGCAGAACGTTTGGCACGCCAAGCCGAACTCCGACGTCGAGATCTGCAATTGTTACGTGCCGAACGGCAAAGACGACTTTGTGAGGACATCATTAGTTCTCAAAGACGCCTAATTGAAGATGGCAACGTTGACCTTCCAGACGAATTAAAAGAACTGTATGCCTTGTATCAACAGGAGATTCACGCGGGCACAATGAGCTCAGCTTCAGAGGGATTGTACGAGAGGAAGCTACCTCCAATTTATTCTGCAGGGTATGACCGCATGGAGACTATGAAGAATATGGATCCAATAGATTTCATTTCAGATCGGAATCACCGGGAAGTTCAAGCTCTGGCTCCGATTGGTCGTCCTCACCATTGCCACCGATAGAGAACGGTCATGACCCACACACAACTGGTGGGCCTGATGATCCTGATCGCCTTATGGGACCACCAGTTACGTCTAGATTACCAAAAATTGTTGCCTCTAGAAAACGCACAAAGTCAACGAATCAAAGTCCGGCCGAATGAAATATAATTTTAATAAATCGCCGACTATTCAAAGGCAAGGTATCCTGAACAACATTGTGACACCAGTCACAGATTTACTTATTTCCGTGATGCCGTGATGTATTGGTTTTCTCATCTGTGTTGTGTTCTATTTTAAAACAATTTGTTGGTTTGCAACCTGAATTCAGTGGAGTTCAGTGTACGTAACGTACTCAAATGAAATTTCCAGACATAACAAGAAGTACGGACACAGTAGAACATTCGTTGAAGGAGTAAATTTAAAAATACGTTAAAGGTTGTATATATACATAGCGTGCAATTGAATAATATTGCATGCGTCTTAACAAGATAAAATTTAAAGTTCGCAACGCACGCATCCGTACAAATCGATGTGCATTCATATTCACATTATTCCACCCATGCCCACATCATTTCGACAAACAGAAAAAAAAACCATTGCTTAATCAAGTATGCAAATGAAAACTCGAGAACAAAGAAATCCATTGTGACAGCACGCACATTACCACCACCTTGCGTTTGTTTTTTGTCGGCAACAAAGAAACAACAACCATAGGCATCTGCTTTCAATGACTTTATTTCTTCTATTGGTCTAAAAAAAATTGTAAACCTTTCGAGGCAACCTGTAAACTCTGTAACTTCTTGAATATATTATCAATTCATGTCTATTGTATTTTTAAACATCGATATCAATTTATCAATAGCAAAAGCATAAAGTAAAAAACTATTCGAAATGTATTTTGCTAACTAAGGAGAGATAACGTAATTTAAAATATATGTATACCTTTCTTTATTACATAGCTAAACAAAAAAAAACCTTAACATGCGCTCCGTTCACAAAATATTAACTTGCCAAACATTATCATAAAAAAGCGCTTTTGTGGACAAGAAAACTTTTATCTCAAGATAAAAACTTAAAGAAAAAAAAAACAAATCTTTATGTTTTTTGTGTGATTTAAAAAAAGCCTCATACATATATCCTATAGATTATCGTAAACAACATCTAATCAGTTTGGAAATTGTGTATCGAATTGAATAAAGAACCACTTAGAGAGTTATTGAAAATTATTCAAAGAAATGCCTTTTGATTTGACTTCTGAGTGTATTGCAATGTGGTACTGTTTAACTTGTATTTGTATTTTGTATTGGTTGGTTCTATTTGCTTAGTTCCTTTTGACTACGTTATAAAAAATTACTTTTTGTATATTACTCATCAGCTTTTTAAGGTATAAAATTGATATTGTCTAAATGCTATTTTATTTTATGTGGAATACTGGAAAACATGTACGTTTATACGTGTGTGTAATTTATGAAGCATTCAAACACATGGTTCGACATAATTTCCTGGGAATAAACCGGTTACACCGTCCATAACACCCTCCCACCAACCGTCGTCGTTCTTCTTCAATACATAGAGGACTGAGCTCTCCTGGAAGCTTAGCTCATCATCCTTGTCGGCATAATAATCGTAAATCGCAACAACTGAAAATAGATTATTGTAAATAAATTATCTTTGAAATATACCGTTATATGTAAAAACAAAATACTGGCACTGGTTTCTCTGACTACATTGGAATCTTCTACTTCGCAAAATATTCCGAGACGTTTTTCTTTGATCTTGATTTGTTGAACTCAATATAATACTCGAGAGATTTGTTCGACTTCTTTATACTTCAACTCACAGCCCAACTTAACTCCACAGCCTTAACATACCCCGTAATCATCCGCCGTTAGAATTAATCGACAGAAATATATCGGCAGAAACTTTATCGCAATAGTTTCAGCAAGCTCAGTCTTGGCAAAAAAAAAAGCAATTAAACGTCAAGTAGTGGTTATCGTCTCTTACTCCGATAGCCAGGCGGAGATTAAATCGCTGGATGCAGTCACATTTAAATCAAAGACTTTCCCGAACTACCGAAACCCAATCCTATCAAAGCCTATATAACATCAACTCAGGCATGAAACGCTAGTCCACACAAAGCGTAAATGGTCTACAGGCCACGGTACGCGATAAATCTAAGTCGCTTCAGAAGTGGAAAGAATTTCGTTCCGGACACCCTATTGTATAATTATACAATATTGATACCTGAGCAGTCCAGGTGATCCTCGGACTAGCTTCTACAGCAATTACTCGTGTTGTGTGTGTAATTGTTGTTTTACGAGTGGATGGGTGGATGGGGATGGGTCCTACCTACAGTTCTATGCCGAGCCCGGCGAATTTTGAGAAGCTTTTTGAAGAGTACTCTTGTAGCATTGTCAGTGACTCGAAAGAGGTGGAGCCGTGAATTAGTATATTTTTTTTATAATTTGCGCGCGCACAATGTATTGGTAATACCCTTTAGTGTCCGGGTTCAAGGCACAGCACGGTCCGTAAGTGTAGAGGGAGAAAGGGAGAGAAGGTACCTGTGCACATTGTTTTTAAATATCTGCGGATTGTATTCGGGGGGAAATATTGGGCTGGGAAGATCATTCAATATTCGTGTAGTGTGGCTAATGAACGAGTCTCTAAATTTAACTGTGCGTCCGAAAGTAGGCTTAAGGGTGAACTGATTAGCATTCCTGGCGAGACGGTTATTGCGGGTGAATTCATGGAGAGGAAGAATGCAGTTGGCAAGCTAGCTTGAGAATCGTTTGTTAAAATAGCGATAAAATACGGACAAAGACGAGACGGTACGTCGATGTTCGAGCGAGTCTAATGACTCTGCAATACTGTTGTCTCCTATAAGTTTTATCGCTCGCTTTTGGATTCTATCTAGTAGGTGCAGGGTGGTTTTGGGGGCACCAGACCATATATGAGCGTATATACGCCATATAAATTAAAGCCAAATCAGAAGGGGTGAAGTATTTCTTGCATCGATTGAGGAAACCTAAACATTCGCAGCATTTTTGGCGACCTCAAATATGTGATCGTTCCAACTAAGTGTTGTGTTGATACACATACCAAGGATGGAAAGCTTTCGGGTTTCATCGACACAGATGCCATTCATGGATAGTGACTGATTAACAAGGGTTCGCTTGAGTGACAGCAGGCAGCATTGAGTTTTTGAAGCATTGAATTCCACTCGAATTATGAATGTTGGTAAACTGTCACCCTCTGCGTTGAAGTCAACACACTAACTCACTGCGCCACCCACTCCCTATTATCCTTGATAAAGTTCGATTTATATGTGGAAAGAGATCCTTTCTTAGTACTCTATTATCCTTGAGGGATTTAGACTCATACCGAACATCGATCAACTGGAACTGGATACATGTCCAACATACGGTGGATAGTCCTCTGCGACTCGAAGATGGTCAAAGGCATGCGAGCGGGTGTCTAGTCTTAGGACCTAAATGTCCCATTTGGACTATGTACTAACATCTTTCAGGCAGAAACTATTGCGATGAAGCAAGCTCTGTCTTGGCAAACAAAACAATGAGACATCAAGTGGTGACTATGGTCATTTAGTCCGATAGCGGAGATTAAATCGCTGGATGCAGTCACATTTAAATCAAAGACTTTCCCGAACTACCGAAAACCAATCAACTCAGGGATGAAACGCTAGTCCACATTAAGCATACAAAAAGTAAAACAATTATGACCTACTCTCGATCCGTGGCGCTCAGTCATCGTGATCAGAATGAGTATAATCTCAGAACAGTTATCGGTGACATCACTGGGCACTGTGTCATTGAATCTAACCCCTCAAAGCTCGACCTACCCTGGAACGATTTATGTAGAACCTACAGAGACGAAGCAAGTGGAGGGAACCATTGTGTTCCTTCTCTGTAATTGCAACGTCCTACTGAGACGAAGGAAATGGAGGGAACTATTGTGCACCTTGTCTGTAATTGCAATGCCCTTTCCTTCCGAGGCAGAAATCAGTTAGTAATTTACTTCAACCGACTGGCCGAACGAAGCAGCATTAGTGTCAGTCATCCTCACCGCTTTATCCAAAGCACCAACTGGTTTGCGGAATAGGATCGGATTGACGGCAGTAAGCCACTCTAACATAACCTTACACTTCTTAAACATTGCCCTCCTGAGAAGTGAGGAAGGATGGAAAATATATTCCTTTCTCATCGAAAGTCCTAACAGCGAACAACTCGACGCCCTTTATCATGCCATCATTGCTATCGTTAAATTAAAAACTCGACTGGAAGTCATGTGGAGGAATATCAAGACGTACAAATTGCTATCTAGCTTTACTTTACGAGTTCCGTTTGATAAGAGTTAAAGCTATCAGCTTCCGTTCCAGCTAATTTATCGTACTGCTGATACTACCAAAGGAAAATCTCGATCCAAAGTGACACATCACAGAATAAACTTAGAAGTTGCCATGACCATCAACGAAAAGTACTTACTTCAAGCATTAACATAAACATCTAATCACTGCTTCCAATCATTTGACTTACCTTTCTCAATGTAGTTCTTTGGAACCCATCCTGGCAGATTCTGATCGTCGGGGACAATAGGCGCCAACTGTCCCTGAGTGGTAGATGTTCTTGGTCTACCGAAATCCTGATGCTCATCCTCTGGCGGAGGCGGTGGTGGCAGCGGTGGAGACTGCGAACCAGGTCGAGCAAAGTTCAGACTGGAATATATGCAAATCAAAACTTAGAGACTAATCACCACAAAACATTAGCAAATGAGTTACCTATTTATATTCCTCCCCAACGTGTGCATTCCAATGTGACTTTGTTCAGTGATCTCATGAGAAACAGTCAGTGGCGAAGGGGGAGCTAATTCGTACAAAAAATAATAATTTGAAACGAAAACAATTTGCAATAACACTAATGTAAACTTACGAGGCATGCTGCTACGATCGTCGTAGGTCGTTGGCGGTGGTGGTGGCAACGACTGCATCATTCCAGCTGATGGCAAATTAACGTGCGTAGCAACTTGTTGGCTAGGCGGCATCGGCAGTGAACTATAGCCGGGGGCACGATCACCACCACCAGAAGAGGAGGATATCCTTTTGGGATGTCCAATAGGATAGTTTGGAGCATAATGAGATGGCACCTGCGGTGGATTAACCACCGGAGGAGTTCTATATTCCCGTGAACTTTTGCCCAATGTGCCAGTATTACTGACTGATTTACCAAGTGTCCCAGTATTTCCGCGAGACATTTGAGGAGGAGTTGGAGGTTTTGTTGTAGGCGGCGGTCCCACTGATACAGAGTTTGTCGTAGCAAGTGATTGAATTGAGCCATGACTTGAGCCACGGTGTTTTTGTCTTTGCTGTGTTGAGTTTATACCGTGACCGATCTCATCCAGAATTGAATAATCTATCGGCTTTCGAACATACTTGATCGGCTTCTCTGGGTTTATTGGAGCAACAATTTTAAACTGACGTGAGCTCACTTTATTTGCAGTAAGAACGCCAATTTCTCTGCAGGAATAGAAGCACAAATAAGTAAACTACTCTCAACTGAACTTCGCATCATTGCATCATTACCTCCGAGCAACCTTTTCTTTGTGAATCATTACGGTTTGAGCAATATGATTCATTTGCGACTCCATTTCATTCAACTGTGTGGCCTGAAGCTCCAGCAGTTGCATATAACTATAGGCTAGTGTGTTGATTTGGTATGCAACACTCGCCAATGACTGTGTTGTATAGTTTTTTGTGGCTTCCAATGCTGCTTTCTTGTTGTCCGCCCTAAAATTCAAAAGCCATTGGTTTTCAATTGTTTAAATTAAGGAATCAATCATCACCTATAATAGGTATCTTCACAGTAATCGGCGACTCTCTCCAAATTTGTATAACTATCCCTGAGGCTCTGACGGCCATCAGGGATCTCTGTACGGGTCAATGATGCTAGTTCGTCCATTAGGTTTTCACTGTCCATGACACTATGGTGATCCTGGTAGGAAGAATCTTTAAAAATATAAAAACCACTAAAAATGGCATTCGGAAGTGGGAAATAGTCGGAAATAAATAGAGAGAGTTACAGCTAAGAAGAGAAAGAATTTCAATCAACTACTAATTATTTGGAATTGGCTACAAGGGCGGTGACACCCAAATCACCAGGGAATTAGAATATTTGTTACAGAATTATACAGTCGCAAAAATGCACTAAACAATATTTACCTGTGTTGTATGAATACCTATTCATAATACAGACATTTATTACACACTTTTTTCATCCAATTCTTCACTTTTACCAATAAAATCGTTGATTTTCTTCCTGCCTATTTGAATAAGTTTTCAGCCACAGGCGACATTTTCCCAGTTTACCTTTACACCAATTTGCTGTCTTTTGACGTCACTTCTCCATCACTCCAATCGCAAGAGAATTCGAACTGCTGGAATGCAAAAAAATTATTGCAGATGTCGAATGACAGAGTTCAGTGATGCATTCATGTCATTTCAACTGCATGAATGTTGAACAAATTAATAACTTCTAAAAGAAACACAGAAACATTAAATCCGGCAAATTGTTTGTTCAGAAAAACGCAACACTGCGCTATATTCTCAAGATAAACATTTAACTATTTAAGGCGACTTTTACATGTGAGATAATTTTTCTTACGACTTTACACATTCCCTTGTGTGATCCTTAGTGTCTCACATCGCTTATCAACAAATTACAAAAGTTCTGTGACCAATTAAACGCATATAAAGCGGCATAGACACACAAATTCACGGTCAACAAAACGATAGATAATTAATTCCACTTTTTCCCCATTCAATCATGGCGTCACTTAAAGTGACAGCTCATAGAAAGACATGCTTCACAAAGTAGCTTCCAGGAAGAATATCATAGAACGACATACAGCTTACTATACAAAATTACTCGACGAAACGTGGGTGCATTTGTAAGAATTTTCCCTTTTGAAGTATTCTGCCAATAATCAAATAAACGTTACGAGTTTATAATTGCGTAAGAATTTACTGGAAGTAATTCAATGACGTATAAATATATGAATAAGATCGTGTTAAAATTGTATACAGTGACTTTTGACACGAAAAGCCTCAACATTCTATATAAGACATTAAAGAAGATAAGAATCTTTGTAATTATTTCTATAAAGGAAACCATAATCACACTTGTGTAACCACACGTCAGTAATAATTAAATGATAATAATCACAAGTATTATGTCCACCTTACGTTACACGTACACAGTGAACCCGCTATTATTGATGCCAGCACCATCTGTTGCATTTGCATGGTTTTACCGGACAAAGTCATTGACTGACATTTCTTAAGTGGTTATCTGGCCGGCTTAACGTTGATCTCCGTTTTAAGACAGACAATTTCCTAAAATAGTCATTTAACCCTGGCGCGGATAAAATCAGGACCAGACTATCGTGAACGGGAAATTGACTTTGTGATACAAAATGCAAGACTCATTCCAGTTAGCGTTCACCATTCTCTTAATTCTTAGTTTAAGTAGTAACGTAGCGTTTGGGGAAATTCCACGTCCTAGGGGTGTTTCAATTTCTAAAGCTAGCCTCTACACCCCGGGTGAGCAATTTGTTTGCTTCAATGGGCTAAAAACTATCAGCTACCTTCAGGTGAATATGGGAATAATACTTGTTTGCACATCCGACGTGTACGTACTTGTGTTTTGTTTTTCTTAGGTAAATGACGACTTTTGTGATTGTGCCGACGGTAGTGATGAACCGGGCACATCAGCATGTCCAAATGGAATGTTTCACTGCACAAATGCCGGATTCCGGACAAAAAACATTCCCAGCTCAAGAGTAAATGATGGTATATGTGACTGTTGTGACGCTAGTGATGAATACGGTCTGCCGGAAAGTAAATGCGCTAATTCGTGCATAGAATTGGGAAGAGAGGAACGGCAACTTAAAAAAAGTAGAGAGGAGTTGGTTAAGCGTGGAAATGCACTTCGAACAGAGCTAAGTACCCGGGGTAAAGCATTGCGAGTGGAACGCGATGCCAGATTAGCCGAGTTACAGAACCGTCGTCAAGAAGCGGACACACTACGCGTGGAAAAGGAGAACATAAAGAAAGAAGCAGAAGACCTCGAAAACGAAGCACTGCAGGTATACAAAGATATTCAAGAAACTGAAAAGAGGGAACAAGCCCAAAGGGATACAGACGATAATACAAAGGAAGCCGAAGAAATCTTTATCAAGTTTGATTCGAACAATGATGGTTATATCGAAATTTCGGAGCTCCAAACAAGAGTATCGTTTGACAAAGATCGAAATGGCGTTGTTTCCGAAGAGGAAGCGAAGTTTTTCCTTGATGAAAAAGATCGTGTTAACCTAGATGAATTCGTATCCGTTGCTTGGGCAAGAATAAAGCCATATCTGATGTTGGATGCAGGTCTATTCAAGCCTCCCCGATTGAACGGAGAACAAGGGCAAGACAATGATGATTCTGACGTTGTGCCGGAGAATATTGAGACTTTCGCAGAACCACAGGAAGCGACATCTGATCATGAAGAAGATGGCGAGCTTGAAGAGGGCTATGAGCAAGAGGAAGAAGAAGATGAAGGGGAAGAAATGGGTGAAGGAGCAGTTGAAGAAGTGACTACCCCCAAACCAGAGTATGATCCCGAAACACAAAAAATCATCGAACAGGCTAATTCTGCTCGCAACGACTACTCTGAAGCCGAACGTGCCATACGTGAAATTGATCAGGAAATAAAGGACATTCAGGAGCAGATCGGAAAGGACTATGGAGCTTCTGATGAATACGCACCACTAGAGGGACAATGTTATGACTATGAAGATCGCGAGTATATCTACAAGCTCTGTCCATTCGACAGAGCATCGCAACAACCACGAAATGGTGGTTCGGAAACAAGGTGAAATAGTTTGGTTTTCTTTGTTTTAAAGAGTAATCTATTTTTTTTTTGTCTTTAACCTAGACTTGGCTCATGGGATCGTTGGTCGGGAATTGAAAACAAATATAGCCACATGCTGTACTCAAACGGAGCTTCCTGCTGGAACGGCCCACAAAGATCGGCATTAGTAAAACTTGAGTGCGGGCTAGATCATAAATTGACAGCGGTCACTGAACCAAACCGATGTGAATATCACTATGTATTTGAAACACCAGCTGCCTGTGAAAATCTCACTGATTCTTCCGATGAATTTTTGCACGATGAACTTTAATCCATAGTAAAAATGAATACACTTTTTTTTAAAGAAAAAGTTAAAATCCCGGAATTGGTTTTAAAAAGAATTCAGCCCCCACCCATTGGTAGAGTATAGTTTTCATTTTAGGGTTGCCTTGATTGTCATAACAGGAAAATCATTCCTTTGTACTGTGTATTTATTATAATTAAAGTTTCAACAAGGTTTTTTTCTTTAAATTTATCACAAAAAAATACTTTCAAATTTACATGCGTCTGAGATAAGTTTACTGATACGACGTGTGGGGAAGTAGAAGTTGTACTTGATAACGCTTTCTAGGTTGCAACGAATAAGTGGGAGGAGGAAAGTGCATTGTTGTCTGCTGCCCACCTACTCACATACCGACATGATTCTACTCGAATTTTAACAGTCATGTGTCTGATGCGTCATTGCGTTTGTTTGGAATGATGGATCGGATTATGCACTCGAGTTGGACCATGAAGAGGAATAGTGAAAGTTTGGTAAAAACTTCTCTTGACAAATTGCGTGGTATTTGTATTTCAAACGCAATTCGAATGTTTTACTCATCGTTACAACTTCGAGTTAAAAGCTTTCATAAATTATTTGTTTATTTGCATCGCCAAGGATTTTTCAGCCCTCATATTAATTTTGCATATTCACCATTTTTATTTCGCCACTCTGGCAATGCCGTAAACAGTTGTTTGTAGGAAGCTCCATTTCATTTACAAAGCTGTCATTCGTCGATTTTGTTTTGGAATTCGGAGGAGTGTTATGAAGTGTTTCGCGTAAAACCAAATGGCTAATTGGACGAAAAAACCTCCAGTTGGCTCGTCGAATAGAAGGAAATGGAATTTAGAAGGTAAGCAGAATCCAGTAACCCCCTGAGTCAGTCATAAAATATTCCCATCTCGTTGCATCCCCAGACCGTACATCGCTGAATAATCTCAAATACCACTTTGCAGCAGATGGTTGTTCCGACGTTCAGTACGACCTTGCTAGACAATTGTTGGACAGCAATATTGGTGAGAAGAACAGTGTAAAAGAGAAAATGTGCCCTTGACTTAGTATTTTATTCTTAGAACACAATGAAACTTCTTCCCACGTACAAGGAATCCATTGGTTGCTGCGGGCTGCACAGCAAGGCCACGAAGATGCCCTGAGGCTACTGCAAGAGTGTTTTGATAATCGCCGTGGAATAATTGACTCCAACATTGATGACGTAAGAAGCTGTCTAGCTATGACTGCAGGTGAACGAGCTGCAAGAAAAGCCGCACGTGATCTCTTTGCTTGCCTATCCAATGGTGGAGAGCATATAACGCCAAAGCAACTCGAGCGGAAAATGCGGGAAATATACAAGTTACAGAAGCGACGTAAGCGGCACACTGACTCGACATCTGATGAAGAAGAGGAAACCGAGCAGCTTGAAGGGGTCAACCACTCAAATGGTGATATTTATCCCTGCGAGGAGCCAGATCTTAATGTCTCAAACTCCGAAAGAGTTATAACCGAAGCAAACCTTGTAACAGCAGCTGTTAACTATGCTAATGGTCGACTGCCAGCAGTTAACGACGAACTAACATTATCAGTTCCGCATCCGAATACACTGGACCACGTTCCTTGCTTTCACCGCATCATATTCCATCCCATTATATTTTGCAAGCTATTGTACCATCGATTGATCAATTTGATTTCTTCGTTCCCCGGTTCAGTGTCGCCCAGCGTTAAGCTTGCTCTCATATTCATAGTGTACACACTTGTTTCTAGTGAAAACCTGACTGTTTATCTGCCCATTTGCTTTTACTATCTTTGTATGGCCGTTATGGTGTGGTCTACTTGTAAGATGCTAAAGTCCAAGCATGACTTCATAGACTTCCGAATATGGTCGGGTCTATTCCTTAGCTATGGCGATAACAATGTCCAGGCAGATACGTCGGAAAATCGATTTTTGAAAAACAATATGAAACCATATTTGTACTTTTTCTGCGCTTTCGTTGGGAACCTCATTGTTTGTCCACTGATCAGCTCCGAATGGTTGCCGCATTCCGAGATCACAATAATCTCATTTGTTATGGTGTTCACTTCGATGGTGGCATTTATGTACACATCATCACAAAGAAGATTTCCCGACATTTTGATTCTTTTATCGTTCGGGGTCAACGTCTTGGCGAAATATCCCTATGAAATGGATGAAGTTGTGAGCACAGGGTGGAGATTTTTAGATCTCAAGGTGCCGACGTTTTGTTCATTCGTGATTGGAAATGGAATTGAGTTCTGTTTGAACTGCCGGACCGTCCTGTACTTGCTCATTCCCATATTTCTTGTTCATCTTGCAAAACGGTCCAACTGGAATGGCACTTATACCTATCTCATACCGCACTGCGTCACTCTAAGCTGGCTGCAGCTCTGTATTACGAGCTCTCAGAGTGCAACGATGTTCGGCGTTGTTCGTGCTGCTCTCGGGCTGGCGGGTATTTTGCTGTTCCTGCCGTTATTCGGGATCGTGTCACTTATGGTGCCGGTTTTCCTCGCAGTCGAATACATTGGACTTACAGATCCACGACTGCGCTTAGTGACCACACTTGTCGCAGCTGCATTTGCGCTGTTGGGCTCTTGCTGTATGGCTGTGAACCAAAACACCCAGAAGTATATCACATTCCTACAGGTAAAATTTCACAGTGCGCAAGAACAGTGGTATAAATTCTTTGTTTTCAGATTGCTGTGAGTGTAGTTGCAGCAGCTGTTCTTACCTTACCGTACATGACATCGAGTTTCAAGGCGGTGCACACGGAAACATCTCTCTATTCGTCGCTTATAAACGATAAGCCAATCCTGACCACATCTGAAGAAGAATCTCAACCGCATATATCGTGGGAGAAATTTTATCACTTATGCGGACAACCGGCTTGGGAACATCAGAACAAGATCAAGACCCAGTTACGTTGCACATTTCTCTCCGGAGCGACAGTATCATGGGAAGGCACAGTTACTGAAGTGCAAATTGTACGAGTGACAAACCCACGAGCAGATCTCATACGTGACTATCTTCCGTCATGGTTGGGGAATGTCGTCTTATGCCTCTACGGAGAAACAAATCGCTTGGAATGTACCAAAAACGATTCCTTATGCGAAGAATTGCGAAAGATCAAGGGCAAGCAAAAATGTAATCTAAATCGATGGAACGTCTATGAGTATGAGCTGGTTCTAAGGATGCCCGCCGGGCTGCTAAGTAAACCGACAGACGTGCGGGTGCATGCGAGTCATAAATTTGGCAACTTCACAACTCGCATCCGCAGTGGAGATCGCGTACTCATTGTTGGCGATCTTATGGACACACGAAAGCAGGCAAATGGCCCGCAAGAGGATTTTGTTCTCGGTTCTGGGCGACCGTCTATTGAATTAATTGGCATTGAATGTATTCTCTGCAGCGAGAAAGATGTCCCGACCATGAACTTCGCCAAAGTGAAGTCAGCAGTAGACGCTAGAATGCGTGATCTGATGAGAGGAGTTAAATACCTTCTAAATGTTCTCCTTAATCCCCTTATAACAATAAAATAAAATACAAATATCAGTAGTTGTATAAGTTGGACTTGCTTCAAAAAAAATGAGTTGAATTGTAGTATTGGAGTATTTTGAGATGTATTTGAATTGAAATTGATGTATTTTATGTTGTTGAAAATTGTCATTCGCAGTTTTCCTTTGTGTGTGCATATTGTTATGTTGTAAAAGAGTTTTTGTTTAATAAATCAGAACCACAGTACCTAGAGCTTCTACATGGATTCCTATGAAAATTTGTTCTTTTTTCTGTGGCAAATTGTATTTTCTACATGGTTTTGTGGTGTACTCTGTCATAATCATCTTCAGTGACCAACAAGATCATTTAAAGGAGTCTCAGCAGGTTTCCAGGCTGTTCGCTGTTCCTCCGAGATCCACTCTAACTCAGGAGGACTGGTGTTGCTCACTACTAATCAGTACTATGAGCAACCAGGCGACTTTTCGGACTTGGCTCAACCACCTCGATCTGGGTTAGATAAGCGTCCGCCAACCTGATGGAGTCGCACTCAAGGCACACCTTGGAAGTCGTGATGGTGTACCCTATGAGAATTTAATTGGGCATGTGATTTCATTCACACTTCTCAAATTCACATTCAATGGCAATGGAATCTTTATCAATGCTTGGACTGAACTGAAATCTGGTTTTATTTATTAACACCATCATTTCCGGTTTTCTAACGTTTGCATTTTTAAAATGAATTATAACCAACCCCAAATATGTCCACTGTCATTTCAACATACTCTGGTGAGTATATTTCCATTTGCATTGCACACAGCGCAGGCGCCGAACTTTGTACAGCTGACAAGTGTTTTCAGCTGTCAATTGTGTTATCTACCTCCACTTTAACTAGAAGTTAATTTACACATCTCATGCATACAAGAACTCATTAAACAATTTAAGTTAGGTATGTGACAAACTGGCAATTGATAAAATAAAAACGCATAGTATATTCAACCACGATGTACAAACCACTAGGAGAGCACAATCGATTAGCATATAAGTATTTCCAAATATTTTTAGTTGTAGCCGCATACTGGTAGGTACATTTCCATATAGTATTTATTTTATTTAATTTGCTCTCTTTCGAAACTAGGGTAATATCCATTTTGACGGTTTTTGTGAACAAAGCGCTCCTAAGTAGTGCAGAAGTAAATTTAGACGCACCTCTATTTGTGACATGGTTCCAATGTGTGGTATCCACTGCTATTTGTTTTACAATGAGCCGGCTTCATCGTGTTTTTCCGAACGTGATAAGCTTCCCAGAAGGAACACCTCTTGATATAGACACATTTCGAAAAGTAATTACATATAGTGTTAACCTAATCATGCCCGATAACCGATTAATGTTCTTTGCAGATACTGCCGCTATCAATTCTGTTCACGTCGATGATAGCCACAAATAATTTATGTTTGAAATATGTAGGCGTTGCATTTTACTACGTTGGCAGATCACTTACAACTGTATTCAATGTTGTGCTTACGTATGTTCTATTGAAGCAGAAAACAAGCTTTATGAGCATCGTTTGTTGCGGCGCAATAGTGTTAGGATTTCTCTTAGGCGTTGACCAGGAAAGTCTAACAGGTAATGCATCCGAACTCCTAAAACTGCTTCTGCTCTACGAATTTTCGCTACATGTACATATTTGGTTCACACCTTTCCAACAGATGCATTCTCCTGGAAAGGCACTGTCTTTGGAATCCTTGGATCTCTAAGTTTATCCATGTATTCCATCTACACAAAAAAGGCGTTACCCCATGTTAACCAAGAGATTTGGTTGCTCAGCTATTACAATAACTTCTACTCCAGTCTACTCTTCCTCCCACTTATCATTCTCAACGGAGAATTAAGTGCGATTGTAACATATGAACATCTATTCTCCTGGTGGTTCATATCGGCAATGATCGTTGGTGGTATATGTGGGTTTGCAATCGGGTTTGTCACAGCTCTTCAAATAAAGGTAAGCAATTGTTTTACGAAAAGTGACTGACATACATTTTCCTTTCGACTCGTAGGTAACCTCGCCTTTAACGCACAATATTTCTGGAACAGCGAAAGCATGCGCTCAAACTGTGATCGCCACACAGTGGTACAATGAAACAAAATCATTCCTCTGGTGGACGTCAAATATGATCGTCTTACTTGGCAGTGCATGTTACACACGAGTCAAGCAGCTTGAAATGGAAAAGCAGCACAATCGAGCAACTACTTCGCAAAAAATATAGAACATGACAATTTTTTTCCTTTATATTTATATTTTTATTTTGCACTAAACATTTTAAAAACATTAATTAGTAGCTCTGGATTCATTTAATTGTTCCTCCTCTTCTGATTCGATCTGTACCTTTTTCGAGTTGGTCACTTTGCTTTCCTCCGGAACGTAAAGGAACGGATTAATTTTCAGCTGCTCACCACTGGGAGGACTTTTCAACAATACTCGAGTGATGAATTTTCCCTCGCGTTTAGGACGTACAGAATTTACATCTTTCAGCACTGACGCCAGGTTATTTTCTAAATCTTTCACATCCATGTCGAGCTGTAAATAAAAATTGCAGCAATGATTTTGAACAGAAATAATAAAGGCTTTGAATGCTATTTACCGTCCCGATGCAAGTTTTGATAAGACCGAAATCTTGCTGGTGTTCATCCTTGGTGGCTGTATAACTAATACCATCGGAAAACTTTTTGATCATCTCAGTAAGGTTGGTGCCAAGGGTTTCACTTTTTGGATTTGGAAACTTACGCTTCATTAGACCTCGCAGACTGACTAGCTCTGGCAGTATATTGGGGTGAGCTATGATAAACTGATAATCAGTAAGCAGAAGATCTCCGTTTGTTATGTCTTTGATCAACTCCACGCCGCCAACAAGGCTAGCTCCAGCTTGACGTGCTTCGTTGATAAGATCCTAAAGAAAATGTAAACTTAGTTCCATATATACACTATTGTGTCCACTTGAACGTACGTTATTTTTTGTGAATACTAGAATCTTTCGCTCTTCACCGTGATCGAACTTGTGCGGGATCATTGCCATGCGATTGAAATTGTCCACAAATCGATTTGCTTTTTCCGCTCGCATATTTAGCTCGATTTCGACGTTAAGAGGTGCATTGGGAACGTTGTACATTGAAGGGTGATGTGTCTCTCGATGACATTCTATAGCTTCTGCTACATCATACACCCTCCATTGGTAATATTTACCAACGTAACAGTTATCCTTTGGGATCGCCTTCCATGAGTCGTCTATGTGCTTGCTTTCCTTCGACAGATTCAAACTATATGCGAGACAAATTGTCATGAATTTGCAATTGCAATTGCTAAGTCTATTTTACCCTTTGTTTCTTTGGTTGTGTGGAATAAAGCCGACTTTCTTCACTTCAACTTTGACTTTCTTCTTGCGAGCCTTTTCGCGGGTGCCTTTCCTGGCTGCCTCGGTAGTTGCAGATAAGTGGATTTCTCGAAGCGCAATCGGTAATTGCGGTCTCACTGTAAGTGACCGTATAAGCGACACAACTGTTAGCATTCTGGCCGGTAGTTGACAACACTTTAATTAATAACTTCTATTATAAAACTATATTAACTGAGGAAATACTTCATATGGGAAAACTGCAGAGTGACATAACCTTCCTGCGAAGTGACATTTGTTGTAAGAAAACATCTGCCAACTGTCAAAATGATAACTTGCATTATGTAGATGGCGGTTGTGATGTTTAAGGGTAAATTCAATGCGTAGGGTAGGTTGTGTGTAATTTTAGGAAAAATAGTTTAGTTTAAGCAGCATTTAGGCAGTGAGTGGCTTGGACACACATAGACCTAAGTAGGCCTGTTGTACTGCCACGGGGGTTTACACAAAGGGGTTAGGCCGGCGTGATTATTACTACAGCCAGCTAGATTTATCAGTGAAGTGTAATAGCGATTTGATTGGTGTTTCTCTGCAATCGCATGGGTTATCAAAGAAGTAGAAGCCTAACCTGGCGAGTGCAGGGCAGCTGCAGAATAGGAGTTGCACACTTTCCTCCTCTTTCTCGTCTCGGCAGCTTCTGCAGAAATAGTTAGAAAATAGACTTAGTCTTTTCACGTGTAGTCCCAAAGGGCAGTGTCCGGATACATTTTTTTAAGGAGATCAAACTGCCAGATCTTTTAGTGTCAATTATTGCTTGTATTCTGTCTGGCAATGACTTTTAGTTTGCCTTGATCAGAAATGAGGTACTCTACATCGTGCCCAACATCTACATCTCTTACCCCTTATAATTTTTGACAACCAAATTGACCAATCAGAGAACGGCATTTACGTTATTTCCTGAATTACCGTCAAAAATTCATGAATAACTGTCAAAAAGTCTCTGAAATTCATCGATGGACTAGGGTTCAATCAGCTGTGAAGTCTCTATAATACTTCATTTTTGGTTTTGATTATTGGGTTGTAACTTAAAGGAAGCTAAGGGAGTACCTATGTTACAGAAGGTTCCGTCATCTGGCAGTTGGGTTTTTGCCATATTGCCTGGTACCCCACACAGGCGAATTCGAGAATGTTCGGATATCTCGTCAAGAGATGTGCGACTGTTCATGACTATATTTGAGATTGTAGAGAACGATGTTAGGGATTTAATTGCTGCCGTAAAGTTGCATACATCGCGTGCGAAGATAAGAAGCATTTAAATTAATTAGCTCTAATTATACGTACTACGTATGCTATTATAATATCACTAGTTTAATTTAATAGGGTAATATATAATGTTTTATTGGAGCTGATTGAAGCTGGAGTGTGTGCGTATACCTTGCTATTTATTTTTCAATCCGCCGACTTCATCGTGTTTTTCCGAACGTGTTCCAGCTACACAAGTCTTTCCATCATTGGATTGGACAACCTTGTGGGGTGGACAAACGGTGCCACAATCTTCGTTTAACTTGAACAAATATGTATGGCAATGGTGATCTGGATACCAGCTACAATTTCGAGGCAATTAAAGAGTTTGCTTACCACTAGGCAAATATTAACTCAATAAATGATGTTCTATATCCGACGTCAAATCGCTTCAGGATATTCTCCAACTCCAAGCTGCCTGTCTATAGGAGAATACCCATCCCCAACCGGGTGAAAGGCAGTTTGATCTTGAAAACTGGACCGGAAACAATAAAAAGCTAAATTAAATCTGCTAGCTCCGACCCTATATGGGTCGCCGGCCGGTCTCTCTCGAGACACTTCTCGCCATACTCTTGCCATTGGCATTATAATTTCGAATGTGAGAAAGTGGGCTATTGCACTATAGCTCAGGAATTCAAGTCATTTCTGAATTTGATTGGTATTTGGCTAAGACTTGACTTGTCCCGGAGCCACCACGGGATCGCGGAAATGAGATCGGCGATGAACTTGCTAGACAAGGATCAGAGGAAAAACTTTCCGGATCGGAGACTACCTGCGTACTTAATTAGTACTTCCATCGATGTTTTGGCCTCTCAAGGGCACGCACAGGCTAAGCACATGCTCCCTAACGTCTATAAGAAATTTGCAACATTCTTGTTACTCTCGACAGAAAAGACGGAAGACGACTTGCCGGCGTAGTAACATGCACCTACAATGGCGACAAACATCTGAATGTCCTTGCCCTAAACGATGAAACCCTGCCTGTTGAGCAGAGGAAGCTCTACAGAGTCTTCCCTCTGCAACTGTCTCGACTTTTATAGGATAAGGCGGCAGTTATTATTATTCGGTGCTGATAAAGTGAGAGCTGATGATGTAGGCTCACATAAGCGCCTGCTGGTCTTCCGGAGAAAACTTCCAACAAGTGTAGGCACCTGCCTAGCAGTACAATGAACCAGTTTTTGAGTCTAAGTGCTAAGAAAAAAGATGTTCAACTTATAGGTGGCGCTACAGCTTAGAATGGGTTGGGCCTAAGTTGCAGCAAACTGCAGCAAACTCCTTTTGTGCGTACTATTGTTCTGTCAGGAGTGGGAGGACTAACAGTCTTATGCCGGTTGGTTGAGAAGCTTTTTCTAGATAAATACACTCTCTGTGGAGCCGTAAATTATGAAAGTTGTTCGTGTCGGGAATTGAATCTAGACATTCAGCGTGGGAGTCGAAGAACCCAATCACAACGCCACGTCAGCGACAATAAAAAGACGAACTTAGCCTTAAAAAAAAAGCCTTTACTGTTCAACACAACATAGACCATATGTATGTTTCTTTTGGGGCGTTGATGACTTGAGAAAAAAATGGAATATGAAGCCCTGGGACGTTGCTCACTATTCACTTACTACTCTCGTATGCAGCAACATTAACAACCCAACATTAGTTGACTAATCTGACTACTAATGGCGATTTGTGTGCATGTATGATTTTAATAAAATGAACGAAATAATAATAGACAACCGCTTACGACCGCCCTTCTAATCAGAAGCATGTGCGCTTTTATTTCATTCATATTGAACCGAGCCCCAAAACGCGTAGATATGTTTATTACTCGCGCCTAAGTTATAGTCGCGAAGTCTAAAAATATCGACAAATCTCATAAAGATATAATTTTTTTTGTTCGCTCGCACTAGACTTCATCTCATTTGAAAAGTTTCTCTTAAACATGTGTACACAAGAAACAAACTTAAAATGCGAACACTTTTTTCCTAAATAAACAATCATGAGTGGGGGTATATGTTGTGCATGTACACATGGAATGGAACTCACTGAACGCGAATGTGTAGAGTGCTGGTCAGAGATAGAGAAGCCGGAGGAGCATCTGCAGCGCACACACTTTCCTCCGTCTCAACTAAACTGGACAATGGAATATTTCTTGCAAAAATTACGGGGAAAAAAAAACGAAGAAAAATGAAGAATGTTTTCTCCTTGTTATTTCTATGTGTGTTTATAATTCATTTTGAATGAATAAACAACGCTTCGTTCTTTCGTTATGTACATAGCACAGAAATATCGTAAGTGATCTGTAGTGCTTGCTGGTGTCGGACAATCTTAATCGGGCGCAGACGACACAGAAGAAGAAAGGACAGCGGATGGACCTAGTAGAGGAATGGCACACTCCCAGAAATTGTCTAATTATCTCGTTCCAATTGGCCACATGGACGCACACATATGTCCAAGATATATACGTTTTTTTTCTTTAATTTGGAATTTTATCTGGTCTTGTGCGAATTTGATTACTTCTGGGCTGCTTCATCATAGAGAGTATGTTCTCAAGGGTACGTGCTTATAGTGAGATTAATTTTGGGATGAGTATTCGGGCAGAAGTTTCTCACATTTGCGGAATTATTCGAAAATAGATGAATATACGAATGGCTTTGATAACATGGGACCAAAGAGTTCGACATCTTATATGAGGTATCATCGGATGGCCTTGCAACATGGGACCGTTAATTGGTTTTTCCGATCTTGTGTTATAAATAAATTTATGTCCTTTTTTATGGTGAATTCTTAATTTAAAGACGCAATTCTTTATAAAATGTGAACACGGTAGACAGACGGCGATTTCTGCTTTGCAACATTTAAACGATTCAGATTGTCTGCTTTAATCAGGTTGGAGCTTTTTGTTAAATGTTTTATTATGTGATGCGCACATATAGAATATGACGTTTCGTGAAGTTGATGTCAAAATTACAATCACGTGTAGGGGAAAATCGTCGAGAATTTCCTCATGACGACTGAAAAGAAATGTGAAATCATGTGGAAAATGGTAGAGCAGCTATCTAAGACCAGACGATAGAATTTGTTGACCAATAGATGGCCACATATGTGATCTTTGAGAACGCCCACAGATTATGACCGAATTTTGGATTTCCGGCATTAATTAAAATCCGGCACTAAAAAAAATAGTATTGTTGCTAAAGTTCTTAAGCTTTCAGGACTAAAAAAACATAAACTTATGTAAACATTTTAAAATGCGATGATATTCGAAAAACTGTCTTGCCTCTGAGCCCTATGGCATGTGGTTAAGGATTCAGCCCTAATAAGAACCAGTGGGAGCTGATACACATTCTTCACAGAAAATGTTTCCACGAAAACCAGCTAATCAAGTTGCTTAGTTTAGTTCCGGAGGCACATACGTAAAATGAATTTAGATTCTTGAATATTATGTACAGATTAGAGTTATTAACAATTGGATCCCTAGTGCATAGCTCCAGTTGTGATTGAATACATGAATACACTAGTTATTGACTTTGCAACACAGGGGGCCAGTAGCGAGATTACGCAGTATAACTCTTGCCAATCTCTCATCTCTCAAAGGATCAAGCTAACTTTATATAAGACCTTGATCATGCCTGCCCTGCTCTACGGCGCGAAATCATGAACAATGTCAAAAGCGGATGAAGAAGTCCTTTGTCACATTGAGAGAAAAGTTTTGCGTTCAATATTTGGTGTGTTTGCTTCGACGGGTTTTGGAGGAGAAGATTCAACTACGGATCCAATCACGCCTAGGCCGAAGAGTCTTTGACTCCGCACCACTGGGACAACGCAATAGAGGACGGCCAAAACTGATGGCGCCCACAAGTGGAAAGGGACCTCAACCAAGTTGTCATGCGAAATTGTGCTGGCTAAAGTACGTTCCAACTGGAAATGCTTCTTGGCTTAGGCCCAGGTCCACCCCGGACTTCCGGGTTACAAGAATTAACAGACGCAGCATTCGAATTCCTAATGGTATCCAAGGCACACCCATAAAAGACGTAAGAAGACTTATGTCCAATTAAGTAAGTAGAATTGAGCGAATACACATTTTCACTTCCTTCAGTTTCGTTCACTTTCGTTCACTTTCGAATACTTAACTGGTCGCGAAAGGAACAATTGTTTACGAACATACTCGTTAAGTACACTTGGTCAGAAATCCGACATCACAGCTGATAGCCCCCTTGTCAAACGACGCGACTTTTTCACAGTTTTTTTCTGAAAGTTGTCTACGAAATATTGTAAATAACATTCTCTGATTGGCCTGTTTGGATCGAGAAAAGGATTTAAAAAACCATTGCGGAAATTTCTGCAGTTTTCCCAACTTCTAAAATTGTAGCAAACGTTTTCTCCGTATTAGATGTTTAATTTCATCACTTTTAAAAGCATATCGCTGTTTTTACGTGTTTTTAGGTACTTTATTTATTTCTGATATGGTAATCTAGTATTACTAACGCGAAAGTAAAGAATATAGAATATAGAAACTCGCTGCCTGGATTCGATTCCCGGCTGGTACGATCAAAAATAATTTTCATGGCTCCACCTCTTTCGAGTCACTGCCAATGTCTAGAACTGTCTAGAAAAAAGCTCCTCAATCTTGGCCGTTTGGAGTCGGTATAGAATGTAAAGTAAGTCCCTTTGAAAGAACGCACAATACGTGTGGGGTTGCTGAGAAGCTAGGCCCTGGCCCTCTCTACGGGTTGTAGCGCCACCCATATTATTATTATTATTATTATATTTATTATCCGAATATCCGATTATACGGACTCATTCGCCGCGGCTCTAACTGTCACGGCTCTAAATGTTTTGATGGCGCAACGATAAATGTTAATAATAATAATAATGGGTGGCGCTACAGCCAGGGGCCTAGCTTCTCAGCAGAGAGAGAACGAGACAGTTACAACGAGCTTATTCCTGCCTCTGATCGTGTACTCCTGCCCTCATTTGCTTGCGCGATAGTGTTCGAGATTGTTTCATTTTCTTTGCACTTTGCTCTCTTTAAGTCAAAGTGAAGATAATTGAGAGTATACAAAATGGTGAATCATTAAAAAGAATTCCGATTCAATAACGAAATTCACCTGGACGATTGGGAAATAAGATGGAAGCTGACAACGTAGGTTAATTTTAAGTTAGGTTACAGTGATTGCCACGCCTGCAACAGTTATGAACGACATAGATCCCGATTGGTTCCGTTGTGATATCACCAGCAGGCAGTTTATACACCGGTTCCTCTTTAGGGAGATTATCTACTTGTATGCTAATGGCATATTTTGGTTGATACCCTCGCATGCTGATTTACTATGTCCAGCATTTTTATTTCTGATATTTCTTCTAAACTGTTGAATGAATGGCTGCGTAGTTGTCCTTGCAAGTGCTGGGCAAGTGTCGAGGTAGTGAAGCTTAGTTAATTGTTGTTCTTACAAAACAAAGCAAGCTCATGTGGCCTTCTTTAATGTGAAAAAAACATTGGATTTTTTTCATAAGCTTCGTGGGGATACTTTATTGCTTAATTTGACTTTGGAATCGATCATCCAGATTTTCCATTATGCAAAACACCCCTTGATCCAGATAATCGGGGTTCTACTGTACTGATTTCGTATACGTTGGCAGCCCGACTAAGCAATCACTTTGAATTAATAGCGCACATAATATGTAGGTTTTCTTCGATTTATCAAGGTTTTTTTAAGGGACCTCATATTGAGTGGCATGAACTGTCGCCAGTGGACCTGGGCCTGCCTTCCATTGCATCAACTCGTGATGTGAGTGCTATTGTTCTTTCACGAGTGTATGGGACCCAACAGTTTTCTCCCAACTCCGAACGGCGAATTTTGAGAAGCTCTTACTGGGCAGAAGTACTATTTGAGCATTGGCAGTGACTCGAAAGAGCTGAGAGCCGTGGCGTAGAGGGTTGGTGCGCGGAGGTCGACGCGCCAACCCACTAAGCCACTAAGCCGCGGCGACGACCCACGAGAAGATTTTGCCAACGTTATATTTTCAAAAAAGATAATTTGGTTCTTTTAATGTATTATGTTATTCAATGTTTTTAGGAATAAATATTTCAGAAATCGATGCAAATTGTAGGCATATCAAAGCAACTGACAGTAATCTTTTCAATTCTGAGCCATGACTGACAAAGATTTGGCATCGACAGGTTATATCAGTGCTTTAATTAGGCTAAGACAAATATGTTGAGGGGTAAAATGATTAGAAAAGCGAAGACTGCCTCGTGATCCATAGATTTTAACGATAATCATTTGGGTGTTATCTTCCCAAGTTAAGGTAGATACAATTGAAAAGAATAACACTTTTATTTTTATCAGCACACTCAACATGTTCGTTTCCTGGGATTTTCACTTTTTTTTGTTTAAATCGTTTGCATGAGGATTCTGTTAGGATCACAGTTTAACTGTTGTCTTACTTTTCCCAAATGGAACCAGGTTTTTCTTTTAGTTGTTCATTAAGATGTGTATTGCTCCGTAGTCAAGATAAAAGAGAGAGCTAAGTCTAAAGCTTAAAACTAAAGAAGTACAAAAATGTGATTGGTACCATTGAAATGAAATTCACATAAGTTGGTATTAAGGTAGAGGGTGACCCGATATAATTAGAATAATTGAACACTACTTTCAATTAAGTAGCACATTTTAGATTTGCCAAGCTTGTCGCTAAGTTTAACTTGGGAATCATCTGCGTACTGTTCTATTGGTGAATATATGGACACCCATGGGAGATCATTTATATATATTGAAAATAACAGTTGTCTCTTATCTTGACTTCTGTTCAATCGCGAGGTTTCTTCAAAGGCGATACAAGTACCGCTATAGTGTGGTTGTGTTTCGTCTTTTTCCCATGAACGCTACAATTTTGAATATATGCTCGCAGTTTAAAGGTACAGCCACATTGTTTTTGATGCCCGGCAGGTGTGTATATAATTCAGCGGTGGGTGGCGTGGCGGTTTTGCTTGTAAATAATAACCTTAGGGATGGGGTGCTCCTGATTTTTCACCATCTGCTGGCCTGACCCCTTAACTCTTAACTGACTTGACAGCCAAAATCCAAAACATTCTTGAATGTGGCACACATTTTAAGTTATATCGGTACGTAGGACACGAGAGGGACCACGACCGATAAGTGGTGAGTTTTAAATGCAATGGCTGCCATGGTATAGTGCATACATTGTTTTTCATTTATTTTCCAAACAATTTTAATCTTTCATGGCATCACCGGCCTCGAGTCACTGATAAAGCCCGGAGGGTTATGCTACGTTCCCACCGAAAGAAACCGCGAGGTTTCATCAATTTTCTCTGAACCTACCGGGTTTTGGCCAAACATTTTCGGGGTCTGGAAACATCGCGGTTTCTGATTGCAGGCCCCGTTGAATTCATCCATACAGCGTGAATAACAGTTTATTTTGGTGTTAATTTTTTCATTTGCTGGTGCTTTCATCCTACTATTTCCTGCAGAAATGAAGTATGGTAGAAACTTCTATATCTCTTGTTGTTAAATTCTTAACAACAATTTTATATGTCGTTTTCTAAAACTAAAGTGACCAGGAACGACATTTACGTTATTTCGTGAATAACTTTAAAAAAATGCACGAATAACTGTCAAATAGCCTCGGAAATTCGTCGATAGACAGTCAGGTCAATCAAAAAGCTGTGAAGTTGGGCATCTCTAACATACTTCGTTTCTGATTTCCTGTCAGCAGACAGCTGTCTGGCGGCCATTTCAAAATTGAGAGCGAGTGACATTTTTGCGGGCACTTATAAATTGAGAGCGAGTGACTTGAAAATTGAGAGCGAAACCCGTTGGGAATGGCCTATTGAGTTTTTAGTAGAAGTTCATCCGGACCTCGCGGTTTCGGTTTGGTGGGAACGCAGCGTTAGATATCAAGAGGTAGATTACCCGAATTGGCGTCGTATTTCTACAAAGAAAAAATTATCCTCGAATTACAGTGCAGGGAAATCATAGATGACAAATGTTCAACATATATGAATTTTGGTACAACCTAATACTACACATTCATAATGCAATTTAAGTCCAAAGAAAACCTGACTAAGGTAACAAACAGGAGAAAATTCGGAAAGAATATAATGCACTTAAATTAAGCATCCTAAATTTTTTCCCGAAGTCAATTCCGTTCCCGCAACTAGAAAACCATTAATTTCTTTCATCTAAATGCATTCGAAAAATATCCCACTTCAGCTGTTCGTGCCGTTTCTGAAATTGAAAACTCAAGAGTAGCATCAAAAAAGTTCAGTCCGAAAACTTGTTGCACCCAACGTTAAGTTCTTTATAGTTAGTTCTATTCCTAACAAAAAGATAAAAAAAAACAACAGAAGGAAAACGTAATGGTACTCTTAAGATTGGAGAGTGCTTGTCTAGCCACGGTACGCATCAGTCTGCTTCGAAACTTCGTCGGGTATAGTGTCTGTCCATCGCTTCTAGGAAGCTAAATTCCCACCCAATACTTAAATCAACAACGGTCTGAAAATAGTTCCACACTCGTGCGAAATAAACAAAGCGTTATTGAAGCATCAGCATCAAACCAAACCGTTTCACAGAGTCCAAGAAAAGTATTCGTCGCGTAGCGTTGCGTACTTCGTTTGCTACTTCGGAATTTGTTTAATTCCGTAATATTTACAAAATATTTGTTACAATATGGAGTACATATTATATTGCAAAAAGAAAAAAAATACAAATTGAGTTGAAGTGAGTGGATTGAGATCCTATTAAGTTATAATCATTCTTGCCGATCGGTACCAAGTGGAAAATAGTTCAGCGGACCATAAGTCCCATCAGCTTACTCGTGTACTTGAGAGTTTATTTTTATCGAACCAATGCGCTAAGCTTTTTCTCAAAAGTGGTCAAATGATTTACACGTTTAAGCACTTTTCTCAACAATTTTTTTAATACGTTATTATCATAAAATAAGGAACGAACAACATTTACTGGAAAAGCGCGCTCGGGAATACGAAAACGAAAAAAAAAATACAAAAAATAAAAATAAATCCATTTATGAAAAAAGAAAAGAAACAATAAAAATAAAATCACCCCCGACTCAAGTTAAAAGCAACCTTTTTCGGCACGATTACTTTGTAGTATTGCCGTGTTGCCCGTCAATTTGGAAAATGTTTCGAATTTTAGTGGTGGAAAATGGAAAGTGCTCATGTACGATTATATAAAATTAGCTCTCTCAGTTGGGTGTGTGCAAAATGAAAAAAAGAAAATAATCAAATATCATACTATTTGGAGAGAAATGAAGATATTTTAATGTGTTTTCCATTCGGTATACTTATTGAGGATGAGTACAATGTTTGATCTTGTGTTTAGAGGTGCTGTTGCGGTGAATAATGTTGATGAATTGTTTTAAATTTAGGTCATTGTTTTTTCCTTCTTACTCTCAAATGAATTCCTACGTACATCTTCGTGGTGTACAAAGTGTTTTGCCAATACATAGTTTGACATAGTGTCCTTAGTGTCCAGTTTCCATATAATAAAGGTACATAAAATATCAAATTATTAAATTTAATTAATTTATGTCAATTCACGTAACAATGCCGAAGTGGAATGAGTGTGTTTTCATTTGTAGAAAGGAAAAGTTGTTGTGTTAAGAAGATGCACGCGGTGCGACTACATTTGTCAAAATAAATATAAAACACCGAGAATGTATTTAAGTATACATACGTGCTGAGACAAATGGAATCCGATGAAAGCAATAAACTATACGCTTCATGGGGAACGATGTATTTCTGGGATGACCTGCTGATTTTTTTTTTCTATATCCGTTCAGTGAATTCCAATGCATTGCATATTGTGTGTTATTGAAATGTATTGTTCCGTGATGTGGATTGTGGGTGGTGGTATGATAATCTTCGTCTTTTTGAGAGGGTCAATTGGATTAGCAAGAGTTTTCAGATCAGTGCGAAATGTTGTCTGCCGAAATGCTGAATGATCTATTGCAAAACAATTGGAGGAATTGTTGTTTTGTCTTATCAATCCACATTCAAATACATGCGTGCTTCAACAAAACACAAATCTTTCAACAGTTGTGTATTTTACATTCCAAATGAGAAAGAATTTATTATTTTTTCTTCGAAAATGCGAAAATAGAAGAGTTTTGTTTATCGGCCATAAGATCTGTGTGCTTTTCTCGATTGCTCCATGTCCTTTAGTCACAAAATGTTTTTATGGTTGTACCTTTAGTTGTTTCCAACTATTATCCATGCCGTCTTTAAGGATAAATAGATTTCTTGCAGACATTTATGTTGCTTTAACCGGAACTTTAACCGATCACACGAATTAAAATGTGTTGGGAGAATGGACATCTTCGTATATTGAAAGTGTGTGAATTATATTTGTAGTCCCGAGTGAAAATGGTGTAAAAGAAAGCCCTGGCGACATGGTTGCTAGATTATTGTAGACAATAATGACACTTAGCCATGAGCATAATTGTTTTAAATTAAAATAATTTAAATAAAAGCAGTTTTAGCTCATAATTCAAAAGAGCCTTAAATAATCTGAATTGTATCACCAAACAGAAGTAGTAGTCTTCAGAGTATTTTTTTTTACATTTTCTTCAATTACTGTTCACTTCAAAATTAATAAACTAAATGCGACCTTCAATTCAGTCCTAGATATATTTTTATGCATTTTGCACAAGAGAACAGTGGCAGTTCGTCCCCTTTTTGCCTCAAACACGTACTTCCATTTGAGCAAAACTTACTTTTCTCAGGATTAGAAAAAAACGATGGCTTTCTCTTCAATCCAACACTATACTGAAACTTAAGCTTAAGAACGAATTGTAAAATATGTAAATTGTTGTTTTTCGACATTAATTATTTTCTCTATGGATTTTGTTAGTTTCCTAATGTTATAAAAACATAGAATTTCATTAAAAAATGTAGATACGAGTTTAACGCACATTTCTTGAGAGGAACAGTAACACGTTACAAAGAGGTGTCTTCAAATCTTACTTTTGAGTAACGAGACGGACCTAATCAAAGCAGTGACCATGAATATTTTACGGAATCACATAACGTTGTTCTTTTTTGACAGACACTCCTTTGCACAACCAGTTCCACCATCGTTTAATCTTCCAGCTCGACTACTACTGTTTTCAAATTCTCTAACAAAACGTATAGATGTGAGTTTATTCGACCTAGCATACCGACTTTTCGCCCTCCTGATGGGGCAGCATGTCAATTCACACCGGAAAGACTGGTAGACTTCACTTTTCAAGTGATGGTGGACCACTCGAAGCAGCGCTTGTAATAGACAACATTTTAGAAGCAGAAGGAATCGAAAAAAGAAGGCGCTGAAGCGAATTTGGGTTAAAGGATTCGTTTCAAAAACAATCAACGTATTCTTCTGCTGATTTTCTATCAGAATTAAAACTGAGTTCTTGAGCAGACTCTCAGATTTGTTTCATAGTTAGAGACACTTTATTTCACCCAATGAACGCCACATTGCGGTTCCTGTTAAGGGGACGAAGTTATCTGGATTTGAGACCAACATTACAAAATCGACAATTTGTATGTTTCGTCAATTTCCGTGAACAGTTTAAATATGCTTTGGAAATTAAATTCCACTCAGGTCGCAAAGGTCGCATCATTCGCACATTGAAATCAATGTCCGACAAGCCACACGATGAAATTTGAAACTGTCGGACCATGTCTGTGCGGTATGTTTGACCATATGAACCTCCCAATAACATTTAGTTCTTACTGTACTTACATACCCTGGGGGCTTTCAAGAATTCAGCCGCCTTATATAAATAAAGGGTGTTTTTTTTTCTGGGGTTTTGGCTTTTAAATTGACAACATTATTTCTATAGCTTGTCTGTTTTTATAGAGCACGCCAGCAAATTGTGCACTTATTTTGAAAACCATGCTTATCGAGTGCTACTTCCATTCTACGCTCGACATATGTATCGATATAAGTCTCCACGATCCTCTGATCTCACATCCTTAGATTACTTTATTTGGGGTTATGACATGTCACGAGTCTATGCCGATAAACTGATGACGTTGGGCGATTTGGAAGTCTTGTTATAGCTGATATATGGCACTAGTTGTTCGATAAAGCGATTGCCCTTCATTCGAGCTAG
Organism: Eristalis tenax; assembly: GCA_905231855.2. NCBI lineage: Eukaryota > Metazoa > Arthropoda > Insecta > Diptera > Syrphidae > Eristalis > Eristalis tenax. The sequence goes on from HG993124.1 coordinate 3,462,458, forward strand.
ACGTCCGAAATCGTATTTTAACAATTATCTAGTAAATAAAGAACTACAGCTTCAGGTGTTTTACTTCATACTACTTTGTCTGAAAAAGCACACTTAATATACCAACCAGAAATGAAGTATGATAGAGATACCCAACTTCTCAGCTGATTGACCCCTAGTCCATCGACGAATTTGACGGATAATCATGAACATTTTGACGGTTATTCATGAATTTTTGGCAGTTATTCACGAAGTAATGTAAATGCCGTTCTCTTATTGGTAAATTTGGCTTTAGAAAACAATATAAAAAATGGTTGTCAAAAATTTTAAGGGGCGAGAGAGGTTGAAGTTGGGCATCTCTATCATACTTCATTTCTGATACAAACTAAAGGTTTCCCATTGGGACTTGACAGCTTTGAACTTTCATTGTGAAAAACTAATGACCAATAATGTCAGTGTCAAAACACCTGTCAAACAGAAATTCACTAACATAGAACGCGTAGAAATACTTATCATTCATTGCCAAAATTCCGAGGCGGTAACGGAAACTTTTGGCCGTAATTCTCTTTCCATTTACAGGCAATTCATAGACTAGTGAAAAAAAGGAGTCTTATTTTTTGCTGCAGGATGGTCCGCTTCCGGTCAAACGTCCGTCGTAAACGAACTAAAACAGTGAATTCCACGGCTTATCAAGAATTTGTCTTTAAGATCTTAGCTCATACTACAGCGAATTTTGCTAAAGGACTTTGACAAGACCAAAGTACTCTTACAAGATGAAATTAACACAATAGCTCAAGTCTTTCTATCATACGAAGCGACATCCTTCTGGGGTTCCAGAAATATTGGAAGAGGATGATCAAATTCATCGCATCATTTTTTTGCTAAAAGGTTTCATTGACAAACATGTGGTTCTCATGTGGTTTAAAATGTACCACTTCATCCAGCAAAAATAACTCTATGAATAAGAATAACGGTCAGCATACAGGTCAATGGCTCCCGATCAAGCGGTGGGTAAAGAGACATGTTCCAATGTGCCAATATCATTTATTTGGTCAATTGCATGGACTACACTCTAATGATATGTGGCTTCAACAAGACGGTGCCTTGGGCCACACAGCGGGTGTGACAATCGATGTTTTTTAAACTGATAAATTTGTTATATCGAGAAATGGTCCTGTTGGTTGGCAGCCTATGTCCTACACCCCAAGACTGATTTAAGAGGTTACGTTAAATCATTGGTATACGCTAACAAGCGGGAGCGGCATCGTTAGAAGAGCTCATATTTAATATTGAACAAGAGGGTGGGTGTCAAGAAATCGACCGCTTCAAACGTGCCAGTTGTGGATATATGAACGGCGTCGAATTCCATACCTACATAAATATTTTGATTGTACAGTACAACTTGTCTATTGACCAATCGAAATATAACTGTCGGATGATTTTGGTACTAAGTAGTTCACATAAAGTTCTGACAACTCGATTTGGGATTGGAATTTACATAAAAAATTGTGAAATGTAGTGTGGTATAATAAATAGGAAAAAATGTTATTCAATCCAATATGTTAGATGAGGATGATGTGTGGGTTGAAATGCACAGGTTTCGATTCAAGCTGTTGTCAAGTGTTCATGTGTGGTCATTTTTGCTGCTTTGAAAAATGTAAACAAAGCACGTTCTGACTAACATGAAATTGTTGTTGTCTTATCATTCTTCAAATCAGTATTCACTGAATGGTGAGCCATAGTAAGTGTTAGATTGATTATTGGTCAAACAATTTTTCAATTAAGACAAATTCCGTGCTGTGGAATTCATCTGAAAATTCACAGTGCCGAGCAGAAAATCGTATAAGGTGTAGCAGGCCAAGGTTTAAATAAGGCATACACAAAATGGTAAATCTTATTGAATGCCCATAGTAATTCGAAATTAAGCCATATTATAAGATATAAATAAGGTAGCTATACAACTCGAACCGATCCTGAATGAATATGCCAGCAAACTAAAAATACAGAATTTCTTAAAAATTGTGAAAAATCTCTTATAGTAATGCATACATAAGTACAGCGTTTCTTAAGAATACTATTATATAATATAATTGACATAATTGAATATATATGTAGATTTATATTCGCTGCGGTCACCTTTGTTTATTAAATTGCTGATGCAAAAGGAACATATTTGCATATTTAATCTACCAAACAAATTTACCGCCAGCCAAATTTATCGCATATGCTTTGGTGTTCATAGGGCGTTCATACAACTTTTTAAAAAGGACTAGTACGTTCACACCTCGTCTAAACCCAACATTTGGGGAAAAAATTCGAAATCCCATTTCCCAACGGAACTTCAACTTTTCAAATGACACCTATTATCAGAATCGATAAACTGATATTTTTGGAAATCAGAAGTGGTTGAACCTTAACTTAAAAATTAAGACACGTGACTCAGTAGCACAAATGAAGTATTATGGAGATAGCCAACTTCAACCTCTCTTGCCTAATGACATTTTGACAGCCAACTTTTATGTAATTTTCTGAAGCCAAATTGGCTAAATGTCAAAAATTCATGAATTGTCAAAAAGCCTCTCAAATTCGTCAGCTGTGTAGTTGGCCATCTATATAATACTTAATTTCTGCTCAGTATAATGCATTTATCACTTGAAATGATTGAATCTTTTGTTGACAGAAGTTTTTTGCTTATGCCATTGATGTCATAAATGACGTGCGATTTGACGAAATCAAAAATTTGAAACTGCTGGAATGTGTATGGCGAAATGCTGAGCATTTGTGCTGAAATATTGAAACTAGTCGAAATGTTGGATTTAAGTGTTACACCGCACGTACAATAAATTAACAAAAAGCATTCAGAAACGTTTGGCTTAGTGTTAGCGCAAAGTTTTTTTTTTCCAGTCCAATGCTCTACATGTGTTCCAGTTTCGTCTGTTGTAGTAGATACCTACCATGTATGTAGTTTATTCACCGTCGATATTTTTTTAAGTTTATAATTGGTGAAATAAAATAAAAAAACAAAGTCATCACTTTTTCTACTCATTCGACACTCCTAGTAAGCCGTCGCCACAAAGATATTTTTTCAATTATTTTGAATACAAACAACAACTTGTGGCAGAAATAATTACTTTTTCTGGTGCAGTATTCTCACATATTGGGTCTATAACTAAATTCGCGCCGTTTTTTTTTTTCAAACTTTGAACGTTTATTTAAGACAATAGTATTATTCAAAGTATTGTGGCAATTTGTGGATCCCATCCCAAAAGAACTGCGCCGGCTTGGCAGCCAAGAATGAATCAAGCCAATTTTTGATATTCTGCTCTGATGTGAACCGTACTTTAGTGAGAGAGTTCTGCGTCGACCGGAACAAATGGTAGTCAGAAGGGGCAAGGTCTGGGCTATAAGGCAGGTGGGATAAAACTTCCCATCCACTGTTTTCCATGTAGTTCTTAACCGGAATAACAATATGGGGCCGAGAGTTGTCATGTTGGAAAATTATTGTCTCGTGTCTGGTCGCATATTCCGGGCGTTTTTCGGCTACTGCCCTTTTCAAACGGATTAATTGTGCTCGGTAGCGTTATCCATTGATGGTTTCACCCGGCTTTTGCAGCACATAATACACCCTTCTGATCCCACCAAATACAGAGCACTACCTTCACACCATGGATATTCGGCTTTGCCGTTGATTTGGCTGGTTGGCCAAGCCAAAATCACCACTTTTAAATTGTGCAAACCACTTTTGGCAAGTTCGCTCAGCTAGCGCATGTTCACCATAAATTTCCACCAAAATACGACACACTTTTTCAGGCAGAAAGTTCGACATAATGAGAAAAAAAAAATTGTTGTTTACGCTTCAAATGAATGACATATGCTGAAATGACGTACAATGACAGTAGCAGTCCAACGCATATTGCAATGGAATAATACAAGTTACGCCATCTCTTAGCAGACCGCACGAATTAAGTTATAGTTTTTAAGTGTACCAGACGAACAGAGGTACGGGTACCTTGTTGATTACTGTAAAATAGCATTCATTCAATGATTTTGAACATTTCAGGTACCTTTTATTACAAAAAATTCATATTAAAATGTCAGTAAACATAAATAATTCAATTGAATTTGACATCATTACAGATTTTTAAACAATTCTAGTAGTTGTTTATCAAATAAACAAAACTCATAATGGATAAGGAAAAATCTCACTCGGCGACGAATAGTCAGAGATCATCTTCTACGCGTGAGAATCCTTCCACTCCCCCACCTGAACTTTTAAAAGAACTCAGAAAAAGTGACGAACGTGGACTGTCAACGCAAACAGAATTCTCAGAGCCCATGCAACGATTGTTAGGTTTCGAAGATCGCCGGTCCACCTTCTACAAGACCCTTGAAGACGCCCTAACTGTAGATTACGCGAGAATAAGAAATGACGTGGAAAACGATCGTGTCCCAAATCACTTACCCAAATACCAGGCAAAGGAGGGTGAAATTGCATCAGTTGATGAAAAAACTGCATACTACTGCAACCTTTTGAAGAATGAATGCTACGAGTACATAGAACCCCTACACGAAGGTCTTGGACTTTCGATTGCCGCCGCAATTGAGACTCACACTGCCTTTGCGCATTTGAACAAGTTACAAGATTTACTGGATAAAATCTGTGATATGTTGGATCAGAACTACAAGATGCAGATTTATATGCAGGATTTGAAAACTTGGACCGACCTGAAGAACATCGAAAAAAAGGTGAGTTCAAGCCACCACCACACCAGGCTCTCTTACGAATATTTGCTTAAAGGATATCCTTGAGTGCGAAGACTTGGAGTTCTCGGATCCTGAGTCCGATCTTGAGACAAATATATCCTTGTTAAACTCAATCCTAGAAGCCGCAAAAACTACTTCAAGCAAGCGAAATATGGCCAAACAACGGTAAGTTCTCTTCATACTCCAATATGGATCAACATTAATTAATTACACTCATATTGCAGCGCACGTGAAAGGAGCAAATCTGTATTTGTGGACGGTGGAAACCAGCCTCCACCGGACAAGGATCGAAAGCCTCAGCCGCCTCTGCGACGTCAGAGTGCTTTCATCGAAGGTAAGGCAAAAGTTTCAAAGTGGACTAAAGTGAAGGCGGCCTTCAAGTGGGAAAAAGCGAACGTGCCGGCACTGAACGAGAGTAAAAGCTCTGATTCTGGTATTGGATTGATACCAGTCAATCATGAAGTTGCTAGATACTTGCGCGTTCCTTCACTCCCCGGTGCTGGCAGCTCAGCGGATAGCGTACTTAGTTCATCGTCAGGACACCTACTCAGCGAGACCGGCACACCGGGTACAATAAGTTCAGCGAGCTCCGTCGATGACATCGAACGTGCCTCCCAGTCGACAAGTAAGTTTGCGTTCGCTTAACCTAGAAACAAATGAGTTACGATGCATTCGTGCGTCAAACATTCGATTTACAATTAATGCTATGATTTCATTGCTTTCCCCGTGAAAAGAATTTCATGGGAAATTTGTTTGATGCTCGAGAAATTATTAAAAAGTAAACAAATTAGTTTTGCCGAAAGAATATATGCATGTACATACATATACACACTTCAAGAGATTAGTTGAATTATTCGCTATGCAGCGGATATCTAAACAAAAACGTAAAGTGAAGTTGTGTATATTTAGATCGCGGAGAGGAGAACTTCGCTTTAAGAGTCCGTAATCCGTCCCGCAAGTGTGCCACTTTTTGTGTTCTCTGGGAGGAAAAACGCTTTCCCGTTTCGATAATGTTGTTAACATTTTGTAGTCCCTACAGTTTCGAAAATATTTTCACACACACACGAATTAATCTCAAATTGGTGTTCACAATCGACGAAATAATGGCATTGTTTTTGTATTTACATGAATACAAACTAGTTTCATATAAATTTACCCCGCCCACGTACATTAACGTTTGTGGCCGATTTTCCTCGCAGCTATTAGATAAAGTGATGATGCATTCAAGAATTTATTGTGTTTCAACTTGTGACAGCAACGCCTACTTTTTCGGCTCCTTCGGCATGGCCGATTGATATACGTCTTCCAAAAGCCAAGTCGCTTAGCAAAACAATGTAATGAAAGTCTATGCAGACAAAGTGTCTACTTTGCAAAATGGAGGTAATTCTTAAGTCATAAAATACATGATGTCTTTGTGTAGGTAGATTTCGCAATCATTTGGGGTGTGACTGTGCTTAAAAAGCTTTGTTATTCTGGGGCTTTCGGAATCAATTTACACAAGACCCTGTGCCTCTACTGGTTATACATTCGTTGTTTAATTTTTGGCATCCTGGGCGATCTTGCGTGGCTTCAATAAATACTGCAGCTGCCAGCGCCAGGCGCATCTGAAGGGCCAACTAATGCCCTAATGAACACATGCGAGCACAGGCATCTCTCAGAAATTCTTCCAGTGTTTGTTTTATTTTTTTGTGAAATAGAAACAATTTCTCATGTTTTCAGTTCGTATATGTACGTATGAACCATTCCATGTCCACTCATTTGGCCATTTTTCATATTTACCCTTTCCTGTGTGTCAGCTGTCAAATACACGTAAATGCTTAACGAAGTATAGTGGGCTCCAATATAGTTTGTCTCATGGGGGTGTGCGTATTCGTTCATGCCTATTATAGTTGGCCCTTAAGTCACCTGCCATCCGCAAAACGAGCTTCATATGCCCTGGATTAATTTCTTGTTCCCCGATAGCCTTTTTATACAACTGCCACTCTCCAGGGCACGTGAGGAATAACAGCAGTAGAAAGCAAAAAAAAAAAAACATAACGAGGTTTTGCAGCTAGACACGGCTTATATCCTCCAGCTGTATGAAGAAGTGCTTTCTAGCTAAGGGTGGGCAATCGCAAAGCAGATGTGGGATAGGCTCTGTTTCCAGCTTCTGCAAAATCCTTGTGCGGTATGTTCAGACCATGCGAGTAAATCCGATCAATGATCTTGATCTCTTCTTGCTCAGAGTCCTTGCTCCAATACTCAAACCAAGCTATCGAGTTCTGCCTCTACCGAGGGCGTACACGAGATTGCTAATGACTGTCCCAGCTTCGAACACTTTTTCGCGAAACTGTTCGCCTTTCCGGTATCCAGCAGAGGGTCACCGAATTCATCATCTTATTGATGTTCTCTCATAGATGCTATGAACCTAACTGGGTCCGACGTCGGCCTTTGTTGCGTGTTAGCTATCAATATTTGGCGGTTACGTTTAGATCTTTCTTAGTGCTCTGGATTTTTCGAAGAGGACACATAAACCCCCGCGCCTGAACCCACACTCGGCCAAATTGCAAAGAAGTTATTTGGACTTCGCTCTCGTTATCAATAGCTATGGCACAACTTATAAGCTTTCTGGTTTTTGGTGTCGAAGGAGTTAAATCCAAAGTTTCCTTGTTGATTGATGATGTATTCTACCGCAGACAGTAGTGTGTAAGTCTAAAAATAATAATAATAAATGGGTGCTATAGCCCGTAGAGTACCAAGGCCAGCCTATTCAAGGGAGCTTCAACGAAGTTTATCAGAAACAGCGGGGTTTGCACACCTCGAAATTGATGGAACCTCACGGTTTCGTTCGGTGGAAACGTAGCGTAAGATGCGTTGACAGGAGTTCACCTTGTAAGGATTGGGGTCGCTTGCTTTTTTGCTCTTTCATGACAGAATTGAGAGTTTGGAAAATGATACCGAGTGTTATTGTTCATCCAAATTAGTGAATCCACATTCTCTGCTACAATCTATGGAACTTGGAATATTTCCAGTCTCGGTATAGACACCTTGTTCCTATGTCTTATAAAACCAACCATTGGAGTTAATTTTTCCGAGAACTGCATGAATCTGTGGTGTCAGTGTGGAGTGAATAATAATATAACTACAGTCGCGTTCCGGTAATTCGTATCCGCATGCACTAAGCATTTTATACGAATTACCGAGATTATATATCGGTAATTACTATAATCGGGAGTAAAATCGAGAATAGAAAAAGAAAACGAATTATCGAAATTGTACATACGAGTACATATGCAATGTAAAGTCAAATGCAAACTACTCCACATTTGCTTTAAATTCCACAGCTCTGGTTTGAATCTTTCAATAAATGATACAATAATTACAAATGTAAAAAATTTCACTATGCTAGAATTAATTTTTAGTAATAATTTTTATAGGAAGCAACATTGTATAGGGTTAAGAAAATCCCTAGCTGCGAGGACTAATATTATTAAGAATCACTAAAATCTCAATTCTTAACAAATTGGACTCTGGACTATATATATGTTAAGTGCCCTAAATCAACGCTTAAAATCATTAAACCTCCATACTATCAGGTAGCTAGGAAAAGCCTCAACGCTTTCCCTACAACTCCTTTAAAAATAATATTTGCCAAGGCTGGCCTTTCAAGGTCAGGCACCACCTGTGATTGAGATTCTTCATCGCGATCTACTCAGTGTTGACTGTCAAATATGACTGAGTGGTTTCTGCTTAGTAATTCGATTTGTTGTTGCTTCGCGTGTAAAAGTAATACTGAGCTGAGTACAAATTCTCAATAAAACACGCCTTATGTAAATATTCTGATATCAGAATCTGATAATCAGAAAAGGGAGAGAAAGAGTGAAAGCTCACTAGAAAATTGATTTCTACACTCTTGCAATACGGGAGCCCCGCACTTGTCTAATAAAGCTTTCAGTCTGCTTGACTCCTTCCGACATCCTGAACAATTACCGTCATATTTTAACAAATTAACACGAAACAATACTTAACCACACCAACCGTATAAACATTCCCCTTGAATGACCTTATCCATTGTTGAAAGCTCCATTGAAATCCGCTGTGTAGCTTAAAAGCTCTAAGCGTACATCGGTACAGACGATTATTGTGTTATAAAGGGTGATTTTTTAAAAGCTATAGGAAAGTTTTTCAAAAAAAAAAAAAAAAACACATAAAATTCAGAAAAATGCATGAAATTCTTTATTTGAATCGATAGTACGGTCCATATAATTTAATGTTTGAAGATTATTTCATGCAAATGTCCGCATAGTCCAATTTTGGCATACTCTTTCCAACATTTCGGCCGGTATCTCACGAATAAATGCTTCAATGTCGTCTTCCAATGCGTCAATTGAAGCGGGCTTGTCTGTATAGACATGAGCTTTAACATAGCCCCACAAAAAATAGTCTAAAGGCATTAAATCGCACGATCTAGGCGGCCAATTGACCGGTCCCGAACGTGAAATAAAATGTTCACCGAACTCGCCTCTCAATAAGTCCATTGTTGTGCGAAACCACATATCATGCAAGTCAAGCTCTTGCATTTTGGGCAAAAAAAAGTTGGATATCATCTCACGGTAGTGCTCACCATTCACAGTTACCTTACGATTCGCATCATCTTTGAAGAAGTACGGTCCAATGATGCCACCAACCCATAAACCGCACCAAACTGTGACTTTTTCTGGATGCATTGGTAGCTCTTGCAATGTTTCTGGCTGATATTCACTCCAAAATCGACAATTCTGCTTGTTTACGTACCCATTGAGCCAAAAATGAGCTTCGTCGCTGAACACAATTTTTCGGTAAGAAAGCGCGCGATGAACTTTCTTAACAGAGCACGCATTTTGATAATAAAATTCAATAATTTGCAAGCGTTATTCGTTTGTAAGACGATTCATGGTTAAATTATAGACCAAACTGAAGATGTTTGACAGTGAAACAAAACACGAAACGTGCGTCAGCTGCTTAAACCAGCGTTGCTAAAAAGATACTATACTTTACTATGTAATGAAAAAGATTGCATTGTATCGACTTTATAAGACTATGAAACATCAGCCGTTTCCTTTCTGATCAGCATCATGCGACGCGTGTTTTTTTTCTGCATTTTAGGACGTGACTCATCTAAAAGCGATTCCAAGTGTGATTCCCATACAACAGTTGATGTTGACAACTATCGCAGTCATTCCATTGACGGAGATCTCGGATCGCCCTACAACAGACAAGTACGCCTATACCCTGAAAATGAGTTCACTTTAATTTAGCATTCATTTAAGGAACTTAAGGATTCTTCACCCATCGAAACGAAACACAAACGAAATCCAAGCGATGGCTCAGAACAAAACAGAAATAGCCCAAGTACAAGTCAAGGCTCACTCGACCGAATTATTGAAAAGAAACCCATCAAATCGTCCTCACTCAAGGGTATGCGTAAAAGCAAGGTAATATCCGACTTCGAAGCACTCCCAGAAGATGTCATTGTTGATGTGACAAGTCCATCAAAACGAACTAAAATTCTTCCCACTCCTCTTAACCTCAATCTGAGACAAGTATGTTTGGTTGTTTCCCTCGAGAGTCGCCGTCTTACATTTGTTTCAATTCTAGGATTTAAGTGAATCTGACTATGCAGATATTTCCCAATCACCCAGTGTAACAGGACGAAACTCCTGGGAAAAATCGAAGAACCGAAAGTTGCAGTCTCCCGGCAATTCATCGGTGCCCAGCAGTCCATCACGACACTCAGAGTTCTTCCCGGAATTTGGTACGAATATTCAATTTTTCTGTTCTGTAGATTCTCTGGTTCATCTGGTGTTGTGACACATGCTTTTGTTTTGAAATTTACTCCAGAAAGCGAAGACCTATCGAGTGGTGATTTTTCAGAACCGACTACTCCGCATAGCAAGCTATTTTCGAATAATAGGCTGCACATGCAACAGGAGGAGATCCATCAGCGTTATATCGCCTTAAGAGAACGCCTCAATTCGGAATTTGAGGCCAAGCGACAAGAATGGGACAAAATTCGACACATGTACCACAACTCCAAGATATCTGGTTTTTATAGTTAACACCCAAAATTGTTTCATTAAATAAGGAACATGACTTCTTCCAGCTTATCATTTGCTAGGAAAGGATGATCCTTCGCAGCAACCAACGAAGCCGATGTCCACGAAGCTGTTGGAGGAGAACTTGACCCCAGACTTCAAGAAGAAACTGCACAAATGGCGGGTGAAGAAGCAGATATCCTTGCATGGCATCTCTCCCAAAGAACACCAATCATCACCGACAAAGGATGGCGAGACAAAGAAGATCGATTGGAATCTATGGAGAACCGGTCAGATAAAGTTGGATGGTCAGGGACTCAGCCCATTACCCGATCAAAAGGATTTACCGGAGGAGTTCCAAAAGAAATTAGGTTTGCTCCTCGGACCTTTAGCCCTTCATTACTGTTTTCCTCTAAATCCTTTTATGATTTCAGAGCAATGGAATAAGATAAAAAGTTCAGGACCTGCTCATAACGGTCATGATTTTATGAAGCGCTCCACGAAATTGGAGCCAGTTAAAAAGACGCACGACGAAGAAAAGCAAAAACCAGACAAAGATAAACCGCGAACACATGAACGAGACAAGCTGGAAAAGTAATCTTACTGCGTTTTCTTATCTACCCATGCATCTATTGAACACCTCCTTTCAGACTGTCCAAACTCAAGTCAATTGTTGCTGATCCCAAAGCGAAAGAGATCGAAGTGAAAACAACCGCTGGAGTCATGAAGTTCGAGGGCATCTCTAGGAAATTCACTCGAAAACTCTACGAGTGGGAGAAAGCACGAGGAATCGGGCCAGAGTCGTCTACATTCGCACTACTCCATCCAGGTTACTGCCCCCTGGACGTTGATAAGATCCCTAAAGAAGGCAATAAGAGTAAGTGTCACATTTTCTTTTTGAAATGCACTCAAACATAAATTACTTCACTTTTCATTCATCCAGATGAAAGCTCACCCACCTTGAGCAGGTCCCTATCACTTGACAGTGTTTCACCGACCGTCACAATACCAGTTATATCTCGTCAAACGTCGAGTTTGTCTCTAAATCACGTCGACGACTTGAATGAGGCGGAAAGCACGGATGCCGAGCTGAAGGTGAAACTCCAGGATGAATCAGAGGAGCCAGAAGCTGTAATGGTTGAAGTGGAAGACCACATTGTAGAGACAGCATCACCTTTGGTAGCAGTTGTGCCCTTGGCAGAACACCGAACACCGGTGTACAGATACGCCGAGGTTACTTGCAGTGATTTCTGGTAAGTTCATTGCAACGTCTCTTGTGAGCATCTTCAAAACATACCTCTTTTAACAGCAAATCTCGAAGTGTACAAAGTTTTGAGTCGCATCACAACAACGGAGGGGATAAGATCAAAACTCTGAATTACATAAACGATCTGTGGTTGCAATTGGAAAGCAAAAATGAATTCAGCGACGAGGACCTCTCCTATTTCCAAACGGTATTCTCGACAATGAGAGGATCATTTTCGGATTTCGAAAGTAACCTCAGCAACAGCCTCATAAAGCAGACGTTTTTCAAGGCTAAGGAATTGGTTGAGGAACTATATCAAATTGTATGTTAGTACATTCTGGTCTTAGTAGCTAATGAAAAACATTCAATTAATTGCAGACAAAAGTCTTACAACTCGATGAAGCCTGCTGCAATGAATTGATCACCGAACGCCAAATGATATTTAGACGGAACTTGGATGAGCTGCACAAAACACTTAACGAAGTTCGTCAGCAAGTTGGTAAGGAATTTAGTAAATTTGGTATGAACTACATCGTTGGTCGTCGTGCCGTAGTGGATAAGTGATTCTTCCTCACTTTTATCAATTCATTAGGGAAAGCCTCATAAAGCAGACGTTGCTCTATGAAATGAAACGCAGTCGCAGGAGCACCATAAAATACTGATCATGATTTCTATGGTTACTTAAGCTAAATACAGCTTTTATTTGTGTGTTCCTTCAACACCAGTTGTGCTCCCATCTCAATAAGAAAAAATTAACGAAACTTAACGAAGCTGTTCCACACTTAAATTTTAGAAACCTTTAACACCAACTGCCATGTGTGTAGGTAGTTTTGCTCCCATTTAAATACGAACAAATTAACGAAACTTAACGAAGCTGTTCCACACTTAAATTTTAGAAACCTTTAACACCAACTGCCATGTGTGTAGGTAGTTTTGCTCCCACTTACTAAACGGAAAAACGAACGAAACTGTTCCACACTTCAATTTTATTTGCTGAAAACAGTTTCGTTGAGTTTCCTCTTATATAAGTGGGAGCCCGAGCTGGAAAATAAAGTTGAAATATGTAAGAGAACTTCAACACCAAATGTCATAGGCTGTTTCGCTCTCAGATGTCCAAATCAAACTTAACGAAACTGTTCAACAAAAACAATTGAAGTGTGGATGAAAGCTTTAGCACCAACTGTCATTTACGTAGGTAGTCTCGCAAGCACTTAAATAATAATGAACGAAACCTAACGAAACTGATCTAAAATATTATTATAACCATATTGGCTAAATTTTCTAACACCACTTCAGTATCCCCCTGTTCAATACGGATGGATGCTAAGGGAGTCTGATTCGCATTCGTACATTTCAACTTTCATTCTGACAACACCACATCTCTACACCTGCTAATAAAAGAATACCACGAAGTATAATTGTCAAGAAAAGCTTTTCAAAATATTGTAAATGTCATCCACAATACCACGTCCAACGCTAGTGCTTACATCATTCAAACTTCATAGTTATTATCTTTTCCCTCTCATTTTCTCTTTAGAGTACGAAAGGAATAACAACCACAGTGACCTTCCAGAAATAAATGTAACCACATCAGACGATGGTCTGGCAAATCATTACAACGTTTCCACGACACTGGCTAACACGGCTGTGGCCATAGCAACCGCTGCGCTTACATCTACCCTCGATGCATCGGATGACATGAGCACAACTGTTGCGGAGACAAACGAAGGGGACGTAGTGCGGAAGCCACCCACACGGAATTTTAGCAATGGCAGTGGGAAAAGGAAGCTACGCCTTCGGAAGATTGGGTCAAGACAAAACAGCAAAACAGAGAGTGACAGTAGCGACGGTGAATGTGGTAACGTCCTTGAGACTCCTCGAAGGGTTAAGCGCAGAGCGAGCAACAGATTGAAGCAAAGATCATTTGATGAAGAAAGGAAATCCGCTGAGGAGATTCGCACAGAAGATGGAAATGTCGGCGATGATATTGTTTATGTATTAAAAGTGAAACCTGGTCAGCCCATAGAGCAACAAGAGATATGCCATGACAAGAGCTCTAAGCTGTTGATATCCCCTACGGAAACCTGTGTCGAGCTCATTCCTGCACCTCAACCGGAAGCACTCTCCGCAATCAACAAGTCAAACATTTTCGTGAAGACTAAGCGTAAGGTCTTTACGACGGTGGAAGAGCCCGGTTCGACTGACAAACTGGCTGTGGTTGCAACTGAGCTGGATGGGATCGACATTCCTCCAAATCTCCAAAGTACAAGTTCAAGTATTGCAGATGCTCTGAACACGTCAGTACCTTCGAGTCCATTGACCAACACCAAGTCTACGATTTCGCCCGGTATTAGGAATATGATATCAAAACTGTGCGAGAATATGCCCCTGGAAAAACTAGCAAGTTCGTCTTCTCTCACCAACCAGCCAAACCACCGTCAGAACCACATTGTGAAATCGGTAAGCGCTGGAAACATAATCGTTGATCTTTCGCCCGACTTTAAAAAAACCAATGACTCCGGCCTTTTAGCGAAGTCACTCAGCTTCGTCAGTCTGAAGCAAGGTTGGGAGTATTACCACACCGTTCCCCATTCGCTGCATTCAATCAAAACGCGTATTCCTCTGGCCAACGATAGCTTCAGGGTCATAAAGAGGAATGGAGGCAGCATCAAATCCAAGCCTCCATGCAGTCCTAATTCGATAACGGAACGACGAGAGCATCTCTTTCGAAAGAACAAAAGCAATAGCCCGGTAGTCAAAGTCAGCAGAACCGGGAAGAGAATCGAAACAAAATTAACAAAGTCGGCAACTGCGGTTGCGGTTTCCGCAGTGATCGTCCCCTCACCAGATAAGTCCGACAACACAGTCCCAAGGATAACGCGAAAACTTGAAAAGAAATGCTTTACTCCAACGTGTAAGTCTGGAAACTTTGACTTCAAGGAAGCGTTGTTGGCCACTTCCGCGTCGGAGCCTTCGACGCCTATGAACGAAGGCCCTGAAAAGCCGAGAACACCACTGTCAGAGCGCGCCATGCGCTTGCAGAAAGCCAAAGAAGAGTTCTTACAAGGCGGCTCCTTGCCAAAGGTCAATATGCGTCGAGACGAATCGTCAGGTCATAGAAACAAGGAAAAGTGGGAGAACCGACACAGCAATCAGAGTATGGGCAGCGAGCTTGGCGCCGGCAGCATAGACGAAAGAGTTCTTCTCAAGAGCGTTAGTGTAGGAATGCTCCCAGCCGATTCGGACTGCTCAGAGGCACTGGGAGGCGAAGGCGGATACGACTCCTTACCGCGGTCTGTGAGCCGTTCCGGAAAGTTCACCAGTAAGCTGGGATTTGCCACACTAGCATCAAAGTTTCGTCGAGTTAAACTACGCCGCGGCAGCAAAGAAAACAACTCGTCTATGAAGGGCAGCGCTCTGTCGATTCTTTGCAGACAGAGTCTGTTCGTTGACCTCAACTCCGTTGCCCAGCAGAACCTTATGAAATCTCAGAGTTCGCAGGCTGCCATAGGCGGGTCAAGTAAGCACACAGATCCGACGGCAGTTGACAAGGACAAATTGAATAAATCGAAAAGCGATAACTACTTCCCGCATAGGAAAAAGGAGAGCTATGTCTAACTCAACGATTCTATGATGTAAAGCTTAAAATTGTAACAAATTTTCATTATTTATTAATGTGTACATAGAAACATACGTGCATACATACAAACATACAAACTTATTAATATACAATACATACAATATAAATCATTGTTTTTAAAAATGAAAATGAGTCATCTTTTTTTATACAATGCAAGAGTTTACAGACCTTTGTGGTATTAATAACCATATGACGATCTTATTGGTAGTTCGACAGTAGTTACTAAAAGCAGACGCCATGAAAAATGCTGTCAATTGGTGTATCATGTGTGGCGATGGCATTTTTTTAAAAACAATTGTCGATTATTTTCATCAGCAGATTAGAGGTACGCAGTATGTCCACCGACCGCGTGATGCCCTAAGGCATACAAATTAAGGATGAGTTGCATTCGAAATGGAAGATTCCTGGAGGCGTTGGGTTAGTGGGAATTTTTGACATCAAACTTCCGTCGACTTCCGGCCAGGCTTGTCCGGTTTCAAATAGCGAAATCGCCAAAAGACGACAAATTTTCAAAATATTTAACCGAAAAATTTACTAACTCTACGTTTTTGTATTAATTTTCGATCCTCGAAATGAATACAAAAACTAACACTTTTTAAGAAAATAATTGTTTTTGTAGAATTCATTGAAATATTAAAGTTAAAATGAATGTAAGCCATACTTCTCTTCTTTATCTGCCGCTACAATCCGGGATGGACCCAGTCCTCAACCAACAATTAGCTCGATCTGTGTCTAGCTCAACTCAAGAGCTGAGGTAGAAGCTTCCGAGTAGCAGATTTGCGGACAGTTACCTAAGTAGTCAATGCATTTTCTTTAAGGCAGAGGCGGCAATTTCAAACGACCAATTCGTGGAAACGGCAAGCGCTGTTACATTATCTTTATGCTCAGTGTTGCCACTGAACAATTTGAGGGAGTCGCAAAACGAAAGTGTTTAGAGACAAAAAATAATAATCGCAGTCGTCAGAAATCGCTACTGATTTTAAGGAATGGTGCCGTCTTTTAGTTGCATTTTCTTTTATTAGTGTTGAATTGACTGCTTAGGAGAAACTTTAAAACGTCCTTCGTAGAAGAAATATTGGAAGAAATAGTGGTGAGACGGGTTTTTTTTCGTCTGGTCGCATATTCCGGGCGTTTTTTGGCTACTGCTGTCTTCAAACGGATTAACTATGTTCGGTAGAGTTGTCCATTGATGGTTTCATCCGGTTTTAGCAGCTCATAATACAGCACACCCTTCTGATCCCACCAAATACAGAGCATTACCTTCGCGCCATGAATATTCGGCTTTGCCGTTGATTTGGCTGGTTGGCCAAGCCAAAATCACAAAATACGATGCCTTTCGGCAGCAAAATGACTGTGGACACGAATGCGTTCGTATGTTTTTTAGTGGCAGTAGATTCGGTTCGGATTGAGAATATAATAATAATGGAAGTTCGAATTAAGGCGATATTCGAATTATCCAGACATTACTGTGCTTTTCAGTTCCTTTCCTAGATAAATCATATTATTGTAAAGTCGTCGCAGTGGGGTCGCATGCATTTCGGATGTTTGGGTACATATGAATTTCAATAAATACATTACATGTCCCCCCTAAGAATGGACACACTCTTTCAAACGAACAAGCATGATGGACCGCGAGTGTCCACTTTAGAGAAGTTTCACTGTGCTTACTTTGAACACTAGTAAATGAAGAATAACACATGTGATTATGATGTTCCGTTCACAATCCTTTTCAATTCTTCTTTCACATTCAATTCAGTGATGTAACCTTCTATGTTTAATCCTCAAAATTCTAAAAACTAGATAAAATAACAGTCAGCATACACTTACATAAAATTTAATTCCTAAACTAAGCTTTTTGAGGTCATTATTAATATGCAAATTTGTATACGCAGCTTGAATCAGAGCCTGAATCCTCTAAAGTCTTGTAAATGCCTGAATTTTCGCATGGGTTTATTTGTAGAATAAGTATATTCTTGGGTTGGGTAAAAACCCAACCCAAGAACTTACTTTTAATACCCACCAACATTCTTGTGCTTAACAGTCATCATCATAGTATCAGTAAACCTGTGGCAATGTGAGTGGATTTAGTAAGACTTTAAATAAGTTTAGACGTAACATACATAATAGTCGTCTGATGCTTGCTACGTTATATGGCATCGTTTAATGAAACACATGTCATCCAGTCAGCACTTGGCAAAGAACTTCGTCTTCATTTGGCAGACGAAGTGTTGGCGACCACAATTGTATATATACACTTTGCTTGATGCGCAACCAACCTATACAAGAGGATAATACTGCATCCTCGAGCAAGAGCTCAACAGCTTCTGAGAAATGTTCAATCTGTGCTAAATATCTCATTTAATATTTCTTAGTCCTTACTTGTACAGATGCATTGGTGGACTTTCCAAACACGCCGCATTTTAAATTGAACTCAAAGCGACCACATCGTACCTTGTTAAGAGTCTTAATTCGTAAAAAAAATCAACTAGGTGAGTTACATATATCAAAATTGTGTTCATAGTCAATCCAGAGAATAAGTGAGATTAATTCCAGTCACCCAGGAGCAATAACGATTCCACTGCGCAAGTAATCAGCAAGTATACATCAGTAAACGGAAAATCAAGAGTGTACTATTATCTCATCCAAAACAAAACAAACAAGAAATACAAAATTAATAAATAATGTTACTATTTCTGATAAGAGATAATCGAACTGATAAACAATTGTTAGATTTTACACCGAAAAACATAATAATGCATATATTACGGATTATCGCAGTGCCAGATAATTTTTATTTTAAGCACTTCATTATTTTGTGACTTGAAATATATCAGTAACAATCGATTGATAGAACTACTTGGGTGGTATTTGGTAGTAAAGTGAGTTCGAGCGGACGTTTTAAAATGAAGTGGTTCATAGCAATTCTTTGCACTCTTTGTGCTTTTCATGTAAGTATTGTTTGATTTGTGTAAGAGAATGACTTTTTTTCATCGCATTGAAATAAAGAGGGATGATAAGCAGTTTGATGATCAGTTATGAGAGAATCGGGAATTTAATCATTTTTGTCTCCTTCGTTGGTTCAGCCAACATCAGCACGGTCTCGGGCTAGTTTCTTCCCGCTAGGTCCGTCCAGCTGATTGACGCAATTTTCAGCTCTCTACACCGCCTAGCTCTGCATGGCTTGAGAGACGGGAGACTGGAAATCAATTGACCAGATTAATGTCGTTGTACAGCCCTTCGAGAGAGGGTTTAATCCTCAATAATCTTTCAAGCGCAAGAACACAGCGATACTTTGTTTTCATAACCGCGCTGGTGTTAATTAATTCCGTTAACTTCAAAGCCTAAGTCTGGTCTAGGCCTGAGCCCTATCTATATTGACACTTTGTTCAGGAAGTCGTTGTTGGTGGACCATTTTGACAGAAACCACACCTCATGTAGATGACTAGATGAGGTAATCTACTCAATTAACTACACGTAGTTATTTGAATAAACTATACGCCCGATTTGATTCACTTGTTATCTATGTATATTTGTTACGTGTGGATTTTGCAGTGTTTTTAGAATGATTTCACATTTTTCACATACAAGCACAATTAAACTGACGTTGACTTCACATCTCAAGCACATTTTGACATTTTTTCTGCGTCTATTACATTTTCTTACGTATACTACATTAACTGCCATAATAAGTAGCAGACGTAAGAAATGTAGTTATTCCAATAAAGTGACATTTCTGCCATCTCTGGTACTTGTTCCTTGTTAGTTGTTTTGCCTGGTACAGTTGCAGCACAACTGTTGTCCCCGGAAGAAGTTCTCAAAATAGAGTAGTCTCATCGACATTATAAATCTAAAGCAGTGGAATCTAAGTCCCGCAGTGGAAATAAATGCTCGAAGCGACATATTTTTCTCGGCCAAATAGTATATGTTTCTCGATTCTACAAATATAAGAACCTAGAAAGCCAACATTTTGATGACTTTTGATGATCCTGTTGAGGCTGTACCGTTAGCTCAAAGTTGGGACTTTGAAATTTACAAAAATAGACGTATTCTTTAAGCAAATGATGTTGCATATTTCCTAGAATTATCTCCTTTGGAATCTAAAGTAATACACACACTGCACACTGCTTACTTCCACCTTGCGCTAACTCTTCCGTATATTTGACTGGGCTTTGCATGTACATATATAGTCAACGCAAGCATATAGATTGAAAAGGGATTTGATTTGATAGCGCAAATTTTTGTGGTGATGAAAGATTGTTTCAAGGGAGACCTTTGGTATGGATGCTTTGTGTTGTTAATAAAAATATCTCGAAAAGGCACATGTAAGGGAACATGCTCTGTTCAAGGCATTTTAAAGCGAGCTTGATGTATGTTTGTCATCATGTTTGTAAGCATTGTACATGAGTATGTAGATTTGTTATTTATGTCACAGATTATTGCAATTAATCCTCGTCATTGCAGATTGTAAAAAATGTACTTCATAAAATTTTATCCATTGAAACTCTTTGTTTAGTGCCGCTAAACTAGCTAACTGGGAGGAATAGCATCTGTGCAATAGACCTTATCCTGAGTAGCCACTTTCCAAAATTGCAGCTTTTTCTTGATTGTGAGGAATCTGTCTTGATGCCATAGCTGATGCCATAGTCTGGTGGCATAGCTTTATAATTTTACGGCAGCGATACAGGGACTCCCCACAGCACAATGCACCAAAAAAGAAACAGTTAACTTACTTAAACATTAAGGCCAGAAACAACGAACACAAATGAGTACGTGCGCGAGTAACGCACAATAAATCTGCTCTGGGATAGCGGCATAGTCACTCTTTGCTGTCACCGCTTCCATTTTAAAACCGTTAGAACGAAAACAAAGATGAGATAAATAAACAACATAGTCGAATAGCAAAAAATGGTCACGTTTAAATTTAGGTAACCTACATACTGTAGCAGCCCTTATAACGAATTCAGGCGCTTTTCTAAGAAAAAGAGATAAACATGTAAAAGGACTACCGATGTAAGAGCAGTGAATATAAACAAAGACTCGTTCTTGTGTACGGACGTACCTACACTAAAGTTGTTAAAAAAATATATTCAAGTGTTCTATCGGGATTTTTTTTGTTTCAAAATTTGAATCTATGACATCTCAATCTATGACTTTTCCCATCTTTTTGGCAATTTGTGGATCCCATCCCAAAAGAACTGCGCCGGCTTGGCAGCCAAGAATGAATCAAGCCAATTTTTGATATTCTGCTCTGAGGTGAACCGTATTTCACTGAGGGCGTTCTGCATCGACCGGAACAAATGGAAGACAGAACGTGCAAGGTCTGGGCTATAAGGCGGGTGGGGTAAAACTTCGCATCCACTGTTTTCCAAATAGTTCTTAACCGGAATAACAACGTAGGGCCGAGCGTTGTCATGATGGAAAATTATTGCCTCGTGCCTGGTCGCATATATTTTTCGGCTACTGCTGTCTTCAAACAGATTAATTGTGTTCGGTGGCGTTGTCGATTGGTGGTTTCACCCGGTTTTAGCAGCTCATAATACAGCACACCCTTCTGATCCCACCAAATACAGAGCACTACTTTCGCGCCATGGATATTCGGCTTTGTCGTTCGCTCAGCTAGCGCATGTTCACCATAAACTTCCACCAAAATACGATGACTTTCGGCACCAGTTTTCTTCATATTAAAGCAATGAAGAAGAATTCCCCGCAAAAACACTTTTTCAGGCACAAAGTTCGACATATTTGAGTGAACAAAATTATTGCTGTTTACGCTTCAAATGAATGACATGTACTGAAATGACGTACAATGACAGTAGCTTTCCAACGCATGTTCCAATGGAATAAAACAAGTTACGCCATCTCGTTAAGTTATAGACCCAATATGGCTACTTCATCGGTTAAAATACCTACATTTTAAACATTATTTTTTCAGTTCACATTATCGGGGCTCACATTATCGAGATTCGACTGAAGTAGCATTTTTGGTTCAGTTTTCAGCAGCAGAATATACAAGAATAATTACAGTGAACGTTCAGAGAATTATAAGTAAGATAAACCAATTATTAAAGCATAAAGGTAGTAAGTTATAAAGTGTTACAACCTACCGCTTTGATTTCTATAGGAATGGGCACTGAGGAAATAAGGCCTTAACTTGAGGTGGATCAAAGAACGAAGTGTATTGCTAGACAATCGATAAAACCAATACGTCAGTCAGTGAAGCCTTACTTAACAAAAATGTAAAAAAAGTGTTTAGCTTCCTCATTCGCCGACGAAGATGAGCAATCTTTGTGCTTCATCGGTTGCCAAGCATATTTTTTATCAAGTTTTTCAGGTGAGAATTCTGTGCAGTGTATATCATCCAAAAAGTGTCGCTCACTGCTTACGCTTAATGTCTGCCTTCATAGCTCTTCGAATGATGGTTCGTAACATACATGAATTTCTAATAGTAATGCTGGCGCGACAGCCCTTAGAGGGCCAGAGTCTAGCTTCTTTGCAACCACTCATGTTGTGCGTGCTATTGTTCTCTCACGAGTGGGAGAAATGAAGTATGATAGAGAAGCGCAACTTCACATCTGATTGACCCTAGTTCATCGAGGAATTTCGGAGGCTTTTTGACAGTTATTCATGATTGGTCAATTTGGCTTTAGAACACGATATAAAAAATAGTTGTCAAAAATTTTAAGGGGCAAGAGAGGTAGAAATTTGGCGTCCATATCATTCATTTCTGGTTCTAGCCTTTTTTTCTAGACAGTTATTACTCTTTGAGAATTGTTAGTGACTAGGGGTGGATCGGTGGAAATTATTTTTGGTCGTACCGGCTGGCAATCGAACCCAGGCAGCGAGTTTCAGTTGCGTAGAGGTCGACGCACATATCGAAGTAGGAGCCGTGGCCGCCTACTAGAGAAAAAACTAACATCTGATAATTCTGTTTCATTCTTTCAGAACGCACTCACGCTGTCAACGAGAAGGGTCCCTGATATAGATTTCTACGAAGAAGCCAAACAGGAAAATCTCAGCAGCGAAGACATCGAACTCCTTAAACCAATAATCGACAACTTAAGTGCCCAATATCAATTCATCTCAACAGCAACAGCAAATGAGGATATTGACATAACAACTGAAAATAACATTAAGACCCTATTTTTGAGCACCCTGGAGAATGTCTCCGCTGAAGATGACTACCCCAGTACACCATTCAGTTACGACACTAGCCTGCCTAGCCTCAACAATTTCAAAGGCTCTTCCTTGGGAGGCTCATCGGCTGAAGAGATTCGTGATATGGAAAAAATACTCCAAGAGAGTATCGATGATGCCCAGGCGACAGTGCAAGACATTGTATTGCGGTCCAATGAAATCGAAGCAATGCTGATATCCATCAATAAAATAAAAATCCTTAAGTTCATTTACAAGATGATGGGAAATGTGTTCTCCTTAGGGGCTAGGGTCGCACGAACAGCTTACTGCACTTACTCCAGCATTCCACTCATAAATTCAACAATCTCCAATGGGAAGGCCATTGGAATTTGCTACACCGAATCCAGGGACTCCATCAAGGAACTCCGAACAAATATTCAATCCTCAATTAACACGATTCGCACCAGTGTGTTGGAGATCATCGAGATCTACAAGAAGATCGCTGGCAGGGAGTCGCTTCTGGGAAAACTCCTCACCCTCCTCATGAATGTGTCGAAAGTGCAAAACGACATCAAGCAATCCCGTGAAAGCGCATACCAAACCATTGACCACGTTAAAACGGAAGTTCCAGCCAAGATCACCGCCTCCAAGGAGTGTGCCACAGCCTCTATTTCGACCTTCGTTCACGAACTCAACGAAACAGTCACCAGGCTAACACAATGCTACAATTTCGTCGATGACTCCACTTGGGGCCCGGAACCAGAGCCTGAAAGTGAGGAGAGTGTGGAGGAGATTTCGGAGACCGATGTTTTAAGAAAATAAATTAAGTAAACGACTTTTGTAAATGGGTCTTAATTTATTCCTTCTGAACACATTTATCGATCTTAGCAGAGAGACTGTCGAACTCCTTCTTGAGGTCAGCCATACCCTCGCAATTGTTATTTGCGTAAGTATCAACACTATCCGCACCGTGTCTGATGAACACTTCAACTGCCTTGTTGGCTTCAAACATATTTTCCTTAACTTCAGCAATATGCGTCACTGCACAGAGAACACTCGCTCCAGCGTTCATCTCCTCTTGCGACATGCACTCCGTCTTGATTTCCTCAAACCGCTTGGAAGCACCCGTGATGGTAGAGACGTGTGCGCTGATATTCTCAACAGCCTCAATCACTTCCTGCTTCAACTCCTTGGAGCATGCGTCGTATGTGTTGACAAGTGTCCTCATGAACTGAGCTGTAGCAAGTTCGTGCTGTTTCAGACAGTTTTGAACATGGTCTCCTTGGCTTTTCAACGATTCAATCTTCCGAGTGAAAATATTATCGTCCTTCAGGTGATCTGCCTTGTCCTTGATTGAATTGAGCGTCTGATTCATCCGGTGTGCCACGTCGGTAGATATCATTTGCGATTGGTGAATGGCGTCGTCTATGACTTCACTCAGGCCATCGTACACTGGGCCATGGGGACTGTGCTTTCTGGAGTGTCCACCTTTGACGGCAACCTAAACGCAGTGTGATTTTTTGAATTTTTTGAACTCTTTGATTTAGATTGCTTTGAACTTACAAAGAAAGCACACGTCAGTGTGAGAATGAGGTATCCATTCATATTTGAAAAATGGACGCTAATGAGTGTGTATCGAAATTCAACCTCGGAACAATGCCAACTGCTGGGGGAAAACTCGACGTGGGAGTCTTTTATAGGCACCAGAATGTGCCCGCTTGTTAAATGAGATACCTAGATAAGGGATGGCAAAACAAGCCACAAATTGATTGTAAAATGATAACATTTGTCTGACACATTCCTGATAATGGCTTCTTCAATACTCGTACACGGTTTTCAAACTTCACAACTTTTGTATTTAGCTTTGACTTTTCCGGTTACGCCTGGGGGGGTTTCACTTCTTACTTCTTACAGCTGGAATGCTTTGAATGTTTGAGCATGCTGGGATTTTTTCTTCACAACGTCGAGGCACCATCTCCCTTCACCCATAGATCGGACATATCCACGTGGTGGAGTTCTGGACGCAGAAACTCGGTTAACATCGGTCTATACCTGAGACCAATGACGAGACCGGTGTCTCCTTCCACATTTCGAAATACATCGCATTAAAAGCATACGCCGCATCAAACAGTCAATATTTGTGGATGCGGTGATGGTTGGCCGAACACTTATGGATTGTGGTCTATCCAAAAATGGCAATTTTCCTTTTTTTATAGAAATAGGAGTCCCCCAGAAGATGATATATAGGCCAAAATCTGGATCTTCTTGGCTATCTTCTCCAGAGTATTCTATGGTCGCCCGGCATGTAGACCCAATTCCAACCCCAAAATAAACCGGGCGGACTCTCTGGCGATGACCAAATTAGCCGGTTGCCCGTCTTCTTCTTCGATATTGGCTGCTATCCACCAATCTTTGTGTGGTTGTTGACACAAGAGTGTATTCATGCTCAAACTCTTCCACGGTGTGACGTGCTGCCCTGGTTATGGACAGCCTGCCAGTTTTCTCAACAAAATTTTACTAGTGCTTTGACCGTTAATTTGCTGAAGTCGCTAAGATTGTCCTAAAAGTAGGAGCCTGTAGTGATTTTCCTAGTTGGGCTAAGAGCAGGGCGGTTGCAGAGGAGGTGTTGGATGCTCCTCCTTTTCATCTAGGCAACTTCTACAGAGGTCGTTGAAGAATGGGCATAGTGTTTTTGCCTGAACGCCTAGTTACTGGACACAGCAGCAATTATTCCCACTGAAGTGCTAATTTTTGATCTCTTTAGGAATGATTTTATTAGTAGCTATGTTGCTGTAGAGTTTAGTGGTGTGTTCAGCGAGTTCATCAGCTTTGCAGTTTCCCGGGATGCCCCTATGGCGTGACACCCAGCACTGGCAAATGTTGAACTGTTCGGATATCAGGGATGCCAGTGATTTGATTGGATATATGTAAAAATGCAGATATCGCTGACGGATATCACGTTCCACCTCATCCAGGTCAGGGCTTCGGTAATTGCCATTACTTCCGCTTGGAAATCAGATTTGTTCGGATTAAGACACTCCGAGAAAACGCCTGTAAGGCCTATATCCATCATCGGTCTTGGATCCACTTCTGTAGAAATGTATTGCAATGAAGAGTATGAAGCCGCCGTACCACAGATCTCTGTCCGGAATCAAGGTTGTCTCTTTGAAGTGTCGTGGTAAATGGTAGTCCAAGTGTAACGAGGTGGAGTATTATTCGTGTCCATAGGTCTTATGATAACTTGAGTGTAAACGATTTCTGCATTCCCACATATCACCGTTAAATATTCTTCACAAGCGACTGTTTAAGCCAGAATATGTTGCAGCATACTAGGCGCAGATTGCTTTGAAGACGTCATACATTTGTGCATCGCTCGAAATATGTATATCTTAAAATGCGGCCTCCTACAACCTGCAGAGGAAACTGAGGCTGCCACATAATGCAACGGGGGTGTATAAATAATAATATGAATGTACTTATGTCAATGATGTAATTAATGAATAAGTTGACATATGACTTGTACTGCATGAAAGTAGGCAACGAAATTAATTTTTACGGAATATCCGGATTCGTCATCCACAAAAAGGCGATCTTACCTTTCGCAACAACTCTGGAGATTTGTATTTATATCTCTGCTTATGGTGTCCTATAAAGTCCTGTTCAGCATACTGTGTGACACTTCTAGGCTTCCGGTCCGTTCATCTACCATCGATCAACTACCAACCAATTATGCATTCACAATAAGCCAAACCTCGGAGAAGACTTTCAAGAGCGTGCATCATCTTTTCACTCCTTTCAAGTCGCATAGGATAGCATACATCGCAAGGAACTACTCTATGCGATGGACGGGAGCGCGAAAAAATTGATCCGGTTGTGATGCTCCATGCATTCCGGTTCCGAGCGGTTTTAAACCTAAAGGCGACGCCCTGACGCTTTCATCAGTCTTGGTACTGGAGAAGTACTATCGACGGGCTGCTTCAGAATATGACACTAACTTCTACAAGTCTACATCCGTGTTCAACTGTAAGGTCGAAGTCATATGCGTATGACATCGACATTGCCGCGCGTTCCGGACATGTCGTGGAGGATGATTTGACGGCGATTGAAGATTAGGCGGAACATACTGGTCTGACCTTAAGACAAAACGGAGTATATGCTGTCGACTGAGAAACGCTCTGTCACACACCATCTTGCAGCAACGTCTACAACGAGAAAGTAGTGAATTTCACAATTGGCAGTGCAGATCGGACGTACAACCGCCCTTGGCAACTGCTGCTAATTCGGTTTGTAGACCAAAATCCAAACTCTTCTTTTGCCAGTTCAGCTGTATGGACGCGGAAAGCTGGAAGATAAGCAAAACTGCAGAACTCATTCTTGGTTTCTTCGAAAGAAAAATTCTTCTTGAAGTGAAGCCATAACCGCGAACTCTGCACCAAGATGTAGTGGATGTAGTCCGGGAGCCCGACTGCACTTACTCGGCAAACTCGAGCGAATGGACCTTAATGCTCCAACAAATAAGTAATTCGAATCCGAGCCTCCTTTCTGGAGAGGCAGAGCAAGACATTCCCTCCTACTAAGTCCTTGCCAGTTCAGCTGTATGGACGCGGAAAGCTGGAAGATAAGCAAAACTGCAGAACTCATTCTTGGTTTCTTCGAAAGAAAAATTCTTCTTGAAGTGAAGCCATAACCGCGAACTCTGCACCAAGATGTAGTGGATGTAGTCCGGGAGCCCGACTGCACTTACTCGGCAAACTCGAGCGAATGGACCTTAATGCTCCAACAAATAAGTAATTCGAATCCGAGCCTCCTTTCTGGAGAGGCAGAGCAAGACATTCCCTCCTACTAAGTCATCGCGGACGCAATTCATCTTGGTCTGGGTGTAGTATGCCCAGGACCGTCTGTGATGGAACTCTCTCAGACTCAGACCGTCCATGGGTTGCAAATCTAACAACTAAGTTAGGCTTACGAGGGCTAGACGAAGTTCAATGCATGCTGTCTTCATGAAACGACACATAACATCGTCGTCTTTGACAAAGAAAACTCTAAGGGATTCTCGGCTTCACCGAGAATAGTGCAAGCAACAGAATAACTGCTGCCAACACTGTAGTTTATTTGGGCTCAAGGGACCATTATGTAGTTTGCAAACTATGTCCGCTAGAGAACGCCTGGGCTTAATGTGGCTCACACACGCTGAAAAGGACCAATACTGAGAATAACCCCGATTGCATAAACTCAGTGCGTAGTTCAAGACAACACTCAATCTTGTTTATTTTGTTACGACTTAATTGTGAATCACGCATTTCCACTGAACCAAGCACAGATACAAAAAAGGAAATAAACCACGCTCTGTGCATTTAAAAAATTCTTTTTTATACTATCAAATATGTACAAGCCTTTTGGAAATTTTGTACTCGATAGCATCAGCTGATAATGTTTCCGTAAAATAGAATCTGATGTCAGATAGGGAAGGTATCTCGTTAATTGATTTCAATGTCGGAACACAATGTTACGGTTAACATTTAATACATTCGTTGTCATCGAAGCATCGATCGATTTCGTATATAAAAGAAATCATTTATTGGTGTTGAGACAGTTCACAGTTCATTGTTCATTCGCGGAGACCCCCAAACTCCCCCTAACACATCAAAAGAAAAGATGCGAGTTCATATTCTTTTAGTTGTAATTTGCGGAATCCTTGCTGTAAGTTGATTTCATTCAGTAGCTAAGGCAAAATCTTACCAAACGCCTCGTTCAGGTCAGCGGATCCCCACTGGACACTGATGCCAAAAAGAAGTCATCTGAAGATGTGAAAGCAGCCGATGCCTTGACCGAGAATAAGACAACTAAAACTGCTGATCTAAGCAAAGGCACTGACAATGATTCGAAATCGGAAACCACTGATGCCGACGACTCAGAGCAGGTCGAGGGAGCTGGCGAATCTTTTGAGTCGGACGAAGTCGAAGATGCAAAGCTAAGTGTGCAAACAAAGAGTGAGGAGTTAAGCGACAAACTTGAGGAGGAAAGTGCTTCTGAATCCAAGTCGGAGGAAGCAACTCACAAACATGTAGAGGAAACGCCTGAATTGGCCGAAAGACAACCCATTGATCATTCCAGCGTCTTCGCCCACACCACGACCGTCTTCGAATCTCAGTCATCGGTCCCCGAGAGAGTTCAAAACGTGGGACCAGTAGAACATGACCTCCGGAACGTGGTGGCAGCATCCGCTGCTGCGACTGAGGGATTTTACATGGGAATGTCTGCATTAACTGCCGAAACTTCCCACATGATGAGCAGCAAATCCGAGATTCTGACTTCTCAGACAATAAACAGGCTCTTCACACCGCTGAACAAGGTCGAGACGGTTATCAGAAAGACCGGCGATTGTGGCAAGGCTTACGAAGCATCACTCAGTGCTATCTTCAAGGATATCGACACTAACTTGAAGTCATGCTCCAAAAATCTCACTGCCATTGAAGCGCAATACAAGAACGACAATGTTGGGGCACTGACTTCGTTGGCCTTCGCTACCGATGAGATGAATAATCTACCCGATTCGTGTGAAATCGCTGTAAACTTTGCTGTTGGAACTTTTTGCATCGTAAACAACCTGGCCGAGATGAATGAGCGTGTACTGTCAGATGTCAGTTTCATAAAGCAAAACACCGCTAAAACCGAAGAGCAGATTACAATCGCAATCGCCGCTATCGATGTGTGCCAACAAAAAATGTCTGATGACGTTAGTGGAAAATTGGCGAATCTCTTGCAAGAAGTCACCCACAAGTGCGTCGAGAG
This sequence comes from Eristalis tenax, assembly GCA_905231855.2. NCBI lineage: Eukaryota > Metazoa > Arthropoda > Insecta > Diptera > Syrphidae > Eristalis > Eristalis tenax. The sequence continues at coordinate 3,492,066 of HG993124.1, forward strand.
AGAAAATGGTAAATCGAAATAAATAACTGAAGCTGAAGTTGTATTTTCATTTCTCCATCAAACTTCTCGGATATGTGAGAGCAATGATCATTTGTTTCCGACAAAAGAATGATTTCAAAATAACATCAGCGAGACAAGGCTGTCGATTTCAGTGGTTTATCTAAGAAATCACTAATCGAAATCGTGGCATTAGGTGCTCTCCCCTCCTCTGCCACGAAAAGGTATACACCATCTGGCACACGTCATTTGTACACGTGTGCCACTGTAGCATTTCGGATTACTTTTTTTGTTCCTCTCCTCGCCGAAGAGGAAACCTTTCTTTTTTTTTCCAGGTTTCTTCCTCAACTGTTCCGTTGTGTTCGAGTGGCAACCTGATCAACATCCCGAACCTACACACTTCACACTCACGCATATGACCGAAGCTATAGGTGTGTCTGAGCAAAGGATCTCCACTAGCTAGTGTTGTCCTCTGAAGTGTTGTCTGCAATTCAAACCAAAACAAAAAAATTGTCCAAAAAATTGTTCCACACTCCGGCTCCTCCTCTTCGTGTGGGACTCTCATTGCGATCTTCTCCAAAATGTAATGGACGGATACAAACGGAAAAAAAAGGAAAGAAATTGTTTGAAGCAAGAATTGTAACACCAGATGACGATGCTCCTTACAACATATGCTGTTCGGGAATTGAAGCGCTGCAAGGAGCACCAATTCTCCTGTAGTCCTTTGGCTTCTGCCCCTTTGTATGCATTTTGGTATACTGCGTGAATCAACAAGAAATTATCGAAACGAATCTCCCTTATGTGCGCACCCCTAAATTTCTGTTCGCTTAAGGGCGCGATAAGATGTCACTATTTTTTTCTTCTGATTTGCCACGAATTCATGTTAAGATGGTGACATTGAAATTGGACTAGTGTGAAGGTGGTAAGGAAAAGCGTCAAGTGAACAAGTTCACACTGATTGACACATGACATCAATTATATGTCCGCATCGCTGGTGGTGCTTCATGCGGTAGTTGAATATTTGATGGCTCGCGCCGCGGTGTTGTTCCGGGCATAAATTCTCGGACGATAGTCTCCACCACGTTGTGTAGTCAGCAAAGATTTAGGACCTGATGTAGAAATAATCGAGTAGTGTCAAGTCACACGATCGCGGCGGCCAATTGATGAACGCTTGCCGTGTAATGACTCGGTCACAGCGGCAAATTGCTCCTTCACAACTGCTAGCGTTTCGTGGTTTGTATGGCATGTAACCCCGTCTGGTTGGAACCACAACTCGGATATATCGATGTTGTCCAGCTCTGGTCACATTATTACAGTAAGGGTGTCTCTTTCTTCTTTTCGAAGACGATTATGCTGCCATGCCATAAACCGCACTGCATTGATTCACGGTCGAACACTTGCGGATTGTGTTCGCTCCGATTATAGCAAATTTTGCCATGCCCCGCCCAAGAAAATACTGTGGTGGCAAAAATCCGGATCACCTGCCAAGATTTCTAGCGTTATCCATGGTCATCCGGCTTCAATTCTCGTCAGCACAATCTTTACGGGTCTAAATCCAACAGCAAACTATCATCACTCTCTGGTGATGACCAATTGCTGATCGACACCGAATTACCATTTCTGGGACATCTGCTACGGCAAGTTTTCATTTCCCACCAATCTCGGGCTGATTATTGACTAAGGTCCAAAAGAGTGTTCGGAACACCCAACCAATTTGAGTATTTACAAGTGAGCCGTAACTTCGACACTAGCCTTAGTGAATATTTTGAAAGCTAGATGACATTGGTGCATTTGACAGCCGCTAAAACAAAATAATTGGTACCTATAATTGCTATTTTATCTCCATATTTAATTTGTTTCTATTCATTAAGGTAAAATTGAATAAATAAATATCTGTCTATCTCTAAGGGCCTATTCACAATTGGGCAGTGGGAAAAACAAAACTGCGAGCATGGTGTATGTCTCTACTTCGTGGCAACAATTTAAAGCAAATATTTATTGCCGACGCCTTTAAAACGTGTCTTCTTTCATTACATTCTCCCATGGTCACCATTTCCCCCAAGACGCTTTTAAAGGGTCCTTCAATAGGGACTTCCGAACTTTGACATTTCATAACAGCCACATTGTTGAAGCTTCATCTGTCAAATTTATTCTGTTTTGCCAAATCTCCATGGACGAATGTAACGTTCAAGAATACGTGCAAATGATAAACTTGTTTCAATCAAAATGGGTGTTCTGTTCGGGCAACGCAACGCGAAGCACCGCCCGTTTCGCTCATTTTGCGGTCGCCATAATCGTCCTACCCATAAGGCCCATTTCTTGATGAATGCGTCCAATGATTCCTGAAAAAGTCACTGTTTGGAGTGGATTTTTGGCTGGCCAATATTTTATTTTAGAACGATGTTGGCCATGCCATCATCGTCAACGTCGCTATAGCAAGTGTTATCACCAGAAATGAAGTATTATAGAGATGCCCAACTTTACAGCTGATTGACTCCTAGTCCTTCGACGAATTTCAGAGATTTCTGACTCATGAATTTTTGACAGTTATTCACAATTGTCAATTTGGCTTTAGAAAACGGTTGTCATCAATTTTAAGAGGCAAGAGAAGTAGAAGTTGGGCATCTCTATCATAATTCATTTCTGGTTATCACAGGGACACAATTGAGTCAAAGGGACTCATTTTTTAACTTGACTCGGGGACTCACACTTCTTAGAATTGACTCTTTTTTCAGGAATGCAAATAAACACGTAACGTATTTCACATTTTTTTCATTTAAAACTTCTAAACACACACTAATTCCTTTTTTCACAAGTTTGCTTCAAAGTATTTATTTTTATAATTAAAAAATGACAAGTACAGTCGAACTTTCCTCAGTCGACTTCGAGGGACCAGAAAATAAGTTCGATTTATAGAAATCTCGAGTTATAGAAAATACGCTAAATTATTCGTTTACTTTGAAGAATTCATGCAATTTTGTTTTGGATTTTTCATCGAGCATTCTCCTTTTCTACAACGAATTGCCACCCCATGATATGTATGAATATGGAATGAATGTTTAGCTTAGAGATCCCGCCCAGACCCAGTAAGTTAAAATAGAATCATTGCTTGGCCAACTCGTTTTAAGCATTTTTGTCTGGTATGTGAGGATGTAAGTGAATTGATAAATAAAATGAATTAAAAAAAAATAATATGGAATTTAAATAGCAATACGGAATTCCCTTTTGACTGAGAAAACGTAGTTAAGGGAGTAGATTCTTAGACAAATTTGAGTTGTGGCCGAAATATCTCTTCGAGTAGTTCGAGTTATACAATTACAGAAATTCGAGTTAAGCAGCAAATATGAGAAATGCAACCACAAATCAGTGTCAGAGAAAAGTTCGAGTAACAGAAGTTCGACTGTATATAGTGACATACGGCCCGCTTAAGTAGACGACTTGTGTGGGCAAGTGTCTATCCGGCATTCCATCTCATCATTCCATCGATCATAAGATTAACCGGGGATGCTTGTTGATTGGTTTACCCTTTTGCCTCATCGTCTGTTATCGCGCGTCCGTTGGTTGCTTATTGCTTCCCAGTAAACCATAGTGCACAGGTCGCACTATGCCAGATTTTCGTCTCAGTCGACTGGCTATGGCTCTTATTTTGGCCTGGAAGATATGGACAACAACTCCATTTTGAAACCACAACAGGACGGCGCTACGTGCCACACAGCTCACCACACATTGGAAATTCTGCACGAGGGATTCGAGGTCATTGTGATGTCACGTGGACTGATGTGAACTAGCCACCGAGATCGTGCGATTTTACCCCGTTAGACTTTTTCTTATCGGAAGACCCCATGAAGTCGCTGGTCTATGCGAGTAAGCCACAAACCACCGCGGCCCTCAAAAACAACGTACCAATGCCATCGGTTAAATGCAGTCTGATTTATGCGCCAGGGTCATGGAAAATGGGACATTTTGAATGCTCAGACAAGTCGCAGCGGACATAATGTATATAACACATGTAGACGTGATCTTACATACACTTTGTGTTATGTAAAGAGTGAAGGTATGACTCTTTACGTCCTCATACACAAGAGTGCTCTAAGTTAATTCGAGCACTAATAACACTCTCAATCGAATAAGAACGGTCTCCCTCCCTGCGCACCTTCATAGTTGACAATCCAGCCTCACTTAGCCCACACCAAAGTGTAATTACCCTTCCATCGTATTCTACGAAGTCATTAAGTCGGTGGAGTTGAGTTCATGAGTCGAATTATCAATTAAAGATGCATCAATCAAGTGGAACTCTGCAATCATAAGCCGTTTCTGGCGATTCAATTTAGACTGCTCCGCTATGGATTGGGACATCTTAAGCTCAGCTTGAACAGCTTCCTAAAAATCTGGTACAAGACATGCAATCTGAAGCGAGCACTCAGCAGTCACAGTCAGCAGCAGCCATCCCCACGACCTAATTGACTTGTATTCCGGTGAAGCAAAAAATTAGTTTTCGTCAGGTTTGTACTTAAGGTAATTTATTAAGAATTTAATTGCACTCTGGTCGCATGGATCCCTCGTACAAAAAAATGGGTTAACCGTTTAAAATGTATTTTATTCAGGAGATGTTTTTTTTTTTTGTTTTTTTTTCAGTTTCCACATCTTTTTGTTCCTGCAAGGATGTAAAGAGCAGAAAGTGTGGTCGTGTCATGAGAGATCCTTAAGGAGAACATATGGCCAGGAAGAAAAGGAACAGAGGTACAAAAAAAATTAAAGAAATAATATTCAATTCCTGAACAGTCGAGAGGAGGAAAGGTAGACGTTGTCTCTGGTGTGCGTAGGGATAGTTGGTGTGCGCCATAAGGAAGGTCTGATAATTGCTCATTGAAGGTTATAAATATTCTCGCCGGAGTTATCTATGCCTCCATCTGGCGCAGTTTGTAAGAAGTGTGGACGCCACGCGCTTAACATACAATCCGCTCGAAGCATGTGCGGTCCTTTGGCTCAAGCCGCGACTTCGTGTTGCGTGTTTGTTTTGATTGATTTTTTTCCTATCTCTGTCCACATCGATTAATATTCGTCTGGAACTTAAATGATAAACCAGTAAGTTGCTTTGCTAGGTCAGTTGTGCTGCATCCGGAAAAGCGAGGATTGCATCGAGTCGCAGGTGAATCTTAGTTGAATACGATTAGCAATGTTAATGACGTCAAGGTTCCCGTATTATTGCCATAACAATAAAACATTGGTATTGAATCTTACGTCAGCTTTCGACCAGATGAAGGATCGATCAAAAACTTGTCAAATAAATGTCACATCAATTCATGTGGTGGGGGATGCGAAGCGGCACAGCTGTATCCACGTGCCTCACATGCTGTTGAAAAGAATGAACCAAGGAGTTTGTATTTTACATAAAACGCGTTGTCTGCTGGTTTGAGATTCCAGAACCGACAATTTGTTAACCCTTCTGTGTTCGTCTGTGCACAAGGGTGACCACGCAGGAAATGGACACGAGTGCAGACATCAGTTTGTTAGTCGTCTGTTGTTAGGGCTTTATTTAAATATTCGCTCGCTCCTGAACACTGACAAACACAACGAGTTCACAGGGCAGGTACTTTTTTTCTGCTGCGTGTATTAAGCACTTTATTTGGTGGTTCTACTGGAATTATGGTTTTGTAAGTATTTGGCAGAACGCAGTCAAGTGATTGTGTTCAGTGAGCAGAACGGAAGAATACGCTCTAATGGATTTACTGGTGATTAAACAGTATAGACCGGCTACTCCTATTATCAGGCCTATAAAGCATTTCTGTGAGTTGGATTGCTTTATTTGCTTTTACTTAAAGGAAACTAAATCGTCATCCTGCCTTGATCTCATAAATAAGCATTTCCTACCCTCCCGAATGGAAGTTTAGAAAGTCTTCTTCACTGTCTCTTACTATAAAGCACGGTTCGGCTGATCGCTTATCGGGTGGTACCCACACCTGATTTGTTCGTGGATCCTTTTTCTTACAACATGTGCTTCTGGGTAAAGTTAGTTTATAGTGGCTGGCTGCAGAAGGCAGTCACACTTCGGCCTAAGGCGTTGCGATACCATGCGGATTGATTCCCCCTAACAATTAAAACCAGTTGGTGCTTGTGACAAAGTGGTTTAGTTGGCTAATACTGACGCTTTTTAGCTCATTGAGGTTGCCTTGAGAAGGCCCCTGGGTACACTTTCGTATACTACATTAAACCACAGCAATGAGTAGCAGACGTACAAAATCGTAGTTATTCCAAAAATGTGACATTTCTGTCAACTCTTGTCCCACGTCGTAGAATATGTGGACACAATGTTGACAAGGGGTGCGCTGTGAGCGCTATATGAGAGATTTTTTTCCAAATTGAGAATTGTTTTGTTTTTTGTGAGGTTTTTCGTGTCAACTGACATTTGAGAAATAAAATAGAAAGTAATTTGAAATGTGTTGACATTTCATGAAATGTCATGACAATGAAAACTAGAAATGAAGTATGATAGAGATGTACAACTCATTCCTCTCCAGCCCTTTAAAATTGTTGACAACCATTTTTATATCGTTTTCTAAAGCCACATTGACCAATAAGAGAACGGCATGTACATTATTTCGTGAACAACTGTCAAAAATTTATGAATAACTGTCGGAAAGCCTCTGAAATTCATCGATGGACTAGGGGTCAATCGGCTGTGAAGTTGGGCATCTCTATAATACTTCATTTCTGACGAAAACAGTTAACCTACAGACATTTGATTTCAGCACCCACTGGTGGCAAAATAGGTCAATTCAAATTCAGACAGCAATTTGTATGGAACTTTTTTTTTGAAATTTGGTGCAGAAAATGTTTGAATAATATAAAATGATTGATTTCGAATGCCTTTTTCGAAATCCTTCCGTAATTTTTTTTAAATCCTATCCCAAATCGAGCTGGTAGAATTTAATTGGATCTGCTTAGTACCAAAATTATCCACTAGAGTAATATGTCGATAGGTCAGTATTTTTCATCTGATATTTGAGTGAGAGAGAGAGAGAGGGAAGAGCAGTGCATGAAGTCGTCTGTGTGACTTGTGAGTGTACCAAAACCCGTCCACTCACAAATTTTGACAGTTGAGGTTGTGGTCTGAATAAAGATGGAACCGTATTGACCGATAGCTTGAAGACATTGAGTGTGCATAGGAGGTAACTTCAAGAGAGAAAACATTTAATATAAGAGGAATACTTTGACGGATTAACTGAAAAGCTCTGAAACAAAATGTTTGCGATTTTATCCGCCAGAATTTAAGGCATGGAAATTAAAAAGCAAGTTGCGTTGAAAGCCAAAAACATATTAAAAAATTCATGGCGTTAATTTGAAAAACACGCAAATGCAAAAGATTCTTTTTTAACTTCTCTCAATTTCTCGATCGATGAGGGAAATTTCATCCATAGATTTGCTTTTGCGCACATAGCACAACACTTGCCAAACTGTGGATTTATGAATTCCAATATCCTCCAACCTGGAACAACCTGCCAATAGCCAACAAGCTGCACAGGGTCCGCTAGAAATAAAATAGAGATAATAATAGAATGCCTGGACCTGGATCGGAGGATCGAGTTTCCTAGAGTTCTCTTTAAACCCTCTCGACCCCTTTAGTGGATCATGCGGTTTCCTGAAAATGAGATGAGATGGGGTTCTGTGGCAGTAAGTTTATAACTTTCTTAGGCTAAGCCATAAAAACACAATGAGCATGTTTAAAATTGTTTGACTATATTTCATGAATAAGTCACCGGAAGCAAGTAAAAATAAATGAATTTGTATACCAATGTTTTTAGACACAATTCCTGCCTGAGCTCTATTATAATCCTATTGAAAAACATATCGCTTACAACGACGTCACTTAAAATGACATAACGCTAACAACGACCTTTTTTTAAAATATTTTCACAAATTTTCCATTTTGAATTTTCTACCTTTGTACAGAAGAACTTATGTAACATGCCGACAACATTTTAGCAAAGTATGCAAAGTGAACACAAGTTCATACACAAAATACTAGGGGAACCAACTAAAAAAATAAAATTGGCATGACTCAATGCGACATAAGAGGTTCTAGTGAAACATAAAACGGTTGAATTGGACTTATGAAAATTGTTTGACAATCACTGTTGCATGATCATCAATATTCATTGTGGATTATGACGGACTGAGAATAGAACCTTAGGGTACACCATTGCGAATATACATAATACGGGTAGAGCGACAGTCGAAAGCCTGGACCTGTTTCTACAGCAGCCACTCGTTTTGTATGTGGTCTTGTTCTATGACGAGTGGATCTGATCCTCTGTTTTATGCCAACCCCAACAAAATTACGACATTTTTGAACACGGATAATAAGGTACCATTTATAAGTGGGATTGCAGCTTATTAGTTGAATTGAATTGGCCCGACACTGTCTGTCAAAATATTGATGGGTCAACACTGTCGAATGCTTCCGAGAATTATTACATTGTAACAGTAATAATGGCGCTACAGCCCGTAGAGTGGAATGGACCTACAGTTTGTATGCCACCTCGGAACGACCAATTTTAGAAGCTTATATATTTTAATAAAAGTGGATATTGTTAAATTGTGATAATTGGCAAATCGATGGTTGCGTACATCGAGTTTGTACTGTATTATTAGCTGTGTTGAATTCAAAAATATCTATGTCCCGTGTCCTAGTGCACTCTTCAATAAATAGCCAACAATTGATTAACCCTGGTTCCATTCCAATTAAGTTAAAACACAGTTGACCTGGACTTTTACATTACTCAACTCAGTTCTTTCCGAGCCTAGTTTTATTTCACTTACTTTTTTGTTCGGATCCTCATTGCAGACATAAAAGATTTACTGCCGCTATCCATTTTGTTCACTAAGTCAAACTTTGCGTTAAATTATAATTTGACACCCTCGCACGAAAAAAAAAAGAAAACGTTTCACGTTCATTTTTTTGCTACCCCATGATGAAACAAGAACTGTGAACATTGAGCTAAAACTCTTTTCTGACGACGACGCATCCCATGCTACTTTTTTGTCCTGCCTCTTCTCCTTTGCTAGTGTTCGTTGTTTTTTTTTTTTTTTTTTGTTATGGCCTGCTTTAAGTCAAAAAATCAAATCTTTTCAAAAGCAATTGCCACACGCAAGTCATCTACTTGTACAAATTTTGTCTACCATTCTCGATTAAGTCATTTGATACAATTTTCCACATCATTTGGTCGTAATTGGGCACCATCAGCCAGCCATCAGCCACCAAGAAGTCAACCGCCACCAGCAAACACTGTCTCGAGCCTCGATCGATGTGTCCATGGGATGGGATGCGTCCTCTTTGTGTTCATCTTTGTTGTGACTGCTCCCTGTTTCGTGGACGACTTACCTAAATGACACTCAGCTTTCGGTTGACGAAAATTCGTGTGAAAAATTCCCAATTTAAGTCCTTGACGTGACACGGCGATCGTAGCATGTCAACCAAAAGAGAAAAAAAGCAAAGAGCCAAAAAAAAACGACTTGGCGTAGACACTTGACGGCATGCAGAGTGCAGAGGCAATGGGCCAATTATACAGGTAATTTAAATCGCAACTCATCCGAGGTGGTTTCGAATATCGATGGGTCCCGACGAGAGGGGTGAATTCTGCCATAATTAGCCTACGTGTGCATTCAAGGCGCATTAACGCCTTCTCAGTCAGCATCGGTTCGTATCGTATCGCACAACAGGACAAACGATTATGTACTCGTATGTGTGTCCTAAGAGGATTCCATCAAAGTTGGATCGGCAATCGTAAGAAGTTACCGATCAAACCCCACGGGGAGTTGTGCGTTAATAAATTTCGAATCTTAATGTTTATTGTAGAGGGAAATCCCTTTTTTTATTCCAGACTTGCATCATGATCATTGAATCAAAGTTATGGGAGACGGAATGAAAGGCGCTTCCTTTTGACCGTCCCCGGTGGTACCCACGATGCAAGTGAATTCCTGATTAGTGAGACTCGTGAATAGTCCTTTTGTCTGCACGCATGGCATTGGATTTTTGCCCACACAAACCACCAGAGCACTTGGATTAATATAGTGACCCTTGTTTATTATGGCAGGGGCGTGTTACGCCTGTCAACATTTATGTTGGTGGTCATCGGCGATGGTCAGCTCTTCAGTGCATCAGTGCGGAGTTAAGTGTTTCTCATCTCACTGTGTGTTCCTTTTTCGCTTTGTTCTACGATATCTTACAATAACACACCCCGTCAGGTACGCACAAAAGAACGATATTATTTTAAGGGAAGATTCATTACTTCATTTGGTGAACGTGAAACTCGTTGTATTACAAGAGACTGATCGTATGTGGTGTGAAATTCATCTAACCACGACTAATTTTATTGCTCAATTTTTTAGTCATGCATTTAGTTCTCTTTTTTAACAAAAGTGAATTGAAACTTATTAAGGGGTTGTTTTTTGTTATTCGAACGGACAATAGGCGCTCAATGAGAGTATTGTGAAAATAAAATCATTTGCATTTAGAAAGTAGTTGAGTGATTTATTGCCTCAATTTGTTTGGTATTCTTTGAGGTTAGAGTAACTAACGACTGGAGGGATTGTGTTGCTTTATATGACCTCCAAGTGCAATGTTTATGTACTTTATTCTCAAATTAGAGTTATTCATTAATCACCTTTCATTATAAACATTTTGTGTAATAATTCACAGCAATCCGAGAAATAATTAGGTGATTTTTATAAAGGCACAAGATTTGAATTAAAAAGAACACATAGAGGTCTTTAGATTGTTATTATTTATTGAGTCATAAAGTACAAAGGATATTTCGAATAATAATAACAATATGGGTCGAACGACAGTGTGGCTTCTACAGCAACTATCACTCTATCACAGTCTTATCCCAACTCCGAATGGCGAAGTTTGAGAAGATTCTTTCGAGACAATAATTAAAATTGTCAGTGGCTCGAAACAGGTGCCGTAAATTATGAGAGTTGGTAAGTTCGGGGATCAGACCTGTCAGCCTCTGAGCAGGAGTCGACGCACGAACCCAATACGCCAGCGACCCACATGATGGATACCTCAAATAACGACATTAAAATAAATCGAATGGTGTTAAATCATACGATCGATGGGGCCAATTCTGTTTACTGAAACGAGAGAGAACAAGACCAAGAGATGTCTCATAATGATAATAATACAGCCCGTAGAGGGCCAGTGCCTAGCTCAGCAACCACTCGTGTTGTGCTTGCCATTGATCTTTCCGGAGTGGAAGGGACCTGCAGTTTTATGCCGCCTCGAAACGGCTAATTTGAGAAGTTTTTTCTAGACAGTTATTACTCTTTGAGCATTGTCAGTGACTCCAAAGCGGTGGAGTCGTTAAAACTATGTCGTACCGGCCGGGAATCGAACCCAGGCACCAAGTATCAGTTGCGTAGGGGTCAGCGCATATACCCAGACTGCTACGGTCGCCATACAGCAATCCTGTCAATGTCCCATACAGTCATTGAATTGGTGCACAGGCTGTATGACATGTAGCACCATCATCTTGAAACCACATATTGGCCACTTCAATATCATCCAATTTCGACAGAAAGTTATCACGCACCAGCCTTGTGGTGTTCCATGGATCTGCCATAGTGTAAAGATTTGGTCGACGGTGGACTTCCTTGGCCTGAACACGCACTGATAAGTATTTATCAGATTAAGTACGAATAGTTTCAGGCAGTCACACAAAGTTGCAGAAAAAAAAATCGTATAGGCGATCTTAAATCGCGAAACAATAGAAGCTCTGAGTCACCATCCTTATTGCATTCATCAGTAAATCTGTTAGCATTTTTAAATTTGTAAGGACAGGATCTTATACATATATATCGTGAACTCTCTTAAGCTGACTCTGATGGTACCAAGAAATTTGTCCGCTTATGAGAGATGTCCTTTTATGAGAAAAATATGACATTGACAATCTTGAACAAGTGGTATATGTCTACTTTTATTTTAATATGGAAATAATATTTTAAATTTTAAATTTCCGCGGCTTTTCGGTTTTCGTATTTTGCCGCTAACATAAGAACACTGATTTTTGTTTTGTTATATTATTGAACAAGTTCAAGATTTTCTTTCAATGTTAACAAATACTTTAGATTACGAAAAAATAAAATTATTATTTTTGGTATTCAAACCTCGAATTACGCATACACTTGCGCACAAACCTACGTACTGTTGGAATTATAATCGGATTGTCAGCAGACGTTTTTTTCTTAATTTGTTGTTGGTTAACAAGGGCGAAGTAAGGGGAAATAAAAGAAAAACAAAGCGAACTAAATAAAATATAACTAAGTGTTCGCGATGGGAACAATAGCGGAAAGGAAATGCAAAAAGAAACACATTCGAAGATTGTTTCTTAAGCTGATGACATTGCTTTTCCAGATCGTGGATACCATTCCGAACGCAGCTTTAGCCTTCCTGATCCTGGTTCTCACAACCGCGATTAGCCAAGACCACACTTCTTAAATATAGAAAGTAGTTAGCTTTGTCGACCTTACTGTCCGACAATGTTCAGCTGGGCGCGGCTGTCAGAAATTGGCTTTAGATTTCGCGGAGTTTGATATTGAGCCCCACTTTGTTTGCCTCAACTTCTAGAATATGGGCCATTAAGTGAGAATCCATTATCCGAGGTGAAAGTAGACAAACATCGTCAGCGTAGTCTAGGTGTTTAAGGTAAGTCCATCGAATGACATAATTTACGTCCATCAATGCAGCTCCGAGTACATCACTGATAACCACCAGAAACAACAGTGGTGACAGTGTGCACCCTTGACTCCACGTTGGGCCTCAAACTCCCCTGACAACTTACCATTGTGCAGGACGAGGCATTTACGAGACGGAATGCCTTTCCCGTGCAAGGCCGACCAGATTGCATCACGACTCAAGCTATCGAAAGCCTTCTCGAAGTACGCCGATCGGCAATGTTTTTGTTTAACCGTTTTGCCCCATTAGCTCCACGAAAAAACTGCCCCCCTTCTCCGCCATGCTATAAGGAGCTACGTATTCTCCGAGGCTTAAAGAACAAATTGTGGAAAATAAGCTTGATATCTAATTCCGCCGCCGATTGCGCGTCTCATGAAGAATCTTCCTCCGTTTTACGACCCTCGGTAAGTTCCACTAAAAAATGTATCTCTCCATCAAAAAGTCCATTTATAATCGATTCCAGACGCTTCCATCAATTTAAAGCAGTCTGACTCCGATGAATTCAAAACAATGGCAACTTATTTGCTTGCTTCTTAAGCCAATCATTTAATAACCACCGTCAAAATCTATGGCAGAAAATAACCTATCATCATCATCCTCTTCTGACCCGCATGATCTACTAAATGGGTCGTAGGAGTAAACCACGCACGAGAAATTTCCATGCAACTCGATCCTCCGCCATCGACTCTAACTCATCAGGAGTTATACCCAAGCGTAACCAGGTGGTCTACTAAGCGGTCGCCCGCCTCGGAAGTCGTGATGAAGGGGACATTCTTGCCACGTGACCAAACCACCGAAGCATAGCCCGCTCCGTTCAAAGAAGCAGCTCCTCAATGTTGAGTTCCTCGCGCACTGCCGTGTTTCTCACCCTTTCCCGCCGAGTAATTCCCACAACAGCACGGGGAAATCTCATCTCAGCCGCTTGTATTCGCGATCTTATTCTTTCGGTTGTTACCCAAATTTCATGACCATTGATGAGAGTTGAAAACCGCTAACTTGGCTTTGACGCTAAGCTCGGCCTTCCTGATTACAGATCTACCAAGCTGTTATAGAATTGACCCAGCTTGACTAATCCTACAAGAAAGCTCAGCATTACTCCTTCCTTCGCTCGTGAAAAAAACCCCGAGCTACTTAAACTTCTCCACCTGCTTCAATGGGACTCCACTAACCTGTGGAGTGCATTGAGCAGGCGTTCTGGAGATGACCATAACCTCCGATTTGTCCACGTTGACCTTCATTCCAGCATCAGCACATACGGCCACAAACCTATCGATTGCGCGCCGGAGTTCCGTCTGGGAAGATGTGAGGATAACTAAGTGTTCAGTTGAATCACCGTTGACGCTAAACAAGCATCAAGTAAGTCAAATTCATCAGCAAGTCATCTTAAGTTTTTGCAGATCAAATTCTTAGCTTTAGCAAATTATGTTAAATAAAATGTCTTATGCACCCCGAAGCGCTTGGCGCCCCAAGCATTTGCACTTTATGGACTTTATGACGGATCCAGCCCTCGTCCGCAACATCCAGTACATAGATACAATGAAAAGGAGAGGTAACAAGACGGAGAGAAAGAGACGCCACCGTTAACCCGAACACAGCTGCTACAGAGTGTGTATAGAGACGGAATGGCCCTCAGAAGAGGACCATCAATCCCATACTCCTGCAGAACACTCCGGAGTTTACCTCGAGGAACTCGGTCATATGCCTTTCCCAAATCCACAAAACAACTGTAGATGGGCTTGGTATACTCCCAAGCATTCTCAAGTACGATTCTTAGAGTGAAAAGCTGGTCGGTTGTACTTATACCGAGGCGAAAGACGCACTGTTCATCCCCCATCGTGGACTCGACCATAGCTCTAGAACGCGCTTCCAACACATTAGCGTAGACTCTCCCTGGGAGACTTAGAAGAGAGCAATCTCTGTAGTTGGAGCAATATCTTTTGTCCCCCTTCTTGAAAATAACCTATTCGATAATAAATTCTAAACGGGCGTGACCCGAATCCGGCCACGTCGAAGCATAGAATGTGAAATAGCCAAAAGACAGGAGCCCCAGCGGATCTCTCGCGCTTATTCTCTCCAAACTCTCAAGTACGTAGAGAATCCTTATTTCACACACATACACTGAACAAAAATCACATCACACACTTTCCCCACAGCCTCACAAACATTTGAACACACTCAGTATATCATTTTGCATGCGAAGATATCAATCGCATGCAAAATCTCAGTTACGGTCTAATTCGACTCGTAAAATCGCATGACTGGTGGTCCGGGCAAAAGTCATAGGCGGTAGGGTAGCCAAATTAAAAGGCTGACAACGCACATTTGACAAATTGGAACCGACTCCGAACACCAAGGAAACACCCGAGAGCGATAATCAAGAGCAAAAGGAGGGAACATAAAAGAAACGAACACAATACAACTAACCATATCCTCCTTGGCACGACATATCTATCGGTGTATGTTCGGATGTCGTCAGGCAGACAGTCGACGTGGCGGCATTTCGAAGAGGCTAACAAGGTATATCCTTAAGATTATCTAATCAAGGCCTGGATGAAATTAATGACGTGCAAATTAGCCACATTATATATGATCACCAGGACAATGGCACAAGCAGCAGCTTCATGGTTGGCAGAAGCCCATTAACATGATGCGGATGTGCATAACGAAAGGGTACCACAACTGCACTCTGACGACCCTTTCGGTGTCCTGTTTTGCTCCCCCTCGAGCATAAGGTGGAGCATCATCGTCGTGTTGATGCTGATCTCGAGTTGAAAGAGGAACAAAAAATGCAACAAAGGACAGTGGGAGATGCGAGGACAGATTTTGTTGCTTCTTAAGGCAGATTTTCTGATCTAGTTGGTCGAATTGGCACCTGTATACAGGTGCACCACTGGCACAACGACATCATTGATCTGATGCACAAAGGGAGGCGAAAGGATCTGGTGACAAAGGATTATCATTTGCCGGTGAATACGTACTCATTCGGCATTGCGTGTGACTTGCAATTGCTTGCATCAGCTTCAGGGACAAATGAGACACGTTTAGGGATCAATGCTTAAGCAGATATGGGGATAATTAGGTTGTTTGTGGTGACTTACGGCCTCAGTCAAGTTGGATAAGTACCCACTTTGTGGTTTGGAAGACCGCGTGCTACGGCAATGTCGTGTGGCACTTTGGGGCGACCCAGCTGGCTGTGTTCTACACCTTATGCTGCATGCCTTAACATTGTTTGAGCATAATTTCAGTTAATCTCAACCAGTGGTCACACGATGAGAATGCAAGTCAGCAGAAAAGTATTATTTAATTTTTATTTTTTAATTCATGAGATACTTAAGTACTAGACAAAAATGCTTACAACTAGTTAAACGAACAATGCTAAATGTAACGTACTGGCCCTCGGTGGGCGCTCTAAGGTAAACTTAAACTTATGCTATGTCTTTCGACCTAAACTATATAAAGGGTGGTTAAATTTTAAGGGCCAATGTTGATTTTGAATAAAACACAAATTATTTAGGAAATTATTGTCATATCTTTTTATTATGATAATATTGGTATGGTTCAAAATATCAGCCAAATGGCCACCGCGACCTCAGCGGCACACCTCCATCCGGTGGTCCAAATTTTCGATGAAGCATAATTGAGGTTCTATGCCGTTAATGTGCCGAATTATCTCATCCTTTAGCTCTTGAATTGTTGCTGGCTTATCGACGTACACCTTTTCTTTCAAATAACCCCAAAGAAAAAAATCCAACGGTGTCAAATCACATGATCTTGGCGGCCAATTGACATCGCCACCACGTGAGATAACACGGCCATTGAATTTGTCGCTCAAAAGAGCCATTGTTTCGTTAGCTGTGTGCCAAGTGGCACCGTCCTGTTGAAACCACATATCGTCCACATTCATATCTTCCAATTCCGCTCATAAAAACTTCGTTATCATTTCACGATAGCGAACACCATTCACAGTAACTGCCTGACCGGCCTCATTTTGGAAAAAATACGACCCGATGATGCCGCCAGCCCATAAACCGCACCAAACAGTTACTCTTTGTGGGTACATTGGTTTTTCGACAATCCCTCTTGGATTATCATTCGCCCAAATGCGTCAATTCTGCTTATTGACGAATCCACTGAGGTGAAAATGTGCCTCATCACTGAAGATGATTTTCTTCGAAAATTGATCATCCACTGTTGCCATTTCCTGGCACCATTCTGACCATTGACGACGCTTGAAATGGTCAAGAGGCTTTAGTTCTTGAGTCAAATGCACCTTGAAAGCGTGTAAATACAAGTCTTTATGCATAATGTTCATCAACGACGAGCCTGAAAACTTCCCATTCACTGTTTTCCAAATAGTTCTTCACCGGAATAGCGGCGTGGGGCCGAGCGTTGTCATGATGGAAAATTATTGCCTCGTGTCTGGTCGCATATTCGGAGCGTTTTTCGACTACTGCTCTCTTCAAACGGATTAATTGTGTTCAAGTCAATTAATTAACAGCTCATAATACAGCACACCCTTCTGATCCCACCAAATACAGAGCATTACCTTCGCGCCATGGATATTCGGCTTTGTCGTTAATTTGGCTGGTCACCACTTTTATATCGTGCGAACCACTTTTGGTACGTTCGCTCAGCTAGCGCATGTTCACCATAAACTTCCACCAAAATACGATGACTTTCGGCAGCAGTTTTCTTCATATTGAAGTAATGAAGAAGAACTCCCCGCAAAAACACTTGTTCAGGCACAAAGTTCGACTTATTTATATTACGCTTCAAATGAACGACATATACTGAAATGACGTACAATGACAGTAGCATTGCAACGCATGTTCCAATGGAAGAATAACAATGGAATAATACAAGTTACGCCATCTCTTAGCAAACCGCACGAAGTTGTAGTCCCAATAGGAACAGTTTTTGCTGACAAAAAACGAACTTAAAACATCGAAATATTACAGACTTTTTTACAGAAATATATATATATATAATGACTAATTAATGACATTTAAAAATATATGTATTCGTACCTACTGGCAAAGAATTTTAAATTTTTTTTTCTGACACTCGGTTATAGCGACATTTGGCTACAACGACCATTTAAGTCCGCCGTCCCTCGTTCACCGTCGTTATATCCAGATTTCACTGCAGTTTCGCTCTTTACCTTCATAGTCCCACATGCCAAAAGATTTCTGCACTTACTTGCAAAGATTTCATGAAGCCAAGTCCAAGTGCATGCATTCATCATTCTTTAAATTTCCTCTACTACCGTAATTCTGATGCATTTGTACCTGCAATCAAATTTTTGTAACGCCATTATTGTACCTTCAAATTAATTACCTTAAACAAACAACTCTACTCAGCGAGTGTGTCGAAATGGATATCGGTTACATTGTGTGCGTCTATCTGACAAATCAATGTAGGAAGTGTAGGAGTGTATACACGAATATCCGTACGTACCTAAACTTTCTCCGAGGTGGTGTATTCCTCTCTGGAGTTCATTGAGTCAGTGAGGACCTCACACGAGACGGCATTGATGACTTAATTGTGTCGGGGCGGAGCCCAGTGATTTGGTGTGCTAATTACAGGGCGAATTCTGTGTTCTTCGTGTGAGTGCCCAATTACCTCAGATTCGTCAATTGGCGCCTTGAGAAGAATGTGAAGTACCGCGCCGAAACGGGATAAAGGGATGACTGCGGTCAGCGGCGGATATCAAGTCCCGGGCATAATATTCCCACGACTATGTTGCAAAGTAAACACGGGACGCTAGAGGAAGTAATATTGCATTTCTCATCCTCACGTGAAAAGTGAGCACCAGAAACGAATTGAATTCGATATCAATGCAGAGACGCGACGCGAGAAGGCACCCTCTCGCCGGTTTCTCAATTACGGTAGAGTCGCCCATTCGGAGGAGATAAATCGGGTACGATTTCACGAGGTGATCAATTTGGCGCTTCGCACAGTGTTTTCTTCACAGCAAAGCGTAAAGTTCTTTTTCACCATATCCTTTGTGCAACACTGGAAGGAACACCAAAAGGTTTCGGCTAATAACACGGTGCAGATGGGGCTTCCAAATTAAGTTAAGTGTTTGACCCGCCATCATCCGGTAATAAAGTCAGTAGGAGGATTGCGGAATTGTTATTTGTTTTTCGATGCGAAAACCTTTATCGATTGATCGCCATCCATATGGATCATTTGGATCATCGTCATCGTCTTGTGTGTATGTTGATCCATAGCTGTCGATGTTGATGCCATGGAACACGTTTCTCAGTTCAACAGAGTGAACCCCAATCAAGTTCGGTCGCATTTATTGGAGCAACTTCTTCAGACTGCCGCTGCTGATGAAGAAGACCGGCAACCGATTGATTAAGATGTTGGAGGAGTGTTTTGTTTGTATTTCGCGGAATCTTATGGGAAATTAAGTGTTTCACCTTGCGGTTCTGTCGATTACCAAGGGGAAATCACATATAATTAGTTAGTGTCGAGAATTATAGAGTGTACTATAATATTGAGGTTGGCTTGGATTCTGAAAGGAAGCAAGACGTTAATTAGACGGAAATAGATTTGATTTATTGATATAAATTGGATTCTTTTCACATCGGAATTGAGACATCAAATGTAAAACTTTAGTCGGGGTATCCTTCGCCTTCACCCTGAGTATGCGTTGTTTTTTTTTTTAATTTAAAACCAGCGGACTGCGTCTTGCCCCAATTAAACGTGAATCAAGCAAATTTCAGACTGAATAGAATCGGAAAAAAAACAAAAAACGAACATGGCTTGCCAACACCCGAACAGTCAAAGTACGGCTGACCGTGCGAAGATCAGGGAAATTCAAGATTAATCCTTCAGACTTCCAGCGATGGGCCTTGCGACTTATTGACTATCATCGCAAGAGCCAATCGAACGCGGAACTGAATACGCTTGAATTGGAATGGAAGTCCACTTGGAATAATCGGAATTCGTGCGATAAGAAATTCCTCTCCTTTGAATTTGCATTTTGATGATTGTCGCTTGAATCACATTGTTCATCAGTTTCTTGACGTTGCTCAATTTCCGATGAATCAGTTTCCCGCAAGATGATTATGATAGATCCCGCCTTCAGCTGTGAATTATTCGGCGAAGTTCCTGGCACATCAATCAAGTTTAAGGAATTCCGTCGGATAGTTGGTCGCTTCATCCTCGTTGGTCGCCTTATTAACGGATTTGTACGAATGCAGGTCTCCAGCGATTTGACTTTGAATAATGAAATTTCAAGCTATCGACGTCCTCATTCTTCGCTGATCGAATGAAACATCAATGCATTGCACTGCTTGCATATGACAGACAATGAACCTACATCTTTGCAGGCGATTGAGGAATCGTGTTCGAAAGCAGCGCCGTTCAAGTCTGCATTTACGACTGGTCTTCGTCTAGTAATATTTTGTCGAATCTGAGGTTGTGATTGTGCAGCTCGAACCTGTGAGCACCATATGGGCATGTCCCCATTCATGTTCTTCTGCACGTTCCTCTTGCGTTTGATTATCACGGACGTTCTGACTAATTATTGCACGAAGTGTACGTCGTTCAATGTTTGATGACCTTAGGTAATAGTCAAGCAAGTCAAGCAGAGGTCCGAAACCATACTGTTCAGGATGTGTTTCGGACCTATATGTTTTACCAATGCGGCAAAAAAGCCAGCGGGCAAAAATGCGGTCTTCAGTCCCACATGACACATTGGCTTTTCACAGTTGTGATCAGACCCATCCTCTTATATGGCGTATCAGTATGGTGACACATACACAACGTCGACACACACCTGGACATCCTAAGAAAGGTGGAAAGGCAAGCCTGCATCTGTATAAGTGGAGCCCTGAGAACGACTTCCACCGATGCAATTGAAACCATATTAAACCTTCCACCCTTAGATATTATTGGCAAGGAACTAGCAGCCAACTATGCAATCCGATTAAAAGCATGTTCTCAATGGCAAGACTTTACATTCGGACATGACAAAATCTTAATAGAACAAGGACTTACCTCAACAAATCTGGTTTACACTTCACCTGTATACTTTTCAGGGAAAAACTTCGAAACCCTAATGCCGGAAAGAGACCTGTGGTATGGCGCCAACATACCTTTCGGTAACGCCATTCATTTATAATGATGGATCTAAAACGGAAGACGGAGTAGGCAGTGGGGTATTTTCTGTACATCTTAACCTTAACGTATCTATCCATCTACCCAATCACTGCAGTGTTTCCCAAGCGGAAATAATGGCGATCAGCGAAGCCCTATCCTGACTAAGGTGGAATGTAATATCCGCTCGTGATACTTGCATCTTTACGGATAGCCAGTCTGCAATTAAATAGAAATAAGCTAGAACATATCTCGACTAGAATTCGCCTGTGTTGGGCACCAGGTCATAGAGACATTGTGGGAAAGTGCGAAGCTGACAAACTCGCCACAACACTGCCAGATGACGGAACCCTCGGTAACATAGGTACTCCCTTAGCTTTCTTGAAGTTACAACTCAATAATCAAAGCAAACTAAAAGTCAATGCCAGATGGAACACATGCAATAAATGCCAAATTACCAAACAAGTCTGGGCCAGTCTTGACACTAAAAGTCTGATCTCCTTAAAAAAAATCCAAAATCAGCACCGCCTTGGGAATAATCATCAGACACTGCCTTTTGGGGCTACACGCAAAAAAACTAAGACTCTGCAGAAGCTGTCGAGACGATGACAAAGGGGAAAGTTGGCAACACTTCCTCTGTACCTGGCCTGCTCTCGCCTCAGCTAGGAAAGCCATTCTAGGCTCCTACTTCTTCAATAACCTAAGCGATCTGAGAGAAACAGCAATCAAATCGTTCCTAGACTTCACTGATAAATCTGGCTGGCTGTCGTAATAGTCACGCCGGCCTCTTTTGTGTAAGCCTACGTGGCAGTACAACGAGCCGACTTTAACCGAAGTGCATGTAAGCCACTCACTACCTACCTGCCTAAGTCTCCCAGCCGGTCCCAGTTTGGTCATTCGACCAAATTTTGGCGAGTTGTGCCAAATGCAGGCCATCGTCGGTATAGTCTTCAACTGCTGAAATACAGAAGCCTGCATTTCCTTATAGCCTCCGGGTGTAATCTTTCTGTTGTTCATTTCTAATGCGTCTACCAGACTAACGCGGAATTCTGAAGTATCTCTAGGTGGTGCTCTAGATGATTTATCATTTTTAACAGTAACATTTTTCGGTGATTTAACTTGAGACCAGAGAGTATACGTATACATTCCTAATTGTGACCGCCAGAAGACGTAGCAACAAGGCAAATGACGAATAAAGGCTCAACAACATTTCGGTAAAAACTAAAATTACTGTAAAAAACATTTCTCGTTGAAATTCGGATTACAGCGTACAAAAATTGGGGTAGGTTCGGATTGTGGAGTACCAAATGAGAAAAACTAGAGGTTCGGCTAAGTGAGACATTCCTGTACATACATTAATACAAAATACGTTAATAAAAAAATCATCAGTTGTTTTTACTTACTTTCGCGTTCACGTTTTACTCTGATGTCATAGGCACCGCTTCGATCTAAATTCCTGGCACCAACCAACACCCGGTTCCTTGCTCTTCTTCTAAAAATTGTTTGCACAAAATCACCAATTATCTGGCCCACACGCCGCCCATGTTCTCATTCAATTGACATTAACGCCTCCTTTTTCTTCTTCTCCGTCTATCCTTCAGTCTCCTCCCTTTGATTCCTGTATTTTCAAACAGTTGAAAAACCCACGCACCAAATCCCAATCCCAAACCCCAAGAAGTCAAATGGGAACAAATTTCATTTCTACATGTCCAATCAATTATTAATTTCATCCATACGAGTGCAGGTATGTTTTCGGTAGACAAATTGAAGAGCAAAGGAAAGGATCCAAGTCTAGCTCGAATTATGAGGGAAAACGAAAAACATCCGAAAACAAATTAACCGTAAAGGTTCCAACAGGAAGTGGAAATTCCTTTAATATCACGATGGAAGTATCTCTGAGGCCACAAAACACTAGCACTTGTCCAATTTTGTGGTTTTTTTGTAACATTTTTCTTCTTTTTATTTTCGTTTCCCGTAGAAGAAATCCACAAAAGGACCAAATTTAAAATTTGATTGATCCTGAATCCGCAACCGCACAATGGTGCATCTATTAGAGCTCTCGCCGTCGCATCATCTCAAGTGGTGGATTGATTTTTGCCCTTGCACCCAGAACTAACAAAAAAAAAACAGACGAATGTAAGACCTAAATTGGATACATTGTTACATTTTTTACTCGAAAATATTTACTTTGTGCATGTGATACACCCTCTGAAGAGGGAAGTCGCATGCGATTTCATCCACAGCATATCGTGATTCGTGAATGCAATGATTTTAGAAACTAAACTTAGCATTGTTCCATCGGAACTCACGCCTCTAGACTGGGCCTTCCCTATAAAGATGTCTGCAGAAGCTGCAGGAACTAGGGTGAGGGCGAAACCATTGAACACTTGCTATGTAGCTGCAGTGCACCCTCATCTCACTTCTGGGGGCCCACTTCTTTGATAACCTGGCTGATCTGAGCAACATTAGAATCAGCCTTCTCCTTCGCTTTATTAAAAGCACTAATTGGTTAGCTGAATAGGTACCCTTAGATCCGTGTGGTAACACAATGGGCCTATGCTTGGCCTGAGTGTGTCCGCTGTCCTTCTACCACTCTAACCTAGCCTAAACTATGACCTGCAAAAAGGTGACGATAATCACGCAATTGCGTACGGAGATGGCTTTATCGCGGACAGATCAGATCCAAAGATCGATGTTATTTCCGAGAAAACATTATAAACTTCAATAAGTCAGAAATCATTCTGTTCGGAACGCCGGGACTCATGTATAAGGCCTCTGCTGATACAAAGAAAAATAGGCAAAAGTTGTCAGTTGTTGGACTAGACGGGCAAGGACTGACACCAGAGTCTCAGTACAAAAAATGTTACTCCAACGACCTCTGGTGCTTACTACACACTTCACCAATCCTCAATACCACGAGAGGGTACGTCACAACAACTTCGTTTAATCTGACGCATCCCTACTTCTTGATGAACCGTGTCTGATCCAAGGCAAAATAAACATGGACCTCCATCAGCCATCCGAAGATGACGGTTCTTCAGAATCCCTGAGAGGTTCTAGTTGGCCTGTTAATCATATCGCATCAATTCTCGAAATATCAATTTGCGGTTCAAACTCCTCACTGAACAGACGTTGTGTATTGTGGAATAAATACTGGTGCCAGGGCTCTTTTTTATCATCCGATGTTTTTTCTTATATTCATCTGTCTGAGAGAAGAACGAATGCAAAAAAGCATTTTCGGGAACAGAAATCAGGCTGCAGCGAAGCTAGATTAGTCTATGATGGGTCCAAGGTGGATGAACTTGCAAAGAAGGGACTCAGAACCAACACATCCCAGTCATGTATCAAACCACCTCTAGCGGATGTCAAGACAAAAGTGTGTGAAGGTATGTGAATTTAATCAAAGGGTGGATCTCCAACCTGTAACTGTGAAACCACTCGGTCGCTCTGGCCCAACTTGAAAAGTGCAAGAAAAAGCGATAAAAAGTTTCTTGCGATAGTACTTGGAGCACAAACAGCTCATAATCATCTGAAGTACCATGAAGTGATAATAGTATGGGTGTCGGCTGTTCGAGGCGAAACTGGGCCTAACTTCTGCAGCAACAACTCGATATTGTGCTTGCTATTGTTCTCCTGCGGGTGGTGGAACCTATCTATCTACCGACTCAAAAGGGCGAATTTTGAGAAGCTTCTTCTAGACAGGAATAATCTTTGAGCATTGGCAGTGACTCGAAAGAGGTGGAGCCGTGAACTATGAAAGTTGGTACATTCGGGGATCGAACCTGGTACTCTCCGTAGGAGTCATCGTTCCAACCCACAACGCTCTGCCATAAGAAGAAGACAGTCTGCAATCAAATTTGTTCATTTAGTGATTACGGCACGACTTTTAATTTGCCTGCAAGATAAAGAGAACAGGACTTGAGCATTCATTGCATGACTTTACCGTGGGCCAGAGTGTCTAATGTGAGACGAGGACACAGAACACACGCTCTTTGTATGTATGTGAAAAATCTTACTTTGATGAAATGGACTAAGTGGGATTACTGACTTCTGTCGGTCAGACACTTTAATACGTGCCTTAAAAGAAGCGATTACAGAACTCCGCCACATTCCACAGTCAATCAGTGACGGCTTTTCATCATCAACCGGACACAAGTAGCACCGATCTCGATTGCGGGCCGATGTAATCAAAGAGATCACAATGAAAGTCGTGAGTGAAAAAGATCTCACATCTGAAAGCCATTGCTTTGTTGTTCTGCAAACAGATGCTTACGGACACCTCCCTTCGGCGGACAGTCCCCTTGGGCGGACAAACATTGGACAATTCCCTTAGATTCACGCCAACGGAAGCTTTCACTGTCTTTCCTTAATAACCCGAACAACTTTAAGCAGCAAAACTAAACTTATGCTGCACAGCCTAGTTCGTATGGAACCTCCAGATGTTGAGATTGTGTTTTACGCAGCTCGTGTCCGTACTTTTAGCTTAACTCATTGTGAGTGCAACGTTCTGAAAGTACGTGCTGTAATGCCAATTGGTTCCCGTGCCTAGGAGTCATCGCTGACCTGAAACTCTATTGGAATGATCAGATTTTCTTCTTCAAACAATATTTACTAACCACCTTGAGATCTTTCTATACGCTAAGCAATCACTGTTCTTCAAGTATCCTATAAAAATATCTACTTTGGAGTATTCCACTCAGTCTGTTCGGGAGGGACTTAAATAAAATGCAACAATTACAAGCTTTTGCAAAAATATGTTGTCCGTAAAATGTGCTTTTCCCGATCCTTTGATTTATTTAAGAAGCTGACAATTCTGCCAGTCAGACAAGTGTACTTTTATAAAGACTTGAGGATTTCCTTTAATAGATGTGGCTACTTACAGAGTCCACTCAACGAAAACCACAACCTTGGCCATGATTCCTCCCGCGGTTTCGATGCCCAACGACAACGGCGCCAAATCGATCAGAAGAACGTCTTACATCTTGCTTGTGTCGCCACTCAGGATGGCTGCCTGGACTGCAGCTCCGTAGGCAACTGGTTGGACAAGTTGAGCGACTTTCTACAGAAGAACGACTGGAGGAGGTTCTGATTCTCGTAGATCTTCTTACCAGCACGGTGTCGTGGATCTGGTTTTTGTCCATTTTCGCGTAGTTCAGAGACTTCTCGACGGGTTCCAATGTGGCACGGAAGAGGTCTCCCCACAGTTCCTCGAAGCATGCCCTGGTGACTCTAGTGTAGAAGTCGACTCCCTCGAACAGGGCGTCGATCTCGATGGTTGCTTCTGTGCTCGACAAGAGTGTGCGTTTCGTCCTTTCTGATACTGGCCTTAAGCGACGAAGGGCTAGAGGGTTTTATCGAAGATCCTTCTTGAACTTCCGTTTTAACTCGTCTGCCAAGTGGTTGACCAGCCGGTTGTCTACTAAGAACTCAATGTCGAGCCAACACTCATCACTTCGTTCCATCGGTTTACCCATTTGAGACATAAACGCAACAATACGTTTACGCAATTTGAAAAATCGCTTAAGCATTGATGCACAACTAAGCCACCGGACTTCTGCAAAGTAGGGAATGTCTGAAAATTATTCATCAAGATCTTTTAAAAATTGTGTGAATTAGCCTCTACTTCTAATAAAATTAACTGTTTTAATTCTGAGATTCATCACATGATCCATTTTCAGCACTTTTGTGGGCAGGGCTTCTTAATTTACTTTTCAAATTACATTTATGCAAATTTAGCAAATCAATTACAAGTTGATGTACTTTACACAGATTTCTCGAAAACCTTCGATAAAGTACATCACACTTTTGGTAAAGATCGATAGTTTTAGATCCCGAGTAACAAAAGTTACATCGGGCGTTCCACAAGGTAGCCATGTGGGGCCATTACTCTTTCTTCTGTTCATAAATCATGTTCACGAAATTCTCAAATATTGTAAAATTTTAACATTCACAGACGACTTTGAATGTATTTATCTATCAATAATCTAACTGATTGTAACGATTTCCACTTGGATATCCAGGCACTAGTGGAATGGTGCAGGCACAATGGACTAGAGCTGAATCTTAAAAAATGTAGTATTTTTACGTCATACCGAATTACATCCCCGATTGTCTATGATTATTTCATAAAAGATCATAGACTTAGTCGCCTAGAAGAAGTTAAAGATCTGGGTGTAATTTTTGATACTAAATTAAATTGTTCATTAATTGTTGTAACACTATGTTAGGTTTTCTGTAATAGTAAAGATTTTCCAGATATAACTAATCTTAAGTCCATCTATTGTTCGTTAGGTCTGACTAACATATATAACTAAAAAAACTATAACTATTTAGAATACTCTTCCATCATTTGGGATTCCTCATATGATTCACAAGAACTCAGATTCGAAAGAGTACAAAAGAATTTCACGAGATATGGTGTGCGTAAATTATATTCAAGAACCCCCTAAATATGACGATGGATGTAAAATAATAAGCTTGCAAACCTTTAGTTTCAGGAGTAAGGCAGTGTCAGCCATGTTCATCCGCGATATTATTAATTACCGTGTAAATTCACCAGATTTACTTTTTCTCAGGAATATATATGCTCCCCAAAGATCTCTTCGGGTGAGAAATTTACTACACGAAAAGAGGCATAGATCCAACTATGGTTGTACTGAGCCTATTACATGGTGTACAAACACTTTTAATGAACTTTGCAACGAAATCGATTTCAGCTTGTCTCGATTGGATTTTAAAAAAATTATCCATGCACTATTCTTTAATTAATACTATTTATTTGATGTAATCTATCAGATGCAAAGTCAGTTGATCCTTAGTCGCGAAGCAAAAATCTGCTGTGTAAAGCGATACTGATAGTTAACGCTTAGAGAACGTAGTGTTGTGTGTGCTCGGTGATGGAATATTTAATAAAAATACAATGAATTCCAACGAATTTTGGTCGTTCACTCTTAGTCACAGCGTTTTTACCCCGACTCGATGGTGCAATATCTGTGGTAATACAGCAGAATTTTCCAATCCAACTCATAACGTTGTACTAATTGCTCAATTGCTGAGTAAATATCTTGACCTGTGACGGTACTCTTCAAAGGTTGCAATGCAGCAACTCTTCGGTGACATTAAAATCTTTATCAATTCCACGAAAAAAAAAAACACAGCAATCTGCGATGTATCTCTAATATCTGTACTTTCATCGGCTACTAAGGAATACCAGATGATTTTCAGGTAACAGAGTTTCGGGTAACTCATTCAACGTCTAGCACACATTCTTTTAAAAATTCGCCGTCACTAAAAGTTTTTGATTTTTTGGCAATCTTAAATGCAATCGAAGAACCAGCTTTCGTTGCAATCTCGCTGTCAGTTTTTGGTTTTTTAGAAAACGATTGTTGCCCACCAAGCTTACTTTTGAAAGAACCAGTTTGTCTTGCCTACTTTCGTCGGTAAACAAATCAAACTTGTCTTTATGCTCCGTTTCATATTGTCTTTTCGCATTAAATTCTTTACAAACGGAAATAATCTGATTGCCAATCAAACAAAGTGTTTTACCTTTCCATTCAGTAAAAAAAATACGAAATGTCCAACTTTGACTGGAAAACTCGGCTCTCGCTGTCGACTTTTCTTTTAGTTGATATTGCAAAGGTTTTAAACCAAGCTCGACACCAATAAGATAAACGGAACAAAGCCTCTCTAAACAGGGAAGTGTTTCAAATAATGAAGATAGACAAACGGCTTCATGCGCCTACACATTTGGAATGGAGGTTTAAAAATTGTTCGAGTCTATAAAAACTGCTTCATCCTAAAATGTGACCGCCATCGAACCCGTAAGAAGTTTTTCACCGCGTTTTTTGTTTCATTTCACCGTCTTTATGGAGACTGCATCTTCGAATCCAGGAAATTCAGAAGTTCCTCAGAAGAAGTCCCAAAATATCCGACGTTTCTGCGATCATTCCCCAACAACCCAAAACATAAAAACGAAAAGATTTGTTTGGTTTGCTTTTTTATATATAAAAGTTTAACATTTCATTGTCTTCCGGTTTGATTTAACTAAAGGTAAGTCTTACATTCACAAACTTAACTAAAATTTACAACTTATTGCTTAGGTCCTAGTATTAACAAAAAAGATTTACATAAGGTACTTGACTGGTTTCGTGTTTCAGCACATATAAATACTCAATGAGAATAAAATTAAATTAAACGGCCTTAGTCCATCAATAACGCAAAATTCTCCATTTAGCGCAACAAATCGCCCAGGGCTGAGATGTAGGTCTGCGCCATTTGTAGGGTCTCGTGCTTCGACAACTGACGATCGTTTCCCAGGCACGGGAGATACTGGCGAAGTCTATCGAATGCCTGGTTGAGGTTTTGCATCCGTCTGCGTTCCCTGGCGTTGGCTGCTAAGCGTCGCTTCTTCTTGATTACAGGCGATACTTGCTTGCCGCGCCTCTTCTTTCCCCCCTGACCGGTGGTTTCATCGTACGTGCTATTGTCACTCTGGCTGGCACTGGCGCCGAACTCGTCTTGGAACAGCATCATGTCGTCGTCGGAAACGGAATCGTCGAATATTCCAGACTCGGAGAAGTTGAATTGATTGAAGTCATCTGAAATCATGTCGGGGTAGATGATCTCCTCACTAGACGGCAATTTTTGAATCGTCGAAGCCGCTGGAACTGATGCAGCTGTGCTCTTGCGGTTGTAGGCGCGTTTCTTCGTAGTCACCTTGCATGTGCCGACATTTGAAGATCCCGCCGGGGCGATGGGCACCGACTCCTGGGTGTGCATTTGCATTTGATGTGGCAGCATGTCCACTGATAACTGTGCTGGCAACTGTGCACCAGCCGAAGCTATAGTCCCATTGTAAATAGTGTTCAAATCCACGTATTCGGGACTCGCCGACCGGTAACTGGCCGGCGAGGGGGTGTTCCACCCATCGGAGGAGGTGTTTTCGAAAGTGCAAAATCCTTGATTTTGGAACTGAACCCCGTTGTATGCGGCCATCGGGTTGAAGAAAGTCTCGGCGGGCACCTTCAACGACTGTAAATCGTCCGATGTGGGGTAGTAATAACGGTAAACTTCACTTGATGCCATTTTTGATAAGATTCGAATTCACAATATCGACTAATAATCACACACAACACAACTCAGAGTATTTACACTTCACGTTGTTATCCGTTCAGAGGCAGAATTGAATCTGGTTAAACAGGTAGGCAGACGCCTATTTATATGCCCGGAGTTGAGCCGGCTCCTTCGGATTACCTGGGACGTGCTCATACAAAAAAGGTCCACTTCAATCAGTTCGTATGTGTATGTGTTGCAAGCAAAGTAAGGGGGAACCCAGCCAACTGGTTACCAACCAGCACGTGCTTCTTTCTGCAGGGCTGACCAATAAGATAGAGCGCCGATGTATACCTAAGTGGTGGCGAATCTTATTCCTCATTGGCTGATAGGGAATGGCAACATTCATTGAGTCTGTGCACGAGAAGTGGAGAAGAAAACAGGTTTCACTTGGAACGTTATTCATACATGTTGCAAAGGGGAAATTGTCGACGTCAAACGAATGTGTTCTCTGCAGAAGGTGGTGCTTGTGAGTGTGTCCTTTTTGTGCTGATTTTTGTTTCCTTTGGTGAGTGATGAAGGCTAGTTACTACATTCGTATGCAGCAAAACGAATTCGAATTGATTAATCGTGAAGAGCACTAGCTATCCGCTACGTTAGAACATATTTGTGAAAATCAGATGCGCCTTGGAAACAGGAGTTATGCTCGTGGTGGTGTTTGCAATAGTTCTTCGGAGCTGGAGAGCAACAATTTGTTCTCGCGCCACGCTTAACAATTCACTTGATGAACGATTTAACTTTCTTATGTTTATGTCGTCAAAGGCAAAGCAACGTGACCAACCAGAAAAGCAGATTACTTGAATTACGTGACAGTCGACTCTCGATAATTCGAAACACAAGAGACTTCACAACAAATTCGAATTAACAAACAATTTTCGAGTTGGAGCGAAGGACGAAAGCAAAATAAGTACTCACTGGGCATTATTTTTGTAATGAAATCAGTGAGGTTTTATTTGTTTTAATAACTTCCATGCTTGGTCAGAAGCATTGTCTATGACAGTCAATTCCGAGAATACCTCGTCGGCCACTTCCGTTCTTAATAAATGCTCCGCACTTTGATGTGACGGGCGGAATTTGTTCTGTATTGGTCGTGTTCATTGTTGTTGCTTGAATTGAAATTCATCAAAATTATAAAGAAGGCTCCATCCATTCTGAGAAGTTGAATATTTTTACTTACCTTGTTCACATCGCAGTCGTCACAATCTAACGGGATTAAATCGTTGGAAACGACCTCTGGGAAAATAAAAGAGAACAACAACAAAAACGACTCAAAAAATTCGAATTACTGAGATTAGGCTAGACTAGCAACTGATTTCGAATTACAGCGTGTTTGCTGGCTGCCCGACTTAGCAATCACTTCGAATTAGCGGGCGTACCAAAACACATAAGTTTTGTTCGAGGTTTTTTCCAAGGGACCAAACAATCGGTTCGAATTATCGAGAGTCGACTGTAAAACACTTCGAACTTGGCATTTGTTGCTACATCGGTTTGCAACTGAGATCAAAACTCCTCAGTCGAAGGACCAGAATCGTGCTTAACAAAACTGTTGTTTTGCTCATATAGGAGGTAGACAATAAGCAAAACAGCAGAGCTGATTCTTGGTGGTAGTCTACCGCGGATATAAGTATGGTCTCGTTTGCGAGGATGGTGAATGAAGTCGAAGACAACCGTGAAGACTACGAACTGTACTCAGTTATCGATGTAGTCCAGTTGGCCAAGATCAGTCTCAACCAAGTCGAGCTCATGGACACCAATGGTTGGAGGCTCCTGATTCGGGTAGGAAAATAGGCATCTGGTAAACTCTTGAGTGACCCGCATCGTTTGATGATTATGATTATGACTTTACCGATAATTTGGAAACACTAGACCAATCCCTAAAATGGGAATATGTATGCTGAAGCCTCCACAAAGAAGGATCGCTTTGGTTTCGATTCTTGTGATACTTCGACCAATTTGCCTTTTTAACAAATATGTTCGTATTGAAAAGATTCAATCATGGGAAGAAAACAGCGTTCCTACTGACCACCGATGGGTGGAGTGCTTTCAACAAAAAGTTAAACACGATCGTCTACGAAAAATGGTAGGGTACATACTCTGTTGCCATATTTATTTCGTTCGCAAAAAATTTCGTTCGCTTAGGTGGATGCACGATGAGTGGTGAGTCAGCTCAGCGTTGATTTCACCATGGGACATCCGGTGGCCCGAATGGTATTCCCCCTATTCTTCTGAAGAGGTGTTCTTCTGCGCTGGCATCTCATCTATCCTACTCATTAGGTCTCCTTCCCCGCAGATGGACACAGCATTTGTCCAGCCCATCCCTAAAAAGGGCGAATCTTCGTCACCCACCTCTTACCACTTACGTCCTTTCTTTCTAAGGTTATGAAAACGCTGATAAATCGTCAGCTTATGAAATATCTCCAATCGCGGAAGCTTCTTAATGACCAGCAGTATGATTTCCTCAGCAACAGGTCCACCGAAAAGTGGAACCAATCTTTGCACAATGCAGGCGCAAGCAAGATCGTTGCGCTTGATATTTCTAAGGCATTTGACAGAGTTCGGCATCAAGATCTCTTGTCGAAAATTCGTGCCTATGGTGTCGATGAATCTCGTCTTCAATGGATTAGAAATTACCTTTCCAACAGTTAAATTATGTTCCTTTGGATGGGTTCAAGTCTGATAATCACAAGATGCTGGGGTTCTACAAGGCTCTATCCTGTCTCCGACACTCTTTCTCATTTTTATAAGTGATCTCTTGTCTGCTACTTCTAATCCAATCCATTCCTTTGCTGATGACATCGCCCTCAGCTTTTCATATTCGTTCTAAGACTCACGACCCCACCCTTCGCCCGTAGAATTGGAACACCAGCTTATGTTAAACACATTTAATTCCAACCTTGACAGCATAAGAACAATCGAGTGGAATTCAATGCATCAAAAACTGTCTGCTGCCACTCAAGCGAACCCTTTTTAATCAGCCATTATCCATCAATGGCACCTGTGTCGACAAAACCGAAAAGCTGTCCATCCTTGGTATGAGTATTAACACAACAATTAGTTGGAACGATCACATACTTGAGGTCGCCAAAAATGCTGCGAAATGTTTAAATTTCCTGAATCGATGCAAAAAATACTTGACCCCTTCTGATTTGCCTTTAATTTATAAGGCGTATATACGCCCCAAAATTGAGTACAACGCTCATATCTGGTCTGATGCCCCCAATCCAAAAGCGAGCGATAAAACTTATACGAGATTGCAGAGTCATTAGATTCGCTCGAACATCGACGTACCGACTCGTCTCTATCCGTATTTTATCGCTATTTTAACAAACGATGCTCAATTGAGCTTGCCAACTGCATTCCTCCTCACCATGATTTCACCCGCAATACCCGTTCCTCCAGGAATGCGCATCAGTTTAACCTTAAGCCTCCTTTTGGACAGTTAAACTTCGAGACTCGTTCATCAGCCGCACGACACGAATATGGAATGCTCTTCCCAGCCTAATATTTCCCACAGACTACAATCCGCAGATATTCAAAACCAAAGTGCACAGGTACCTCCTCTCCCTCTTCACCATCGGCCCATGCTGTGCTGTGTCTTGAACCCGGACACTTAAGAGTATTAACAATCACTTGTGCGCTCGCAAATTAACATTCATGCATATATGTCTTACATAAATCGTGTATATCTCTAAAATGAATGAAAACAAGATTTAAAATGTTTTTTCTTGTCCTTGTTTTGTTTAGAGAAGGGTTGACACCTTCACTGACGAATTCATCAACTGCAGTGAAAAACAATGAAAAATCATCGAACAAAATCGAGTGATTTCATTAATTTTAATAAACTCAGATGGAGATTCCGATAACATCAATGAATCTCAGAAAAACATCTTCATCCAGCATCGAGGATAAATTCTTGCTCTCGAATTTCACGAAGACTGATTGATTTCACTGAAGTAGGTGATGTACGTTGGTCTTCCGAGCCCAGTTCACACAATCAATTAATATATCACACAGGTAGCATTGAGACGCATCACGTGGTACGAGTCTCCAGTGTATTACCTGTATCTTCATCAGATTGTAATGTGATAAGAGTGAATAATTCGAGGACATTTTTCATGTTTAATTTTTAATCATTGCAATCGATTTTTTTTCGAATTCAAGACAAAAACAATTCAGATCTAATCGGATATGAACTTTTCGGTACACATATATTTTAAGTCTGGTGTGGAGAGAAGGATCGAATGTGTTCAAATCTGAACTGGGCCAACGGTTTCCAAAGATGACCATAAAAGGCATACTAACAAGAATGCCTCCATCACTTTCGAACACCTTCGAGTAAACGCCTTTGAATTAGAAAGAGTTATATAGATAGCTACTCAGTCGGTCGTGCAGTATTCACCATCAAGTCAATAATCCGTTGGTCTAGATAATATCCACCCCGACTTCATTGAGGTGTTGCTTCCAGCAATACTTCATCATAGCACTCACATTATTAAACCACTAATCATGGCGTCGAGCTACCCTACACTGTGGAAGAAGGCTAAGATAATCCCGGTACCCAAGAAAATCAATTCACCTGAATACCGACCTATTGCAATCCTCCCATTTCTGTCGTTAGCCGAAATATCAAAGATTTCATTTGAGCGACAAAATCTCCTAAACTCATTGCAAGTTGTTCTTGCTGTTTCGCAGCCTCATTAAAAGTAACGGACGATATTCAAAGAGCTATTGACGAAGACAAAACGACCATAGCAGCCTTGCCCGACTTCTCGAAAGCATTTGACTTTGTAGACCCAACAGAGCTTTGTCATAAACTGGCCACCCAATTCAACTTTTGAAATCCTACTTATAAATTAATTCTCTCGTATCTCACTAACGGAGTCCAAGCTCTTTTCCATAACTCCAAACTGTCATCCTTTTGTGACGTACGCTGTGGAGTTCCTCAAGGTTCCATTCTCGGCCCCTTAGTATTTTCAATGTTTATCAATGGCCTTACATTGGTTTTGTCCTATTGTAAATTTCATATCTTTCTCCAAATCTACTTAAGTTTCCTTCTTGGTATGGTTGAAGACTCGGTTGCTAAATAAACGAGGCTTTGGGCTCAATTGGGCTACAGAAAATGGCCTAATGCTCAATCCTGACAAAACTAAAGTCATCACGTTCTCGAAACAATCGCTTTCCATGTTGAATAATGTGCAATAGTGAACTGACCTGGGCTGACCACATCGATAGTGTAGTATCAAAGGCTTATATATCCCTAAGCGCCTTATCAATCAGCAAGTATATTCTCCCTACGAACGTAAAATTGAAACTTGCCAAAGCACTTGTTGTTGTACTGAGTTGTACGCTGATTGTGATTATTCTTCCACACAAAAATTGACAAAAGCCATCGGCGCGAGGGCACCTTCGCCTTCGCACATTTGATCATGTCTCGGAACCACGTAGCATTCTCCTAGGATGCGAACTTGAAGCATTTTTAAGCAGCATATCTTGCATGTTACTCTTCAAAATTATCCACAAGAAGCAGGCAAATTATTTATATGAAAATAACACCTTCTGTCGATCGAGTCGGAATTTCACGTTTAACGTCACGCAGACACTTCTTCATTACTTTAATATGAAGAAAACTGCTGACGGAAGTCATCGTATTTTGGTGGAAGTTCATGTTGAACATGCGCTAGCTGAGCGAACGTGCCAAACGTGATGATTTTGGCTTGGCCAACCAGCCAAATCAACGGCACAGCCGAATATCCATGGCGCGAAGGTAATGCTCTGTATTTGGTGGGATCAGAAGGGTGTGCTGTATTATGAGCTGGTAAAACCGGGTGAAACCATCAATGGACAACGCTAGCGAACACAATTAATCTATTTGAAGAGAGCAGTAGTCGGAAAACGCCCCGAATATGCGACCAGCTGTCAATGAGGCTTTTGCTAGCATTGAAGCGGAAGCGGCTAAAATGGGTCAGTTAATCAGGGCAAAACAAAGTACATGCTGTCATCACGAAAGGACGCACAACATCGACACCTCGGACAGAGCGTCATAATGGGCAGCAGAAACTTTGAGGTAGTCAAGGACTTCGTCTACCTTGGCTCTGCAGTAAACAGGGACAATAACACCAGTACCGAGATCAAGCGCAGAATTACTCTTGCCAATCGCTGTTTTTTTGGGCTCAAGAGGCAATTGAGTAACAGAGCCATCTCTCGAAACACCAAGTTGACTTTATATAACACCCTAATGATCCCCGTCCTGCTCTATGGCGGAGAGACATGGACGCTATTGAAAGCGGATGAAGAAGCTCTTGGTCGTTTTGAGAGAAAACACGTAGAGCGGATTGATACCACAGCTCCGGCCCGAAGAGTCTTCGATTCCGAGCCTTTGGGACAACGCATAAGAGGGCGTCCTAGAACAAGATGGCGCACACAAGTGGAGAAGGACCTCAACCAACTTGGTGTGCACAACTGGAGGCAGCTGGCGAAAGATCGTGCTGGCTGGAGCGGCTTGTTGGTTGAGGCTTGTTGGTGGTGTCCTGACGAATCAGATCGGGTACCATTCTCTGTCGAATAGTCAGTTGAATACCGTAGCTTTCTAAAACTGTTAACCATCTCGTTGGAGCTTTGTGGAGCTTAAACTGTAGCTCAAGGGTGTCCCTGGTCTTACCCAGCTAATAGTATGCTCCCACTAGACGCTAAAGTGTTCGCACTACGATTGAAGCAAATTGGTTTGACGGCGAAATGTCTTTACGTTGGCATTGTATGGAAAAGACACAATCTGTCACAAATTTACTAGTAAACTGCTATAATGGTGAAAAATCTGCTAGTTTTTAAATGCAACAACTAAATATTCCAAATTTAATGTTTGGTATTTATTTCCGCTTTTGAACCACTGTGCGACTGTCCGCTCTCTTCGGAGCCAAATACAGTCAAACCTCCATAAGTCGCATAGTCACGGGCGATCAAGGAACTATTTATTGAACGTTCGAGTCATGGAGTGTAAAATATGGGAAAATTCAAGGTTTGGGCCCTTTAAATTATGACTTTAACGACGTTTGACGTATTTTCTACACTGCATTCTTTGGCGGTGGCTTACAAAGGAATGGTTTATTATGACGAACAATGTGTTGCTCTATTCGGTTGGTGGACATTTCCGTATTTCCAAACTTTTTTAAATGTGGTACAGCATTAAAAACATTGTTTTTAGAATAATATAGAGTACGGGCTGTGAACATGTTGGTAGAGAGGTAGTGGCGACCGGCATCGTTACTCAAACCATGCTCCATTTGAAACTCATTTGGATCCATTTCTCAATTCCTCGAGCTTGGTCAAAGACTACGAACCAAACTTCTTCTAGTTCCTGCAAAGACGAAGCTACTTTTTTTCTGTTTTCCCCTACTCCTCATCCCTGCAACTTCTACTGAAGTCGCTATATGACGCCCAAGTTTTACCGTCTTCTGATTCGATTTCCCATGAGGCAGTGTCGAATCATACCAGTTACGCATTTATGCGTGACCCTTTGATAAATCGAAAGTTACACGAAGGTATCCCCTCAATAAATGGACGGCATATGAGTTCTGTTTGCTCACATTTAGCAAAAGTCAAAATCACTACTATATCACATCGGAAATCTGTAGAACAAACATAAATTGATACGCTTACACAAGATTACATCGAAATAACTACCTAATTTGTCACAAGCATTCCATGTTTAATTTAAGACAACGGGGCACCGAGGAGGTGTGCAACACAAATTCACCTGATTCCCTCTCGTAATTTCAACCCTTATCGAGTATCGACCTGCTTTGACATTTGCCAACACAACTGATAGGAATCTTGAGAGGCTGTGCGGCCGTGTCTCATAGGAGACATAAAGGAAAACGACAAATGGGTTACCGGCATTGTGACATGAACAGCGAAACAAACATAATTTGGTACACACCCAAGATTCTGTTCACAAGATCCTCGGAGATTTACGATGGGAGAGTGATGGTTGAGCAACATTTTCAAAAAACGAAAGGAGTTGCTACCTTGAATCGTTTTATTGGATGATGGCATTCGAGAGCACAGATCAGCGATAGCAAGGGTTCTGCCTCTGTTTGCACGACATTTGCTTCCAACACACCCCCAGACTGGCTGGGATATTCAGCATTATTTGTCCAATTTGGATGAAATGCATAAATCAAGCAAAAGACGGCATCAACGAGTTGCATTTGATATTAAAAAACGTGGCACACTTCAAATATGTTGCGTCTGCAAAGTTTCAGAAACCGACGACGGACACACACAACTTCTGTGGTCTGTTCGTATCGCTTACCGTGCCGAATGTTCTGGCACCCAGAAGATAAGCAGTCAGACAGACATAATGATTGTGCGGCAAATCTCAAATAAAAATTCGTCATGCCGCATCTAGGATAATGCTTTTCATCTCGTACCTGCGGGCATGCTGTCCGGCACGAAATGCCGAATCACAGTGCCAGTGTTTTGCCAAAATATTGTCTTATGATTCGAGATGTTGATAGATTTTTGGCGATAAAAGCGATAATTATTGAGGCGGTTGTGGATTTGTTTCTGGTGTAACAAGGATCAACGACGAACAGGAAGGAACGTGGTTATTAATTTTAATAACAGGCATTTCAGAGGGAATCTTCCAACTTCCTTCTTCGCATCGTTCTTTCTAGATGAGTATCTCGATTGATCTTTCGGGATTTTGTGGTCCCAAAGTGTAAAGAAAACTCGGCTAAGCCTAGATTTACATATTTTTGGGACCAATGTAAATTTTTGTTCTTTATTGCTGAGCACTGCCATCTGGTGGGCATTTAAATTGAAGAAATCATTGCCGATGCGGGATACGATTCTCGGTTGTTACGTTGAGTAACTCGGCATTGCAACCGTCTTCGTGAATAGCTCCAATGAGAGTGTCAACTCAAATGACAGTCCACTACAAAACCGAGCTACGAACAACAACGATTAACAGTGAATGCAAATAATAAATATTATCCTATTGGGTAGAAACCCGTTTAGCAATTTATTGCAAAAAGGCAACAAATATATGACATAACTGAGCGTCCAAAGACGATTAGGAACAAAATTATCATTGCCTTGTTTGTTGTGTGGTTTCAACTACACCTACCCGCTATATTCTCTCAGAGTTCTTCGCGTCTCCCACTGCTCCACCTTTAACGATTATTATCTCGAGTTGGCAGGTTAGTAAAAGCCCTTCAATTCTGCATTATTGAATTTGGAAAACTCGTTTATTCTTTCTGGCATTCCCACAACCCTTCCGAAGCCCTACCTTTACCGACCTGTTTTTCAGTTTTCATTAGCATCATCATCTTGAGACCCGCATGATCCACTAAAGGGGTAAACCACGTACAAGAGATCTCCAGGCAACTCGATCCTTCGCCATCGACTCCAACTCATCAGGAGTTATGCCGAAACGTAACCCGGCGAGTTTTTGGACTTGGTTCAACCACCTCATCCTAGGTCTGCCAAGCGGTCGCCTACCCGATGGAATCGGATTCAACGCCCGCCTCGAAAGTCGTAATGATGGGGACTTTCGCGAGTCCTGGCGAGTAATTCCCACAATAGCACAAAGAAATCTCATTTCAGCAGCTTGTATTCGCCATCATATTCTTTCGCGATCTTATTTCTTTTAATTTCATGACCATTGTTGCTGGAACAAATACTGAGTTTTTGTTCAAATGCTTGACGCCCTAAGCATTTGCACATCCTGGATATATGACGGACCCAGCCCAGGGTATGAAACAAATTCTTGCTTTGTTTGGAAGCTACATTCATGTCATTTTTTATGGAATAACACATCATTCAAATGACCGCCTCGACTTAGCCGGCAGTGCTTCACGCGGTCCTCCAATTTGTAATGACCCGGTCAACCATGTGCGATGTTATATCGGCTCAAATGTTGATCGTCCAAAGTGGTGGGCTTGTTAGCGTTACCTTAGCACTTGATGTAGCCCCAAAGACAATATACGGGTGGTCTGCGACACTCGCCGAAGTCTGACCCTGTCGCCAGATTCCTCGTTTACAAATGTATTAGACGCGTTGTCGCTTGTAATGAATGCAGCCCCGTCTTGCTGGAGCCACTGATCGGATATAACGATTTTGTCGAGCCCTGGCCGCAGAAAGTCGGTTAACATGACTCCATACCTGAGACCATTGACGTTAGTGATGTGCCAAACCGAAACTTGTTTAGACCGAGTTAACACGAGCTGGAATGGATGCAAGCCCAGTTCGATCTCAAGTTGGCTAGCTCAGTTTCAAGCAATATTACTTATTTATCAGGCCATCAACCTTTGGAGTGCCAAAGCTTAAGCTGCCTTCCATGCTTGACGGTCCTGGGCACGTTGCTTCAAGGTATCAAGACCAAGCTGCCTTGTGTCCGCGATGACTATTGAAAAAAACTCACACCACATCACTTAAGAGACAACAGACTCCTGCACACATACACTTTACGTACGTATATTCATAGCATCATAGCATCGGATTGTCTTCTCTCTAATTCGGGCTTCTTCCGGGAAGATGATTATTTTGGCCGAAACCCAGATCTCCCTTGCCTATGGTCGTCCGACCACAACTCTTCCGTGGGTCGAAGCAAATGACTCTCTGGCGATATCCAATTCAATTCAGCCAAAATCACACTTCTGGATCTTCTTTTTTTCAAACCAATCTCTGTTTGGTTGACGGCTTGGTCAAATATAGTTCAAAATTGTCCACGGGCGACGAAATACCTACGGTTGCCCACTCACGACAAAATTTTACGTATTGGTAACTGAGCCGGAATTTCGACATGATGATTATTTTGACAGCTGGATATCAATGGCGACTTTGACAGCTGCTGAATCATAACCAAAAATGAAGTGTTCTGAATGAACACAATTCGCTGATTGACCCCTAGTCCATCGACGAATTTCAGAGGCTTTCTGACAGTTATTCATGAATTTTTGACGGCTATTCACGAAATAACGTGAATGCCGTTCTCTGGTTGGTCAATTTGGCTTTAGAAAACGATGTAAAAGGTTATCAAAAATTTTAAGGGGCGAGGGAGGAAGAGTTGGGCATCTATATCATGCTTCATTTTTGATCATAACAATTGTGAAAACTGTCAATGATATCTTCTTCTTCTTTATTTGGCGCTACAGTCCAAAAAGTCTCTCCAACTAGCACGATCTCTGGCTAGCTGCCTTCAGTGTCGCACGCCAAGCTGGCTAAGGTCCTTCTACACCTGGGTGCGACACCTTATACGCGGGCCTCCTCTGTCTCCAACATGTTCGAAGTCGAATACTCTGAAGTCTACGCCTGACTAAGCTCATGTCGCGGTACACTTCGTGATTGAACCTTCTCCTCCAAACACCGTCAACGCAAACAAGACCAAAAATCTAACGCAGAACTGTTCTCCCGAAGAGACCAAGGACTTCCCTATTTGCTTTTGGGACTGGCCATGCCTACGCGCCGTACAGCAAGACTGGGATGATCAAGGTCTTATATAAAGTCGGCTTTGTCCTTCGAGATGGCACCGAGATGGCTCTATTACTCAATTGCCTCTTAGGCCCATACGAGCAGTGGTTGGCAAGAGTTAATCTGAGTTTGATCTCGGAACTGATGTTGTTCGTACGAGGAGCGCAAGTAAACGAAGTCCTTGACTAACTCGAGATTGTAGCTGCCCATTGTGACGCTCTGTCCAAGACGTCGATGTTGTGAGTCTTTTCTTGAGAACAGCATATATTTCGTTTTGCCCTCATTCACAGCTAGACCCATTATAGGCGCTTCCGTCTCAATGCCAATTCTGTTCTGCTCGGATGAATCTTGACATGAACTATGCCAACTGCGACATAGCAATAATTTCGGACAGTCGTCCCGCTGTCCTGGCACTAGACTTGTTTATCATCAAAACCAAGCTCGTGTAGGAATGTCTGCAGAAGCTTAAGGAGCTGAGCAGGAGTAACTTCAAAAAGTCAAACTTTGTTGGATACCTGGCCATATAGGGATAGAATGCAATGAAATGGCCGAATCCATCGCTAGGAAAGGGCCATCGAAACCTAAGAAAGCCCCATTCTGAGCTGTAGGAGATCACGAACTCAAGGAAGAGTTCAGGGAACCAAGGGAACCAAAACGCTCATGGCATGAAGCAATTCAAGAAGCTCTTGGGCCAACATAACCGGAAGTGGTTAGGGACGTGCATCAGAATGAGCAAAAACAGACTCAGGGAGCACCTAAAGAAACTACGAGCATCAGAGGAAGGTTTCTGCAGATTCTGCGGATAATCTAATGAAATTCCAGAACATATACTGGGATTTTGTGAGGCACTGGCAAACAAAAGGCAAAGATATTTAGGCGAGAATTGAAGTCACTGGAACCAGCTCTCATTCTTAGATTCCTAAAGCAAGCTGGCTTAGAGAGAATACTTTAGGACAAATCTCTTCCACCTTCGCACAACAGGAGCAGATAACCCTCAATACAACTCTGAAAAAAGCCGCACGAGAGGGGAGCTCTTAAGGAAGCAAAGGTATGAATATGGGGCATAATACAATTATAGGTCGCGGTGGAATTCACCCTTAGCAATAACAATAGCAAACGTTTTACGGACAAGGCAACGCGCTGCCATGTGATTTCTCTGACATCATCCTCGAGAAGATCGTGCCTTGTCTACATCCTTTTTTGACATTCAAGGTCTCGTCATTATTTACATGAAATCCAATCTACTGCAGAGCACTTGGTACTGAATTCTCTAAACTACTCTATCATTCACCAAATTGAAGTACAACCAGCAATCGGCGGGGCTTTACTTGCATTTGTGAATCCGAAGCAGCGATAACCAATTCATATTCATGCAATAAAAAACAACAAACGTTCAGAAATAAGGAACAAATTCAATAAAAAAATCAAAGTTCTGTCATCTGTTAAAGCATCACTTCCGTTTTCACTAGAGATCCCTCTTCAAGATTGCTTGCCCCCAGCCGAGAATTAAAGGATATCCACTTAAGCGGAGTCGGAAATAATCATCATATATGTCTGACATAAGCATTGCCTTCAGTCATCCTTTTTTTTATTCCTCCTAAGTTATTACTCAGTCGAATCCTTTCGCCTCGCCACAGTCGCGATCGTTGTATCATCTTCAAATCATTTCCCGAAAAAAAAAACAAAAGAAAAAAATATCCACGGGAGAAATCGAAACAGGTGGCCATGTCTGAAGGAGTCTTGTCTGTCTTGTGTGATTTTTCATTTTACTTCTCTAGCGCATTTCCCACTAAGGATGAACACAACCCAACTCAAATAACGTGTGAGAACGTTTCCGATCTGAAGTGAACATCTACACCTCGATGCCGTGAGTTCGGAGTTTCGGTACCCACGGGAGCTAAATGAAAAGGAAATGAATTTTGATATCGAAAAAATTGATATACACCCCGAAAAGGGTTGCGCTTGGAAATGATGAATCCTTAGCCTTGACTGGCCAATAAAAACAGAAAAACATACCGAAACATCGATAAACAGTAACACGTGCGTGAGATTTGATCTTTGATTATGTCCTCGTAAACGAACATGATCAAGGGTTAAATAGACCACAGTTTTTTGTACAATGCCACCGTAATTGCAGACGCATTGTTGGGCATCGGCAACAGCAGCAGTGGCACTTAACATCCTCTTCAGTGCACCGAATCTTGAAGGTAGCACACAATGGTGAAGAGTTTATAAACAATGTTGCACCCAGGATGTGGTATTGTGAGGCTCCATTGTTGGGAAACAGTATGTTTTTGTGTGTTTGTAGTTTTCTGATGTCTGATGCGTTGTACTCTACTGAAAGCGAACGTTTCAATTTCACTGAAAAACACTTAAGATCTTGAAAATGTGCCAAAACAATTAAC
This sequence comes from Eristalis tenax, assembly GCA_905231855.2. NCBI lineage: Eukaryota > Metazoa > Arthropoda > Insecta > Diptera > Syrphidae > Eristalis > Eristalis tenax. Next base: position 3,535,896 of record HG993124.1, read on the forward strand.
AACTCAGTACCGTTGTGAGTATCGCATTGAATGGGAATCACAATAGATTATACGGTTATTTTTGTGTTCAGACGAGAAGGGGTTGATTGCATAAGGTTTCGGCAAACGTAAAATTGATGGAGGTCTTTATGTCGGCCTGAGTTCTATAAATCCAACATTTAGTAATTATTTTATGACACGAATAAAAGTAAATAAATTAATGCAAAAGAAGCGCATGGAGAATTAATGAATATAATTGTTTTTAATCTTGACGCAAGCATATAAAGAGTATGGAAAAAGAGGATAATTTAAGATTTGTATAAATGAATCCTAAGCATACTTACTTATTTCCCAAGCCTGGGACCCATGGAGGGACCCCGCCTGAGCAATGTCTTCCTTCCATCGATGATGGTCCTGTGCACGCTGCTTCTAGTCATCAAGACCTGTTGGCATCCGCGATAACTTGGTTGTTATAGGTTCCGTCGTCCTTTCCTTCTCGAGACAGGACGCTAGAATTCGAATACCCTCTTTGCTGGAGCGTTGTTGTCCATGCCCTCTATCTGGTCAGTCGACGAATGTTCACCTCCCGGACTAAGTACATTCAAATCTCGGTACAGCTCCGAGAGTTCATGGTTGTGTCTTCTCCTCAATTCACCTTCCGCGCAGACAGGACCATGTATCGAAGGCGCCAAGACCTTCGGTGCCTAACGTTTTGCCTAACGTCCAAATTTCGGCTCCATAAAGCAGAACTAGGTTTATATAGAATAATTTTGGTCCATCTAATCAGGAGTTTTGGGCCCAGTTGTTTCGACAACACAAAGTGGCACCGGCTGCCAACGCGATTCTGTCATGTCGTTTGTGGAGTACAGTTCGCGTTTGCCCCGAGATAGATAATCCCCTTTACTTCCTCGAAAGTGTTGCTTTCGATTGTGTCATTTTCTCATAAGTAGTGTGCTAAGGAACGTTTCTTGGTCGACAGGACATAAGTATTTCGTTTTGTCCTCATTGACCTTAACACCAGCTCGCTTCGCCCCTTCCTCAATGTCATGAATGCTTTGCGACGTTGTCGATTTGATTTACATATCCCAACAGCCCTCCGTGTTTACAGCTGCCTGCCGAACTATCTTTTCTAGAACCAAATTGAAGAGGTCACAAGACAGAGCAGGTTTCCGGTGCAGGTTTCAAACGGCTTGGAAGTCTTTGAGCCGCGAATGTATTGTGAAATGCGTGGTGCGACAAATCGGATCAATTTACCAGGGACCAGAATAATTCCTTGCTGTCCTATGCGGCTTTAAAATTGATGCGTATCAGCGAAAGCTGATTAGATTGACTTCATTGTCAGAACACAGCGAGCTGACAATGACGCATTGGATAACATTAAGACAGAAGCGGTTGAAATGATTCTGGCGGAAAAGGCACACACCATCGACGTCATGGACAGAGCATAAGGTAATAAGATCCTTCGTCTGCTTCGTCTCCACAGTGAACACAGTACGGAAACGACGTGCACAGAACCGTACCGAGGGAGCAACTGAGTAACAGAGCCCTCACTCGAAGAATCAAGCAGTTTTCCATATAGGGCGCATATAGGTATCTTCTGCGTACACATCTTTGGTCCAAATTGCCTTGATGGATTAAGCACTAACTGTACATCGACCTGATCCTAAAACATGAGCATCTTCGGAACTAAGTTCTAGGTGACTGGGCCAAGCAGTTTAGCTTCTGTCCGAAGTCCAAAGGGAGAACGGACACTCGCGTCTAAGGGGGTGCATATACATGGAGAAGAACATGTTTTGTATGCACACAAAGTGGTGTGCATAACCGTAGGCAGCGAGCCATAGATCGCGTTAGCTGAAGAGGTTAGACAAAGTCCACGCCGCACATTGGTTAAAAGGGCGAAATACGCACCAACGAATTGTTGCGTTTAGCTATATAACTGGCCTATGTGTTCCCAAAACGTTGACAAGTCATGTCAAGGGATGTGCGAGATATAGAGCTCGAAAGTTACTCTTTCGTTTAGTTTTGAATCATCTTCATCATCATCCACTAAAGGGGTAAACCACGCACAAGAGAGCTCCAGGCAACTCGATCCTCCGCCATCGAGTCTAACTCATCAGGAGTTATGCCCAAGGCGAGTTTTTGGACTTGAACCAACCACCTCGTCATAGGTCTGCCAAGCGGTCGCTGTGATGCAGGGCACATTCGTGTTTGGGCACGTAAACCAACGAAGCATAGTTCTCACCGTTCGAAGAAGCAATGTTGAGTTTCTCTCGCACTCTCACTCTCATCCCAACAGCTTGTATTCGCGATCTTATTCTCTCGGTCATGACCCAAATTTTAAGAGGTAAGAGTTGGAACAAATACTGACTCGTAAACCGCTAACTTGGTTTTGACACCAAGCTCGGCCTTCCTGATTACAGATCTGCCCAGCGGTTTCAAAATTGACCCAGCTTGACAAATCCTGCAGGAAAGCTCAGCATTACTCCTTCCATCACTCGCGAAAAAGACCCCGAGATACTTAAGCTTCTTCACCTGCTTTAATGGGACTCCACTAACATGTAGAGTGCAATGAACAGGCGTTCTGGAGAAGACCATAACCTCCGATTTTTCCACGTTGAAATTTGAAACAAAGTACAAATGCCATTTCTTGGCTTTTCCTGGTGCAAAAAAGTAAACATTTTTTTTCACTGAAGCTTACTCCCTGATTGAGTAATCCGTTTGAGCTACATCGACCATTTTTAAAGCAAGAAAAGATCTCATGTATCTTCAAATTTCATTATCGGTCCACGGGGTCAAAACATGCGTATTTATTTTCACGCTCACATACAAAACGAACAACTGTGCGCCGGACTGTAGCACCACACAAAGAAGAAAAGATTAAATAACTTTGAGTTGTTCGCGACCCCATGGCTGTGTAACTCCGATGCTACAAGTAATTGCTTATGGTCAATGGCTAGCAGCGGTGGTCCTTACTTGGTAAGTTGTATTACCACACGGATCCAGTCGATCCTATCTCAGAAGCCAGTTGGTGCTTTAAATGAAGCAATGATTGCTGCGTATTTCGTCCAAGTTGTTAGAGAAGTAGACCTCTGAGTGACTTCTTCTTCGTGAGGAGAGGGCCTTGCAAGTAAAGAGAATTTGCAGGAATGTCAAAATCGCGCCCACGCCTTCGTCAATTTTCGGTCCATCTGTGATGATCCGCGAAGACAACCCAGTGTCCGATGGTCAGACATCCTTTATGATCTGAAGATGCTAAATGATGGATGGTTCTCGAATGGGGCTTTGGTGTTTTCAGATGAGCGGAGCGGAGAACCCTGACCGATTCTCTTTCCACATATGCAGGGACTTTAATCTAATCGCCGCCCATTGGCTGCTGCCTATTTGTCATATCATGTCTATCGGCGCCGAGGGGGTTGTCCTTAAGAATCCGCTGATGCCTACGCAAGCTGATCGTGTGGATCTGACAACTGACTGCAACACCGGCACTACAGCCCATTTGCATCGGTTACTTTTCAAGCTGCATACGTCAAACTTAATCTGACAATCGCTTTGTACAATGTTCTAGGACACAGTCTCCATAATTTGTGGAAGAAGATGCTAGTTATAGCGCGTGTGTTCGTAGTCCACATTCGACACTAAAATTCACTCCTCGGAACAGCGACACCCATCTCAACTATAATACATGAACTCCCTTGAGTCTCTGACGATGCACAGGGTTTTTGACTGCCAAGAAAAGCATCTCAATCTCTCATTCGAACGACGAAAGGACTCATGGTGACCACGGTATGGCGGCCTAATTATTCAAAATCAAAAATCCAAATCCAATCTACCTGCTTGTGGCAAACCCTTTAGCAACAGATTCGAAATCATGAATGGAAGTCTTTGCAGGCAGGCCATGCAACCACCTTCCGCATTTGTAGCCACATCAGGATTTGCGGTTTGTCCTTTCATCTCATTCCGGATGTGCGGCTTATTATCAATCCCTATTTCTGTTGCACTAATTTCACCGATCGATTGGATTCGAAACCCAAAAAGGTACTTCAATCTGGGTCAGTTGTAGGTGCGAAAATTACACGGCACCAGCGTCATTATCATGGGTTTGAGTAATGAGATTACAAATGTTTGCTAAAAATTGTCTTCGCCGACACGCTAATGACTGTTATTAGAACATCAGCACTTCAGGCTCGTTCGCACGGCAGCGGATTCTTCCCATGGCCTATGTGTTCACTGTTCAGTGTGCATTTCTGCGGCGTCGCCTGTTTTTTGCTCTATGCTGCTTCCCTCGATACCAGGTACGGACGACGTGTACGACATCCTCCCATTTCGGCGGCGGTGGCGTCGACGTAAAATAATCTGTTATACAAGCCAAAGCATTGTTAACTTTGGAGATTTATTCCAGGAGGTCCATAACGTTGACTTTATTAATCGCCGTGGTTCGTCTCGTCATACCCCCAGAGAACTACCTCATCTAAAAGTCTCTAAAAAATCAACCATAGCAGGACCCCCATCTGGAAGGAGCAGCACGAAGGTAAGGAACGAAATTGATATTTTTTTCGGCTTGGGAATGTCTTTGAGGAATCAATGTCGCATAAGTGGTGCCAGTGGTACCAGCCCTTGGAGAAATTGTCTGAGGTGCAACCGATTTACCCTGGACTACCGAAGGAGGCCGAAAGAGAAGTAGGAGTAGGAGCTCGCCCGATTTTGTTTTTTGTTTGTTTTTTGTTTCTGTCGCCAAAGATGATGGCTCGCTGGATCGTTGCGCGGTGGTCCATTTTACTCACTTAATTCCCTAACGATGGGGCATTAATACCGAACTTCTTGGGTTACCTGGTGGTCATTCACATTGGTGTAATGTTTAGGTCCATCGAAAAGCGTACTAATAAACGGTTATTCAGGGTCCACCTCATGACTTTTTTGTTTTTCTTTTTGTTTTCAATTCTGTTTTGTGGCGGAGTTTTTGGTCAGTCGTCGAGATTTTTTGCATATTCCTTGAGATGCTTTCAGTTTTTTTTTTTTAAGCCCCCCTTCTACTGAGACTGGTAAAAGTGGCGAGATAATTTTTAATTGAGAGTTAAAGTGGTCAATCACCTTAATTGGCATGGTATCGTGTTACACACAACTTGGCAAGTTGCCTGTGTGAAATTCGCACAAAAAACTGACGGCGGGCGTATGTCGGGTTTTTTCTTTGTATTGTCCTTCAAGCATCATCCCTCTCAGCGAGCGTAGAGAGTTGAAGTCTTCTAGTAGAAACGGAATAATTTGGATCTACATGTAACCGCTGTCAGGCAGCATTTTCCACTCAATATGATACATAGACGAGTAACAAAAGTAAGACAAACATAAAGACGAATTAACAAAAGAGTGAGTGAGTATACAATACAATATAAGAATGCCTTCCAAAGGCGCCATGGAGTTATCTCTCCTATGCTGGATAGAACCTTGAAGCTGAATCCATGTGAGACGTCGGTTGGCCTTACAACAGTATTTATAACAGTTCTGGATTACAGCAAAGACAATAGAGAATCTGCGAAGCCTAGAGGCTTTTCTGCAGAAGATTATTCAGAAGAATAGATTTTACATGTAAAACAGAGTAATTCTCGTTATCATGGCAATGGACATAAATTAATTATTGCATAATTTTATAAATTTAGGTTGTTTAACGGTAAATATTTTTTTACATAATTTTTTCTGGTGTGCACCGGCTGTATACTCAATAGGGAGCCTGGAAGTTGGTTGAACATTCTTGGCACCGCGAAGGAATGAAGCCCGTTTGCCCTTTGCCTTGTGTTGACGTCGTGATCAAACGGTTGTTCAAATCGTTGGTCCTTGTATTGGGTCTATAACTTAATTCGTGCGTTTTCTTTTTCAAAATTTGAACGATTATTTAAGAAAAACATGTACAATAGTTCAAAGTCTGAAGCATCATCCGTAGCTATGACTTTTTAGCATCTTTCTGGCAATTTGTGGATCCCATCCCAAAAGAACTGCGCCGGCTTGGCAGCCAAGAATGAATCAAGCCAATTTTCGATATTCTGCTCTGATGTGAATCGTATTTCAGTGAGGGGGTCCTGCATCGACCGGAACAAATTGTAGTCAGAAGCGGCAAGGTCTGGGCTATAAGGCGGGTGGGGTAAAACTTCGCATCCACTGTTTCCCAAATACTTCCACCAAAATACGATGACTTTCGACAGCAGTTTTTTTCATATTAAAGTAATTAAGAAGAACTCCCCCCAAAAACAGTTTTTCAGACACAAAGTTTGACATATTTGAGTGAAAAAAATTATTGTTGTTTACGCTTCAAATGAATGACATATACTGAAATGACGTACAATGGCAGTAGCTACTGCACTGCACAATTGGCACCCATGCCCGTAGGTTAGGGTCCCCTATAATGACTTCTGTAGAAGCTGTATGAATGAAGAGGAGGTTGAAACCACAGATCACCTACTCTGCCCGTGCAGCACGCTGGCAGGTCGTTGATACGTACACCTAGGGGCCTACTACTTCAACAACATCAATGAGCTAAAAAGCGTCAGTATTAGTCAGCTAAACCGCTTTGTCAAGCACCAACTGGTTTTAATTGTTAAGGAGAATCAATCCGCGTGATATCACAATGGGCCTACTTTGGTCGAAGTGTGACTGCCTTCTGCAGCCAGCCACTATGAACTTAACCTACTGGGGAAAACAGAGGGCCAGATGACCAAACGAGTTGTTCAGTCCGTCCACTCAAAAAAGAACAATCTAGCTGATGGTATAGCTTCAATTAGCTTGTGTGCATATACGATCTGTCAGGCTGCGATAATCTCCAAATCGTGTTGCCCTTTTATAGCCCAATTGTAACGGTTCGGTCTTGAAAACGGAGCACGGTACAAAAAGAAGCACATTCTAATTTTAAAATTGTTTTGCATTGGATGAATAATTTTAATAAATTTTTTAATAAAATAGAAAAAAGAGATCTATCAACGACTTCAGAGTCTTCAACAGAAGTCACTAGTAGATCTCTTTGTGGTACCATCGTGCATGAAACGGATGGTTTCTGATGTTCGTGTGTTGAGAGGGGCTGAACTGTCAACTGATCTTCACTTAGTGTTGTGCACGATGTACCTCACTGATAAAGTACCTCTCCCGCCAAGGCTGAAACCAAGAGTGGTTACACGCATACGGTGGGAGAATCTACAGAACTGTGAGTTGCGGCTAAATTTTGCTCGCCACATATCTAAAAGGTTTCAGCGACTTCCACTTGTTCCATCGCGTGTAGAGGAAGAATGGAGACTGTTTTCAGGAGCTGTCATTGCCTCTACAAACATCCCGTTTGTGGAGTGAAGCGGCTTGGAGTGGCGGCTGGTGGTGAGAAAAGAACTGCGCGGTTTAAAACGCCCGGAGTTCAAGAAGCCGTCAGAAAGAAGAAGAAGAAGAAGACCTTCAGAGACTGGATTCTCTTGGGGGACTCTGCTTCTCGTGACTGGTACACTGAGGCGCTAAGAACTTGCAAATAGGCTGTGCGAGCAGCTAAAGAGCAGTCTTTGATGGAGCTCGGCGAGAAGTTGGAAAGCGACCATAGATGTGCGAAAAAGGTGTTCTGGCAAAACCATTCGCCGACTCACAGGAAGGAAATTCAACATCATCGAAGGAGTCAAATCCAAAGATGGTATGTTTCTTTCCAATGAGGTGAACATCTTACGCAGGTGGAGCGAGCACTTTTCGGAGCTGCTCAATCCCGAACAGGACACTGAGGATGGCAGGCCTGGAGTCTTGAGTCGGGTGGAGAATAGTCCAACGACGGAGGAAGTCATTTTGGCGATTGAATCGCTTAAAGTTGGCAAATCCGCCGGTGTGGATGAAATCCGGCCAGAAATACTTAAGGCAAATGGTAAAGAGGGAGTTTTTTGGCTCTCTCGTGTCATTAAAGTGGCTTGGGTACGTGGTGAGATACCTGACGATTAGCAAACTGGGGTGACGGACGAAAGAGATTGTTCCAACTGTAGGGGCATATCTCTCCTAAGACTCCCCGGGAGAGTCTACGCTGAAGTGTTGGAAGCGCGTTCTAGAGCTATGGTCGAGCCCAGGATGGGGGATGAACAGTGCGGCTTTTCTCCCGGTAGAAATACAACCGACCAGCTTTCACTTTAAGAATTCCTGATGAGTTAGAGTCGATGGCGGAGGATCGAGTTGCTTGGAGATCTCTCGTGCATGGTTTACCCCCGCGACCAATTAAGTGGAGTATGCGGGTCAGAAGATGATGATGATGATGATTAACGATTAATGAAATTAAAAAGAATAGTATTTTCAATACAAAGTATAAATGATAGGAATGATATAATAAATAATACATAAATTCAATAGTATAACATAATAAATGATATTCAGGATGACTGCTAAAGCTTTTTATTTATTTGTTTTTAAAACTTTGGGATTAAATATTAATTATATATTGTTTGTAGACAAATTTGATATAGAACTTTGTAGAGAAACAACGTATCAAAAGCTTATGATTTCGGATAATCCAGTAACGAGCTGCAGTGATCACCCTTAAAGCCATTTTTTTTACAGGGCGCAAAATTATAATGGTCCCTGTATTTTTTTCATATTTTACATTTTTTATAGTATTCTTCTTCAGTAACTATTTTTTGTCTTGAACAACATTTGGTATTAATTCTTGTAATGTGTGACCCAAAAAAAAGTCACAAGAACAACTATTTTTGGACGTTCCAACCTGCTTGAGGACCGGAGAAGTATGAATGTTCCCATATTTCGACCAGTTCTTCAGCGAAAATGTCAATATGTTATTGGATTTGATAGAATCACAGGTTTGGACAAGTCATTATATCGCTCAGCATTTTTGTTCGTTTTTTTTTTTTGATATTCATATTGTACCAGAAATTCGAACAATTACTAGAGTGCCTGCTCTTAGGATTAACTGCAAAAGTTTAACTTGATAACCTTCTGCAAGACACATCGGCGAATGTTCCAATTCCGTTGCATAGACAAGCATTCAGATGGTGATATAGGCTTTGGCTTAGTTCGGACACAACCACTGATACGAACAGAACGTATCAGGAAACACACATTTCTTCGTCTCCACTCAGTCACAATCGATTTAGATTACACAGCATTTCGCACTTAAAATGATCCACAATCTGGGTCAGGTCATGCACACAATATAGAACACTTGAGACTTCAGGGCGTGCTTAACAAGAATAATTTGTTAATAATACACGACAAATAACATGTTGAACGTGTCTACCTCCACGATCGCTTGCGTACGAAGGAGCGATTCGACAGCGCACGTGCTGTCAATTTAATGCAGGGCAACAGGGCAAATCTCGTCAACCTGTCCATTTCGGAGTTGCATGTCTTTCGATTGACGGACAGTCGGTAACATGCCAAACTCCCTTCCCAGCTTCAATACCAGCTTATCCCCTTGAGACTCATGCGGATTCGCCCAAGTAATGTATACGTTACAATGCGAACAATCCTGTCTGGCCCTAAAATATACTTTCCCATTGACGTATTAGAAGGACGGGTGAAAGTTACGACTCCAAGCATTACCTACATCTACCGTGTCGGTGTGAGGAGCATCGTCATGTGATCAGAGGAACGTGAAGACAGGACACACACGTTCTGCTTCAACTGGTCAAATTATACGTGTCCAGTGCTCAAGCAATAGCGAGTGGATGTGGTCTTCCAGGCCATCGCAAATAGAGAAATCATAAGGGCAGGTACAACAGATAATTTCATATGCGGATTTCAATGGGAACGAAATGATATGTTATGGCATGTGTCAATATTGACATGAATTCTGCTGGCATTCTTCTGGTGCTCGTTTTTTCCCTCTTTTTGCACAAACAATGCCCCCTTTTGTAAACATGTTACCCAGGCAGCGTTGAGTTGATTCTTTTTTTTTTCAATGCTCCATCGGGTCTCCATTTGGCTGTGGAAATGCGCGAGAATGCTCGAGGAAGGACATTTGACCACACTCACTAGTGCATTGAAATTTTAATATCCCATCAATGAAGTCTCGTTGCTTTCGAGTTCTCTTTTCTGTTTATATAAGAAACTCTCATAAATTCAATTAATGACGCAATAAATGCTTGAATTCGATTAAGAGAGGGTGCTTTTGCAAGGTATATGGGGGATGTGCTGCCCACTCACTGAATGGAATGGCAGAACAATTAATTCTTTTTATTGGCGCTGCTCTAGAGATTGCATGGAAAAAGCATGTATGCATTCATTCCTATGGTAGATGCAAATGCTGTTACACGGTCCGGGTTAAGAGAACTATGAATGGAAACACGTCCTTTGTTTCCTACTTTACATCTTGTTTCAATTGACTTGAAAGATTGCTGGATCTTAATCTTAAGCACTTTTCTTTATCCTAACAGAATGTTCAGGGCTCCATCGGGTTAGTTTAGGTTTGGGGGTGGGTGGAGCCGATTTAGCCTTGATCGTGGCAGCAACCGCTGCTCTGGTAGAAGTGATGTAGCTAGTTGTTCGATTGTCGATTTAACGCATTGATGTATCGTTGTCCGCGGACCTTGTTAGGTTACACTTAAAGTAAATAATCTATCAGAAGGGAAAGCGTTGCTCTTCATGTCCATGCACCGCATAAGTGCAAGATAGGACTCGAGATCTGAGGATCGTCAAGTTCTTCCTTTGTATCATAAGTTGTTCGGTTATCAACAATGAGGTGGCGTCGCTGCTGGTTTGCGGCACTATCGTTGCTGACGGGATACTACATCTTTAAATTTTATACTACAATTCAGGCCAATCTGAACTTTTGATCTGTTCCTATCGACCGAGTGCAGATCGCGGATGTTCTGTTCTTTCTATCGAATGACAACAGATGGAAAACTGATGACTGAACCCTAAAGACTGAAGGATGAGGACTGGTGTTCTTATGCGTAGGGTAGGCTGCTCTACAACGGAAGCAGGATCCCTTGTTTTGGACACTTGACTAATTACTAATTACATAGCATCGAAGTCGTTGCGCGGTGGGTCCGTATCTGCATGTTGATTCTAAGCCGCCTGATGGACATGCTGAAGTCACAAAAGGTGTTTTCGGTGCTGCGGAAGTGGCTGGTGATACATCTGATGTCCGCTGGTATGAATGAAGAAGCTGTACGTTGCCTGCAAGTTGCGGAAAGTACCTGTATTACATACAAAAGCCCCACCAGTCGTAAACTATGTTGTGGAAGTTTTTTTTGTACATAATTCGTCGATGATAAATTGGATTATCTCACTGACCTCGAAGTCAACCTGCATCACAATTATCCTGCTCAGTCATAGCCAGTTCACTATTTGGATCGAGACGAATAAGAAACTAAGCGTATTCTAAGCAGGTTTTCGATCAGGTTTTTCTACTGTGGACCAAATCTTCACATTGACAGCTATTGCTGGTGGGTTCAAGGAAAGATGTTATCTGCTGTCTTCGCAACTGTTAACAGGACCTCTTTAGTATACAAACTATCGACCATAGGTTTTTCGAGCAAATTCATCAGAGTTTATGGAGAGCTGAATGTTTGTGAATTATCGGACACTTTCGATACGAAAACATGAGTCCGCAAGGATGTGTGCTAAGTCCACTTCTGTTTGTACTCTATATCGATCACATAGCAAATTCCCTACCGGGGGTATTAGGGTTGGTGATGTAGAGGTCAAGGCTCTTATGTATGCCGACGATTTGGTTATTTTGGCTGGCAACGAACATACTCTACAATTACAAATTGATAAATTGAAATGCTTTTGCGACATTTAGGATCTAAAAATAAACACCTCAAAGACAAACATTATGGTTTTTGGCAATGTTCGTGGAAACAGGTCTTCACGGGAAAATTGGTATCGAGACAGTAAATCAATCGCAGTTGTGAAAAAGTTTTGATAGGTATGGTAGGGAAGGTGGCTGCTGGGGAATTTACCAGCACACTTAGACCATGTTTGTCCATTGTGATACTCACAGTCAGACTACTACCACTGATCGACCACTTCAGTGATAGTGCCGTTAATTTGATCCCAACGTCAAATGGTGAACCAGATTTGAGAACCAGACAAAAACGTATTTACTTTGCTTTCACTGGGATTCGAACAATTGGAATTCACAATTTAAGGTCTTTCAAGCCACTGATAATTCTTGTGAACTGGTCCAACGCCGTTTCTCTAAGCTTATTTTCAAACTCTCCACACGTCGAATCTAGGCTTCCACAAATGCACCTACGAAACCTGAAGAATCTGCCCTCTTGATCGGATGTTTACTACTGCGTCATTTGGACCAGAGATTATCCGAGAACGCGAAATCTTCGACTGTAATGATTCCCCATCGAATTGCATCGCTGAAACCGCTTGAATACGCACATCATAAACGCATCTAAATTGACTTTAATAGACAATATGGAGGGCCATCTTGATCAATTCGGCAAAGAAATTTGCCGGAAAAATTCATCAAGATTTGCAGCAAATACTTCATGCATTGGTTCGATTGTGCAAAACGGCGTGGGATCGCTTGGCAAGTGATGAATACAAAGTATTGATCGGATCTATAAAACGACCCGCAGGGACATACTCGTATATACGAAGTTACAATTCGGATTCTTGGTGAACGCTGGATACTGGACAACTGCAACGAATATACGAAGCCCGCAGTTCAAACGGTGCATTATAATACCCGCTGATATTTTGGTAAAGGAACGAACGAAACTAGTAAGTCAACACAGTATTTAATGCTGCGGCGCAGGGTCTAAATCTTTGAATATGCCAATAGGGTTATAACGTTGTCTTAGCGTGAGTTTAAAACCGATCATACGATTGCTGCCATCTGCGAATAACGTAGGTGTCAGCAAAACACAAACATTTCCCAATTCACCGCCACGAGCCGTATGCGTCAACACACGAGTATCGGGTCACCATCGGACAACGACATTCGCTGCTGACTAGTTGTCTACGAATTCATCACCGAAATCGTCATGTCAGCAATCTACACGCAGCAAAGTGAGGTTTCGAGTTTAGTGTAAGAATAATTTCATGTGAGTTGTAAATTGGAAGCGAACAATTACCTCTTGGGTCATTTGCCTTGTCTTTATATTCAACTGACAATTGAGTAACAGGACCATCCTATGAAATACCAAAAACCTTGATCATCCTCCCTGCTTTACGGCGCAGAGGTACATGAACATCACCTAACTAAACTCTCCAAACAACGCCTCCTTAACCATAGGCGATGATAGATGGGAAGAATAATAGATAGAACGACGACGACTGCCAGTTTTCCTTAGCCGATAGCATTTATTCAAATAATATCCTCATTCAAGAAACAAATACTTGAAAACAACTTACACAATTTATACAATACATGCGGATGGTCACAATCAGTTGTATCTCTTCTACAAACTAGATGTCAATCTTTACATTGCAAACCGAAAATGTGTACAATGCTTGGCAAAATAGCCTTTCAATGAAATCAAACAAAACACTCAAAGTAAAAATTTATCTACTCAACACCATCTCCTATCATGCAGGAATAAACAAATCACTTGTTCGTGCGAGTACATCCTGCTGGGAAAATAACATGGGTGCCCGAAGGTATCCCTCATCGACAGTGGAGATGAAATAACATCTTATCCACAGACACAGTACCTTTTTGTGTTACCAATTTATTTCTGTCCACTTTCGGAGATTGTCAACAAGTTTCAGTAGCTACATCACTGGCGAAATACGTACACCCAGCGCATACATTGTTCCCAGATTCACTTGCTCCTTCCAAGAAGTTGCCGTATATCAAAATTCCTTGGCACATCAGTAATTGATACTTAATTCTTCATTCTCCAAAAAGAGGTATGATATTTTCCAATCAATTCACGGAAAACAAAAGGTTTTCCTGATCTTATTCTGGGTTAAGCCTTTGGAAAGGATTCGAGCATGGCAAGTGAGTGATGAATGAAATGCTGTCTTGGGACATCATGAGACAGAGTAATTGACACATTTTTCGACGGAAATCAAATGGGAGCACTATGTATTTAGAAGAATGTGAATCTATCAATGTCACGACTTTTAACAGTTCAATGTCAGACCTCTGTGCTTCAGTTCAAGACGAAGACGTTAAATGTCATCGGCTCTTGGAATGTGTTCAGTGTGACGGATCAGTCTTTTTGATACATGTCACTAGGCCCACAAACTATTCCAATTTAACACAGTATTTTCTATTGATTATGAAGGAGAAATACTTAGCTGTTAGCATAAGTTTACTAATGAAAGCACTTCCCCATTTGACTACCTTCTTGCAGAGCAGTACTTCTTAAGCCGAGAAAACACGTTGAGACGATAGTCGATGGGCTGCCAAATCAACTTAAATTCTGGTCAATAATTACACCCTACCTTAAAGGAGTTTGCGTGACAGTTGGTAGATTCATCGGGCTGTAATGATTTTGCTCCAACCAAATACAGTTCTTAATTGCAACAATGGTGGAACCCGAATACTGCCGCAAGTGCGCAACAGGTCAGCATTATCAAAAATGTATTCATAAACGCAACATAAGTAGGCGACACAAGAAGTCTTTGGTTGACATTTGTATTGATAAAATGAATGTCTACATCATGTCTAAGAAGAGTATAATACGAGGCTTAATGTTTGACACATTTAATAAACTGACCAGAAATGAAGTATGATAGGGATGCCCAACTTCTACCTCTCTTGCCCTTTACAATTTGTGCATTTACGTTATTTCGTGAATAACCGTCAAAAATGCATGAAAAACTGTCAGAAAGCCTCTGAAATTCGTCGACGGACTAGGGGTCAATCAGCTGTGAAATAACAGTGACAAACTTTAAAAAATATTAAAGAAAGAAGCTGTAGCAAAATACGCAGCAAATGGTCCATGCTTTTAAATAAAAAGAATTGACAGTCAAAACATGTTGCAAATAACCGAAATTTCTATAAAATAATAAGGGAATTTCCGTATGATGTTCTTAGGAACGATTTTGGCATGAAAAAGTCCACTTTTCGGTTTCCCTGCAATCCTGCAACAAAATAAAAATCACTGCCAATTTGATCGCAGTTTGACTGTCACATAGCTTTTATAAACGCAGTTGCCGACTGCTCTCATGCATAGTCACAGCAGGGCTGCTGCAGTGTTACGTTTATGAACTCGGCCTGTGCCTACGAATGACAGCAATGTCCGGGCGTTCTTTCATTTTAAGGCTAATAAACGAAACCCCGCTCTACTAATAGCTACAGTTAATATGTTAAACCAAATTAAAGACATTGGCTGAGCAATGAGAACAAATGCATTAATTCGCAAGACCTTTAACAGCACTAGTAGCCGGACAATAACTTTAACTTCTTCTTATTTTTGAACTATTAAAGCTTCAGTTAAAAGGTTCCTTAAACATATTTATTATTGTGGATAATTGTTTTTCTGTTTTTCTGTTTCTTCTGTTTGCGCTAGTACCCGGGCAGTAATATTTAGTTTCCGGACGTTTTAGTTTCAGAAGACGGGCACCAAGATTTCATATCAACTTTTAGCGGTTTCTTTTGGATTTATGAAAATTTTGTTCAGTTTGTTTGTTAACTAATTATTAACATAGTAAAAAATAAATAAATGTATATGGATCTATGTTAAAGAGTACAAAAAACATTCATAAGAGATATTTAATATGAAGATAGATATAGCCGGCCAACCGCTGTCGCTTTTCCCTTGCATCCAAGATTGGGCCGTACTTTCACTAATGTCTTTTGAGAATACTGTCATAGGTTCAAAGAGTTTTCCATCAGCATTCTCACTTATTTGCCTTTTAAATATTAGTCGGTTATGATTTGATCGACAAACATCATGTTTAGCAGCTGCTTATATTAAACTCAAATTATTTGACCGAATATCTTCTAAAGCTCGTGTTAAGCTGCTTTCCTCCATTCTAAATATGTGTAAAAAAAACAATTGCCCGGATACAAGACCTAATTTTTCAATACTCAGACAGCCAGTTGCTTAGCTAAAAACCGGCTTCTTAGTTGAAAAAACTCTGTCCGCTTTCTGAAAGTATTAAAACATGTATTTAAAATTTGCATTGAAGTTTATGTAGCCAACAGGGTGTCCGCCTGGAAGCTAAAATTAATATAAAATTTGGGGTCCAGTATCCGGTTACCAACTAATTTGCGTAAAATTTAACATTTTTAACTTTTTTTTTTGAACACATAAATCATTTCTTTCCAATTAAAATGCAAAAAAATATACGAATGCAATAAATAACGATTAAAAGGGCAACATTTTGAAAATAGCTACACTATTTTTTTTTTTTTTTGCAAAAAAAAACGCACTTAGCTGCGCTCTTCGCGACTACAACGTACTCTGCGTATTTCGCAAACGAGTTGTCGCATTTATTGGAAACTTTTGTGTGTAAAATAAACATTGATGGTTGTTTTTGTATTAATTTTTTATTAATAATAATAATAATAATAATAATCTCTTATTGACTATTATAATGCTTTGATTACACTTAACCAAATTTTTTGTACAATTTATAGTTCAATAGCCCAGTCTTACAAATTCTATTACACTTTCTTTTAAAAAGAAAACATTAGCATATGCCTCACACTTGACAATATTTGGAAGCTGATTAAATATTCTAAAGCCCTTATATACACGCGAATTTTGAGCTCTCTCGAACATTCATATGTCTCAAATGACACGGCTGTAATTCTCTTGCATAATGTATACTTATGCCGTCTAAGATAATTAGGTAATATATCATTCTTAATTTTAAATACAAATATAACAACATTCATTGCTTTGTTTGATTCACAACCATTCAACACTTAACATAGGATTCATTGAAGTAGATCTTTACATTTCAATATGCACTTCACAGCTTTATTTTGCAAAATTCGCAGTCCCTTCATTGCTGATTCAGTACATAAAAATAACATGGTTGAACAATACACTGTTGAGTGTCATGCTATTAAAAATTCTAAAAAGTTAACCAGTTAGAGATAAAGGCCACGAAATCCCACACAATAGAGTTTATCCGGAAGTATGCTATGCACAACCGCATCGTACGATTTTGTAAGGTCCACAACGGGCCCGTTGCAGTAGTATTTAGCATCAAGGCATCTGTACACTAAAGCGCATAAATGGAGGATAAGATCTTCTATTGAGAGACGATCTCTGAATACGAACTGTTTTTTTGCTAAGAAATTTAACTATCTTACTAATAGTTAGGATTCTGTATAAAAACGCATTTCGAAAATATTCGAATCCCTCCGTTTTACGGTTTCAACTACATTTTGTTTTTGTCGAAGATTTCTAACACTGCACTGGAGCGCTCAGACTCAAAAACTTGTCCATTGTACTGCAGCAATATACTTAACTGTAGTTCTTGGTCAAAGGTGCTTCTGCGACGAGGAGCCTCAATTATCAGCTCTCACCACTTCAGCACCGAAAACCTCCCACCTGATCCGAGCAATGACGGCACAGTCTGTGCTCTACAGAGGAAGTGCTCTGCAGTCTCGTCTTCTTCTCCACAGGCATCGCAGTGGGTTTCAGCGCTTATGCCAAGCAGATTTAGCTGTTTGGCGAAGGTTTAGTGTCCCGTTTGTACGACTGTAAGTCGTCTTCTTTTCTGCCAAGGGTTAACACGAATGCAGTGGAGACCTTACAACATGCGCTTAGTCTGTTTGCATCCTGGAGAGTCATGCCACTTCCGATTATGTTCTCGAGAGCCCCAACCATCGACGCAAGCTCTAACCAAGGACACAGGTAGAACCAGTGCAAGTTCAGGGCATGAGAATGCCTGATTTGATCCTTGTCTAGCATTTTTGTCATTTCCAGGCAAGTTTTAATGAATTATGACTACCGACCAAATTCAGAGAGGACTTGCATTCCTGAACTATCCCGGAAGTGGTTAAAGAGTTGAACAAAGCCTTAAGTACAACTTGGCTGTCACTACAGACACAGATACTTTTCCCCTTCCACATGTTTTTCACAATACAGTTCGTGGCCATTAGGATCGCATAGGTTCCCGCTTGGAAAACCGATGCAAATGTACCTAATGAGGTGTGCAGTCTACGAAATGCGGAGCGCAAGGTCGTTGAAATTCCAGTGCGCGTTACCAAAGGCAAGGTCAGTTAAGTCAGACCAGTCAATTTCCTCCTTCTCGTGAAGAAAACAACTTCTGTTTTAAGAGACAGTCGTCGATCACGTCTAGACTCTAGAGCCTCCCATTTTGAGCACACATCCGCTAGGCACGATCCGACAGACAATACCGCTATGTCATCCGCATAGGCCCGGGCTTGGATGTTAGAGCCAATGAGAGCATCAAGCAAAGTGTCAACCACACCAGAGGACAGAACACCGCCTTGCGGGCAGCCGGAATTTACCCCGCCCTTACATATTGCCCACAGTCTCCATCCGCAATTATAGTTCTATTCTTTAGCATTGCTTTGATCCACAACACTAATGATTCAACAACACCGTGGCCGAGTTACACATGCCATCAAAAGTCGCATTGCATAAGCACCCTCTATATCGATGAAAATGCCCAACGCGTACTCTTTCCTGTCGAGTGCACACTCAACTCTGCCAACGAGATTTTGAGGTGCAGTTTCGAAGCACTGATAAGCAAGTTGCATCTGAGACAGAGGATGTAGGTGCAAAGCAGTTTTGAGCCATGCTTTTCAGCAAGAAGGAAGATAGATTGATTGGTCAGAAGCTCTTGGCGAGTGAGTAGTCCGCCTTACCGATTTTTGGTATAAAGGCTACACTAACTGTACCCAGCATCGGTACCTGGAGACTTGAAACTAGCAAAGGACGCGACAACTGATGTTTTTACAAATTACAAATTACAATATTGGAATTCGCCATCATTATCACATAAGTTCGTATTTTTAAGAGAGCGTAAAACTTTGAATTGCTCTGGAACGGTGATTGGATCAAAAACAGAATCTGTTCTTGAAAAAGTTGTGTACAGAAGACGTGGTTCCCAGCAACGTGTGCACAGTTTTGGAGGATAGTTTGACATTTTCCTTATTAACGCGTTCAATAACGGTTTCTGGGTCCGTCATGTCAACAGTATCTCCATTCTTCACCATAATATATTTACCTACAGTGGCGAGCAAAAGTGTATAAGTTAACACCACAAAGTTACACGTCGCATTCCACAGCCGAGTGCATTACAACCATGAAAAACGCTCAAACACTCAAAGCGCAGCAATTCCGATAGGCCAGAGTCCGATGCACCTGTGCACCCAAAGAATCATACGCCCCAGCAATTCCGAAATGGTCGATCAACAATAATACAACATCGAAATATTGTTCCCAGAATAAAATGCTGACCCATGCAATCCAATAGGAAAGGCGTTGTTATCCATCATGACAACCTAGACGATACATAGCATTAGTGACAAAAGATGACCTCGTTTGTCTGGTTAATCCAGTACCTGCCGGCCAACGTCGCCAAACCTTCCGCCTTCTGAATATCATCACTGATGCACTCTCTCCAAACGAATTGGAAAATAATAAAGAAAATTGTATCAAAACGTTTTCCTTGAAAAGTAGTTTACCAATAAATCGACTGACTTTTACAAAATGACGTATCTTCTAAAACGTCGAAAGAAAGAAAAAGACCATTCTGGACAACATGTGATGTTTTTATACCCAAAATATGTGTTTAACTTTAACAATTAGCTATCGATATATCGGTCAAGTTACTCATAGTATGGCTACTTTTAGTATATTATTGCTGCAACTTCCAACCTTGCAAACAACAGAGCAGTTGGGGCTGATCAAGTGCGATGTGCATAAGTGTGACTGCACTAATATCATTTCCACACAGAACAACGTCCAAATGAACAACTGCTTCTCTATTGCATCCACAGTATACACCAGCAATCGCATTGTTAAATAACGAAAATAATCTGAAAAGTTTCCCAAATTAAAATGGTATCGCACTAAAGCAGGATTAACTGATGTGAAAATTGCCGCAGGTTAATGCGCGCCGAACCATGAAAACTGAAGTAGAAGTGTGCGCCAAACCACAGGCTGGGGTAATTTCTGTTGACTGCATCTCCATGGGTAATTCGATACTGGAACTGGTGATGTGCCCTCTCGGTGCACCCGACGAGGGGCCAGCCACTCTTCTTTTTTTTGCACTGAAATGCAGTAAAATGTTGAACGAACGCGGCTCATTTAAATAATCTTCGACTTCCTTTTCAGTTGCTTCAATGAAATGAAACCAAGAAGACGATATGGTTCTGGATTGGTGACTGACAGTCTGCATACCGCCACCAAAAATTTGTATGTTGAAACCTGCAATTTGTGGGATATCTTCGGGTTCACCACTGATGCATTCTATCTGTTGGCTGATTCATGTAATTTAGGAATTAATTTCAAATTAAATGAATGATATTTCAGTGCATTTGGTACGTTAATGTAAACAAAATGGTGTGAGAAGGAGAGAAAGAGAGTGTGTGTGTCTTTAGGGGGTTGTGTATCGTTGTTTACAATTTAATTAGTGACATTTGAGGGCAATTGTTCATGGAGTGGTGTACAGTATTTTGACCTATTTGAATGAACTATCTTGCATAAAAAGAGATTGCAAATTGACTCCCCTGGCTCGGTCTTTGGAACTGTGGAACTGCGTGCTGTAGAATTCAGCCACCTCGGACTTGTATTCAATGTGTCCGAATCATATTAATTGACACTTCTCTACCCCAAGACTATTCTCACACATCTCCTAGACTTCGTTCAAAACCAAATAGCCGCGACAAATCACCGCCCCGAAGTCAACTGATATACATACTAAGGAAATCAATAAACTAACAAAAAGCAACAGGCACGTTCCGTATTATCCCATATGTTCATAGCTTCTCCGTCTTTCGCTCTTATCGCGAAAGTCGGCACCTTACATGTTGTCCACTACAGAATCTAATTGTCAAACCTCCTGCGAAGTAACCTAAACCGTTGTTATCATCAATGAGATCCGTTTGCGATTCATAATCTTGCACAGGACACCTTCTGCACGCAATACATGACAAACATTCAGTGGAACAATGAAACTGCATTTCAGTTACCACAATTGTGCATCTGAAGAATTATTTTTGCCACTCAACAGACGACAAAACCACCCCGCAGACACAGAGAAACCAACATCAACAAACAAACTGATAACAATTTATTGCTCGTTAAGATGTATGTATGTTACAGTGAACCTTCGTTCAGGGGCGTCCCACTAGTGACAAGACCAACAATTTGTTTTGGATGTCAACCATTCGGCGATGTCGACCACCAGTTATACCTGAAACTCTGCAACTCTGAATTGAATACGAAATTTCAGTGAACTCCTGACCGGCACAAGTTGTCCTCTTCGGTCAGGTGCACCTGCCCCGGTGGCACATGCCCAAGTATCCTGTCGGAGGTTTCAAATGCAAATACGCTTAAATAAAGAACCAAAGAAATGTGTTCCCTTGATGCGCAATCGATGCGATATCTCCAACCCCTGTGTGCGTTTCATATTTACGATGACACTTTGCACTCGCTGTGACCCCTGCTTCCGAGACGGCACACACCAAACGATCCCTAAGGCAAGGTCTGCAATTTCCCCCTGCGCTTGTGACAATTTCATGCGAGGGACGATCAAATCTCGATAACAAATTGCACCACACTTGAAACGTAACCGAGCCAATCTGCATCGGATTGAAAGATAAGACAAAGAGTCAACACAAGGGTCGTTGTGCGAAATCTTAACGACATCCAACGTTCCGCGCATCTGTGCAGCAGGTTTACATTATTTGAACCGCTTCGGCAGTCTGTGCTCGAGGGCGCGCTTGTAATTAGGTCAACATCTCCTCCACTTTCCACCGTGTTTCCCGAATTCTTGGAAAATCTAACATCTATCTGGAGCAACCCTTCCTATGTGTGATTAATCAATTCCATGGAAGCCGGAGAAAGTGAGTCGCTAACACAAGGACTCATAATGAATGAAGATATTTGGGGATGTGCCACACCGATTCTCGGGACCTCCTTGTAATTATGGACCATCAATCTTTCGGGTGGACGTGGAGTGATCGGCTTGCGCCGCTCGCCTTCGCGTTCACTCGGTCAGCAGCCAAACGACAAAGAATTCGTGGGCGTGTGTTGCGCGGTGTATTCACTATTTGAATTAACAAATTTCTTTATGGTACGTTATTTATTGATATGGTTTTTTTTTTGTATAAATCGTAGCCTCCTTCAACCCTTACAAAATAGGCTGCAATTATAAGAAGAACAAACAAAGCGACTTGAAGAAGAACACACTTGCAATCACGCCTTATGTGTTCTTTTGAACTGAAAATATAATCACAGGGATTTAATGTTGAATGATACACATACTTATTCGTTTTATGAAAGCAATTGTGAAACAGTTCGTGCGTAAAGCATGGATCGGTTCTCGGACGACTGAACCGATCCAAACATGCAACGGATTTCGAGCGACTTCTTGGGTTTGGGCTTCCAGAAGTTAGTGGACCCATACCATCCGGCTAGGGAATATATTCTCACCCCCACCGTAGTAGGAGACGTCTCAGACATCAGACTCAGCTGGGCTGGAATTAAATGACTTACGGTGGAAAAGAAATATTTAAAAAAAAAACAACGACAACACTTGCAATGGCATGTATGGTCTATAACTTAATTCGTGCGGTTTGCTAAGAGATGGCGTAACTTGTATTATTCCATTGCGTTGGAAAGCTACTGTAATTGTACGTTATTTCAGTACATCTCATTCATTTGAAGCGCAAACAGCAATCATTTTTTTTTTCACTCAAATATGTCGAACTTTGTGCCTGAAAAAGTGTTTTTGTGGGGAGTTCTTCTTCATTACTTTAATATGAAGAAAACTGCTGCCGAAAGTCAACGTATTTTTGTGGAAGTTTTTAGTGAACATGCGCTAGCTGAGCGAACGTGCCGAAAGTTGTTTGCACGACGGCTTGGCCAACCAGCCAGATCAACGGCAAAGCCGAATATCCATGGCGCGAAGGTATGCCCTGTATTTGGTGGGATCAAAAGGGTTTGCTGTATTATGAGCTGCTTAAACCGGGTGATACCAACAATGGACAACTCTACCGAACACAATTAAGCCGTTTGAAGAGAGCAGTAGTCGAAAAACGCCCGGAATATGCTGTTCCGGTTAAGAACTATTTGGAAAAAAGTGGATGGGAGGTTTTAACCCACCCGCCTTATAGGCCAGACCTTGCCCCTTCTGACTACCATTTGTTCCGGTCGATGCAGTACGCCCTCACTGAAATACGGTTCACATCAGAGCGGAATATGAAAAATTGGCTTGATTAATTCTTGACAGCCAATCCGGTGCAGGGATTGGGGTGGAATCCACAAATTGCTAGAAAGATAGGAAAAAGTCATAGCTTCAGATGGGCAATACTTTGAATAATACTATTGTACACGTTTTTCTTAAATAAACGTTCAAATTGTAAAAAAAATTGCACGTATTAAGTTCACCCAAAATGAGTTTGATATCCGGTCATATCTCAAGTTTGTAGAGGGTTTGTACGTAAAAATAGACAGACAAAAATCATCTAAATCAGAATCATCAGGTGCAAAGGTATGCGGTTCATTGACAAATCCATCGGAAAGCGCATAGCAAACATCTGTGAATGTATGGCAGAGCACTTTCCATGCATCATCGGGCCAATCGGCTGCTTTAAAAAGGGAAAAAACAACTCAGCAAATTAAACATTTGATCTGATCGTTCAAGCCAACCGGTCTACATTTAAATAAGAAGTGAAGTTTCTGTTTGAATGGACCAAGTCTGTAAATATTGCAAATCGTGGAGATTCTCGGCGAAGCACCCGCAACGTGCTGGTAAACCGAAATTGCCTACATTAAATTCGCCACCGTTAACATCTTCAATCTGATAATTTCCTACTGTTCTCGTTGTTTTAAGGCACTTATATAGAAGTGACCTTCACGGTTGCGAAAGCCTGGCTAGAGGCTATATTCTGGTACCATGGGAGATAGCTGGCCCCGGAAAGGATAGTTGGTGCCGTTAGGCTCCCAACCACCTATTCCGTGCTATCAAGAGGTAGGCCCCCTAGTGGGAGTAACATGGTCGCTGTGGTTGCCCAAATCCGCGGGAGCATACTACATCCAAGGACCCTCCAACATCTAGGGTCTGTGAATGCTAGAGCTGTTAGATAGGCCTCGCCTTCAGCAAGGTTTGTGGTCGTCGTTAAGCGTCACTAAATTGCTACTGGGGTGGTAAGTACTTCCTCAGGGCGGTAGTCAACGCTTAATTTGACTCCGTTATTGTGGGTAGGCCCACCGTGAAATTTGCCAATAATTGGCCGGGTATTCACGTTAAACACTTTTCAACTTCTTCTGTTCTGGTTGTTGATTCACCATTGTCAGTGGTTGAACGACGGCGGTATAGAGGATAACCAATAAAATCAAATTCAATTCCTCAGAGAATCAATCGCACAAAAAGAATTTGCCCAAGGAATGAACCGTTTTCGAACCACATTACCATCTCGAACCACTTTACCATTTTAAGTCAAAGTTTTCTCTCTGCCTTCTTAAGTTTCTAAATAAAGAATTTTAAGCTTCTTAACTTTTTTTTGGAAAATGTGCTCAGCGAACCGGCCGTGGGTTTGCTAGTTCACAATTTACATCAAATTATTCATGTGAATATTTTTTGAATAATTCGCATCAAACTCAAATGATAAAAAATGAAACAATGAGCTATGTGGGCTGTTTGCGGTCAATGCTTAAAGCAATTTTGAATCGAGCTTAAAAAACCGCATGGCTTTACCTTATGTCTTCTAGGTTTTATCTTAACCGTGCCCCATAGACACAGCCATGACATTGTGCCAAATGAACAAATTTTGTTACGCTTTCAGTATTTAGATCAGAAATGAAGTATGATAGAGATACCCAACTTCACAGCTGATTCACCCCTAGTCCATCGACGAATTTGACGGATAATCATGAAAATTTTGACGGTTATTCATGAATTTTTGACAGTTATTCACGAAATAACGTAAATGCCGTTCTCTTATTGGTCAATTTGGCTTTAGAAAACGATATAAAAAATGGATGTCAACGATTTTAAGGGGCAAGAGAAGTAGAAGTTTGTTTCATTTCTGATACAGACCCAGGAGGGGGATTTGCAGGGGGAAGCATGTTTCCCATATCTAGTACACACCAAAGTGGCATTGGGCCAAATTGGCTGCACGACGCTGCATGTACCTGAGCGACATTATGCCAAATGTTATTATTCGGCCTAAAGACACTTTCAAAAGCGTTATTATACCAATTTGGCATAACGTCGTTTGGCACGATGTTACGGCACCCCATAGATGCACATTCTGCGTTAAGAGTACAGTAGAGAGTCTGTACGAGTGTTTTTTATGTTCATCGCCAAAGTGATATCTTCGAAAGACACTAGCAACCCGATGCTACCCATTCACGGGCAATATTTCTCGTTTTTCCTCTTGCCGAGTACTTGGCATCACCACAATATTTCTCGTTTTTCCTCATGGCTACGTACTAGTCCACACGTCTGCACACTTTAACCATCTCCCGGCAGCACTGCCGTCAAGTATTTATATACTTCGCGAGCCTGGTTAGCTTCGCTCTGCTTCGGCCAGTCGTAGTTTTAATTGGGCTTTCGCGATATACGAGCAAAATCCATTCCAAATAATTCCAAAACAACGTCTGATCACGCCATGTAAGCAATCAGGCTATGGACTTGGTCGACTTCCTCAGGAATGCGTTGTTGCAAACGCCAATTGTTTTAGGTATAGGAGTAACTCAATCCGCGTTGTACCTGCTTATGTTTCACTATCTGCAGCTATCCACTTTAAACTTACCTAACTTAAGTCAAAACGAAGTGTATGCTGCATACTTGCTTCAACGTCACATAGTCTGATATACTTCCGAGTACACCGGCTCCCAAGTAAACAGTACGAATACCGTCATTACGTTAAACGCAGAATATATCTCGCCAATCGCTGTTTCTTTGGGCAAGTGAGTAGTAGAGCCCACTCTCGGAGGACGAAGCTCACGAAGAAACATGGACAGATTCAAGAGCAGATGACGACACCCTTGGTCTCTTCGAAACAAAAGTTGGTAACATTCCAACTATGAGCTGTGTGGGGTGGACAGTGACATGAGTCTAGCTATGCGTCTGGAGATTAAGATGGCTAGATCATGTAGAGTGCGTGAACAACACTGCTCCAGCCTGAAGAATGAAACAAAGGACACCAACGAAACCGCTAGTGCATCTACACCTCCGGGTATGCCAATTTCTCTGACAATGCTCAAAATGTGGGTGCCACAACGTTACAGCCCGTAGAGAAGCCAGGGCCTAGCTTCTCAGCATCCACTTATGTTGTGCGTGCTATTGTTCTCTCACGAGTGGAAAGGACCTACAGTTTTATGCCGACTTTGCCAAGTTTGAGAAGCTTTTTTCTAGACAATTATTACTCTTTGAGAACTCGAAAGAGGTGGAGCCGTGAAAATTATTTTTGGTCGTAGAGGCCGGGACTCGAACCCAGGCACCGAGTATCAGTTGCGTAGGAGTGGACGCACATACCCACAACGCCACTGTCACCTCAAAGAGTGTTAGAGTCTAGAAAACATTAAACTGTAGGTCCCATCCGCTCGTTACAAAACAATTGCATGCACGACACGAGATTCGTGCGAGTCCACCTTTGACTATCGCGCCTCCCATATGCATATGCATAACTTAATTTTGTTCTGTGTTCATCACCTTTCCTTTTCACATCACAATGGGAAAATTCAATATCACGTCCTCATATGTCTGTAGTCTAATTTTTACATTTTAAATAAACGGGCGGCCATTTGATCAAACATCAACCGCAACTTAACTACCAAAAAATCGTTAGTCAATTAGACACATTTGCTAAAGTTGGAACCCATTATAAAAACTCGTATGTGTTCACGCGTGTACAACAATTTTTTTTGCATGTTTGCCATGCTACACCAAAAGCCACCAACGAATAATTGTGTCGCAAATGGTAGGACCAAGGCAAACACCTTGCGCAAATTAATTAACACTTCAATAGCTAGGATGACCACCCGCAGTTATCGTTTATAAGCACTATGGATGTGCGTTGGACAACATGAAGTAAAGCAATAAAAAAAAAGCAGCACACACGAGCGCGTGTGCGACGTTGTGGCTCATGCTAAACAACCGGAAGGTAAACTCTGCCTCTTGTTTTGCTTCCGATTTCTTCTACACCAGCACATGTTTATCTTGCAGAGAGTAGTTTTTTACGTATTGAATTAAAATTGTCTGGACTTGGATAACAGGTGCTTTGCCCGTGAAACCATATAACATTCAACAATAAACAACCACCCAACTAGTGAAGTGGATTTTAACATAAAAAAAATACTACGTAGGAATATGCGTTCTTTAAATGAAAATGCATAATCATTGAGTATATTCAAGTTCATTGAAAATAGGTACTTAAGATGAACACGAAATGGAAAGCACCCACACAGTATTAAGAGTTGAGAATTATTTGCTTTTATTCTGGTCCTGATTTTGTAAGCATTTTGTCAATAACGAGTACCAACCGCTATACTAGTAGCAAGCACTTACTTAATTCATCCTCTTATCGTTTTGCGCGACATCTAGTGTCGACCACATTTCAAAGTTTTCTTAAGAGCCACTTTCACATAATGTAAGACACATTTGTTGTCCAGACCTGTCATGCCTCAACTGAGTATTGTCAAAAAGTCATACGTCAACTAACGTCCACATTGCAAATCTGCCGATATTAGAATTTACAATTAAATAATAAGAATGCCGACAATTGGTGTTAAACGTGATCTCCTCTTCGAGGCGCTTGGGAAAAAATACAGTATGTTCACCAATGTACAATGTTTCACACATAAAACGCATATTTTCTTTTAGCGGATGATGAATTCCAGCAGCTTTGCTTTGCCTTCGGACTTGAGTTGGATGAAGTGGTTAGTAAGATGGACCGTAAGAATGTGTGAACATATCATAATTTGTTTCGTACTCAGACAACTGAAAAGCAAATGTTAACCAAAGAGCAAGGTGATGTAGCTGCAGCTCAGGATGCCTCAGAGGAAATCATTTACCGAATCGATATACCGGCCAATCGCTATGATTTGCTGTGTATGGAAGGCTTGGTGACTGGGCTATTGGTTTTTCAAGGAATGTATGTTGGCTAACAGGGTAACCAAATCACAGCAATAAAGACATTTGTTTTGTTTTCTTAAGTATGAAACCACCTCAATTCACTTTGAAAGAACCGGCTGGAGGAGTGAAAGCTCGCCAAACCCTAAAAATAAATCCGGAGACAGCGGAAATACGCCCATTTGCTGTGGCTGCAGTTCTTAGAGATGTAACCTTCACGCCAGAATCGTATAATTCCTTCATTGATCTGCAAGTAAGTGGATAGCATTATAAAGAATTCATTTAACAATTGGCAGTGATTGAACCGAATTTTATTCGTGCTTGTGCTTAATCTGCACGTAATTAATTAAAAAGTCTTAAAATTCTTTTTCAATTTTGCTATAGGACAAATTGCATCAGAACATCTGCAGGAAGAGAGCATTAGTTGCCATCGGCACACATGACTTAGACACGATCCAAGGACCATTCACTTATAAAGCTCGAAATCCAAGCGACATCAAGTTTGTTCCACTCAATCAAACCAAGCAGTTGGATGGCAATGAGCTAATGGAATTCTACGCAAATCATGCCCAACTGAAGCAATATCTACCGATTATCAAAGACTCTCCTGTATACCCAGTCATCTATGATTCGCAAGGCGTTGTCCTTTCGCTACCTCCGATTATAAACGGCGATCATTCGAAGATATCCCTGAATACCAAAAATGTCTTCATCGAATGCACGGCAACGGATTTGACCAAGGCTAAAGTTGTGCTGGACACTATTGTGTGCATGTTCTCAGCCCACTGTTCAGAGAAATTCACGATCGAGCCTTGCAACGTGGTGTCTCCAGATGGAAGTGTTACCACATATCCAGAGCTTGAGTATCGAAAGGAATGCATTTCAGCTGCTAAAGCTAACAAAGCAGTTGGGATTGCTGAGGAGCCAGCGAAAATAGCTGAAATGCTGACGAAAATGTATTTGGAAACAACACTGGAAGGAGCAGATGAGCTCCAAGTTACAATTCCACCAACGCGTCATGACGTTATTCACGCTTGCGATATTTATGAAGACGTTGCTATCGCTTATGGCTACAATAACATACGAAAGTCATTACCATCATTCATGCACATAGCCAAACAATATCCCCTAAACAAGTTGACTGAACAATTGCGAGAGCAAGTGGCACAAGCCGGATTCACTGAGGCACTCACGTTCACCCTATGTTCTCGTGATGACATAGCTAGCAAATTGAACAAACTCATTGACAATCTGCCAGCTGTGCATATCTCGAACCCAAAGACGCTTGAGTTTCAAGTTGTGAGGACGTCGCTCATTCCTGGTCTGTTGAAAACGCTTGTTGCTAACCGAAAAATGCCTCTGCCTCTTAAGTTATTTGAAGTCAGCGACATCGTGCTGGCCGACGATGAAACAGGTATATTACTAATAAATGCAACATAGTTTCGAATAATATTGAAAAAATATTGTATTTGTTGATGTAGAAGTCGGTGCAAGAAATGAACGACGACTTTGTGCGGTGAACTGCAATAAATCTGCTGGATTTGAAGTTGTGCATGGATTACTGGACCGCGTCATGCAGTTATTAGAAGTGCCGTGGAAGTCAGCTGACGGATACCAACTGCAATCAACTGATGGTAATAATTTTTACATAAAATGGAAACACTTTTAATTTAAATCATCAAATTTGCTGATCCGCAGATCCCAGCTATTTCCCGGGACGGTGTGCAAACATCATGTACAAGAATGCCCCCATTGGCAAGATCGGTGTTCTTCATCCCACTGTCCTTCAGGCGTTCGAGCTTAGTACTCCATGCTCGGTAGTAGAAATAAATATTGAACCATTTGTTTAAATTGTATGTTAAATGAAAACAATGATTTCAAATATAAGGTCGTAAATTCATGTTTTGTGTTTGACTATTTATAGACGAATGGATGCATTTTGAATGTATCCACCGAGTATATTTAGTTAAGGGTAGGGTGGGGCAGATTCCACACGTTTTTTTTTTTTTGCGGATTTAAATAAATTTCACTTTTTAAATATTTAAATGTTTTTTTTTTCTTTTCATTGGAAGCTACATATGATAATTTTACTTAAAAAATCCATAATTTTAAAAGCCAACTTAACCCTGATGATTTAACGAACATTTAAACTGCCTTAAAAAGGCGAATCTGACCCGTGGTGGGGCACCATCGTCATCCGGGTGGGGCACTTTCGACATGAATTTAGATGACGCAATGTATTTGTCTATGAGTCTTCAGGAATCTCTCTCTCAGTTCTTCGCCGCATGCGCAAGCAATCGGCGTTGTCAAGAAGCCCCAAAGAAGCTGCCACTGATGTGCTGGATCTTAAGACACAACCTAGGAAAACCCCATGGCTTGACAGCGAGTGCAGACTGGCACATGCAACGAGAAATGAAGCCTATAAAACAACGCTGCAACGAACAACGGAAATTGTTCTCTCACTTTCAGTTACACTTTTCGACGTTGGTCGACTAGAGACACGAGTAGGCATTCAACTTACGGAATAACAACGACTTGCTTAGAACAACCCAATGGAATTCCTCATCAACGTGCAAATATTTCCTTGATTCTTTTAATTTGTATGACACTCAAATGCTTGCGAAATATTATTTTACTTTCACCTTGACTGAGATGACCAAGGAAATCGAGATGTGTCTATTTCAACTGTAAGTGCTAGGAAAATGTGTGCACCAGCATATGGGATATCAGATCCAAAAACAGTCAGTTGTCCACTTTTGAAAATGTTTGGTTTTGTCTGCGGAACTTTAACGCTACTACCAAACAACTTAAAATGTGTTCTGAGAATGTTTCCCTATCGACTTCTTAGTCAATATGACAGGATGTTTTCGCCATCCATTAATTTAGATTGACTTCAACTACGATTTGATTGTTGCGTCTCCATCATCTAAGTATCCAGATAATCTCAAAAAATACTGCATCGGGTTGAGTTTTGGGTATTGACGCACGTAATGGGAATTGACGTCTGCGTTGCGGCACTGTACACTTTTTCGAATGTATGTACACTTAAAACTGCCCCACCACAAACAGCAAGTGTCGCTACCGTCACCGGTAGCGGAACTGGCCGTCCTACTTACTTACTTACAAATATCATTTACCACCTCGGAGGACAGAAATCATGAACACGAGTACGTGCCATTTCGTTCAAAGTTCTGCAAGGCGTTTGAGTTCTCTCTCCCGAATTTATATGTCAAATCCACATCCACTATTACCTCATATAGTAATGTTTATAGGTTACTGGACCGTTCTCATGTACAGTTGCTCGTTGGACACAAGGTTTAGGCCAAACAAACTCAAGGATGTTTCTTAAACATTCGTGTACGAAAATTGTAGCTTTTCTGTGCTATTGATGTTCACCTTATATGAACTGCACCCATAAACCAGGTTGTAGAGGAGACAGTCTAAGCTTGATTATCAAGCAGAAGACTTTGATAACTGCTTTTCTAGATCATGGATATATACCACACTTTATATATATTGAAACCCGATAATGTTCGACTTCCTATCCGGCAATGTTCAATGGGGCGCGGGTGTTAGAAATCCGTATGGGTCCAGCTTTTTGTTATATCTATTTTGAGTCCTACTTTGTTTGTCTCACGCTTTACATGGATTGTAGACCATCAGGTCCATTATCCGATATGATAGACAAAACCGTCCGCGTAGTTGAAGTGTTTAAATGTAAGATGTCATAAGCCATCAAATTCCATAAGACCTGGGTTTCAGACAGCAAACCTCTTCAGCTTGCTCTTTAGCCAGCTGCTTCTAAGAGCAAGTTGGCAAAACTTGCGTGTGTCATCGGTTTCGTACGCGACCCCTCTGGCCTACACTCCACATGGACTTTTGGCGTAGGATCCGTAGACGCCTGGCTGGGCTTATTACGCTGAAAGCAGAACTATTCCCCCTGAGAACTAATAGAAACAATAGTGGCCACAGAATGTACCATCACACGTATTTTGAATACTCAATGTTAACCAAAGACGATTTGGAATAAAAGAACTGGGCATAAGTTTTTATTCATATTTTAATAATATAATAATTAATAATATTTCCGTAGGTTCTCATACAGCAATAATTATAATAATATTTCTATCCAGTATAACATATACCTTTAATGTATATATATATATTTTGTTTTATGTATGCATTTCTTTAATAATAGTATTAATAATAGTATATTTATATAATTTTCTGATCAATGCAAATGGATTGCATTTCTTTTATCCGTTGAATTAATTTTCTTCAGTTTGAAGTATGCTGAATATATAATAGTAATTATTATAATATTTTTAATAGTAAAGGTATAATTCAAACAAAACGTACTGTGTGTGTTGAATATTGAATTTTTTTTTTTGAATGTATGTAAACCAAAATGAGCGTACGGTTCGGCCTATTACATACGTTTTGAATTATTTTGTTTTTTTTATTCATTCCTTTTTTTGTTTGCATTTGCTTTTGTTTTGTCAGCTAATTCATTATTTTCATTCGCTTTCATTGTTTTTGTTTTTCTAATGTGGCACCTATGCGCGGGAAATATTTAGATGCATGCAATGCATTAAATCACCATCATATTAATTGTTTTTGTGTATCTTTATATTATTAACTTACATTCATAAATAGGTTAAAAGTTGATTTTCATTTTGTTTCTTAATCTTGTGTTTATATGCTTTTTTAGAGGCTAAATATTTTTGTATATAGCGATGATAATATGACAATAATATTAATTTAAAAAATATGACATTTTAAAAATGTTCTATTATTATTTCGTTTTTTCTTCAAATAGAAATGAGTTTCCTTTTGTTTATCGTTTTTCTTTATATTTCTTGGGGTTATTACCAAAATACTATTGGGGAGAAGGTTAAATTAAATCCAATTTCACATGTGAAATTAGTTTTGCCCATGACTTACAAGGCCACAAGACCAGGTGCCCTATCCTGCTTGTGGGTTGCAAGTTTGAGACGGAAAAAACATAACCTTTGGCATGTGTGTACACCCGAAAACTAATTCCAAAATCATTTTTTGTTCGTGTTTTTTTCCCACAGAGAAGAAATTTGCATGTGTGTGGTTGGTGTGTGTGTGCTCGAATTTGGTTGGAAAAAGCGAAACAATTCGATTTTGGTGGGATCTATGTATGTGGTGCATTTTCTCAACTCTGCCGCTATAACTTATGTAGTCTCTTTAAATATTATAAGCATATATGAAGTAATTTAGTAGTAGTAGAAGTATGGTAATGTTTTCATTTTGCATCTATGGTTGTTTTTTGCTTTTTTTTTTTTTTGTTTTGTTTTGTTTTTTGTTCATTTCATCCTATCATGCAAATCTAGATAATGAATCAACTTTATAATATGACTTCCAGAACTGTTAATCCTCAAAATGTTGCAATCTAATGAATATTTCTTTTTTTTCTTGAATTGAATGATTGATTACATATGGTTTTTGCAGTTTTACACTCGAAAAGTTCAACAAAATAAACGATTAACTTTTTGTTTTGCTTATAACCTTCTACGTAGTCAATGATTTATATCTTGCTATTTGTGCTGAATGCAATTATTTTCTCTTTGATTCACTAATGCATATCTGCTGAATTGTTTAGCAAATCCATAAATATACTTCTTTGTTTTATACGTCTACGCTATATTCAATCAAATTTGTGGAATATTCCATGTTATCCAGTGTGTGGTATGCTACGGACTCCAACAGGACTCTCCGCTACGGTATACACGCAGAGTTTCGGCTCCTCCTCTGGCTTCTGCTCCTCTTCATCTTCATCTTAATTTCTTCGTTTCTACTGGTGTGATCAATACGAAATAAATAGACTTTATATTGAGATTTTTCTCTCTCTTTTTTTATCTTTTCCTTTGATCATATATATTTTGAATATGAAAAAAATTCCTGCTTAAAATATATATTTTTTGTTTTCATTTATCTGTAATTCACGTTTGTGTGTGTGTGTGTGTGTGTTTTCCATCTAAATGATTGGATAGTATTTTAATTATGATGATTATATGCAATAACCTAAGATACTTTAATAATATTTCAATTTTTCTTCGAAATTACCACAAAGCAAAAAAGAAGTAAGAATATAAGTTTATAAAAGGGATTAAGTGAAATGGTGTGTGTATAAATAAACTTTGCTCCTTGCTTAATTTATAAATGATTATTTTCTATTACACAAGACAAAGCAGGTGAAATGTGTGTGGGTGTATGTGGTTTGATGTGTATTGTGTTTGTAATTAAGCATATTAAATGAACATGAATGAAATTAAAAAAAAAAAAAATAAGAAAAACTATGAATTATTCAATAGAGTTTGATAATATTTCGAATATTATTTTCGTATTCTTCGGTGTGATAAAGTGTTGACGAGGGGGTGTTTCTTATTTATTGATGTCCTTCAAAATTGTTTTCGTTTAATTAGTCCAATTGGAGGGCCATGTCTACGATTTAAAACAAAATCATTATTTTGTTTAAAACGTTTCCTTATTAATAAAAGTAGCCCAAGTGTACTCACGTTCTTATCGTGATGATCCCACAGTTCGATCTTCTCCGGCATTTGGTTTGGATCAGTAGGTCCAACGTATGAAAGGTATGGAAAAGATGGTATTATATTCATTGCCTGAGGAGCCTGGTTAACACTTGGTGGTGGAACAGTGGTGTGATAATCCATTATTTGCTGCAATTACATTACATACATTGATAGAATCATTTTTTTCGAATAACTGAGAGTCGGTTTTCAAAAAGTAAATTAAATTAACAAAAATAACACAATGATTGATCTCAAATATTAGAGGTCGGATAAAATCATCAAAATGTCTATTTGGCGAGTCCCAGCAAAGCGCATTTAGAAGTCGGAAAAAATTGTTTTCGCAGCAATTCACATTTAGTTAATAAAATAATTTTTCATCATTGTAGATTTTCATAATTAAGAACGCGTATAGTGCATTTAAAAAAGCTCTCATAATTCGATTATTCGGACTTTAAAATAAGCTGGTAGAATACAGGCTAAGCTGATTTGGGCGACAGAACATGAAAACTATGTAGGTAATGAAATGAATGGCATAAGTCATTCCGATACCCGTCATTTGGATTCAGCAAGGACAAATGCCTTAATCTACACAATGAAGCAGTTATGGAACATACCAGAAGGGTATTAAACACTCAATGACGGTCATGGAACATAACTACAATCCGAAACGAGCCAAAGAAGCTATACAGCTCGATAAAGCTAACCTAAGAGTACTACGTGGAGGATTAACAAGATACGGAGCATGTAACTGCCACCTCAATAAAATTATCATTATCATTACAGAAATCTATAGGCATTGTGGCCAGGCGAAAGAAACTATACAGCACATAATAATCGACAGGCGAAGCCTTGCCTGAGAAAGATTCAAAATAATAAACAGAACATCCGTAACAAGGAAAGCCAGGTGGCAATGGTTTCAACGCCTGAGGTGGCTGGGCCATGTTGATCGTATGGACGGCCCGAAGAATCTTCGACTCCGAAAATGTTGGACAACCGAACAGAGTCCGTTCACGCCTAAGAGGACGAACCCAGATGGTGAAGAAACTCAACCTACTTTGCGTGCGAAACTGGAGGCAGCTAGCCAGAGATCGCGCTTTGTTGAAGAGGCTTGTTGGTTGATGACCAAGTAGACGAAGTGCGAAACTTAATAAAGAAAAAAGACAACTCGTTACAAACTTACATGGAATTGATCTGGCTGATGATAGTCCCCAACACCTGGATAATATCTGTATTGCGATTTTAGCCAGTTGTTTTGTTGATGATTTAACGTCGATGGCGGCTGCTGTTGCTGATTCTGGCTCTTATCCATCATCCACTGTGGCATAGGACCACCGCCCATCGCAGTAGGATTGCCAGCCGCAGATGCGTTATTTCTATTTCCATCGAGGGATAATCCGCTAGAAATGAGTCCTGGATTCACAGAAGGATAGTTATTGTACTTCCATGAAGCAGCACGTTCGGTGCCGATCGGTCTAGGAATTTTTCTCATATCTTCTTGTCCGACACCACCATTTCCGCTATTGATTGGCATATTTTGTTGTTGCTGCTGCTGTTGATTCATTTGGGGCGGCATTAATCCATTCGCTTGCGATGCTTGAACATTTGGATTGTTTGGTGACATAGCTGCTGGTGAACCGCTCGAAACTCCACCCATTGCTGTTGGCAATCCGTTTTCCAGATTTAACAAATCATTTGCAGCCGAAGGCATAGCATAACTATTATAATCATTCGTTGGATACCAACGTCCACTTGACCCGGTTTGAGGTTGAGATTGCGGACGTCCAGGAGCGGCAGACAAGCCACCCATTTGCTTTTGTCCTCCACTGTTATATCCTCCTCCTATGACCATATTCGGGTTCGTTTGGTGGTACATGTTACCCCCGCTAAGCTGTTGCTGGTTTGCTTTATTTGATTGCGAAAAGACAGATGCCCTTGGATTTAAGCGAGACATATGCAATGGATTCGCGGAGGAGTTGTTCATCGGTCCTCCTACGTTGCCACCCATCGATGGAGCAGCTGAACCACTGCTACTAACTCCACCTCCAAGATGATAAGATGGGAGCAAAGAGTCAACGTTGTAGTTCAATTGATGCGATAGATTTGACTGTGCCATTTGATCGTAA
This sequence comes from Eristalis tenax, assembly GCA_905231855.2. Taxonomy (NCBI): domain Eukaryota; kingdom Metazoa; phylum Arthropoda; class Insecta; order Diptera; family Syrphidae; genus Eristalis; species Eristalis tenax. Next base: position 3,572,719 of record HG993124.1, read on the forward strand.
TATCTACTTGCCGGAGTACTTTGGGCATTCTCTCCAACAGCTCCTTGTACGTTTCGTCCAGAATTCGATCCGATGGGGCCGAAATTTAAGACTGGTGTTTCAATTTGAGATGTCGCTGGACGATGTTGGCCGCCAGTTGGTCTTTGGATAGCTAAACCGCTGGGTGGAGGAGCTATTGCAGACTGAACAACTGATCCACCTAAGCTTTGACCACTTCCGACTATTGGCTTCAGAACATTAGACATTTCATTCTCGTTGCCTACGTTCATTGATGATGAAGTTGGTATTGTGGGCATTGATGAAACAATCGACAACGACTGCTGCTGTTTCTGTTGCGGTTGCGTACCTACAACATTTGACAAGGATGCACCTGTGTTTCCAGGAGATGTAGCTGTTACCGATACCGGTAGGATATTTAGATTTGGTGGTTGTACTATTATAGATCCACTGGGTGGAGACGTCGAATTACTGCTAGATGCCTTCGAGCTCACAGGGGAACTGTTAATGTTGCCACGATTGTAGCCAGGTGCTTTGGAGGCATCGGCTTTTGGAATTGAATCATTATTCGTGGAATTGTACATTGTTTTGTTCTCCCATTGATTTTGGTATGTGTCATTGAAAAGCGAATACTCACTCCCGATTTTTGACTGAAGTGGTGGCACTATAGCGGGTGTTGATAACGGCAGCGAACGCTCTGTTAGTGAAATTGCCAATGATGAACTCGCACTTGACTGCATCGAGATTACAACTGGAGATGAAGAGACATTTGGATTTGATGCCATATTCTGAGCTCCAACTGACACCGCGGGCTGTCCAATGGGTGTTACGGACCGTGCTTGAGGCTGTGTTGCTGCCTGTTGGACAGGCTGTGAGGCCACTGACACTCCTAGGCTGACGGCAACATCTGCTGCATTAAATGTTCCAATCGGACCAGCTAAAGTGTTCAGATTATTCATGCTGTTCGAGTTGTGATTCGTGCTCGAGTTCTTGCTGTTCTTTTTAGGTGAACTGTGGAACGATGTAGACATCTGATTCTGCACAGATACGGTCGGTTGTTGGCTGCTACCGCTGATATTTCGTTTCTCCGTCGATGAACTGCTATTGTGGGCAAAACCCGATGTGAGTTTAGCTGCAAATGTTTGTCCACCGCCACCCGCTGCTGCTGCTGCGGCTGCAGCAAACGGTTGGGGTTGTGATTGTGAAGAAATTTGATTTTTAGAAACCGCATTCCTTTGAGACATAATCACATTAGTGTAAGTTGTCGTTGTCTTTGTTGCACTGGACAAAGAATCGCTTGCTGTCACGTTGCGAGATTTTTGAGATGATGTTGAGCTCAACGAAGACGAGGTAGAACTTCGCGGATTTTGCTGGAAAAAGAATCCCTTCGAGGAAACTCCACTCGTTTGCAAACGGGAGGTACCAACACTTGTGTTTGAGCTGCTTGAACTCTTCACCGTAGACTGCTGCGAAGTTATCGAGCCCGAACTCTTGCTTGAACTAGTGGTTGTTAGCGATGCCGATGCAATAGGTTTTGTAGACGAAGTTGCACTTTTAGCGTACGATGTCGAGGCAGTAGTAACGACTGATGCACTGCTGCTACTGAATGTTGTACTCGATGAGGATTGTGTCAGTGGAGTGTTCTTATCCCAAGAATTTACTACAAGCGGCAGTGGCTTAATATTCGGATTAATTCTTGGCAACATTTGAAGAATATCAACGTCTGGGTCTTTTATCAAAGCTGATATAAGTATATGAGCTTGTTTGGTGGCATCTGCGAGACCTTTTATGGTGATGCTCCGTTCAGATTGATTTTTGCCTTGTTTCTCCACTTCAATATGCGCTCCGGTTGTAGCGCGGATGGCATTAATATTGCTACCAGCACGCCCAATAACACGTGATATAGCATTTACAGGAACTTGAACTTTTTTACAAGTCATTTCGGGGGCCGCAGATGATGAAGTCGATGAAGAGTTTGAAGATGTCTGTTGCTGTGTAGAGCTTTTACGTACGACCTCTTTCCATCCATCTTCACCGCGTTTTGCAGTCACCGTAGATGCGGCTGATCCTGTTTGTGGCTTCAAAGGGCTTACCTTAGTTAAAGTATGCTGATCATCGTGTTGCTGCGAGCTACTGCCACCCCGATGTGGCTTGCTAATGTGTACGGTTTCATCTTTTTCCGAGTTGACATTTATGTGCCTTGAAGAAGAAAACACCATTGACTTGCGACCACTTCCCTCGGAAGGGTTCAGTTGTTGCTTTTGTATAGCACCCCCGCCAGATGGTGCAGCAGGGAGTGTATGTGACGACGCACTCGTATCGGGAGTTACCTTCTTCTCCGAGTGCTTTCGGACTGTTACTTGTTGGGGAGGTACTGCTTCTTCTTTTGGAGCTAGATTCTCTTTCTCTCTTTGTCTGAGTGAATCTTTCGCGTCCTTCCTCTTGGTGTCCTCTCTTTTCTGGGTGGGTTTTTCCTGACTCTCAACTACAGGTTGCGGTTGTGGTGGTCCAACTTGCTGTTGAGGGTTCACTTTTGTCTTGTACTCTGTGATTTTCATGGCAGTGGGTGGCTCAGCTTTTTTGTTTTTGTTGCTTGTAGATGCAACAGCTTCATCCTTTTTCTTCTCCTTTCTCAATGCTGGCTGTTCGTCATCGTTCTGCACCGCTCCATTTGTTGCAGAATTCATTGCAGGACTATTTGAGTTGCGATTGTTGTTTTGATTGTTTTTCTTCTTTTTGTTTTTATTTTTATTGTTTTTATCAGGTTGCAAATTAGCTGCTTTTATATCAGTGCTCGAGCATGAACCCTGGTCTATTCCTGAGTCACCTTCTTCGCGGTAAGGGTTATGATTTACTACATCATCTTCCTCGTCGGCAGCTACGTCTTCTTTATCGCTGTCATCTTCCTTTTCGGAATCCTTATCACAGCCATCGCCGGCATTTTCGCTTCCATTGGTGCCTTCGAGTAATCGACGTTTCTCCTCCTTCTTCTCCATTTTCTTCTTCTTCTTACGCTCACGCCGACGGGCCGCAGCAGCTCTGCGACTTTCTTCTCGGGTCCTCTCCATGTCGAGCTCTTCCAATAGGATGGATGCATTTTTATTTGCCTTTACAGCTTGCGCTTCCTTTGCCGCACGAATAATATTCACGCAGTCGTAGCATTTCTCCAGCAACTCCTTGTCACTGATGGTGCTGATGAACCTATTCATTTCCTGATCGGAAGGAAACTGTGTAACATACTGAACCATCCACTTCACTACTTTGGTGTGCCCCTTCCGGAATGCAGCCATTAAGCATGACACCCTCCTGTTGTCCTGCGAGTCGATATCAGCATTGTGATTGTACAATATTTCGACCACGCTTAGGTGTCCACCGTGCGCTGCTAACCAAAGAGGAGAATTTCCCTTTTTATTCTTAACCTCAACGGAAGCACTCCGAAATAATAAGAGTTCGACAAACTTTAGATGCCCTTTGTCGGCTGCAATCGTAAGTGCAGTGTCACGGGATGTTGGAACTGGTGCCGCATTAACATCGGCGCCCTTATCCAAGAGGACTCGGCCAACTTCAATGTAACCGCCGGATGCAGCCTCCATTAAAGGTGTCAATCCAGTTTTGGCTCGATGTTCAACATTTGCTTTTCGATCTAGTAACAGACTTACCACTTCGTGACGACCTTGAAAACATGCAAGGGTCAAAGCGGTATTTCGATTCGTCTCAATTTGGGCATTGATGTCGGAACCTTGGTCAAGAAGCAACTTAACTGCGGCAGTATGGCCATTCATTGCAGCTAACATTAGAGGTGAAATGCCAAGTTTGCTACCGGTACGAGAATTTATCTCTGCTCCATTGTTGAGCAGTAGCTTTATGATATTGACATACCCACCACTCGCAGCCAAGCTCAATGGGGTATAATCCGAAACATTACGATGCTCCTTATTCGCACTTACTCGTAATAGGAGTTCTACTACTTCGTATCGTCCACCCGAACAGGCCAACGACAAGGGAGTATCTTTTGTTCTCTCTGATTGCGCTTCTAACTCAGCGCCGTGTTTTAACAGAATATCAACCACTTTTTCGTGGCCAGCAGTTGCTGCAAGTATAAGCGGAGTAAAGCCTTTCTTATCACGATGTTCTATATTGGCTCCACGATTTATGAGTAGTTCGACGAGCTCCTCATGACCACCAGCGCATGCTAGTGTTAGGGCAGTATCATGGTTGGAGTCAGTTTCAGAGTCGACATCAATTATCTTATCGGGTGTTGCGGATACATTCGTGACTGCTTGCTGGTACTGCTGCGTGGTTGTGTTGGCTATTGAATGAGATTTTATATGCATTAAAATCTGTTCGTTTGGTTTACTGCTATTTTTCATTTGAGCTTACCTTGACTACCAGCTGGAGTTTGTCGCAACAACGAATAGCGATTGCGGTCCTTTCGGGAGGCCTTGTCGATTGCTTTCTTCGCGATTCCTCCCGAAGACTTCGTTGTTGTCAGCGATTGCTGTTGTTGTTGCAATTGCTGCTGTTGTTGCAATTGCTGCTGTTGTTGCTGCTGCACCTGCTGTTGTTGCTGCTGTTGTTGCATTTGCTGCTGTTGATCTTGTTGTGATGTTATAGTGCAAACTCCAATACTCACGTCAGTGGAAATCGGAATAGACGGGCAGAACTGGCTTGTGGAAGCGTTCCTATTCACCGCTGGCTGGGTTTGGGTAGCCACTTGAACTTGCTGCTAGGAAACATGGTATGTAGAAATAACTCACGAGTAATGTGTGGTTTAAATTAAATCATACCTGTGTATGTTGAGCACAAGATTGTTGCTGTTGTTGCTGGAATTGTATGAGTTGTTGCTGTTGTTGTTGCTGCTGCTGTTGCTTTTGTTTAAGAACCTGCTGATTCAAAACCTGCTGGGCTAAGGCGGCTTGTTGCTGCAGGATTAGATTTGTTTGTGTTACTTGGTTTGTTTGGACGACAGGCTGACAAATGACGCCGGCTTGTCCCATGTCCTGGACTGAATTACATTGCTGCTGTTGCTGCTGAAGCTGTTGTTGATGAAGCTGTTGTTGTTGTTGTTGTTGTTGTTGCTGCTGCTGCTGCTGCTGTTGCAACTGTTGCTGCGTTGGTAGCAATGATGTTGACTGCATTTGTTGATGGGACTGTTGCTGATGTTTTTGCAATTGCCCCTGCTGTTGCTGAACAGAGGGCATTTGGAAAAGCAATTGCAACGATTGTGAAGACTTTTCAGGATCGACATTGAAAACGTAGTTGGTTTGCTGTTGCGCATCACCAGACAGCATTTGCTGTTGGCCTGCCGCTTGAAGCAAAGACTGTGATATCACCTGATTGCTACTAGACTGTTGCTGCTGTTGTTGTTGAAGCTGTTGTAGCTCTTGGTTATTGGGCAGTGATTTCATTCCAATATTAGAGACCTGCTGTTGCTGTTCATCGGAGGCAATCGGAATCAACGAAAGTGTTGTCTGTTGAAGCGGGTTCTACAAATGTTAGATTTCAATAAGTTTACCGTGCAATCGACTCATTTAATCCGAGTTACTACTTACTTGTAGCTGATTGCAAATCTGCAAGTCTTCCACCTGTTGAATCTGTTGCTGCAACTGATAGTCCAGGAGTAGTTGATTCGTTTGCCTTTGCTGCTCATTCTGCTCTTCGGGAGAAAGACACATGTTGGCTGCGCCAGACGATTGAAGGTGTTGGCCATGGCCATTCCAACGAGTCTTACATATGGAGTTCAGGCCCATATCAGTCAGCTCCGAGCAGTTTAAATTTGTTGTTAGTTCCTTAAAAAACGTATACATGTCAGTATGCTTGCCAGAAAGGTATGTGTAGTTTTTAAAATTACCTGCAACGATGGGTCATGAATGACTTGGAATATCTCATCTACAGTAATGTCATAGATTCGATCACGTCCTCCGTCTTCTTCCGTGTTAAACTGCTCCAGAGATTCTCCCAAGGGAGCATACATCTCGCAATCGTCTTCGGTATTATCGTACATGCGAAAATGCTCCTCATTTTGAGCAAACGTGGCTGCGCCGAGAGAATATACTAAATACTTGTTGCAAAATAGTTCTTTGACTTTTTTTCTCTTTAAATTCTTACCCTGTTGAGTGAATTGCTGCTGCACGTTCGAGAGAGTGCCCGACTTGAAGTTGCTTATCTGCGGGTAGACCTGTACCAAGTCACTTGCATGAAAATCTGAACGAAAGTCACACAGTGCTTGCGTTATATCATCCTGCCTTATGCTCGATAGAATCAAACTTCCCAGAGGGTGGCCAGCTAATTTGCGGCTCTTCGAAGGCGAATCCAGTTCAATGTCTTCCTCATCATCCTCTGCATCGTCTTCATCCTCCTCGTTTTCTTCATCGTCATTTTCATCGTCCTCGTCGTCTTCTTCATCGTCCTCATCGTCTTCTTCGTCATCATCCTCGTCTTCATCATCGTCCTCATCGATCTCTTCATCTTCATCCTCTTCGTATTCCTCAACCGTTGCACTTCTCTTGGTTGCAGTGTTGCCGACACTAGACGAAACTTCCCCACCACTTGCATTCATTACATCGGTATTCGGATCGTTTCCCCCGCCAATTCCACTGCAGGCCTGAGTAAAATTTGAACTCGTCGGAGGTGACTCAGTTGGAGATTTTGGATGATCCACAAACAGGCGTTGAATCGTTTTCTGCATTGGATAATTGGGTATCTGCGCAGCGACCATTTGCAACATCTTGAATTGAGTGTTCACCCCTAAATTATACTCATCAGGATCTGCAGCTGACGATGAACCGATTGAGTTGATTGATTCACATGAACCAGATGGTATGTTCGGAGGCATATCCCTAAAAATGATCAAAGGACCACAGTTGAGTACATGTTTTTGCGTCTCTACTGTTGTGTGTTCGTACCTGGAATCATTAGACTGAACCATGGATGATGCTGCTTGGGAGCATGCTGCTTGAAGGGCTTCGTGCAGATTTCGAGAACCAATCAGACTATGTTCCAGTTCTTGGGGAATGAGTACCGTATCATCTCCTACAGCTGCTGATGGAGTTTCAGGTATGGAAGGACCAATAAACTTTGACTGTTCGATCTGGGCCGCCATTACAAAGCCCTCCATAAAGGCTTGATTTCTGTCAATCTTGTTGGGCTCAGGTGTAAGCAGTAATGGCTGGAATTTAATGAATTGTATTATTATTGGTTTTCCTTACAAGCTTACACTTATATTATTTACCAAGTTATTGTAAATGGAAACCATTTGATTCTGCTGCAGAAGAGGCAGTCCTGGGAAGACAGTTTTTCGCATATTCTTCCCATCTTTCTTCGAAACAGGCTTAACCTTTGGTCTATCACTAATAGCTGTACTTTGCGACACTTCAGAGGGTGTGGTGATTTGAGTCGTGGTGGTAGTTGTTGTATTGTTGCTACTTGTCTGAGGGCAAACAGATGTCGCAGCAACAGTATTCGGTGTCACCAAGGAGTTGCTATAGGGTGCCAGCGAGGTAAGAGCTCCAGTCTTAAAGAGATCCGCAACTGCAGTGGTATCTTCTGGAGCCGCAGCCATATTCGCCCCAGTTTGCAATGCCGAAGCAAGCAACATGGGCATATTGGGAGGGTCATCTTTAGGACCTGCAACACAGATTGAATACATCGTTATTAAAAATTATAATTCATTCAATTCATTGCTTCTGATTACCTGTAGCTGCTACTGATGGGCCTACTCCACCACTAGATACGTCAAATGAAGGTAATATTGTTGGCGCAGCCTTGTTATCACGAACTAACTGCATGTTCTAGGAGAATAATTAAAGTCTTAGATTGCGAACAAACCCCAAAGTTACTGTTAAATATTACTTTTTGGAATTCTCTGATGATATTCTGCCTCCGTCGACGTTTCTCTTCATCACTTGACATAGACGTTGAAGCAGTTGATGTACATGCGGTAGTACCCAATACAGGTGAAGCATCATCTTCGCCCAATGGCTGAGATCGAACTTGTTGGGCTTCAGAACTAGTTAAATTCAGTTCAAACGGTGATGGGGGCTGACGATTCTTGCGCAGCAGACTCTTCTGCTTGATCGTATTGGAATTACTGATGGTGGTGGTTGTGGTCGAAGCTGCGGGGGCGTTATTTGCAGAACTCGGTCCAGCATGAGTTTGATTTATAGTTTGAGTGGATGGGGTATTGTTACTACTGATCAACTGATTAACGATTCCTGATTGAGCTCTAACACCGTGCGCAAATCCTTGCTCGAAACAATGGAATAGACGACTCTTGGCGATAAGGGCTTCCTGTTGCTGGGCATTCAGAGAATTCGGGTCAATTGCAAAGCCTTCCGTAGAATTTGCAATCAGCGGTTCGTCCAAATAATCAACAGAAGGAAACTGCTGTTGGTGGAATAATTGTTGATTGGAAACTCTAACAGCCTCAGGTACTTCATGCAATCCCGGCGGAGCACTTAATTGTTGTAGCTGCTGTTGAAGCTGTTGCTGTAACTGCTTTTGCTGTTGAATGTTTATCAACTGCAATTGACCAGTCGTATTGGTAGTATTGTTAATTCCGTTTGCCTGAAGTTCATTTTGATGATTCTGCATGAGATGAGGGTATTTAAAGAGCAGCTCAACAACACGAGTGTGTCCGCCCTTAGCAGCCTCAATAAGCATTGTGCTATTATCTTTAAGCTTGTGGTATGGATCGGCTCCGCTTTTGAGAAGAAGTTCAACAACAGCTTGATGGCCTCCAGCGCAAGCCAACGAGAGCGGTGTATGATCGTTGCTTGTTGTCTGTTTGTTCACATCAGCACCTTTCTGAATGAGAAATTTCACGGTGCAAAGGTGACCTGCGCGACAAGCTTTCATTAAAGGTGTTCTTCCTCCCTCGGACTCGTGCTCTAGTTCGGCGCCATAACTTAACAGAACTTCGGCAGCGTCAGTGTGCCCATTTTCTGCAGCGTGTGTCAATGCAGTATCCCCAGTTTGAGTTTCCGCGTGAACATTCGCTTTGTTTTGCAGCAGAAATCTGACAAGATCTGTATGGCCTTCTTGAGCTGCCTCCATTAATGGGGTCGAAGCTCCAAGCTCTAAATTGGCTCCTTCTTTAATAAGGAACTCTGCCACTTCCATAAAACCACCACAACATGCTAAAGTCAGTGCAGTCTCCTGGGTTTCTTCGGTGGTGGCATTTATGTTAGCTCCCTTATTAAGAAGAAGTGCAACCATCTCTTCGTGTCCCTCCCGAGCTGCTTCCATTAGGGGTGTATAGCCTTCATCGTTGACTTCTTCTATGTTTGCTCCGCGTTCGATCAATAAAGTAGCCAGCTCAACATGACCGCCACACGCCGCTAGGGTAAGTGGCGATTCAAACGAATCCGTTGGCATATTTACTTGCGCTCCAGAGTCAAGTAGTAGGCGTGCTACTTCAACATGCCCGTCCATAGACGCTTCCATTAAGGCCGTGTGCATCTCATCCGTTTTATGTTCCTGATCGGCTCCGGCTTGCAGGAGAAATCGAACCATATTCAAGTGACCCTTGTAGCAAGCTAGAGTAAGGGCACTTTCTTTGAATTCATTCGAATGGGTGTTGATTCCGGCACCATGCTCCAACAAGACCTTGAATACAAATAACATGTGTGAATAGACGAATAGTAATAAATTGGAAATCAAAACTGGTACTTTCATAGCGTATCAGATAAGATCAAAGGTTTTCATCGGTCGAATGCTATTTCACGGATTGTTAACTTAATCGACATGAAAATTCACTCTAGACCTCGTATCTCGGTGTTAATCATCTACTTATGAAAATACGTGTTTTTGTCCAGTTTGTCAGTTCTTTTTTACCTTTGCAACTTCGACATGTCCTGCGGAGGCTGCTTCCATTAATGGAGTATGGCCATTTTCGTTTTGTTCCTCGACATTAGCTCCATGCTTAAGCAATTCCTTTACTACATCAACATGACCACCGGCACATGCAAACATTAACGGTGTATTGCCAGTAGTACAATGAGCATTTACATCGGGGTTATAGCTTAATAAAAGCTTAACAATATCGTAATGGCCAGCTGAGGCGGCCTCCATTAGTGGTGTACAATCTTTCTGACCTCTATCGTCCACTTGTGCTGCTGACATTGCAAGAAGTACCTATCAAACAAAAGCACAACATTAAGAAATTACAATTTCTATATGGCTTTTTTTTCTGTTTACTTACTTGAGCTAATTCATAATAACCAGCTGAACAAGCCATCGATAGAAGGGATTCGCCATCATCGGTGGATTCATTGATATTTATGTTACCTTTGCCCAAAAGTCTTCGAACAGTGTTCACATCATTGTCGTTACAAGCAGCAATAAGCGTCCGTGAGAAAATTCTTCATAGAAACAGAAAAGCATTATCAATCAAAGCAGGATAATATTCTCAAATATATCTTACGTCTTATCCCTTGGACTATTGGCGTGCCTCATTTTGGTAAGCACTTGTTTGGTCTCATCAATTGCATGTGTTGCGTGTCTCAGTACAGGTGCTTTTTCGTGTGCTGTCGGTGAAATGGAAAGATTAGTTCTGTATATTATAAAATTTTGTTTTGAGAAGATGTTTATTTCCATTTTTCATCAAGAAAAGCCATTAGTTTCTCACAACGAAGAGGTTCTAAGGAGATCTGTTATCTTTTGTATTGTCTACGCATAATATTCGTACGTGCATATTTATGCATACGCGTGTATATTTAAATGACGTACAAACGACACGATGTATTGATCATTTCTGATACAATTCTAAGACTGTCCTATGAGTCCTAAACAGTTTCAGCTAAAACTTAGATCACAAATGACGCACAACTTGACACATATGAATTAGCTCAAGTTGACATATGAATCTTTTTGTAAGGGTTGTCACTTTATTCTTAATTTAAGCAGTGGCTGAGCAACGAATTGAAGAATTAATTATTTATAAGAATTTACTTGTTTATTTCAATAAAATGAGTATCTAAAACTGATGCAACCGACAGACAAGCCATACCTCTTCCCAGACAAACAACAAGTTTTGCGTTTTTCTTACCTGCAGCTTCATACAACGCAGTAAGGCCCCTTGAATCAGTTGCCGAATCCAACAGGAAATTTCCACTAACTTCATTGGGGTCCTGCAATTCATCGTCTTCGTCCTCCTCTTCATCATCTCCATCGTCTTCATCATCCTTTCCCTCACCGTCGTTGCCACAACTTTCTGGATCTGATTCTGGAATATCGTCCTGCAAGAAAACGTGTCAAACCATTAAACATTTGAAATCAATTTTCAATAAAGCTGCATTAATTGAAACATGAAAGCACAAATTGAATTTAAATTCTTTTTTATATTAGTAAAACTTTGATTTTTTTTTTCATATTTCTGCAGTGGTAGAGGTTCAGCGAACTAAAACTTCCGCATAAAATGTATAAGTTATTTGAAATAGCCCCTAAAAGCTATTACTTTCCGTGAATGTCTAAGGCCAGAGCATGCTGCAATTGATACATATCTGCTTTTAGCTACGTACATATATCAATTGCTTTTTTTGGGACATAGTTGTTAAATTATATCGATATGGACAATGTAAAAGGACTGCGCAGTTGCAGTAGATTGTTGGTTTAATAGAAAAATTATTCAAAGTTATTGGCACACACAAACATTATTTATTTTGTTATCATATCCTACATAGGTATACTCGCTGTTATTCAAAACGTGTGTTTTGTCTTGCATTTATTTTCATTTGGAATGTTATCTTTTGTAAGCTTAGATATGTAGCTAATATGCATCGAAACGCGAACTTACCAAGAGATCTGGCCTTAGACACAAGCATGCCAGAAGGATCTATAAATGAAAAAAAAATTCCAGAAAAATAAAAATAATTAGTAACTAATGATGATCGAGAAGGCTTTTATTTTAAATTCATTTGTTTTGTTAAAGCTTCAAGCGGAAGTTGGGCTCTTCAAATCGATTGAGAATTACTAATCGAATAGACTTGCGTTTTTGAAGTATGTGCTGAGATTACCGCAACGTTGAACTGATATGCAAGGGTGCACACTTTTCTTCTATATCTTCATTGATTAGCATCTCCAATTACGATACGTTTTATTTGTAAGTTCATTGTCTTGCCAGTGGCGACATGATAAAAAAAAAATAAATAAATGAAAATTAAAAAAAAAACTATCTCACACCTTTCTATACACAGAGCTAATAACTTTTTTTTGTATTGTTTCGTTTGCTCACAAATGAACCACATACCACCAACAATCGCAAGGTGAAATTTGTCAGTGGTAGTGGCAGGCTATAAGTGGATATTCAAACATATTATTTCTGACGTGTGTTTCAAAGGTTTCAACTTGACTGTGATGTGCTGCGAACATCGTCAGGCCAAAAATGAGAAAGAAACAAACATTCAATGCTTATCTTCACGGCGTGGCGATACGTTTGTTCGTATTTTTGGTATTCCTTATACGATATTGTTAGGTTAGGTGATTTCAGAGTGATGATAAATAATTTTAAAAATTGTTTGCACCATATAAGTACATACATACAAATGCATCCATATTATGTACATCCATCCATACATACAAACTACATATGTACATATTTACGTACCTGCAGATGTCTATCCGCTGCAGTAAAACCAAATGTCTTAAAATAAAAATTGTAATCATATGAGCTCTCAGACGAAACAAATTTTTAGCAACGCATATAAATAGGTTATCACTTCACATTATCGCTGAAAAGCGAAACATGTGCTGCTTTGACAAAAAAAAATCTGAAATGCTACAATAAAGTAGAGAGCAGCAAACATAAGTCGATCAATCAAGAGACTCATGACTTATAACGCGAAATACCTACTAAGTGGTAAACTTCGATCGAACTAACCAGCCAACCTCTTTCTGGCAATTTAATTCATCATTGTACAACTACGGACGAGTTGCTTTATGGAGAACATACATAATGAGGAGTGGTCTTTTTTTAGTATAAATACACAAATTCCATGTTGTATGCTGCAAGGTTTAACATATTTTCCTTAAATTTTAGATTGAATAGAAGAAAAAAAAAACTAACTATGAGTAATTTGGTGTTGTTCGTTTTGTCCCTTTTCACAATCAACTATTTTTCTCACTCTCTCTTTGTTTCTTTCGAATTGATTCTTCACCAACGTACCACTACCGGCGTAGTGACGAAGCTCTACGTGTATGTATGCATGCTCACTGTGTACAAAATGAATTCGATGTTCTTTGCAAGCGGCTTGTACACGCATTCATACATTCTCATCAACGAATTCGTGTACGTATACGCAGTGATACTACACCCAAACATATTTACATTTATTTGGATTCACCCTTCTCAATCGCACCGGCCTGGGTGTGTTGGTGAGTTTCAAAAAGTAGGTCCGCGGATTTCTTCAGCATGGCTGGCTTTTGGCATTGGCGGGGAAAGAGGCACAAAGGAACCCAAACCCAATGGGAAATCATTTCATGGCGAGAAGTTTAGCATAAAAAAATACCTCACTTTAATGCTGACTATAATGGACATCAAAGAAAGACAATTTGTTAGATGTCAGACAATATTTATAAAGGAATTTTATGAGATTACCTATGAAATACTAAGTAACACTGAATTTGATATTCAGATATTGATCTTATTTCGTTAATTTGATATTGGATACGAAAATAAAGTGGATAAACACACATTGTAGTGAATTTTTAAAATACACGCACAAAATACCGACTGAACATCTCTCTTTAATTGAATGAGTACATGCATGCACACATTTTGCTCTAGCAAGAGAACAACTTAATTGTTACCATAGTCGAACTTAGAAATTCATAAATAACTGAGCTGAATTTACAGACGAATATGTGAGCAAATTTCAGTCTTTTAAGTATACATGCGAGCACCATTAATTAAATAACAAGACAAGTCAACACTCCACGACATAAGTTTGTCTGAACATTTTTTGCGGGCACTCTTTAAGTACTCCTAAATTAGATTTGCATTCTTTTTATTTGACAATTATGTGAGAATGATGATGACTTAAAGCAGATTATATCAAATCCAGAGATTAACTGAAACTATGTTAATGTAGGCACCAAAACATTATGGACAATGACGATCAGCTCATAGTTCGCTAATCGACATCGGCATGAATTTACCTTTTATAAAATAATAATAGTGTGTTGGAGAGAACAAAGGCCCAATACCATCATACTAGTTTTGTTTATTTCTCAATTACTTCAACTTGTTTCTAACTACGTGTACATAAACCATCTGATTTAAAATAATTATTGTCCTTCGGCTGATAGGCATAAAATTATAGACTTAAAGCACATTTCAATTCGTAACGATACTCAAAAATGCAATGTCAATGTTCTCTTCGTCTTTAAATTCATGTCAATATAATATATATAATATTAGACAATCTGATTCAATCGGAATCAAACACATCTCGGATTTGAACAAAACCCGTGTAGGTACATATATAATTTAAAAAAGATTGTTTGAAACGCAACTCTTTTTTCGCCCATATACCCACGTGTACGTATTTAAATGTTAAAATAAATAGGTAAATATGCGCAAACACAAATCGAACGTAGTTGGATATACACTTTTGTAAAAAAATGTATTCACTATTTATTAGATTGAAGAACTTTATGTTGCTTACTGCTAATGCTCAAAATTTATCACTTCTCGGCAAATATTCTAGTTATATGCATCTAATTTCGGATTGTATTTCACTTGTGAATTAACTATGCTTGCTTCAAAGGGTGCTTGTCATGAGTATAGGGTGCTAAAAATTTAACATTTGAACAGGAGGAGTGGAACAAAATAAATGGTCCATCGATTAATTGTATGGCCGTAGCATGAGTAATAAGAATGATGAAAAAAAAACGACTAGATATTCTTAATACATGTGGTTGAAAACCTCGCGCTTATGTCTTTTTTCGAATCTGTTCGGTGTGGTTAATGATCAAGAACATTGCTTTCATGAAAGCATTTTGCTCGAGTTTTGTTAACAAAATTAGAGTGAATATTTACATGAGAGGATCAGGTTTCGCGTATTTTCATACAATAGCTGTCACTATCTTACGATCATATTACTCATTACTGAAAACAAAATCAATTTAACCATTTGTGAAAGCATAGACAACTCTAAACAAAATATGTATATTCAATGCAAACGCACAAAAGTTAACTCAATCGATTAAGGGGGAAACCTACGAACATGTCAGATGCTCAACCGGCTGAATTATTGAAACCATCAGGGCTGAGTAAGCGAACCACATTCTATAAAATGTAAATACCAATATGCATGTATGCACGTACGCACATTCACAAGGGCTACTTAAGTCGATTTGATTAAACAGTGATACACGGCTAAGCGTGTATTCTTAATTTCTTCCTCAAATTACAAAATACTATACTTGTGTCTTAAAACGTTCATAAAACATACAATTGCGATGAGAACTCATTCAAACAAATTAAAGAATGACAATTGATAAGTTGAGATGTAGTAATGTGTGTACATACAGATGTATTGATGTATTTTTTTAAATAATGAACTCGAGTCGTTTCTCCTGTTTTTTTACTATTTATCATGGAAAAAAAATGTAATAACCTCACTAAACATCAACATTTAGAAAATAATAAGTTAAGGATGTTTGTATTGACTATTTAAGAAATCGCTTCTCGCTACCACTGCTGAAGCGAAATTTTCAAAATAATATTATCTAATATGTATTTTCGTTTTTCAACTTGGGACTAAATGACATACACTTTTTTGTAACTCATCGCGATTGAAACAAAAACAGAAGAAAATGAATATTTGTGCTTACCTCTGAAACTGACTCCTCATCGGATTCAGATAAATCTGTGACTCTTTGTGCCGGAAAAACTTCTGTGTCGGTATCCGAATTATCACTAGTGATAATGTTTTGCAGGGCAGTTGATATTGCATTTACAATACCAACCGATGACGATGACAACGATGAATTTGACGATATTGAGGATGATGTTGAACACGACGAATTCTGCTGATTTAGACCTGCCGTTGTTGCTGTTTGAGTCACTTCGGCAGTGGTGGAGGTTTCAGCTTGTACATTGCAATCCCCAGCTACTGGATGTCTGCTTGTGCCAGGGGCTGATACTGCTGCATTCTCTGCATCACCGCACGGGTCACCACCGACACCAATACTTACGCAACCTCCACAAATATCTGTCGATGTTTGCTGGTGTTGTTGCCTGGGTAGAGGTGGTGGTGGCGGTTGTTGTTGCTGTTGATGCAGTTGCTCTGACTGGTGATGGTGGTGTGGTTGTTGTTGTTGTTGTTGTTGCTGCTGCTGATGTTGTCGACTACAAGCGATAGCGGATTTTTTACTACTCCCTGAACTATTACTACTAGTTTTCGATGATAATCCAACGGCAGCAGCTGATGTTGATGGCGTTGTCATAGCTAGTGATAATGACGAGCAGGAGGTGGCAGCGCAGGAATCATTTCCAGCAGGAATGGCAGCCATTATGGTTAGAGAAGACGATGTAATCGCCGTCGTCGCCGATTTGGACATACTTTTGCCATTTGCATTTGCACCACCACTATTATTTATATTACTACTACAAATACCAGTATTACTACCACCACCGCCACTACTGCCACTGATGCCACCACTACTGCTGGCAATGTTGCCTGTTATACTGCAGGTTGTAGTTGTAGCTGCGGCAATAGTGGTGTTATTAACACAACTATCACTATTCTTTTGATTTTTTAAATTACTTTTGTTGAAATTCTTATTGTTTTGGTTATTGTTGTTACTACTGTTAATCCCCGAGGTTCCAACTCCACCCCCAACGGAGTTTTTGCACGACTTTTTCGTCATTCCAATCGAGTTGTTCTTCTTTTTTGATAACAACGAAGAGGATGACAACGACGTCAATGGCTGCGAAGAATTTTTTGACTTCGTCGTCGCCGTTGTGGTTGTTGTTGATGTAGTCGTTGTCGCAGTTGTTGTTGTTGCTCCTGCTGATGTTGGTGAACCGTCGGTGACAGGGGTGAATGTATTGGTTGTATTACCACACACATTTAAATCGGTTTTTTTATCAGATTCATTATTCATTTTTTTTTCTCTCCTTCTTTCTCTGCTTTTCTTTTTTTTTTTTTTGCTTTTCTTTTATGCTTCTTTCCACTTTTTGCTCACTATATATTTTTTATCTCTTGATTTTTAACAAATTAATAATAATTATTTCAGTCCAATCAATTCACAAAATAAAGACAGAAAAAAGAAATATGCTCTAAACCTGGAATGAGAATTCACATTTTTTTCTTCTTCTTAAAATTCTACGAAATGAAGGGAAATAATTTGTTACCCAATATTATTCCCCTTTATTTCATCACCAATAACGAAGAACGCATAAGCGAAAAAGAATGTTAAAAAATAATTCCGACAAAATTTTTCGTTTTTTTTTTTTCTCTCGTTTCTCCGAACATGAGAATTTTTTTCTAATGAACTCTAGCTCGAGCACTTACACATTAACACAATAGACAGCTTAAGAGAGAAAAAAAAAGTAAAGGGAAAATTTTTTCAATTGGATTTTTCGACCATTTGAAATTGCCGCAGCGCAATGTATATTAGCTTATTATATTCACAAACTTTTGAAATTTATATTTCGTATATTTTTTCTTTTTACCGATAATATTAAACCGCAATATTTAGAAACTTATTACAGCGATTTCGTGTCCGTCATTTACTCGAGTCAGGTTCGCCATCATGTCTTCCGGATGCATATTGCTTTACAGCATCTCTCTGTGGTCAATAGCAGCATAACTGCTGGAAAATTCTAATATTTGTTGGGCGACCTCTATCGATCAATAGATGCGAATGCTCACTGGGTGGTAAATTATTTCAATATGTGCACCTTCAAGTGCACAAATAGTTGCCTTTATTGATATTATATTCACTGAGTTTTCTCTAATTAGTTGTCTATTCGACTTAATTAACTTCGTTCAATGCTCGGAAATATGGTTAGAGTGTTTCGTGATTCCTATTATGATAAAAAAAAACTTGCGATGGACATGTACATCTGTTCTATTGGCATCGCCAATAACTGATGCTAGTAGAAAACTCATTGACTGGATTAATTTACATTTATTTATAAAACTACCGACCGCGCATTTATATTCAAATTTATTTAAGTCTATTCAACTCTTCCCAAATTACGCTGTACTACATACCTGAACCGGCTGCTCGTATCGCGGTTATTCCTGTCAATTTTATGATGATATGACAACTGTAGAAGTACAAAACAGTGATATTTGAGCAAACGAATTAACCCCCTTCCTACTCGAGTTGCCTAGTCTTTTAATATAACAAACCTAATAAAACTGATCGAAGCTATTCAAACGTCAATTTTAGTTAATCAAAAATACCGACGAATCGTTCTGAGCTGCATTCTTCATACAATTAGCTGCGAGCCATTGAGTAGAACTTCATATGCGCTTGCTCGCAGATCAAAACGATAACTCGATCGGTTAAGTGTGGTTTTGCAGCAAAACCAATAGAATTAAATCATAATGTTGCTTCCTAAAATAGTTTGTGTAATTGTTATATCTGTTTTAATTGTTCACACAAATGGAGACAAGAAAAGTAGTAAAAAATATTCCAAAGAGGCAAATACTCCACATTTAACTACTGAAAGTTATGATCCGGATATTAGGAACATCCAAAGACCATTTAGGATGTCTAAGCTGAACTTGGTGTGGTCCAAAGCACAACATGTACGTATAAATAATTCTTTTATTATTAAATCGATGTAAAGATCTTTTCTCTTTTTTCAGAGACTGACTGAGCCCAAACTCAAATCTTTGTACATGGAATTAAAAATACATGACAAAGAAGAAATCGCATGGAAGCAGCTCAATTCCCAGCATAAGGATAAGGAGGGAATAAAAGAAGCTGAATTGCGACAGAAACTTATCGGAATCATGAGCAGCTATGATTTATTGGATCATTTTGAAGAAACTCAAGATCCCGTGAAAACTAAACCGTTTAAGGTACCGGTAAAATTATAACAATCCCGTTACATTTGATAGTGCTAGTAGTGGTACTAAAAACATACGATATTCGATTCAGTGTTCTTCACACTAACAACCACTAGCCATTGTATTATCTCTTTTTTTTTTTAGCAATTTTTTGTTTTTAATTTTCTCAAAATATGCTGAAATGTGTTCGAGTCAAAATATATATTATTTCATTCTTTGTAGCTGACCTATTAGAGAATTGGTACAGATAGGGCACTGATAATCCACTGAACTTATCAAATATCATAACTCATTACTTTACTCTCAAGGTATTAATTGAAAAAACGAAACTTGCTTTGGTCGAGATAACGGGGTTTGGAAAGGCTTACACAAAATCCATTAATGTATTTTGTAATTGCTCAATCAAACATGTGTTTCCTTGTTTTTTTTACAGAAATTTCATGAAAATGGTACCAACAAAAAGAGTGTTTTTAAAGATAAGAAACTGAATAGACTGTGGGAAAAAGCTGAACTGTCTGGATTCACAGCCGATGAACTAAACTCGCTCAAGGAGGAATTCCAACACCATGAGGATAAAGTGGATGTTTACTACAGCTTGTTAGAGAATGTAGGAACTCCTCCAAAAACTGAATACCATGAAAGTATGCCTAACTGAAGTATAGTAAAAGCCCTTTAATTCGAAAAAACAATTTGTTCTGAAAAATCGGATAAAATTATCGAAATGCCTATTGGGAGAATCCCAGCAATTAACAATTAGAAGACTTTTGGGTTAACAAATTAATGTTTCGTTTTAAGTTTTTGCACATATTCATTTATGGAACGCGTTTTAGTGCTTACAAAAAACTCAATAATTCCCCAACCATTCCGAATGAACGCGCTTTTACTGTTTGTGCAAAATCAACCTGCAAATTTTTAAATCATTTTTTGTTTTTGAAGATGCTATCAATGAGGACGAACTAGAGAACTTCAATTTAGTCTTCCCCCCGAGTGACAATGATAATGACATCAAGACCCCCGAAATGGAGGAAGCTCACTATCGTAGTAATGTGAATGATTTGCGAAGTCATCATCGGGGTATCAAGGACCACTACGATCGGTTGGAGCGATTAGTATCATCCGGACCGAATAGTCAAGACTTTATTGAACCTAAAGTGCAAGGACTGTGGCGTGTGGCACAAGCCAGCAATTTTACAGATAAATATCTATCATCTATCAAAACCGAACTGCACCATTTTGAGACTAGATTGCTTAAATTGAGACATTTACATGCTGAGCATGCACTGCATAAGGAAAAAT
The DNA here is from genome assembly GCA_905231855.2 of Eristalis tenax. Classification (NCBI taxonomy): domain Eukaryota; kingdom Metazoa; phylum Arthropoda; class Insecta; order Diptera; family Syrphidae; genus Eristalis; species Eristalis tenax. The sequence goes on from HG993124.1 coordinate 3,593,043, forward strand.
ATAAGGTAAAGAAATCAATTTAATCACACTGCAGTTCAATGCAATTCCCACATTCATTTTAGAACGAGAAACAGCACAAGGACAAAAAAGATCGTTTCGAGGACATGGAAGATCACATAAAAAAACAAACGAGAAAGGTTGAAAAACTTCAGGAAACAATTGAAGCACAAATTTTCAAACATTCTGAGCTTTAAAAAAGTTTGATGTTTTTTTTTCGAATCTCCTTAATAACTCTATTAAAATGTGTATGTGTGTAGGAAGTTTTCAAAAAGATTCAATAAATATCTTTAATATTTTTGGAAAAGTTGGCATATTATTCAACCATTGGTTTGCAAATTCAAACTGAACTGCTCTGTTGAGAAAAAACAATGTACAGAAGTACGGATTAAGAGTTAGCTTGAGTCCCAATCTTAACCAACAAGCGTCTCTAACTAGCTCGATCATTATTCAGCTGCCTCTAGTCGCACGCCAAGTCGGTTGCGGTCCCACCTCAGACGCAGGCGCAATGCACGTAGAATTTTCCTCTCGAAGATACCACAAACTTTTTCACCCGCATCCATGCCTCTGCGCCGTATAGCAGGACTGTGATGATCAGTGTCTTATATAAAGTTGGTTTATTCCTCCCGACGGTTCTATTGCCTCTTTGACCGAAAAAAGCCGCGGTTTGCAAGAATTATTCTGCGTTTGATCTCGGTATTGTTTACTGCGAAGCCGTAATCAGAGAATCATCAGAGATGGTCCTGAACAGGATGTTGTTTGTGCAGAGTGTAAAGAGAGACTAAAATTAGAGCAGCGTACAGAAGAACCTCGTCAAAGTAAGATTCTGGGTGTATATCCGGGGCCACCTAATGCCTTCTCGCTGGCATATCTTACGTGTTCCCTGAAAGAAAGCCTATTGTCCAGCATAACCCCTAGGTCCTTTACTGACACTTTGAACCTAATAGAAGAACCCCAACTAGAAAGCTCGCGTATTCCACAGCCTCCATTTAGTTCCAAACCGGCAGTCTGAAGCCAACTTTTGTCTGTGACTATAGCAATGTCGTCGGCATTACAGATATATGTATATGTACATAAAATACGTAGGTACATAATGTGTATATAGATAAAAGTAATTAATTATGTTGAGAGTCAACTCGTTGTTTTAGGATTGCTTGTACATTTCTTCATGTTATGATTTAGAAGCGATATTTGCCTTGATAAAAGAAATCAGATACACCTACTGTACTACTTTATTTCAGATTGATAGTTTTTTTTTCAAAGGATTGTTGATTGTTATGTAAGGTCAGTTTATAGTTGATGACCTTCCTCAAACTGCAAATACACACAGAATTCTCCTTTTCGTATTTGAAGTATGAATGTGTGCAAATTATAGATTTTCAGGATTAGGTGCTGCTGGACCTCAACCCTTTTTCACAAATGAATGGAGTATTGATCTATTTATATACTCTCTGCTTATATAGGTGACGACACACCTATCTTATTAAAGTGAAAGAACGAAATCTTAATAAGATCGAGTTATTAACACTCCCACGGGAAACCCCTAGTTCAGTTTCCGCTTGATATCTGCATCGAACTGTCCAAATAGTAAACAGAATTTGTTGATGTTCCTATTGCAACAGATTTCTCACATTCATCCCTGTGGTAATATAACGAAGGCAACAAACATTTGTTTTAGGCTCAATGTGACTGGTGTATGTACCTACATATGCAAATGCATATGACACCTCTCTAGTATATAATCTATGGTAGGTAACATTTCTAGAATCATCTAATGGATTAAATCAGAAGACGAACACAGACGACCCATTCGGCTAAATACAGCCTATTTAGCATGCCATCTACCAGAAGACCATTTCCAGCTTTTGATCTTCGAATGGAAAATACTTTGAATATGTACCGCTCTCAGCATTAACCAAGACCGTCAGAAGCACCCCGAAATAGAAGACTTTACGAGCCCAAATCATTCCACTACAGCAATACATGGTAATACTCTCCCTGAGTCGATTTCTAGACGTCGGCAACCATCCAAACATGTCTATTAGAGACCTGAGAAGTAAGGCCCCCGGAAAACAATTCCTCAACGCCAGATACCAGATATAATGGAGGATCCTCCATTATCTCTGCCAGATACCAATCTCCGCGCATCCTTCTGATGAGTCAGATAGCAATATGTAATTCAAACATCTTCAAGATCATCTGTCTTCTACAATAAAAGTACATTTTTTACGCTTTTTTAATATTTTGTTGGAAGCACTGGTCTAGAACTTTTGCATAACTATAAATATTACAATTAACTTATTTATCTAATTTAATAAAATAATTATAAATAAATAAAATCAAGTTTCTATTAACAAATCACGCAAAATTGTTGTTCAACATTCGAAAGTCTTTGTATAATACATTTGAGATCGAATGCAGTCATACCCTTAATGCAAAATAAAACGGATAAATGTAGAAAACTGCTGGAATGTGTCTGTATGTTTGGTGAAATGCCAGCTGATCTCGTTGTTATGTCAAAGTGATTGTCAAAGTTTTTCATTGCAGGGATGTGTAGTAGTAAATGCGAAGAATAGTTGTGTTTTGTTTTGATTTCTGATAATTTAATATGCAAAATTAACTTTTTCACATATTTTCATTGTGTAATATAATACTATGAATTCAAATAATGCTTGAATAGATCTATGCACAACTGGAGGATTGCATTGAGGAGATGTTATGGCATCCAGCAACAGTAGTAATGATTCAGATGAGAGCAACAGTAAGGCTCCAGAAAATTTTCATGTATCATCATCGAACGATGGCTGCGACGAGGATAATCAAAGCCAACAAAATTGCAGGCTCAGATGTCCATTGTGTTCAACTTTGCAGAAACGCTTCTACTGCCGCAGTTGCGTTCGGAAAGGTGATTTCGTGCATTCTTCACACCACTTCGAAGAGAGGTATGTTTTGAGTTTAACAATCAATATGAGTCATTAATTGCAAAATCATACTCTCATTTTAGCCTGGCAGAAAAACAAAAGAAATATCTCAAAATACAAGCTAGCCTAAAGGTATTCAGTAATCGCTATGAACGCCTCATTAAAGAGAAGAAAGCTTTCGAAAACATTCAATTTGAGATAAAAAGCAAAAAGGAACGCATTACATTGCTAAAACAGTTGATTGCCAGTAAACAAGTACAAATTAAGAAGAAAAATGAAGAAAAAGATACACTCAAGACGGCGAATGCTGATAAAAACAAACATCTGCCAAAGTATCCGATAAAAGTTAAAGAACTGGAAGATTATGTACTGGATCGAACAGAAAAAATCAACAAATTACGCGAGAAGAACAATGAATTACTGGAGAACTTGAAGAAAGTCGCATGTGTTGATATACACAAGCTTGTTGAGTATATATTTCCAATATCAGAAGTTATGCTGAAAGATGATATACGTGAACGTGCATTAGTTTTGCATCATGGAGGAGAACTTGCAGCAGTTACAGAGGATTCTGATACAATTGCTGCATTAGCGGATGCAAAGAACACTTCCTACATACGAGGGAAGTGGGTTATACATGGAAGTATCAATGAGCTACAATATAGTATTGTCGCTCCCTCATTGCCAGCAAATGGGGACTACTCGGCGTACATAGACTGGTTGACTGAAAACAATGACGATGTTCCAAAATCGGATTCAAATGAAATTTCCCCTAGTAAAATTCCGGCGTTTCGTATTTCTGGAGGGCTTACCTACACTACGCAGTTAACCAATTTGCTAAGTTTTTATTTGAACGTACGCCTACCTTTCAAACTCGCATATGGGTAAGTACTAATGGAATTTTTTTTTTACTTGTGCTTGCATTTTTTTTCTTGATTATCTGCGTCTTTACTTACGTTGTGATTTCTTAGGGACTTTTGCAAGAAATTGAACGAGGAACAGTTTAAACGAAAAGTTTCTAGATTAAACACAAACATTATGTACCTGGCATATACGCAGTGTGTTCGACTGCAACATTTAAATGAGAACCACACACTTGAAAATATATTGGCTACTTTGGATTCAGATAAAAGCAAGCTCGGAAGATATGGCCCAAATGAGGTGACATATGCCCCATTGATGAAATCTGTAGACTCTTTGCTTGTAGGTATCGAGACAGGCACTGAATCGGAATCGGAAGGTAAACATTGTTTTAGACGACTTCTCGCAAAAAATCAATATATTTATTTTTAACTTTAGATGAAAACTCCTTGCGTTTGGATTGGGAAGCTGTATCAAGTTTGCCACCACAAGAAATAGTGTCACCAAATCCAATACATCAAAATCCACAAACGGTCAGTATGGCTGAAGGGCTCGTAACAAGCGCGGCTAATCGCTTGGCTTCGCTTCTTCGATGGGTGAAATAAGTGCATACCGGTAGGACCGCAGACAAGAACAGAATATAAAAACGAAATGCTGTCTACGGAAAAAATGGGATAAGCGATTAATTTAAGAAATTTTATTAAAACTAAAATATCCATTTTTTAGTAGTTCGTATTCGTCTTTGTTATTTTCTGTTCAATTATATTATTAGTGTAGAATGTATCGTAATTGCGTATTCTGTCTGTTCTATCTGACTTGGATTTCAATTCAATTATTCTTTTTTTGTAAATACATTAAGAAAGAATGAATAAACTTTAATTTTTTAAACTGTGTTTGTTTATTGAAGTTCTACTAATATCAGGACGACATTGCAGTGGAGGGTCAATAAAATTCTTATCTATTTAAGGCGGCGCTCCAGTCAGTGCTTCAAACAATACTGGTTGGGGTACCTGTTGTTGGAGGATAATCTTCTTTTTGCCTAAAGAAAACAAAATCCAAGTAAACACAACGATTGTTTACTTTTCTATAAATACAATATTTAAGAAACATTTTTAAATTTTTTTATTTATTCACCCAAAATATTGTACTACAGATCCCACTCTAGTATTTGAACTACAAAACAAAGGTATGTATGTATTTTCCTACAGCAAAACATAATCGACAGATTTGTTCTCAAGGAAATTTAGTTTTGAGAAACCGTTACTTACGGTACTGCAGCAGCCTCAATGAGAATATCCATCGAGCTCTCTAATTCACCATGGGCACTAAGAAGTAGTTGCTTGCTTATTTTACCAACTTCAACCTCAACACGAGTTGCCTTCCCTTGTTACAAATTCAAGGGTCATTGTCTGCGAATTAATCCGGGTAGAAGTTCGCACAAGCGTATTGCCACCACCTTTTGCAACGGCCCACGCCATTATTTCATCGTTGTCCACATTTCCAGCTCAAAAAATGCTGATTTTGTTTTTTTTTTTATCATAGAGCATACAAAACACTACGTTCTCAGTATCGCTTTACACAGCAGATTTTTGCTGCCCGACTAAGTATCATATACCGATTTTTCATCTCTAATTAAAGAGTAGTGTAAACTATTTTAAAATATATAAATCTAGTAATTGAAATACAAAATGAATGTGTATTTTCCTACCACCACATTTTTTCGTAGCAGACAAGGTCCTAGCAGACAAAGAGCTTTCAGAATACGTACAACAAATAAAGCTTTTTTATTTTCCTCAAAGTTCGTTCTCCTTTCTGTGCAAGGCATGCAAGGTCGCTTTGGCCCCTTTTACACTGTCAAATTTTTACGCATCAAATGCTGCCATTTATCGCATACAATTTGATCATTTTGATCATGCTTTCACACGGTCAAATGCAAATTTGATTGCAAGTGATTTTTGCTATCCCACACACACGTTATCTTTTGCTCACGCATGCGAAAGAAAGGAAAAGCGCGAAAGTTCTATCGAAAGCTGGAACGATCTTTGTTGGAAATGTACAAATTACGAAAGTTCACATTTTCCCCAGTCATGCGTAGCGGGAGCTTCCCTTGTCATCAAACCTCTCATCGTATGCGTTGAAATTTTATTGTGTAAAAAGGGCCTTTTACACAAGCTCGTCGACTTTTCAATGTCAATGTAAAGGGAAGTGAGACCTGCTGGGGGTAGCCAGTGTTGTGTGCTCGGGGTTTGCTTGGGATTTTCAATATTCTCTTCATTTATTCGTATGTTTGCTGTAAGTAGTGATGGGCATTTACCCGGTAAATACCCTTTCAAAATGGGTTTATATGTGGGTTTTTACTCATTTTCATTTAAAAAGCTTAATTTTCTGTAACAGTTTAGATATATTTAATAAAATAAAAATATAATTGATACAAATTATATAATCTGAGATGCTGGATTCGGATAGAAGATATGAAGTTTCATAAAGAGTAGCGGGGTTCCTTGGTTCTGTTAATCTTGTTACTGCAGTTAATGCAATTGTTTTCGTGATGGCAATTTGAATGATGGCTGCAGCTTTTCAAAAAATAACTTCCACAAGGGATGCTCAACCAACGATAAGGGTGATCCGCTGACATAAATAGCTCTTGCAAGCATCTTATTTAAAGATTCCTAGAATTGGATTTGCCCATAAATTTTATTTTGGTAAAGAAAAATGAAAAAGTCTTACGTTTTCAGCTTTTGATAGCGATGGGGAGGAATTTAGGTCCGCATTAGATTGATTACCGATGTTCTGAGAAAAGAAATTTCCACAAAATTGTTGATATTTTGCGCATCTTTTCTCACCTCAGCACTGGGTATTTTCAATCCTATTTCACTGTTGAAAACTTCCTTAATATCTGGTCGACATTTAAAGCAATTGATCAAATGCTTCGTTATTTTATTTTTATTTGGAAAGACATACTTTCCGCAAAATTTTGCACTATACAGTTTTGTCGGATTTCTCTATTGATCACTTGGGTTTTCCCATATTAAATATTTAAAAATATATAAACTTAAATATGATAATTTAAAAGTAATTATTTAAAAAAAAACACTTGACTTTGACAACTTAACACGAGGAAGAAAACTGATCTAATGGGAAAGTGAAGAGCAAAGAGCATAGGAAGTGTTTGACATATTGAACTTGTAAATCCAAACAGACCGCAAAGTAAATTATTTTTTTAGTAAATTCATTTTATGCTGCACAACTTGCCACAACTCGCGTTTTTGGGCACATCCCTAGTTGTAACCCGTGTGAGGAGAAAAATTGGAATGAATAACATGGTATGCAACACATGATATGTGATCACACATGATCCCCCCTTCCCATATTAAAAAAATGCTGTTAACCCCTCTACAAAACACCGTTAGCATTTCAGCGCCCCAAAGTTAACGCACTCTCGCCAATAGAAGCATTTTAAATGTCTGTTGGTAGGTATCACGGTTTATTAGGTTCATCAGGTGAATAATTTTTATCAATTTCAGTCAAAATTAGCTTGGAATTGTGTTAAAGAGCTTACGTTACACAATGGTAGGTTCCGCGATTGATGAAACCTCGCCGTTTTCTTTCGGTGGGATCCAACATTTGGAAATATTGGAAATACTGATATGGCGAAATGCTGAACATTTGGGCTGAAATATTGGATGTAGGTGTGGTGTAAGCGAACTACTACTCTTTGATAAACGTATTTTATTCCGATGAATGAACGAATGCATAACTCTTTTTATATTTTATGTTAAAAACGACAATAGATTTGACGTTTCTCCATCTTCTCCTTTCTCTCATTTGATTCTATAAATTTCAAAATAATTTTATAAAGGAGATAAGGGATCTTACATACCAGTTGATCAAGATTTTAACGCAAGTAATCGAAAAAGCTAACCCGAAAAACCAGCATACAAGGATACAAATTGTTCAGGAGTGGTGTGTATCCTTCCAATATTTTAAACTGTTTTCTAAGGCTTTTGAGTAATAAACAGTTAATATCAATAATAATACCCTCAATTCATCCCAATTCTGGCAGGCAGTAAAATCTGTAAACAAAAACAAAAGTATTTATCGCTAGGCCTTGAAGCACAAACACGTAAGGAGCATTTTACAAGCCTTCTGAATGTTCTAATCAATCATCAGCTCTGGTGATTTTGCATTTTTGTCTAGTATGTAAGTTTATTGTGAATATTGAAATACAAATGAATTACAAAAAAAAAATAGAAGACAATTTTCTAGATGCAAGATAGATATTATTGCGGAGGGTAAACCAATTAAGACTCCGGCGACAACCGTGTTCCGATAGAATGTTACAAAAATGTCACTGACGAGCTTACTCTGCTGTTAAATAACGCATTAAATCGAATTCTCCAAAACACAGCAGTTCCGGAATGTTCCCAAAAATCAATAATTTTTCCACTTTAAAAAAAGGATTTCCTCCATTATCTCTGATACAGCTTTCGATTCAATTGGCAGGTAAACTTTTTTCTGTAAGATATCCGTGATTGGTCTGCCAAACAAAGTGATAAACTATATATATACAAATAATGCTAAAATCTAAAATCTATCTCCGATAAATTGAAACTGAAGTGGGACTACAACAAGGCTGTATCCTGCGCGGTTTGCTTTTTGTCTTATTCATAAAAGACTTAACAGAGTCCGTGGATGAGCTAAGATACCAGCCCTTATGTATGCAGACGACAGTTTTCTTCGCGGAAAGTGTAGACCGAATGTAGCTTATGCTGAACAGGCTGTGGGATTACTGCTAGTGACGGAACTTTTAACAAAATCGATGGTTATGGTATTCAAAAGGGGTGGTGGCAGGATGAGGAGTCGGATCTTCGACAGACAGGCAGTTGAAGTAGTTCGGGAGTATAAATATCTCGGTGTGCCATTTACGTCTAATCTTCGAATGAAAAAACATCTTGAAGCAAGGTTGAAGGAAGCTCTGAGATCAATCTGGGTTGTGTGGAATCGCTGCTTCACAAATAAATACATTGCGCACAGCGTCAAATATAAACTTTTCCGAGCTACATCATCGCCTATCCTTCTGTATGGTGTACAGGTTTTGGATTGTCGACAAACAATAGATAGTGGTATTGTGATTGAAATTATTCGATCCTCCCTTAAAATTTAGACGTGGTCGACGGTGTCATGGAACAAATGTAGTTTACTTTATATTGCTGCATCTTTAAAACATGGATGAGGAGGAAGAGGAAAACATGCTACATTACCTTGGAACCTGCCTAGCCCATGCATAGATAAGGAAAAAAAACACACACAACAGCTTTGGACATAGCAAGCATAAACATACAACCTTAAATTTCTACAAACATACACCAATAGAGGGTTAATGCAAATCAAGTATTTTAAGAAGGTCAACGAAGTGTAGTTAGAGGTGAAAGCACACCTTAAAGGTCTACGTGAGGCAACTTCCGGGTGGAACTTGTCAGTCGCATCTACCTACCTACCATCTTTAAGACATTTGTATTATAACTTCAATCTCGACCAAAGAGTGTTGCAAATAAATAGAATAACGAAGGAAAAATGTTCAGAAATATTATTTCTTTCACATATATATATACTTGCTCACAGCGTCTCTCTTCCTAATATTGCTAATATCCTCAACTGTCAGACATATTAATTCGTAATGCTCACGTTATAAATCCACAGTGATAAGATTATTAGTCTATTGAGTAACAACCAAAATAGATTTCAATCGATAGATTTGGCGATCATCGATTTGATCAACAATCGGCAATCGCAATAGGGGCCAATTTTCAAAATTCAATTCCATTGCTAAGATCTTCGAAATGAAAGATGAACGTTTGCCAAAATTTATTCTGAAAAGTGTAATAAAATCCTCGGGAGATACAACAAATGACTGGAGAAACTAAGATATCGTAATTGCATAATACAGTTGACTCTCGATAATTCGAAACTCGTTAATTCAAAATTCTCGATAATTCGAACTGATTGTAAGGTCCAAGGAATAAAACCCATGTATTTTGATACTCTCGTTCATTCGAAGTAATTGCACAATCTTGCAGCCAGCAAATACGCTGTAATTCGAAATCAGTGGCTAGGTTTCTCTCAGTAATACGATTTTGTTGTAGTTTTTTGTTTTTCTTCTCTGTTCTTTGGCAAGCCGTTGTTTCCAATGCTCTGATCACGTTAGATTGTGACGAATGTATGTAACGTGAACAACGTAAGAATAATCGGAAGCAGAACCAAATCCACACATCAAAGGTGGCAAAGTCCTTGTTGTGTACATTGGGTAAACATTTACTAAGACCGGTGACCGATGAGCTATTCTCGGGAAAACTTAAAAATCACTGAATCACTCTTTACAAAATAATGCAATTCAGGGTATGTTTTGTAATAAAGTGTGGCAAATTCTGGTTGTTTTTCAGGTTTGTACTTATTTCGCTTTCGTCCTTCGCTCCAACTCGACAATTTTTCGTTAATTCGAATTCTTTGTAAGATCCCCTAAGTTTCAAGTTAACGAGAGTCGACTGTGAATGAAGACTTTTAGAAAACAGAAATATGAGCATCTTTAAACTGTGTATATACTATTCATTAGAATTTTTGTTTTCTGACACTATTAATATTTCTTTCTTTATAATTGTTTGTATTTCAAAACGTTTGTCTGGAAGGCCATATGCCAAAACTAAACGAGTTTGCAAAGTAAAACTTTTTGTATTTCTATAAACGAGTTGTTATAATTTAAATGAAATGAAATAAATAAAAACTCAAAGACTATGCATTGTTTTTTTATTTTTGAATTATTATTTAGGCATAGATAAGGACAATGAAACTGTATGCAATTTTGAAGTTACCCTCAAAAATTGAGATTTCAAATTGGGAATTATGTGAGAATTATTTCTCAAGCTTCATAATTTTTTATTTATTTTATCATTTTAATTTGTATTATCCGTTATGCATCAAACGCCGAGAAACAGCCCACATGGATGTTAATTTAAAATGATTTAATATTCTATTATTTAGTACATTTATGATTAATTAATTTAAATAGTAGGGATTTTTCTGGTGGAGTGATTGTATTTATTCGCGAAATGGTTCACAGTTCATGGGCAACTCTGTAGAAAATGTTCCATAGTTGGAGTGCATCTTGGCAAAAGTAACATAGCGTTCGTTTTTGTCAAATAAGTGCCTTTGAGCCCTTTCAGAACAGTTTATAGATGGTGGTGGACATAAGCTACCTAAATAGCAACGCGTTCTAAACATTCCTTGCCTAAAATCCACCAACGTAAATCTGTTAACAAGAATACAGACACTTGCATGTCTAAGCGTCACAGGACCGCAGGTTCCCGATTCGAATCGCAGTGAAAGTAAAGTTATTACGCTATTATCTGATTTCCAAATCTGGTCCAGTCACCATTTGCCGTTGTGATCAAATTAACGGCACTATCACTGGAATGGTCAATCAGTGGCAGTAGTCTGATTGTGGGTACCACAATGGACCAAAAATCCTCCTACCTTGTACGCAGCTCTATGCTGCCTCCATGGTCATAGCCGGCATTGAGGCAGTATGAACTTCACAAGAAAGTGGCTGAAACTAACACATCCCAAACAATATACATTGCAGATGTGAAGAAGAAAGTGGATGACAAAATCATAGAGCTAGCAGACGAAAAGTGGAACTCTCTAACCACCTGTGAGACCACTCGGATGCTATGGGCCAAGTTCAGTAGTGCAAAAACCTGTAAACAGCAGTCGGAGAATAACTTGACGTAATCGCCTGAAGAACCATGGAAACAAAATATGTGGTAAAAAAGAAATAGAGGATGTTCCTCACTACCTTTGCCACTGTCCCGGTCTATATGAGGAAGTTTCGTACTCATCTAGTAGGACTTTCATATTTCCTCCATAGGCATCACAATGGGCCCAATAGAACCCACGTTCCTAACCCAACTTGTGCTTTTGAACAGACATTTTTTCATCACACTTCATCACACACAAATGAATCAACACTTCATAACATAATTTTATCATTTTATTATTTCTTACATTTATACATAATAAAAACATCTATAATTATGGTGTTAAATAATTTTATCTTAAAGAATTTCATAAAAGTGCATCCCAACAGGTCAATTCCTGTTATTTGCTTGTTTTACATATTTTTTTAATTATTTATTTTTTTTTCAATTTTCTTCAAAGCGTTTTTTAAATGAAGTGAAAAGTTCCAGTTTTGTTTTATTTTGTTTTTAGAAAAAATATGTGTATTTATAAAAATGGTAAAGAATAAAATAATAACACATCGCGCTCTCTCTTTCGCTCTCTCTCTCACATTCGTAAATTCGCTTATTTTATATAAAACGGGATGAATTAAAAGAAAAATATATATATATGTTTACCAAATACGTCAAATACTACACGAAATCTTCACTCCAACCACTTATGTATGACATCTTTTTATGAATAAATAATTTAACCGATAATACATTTTTCTCTTATCATTATGCATGTCGAAAGCATAAAATAGTGTGGGGAGAATCAATACGAAGACAATTTTAACCAAAAACATATTCCTCTCAACACCCAATACCCATTGTGTGGTTGTTTTTGACACAAAAGAATATTTTGTGAATTTGTTACAAACAAACAAACAAAAAAACAGTTCACATTCGATGCCATGGCTACTGGCGTTATTCTGCACTGGCTTTTGCATCATTGTTACTGCATGAAGCAATGTTTGGCATCGCTGATGTTGATGCTGGTGGGGTATTGTCTGGAGATGCATCATCCTGTGACATTTCCTCATCCCGTATGAGGTCGAGGATTGTTCTAATGTAATTCTCAATTGTTCGCAATAGTTGCTGTTCTTTTTGGCGTTCTTCGGCTAGTTTTTCTTCGACAGATTTTCTTAGAAGTTCCTTTTGCTTCCTCAGCTCCTTAACCTCATCATCGTCTTCTTCGTCATCGGCGTCGTTGCTCTCATCAAGAGGTTTCTCTTCTTCGGGTGGATTCGACGAAGATGCTGATGTGGTATCCGGTGTAGTCTGCATGCCGCCGCCACATTCTGTGACAATTGACGATGGAGGAGATTCTTCACTTTTCAATTTTCGTTCTGTCGCTACGGGAAGAGGCGTATCTACAGTCGGTTTGTCGTTCATAACTTTCACAGCCTCTTCAGTTTCAACGGTTTCCATTGAATTATCTTGAATTAATTTAAGTTTCTTTTTAGGTCGAACGTCATCTATGAAAAATTAATAACAATGTATGATGATGTACTTTGTACAGTTTACGGTTTTTTTTTTCATTTACCACTTTCTGAAATATCACATGAGTTGTTTGTAAGCACTGCCTTAAGTGAAGTTCTTAGTTGTTTCCGGACGGATGGTGGTACACCAGTAGTTTGTGCTATGACACGAATTGCAAACAAATCTCCACATAACTCATCCAGGTCAATCTTTGCATGCAAAGAGTAGCTCACTGTATACAAAAGCCGGGATATTGGAAGACTTGTTTTTATCTGAAATGATTGTTATTTATTTTCGGAGTGCAGACACGCACACGGACGACGTAGATCTCACCTTAGGATAGTAAATTTCCAAAAAGCTTCTCACATACTGATCATTTATTGATATCCGCTCATCTCGAAGAACAATGTGAATGTACTCAACTAAGTTCGGGTTGGCGAGTAGAAGGTCTACATATCTGCAAAGATTACTTATTACACTGATGCATCCTCAAAGTTAAAGGTATAGAAAGTATGCTTACTTGTTAGTGCTTTTGTTGTTGTAGATTCCCACCCAAAACTTTGGGAATAGATTGAAATGTAGCGGAGCTGCTTCTATAGCGGCTAAGCAACTTAATTTTACCAGAGACTCGGTCAGTTGATTTGTGGTGACGGCCATACGCATCATTATGTCTAGAAAATCATGATACGGTCTATAGAATGCATCCAAGCGTGCGTCATATTCTTTGTCAACACCTCGCTGTATAATCTCATTTTGTGGTATGCTCATTTGTACCATCGGTCGAGGTGGACGGGGTGCATTTTTCGATAACGTTGGCCATGGTGCTTTAGTGCCACGCCGTGGAAAATATGGTCCGAGCGGACCAATCGAATTGGGGGCATTCTGTGCTGACAAGTGACAGTTTGTAAAAATCGGCGCCAGTATGTTTGTAACATCCAAATTCGAATTGCGAACAAGTTCTTTTAGCACGTCTAATGATAAGTTACATATTTCTTGTGGATTGTATGTGTTTAAAAATGTTGCAAGTCGCTTAACGGCTTCTGGCAAACCCTTCACAAGATTGTTCTGACTCGACGGTTGCTGCCTTTTCTTAGGTGGGCTGTCAATTCGTGTGCTTTGCCTCAATGTCGACACTAGCAGCACAAGCTCAGTTAGGAGCTCCTGCAGATCTCCCGACACATGACAAGCTGTCGCCTCATGATGCATGGAATGTAGTGTATGTAATGCCTCAAAACACATTTCGATTCCACCATTGTATATCACAAGCAGTCGATCTTCATCGTTATCAACTGAAAAAATAAAATAGCGCGTATTAATTCATTGCTTTGGGTACATTCTTGTCCTATAAGTACCTAATATCCTTAAAGCATTGATAAGTGTTCCCCAGGAGACACGAGCATCAAGCCCTGTCAAATAAGCTGATAATGTAGTTCTGCGAAATGTTGAAACTTCATGCTGTTCTTGTTCAGTTGCGTCAGGATGTCTCGTTGAGAAGAGTGTCATTAATTTGAATAGTTCATCAACTGCTGCTGAGTATTGTGTCGGATGCGGTGTGATGTTTTTGAATGCCCACTGGAGATTTTGATGTGCAGCTAGTTGCCTCGTGAGAGACCTGCTCTGTTGACAACATAGCCGTAAAAGGCCATAGTACGCAGGCAGCATTGCTCGATTATAAGCCACGATTTCAGAATCATCATGATCCGCCCTAAAATGCAATTGATTAATATTTATACACTGTTTGAAACTCTATTTCCATACAAAATGTAGTTAAATGCAATGTTTCGGGTTATTTCCGGGCAGTTTGCAACTATTTGGGCGTTCTCAGGGCAGTCGAGAATTGCATGATGCCAGAAGGCTAGTAGAGCATGCTTGTTATGGTGTGCTGGTACACTGGGCTCAGATAGGCGAGGATGAAACAAATCCCACAATGACCTCATGTATGGACCAAGCTGAGGAAGAACAAATCAAAGGGTTTAATCCACGTTTTAATTAGTTTACCGCATCATCTCACCATAAGTTTTTCAGTCTTTGAAACCATGCAATATGTCAGCAGGCTAAAGTACGCTGTCAGTTTTGTGGTCCCATGTATGCCGATATCGGCGTAGGATCGTGCAGGCCTTAAAAGCCTCAGCAAGAGACTTATTATATTGTGGAGAATTATTTGTGCATCGCTGCTTAGATCCCTGTAAAACCATAAATTTCTATAAAAAAAATAAACACACATAGACTCCTGTGCATGTATCGTCTTGGATTTCCCACCTTTGAGATATGCTGACATTTGTGGTTAGCTTGTGCAGGGAATGCGTCCTATAATGTGCCCGGAAAGGTGGTGACGGAATAAGTGACACGAGTAAATATGAGGCAGCTATGCGAAATTAAATAAAGACGTTTTCAAATTGTTTGTAATGCCCTAGTATAAATAAATACCATTTCGAACTCTTGAATTGTTGTGAGCAAGTAGAAACTGTTCAACCCAACTTTCAGCTGACTGTAATATCCATGCGTGGGCTATCTTGTTTTTCGGAGCCTGAAATGCCAACCAATCTAGGGCGGACTGTGGGCAATATTCTGCTGCATCCCAAACCCTCTGCAAAACAAGTTGTGAGAAACACGGCAATCCCGATGGACCACCTTGCGGTTCAGTCAGAAGCGTCAACAATTTGAAGAAGGGCCCGCATAGCTCGGTGTGTTTGGTAACTGATGCAAACAGCATTGTAATGATTTGATTTGCTAGTCTATCATCCCACCTACAAAGCGCATGTATCAGATGTCTGGTCTGATGTGGATTTATGTTATCTTTGATTTGTTGATACAGGAACGGGAAGCCCTAAATTCATAGTTTGTGAGCAATCAATTCATAGAACTCTACAAGCAGCGGTTATGTTTACCTTTCCACCAGCTATCGCATTATAGTCCTTTTGCGAAAGTCTTAGTCGAAAGTCTTGACCTCGAGATCGTTCAACTAAATTAGCAACCAATGCAATCATCTTGTCTAAGGACGCAGGACGGGATTTATCCACGGATAGCGCTTCATCGGACGAATTATCATCATTATCCGAACCCACGTCGATCTAAACAGAAAGCGGGGATTATTCAATAAATAAAAACACTTCTCTTCTAAGTTTTCCTTACACAATCTTGACTCTTGTTGCCTAGATAAAAGTCAGCCACACTGCGGATAACATTTATGCGAAGGAGAAAGACAGTCTCTTCGTCGCCCATTCGGGAAAACTCAAACAAAAGTCCAAAGAATTCCGATAAGTGACGCAGGTGTGCTCTGGCACCATGTTCCATCAGTAATATGAGAGACGATATAAAGCGGGTAATGCAAGATGCGTTACCAATTACTTCCTTGCCACTTTCATCGGTCTCTACCTTAAGGTATAGACTCGAATGTGATGATCTGGAATGGAATTTAAGGATTCGTATGTGCTGAAAATGTCGGTGTTAGTGCTTTACTCACCTCAAACGCTGTATAACATGGATGACAAGGCGTTGAAACATTTGTCGGACCATCTGATTTGGACACTGTATAAGCACCTGGACCGGCCACCACGGTTCTGTTGACATATGAGTTAGAAACCATTCGCATGCCTCCTGGCTTGCGTTAAATTGCTTTGTCAATAGCTCAACCCATAGCACCATTGTTGGCTAGAAAAAACAAACATACATTGAATAAATTGACGATTTTTCCCAATTGAGTGGTTCACCTTTTCCTTTGCATGAATAAACGTTTCAATAAAGAACGACACAGACAATTTTGCAGCCATACATGTGACATCGTTTTGCATCAGGAGAGTCTGTGGTATGTGTCCGCAAATTTGCCACATAAAACTGCACAGAAATTATACCATCATTTATCTGACCATTTTGAAATTGCTCTGAGGAACTTACTTAAAATAAGTATGCTCGAATATGTTCCTATCCTGTAAAAAGTGCTTGTTATCCTGCCAAATCCAATCCTCTAGCTCTTTGCTGAGTAATGAATTTCGACCGACTTCTGTAACCTTGGATATCACACTACTGCTACTGCCGCCTAGAAAAGTTTGACAGTGTACAATTCGCTTTTGTAGACATTTTCAGAATGCAAACAACATACCACCGTTACAGTTCTTAACGTCTATATCACAATGTGGTGTTGCTGATGACATCCCCCCTATGTTATTGGTTTTCGTTGAATTTTCAATACTACTAGAAATATTAGCGGCGCTTGCTTCAGTCTCATTTAATTCCGATTGATTCTGGCTCTTGAAATTAGTTGTTGACGTTGATGGTGATGGTGATACAGACGATTCCGAGCCTTTCAATGGCTCTTCCACATTTTTTATGCTCAATGGTCTTTGTAGTTGGACAGCGCTGGAGCTACAAGGGCTTTCAGATGTTTTACAACGTTGCCTTGCTTGCGTATTTGGTGTGCTCCGTTCATAGAACAGCATGTAGGCAGAATTCGTTTTTTCAAAACTGAAATCCAAGTATTTTTCTGTCACGGAATCGTATGTTTTGCTCTTAAAAATAGAAGAAAAGCGTTCGTAAATACACGCAATGAAAGTCAAGCGCAAGGGATACTCACTGTCATCTCTCCACCAAAACATTCAGCGGCGATTTGTGATGGGTCGAAGGGTTTCACTTCAGCATCATTGAATAAGAACCATCGATCATGTTGTTGTGGGCTCTCATTTCTCTCCTTAATAAAACTATAATAGTGGCCACCGTCAGCTGTTCCAGTGTGAACTGTCACTCCTACCAATTCGTACCTAAAAATCGTTGACGTGTTATAATTCAATCATTATTCTTCATTCCTCGTCGTGCTTACTCATTCATCTCATCCTCATCATCGGAATTGTCTGGGGAAACTTTGCCACCAGAATCGGTTTGATTTGTTGAATTAGTGTCTGAGATCTTTTTCGTGGCTTTATTCTTCCTATCCTCTGTAACACAATGAAATGAGTTGAGCATATTTTCATATGATTTGTGAAAGAATATCTATGATTTACCTAAGTATTGATGTGGCATCAAGGTCTTCTCTACGTAATTGGACATATCCAACCTCATCGGAAAGGAGAAATGTGTGTTCACCTTTTCCTTGAGCATAGTGACCATATTGAATGTGTACCGCATAGTATTGAAGCATAGAATCTGTGGGAGTTTCTTAAAACACGCACGCTTTTCGGCACGAACTTTTTTACCGCACTGCGAGCATGTGTACATATTATCACCTTCCAATGTGTCTTTAACGGTTACTTCATCTAATGACTCTCCCAAATTTCTCATATCAGCCACTTGACACCGTACAGTGTAGAATTCCTCAGCTGTGCGACTTACATGACCGCAATCCAACGAAACAACATTATTGCTCAGCGTCCCACAGAACAGTCTTTTAACCAGATCCTTCAGTTCGGGTGTCATTTCTTCTAGTTTCGATACGAGATCAATGAAAAACTCAGCCATATCTTTTTGTTCGCCAGTGTTAAGTGGTTGGTGATCCATTTGATACACTCTGCAGAACGATCGAGGATTGTATGACTTTCTTTCGGACTCAAGAAGATAAGCAAACATTCTTTGTAGTTCATGAAGTGTCGGGGCATGCTTAAGTGCAGCTTGAGGCGGTACACGAAGAACTGCTTCACGAGCTTGGGGCATCATGTAGAGATGCTGAATACATGATGCCATGTAACAAGTTGCACCCAAGTTTGTAAGACCGACATAGCCGCACTCCGAACGGCCGTCATCACGGGGCCAGTAATCCCATGGATAGGGTGGATGTGGTCCCGGGGTGTGCTGTTCAAGCAATTTTCCATGCAGAAGAGAATAGTTGTTTGTTGAGTTCTTGCTCATTTCAACGAGCAAGTCATAAGCAGCGGCCCGTGATGTTGGCGATTTACACTTAGGTTTCTGCCGATTCGTTGGCGATGGCATGTCAAATAGAAATTCGAAAATTTTCTCAATGAACCCGAGTGCATCGGCGCTGAATTTAAATGGCGGGTCATATTTCACAAGGTTAGTCATTAGGTTTATCAACCCTACGAGACCGTCATCTTGATACCCATGTCGGGTTTCGTAGAAATCTCGGTTAAGGACGCTCTTCGAGACCGTGTGGCAAAGTCCCTCGATGTCTATTGCGCTTGCGTTAGGCTCCTCCAACGATGACTTAACCATGTCAGGAGTCAATGTGTCAACAAGTCGAGCCAAAAGCCAAAAATAGTCACGGCATGCTGGCCCATATGGCTCTTTACCTTCATCGGACACAAAATGAGAGTGAGACTGCTGAAAGCAAGTCATCTTTTCAGCAACAGGTAAAAATGATATCAGTTTCTGTAACAATGGCGCCAGTAGTTCCTGGTAGCTCTGTGAATTTCCCAAGCATATCCTGTACAGTCCAGCACATATCTCACGTCGCACCGACGGTTCGGGATCTTCGAGAATAAACTTTCGCACCCAACCGCAATACTCCGGCGCATTCCATAGCGACATTCGTGCACTCTCTGAAGAATGAACAAAACTCACCATGATGTTCATCGTGTACTGTACAACCTGCGCTCGGCCCCAAAACCCAGTGCGAATGTGTAATTGGTTGGTGAAGTGCGTATGAGCTTCGTCATTCAATATCGATGCCAGCCGCATCAGGCATGAGTCAACTTTCATCATTTCCAACATGAAAGCATGCGGTTTTGATATTGCCACTGGTATATCCTCCGAGCGATGTTCCTCAAAACCCAACAACCAGAGTATTCTTAACAGACTGGCGAGGCAGTCATGCCTCCATTCATTAATGGTATCGGTTGAATGATGGCCGTTTTGCAGCATGCCGCTAATAAAAATATCATACAGATGTTGCAGTCCCCCGCACTTGATGAACACCTCACTCCATTTCATGTCGTATGCGACCGGTGAAGGGGGATTCGGCGTTGTAGGATAATCGTCTTCATCGTCGTCTCGCTGGAAGTCGTTATCTTCGCTTTCATCGAGTTTCTTTTGAAGATGGGTTTCAGATCCGCCCTCAGACTTTTGTTTATCAGTAGTTTTGTGTGCACTTTCCATTGATGCTGATTTCTCATCACTTATTGTTGCATCTGCTCCCCCTCCGCTTTCGGAGCTTTCAGTTGGACTAACTTTCCTTCTTCGACTGCTCTTTCGAGGCGATTGGCTAGAATTGCTTTTCGATGACGACGAGGATGAAGAGCTAAAAAGGCGGCTTATACTTTTCGCCTTCGACATGTGGTAGTCCCCATTGCAGCAAGAGCTTGATGAAGACGATGAATTACTGATGGCTAGACTCTCCACTATATGCAGCGAGTACATGAACTTTTGTAAATTTCCGGGATGCAGAAGCTCGGATAATTTTTTCTTAATAGCGTCTTTTTTGAATTTCCTCTCATCAGAATTCTCAGCGGTGTCACATTCATAGAGATCGGCTGTGAGGTTCTGAAATGACTCCAGTATGTTTGGATTTGTCGGTAGTATTGCCAAGATATCCCACACCCGGCGAGATAACAACTGGGCCTTTGTATGCGTCTGAATGTTATTGTTCCCATGTACTTCCATGTCACCGAGTGTCTGCATTAGGCGAAAAAGCTTCTCAAAGTATTTTGGTTGAAGCAGCAGTACTGTTGGTAGGCATTCTTTAGGAGGGGGTGGTTGCAATGTTGGATGATCCAACGGTTCCTTTCGACGTGCTCCACGTCCACCTAGAGAAACGTAGACGATCTGGAAAACATTCACATGTAAAGGGTCTTAGATCGAAAAGCAATATATTTGTTTTTACTTGATTATCCTTAAAGCCAACGTCTACCAAACTTCTCTCATCGTACTCGGAAGTAAGCTCTTGCCCTTGAGTTATTATTCGCAAGGGGCCTTCACTCAGCAGCAGACCCAATACAGGGGCACTAACACCTGACGCTCTAGCTCCGCCTTGTAAGTTCTCCCACCTTTAATAATACACGAATTTGTTTCAAGTACGTACTTTAAGCAGGGTTATGTGTTACCATTTTGAAATTTCCGCCTTTAGCTCTGCAATCAAGTCACACGAATGCATGTGTAAAAGGGATTTTTCCGAGAGGCCCGCTGGCTGCAGAACGATTCGTATTGATGGTCCAGACCCTTCGTTCTTGAGATTACTATGCGAACCGATGCCCTTGCCTTCAATAGCCCACCTCCGCAAATGAAATGCATATCGGCGACGAAAAGTCTCTAAGTGAGTATTCAACAGCATCAAGCCTCGCTGTACACACATCAAGGCGTATTCTTCTTCGCAACTGTTCAAACTATATATTACATAAGATTTCTGTTGAATGATACTATTTTTACCTTTGCAAGCCATTTGCAGCTTGAACCAAGTGGTCCATGCACTGTGACACAAA
This sequence comes from Eristalis tenax, assembly GCA_905231855.2. Lineage (NCBI taxonomy): Eukaryota > Metazoa > Arthropoda > Insecta > Diptera > Syrphidae > Eristalis > Eristalis tenax. The sequence goes on from HG993124.1 coordinate 3,614,433, forward strand.
CTCCTTCTCCAGCCTCAACTGCTGTCCCATGTAATACATGTTTATATATTGGATTGCTGCAAGGGACACTTCAGTATTGTGAGCCCTTAATGCAATCTTCCAGAGATGGAACATTCCAACGATATTGGATGATGTGGTAGAAACCGAATCAGTTTGCTTTTCGTAGTGGGCAATGGCAAGTCTAGCTAAACTACATAGTTGCTGAAATAGTCCTAATGCAACCATTGAAAACTCTTCTGGACGCAATTCCGGCAGTTTCTTCAAATATAAATGTTGCAGTGCCTCAATACCTAGTGCATGCTGGTCTCCCCCTTTTGCTTGACTCTGCAGCCACGAAAAGTAGCAATCACAGCATTCTGGGTCATGCGCCAGCCATTCCCATAGTGCGTCGACTTGTTCTAAACTTAATCTGAAATGTTTTTCTTTTTACATTAATCGATGTGTATGATGATTATGTGTAAAGTAATCACTAACCTGAAATTCTTTGGAGATCCCAACGAGCTGAATACAGACGAAAGAAAATGCAGTCTCACCGACACCTGGGTTTTGTGCGAGTACATGGGCGACCCATTCGAATTAAGCACTATTTGCGATGTATCACTTCGATTTGCCATGGCTTTTGCATACGCTTTGATGTTGTTGAAGAAGTGATATGTCATTTTATGCTGTCTCTCAGCCCACATCGTCACCTGATGCGTATCGGCTGCTCGAAATTGTTGAAACGAAGCAAATAGCTTTGGCAGCAATTTCAAGCTCACAATTACACTTTTGTTGTTGGCCAAGTTGTGTAGACAGCCTTCAATGAATTTAGTTCGCAACAAGCGATCTGTACTGAAACACAAGAGTGTGGCTAAAGCCTTTTCAGCTTCAAGTGCAAGAGATTCGCCCAAATGACCCTGGAAACAAAAATTGATTTAACATAGTTCATGTCGTATGAGGTGCAATGTGCACGTATGCTTCGAAATACACTCACAATTTTATCATCCTGCAGAAGGTCCCACAGTAGTGTGTTTCCCGGCAGGCAAACGTCATTTATTTTAAAAGTAGGCTGTTGTTCCTTGCATTCCACGGTAGAGTTGTTCTCCTCCAATTTACACCTCAGAGCCTTCGCAGCCGATCCAGATTGTATCACTTTAATAGACTCTCCAGATACCGATGACTCACGCATCGCAATTGATGGCAGTGTAAAGCCGGGAATGCAGCTATGGGTACGACTTACTAACTGGGCCAGCTCTTCTTCACACGGTGATTCATCGTCATCAAAGTCAGCTAAATTTTTCTCTGATTTATTGCTCATTGGCGATGAATAGCTTCCGTCATTTTCCACTCCACTTAACAGTTCGCTTATATTTGCCTCACCAATCGCTCGAATATAAGGACCCTCACCTTGTAGATGTTTAAGAACTGCAGCCGGTACGGGATTGTCACTACAATCGCTGTCATTTATAACTTCTCCTTCACTATGCGAATCTCCTTCCCAAATAGTCTCGACCAACTCGTGAGCCAAACGAGTCAACGGGAGATTGTTGTTTTTCCTCCGCTTGCGAGTTTTCTTACGAATTGGAATAACCGAAGGCTGATGAAGTTCCTCCTCGCTACTGGAATTATCAACAATGTTGACCATTCGATGATTTTGTAATCTAAGAAATAAACAAAACCAATCAAATGACACGCATTTATTCATGAGTGAGTGTGCATTACGTGAGATCGGTTTTAGCCTTCAAGGTATTTAACTCTGACAGGTCTTCTCCCTTGGCCTTAGACGTTTCTATGAGGGAACAGATATAAGTAAAAACTGATGAGAGGATATTGAAATAGGAATTAATCTCATTTAGCAGATGGTGACATATAATGAATAAATACAGCGTTATAAAACAGTTTGCTTCTGCGACAACATAACCTTGTTATTTGTTGCGCTAAATATTTCCAATTCAAAAAAACAAACAGCTTTTGTTTAGATGCAATAGTATATATGTACTGCGCACTATACTACAAAAAATTACCTTCAGTGGGATCACAAATGTGTCGCTTTCTACGCGCCTGTTTGCACGGAGGTGGAGCACCAGAATCGGAACCGCCGTTTTCTATGTCAATTGGACTTTTTCGACTCGTAGAACTACTATCATCCTGTTGCTCTTCATCCGTGTTGCTTCCGTCCATGCTGCCACTATCAGAACTTGAAGCTGTAACATTAGAAGCCAATATACTTTCGGGTACTAATTCCATTTGTGAACGCCCAGCGTCACGTGACCAAATGAGTTTTGTCAATGCAGACGCGATATAAATACTCTGCTCAGTGTGCTCCTTGGGATCCAATCGACAGAGCAATGAATATAAATGTAATGCAGGACGAGGAGCAAGATTCTTCACTAAAGATGGCAGTATATCGTAGATGGGTTTTGAACAGTGTTTTAACTGTGCAGCCTGCCAAATCAGATTGATATGCTCTTCGGTAATTTGATTTTCGACTGCAAGAAAATTCAGCACAACATGTGCCTGCTTTATAACTTCAACGTGCAAGTTGGGGCCAAACAAATGCTCTATGATTTGATTTTCAGTCAGCCAATCGCCGAGTTTTTGCCCAACCAACTCCACTTCGCCCACTGTCTCGGTTGTGCAGATTTCATTGAAAAGATTGATGTGTGCATTTATTTGTGCCATTCCTACAGAACAGAATACAGTCTTAGTCATATGTAAGACATTTTCATTTGGAGAAAGTGACAACTTACCAGCTAACCGCATTGTTAAAGTTGTGGAATTGAAGTACTTAAAAGCCAATGCAAGCCCTTCGATATCGAAGTTAACCGATGAATCAAGCGGGTCTCTCACAGCTGACCACACAAAATCTGCCATCGAACGAGTGGCTGCAGAGCGCAAGTTCTGGTCGGACAGCTGACACATGTACTGAAGTACCTTACTTCTTAGTGGAACAAACAATTGGATTATGCACCTGTAGTTTAACCACAATTTTATATTCGAGACAGTTGCAGTTATTGCGTGCGCCGTTGTCACTGGTAAATCAGGATGATCGAAACAAGCCATCATTGCTGAAAAACCACCAGAATTGCAAAACAAACTTATATTGCGCAACAAATAGACTGGTATCTCATTGTCATGCAAATCGCAGACGATACTCAAATGTGAAGCTTCTTCTGATGAGATTTCATCGAGCCGAGAATGAGTTCCATGTTTGTATGCAATATAAAGCGGGAAGTTCAAAAGGAACGCCTTCGACACAAGGATCAACAGCTTTTCGACTTCTGGGAGAATCCATTTTTCCTCGCTCTGCCCAATACGTTGTAAGTCCTCTTCTGCAGATGTGCTTGCCTGTTGTCTTCTCTCTGCCTCTCCTTGAACATCCTCCCTGCAGCCTGTGTTACTTTGTTGTTTATCTCCCTCATCGTCTTCGCCAGATGTTCGAGGCTTGTTTGATGGACAATTTAAGCTGTTCGCCGCTATGCATTTGTATTCTTCAACAAGTTTATTAATATTTTTTAAATAATGCAAGGCAAGACATATCATTGACTGTACAATAAGATTGAATCGCTCAAAGTTCTTTATATCCCTGTATAAGCACATACATTGTCTGGAAAATATGCAAGAATTAAATATACGGATAGCATGAAAATATGACGGTTAAAATACCTTTGAGGCCAAGACTGTATATACCCAAAGGCGATTTCAATTTCATTTTTGAGTAAGGCTGTATGTTTCGCATCGTTACTTGTTATCCTCGCCTCATCTAATGAGTCAAAGAAGTATAAATAAGAATGTTGTATAAATGAAAATACAATTTTTAAATTGCTTCTCATTCTTAGATTTTCTATTCTTGAGTTGTTTGTTGTTTTATAGATTCGAATATATTGTAAATCTGAATTGTTCACAGGTTGACTGACAAAATAGAAGAATAATGATGTGTATGATGACGAAGAACTCAACCAGCAAGCTACTAACAGTCGATTGTATTTTTGTGGCATAGAATAAGATCAGTTCAAAATATTCCTGCGCTAGGAATTGATTTAACAAAATGACTGATTCTTAACTTAAGTCCTTCCGATTGGACATATGATTTTTTGATTAAGCATAGTGACTGATACTTAACTTTAGTCCTTCCGATAGGACATACATATCTCGGAAGAAAGTGATTTTTGAAGTTTACCTCACATTCATGCATTTCATTCGAATCAATAGTCTGTCATTGATTTGCTTATTGGTGTAGGTTCGGAGTTATGCATACTTGCAGCTGGCGGCAATTTTTAAGATCATATGCAAATACAATGCGACTTTAATGTGCAGGTGAGTCTAACGAAAAAAAATGCATTTTCTACTTTCTACAACAAAGAATGGATGGACGACTTTGATCAGTTGCGAATCTCACAAATTTATACATCTTGCAGTCTATACAGAAATTTCACAGCTATAATGTGTACTGCAAATTTTATACATTTGCGGGAAATGTACTCTTGTATCAGTCAAAATCGAGGCTGTCAACTCTACAAAGAAAACTTCTTTTCATTAAATTCCTGATAAACTGATGGGTATTGTATACTATTTCTGTTAGTATATCATTTTAGGTGGTTGTTGTTGTTTTTTAGCTATTCCAGTGGATTTTTCAATCGAACTTACATGTCTCCAGAAGATGCAAAAAATCAGCACACACGTCGCACATTATTTATGAAAAACTCTTTTTTTTCCCATTTACAAATAAAATAAGAACTTTGCAGTTAACACTACATTCATATAAGGCGAATTGATCAATTAAAAGACTAATAAAACTAAATCTACTTATTGTGTACAAGATTAAAAGGAGAAGAATTTTCCTAAAATGTATATTTTTTTTCTTGCAACCCAGACTTGGTGAGTTTTCCACAGGAACCTTTCCTTTTCTTTCCTTGTCAAAAAATCAACAATGGCCGTTTCACACAAGCATCGCACTGCCATCAACTGAACGGGATAAAAAAGAGTGCCCGATGATGACTGGAATTGGAACAGTGCGATGATGGGTTTGTTTTGTCAACTTTTTCTTTGCCCAAAATGTGGTGTAGGTAACTTGAGCGTACACAAGTACATATTTGATAAGGGTTATTAATTGAAGACTTATTCAAATTTACAAAAACAATGTTGAAATCGAAAATAGACACTGTTGTCGTTTCTGACCGCCTTTGGGATTCCGTTATACTAATCAAAGTGATTATCAACCCACTTCGAAAATAATCAGTCGCATAATCTTTCAAAGAGGCAAAAAAACAAAACAAGATACACTAATGTGAGTAAATTACAAGCTTTCTCTTTGCATGAGATTGTCACACAGTTTGAAAAGTGCAACAGCAACATTAGTGTATACATTATTTCATGTCTGCCCCTTCGAGAATCGAAGTGTTCAATTTTCATTTAGACTGTCAGCCGCCGCAAAAATATAAACATTCTTCTACACACTAGATTGTCGGCGGTCTTGCGAATGAAAGATTTTTTCATATTTCAGTTCGTACGTCTTTTCTACAATTGGAGCTGCTCTTATCAAAATAATCTCAGTCCTCAAATGGTACTTTAGAATTTAACGTAATTTATGTGATACATTGATAAACGGCATCATGATATTGCGTCTGACTAGAAAACTAACATTGATTTTGTGCGCGATATGTGTGGCAGTTTTTCTATTTCTATATTTGCTGATCAATTATTCTGTGCCCGCCGACCGACAGGTATTTTTTTTTAAATTTTATTTTGTTATTTGTTTTCTTTTATTATTGTTTTTTATTTTTTTGTTGTTTGTATGGAAACTTGTAGCGAAATGTTCATAACATTGAAAATAAACTCAAACAGCTCGAAAATGGTTTACAATTGCACCAACAGGAAATGGGACATCTTAAGAAGAAACTTGAGACCTTTCAGAGCAATAAAAATAAGCTAGACTTTGATGATGAGACTAAAAACGAGAAAGCAATGAAGCATCCCAAATTCCCGGCACAACTTAATAAAAAGGAAATGTTCAATGAGATGGTTATAAGTGCAGAAGATAACCAATGTGATATCAAAATTGAGCCACAAACTCAAGCAAATATACAGGTAAATATGCACATAGCATTGTAGTGGTGAAGAAAAACAACTGACTTGTTGGCATAGATGTTGGAGCTGTACAAGAATATAACGTTTGACAACGTCGATGGCGGTGTTTGGAAACAAGGCTGGAACATTAAGTATGACCCGTTGCAGTTCAATGAACACCATAAACTTAAGGTATTTGTGGTCCCACATTCACACAACGATCCAGGTTAGAGCATCAATATTTGAACATGTGCAGCTCTTACAAGCTTTTGTTTTCATTTGTAAAGGTTGGATCAAAACTTTCGATGCGTATTACGAACATGACACGAAACATATTCTTTCAAATATGTTGCGACACCTGAAAGAAAATCCAGACATGAAGTTCATATGGGCTGAGATATCGTATTTTTCTAGATTCTTTGAGAATCTAGGTGTGAATTCAAAGTTGGAAATCACTAAGTATTTAATCGGAATTCAATCTTGGATGGAAGTATAATAATTAGCATTGCAGATTAGTGCAGAATAGACAATTGGACTTTGTGACCGGTGGATGGGTTATGCCTGATGAAGCCAATTCACATTGGTTGAGTATTTTAATGCAACTGACTGAAGGTCATACGTGGCTAAAGAAGCATCTGAATGTAACGCCAACGTCGTCTTGGGCAATTGATCCTTTTGGTCATAGTCCAACAATGCCGTACTTGTTGAAGCACTCCGGTTTCCAGAACTTACTAATTCAGCGCACACATTATTCGGTAAAGAAACAATTAGCTCGCATGAAGGACTTGGAATTCAGATGGAGACAAATTTGGGGTGAGCATGATTTGATAAGACAGCATCAAAGTTTATTTCACTCTATTGGTGTATTGTCAGCTGTACGCTTGTGACACATACGCAAAAAGATTATAATTAGTTTCTGTTTTTAATTGGGGAGTAGTGTTAGTGTCAGTAAGCGATGATAAGACTTGCGAAGTTTATGTGGATAATTGTTCGATTAAACACAGTATCTCAACAGCATTTTATGACCTTAATTAACTCGCAACACAGATCACCACGAGAATGAATGAATTGTTGATATACGAACCTTAAAGTGATGTATGTGAGGCCCGTCTAAATCTTCGTCGACATGGATGTTAATGTTCCACACAACCGATAAATTGAGGTACATAGTAATTTGCGGGTAGATTTTATCAGTTCTCAATCTAAAATTCGATTTTCCCAAGAGCAAAATTAGCATCCACTGCAATTTCATAACCTAATTTGTGTGTATGACACCACACACTACTCTCAGGTACTGATAATATAAATATATACTTATTTATAAGGCCTTCGACACATGGTGGGTCTTAGCCTGAGCAATAGCTATGTTCCATAACCGGCTTAGGGCGCTCCTTCCAGTCATGAAGACCTTTCTTGCGTCCGTTTTCTAGAGCATGGTTTCGGACATTCGACTCAGGGGTTTTGATCAGAGTTGGCACCCTTGAAGTAGCAAGGGCAATTACCATTCATAAACTCGTTCACTACCTCAAAGTTGTAGCTGTTGATTGCGATGTTTCGCCCGCGGTCGAGTGCGGCGGAACGTATCCTGCTGGACTGCATATATTTCGTCTTATCCTCATTAATCATAAGATTAGCTCGTTTCAACAGTTTTTCAATCAAAGACTAGCTCCTTGCAATGAATGCTATCGTATACGATAAAAATTAGGTGTGCATTGATTTGAAATTATATATAGTCGATTTACCAGACCGGAAGTCGCTCTGGAATGTGCCGATTTGTGCAGTGCAAACGGCTTCAGACGTATGCACAGTACGCTGGACATGATCTTATTGCTCACGATCGTTATCAGATTTTGATGAGCTGGTCTTGATACTTACATAATTCAGCGACTCTTAAAAACAAAATTGTTAATAATAATAAATTGAAATTCTTTCTCTGCAGATGTATCTGGTCGAACGGAATTATTCACACATATGATGCCTTTCTACTCTTACGACATTCCCCACACTTGCGGACCAGATCCAAAAATATGTTGTCAATTTGATTTCAAGCGTATACCGGGCTTTGGCATAACTTGTCCTTGGCGTGTGCAGCCACAAGCTATCGATGAAAATAATGTGGCCCGAAGGTGACTCCAATCACAATCATTCATGTCAAATAACAGCGAATATTATGTTTATTACAGAGCGGAAATGCTGGTAGACCAGTGGCGTAAAAAAGCAGAGCTTTATAGAACCAATTCGGTTTTAATTCCATTGGGAGATGATTTTCGGTACAGTCAGAGTACAGAGTGGGAAGCGCAAATGAGAAACTACGAAATGCTGTTTGACTATATAAACAATGATCGAAAGATGTACACAGAAGCAAAGTTTGCAACGCTGCAAGAATATTTCGATTCCGTGCACAGGGAGCAAGATTTAGCATCATTCCCAACACTAAGTGGTGACTTCTTTACGTATGCCGATAGAGATGATCATTATTGGAGCGGTTACTATACCTCTCGCCCGTACCACAAGAGAATGGACAGAGTGCTGTTGCATCACATACGCACTGCAGAAATGCTTCACTCGTGGAGCACGTGGGACTCATCCACACAGTTTGACGAAATGCTGCAAAACGCCAGACGGGAACTATCACTGTTCCAGCATCATGATGGAATTACCGGTACAGCAAAAACACACGTAGTTCACGATTATGCAAATCGAACCTTGCGGGCTATAAAAGACTGCCGATTTGTTATGCAGCAAGCAGTCTTCCGACTAATGACAAAGCCGTCTGTAAGTTATTATCATACACAAATATGGCTGTGATCAAAAATCCATTTTTTCCAGATTTATAGCCCGGACTACAAATTTACATACTTTTACTTTGACGAATCTCGTTGGCCAGGCCCAGATGATGGGCGAACAACGATTATTCTGGGAAGTGAACTGCCCACAAAGTATGTTGTTTTCCACAATTCCTTGCCACAGTGGAGGGAGGAACTGGTTGAATTATATGTTTCAAAGCCCTTTATAACTGTTCGAGATTTTGACAACAAACCTATTCAGGCACAGATCAGCCCTGTGTGGTCTTGGCACGGACATCGCGAAGGCAACTCGGTATTTCCACAGGCATCAACCACGAAATACCGGTTGTTGTTTAAAGTTAATATACCACCGCTTGGGTTGGTAACTTACATCGTTCAATCTGAGTCGGGTGAAGATATGCCAGAGTAAGACACCTTTTATACTTACCAGCAGTCGAAATATTCAAATAACAAATCTCATTTTAGGAGCACAAAACTTGGTAAGAACTTGATACTTACGGTCACGCCGTATTCAATCAATCTGGGGGATTATCCTGATCAAGTGAAGTTCGCAGAACCACGAGATATTTCACTACGTGTGGGCGATGGACCTACCGCAGCTTTTCATGGCAATGGCCTGCTGAAATCAATCCAAATTGACGAATCATCGCCACACACCCCAACTAACCTGAACTTTCTGCGTTACGGCACCCGTATGACAGGTGCAATGAGTGGAGCGTATCTTTTCTTGCCTTATGGCGAAGCAAGTCCTTTGCCAATTGTAAATCCAGTTGTATTGGTACAAGAGGGTCCGCTTGAGTCAAGCGTAACTTCCTGCTTACCGTTTGCTGTCCATCAAACAATACTTAGGGGAGGACACCCTGAGATAAGAAATTTCGTTGATATTGGTACAATGGACAACACGGAGATTGTGATGAGGATAGCAACCCACATTCAAAGCGAAGACGTCTTCTTTACAGATCTGAACGGATTACAAGTGAGCACCAACTTATGAGTTCGACTATTGTTAGATGTGACGCATTTTTATTTGCAGATTATGAAGAGAAAAATGTTTCAGAAAATACCACTTCAGGCAAATTACTATCCGATACCCTCTAGTATATTCATTGAGGATGATAATATCCGTTTGACTCTGGTATCGGCACAGCCACTTGGAGGCTCGTCTTTAAAACCGGGTGAAATCGAAATAATGCAAGATCGGAGACTGGCTCAAGATGACGAACGAGGTCTTGGACAAGGTGTACTCGATAATAGACCTGTCCAGCATATATTCCGATTGGTGCTGGAAAAAATCGACTCATGTACGAAACCGAGTGAAGACTATCCCGGAGGATTCTTAACTTTAAATGCATTCAATAAATATCAGACGCTTCTGTATCCGATTGATAAATTTATTTGGGTAGAAAACGATTGGATTGGCGTTGAGAGATCGTTTGGTGAAGATCATGAACAACTTGAAAGTGATGTTCAAATCGCAGTCATGAGAAATATTCCAACGGATTTAATTAACAAACGAAAACGACCAAAACTCAATACAGGATTAGTTGTGCACAGAACCAATTTAATGGAATGCAGTAGTGACAGTCATCGGTCCGGAGTGGTAAGAGCAAATTAAAATGCTTTCGTTTCGCGTGCATACCCTGAAACATTTTGTAACTCTTTCAGGTCAATTTAAAGCGACTCTTAAATATCCCATCAGACAAAAATACAAACATCTACTCCACACATCTGACATTTATCGGCAAAAGTAACGAGATAACAACAGACGAAATAAATTTCTGTCCTATGGATACCAAAGCATTTATCGTTCAAAGATGACAAAGCTGAAGGCATTAAATCGATGGTCTACAAAAATATAAGCAAAATATGTACTCTCATATTGGAATTTGTGTACTGTTCCTTGGTTTTTGATAATCTATTTTCATTATAGGTTTTGAATTTGATGTGATATTATTTTTTTAATCAACAATGCTTTCTTTGCTTAACCTAAGGTAACTAAACATTCGACAGTATATACAAATAAATGCTACCAAAAGATAATTATGGCATTTTTATGTTGTCGGATGAATTCACTTCCGAGGCTGCTGCACGTAAAAGGTTTGATAATCAAAGAAGTACATCGTATGTGAATACTTTTGTTTATTTGTCAGTGATGCTTTATATAAGTTTAATTAAATACATAATTTATTTATATACAAATACTATATATTGCATTAATGTTCTCCTTTAAAATTCAGCCTCAAATCTCGCGTTAACTAACAGTGAATCCTTCTTTTTTCATAGTTATACAGTCACGAGCATGAACTTTAAAGTGTTTTTTTAAATGGTCGCTCCTTAAAAATCGTTTATCGCAACGGTTGCACGAGAACGGTTTTTCTCCAGAATGAATTCGACTGTGACGATTAAGTTCATCTTGTCGTTTGAAGGCTTTTTCACAACCATCTTCTTGACAATGAAATGGTTTTTCCCCCGGTGATAGTTCGGCATTTGTTCTTTGTAGCTTTTTCGACAACGCCAACAAATCGGCCTTTCCATTTTCAAATTTCATATCAGAGTTCATACCGGAACAATGCGAGGTAAAGACTTGCGACGTTTCCATCTTTACCACATCATTTTTTGAATTTCTAGGTTCGGCCTTAAGATCCGTCTCCAGTTTGTCATTTACTGCGATTGGAATTGCGGAATTAACATCGCTATGATGAACGCCTTTTTGGTCACTTCTCGGGATCTTCGTTTTGGGCTGTCGGTTAATAACATCTAGTTGCTGTTTAGCATACACCATAGCCCTAGTGACTGTATTTTCATCCAATGAAACTTCCAACAGTGGCTCAAGGTCTAATTTTGTATACTTAAAATGAACACGCAAGTGCTTTGTCAAATGATCACTGCGGGAGAACCTTTTCGAACATTGTGCGCATTCATACGGCTTTTCCCCAGTATGTGTACGGTTATGACGAGCTAGTTCATCAGAACGTGTGAATCCTTTTCCGCACAGCGGTTTATCACAAATGAAAGGCTTTTCACCAGTGTGCCAAGTCAGGTGAGACCGTAAATGAGAGCTCTTGCCATACGCTTTATCACATCCATAAATTGGGCAAATAAATCGCCTTTTCGAATCCGTAGCATCAGCTGCAGGAGCTATAACTAAATTCCTAGCCCACGAAACAGGTACATTTTGTTTTAAATTCGTGTTCGAGATGGAGATGGTGGTTTTTGCCCTATCATCGGCTTGAGTGGGTGTGTTACCTTTAATGGGAGTGGCTGGATCCGTTTGTGTTTGTGGCCCTTCAGACATCATCATTTGTTACTTTTCAATTGCAATTACACCAATTACACATTTTTATTGTAGGGATGGGTTTCAGTCAGTTGATCAATATTTCTTCCCGCTCACACATGAACACTACAATTATTAAATAGTGTATTAAATTGAAAATAGCAGACAAACTATTTGCAATCCCTAAAATTTGAGTTTTCTTTTATTTTCCAACCAGCACGCCTACTGTCATAACAAATGACATCACTGCCTTACCGACTCATGCGAAGTATTGGCGAGTGTTGCCGTTGAGTTGATAATTTCTTGCTTTTAGTGGATTCATTGGGTTTAGGCGAAATGTGAAATAAGATTTTTTTTCGTAAGAAATGCTAGGTGCTTTTATTAGAATATTCCTAATAAGACGGACCTTATTAGACGTTTGCATTTCATATACGGGATTGTACTCTTCAACTTGAATGAGAACAGAACGTTAAATAAAAAAACATGTAGATACACATCTGCTTGCTAATTTTTTGCATACAACAGCTCCGCATAAAATTATGAAAATAAATTAATCATATACTTCCATTTTGTGTATATTTATAATTACTTTATTTATACGTTACACCAACTAAAAATAATTACACATAAACTAAAGTTATCCACCAATGTGTACTTATTTTAAAATTACAAACATCAATTGCGTATCGAAATTGATGTTGAATTTATATTAATCGTTTCGTTTTGATAAAAATGCGCTTTATACAATTTGCAAGATACCCTACAATTACTTGAAAACGGGCTCATGTGTTAAGTAATAGAAGAAAATAATCGCTCACTAGCTATTTTCGTTTGGAAAATACCATTACATATATATATATATATTTCTGAATAATTATAAAATATAACTATTTAACTATCGTTTTTTTTTTACAAAAAAATAACATAAATTAAAAATGATAATATATATATATAGCGTATGCTGTAGGGCATAGGTTTTTTTTTTTCTTAACTCACAGTTATTTTTTCATGTTTATCGTTTCGATTGAATAATTTTTTTGTCTACAAGTAGAATCATGGATTATCAACATCGGAAGATTCATTGTTTGATAGTTAATTTAAAAAAATAATATAAGGATACTATACATAACTTGGGATAGACTAAAAAAAATTTGATTTCTTTTATGTTCAAGCGAATGTATGTACAGGAATGGCAACACAAATACGTGCGTGATTCGTTTAAAACTCATCGAAAGAGAATTTACCATTTGAATCAAAGCTCCCAAACTGTTCCATGAACAGGGTGCCCGTATGCTAGTTAGAGTTCTCACCACCAATATCCGCTATTTCGCTGATGGTTATCATCATTTTCTCCTCGTCCCCGCTGTCGTCTTCTCCGCAACTGTCCGAGGACGGCTCTGGGGATTGACTGAGTCCACCGCCCATGTCACTGGTTGAACCTGCAACCGAAGGGAGTTCAATTGTCACAATGCCATTTGAATTAGTGAGAGTTTTAGCACCTGCAAGATGGCCTAATTCGGATACCTGTCCCTCGAGGTCCTTCTCCTCCTTAATTGACATGTCCATAAGATCAAGCTGCGAGCGGGATGATTTGTAGTGGGTTTTTATGTGCTTCGATAGGTGGTCGCTTCGCATGAATTTCTTGTTGCATTCTCGACACTGAAAGCGCTTTTCACCTGTGTGCGTGCGTCGATGTCGTTGTAATTCATCTGAACGGGTGAACCGCTTGCCGCAAAAAAGCCAGGAGCATACGAAAGGTCGCTCACCAGTATGCCATCGCAGATGCGCTCGTAGATGAGAAGTCTTACCGTATACTTTGTTGCAGCCGGGGATATGACAGATGTGTTGTTTCTTGCGGTCGGAGTGCTTTTCGCCTTCTTTGCAATTCGGACAAGTGCAAGCGACTCGCTTGAGCCGAGGTTTTATTTCTGAGTTATCATTGACACTGATGTTTACGTTAACAGAGGTTTGGCTTGGTGGTGTCTGATGATTTGTCGACTGAGCGGCAGCTGCATGCTGTGGCTGCGTTACTTGGTGATGATGTACGTTTGAAGAGCTGCTGGCAGGGATTTGCATTATGCCTGAGCTGCTTAGTGACACTGTTGTAAACGGTTGTGAGTTCGTCTGTGACGGCTGTGTTTGGGGTGGTGATGCAACGTGAATCGGACTTGGCGATGGAACTGCTGTCACTGTCAAGGTCTGATGGTGGGCATTCGAGTTCTGATGTTGCTGAGAAGCCTGCTGCTGCTGTTGTTGTTGCTGCTGCTGCTGCTGCTGTTGTTGCTGCTGTTGTTGTTGCTGCTGCTGCTGTGCCGCTTGAAGTTGCTGTAGCTGTTGCTGTATCTGCTGCTGCTGCTGAGGAGTGGCAGCAGTGGCCGTAACCCATTTTATGTCTGGCGGTTCTTGTTTAATATTTGTTATTAGAGTTTGAGTAATCTGAGGGGGAGACTGCGGGTCGTTTTTTGAAGCCGTAACAATAACTTGTTGCTGTTGCTGCTGTTGTGCCTGCTGCTGTTGCTGTTGGCTTTGCTGTTGCTGGCTATTAGCTTGCTGAGCTACTTGTGCTGCTTGAACTACTTGGGCTGCACCAGGAAAGTTTTGGAATCCCTGTAGGTTTTGCGGCAGCTGGTGAGCTTGGATTATCTGAACATTTCCGATTCCTGGGATGTTCTGTATGGGCAACGCCTGTAGACCTGGAAGGTTTGGCAAGTGTATTATGTTGCTTGAGTTTGTAGGTGCAGCAGGTCGAAACTGCTGCAACGCCTGAGCTGGAATCACTGTAAGCTGATGGCCTTGTGCATTAGTTATCGTAATAGGCTGATTATGTTGTTGCTGCGCATGATGCTGCTGTTGTTGACTTGCAGCATTTGCTTCCTGTTGCTGCTGCTGATTTTGATTTTGTTGCTGTTGGGCACTATTCCCCGCCGAAGACGATTGTGCACTTCCTTGTTGCACCTGAGCCGCTTGGGAGGCATTGTTTTGGGCTGCTGCAGCAGCTGCTGCTACATTTTGTAAATTCGATTGGTTGATTATGACATTGGGATGCTGCTGAGCTGCATGTAGGGCCATGGGGTTTATGGGCGCCAGTTGGACTTGTTGAATCTGTCCATTCGGTGTGATAACGTTGGCAATCTGAGTGAACTGCGGAATGATTTGCATTTGCGGGGGCGGTTGGACTAACCCTTGCATCGCAAGTTGTTGAATGGGAACATGTACTGTTTGATAAATTGTCTGCCCGTTGCCAGTTTGAATTGGGATCTGTACAGCGACTGTTTGTGAGATTGGCGAAGCTGTTGGGAACTGTACCACATGTGGTATTGATGCTCCTGCCGGCCTCAGCTGAATATTCTGTCCTTCTAATTTGATTGCATTTAAGTTTTGGCCAAGCAGACCGCCAATGTTGCCTAAGAGGCCATTCGCAGCAGCTACTGAAGTAGGTATTGTGATATTCGTTCCGGGTATGGTTATTGTGGCTGGAAGACCTGAAGCATTTGAAGTCTGTTGATTACCCTGACCCTGCTGTTGTGACGACTGGGAAGACTGCGATTGCCCTTGTTGCTGCTGCTGCTGGGATTGGCCTTGCTGTGCGCCTTGAACCGAATTATTCTGGTTACCCGCTCCACCCTGTTGTACCACGGCACTCGCATTACCTACATTTGCGATAGGAATTTGAATGTTTGTACCATGGATTGTAAGCATGGTCTCTCCATTTCCTCCAGGTCCTGCGTTTGGTATTTGCACTGCTTGCCCTAAATTTTGTATAAAATGTGCTGGGAGGACGGTATTATTGGATGCAGCAGGAAGCGGGGCTCGAATTATCTGTCCGTTGGGGGTAAGGAACGCTTGTTGCCCATTAAAGTTAATCGGCTGCGCCCCAGCCAACTGGGAATTGATGTTCGGAATAAAGAATGCTTCCTGGCCGTCTATAGTCACAGTTTGCATTGGTTGCACAATTGAGAACATATTGTTTCCTGATGGATTTTGCAAAACCTGCCCACCCGCCTGAATAAATTGATGCGGAATGTTCTGCAGGTTTTGAATATTAACAATTTGTTGCTGCATTTGTGGATTGTTCACGAAAGCCTTTACAGGCGTTGTGTTGTTCGTTGTTGAATTTGCAGGTGAAACCTGACCAATGCCATTGTTTTTATATGTTATCATATTTCACTTGTATCTGGTCACAGTTCCTTTAAGGTATTAGATATTACTTTCCGCCAGAGTAAATGATTTGCATGTGATCTTTCTAATTTAATATACACCTCACACAAAACTTGCACTTCACTAATATTTTTTTTACTCAACGCATATGAAGGTGATGCACCATTTTATTTTTCTTTTCTTTTCTCCTCACTAGTCCGATGCTATTCCGAGACGAGCCTTTCTTTGTACGATATATTTTGCTGTTTTCGATAAGACTAAAAATACTTCACTATATGTTAACGTAAAAGATTGAGTTTATTATTTAATACGTTCTAATGAAAAATAAAATAAAATATCATTTTTAAAGGCAAAATATTTTTCTATTTATAAATTGTTTATCGTCCCGTGGCGCGGCCATTACATTATTTCGAAACAGTGATGCCAAATCCGAAGTAAGTCAGACGTCAATACAAAACGAAAAAGTCTCATTGAACGGGATAGTAAGTGCGTTCAAGGTAAGTAATAGGATTTTGAACTAAAATTTATCTATTTGAAAGAAAAACTTTTGAATTATTATTTTAATTCCTATTATGTAAATATTGGTTAATAATGATAATATTTCGAATTATGGCATGTGTATTACGTGTTGTTATTATATAATTCCAGGTTTATACATTCTTATGCCAACTGGTTGGGATTAGAAAAACGATCTGATTGAAAAAAGCTATCAGAATGTGCAGATTTAGTTGGCAACTTTCTTGTTTACCTTGAAATGCAAATTGGTGAATACATTGGCCTCGGTGATTTGGAATATATGACATTATCATAAACATCACATTTTGTATGAGTCGGATATAGAGTCATACCAATATGATTTTATTAAACCATAAAAGGGCGTTTTGTGAGCTACATCTCCTAACTCTGTTAAATCGGCTCATTTCTCAACACTCCTATTTTTAAACAGAAAAGTTAGAAAATAACATTTGTAGTCTTCACAAAAACTAAAAACAAAAAACATTAAGCAAACGCATTGATCGAGTAAGAAGTGGTAGGTAGGCGATAGTTTAAAAATATCTCGCTTTAATTTTTACGTACGTATTCGAATTATGACGAATATGATCGCATTTGATCGTAGATATCAACACAGAAACAGCCCCTATGCATTCAAATTAAGAATTATGAAAGATAATTCATAGCCCTTATGTTCAGTGACTTCAGAAATATATACAAAACATAATTGTCATTATCGATGTCGTATTGAGACCCTGATTTTTATTATTTCTCGATTACTGGAACGCTGCATACAAATAGATAACATTCAAATGTGTATTCAAATAAAAAGGGGACAAAGAAATGATATGATAAGATGAGATATAATTTGTTTACTGCACGAGATAACACTACAGTGATATTTTTTTTCCTACGATTGTGTGCCCGCATGTACCTACTTACATGAGTATACAATCTCAATACGTGAAGTCGTATAGCCCTATACCTAGGCTTGAATGTATATTCAAGGCAAATGCATGTACTATTTTCCAACTGTTCGACTTGGATATTTTTCTTCAAATGCATCTAATTCATTTGAACATGCTATTTGTTGGTTAGTTAAGGGAAGACAGCTTATTGTGAGAGTGGGAGAATTGTTTAATGTCATCTGTGTGGTGTCGGAAGAAAATGCTTCACTATGTTTTTTACTTTATGACGTATACGTTCATGTGTGCATACATAAATAAAATTATTAAGAGGTGATGTCGTTATCACTTAACCAACCTATTTATTAATACGCATGCCTTAAACCGATTAATTTTCTTGAAGAAGATATAAGTGTAAAGAGATCTTTAAAGGTAAGAGTATTAATCAAGTTCCAGCCATTAAGAGAGAAGGTTTCAAATGTGCCCGCGATTCGGTGTTGCCGCAATCGAATTTGTGTATTATTGATGTGGGCACTCAATTCCAACACTACCGGTTAGTCATACTGAGGATACATCTTATTGGATCTTTTTTTTTGTATACATTGAATCATTATATTTTTCAGTATATTTTTTTGTTTCATTGAATCAGTGTGGTCGTCAAGTTATGACCAATTTAAAAATCATGTTTGTATGCATATTTGGAACACTATCTCGTATTATTTTCATTAGTCTCTAGTCTCTACACGATTACTGAAAGTGCAGTATAACCCAGTAACATTGTTCAAATGAGAGTAGGTATGTATATTTAATTTTTTGTTTGTAATAACCACGTGCATCTCTTGAGTGTGCCTGGCAGCGCCATTCGATTTTGCCACTGCCTATGACCGTCCTATTTGACACGTAAAGGGAAAAAATTGTTGGTAAACAGTGCAAGGTAGTTTTTGAAAACCATTACCTGCCATGCCACCGAAGCACTGCTGATATACAATTTTCTCTTTTCTGCTTTTTTTTCTTAATAAAATTCGATTTCGTTTGAAATACTCGCCCAGGCGCTTATTCCTCTCCCACCCAATTCGGAGAGAAAGATAAAATAGTTAAAGAGAAATATTGAAATGCGTTTTGTATCTGTGTGGAATTTGAGTCACACCTATTCATACACTTATCAATTTGCTCTCTCATACATGTGGTTGGCCGCTCTATTTCACTTTTCATTGAAAAGCCCCAAAGGATTGACAGAGCAAGCGACACTAAAATTTTTGTACACAGGAGAAAAGAGACAGTCTCCAAATAGTGGCCTCTCTTCGAACTCACTGTATTCGTAACCTAACCTAATGAAAATAATCGTATTTGTGATACCACACGAACAGAGTGGAATTCGTTGGGCTCTGCTGGTATTCCCATCATCACATCACTTTCGTGCAAGTACTCAGTCAGATTCGACTTCATAATAGAATTTCTCTGCATAAACAATTTGTCATCAGCACAGATACTAGTAATATATACATATTTGTTTTATTATTCTTATTATTATTGCATTTGGTAGAATCTTGATTTTAATTTTTGTTTAACAATACTCCTCTGTCTCTTCCACGATAAATACATACGTGTGGTGGTTATATAAACGTTGGTAACTGCGTCAATTTTTAAAGTTTTAAACGAAATTCAACTGAATAAAATATAAGAACAATAATTTGCTGTCTGTGTATCTATAATTTCTCGTTCCTTAACAACGAACACATAATTCTAAGAGTAACGTCACGGTGGTTCGTGTTTGGCTTTTAATGAATTTATATAATTTTTTTTAGTTCAAATAATGTACGAAATCAAGACGGGAATTGAAAGAAAAAAAAAAAGTTTGTTGAGTCTAATTAAATTTATTCTCAGTGTCAACGACGGGCGCACACATAAAGTGTGCTACTGTGTGCATTTCTAAAGTGTGTAAAGCCTAGTGCCCTACAAATGGTTTTCTTGTCGAAAATAGTTCATCGCTAAGTTTGATCGGGTGAAAAGCGTTTTTTTTCTGTTGTCTGTTGGTTGAGAAAAGACACTTGTGAAGAAAATTCAATGATATAAACTTTTTCTGTGTGACACTGTTAAGAACTTTTTGTTACAATTCACAAAAAAAAAAAACACAAATAACGAGAAAAAGAAACCGTAACAAAAGTTTATTGATTTTCTATGTTCGATAAATGAGGAAAAGTATATCTTCAAACAAGGATATTGTTTTCTGCTTTCAGGTGTATTTTGAAGAAGTTACTATGTAAGATGAACAAATTAAAAAAGATTTCCCAATCAATATTAGAAAAATAATAACAAAAGTTTACAAAAAATAAATGGATTAATAGTGCAATTTATGTTCAATATACATACAGTATCGCAAAAAGGTGATTACTACATAGTTTTTTTTTTTCTTAAAAAAATAAATAAAAAATAAATAAACAAAACATTTTCAAAACTCCTCTCAGTATAAACAAACTTCCTCACACAGAAACTAATTTATTTTCGTGTTCATATCCCCATAACATTCACTGCATTATGAGCTTTTCAGACAATACCAACATGAAACAAAAAGAAAATATATATATTTTTTTGAATATCCCCCTTTTGCTATACATTAAAATAACAAATCACAGTAAACAAGCAATATTGTACATACCATCTGTATCTCATTTGGAACGTCAAATATATTCATTCAGTGTACATTTTTTTTTGAAAATACATGTTTCTATTTTATTTATTTATTTATTATCATTCATTAGTCATTCGTATAACCTTCCAATTTTTCATATAATTTAAATCCAAAATGTGTGTATTATACCTATACACATAAGATATTTAGTGCAATTTTCATCCATAACCGTAAGGAAATGAAAAAGAATTCGTTGCATAATAACTCTTATAAAAAGAGAGCATGCGCATCAATTTCCTGGTATTGACCTATATTTTTGTTTTTGTAAAGACGACGGAATATCTACGAACGACCAATTCTAGTTTGCTAGTTCTATATGTATGTTGAGCCAGAAGCATTATATTTGTACACATATGTATATGTCGTATAAAAGTGTGTACAGAGAAAGTTGTTTTTTTTTATCGTTATGCAGCAGCTTTTCCGTTGATGGGGACGAGAAGCACATGGCTTCATGGCTTCTTCCTTTTTGAATCGACCCTTTTTTTCAGAGGCAAATGACGCCACATAGGAAATTATTTCAAATTTGGTCTATAATGAATAATAATTGTTATTTTTCCTTCTGTGTTGTGTACTGCGCGGATTTAGTTGAATACAGCGCGCAACGTTCGAGTTACAATTAAATTATACACACTTGCTGACTAGTTGGGACAGATGAAGATGGAGTGAGTTCTTCAAGATTGAGGGGGGTGATATACCGAAAAAAGCGAAAGACAGCGACTTGCTTCAATGTCATTTTGTCATCACAGTTTATGAGTGTTTGAAATAAGATGTTTATTGCATTCAATATTCGCACAATTGTGTGTACTTTTGTGCACCTGAGAAAACAGTATAGCCTCAAGTCTGGCGTCAAGGCTAATTCCCATTGAATATCTTAGTAAAATGTCATAATCAAATAGCAACCCGTTCCATGTGGAACATCTATAATCGGTTGGACAAAAGATAAACAAAAACAAAACGATGTCTTTCGTTTTTTCGTGAAAATCACTAAATCATTAGTTTTTCGCGGTGCACATACCCTTAGTGGGTCATAATGAGATGAAATGAATTTACTATGGGTCATTATTCTGCATTTACCTATTAGATACTTCCAGAGCCATACAGCTAATTAACAAGCACTTATCCGTCAGCAATTTATTTCTGATTAGTCTTATACATATTTATATGTCGTTCTAATCCTATTCATCTGCACACTCGTTGGCATACATGCATATGTACAAAAGGACAGGTACTTAGCTTAAAACTGAGTGTGAAATGGCATGCAATTTTGTTGAATAAGGAGTTGATAAAGTACGCAATGTCTAAATCCATGTTCATTTTGTCATTTGTTTCTAATTGCTAATGAATACATTATAAATTGTAACAAATGTTGAGGAAAATGCATTATTTCGTGTTTTTAGGTCACGCAATATTGATTTAATTTTGGATCCTTGATCTTTAATACAATAATTCTTATATAATATGTGAAAGGTGTACTTTGCAAGGGCATTCTTCATTTTTAGTAAATTCGATTAGTCTGATTTGTTAAATTACATGACTGGGCAATGGCTCAGTATTTACTCAGCTGAATTGTCACGCTAACAATGATTTTTACATACCTAGAAAATTCGACTGTGTCATCTTCATCCTTGACATTTATTCTAGCAATGCATTCTTTACCACCTTTATATATTATATGTTTCATTGAAGACAGTAGAGAAGTGGGATATGTTTATAAAAAAAAGCGTTTTTTAGTATTTTTAAGATTGAATTGAATAACTTGTGGTGTGTCATAGCGGGACACTATTACTGCGACCCTATTGCACTAGGATTTAAGAGCTGCCTTCAGAAATTTCACAACCCCACTAGATTTCTAGGAAATATTTCCCTGTTATGGATGAATAATTCTCTGGCAAGACGCGGACAGTCGATTAGTATGTGTTCCATAGTTTTTTTTTTCGCCTAGAGATTCGGTACTTATAATTTTATGAAAGCGGTAATTACATGCTCTGTGTCCAGTTAGTGCTCCACATAGCACTCTTAGGCTAGTTTTGTTAGGTTCTAGAGCTTCTTTGGCTCGTTTGGGACTGTAGATTTGTTTTATGCAAATTCTAGAGCGCTTATTGCTCTTCAAACTGGTGCATTTGTTTAAGGCCCCTTTTGTATGGCTACAGATTAATGTCCGTATTGTTGAATCCATAAAGAGTGGATCGCCCAAAAGAGGGTATCTGAGCACATGGCTTGGCTTGTATATCAGCCTTTTCATTTTTCATTGCAGCCTGCATGTCCTGGCAACCGAATCAGTTGTAGTTTGTTATATTCTGCCGGTGTATTTATTATTTTTAACATTCCCAGACAGCCTTTAAGTTGAGTGTGTAGCTGTTTAGCGCTTTCAGAATCGCTTGGCTATCTGATTCCATTGCTAATGTGATGTACCGCATCATTAATTGCAAATAGTTCAGCTTGAAATATTGTTGTGTCCATGCAGGAGGGAATGTGTAGCCTACTTCCCGGTTCAATCACACAAGCCCCTACCTTGTCTTCGGATTTCGACACATCTATGACTCTTCTCAGAATTTCTAGAAGAAGTCCAGCAAGATTTCCTGCTTTGTAATTATAGGTTCTCTGTAAAGCCAAGGCCTGTTTTGCAGCTGCAGCATGTATAGCAGTGTGTAGTTGTGGGGTTGTTCAGTATTGCTAGTACAGTGAAACCTTTCTAAGTTGGCCACCCGCGGTCCAGACAATTATGACCAAGGTAGGCAGGTGGCCAAATTGAATAATTGTGGCAGAATTAAATAAAGCTGAGACACAAGAACCAATTTCAAAAGACATCATCGTCTCCTCTTCGTCAATCCTCTTTATTAATTATGAAACTTAAAACACTTCACCCTTTAAAGTCAAACGCAAACGAAAAAATTTCTCGGCTTATTGTTTAAAATTATGAACAGGGGATACATGTTCGTTAGTATACCGTTCTTACCTGCAATTTTTGTGCCACAAGTGTTGCCAACTCAGTATTTTCCATGGTACACAAAAGGGGAATTTGCCGCCCAAGCTCCAAGATACACAGGTTTCAACATAGGTTAAGTTAGGATAGAGTGGCTGATTTTGGGTAGCTCTCCCTAGGCCAAAGTCGTTGTGTCACCACTGAGATCCACTAAGATATAGTACATCCTAATCCGCGAACCATCTGGAGATTTTAATTAAGCGATGAAGTTGACTAATGCCTAGTCTGGATACCAGTCTGGAGGCGTGAATTCCAATGGCAAATTGCCCGGCTATGACGCCCAGAAGATTCGGCCTACTAATTCTGAACAGGTCGTCTTAACGTTTTGGATCTGTAGTTGGCCATAATTGCTTTGTGACGAGGCACTCGGTGCCAGAAGACCATAAACGTTTGGTGTGAGTAAGTGTTTCAATCGTTAGTAAATGTTTTCAGTAGCGATAGGCATGGGCGGCATTTTCCCAGAAAGAGTGTTGAGGTGGTGCCCTTTGCCGTGAGATTTCAACATGTGTATACAGGCATTTTTTCAAGTTTTAGCTTGGCGCAGAAATATTCAGCCCAATTTAACAGTCGGCCAACTTCACCGGCTATAATGAAACTTCTCTAAAGCGGACAGCTACGATACCATTACAAGTACTTGAATACCTTCACGTCGGAACCATGCCAAATTGTCATTAAAGACAGGTGTCCCTTATTGAGGGGTGTCCGCAAGGAGAACTGGCCAACTACACAGGTCTCAATGAAACTTGTCTAAAGCGGACAGCTGCTGATTGACCGTTCTGAGGGGGTTCAAATACTCGAATACGTTCACGCCGGGACCACGACGAATTGTCCTTATAGACAGGTGTCCCTTCAACAGCTTCTAAATTTCGAAGTAATTCTGTGAAGTGAAGCCACGCTTTTGATTTCACTTGTCTCCAGTACAAGGAGTTGATGTAAGTGGAAATGTCTCTACTTACCCTGTTTTCTTTACATTTCCGCTCTGAGATGAAGCTTACCATTCAATTTGTATAACTTATTGTATTGATTGCCTTCACCATACATTTCGTGTACCATTTTCAGTTTACAAACTATTTACAAATCACAACATATTTTTTGGTTCGTTTTCACATAATCAGCTTTGATTATACATGCAGTCATCTAGTCATTCCTGTTTAGTTTCTCAGTAGGGAAAACACGCTTACTTACCGAACAACATTAATTTATTTACACTTTCTTTTAAAATGAATTAGCTGGTGTTGCTTCAGGTGCTTCCATTGACAGTTGTAACATTTTGTCATATCTCTGGTTTTGCATAGAATATCTAATGCAATCATCCAGCGGTGAAAACTGTTGTGTCAAAGTTGAATTTGATAGTACAAGCCTTTGTCGTCTTTGGTCTAATCTTTCGAATCGTTGTCTATAAATTATAAAGTCGTTGACATACGTACTGTATGTGAGCTCATGAGTGCACATCACAGTGATGCGATTGATTGATGATTCGATTGTGATGTCATTTCTTTCCAACGCCAATAAAACTATCAGCTTAAGAAAATATTAATTTGATTCTGTTAGTATACCAGAAACTGACAGAAAGTATGCATCTCCAATGACCTTTGAGCTATGTCGACTAAATTGAATTCGGGGATTACAGTCTTACGCAGTTGGTGGATTAATACCAAAGGATTTGTGATACGAGCCGGAAGTGTTACCGTATTATTTAGAGTTTCGTGCGTAATTATGCAAACGTCTGGTTTTCCACGTCATCCGCCATGAAGTTATCAATTTTTTTTTGAAATGCAATCGAATAACCGGATCTCAAAAATTTGTGTTTGACCTTTTAATCTTTGCCTATTTTATGGGAAACTATTCTTGAGCTGTTTACCATTTTGCTTGAAGCCTAAATTTGCATAAATATTTGAGAATAAAGTGCAGATGACAACTAATTCAACGAAGTGAGAATAATGTCCCCCAATTTTATTTCTGGTTGCATCACTTGTGGGTGAATGGATTACAGCGTTTTCCCTCTTATTTTCAGTGTCATTTGAACAATCAGCCAATATATATCTATATATACATATTTTTACCTTACTGATGAAATATAACAACGAAGCCCGACAGGTTATACGTGGTCAACAATAGCTAAACTTATTCAAACTATATATTTCGAAGGCATTTAAAAACCATTTGCTTCTGAAGAATGTTATAAAACCCATAAGCTTCAGAAACAAACAAATTTGTATATACGTATACATATATGCATACGCTAATCACTCTAGAAATTAGCATTGTTACGTGAATCTGTTTACTTTTGCATTTGTTTTTTGATAAAACAAATCTATTTGTTCCACTAGGCGGAATTTAAATACCTATATTCATACTTAAACTTTATACGTGAACTTTCCAGACCATACACTACACAGTCTGAACGTTTGACTTTTTAACAATTAAGTTTCACTTATCACTGAAAAATACCCCCGATAAGGAACGTGAACGTAACGCACGACTGATAAGAGGGTAAAGTTTCAGTCATTTTAGAAGCGATCATTTGAAATTGACTCGGAATATGTGTGTGTGCGCGTGTGTTTGTATACCACTAAATGTTAAAATCATGTTCTATTTTCAGTTTCCAAACAAGTACCTATGTCTGAAACAAGTAGATAGAGTGTCTGGCTGGTACGGTTGTTTTGTTAGTGCGGTATTATTTATTATATTTCTAAGAAGAAACAAAAAAGTCGGGGGGCTGGGAAACCGTTTATTTGTCATGTATCTACAACCACTGCGTGCAAAAGAGAACTCTTTCGGGGGAATACAATATTAAGAGAATGGTATCATAGTTGGATTGGCGCGCATACGGCCGAGTAAAAGTATGTGATCTCGTTCGTTTTTCTATTCTTTTTGTGTTTTTGTTCTTTTTATTTTCTTCTTCATTTTTCCAATTTTCTCTCTTCCTTTGGCCAAAGCTCTTAAGCAGTATAGTTCCGTCATCCTCTTTAAACCCCTCCCGCCAACGAAACAACCATGTGATGCGTATAGTGTAAGAAGCAAACGAACGAAAAAGGGAAGGGGAGAGACAGCGATTTTATGTTGAATTTGTGTCAAGTCAATTCAACATAGAAAAAAAGACCCTCATGCTCTTTCGAACCCCCCCACAACCACCTTTCGCTCGTCTCAGCCCATCATACTTCTCTCTTTCACCACACATACTTTAAGAAACGTACACATTATGTAGTGCATGGACATTTTGTTATTGTAGCATGATAATGTTCGTTATGCTAACACTCCGGACATTTAATTTCTTGATATCAGAAAATTATTTTTAGGTTTAGTCCCAATGTATGGGTGGGTGTAGTCCAACCGATAACCAATGATGTGAGCTGTGCATAAATCATTTATTGAAAGCATGCAATTTGCACACTTATGGACCCGATGACGTCGTGTGTGCTCCTTCGTCAAAAAAAAAGAAAGAAAGAAGCAACGTGACTTCAATGTCCCTCCAATCTATTTGCTTGTTTGCAGATACACGTACCTGGCAAAAGAGTGCCTCAGATGCTTTTAAATAGATTCAAGGACAAGTGTTGCAAGCTAGAAAAAATGCAGTAGAAAGGTGGCGAGAGGTGTGGGATGTGGCCAATATAAAAGACACGTACATATGTTCTGTTATGAGAGGAAGAGTCATTTCTGTCGATGATTCTTGGCACGAGCGTTAGGTAAAAATACAAAAAAAGAAAAAGAAAGAAAGAATACAACCCAAGGAGAATGAAAGAGAAAAAAGAATCCATCACCTCAGAGTTAATTTTTTTTTTTCAATTTTATTTTCATTTTCATAACAATCTCCACTTTACCATGTCTCTTGTGAGTCAACTATCCTTTTTACGGTTTTGTGTTACGTAAGCTACTCAAAAGCATCTCTGTGAGATTATCGATCCAGGAATGCCTACTATTTCCCACTTTTTATACCTACTACGTACTCTATCGAAGTGAAATATATTAAACATTATGGGCCGTTGAATAGTAGGGGATTTTTTGTTTGGTATTTATTCATACATAATTTAAGAATGAATAACTTTATCTGAAAATAGAAATACCTTGCACACTTTCGCAGGTGTCAGGACTTTGTCTTGTCATAAACTTTCGTTTGTTTTTAATTGTTTTAGTGCTGTTTTGTCACTAGGTACGGTTCGGGGTTCGTTCGGTTTGGCATTTTTCGTTATTTGATCGATTATAGTAAAATGTGCTCACAATAATTTGTGATATTGGCTATCTTTCTGGAGGGCTAATCATGAAACATACCATCGACGCTGAAAATATTTAGAACCTTTGTTACATAAGTCCACCTGGGTTCTACTATTTTTTATTGCAACACAAGTGTACTCAATTCCTTACTGGGAGTAGTTTGAATTTTGTAGATACTGCCCTGCACAGGTATGTTAATGTTAGTTTAAGTTCTCACATATCCCAGATTATTTTAGATATATTTCAAAATTCGTATCAAAAGCTTTTCGTTTAACGCTCGAGCGATTTAAATGGAATTGCAGTCATTTCCTTTTGATAACCTAATCAAATAAACTTATTATTTTATTTTCCGTGTGTTATTGTGATAAGACGTCCAACAAGAACAATTATTTGACTAACTGATTGTGAAGTTCGGGGCCAGCGACGGTGGTAATTCTGTTGAATTCTTCAAAAATCGAATGGATACATTTGTGTATATACCGATGTAGGTTCAACTTTTATCAGAAGGAGGTAGGATAAGTAAGGTAGAAGTCGCTTTAGTGATATCGTGTATGTATGTATGAACATCATCGCATGATAGTCTAAACCTATTACATACTTCGATTCATAGTCTAAAGTGTTTAGTGTTTTTAAACGGATGAATCGCATCGTTGTTTGTTTGTTTATACATACGCATTATGCACTCAATACATTGTAAATACGAATTTCCTTCAGTTGCTAAAAAAAAAAAGAAGTGAAGAAAAATCAAATTTTGAATTTTAAAAGTTAAGCGCGTGCCTAAAGATGCTTTCAATCAAATGAACTTAAAACGTGAAATTAAGTGTTACTAAATTTGTGGTGCTTGGCTCACGAGAAGTGAAAAGGACCTAGTCTGAATTTAATTTTTGACAGGAACACAACAAAAATTGCTTTGAAAGAGTAGACCAAATTGAAAAGAGGACAAGGTTTAAGAGACACTTCTCGGTTTTTGACTTTGAATTATTTTCAAAACAGCTTGCAAAGCTACTTAAAACACATTCATATAAATCGCATCAGGCTTACATAAACTCAACATAGATGTAGTTTGTCCTTCATTAGCTTATACAAATTTATCTTAATAGACAACATACATATAGACAATAAAGACGTTTTTTTTATTTTATTTTTTGTTTTATGAAAAAATGTAGGTCATTCATTTTCAACACTCCTCTCTCTGCCTCTATCTCGCTCTCTCTCTATCTTACTCTCTCTCCCACTTTATCGATATTTTCATTTAGTTTAACCATTTTATACATCATTTACTTAATTATTCAATTCAAATATTTTATTAACTCATGTAATCATATTTTTTCTTTTTTCCATATCGTTCTCGCACATTCATCGCACCACAATAAGGACTAAAACATATATAACGAGTGTTGCATTGCTTATTTGCGACGAAATCACAAGATACAAAACAGTACTTCTCGATAAAAATAAAATACAAAGCTAAATTTGTACAAATCAATACCAAAACAAACAAAAAAATCTATTCTCCTATTGTTCTACTCTTCAAAGCCAGATTAGGAATATTATAAATACTTAAGAAAAGTATATGTACGAAGCTAAGATGGCTGATGATGCACCAATGGAGACATGCCCAAGCCCTGAAATCGGCGATTCTAGAAAAAGACCACTTGATTCCGATCCGGAAAATGAACAAACCAAACGCTCACATTTTAGTTCTGGTAAGTCCCATCATTATTATTATTGTGATCGTTTGATTTCAATTTTGTTATATTTAATTTATCACATGCATATACAAATTTTTGTTTGAATTTATTTTTATTTTTTAACAAAAAAAGAAAAATAATATGAAATCGAAAATTTAGCTATGATTTAATTTAGAAGAAATATGGTCAGATAAATTTGTTCATTCTTAATTTATCTACATGGGAATGTTTAGTGTATCAAGCATAGTATATACATATATTTTGTATATTTTTTATTTTTTATTTTTTTTTAAGGGATTAATGTCATGTGATGCCATGTTTTATTGAATTCAAAAATATAAAACTTAAACTATCATTTGTCTCTTTAAAAATTAAAAAAAAAAAAAAAAAAAATCAAGACAACTCAATAATCACTGCAACATTCTTATACGTTTTAGTTACTGACAGTACATGTCTATAACATTTATTAACAGAAAATAATAAAACAGCAAACAAAAAACATTGCGTAGTTTTCAAATTGACGCTTTTAACATCAAACACCCCCTCATAAGCACCTCTTTATACGGATAAGATTCTATGAAATACATTTTAAATGTTTAATTTTGTGTTGCATAAATTCAATCAGCTTGTACAAATTGTCACTAATATGTTTCGAACAAATTTGAAGCATTTCTTCTCATATGACTTGGAAGTTGTCAACTTGTTTGTCTATAATTGCAGGTAGTAACAGATTAGGTTTCATCTGGTAGACATTGTTTTACTTTAGAATTTGAATGAATGACAGGAATAAGGACTATTTTCTCTCAGATTTTATATCGTATTCCGAAGGCGACTTGATTATATTCTTTTAGGAATAGTTTTTGGGGCATTATTGTAAATCGTGTAGTTTTAGGGTTTGGTTTTTAATCTGGCGACACTGTTTCTGCAGAATGTCAATTTGACAGTTAATTGCATTTTACTGTATGCATTTTGCTATAAACAGAACAACGCTTGAAAATTGTGCAAATTTATATGGGACACCATGGTTCGGTAGTCAAACTTATCATGCGCTACACCCATTTTACGGTCGAAATAATCATCGGAACACCCTGTACATTGCATGCACATTATATAGTTCTCTTCGTGCAGGGAGTACGGCAACTAGGCTTCTATGACCCCGGTGCGAGCTTCTATATTTTGCGACCTCGTAAGCCTGCAATAGTTGATAGGCGTGGTCGGCTTCAGAATGCGTTTTATCGAGTTCACGAGAATGTTATTTCAAAGCGCGGCTTCTTCACTTTTCCCAATCACAATGAAAGGCGCTCGTTTCACAAGTGCAATTGTTTCACATAAAATCTCTACAAAAAATGTATTGCATACACAAATAGTTGCCTCAGCCTGCCAACAATGAAAAATCACTAGCAATTGAATGAAAATTGTTTCACAACTATCAAAATCGCATGTCTGTAGAAGTAGCTCTACCTAGAAATTTGTGCTTGCGCTTACGATATTACGGTCTGTGAACTATCAAAGCGCGACCGCTGCATTGTGACTTGTTTAATGGACTTACGTGTATTCTACTTAAAATGTCAGAGCACAACCGCGCGGCCTTGTGATTTGGGTATGAAGTTGGTCCTGCCTACCTCCTGTGCCTGGGCACCGCTGACACATACTGCACTGCGTGCAGGAGAGGGAAAGACAAACTTTACTGAACAGCCATCGACCCGATTTAACTGTCAGTATTCTAATTAAAAACCAAAAACGACTCTGGTGCCTCAGTGGCAGAAAACAGCGAAAGTGTCGCAAAGTTCGAAGAACACAAAAATAGAAAAAAAAAACAAATAGCTGGCTTTCAAAATTCTTAGTTGTGGGAGGCTTTATTATTAAGTATTACGCAACAACAAGGAGTAAATGTGGAGAAATCACCTTCTGCTCTTATTGTTGTTTGGGAAACGTTTATATGTAATTTGTTTTCTTATTAGCCATAATCATTCGCTCTGATGTATGCCCCACCAAGAAAGTTGGTTCATAATTTTCTCCAAATTTTGCCGTGCGCTTCAATTTAATATAATACACAAATTTCTGCTTCCCATAAATTACTTATTACAGAAATAAGCCAACACAAAACTAGTTGCAGTTTCTGCTTCAGACTTAATCTCTGTGATAAAGTTTGCATTTCATTTCTTGTTGTTATTTTTAAGCGAATACTTCGACTGAAAATACAATAAAAAGAAGAGGAATGTGATCAGACACATATTATGTACCCACTATTGCACCTATATATCTTCTTCTAATTAAATTTAAAACTAATTAACATATTAAACTTGTACGCCGTCCTTGGTGTAGAACTGGTTGCTGCTTCAGACAATTAAGTTTCAAGCAAAACAAACCTCACACTCTCACTGTTGGAGCTGAAAAATTAGTGTTATCTTATTTAAATGTATATCCTATTCATACATCAGTTTCCTGTTTTGAATGATTGATATACCATTTTGACCTTTTAACGAGTTTCTAATTGCATTATGTAAATTATCTGTGATTCCTTAAGATGAATATTTTTTTTTTAAATTACTGCCGTTGTCTCGAGGCACAGTTTTTGGCAACATTCTTAAGAAATTTATTTTGACTTCGGAGGAGGATACGAGTTGGAACTCGTTTTTTGAATGTGTATATTTTTTTTTTCAGCCACAAACTGAAAAATTAGATTCTGGTGAACAAACTTGTTAGGAATGCCAATCGTACATCTGATTAAATATTTCTGATAATATAATGGCTACATGAAATGTTAAAATGGATGTTAATCGCTC
Source organism: Eristalis tenax (assembly GCA_905231855.2). Lineage (NCBI taxonomy): Eukaryota > Metazoa > Arthropoda > Insecta > Diptera > Syrphidae > Eristalis > Eristalis tenax. Next base: position 3,646,475 of record HG993124.1, read on the forward strand.
GTACCAAACCGGGGAATTCTGACAAAGGGTACGGGATGTTTTCTTTCTTTTGCAGAATAAGAAACATAAGCTTCTTATGCTGTCTATCCGCTTATTTCCCCTCTTCTCAGAGATAGTTCTTTCATGAATTTTTAATATGCATGCACTGTTGGCCTTGTTCCAAATAGCTCATTCATTTGAATATGAGAAGTTTCAAAAATAACAACAGAATATATTTTACACATGTAGGGTAAGTGTACCAGTACCCGGCTACCTAACACATTCTCCTATTTTGAAGCTGGATAATTAATTCAGCTTACTATGTACGCCAATGTTTTGATTAATTATGGGTTAATGTTTGTATTGAAGTAAGAGTACATGATTAAAGTACTTATTACACATTTTGTTAATGTCAATTTCTTTTTTCAAGAAGTAAATTTTCACCACTACCCGGCTACTTTGATATCTGTTCACGGCCTATCTTCTTAAAGGTGAGGCAAAATCCATCACATGTGACTCTTGTATAGACGTTGCTTTTGATGTCTCTAATTATTCCTTTTATTCTCTTAGTCGTGTCACATGTATCTGTCACAAATTTGTATTAAATTATTCACTTAAATGTCATAAAATAAAATGTAAGTGATTCAAATGCTGATTTAAGGATGTCAAATGCTGCAATGGAAACATGGTCTTGTTCGCTCTTTCTATAGGTTTCGCGTAGTTCGGAAACTTCATTAAACTGCATCAGAAAGTTTTCCGACATATCTTGTCACAGCATTCGATTTTAATTAAAGGCGTTCACATTTCTTTCGTTGTTTGCAAAAATGTTTTGAACAAAATGACAGAAATCCTTTTTTTTGAGAACACTATCAGAATACCACTCTCGTGCGCTCCTCCAAATCTTTAAGCAATCCTGGTTAATTATAATGGATATGTGCGATTGTACATAGATCATTAAGCTTTATCCATCTTTAAAACTAAATAAAATATCGAACTATTTGTTCGAATGTCTTTCCTCGGTGGTGTGCATCTGAAATGACCAATTTCCCATGACTGCGACATAAATCTAAATTGACCGATGGCTTGGGTTGTGTCGGCTTTTACAGTCGCTGTGTTTTGTGACTTGTTCCTATAGACTTGCGACTTCAGAAAACCCAGAAAAGTCTAACAAGGCCAAATCGTTGCGTATTGGTGACCAGCTCTCATGACCTAGCGCCACTAAGCGCCGTCTTGTTGAAACCACATGTCGTTGGTGTCCATATCATCCAATTCAGGCCAAATCATCAATTCTGGATTAGAATCGCGCCCCAAATTTTGCAATTTTGTTTGCTGACGACGTAATCATTTATCCGGAAATGGACTGTGTAATCTTACGGCCACCGTAAAATGGGCGATGTGTGCGGAACGTTGTCCGAACAGAACAACCATTTTGATAAAACAATTCTATCGTTTACACGTGTTGCTGTTTTGGAAAATGGATTGAATTAATGACAGTCATTTGACAGATGTCAAAGTTCGGAATTGGAAGCCGCTTTACAAATAACAAAAAAGTTGTATTTTTAATTCTTTCTCGTCAATGAGATAATAAAGCTGTTAGTAACGAACTCAGAATATTTCGCTTCGTATCCATACTGATTATAAATATCCACCCTGAATTGGTTTTTCCTAGAAATCAATTCGTTGAAACGAACATTTTTGCACGGATCTGTGATGAACAGGTCTGTCAAACTTTATCCAAAAACATTAGATGTGCTTGGAATGGATTAATAGTTTATTTGTTCGTGCAAATAATGTATTTGACAGAAAGTGGATGGATACTAGTGACTCGCCGGTTACTGGTGCATCCATCCCAAAATCTGAACGAAGGATCTTAGCTGCAGGCAGATGTTCTGCAGAAATTATCTCAATCAAATATAAAATGTCATACATTCTTTGTAAATTATTTGATTTATCCTGTTAAATTATACTAAACTTTAGATCGTCCACAGATCATTTTAAATCTGAATCTGTAAAAAAATTACATCAAAGGATTACCTTTTGTGCTCACTGCGCTGTGCTCAATCGATGTGCAAGCAAATACAACTCTCAGCAAAAGTCACATGTACAATAACAAAAAGAAAGAAAAAACAGAAAAGTTATTCTCAATAAACAAATAAAAATACCTTTCATACACGATTACCTTCAACAAAGCTTGAAGGGCACCCTATGTAGGTATGTAGGTAGGCATCCCCCACCGTTTGAAGCCTAAAAAAAGTCATAATTCAAGAACAACTGATTTATTGAATGGAAAGGTATGTGTTCGAGCTTATAGTTCGTATCATTTACAACACAAAACGATCGGCAAAAAGTTACAACAATATCTGACTGACAACTACTGTGTCCATAGATCGATGTGCATGTAGTTGTGGGAAAATTAGCGCATTGGTGCATGCTTATGCCTTGTAGAAAAACTAACAACTTAACGTTTCCATCAGACACACACGAAAGTGTATCTCTGTATCTGTATACACCGCAAAAGCCGATTCGATTTCGTGTCCGTCCATCAAAAGCAATAGCAATAGCAAGCACGAGTCCAAGGTGAACGGGTGGGTATACGAATAGCTATGAATATAACTACAAAATCTAACGCTCTATGTATGATGGACCTCTAGTCATATATGTTTGTATCTCTGTTCACGTTGAAGCGTTACGTGTACCTCACGAGCAAAGCATGTGTATGTATGGCATAGTGCTGGTGCTGGTGCTGGTGCTGGTGAATTTTTTAATGACTTTGTATTGTTGGACATATTTTTGTAAAACAACTATCATCTGATATATACTACATCTGTACGCGAGTAGATATATTTTAAACTGGAATCGCTGTTCATCATTCCAATACCGCCAGCCCACCCCCGCTCCATTGCCTTGTGGCTGTGTATTAAATAAAAAAGACGAAACAAAACGCCTCGATACATGATTTGTCTAATCGGAGGATGATACTTGTTTGAGAGTTACGAAACCCGGTGTGGCAATCATTAGCAATTGATTATACCTTTGGTCTAACTTGAGATGAAAAGGCATATGAAACAGCATCATAGCACTCGTCGGTGTGGAGATGCATCGTTTTCCCCGTCATTCGTGGGTCACTTTCCCCGTGGCATTCGATGATGTCATTTGATTAGCGACGAAACTAAGTAAATACCCACTAATCAGCAGTGAATCTGATTTTATTTTTGAATACTGGAAACAATATTCATTTGACGTTGCAGGTAGGTAGGTCATGCAGGTACTGTTAAACAGGTTTTTACTTGTCTGGCATTAAATTTAATTTTTTCCACTAAACAAATAGAAAACCGATTGCATTTCAATAGGGCCATTATATAATGGTGACTCTTTCTTAAGGGTTTCGAAACAATTTTTAAATTGATTTCCACCCTACAAAAATACGAAAAAAGGGGCGCACGACATCTTTGTCCATAAACCACCCGGCCGCACATAGAGCAAAGCCAAGTTGTCATGCAGGCGAAAAGGGTTGTTTATGTTTCTTGCAGTAGCTGCTGCTGTTGCTGGTTGCTGGTTGCGCTGCTCTCGTCTTGCTGACCTAGTTAAATCTGCTTTATTGTGATATTTATTGTTGTGTCCTGCGCACAGGTCGTTTGGCAAAGCTAAACACTATTCTATGTTCCCAAGGAGCACTTGACCAAAAGTGCACATGAACAAAAACCATGGGCAACTACATCCATTCACACATGTATCTTCATGCATGCGTGTGTATACATTCCACACAACTGTATGTAACAATGTAAACAAAATGTTATTCTCTTCTTATTTTTTTTGTGTTCACTTTTAAATACAATTATGTAATGTTCGCGTGTAAATAGGAATTGCGGTCGCCCAGATTCCAAGGATTCCCACAGACTCCTGGCGCTTTAGCTTTAATCAGCAATTCAAATAATGTAGGCGAAGTAAAGAAAGGCGAAAGAGGCGCAGATACATAGAGAACTGTCTACGATTGCAGATAGCTTATGGAATTATTTAGAATCAGAGTTTTCTGCAAGGTGCATTTATTATTCCATTTAAAGGAAAAAGAAAAGTTTTTCGAGAACGACAACAGTCTCGGCTTTTCCCGTGTGCGTTTGTATCACGGGAAAGTACTCAACTGTCGTCTATGTATTTCAATTTTGCATTACGTAGTAGGTATGACCTAAAAAGATTTTTAAGTACTTATCTTTTGCTCTGGATATGTGTCCATATCTTAGCGAGTTGGTGTGGGTTTTTTTTACATGCAAGTGTTTAATTTTTTTTTTTAAAGTTTTCAATTGACCTGAAATATTTGGTTTATTGTGATGTGTATGGACATTTTCACTCCCAAAACATGCGTCCATATGCAGGGTGGATTGTGTCTAAGTTACTCTCCCACGATCTGAGGCCAAGAATGCTGCATTGTTGTTTTTTTATAAAGCATCATACAAAGATACCACTTCAAAATCTGAACAGATGCTCTTGTGTGGGAATGACTCTTCCGTAATTTAATGGTGTGACAAAGTCAAGTTTTACTGACTGACTGTCAACTATCATTGCGATGTTATCCGAAAGGAAATGATAGGTGGCCAAATATGGGTCAATCCACAATGCACATATTTGGAAAACATTTTAGACACGTCTCGTAAGTTAACTTAGTTCAAAAGACAGTGACTGAGCCTCACATAGATCTACTGGTCCATAGTGACACCACAGAGTAGACAAAGTAAATGGTTGACCTAGAATTTTATAAACAAGTGAAATGCTCCCGAATTTCACCGCTGTTTCTTTCCAGAATCTGCCAGTCAAGTCTAGTCTTGTTTTCTTCTTCTTCGGCGCCACTCACCTCCCCTGCTGGCACGATCTTTATCCAGCTGCCTCCACTTTCGCACGCCAAGTTGGTTGAGGTCCTTCTCCACTTGTGGGTGCTACCTTTGAAGCGGTCATCCTCTAGCTGATGTTGCGCCCAAGTCGTCGATTGTGTGTCTCTCCTTGCAGACACCATACACCTACACCGATTAGGAGACTTATCCTTTGGTAGTTGGTGCAGTTAAAGGGGCCTCCTTTTGTAGGCTAGTCTAGTCTCTACTTATATGGCGCAGTTATCCTTGAGCAGTGAGATTACTAGTTGAGTTCTGGCGATGTTATATACTAGCCAAAAAATCTTAGTTTTGAGACAGGAATTAGTCCTCTTCTCAACGCGTCGTCGTTATTGATAATTCCTCATCGAATACCTTTAGAAAAAATTGAGTGGGGGATGCAATGCTAATCACAAATAAATTGTTAGATAAAACATTGTGTGAGTGAAGGCACAGAGGAGGGACTGCTTTGCTACTACATAGTAGATCCTGCAGAGAGTTAAAACAGTTGAGTACCGTTTTAGTGCTACACTCGAGTGCAGAGACAGCGCTCAGTCTGATCCAGCATAAATATTCATGTGAGTACTGTGAGGCTTGCGATGCTTTTTTTAGGGTTCCGCTGCTTTCTGGATGACAACCAGTTTCGCTTCGAAATATGCTGCATCTTTCGTCCAGTTTCGGTAATTCGGTATTACATTTATATCATAAATTCGAAGATCATACATAAGTCTGGTTCATGTGTGAATGTGACTGACAATCATTTCGAGGCGATCGCAGTTATTGAGTCGGAACGCATAAGCTGCAAAATATGATGCTATAATTGATGCTAAAATGTAAACTAGCAGGCATGCAATGCTTACATCTGCGACACGACGTTATTTTGTTGGCTGAAGTTAAAGACTTTTATCTATCTGACTACTCAAGCAAAAAATGTCTGGTCTTCGCTAACCGCAAGGAAATAGTGGAATAATGTCTTCTATGAATACATAAACAACTTTGTATAAAAATGCTGCATATTTCTATGTGGTTAATGTAAGTAGCGCTACAGACTGAAGTGGACCTGCGCCCAGCTTCTACAGCAACCAGTTCACTTGTGCTTGCTACTGTTCTATCACGAGTGAATGGGATCTACAGTTCTATGCCGACTCCGAGCTTTTACTAGACGCAAATTCTCTCTGAGTATTCGAAAGAGATGGATCTGTGAATTATGAAATCTGGAGATTGAACCTAGCACGGCCGGCGTAGGAGTTGACCCCCTACGCCGGGGCTACCAAAATGATCCTGCACTATATTTCAGGCGAAATTCCCTATAGTGAACTTCTAAATAATGAAGTTCTCCGTATAATGAACTAATTTCAAAGACACAGTTGTCTGGTTCTATTGATACATGCTAAATATCATAATTTCTATATTAGAAGTTTTTTTGCTGGTCTCGTGCGAACTCATATCTCGTTGACTTGTGTCCAAAGGCCAGGTTTGTTGTTTTAGATTTAATCCGGAAAATAACAAGTGCATTACCGAGCAATCGCCAAGTCGTTCCACTCCTTTCTCCTCTGACTCATCAATCTGTAAGTAACCATTCTGATGCAATCGGAGTTTTAAACATTTACTGTGGCTTACAAATTCTGAGAAAAACTATTGAGATAATGTTACTACATCACTGGAACGCAGTCACATCGCGTTTATTTCCAATGGTGATGCTGTAAAAACTTTGCATATTTGCGTGACATACACCAACGACTGCTGCAATGAAACGTACGTCCTGGATAGAATCTCATTACATGCATAATTCGCTTATGAGTAAAGCAAAAGTTGTTCTCATATAACGTCATCATTCGAGTCTTAGTACGACTATCGAAACCAATGTGATATCAAAAAAGTTTGAAATATATCTCTCAAGTTGGGTTAATATTGAAAACTACTCATGCATACACAAGTATGTACATTTATAATTCTTCTGTTCGACTTGCACGAGAGTAGCAACTCGCTTTAAGATACTGCTTGACCGATTAACATAGTTTAGTTTTATTGCGTAAGTGAACCTTCTTAACATTACACCTTATGCGAGCCCTTTTAGACGGCGGAAATGAAAATGTGTGTACACATTTGAAGAACACCAGGATTTGGTAATTCATTACAAGCGCATTGCAGTTGACTCTGAAGAGAGTCTGAAGAGGCTATGAACACTTCACCATCACAACTTTATTGTATTTGCCTTGTTTCGATTTCTTTGTTTCGAATAAAGGCGAAGAATATTATTTTTTCTTGTTTTCGAGATATTTGATTACTTCAGACGTCCGGATTTTGTTACAAAACGGATTATTCTGGTTCTGTCGCTTCAAGTTCTGGACATCCACATGGAGACAGTGTTTTCGTCCTTTTTTGTTTATCGTTAATCAGGTGCTTAGTTTTATTTTCTTCACATTAGTCATGCAAAAAGAAAGAGAAATAAGTCTCATTAGCATTTGAATATATGGACTTATGGATGTGTGTAAAAATAAACTCAACGTTTGCATGTGAAATGATGATGACCATAAACATGATTAATGAATCGAATTCTTACAAAATTTATTCAATAGATTGTGACATGTATCGGTGAATAAGTTGAATTATTCAGCAGTGAATATCAGATGCATGTTTCTCAATGTCTTTGGACTTACATGTTCCCATTGAATTGACTAGATTTTGACTATCACTCGAAATGAATGGCATTGCCATTCCCTTCAATTAAACTGCGTACATTCATTGCAAATGGAATTTCAAACAATCCCAATACCCACTTTAAGAGAACTGTGATGACTCGTTTGCTGATAGAAGTCGAGTGCATAAAGAAGTATTGATGACGATTTTTTTGCACTGTTCTTGTGTAACTAGACATATTTACAGTCAGTGCCGAAAGTAAGTAAACAGTGAAGGCTGTCTGAGTTGTGAACAAAAATTAAATTCAAACGGGAATCCAAAGCAAAAACAATCTTAATTGCAGTGTCTATAATTATTAGTAAAGCACATACTTGAAATGCGAGCAACGATAGAGCAAGCAGAAGTGTAACGAAAGTCACATAACCAACAATTGACCCTTCTAAGCTTTGACGCAGGTTGCTCTTGAGATTGTGCAAATAAGGAAACCCATCCAGCTTCATCCACATCGCAGTTGCCTTCTCCTCTATGCACTTTCTTCTTTCTTTCATATCCAAGAATCAGCTCTGCTGTCTTGCTTTTTGTCCAGACTGGTCAAATAAGAGCACACTTTAGTTCCTTCTCCTCGGATCCCAACCTTCGGAATGATTTGTAGCATTATCTTCTCCAGTAACAGATTGAAGAAGTCGCACGACTATGCATCTCCTTGCTGAAATCCGGAGCAGGTTTCGAACGGGTCGAATTTCCTTCAACCGAACTAGGTGAACTTGTGACAGAACCGGATTAACTTTTACGGGATCTCGAATCGGGCCGATGAATACTGTCGTATACGGCCTTAAACTCGATTACAAGGTGGGACGTATCTATTTGAAACTCTCTAGACTTTTCCAGGATTTGCCTTAGTGTGAATATTTGGTCTATAGTCGATTTTCCGGGCCGGAAGCTACCGTGCTGATTAAAAAGGTGAACTAAACATTCACACAGTACACTGGACAGGATCCTATATACGACTTATAATAAGAACTGCCAATACTTGAATAGTTCAAGCAAATCATTAGCTGGTGTAAGGATCTACGGGGAGAGTGGGGTACCTTTAAACAGCACATACGATTTTATTAGTACTGTTCAAAGGTACCCGACGTCGAAGTTACCCCCTCTCCCTTACATTGGAAAGAAAGTTAATGCAAAGAGCTTTGCCTTACAATGGATTAGTTCTTAAAAAATGAGGAAACCAGAGATCAATGGATAACATGATTCCGAGGAAGTTGTGCATCCCTCGCTCGTTGACGGTCTGTTCTACATTGCTTCGAGTAGTCACTTGGTCTATATATTAGAGACTCGATTTCCTTGGTTAAGATGATGTAGCTCCGTTGTGGTGTTCTGAGCAAGTCATTGAAAGACTGTGAACTCCCTTGGAGATCTTGAGGTTAGACATCTAAGATTCTTCCGTTTAAGCACCAGAAAATGGCTCACTGATGCATCCTTGAGTTCTGTTCGACCAGTCAGATGGACATGTTCTTCTTTAGTATGATGTGCAAAAACAGGATCCCTAGATTAAGTTACGTTATTCACTACTAGGCTGACTGCAAAAGGCAGTCGCACTTATGCCAAAGTAGGCTCGTTGTGATATCACACGGATTGACTGATGGCCAATGCTGACGCTATTTAGTTCGCGATTTCTGGCTGGAAAACGCTACACTGATCAGAGAGCTTCAAGGAGAAAGCAATATTGAGGTCTTTGGAATAAACACCTGCACACCCACCACTTAGTTCGTCATCGATCCGTCTGTATATATTCGCAGAGAATCGGCCTGCATCATAGGCATGTACTACAGACCCATGGATGGTCCGAGCTTGAACCATTGCTGCCTTCCACCGCTAACGGTCCTGGGCACGCTGCAGTTCAGTTCTTAAGTCCAATCTTTCTTGCATCCGCGAATACCTGGTCTTTCTACGGCATTTTCACTCCTCTCCTTCTCGCACCAGGAGGCTCGGATTCGAAGACCCGAACAGCAGCATAACATTCCGCCGAATAATTTCTTCGATCTTGACAAATTCAAGTACTATTAGAATTAATAAATTGTAACTATTCTTTCTACAGGGTTTCCCAAACACTTCAAAGTACAACATTGCCACTGTAAAGTTTCTAAGCTACACCTTCGGGCGTTCTTGTGTGTATGAGCGTATTCCTTTTTCGTGTCTTTCGTCAAGTTGGTACTTGTTATAAACAGATTATCAATGAAGACTTGTGCTTCCACGGTCGCATGTCTGCTTGTACATACATTCGGTAAATGCTGATTATATTCTCCACTGCTATGACATCATCACGATCCACACGCCATGCGTCAATCGGGACATGAGGTTCCGAATGTTTTTTTTTTGTGTGTGAAAATCATGCTTTTAATGAAAGTGTTGCCTTCCTAAATGTTTTCCTACTACGCTTTCCGCCTTCAGATGAATGTATACGATTTCATCAAATGGCCAACTGTTTATCAGTAGCAATGCGTTACTCACATGTGCACATGAATACATGGCCATACACGTGTGTACGAATGTATAGTCAGTCAATAGAAGCTAGCTTGAGTGGAGTGGTATTAAACAGTTCTCATGCTTGCCAACGATTTGTCGCATATTGCGAAGCAATCCTATTACACTTGCATCCTCGTTATGAGAAACCCATTAGCAGTAACGTAGTTGCATGTATGTAAATAGTTCTCACTAAAATAAAGACGAAGAAACAGGTTACAGCAATTGTGTGTCCACAAAATCGAATTAATGTCAATGTCGAGATTATCTAAACCGTGCGCATATGTGTGTATGTATAATCAGTTCAAAACCTCTTTATTCGTTAATTAATTGCCAGGCTTGCACAAGACATACGTATAATTTATTGCAATATACAACGTAATTTTGTTCACTCTCCGAAAATTCGAAATAGACATGCAAATTTCAAATCAACAAAACGAGAGAACCAAAAAAGCATAAAATAAAGAAAAAGAAAAAACAAAAAAAATACTTTCAACTAAAACGATGATAATAGATAAAAGCTTTACGAAATGAAAGAGAGAAGAAAACGAATGCCCAGTCCTCGGTTTTTAATTAACTTGAATAAGCTGAATTTATTATCTAATCCACCATTCGCTGGATGGTTTGTACAGGTGGAAATACCGTCACTTTTTTTTCTTCGGTGGATTATCAAATCTGTCGAAAAGTAATTTTCAAATCAACTCTCTGTTGAGTAAGAGGCTTTTGTGGGTCTATATATACCACAGCAGCGCACAGTACAGAGAGGGAAACAGAAAAAAGCAAGTTTTTTGAGTCAACATTCATGAATAGCAAACGTGTCACATTTGCTTAGGGAAGAAGCAGCAGCTTGCGAAAACGAAAAAAAAAAAAAAACTCAAAAAGTAAAATAAAACACAACCGAAAAAAATATATCAAAAAGTGTGCTTTATTCTCGTCAAAAAAAGTGTGATTGTGGTTAAACCACATTTGGCTAATTTCGTTTTAAGCTTTGTGCGCGTGTTATTTCGTTTCCTTTCGTATTCCATTTGCTTCTCTTTAGTTCGACATACATTATCTTTTGCTTATATTCGCGCCGCTGTATGTGTGTGAATGGTGTAGTGCGCGGCACAATTCTCGCTCTCCGACTGGCGCTTACTGACTACAGAGTGTTAGATAGCTTTTTCACCTCCCCAAACGAATTTCAATGGAGAATCAACGAAATGTATTTTTCATTTCGAACTAATACGAGTATCTATCTATATACGCTATAAACGTGTCGCATCTCTCATGTGGACAGACGATTGTAGTCAACGTCGGTTTTAACATTGACATCCTAGTGCGCCGCGTTTTCAAAATCATCGTTACTTTCGATCGGGTTGTGAGCTTTTTTTTTTTTGCTTACTTTAGCTACACAGTTTTTACATTTTAAATAATTTGAATTGGAGAAAAAAAAAACAAGACATAATATATATAGAGGAAAATAATAGAAATATCTGTAAGATACACTTACACAACACACGCAAGCAACATCCGAGAGATCAAATATGTGTATGTTGCTTATCACAAAAATTTCATAATATTTTTTCACGACTATGTATTCGGGCGGAAAACAAGGCATGCCGAAGGAAATATACGAACGATTTTTTTTTGTTTTATTATATTCTTAGTGAACACCATAGCCGTTTTAGCCCCCTGGCTTGGCTCAACAAGTAGTGCTTACGTATTTATTGCTCTCGTTTGTACGAAAAAACAAAAAAAAAAAAAAAAGAATTCTTCCATTTTCGTGATTTACTGCTGCGTTTAGTCTGGGAGTAAACAAGAACAACTTGTTAGTGCATCGGCATCAAACACCTATTTTTGTTTTAATTTCAAATATTTTATAATTGTCTGTGTTGAGCGGTGTGTAGAAAGTAAGATGTGTGACTCTCTTCTCAGTGCAGCACTAAAATGTGTACACACATTTCAGAATCCGCCTCACCTTCATGAATTTAGTGGAATGTTACCGCGTTCTTCTGAAATTATACACGTTTTTTTTCCATTTCATCTCCTAAGCATGATCAAATATGAACAAATGTACTACGCAATATCACATACAAACAACAAGCACACAACTCTAACAGCAAGTGTACTGCTCTCGAACCGGTTCGTCTAGTATCAATTTTTGGTCTCTGAGATATCGAAGTTTTATCTTCATTTGGATTCAATAAGAAATCACATCGTTCGTCGCCGCACATCACACAGCTAGTAGTGTTGCTACTGCTGCTGAATTTAGTTCAATGTCAAACTCGCTTAGTTAAGTATGTAGTATATACATACATATTTAATTCGTTCGTTCGAGCCTACACAAGCCGACTTACAATGTCCACCGTAGATGGAAATCCACATGAAGTGAGGCAATCTTTTCAATGTTTCAACCACACTTTAGTGGGGTGTATCTGCATACGTTAGTTGCTACTTCGTGCGATGTTGCTGATGTTGATGGTGATGATGACTTCTTGGTGAGATTTGATGACACGATGAGGGGGAAGACAGTCAAAATAAAATAAAACCCTGTCTTAACCTTGATGTGTTTCGATTGATGAAATAAAACAAACTCTTCAGTCAGGAAGGGGGAATGTTTTCGTAATTTTTGGCTGCTCAACAGGTTCTTTGCAAGGGTGATGTAACTTCAAAGTTAAAGTTTATGGTTTAAGACAACTTGATGGCGGCAAACGTTCTTAGTCTTATCGCAGCGTAGCTTGACAGTTGCACAAATGAATGTATCATATATTCGTCGTGCATGTGTTTCTCCTCTTTTTGACATTTCTGTGTCGCTTGAGGCCTCAATCAATACAAGACTAATTTAAATATCTTAACATTCAGGTTGTTTTTACCTTTCTTTACTCTCTCATTCCCACCCAGTCTACTGTTGTGCAATGCCATACAAATATCCGAGGCGAGTATTTAGCTGTGTCTCCTCTTCTCATCCCACAAAGTTACCGAAACACACAAAATGAAATAAAGTTCGATCGGTTGCGTGTTGCAAAATTTTAATTTTATATTCATAGTATTCATCATCAGTATTCCTCCTCTCCTTTTGAGAGAGAGAGTACGGTCTCAAAGACCAAAGGCCATCATCATTTCGACGTTAGTAGGTAGTAGTGGTTGACTTCTATATCGAAACGCAGCGGTGTCATACACGATCTTGTATCAACAAAAAAAAAAAAAAACACAATCTCAAATAATTTTTCTTAGAATAATTCTTCTATTTGCTGTTGTTACTGTTGCTGTAAATTTCTTTCTGTTTTTGTTTTGTGTTCTCCACACCGTATCTGTACATTGCTTTAAAGAATAATTTTATAGCTGACAGTATTCAATAAAAAAAATCTAAAATACCGTCTTCCATAACGCAGGAGCTTCTTTCAATTTATATCATACTCTGTTTCCGTTCGTTTATTTTATTTGTTGACATTTCTCAATATCACAAAAATTCGGTGAGCGAGTATATATGTATATTTGTTTTTGTTTTTTTTTCTCTATTAAATTTATCCAGAAACATTCCCACATATAGTTCTATTTTTCGTTCGTTCGATTTGCATATAAGTTAATAGAAAAAAAACCGAAATCAAATTAAAATCAGTTGAATAATTTTTTGACAAGAACAATAGTTTTGACTCTGGTAACAACCAACTGTGATTTCGTCACGTAAATGTACTTAAGTTGAATGAAAATACAAGAAAAAAAAAAACATTAATAATCAAATAAAAACGCGATAATATTTCAAATTGATAAAAAAAAAGAAAAATTTTAGAAGCAAATGTTTGATTGCCACGAAACACAAACAAATGATTACAACAATTGCAACTTGCTACTAAAACAAGAACGACAACATCAGTTTCACTTTAACATCGAATCCATTGCAACGCCGGAATATCAGAATTCATCATCACTGTCATCATTCAAAGAGGCTACAGAGAGTAGTTGTAAAGAAAGAAGGAATACCACCACTACCACCACTACTACCACCGCCACCTCAATCGCAACCACCACCACAACCACCAGATCATACGAAATTCATTGGGATGAGCTTGACAAGTTGGACTACAATTTTGATTTGATAAGATTGAATGATTTAAATAAAGCCGGCCACCTGCAGGCATCCGAATCAAATTTATCGACATCGACAAACCATTATCATCAAGGAGCATCGTCACAGTTTCGCTGCCACTATTGTCGGAATAGTTGTACTGATGAGGGCAATATAAAGCAATCATATAGAGAATATTTCACACAATCATCGCTACCTTCTACTGCCTCTTCTATTCGCTCATTGCATTCTGTGAGTTGTTGTGTATCACCAACATCATCCGCATCCGCACACAAGTCATCATACAATCACAGGCACTGTTCCAACACCACCATCCCCAATCCTACCACAAACACTGCTGCTGCTGCTGTTGCTGTCGCAAAATTTGCAAATTTTCTAAAAACCAATGACTTCAAAAGTTTTGATTTAAATCATAGAAATAAGATTTGTAACGATAACAATAATAATAATAATAATAAAAATAAAAATACGTTTAGCAACTCGCCTACCCCAACTTCAATCACATCATCAATTAATTATAGCTACAACTGCATTCAGTATAATCCACCACTACCACCTCCACAACCACCAATACCACCACCACCATCATCAATAGTATCGTCGTCGCTACAAAATTTACCATCGCAATCGTCCATTACAAATTTATACGGCAGTCAAATTAATAATAGTTTTAACTTCAATCGTCATAGCACAACGTCATCACCGACATCAACGACAACAGCATTCGCTGCTTCACCGCCATCAACATCAGCTGAAGAGGAGGAGAGGGAGGAAAAAGACAACAAAAACGAAGTAACAAACATAAACGCAGCTAGCTCGAGCTCGACCGATTCAAACATTATCGAAGCATATCTGACGGATAACAAGTCAATTAACGACTACCAACTGCTCCGTGACATTTGCAATATCATTGTCATGAGCGAACAGCACTCAGCTATGCAACATCAAATGAGATCACCTTTTGCCTTGGGCTCTGGAGTGGTGGACTCATCAGGTGGTCTTTTGCTCAATCAAAATCATCCGATGGACATGTATTCGCAACAGCAACATATACATCACCATCAACAGCAGCAGCAACAACAACAACAACACCAGCAACAGTACCAACAACACCATCAATCGCCGTCGTCGCCCTCATCACCGTCTTCAATAACACAACAGCAGCAACTTAGACATTCCATGTCATCAACACCTTCGCCAATTCCGTCTCCGACTTCGTCATCGATTTCGCAACAGCAACAAAATCAACTTCAGCAGCAACACCAGCACCATCATCACATGAACCACATGCATCAGCAACAACAGCAGCAGCAGCAACATCAGCAACAGCAGCAGCAAAATTCCACAACTATGACGCAATCAAGTACGTCACCATTTAAGTCCTGTTGGTGTTTTGGTGAGTGTGCCCCTAATTCTTTGACCAAATTTGTTGCTTTGTACTGATTTGAAACATTTGCATTTCGTTGTGTGTGTTTCATCGAGAGGAGCACATCACGCAGTTACAGAAAGAAAAGCCTGCAAAAAATTCGAAATTCTGTGGGAACGTTTCTATTTATGTATATTCTTTTACGTTAGTTCCGTTTCATTTTCATTTTGTTTCCTCATTTACCAGTGTGTCTGCCTATGTACAAGGATTAGGTCAGGATACCCCATATTCTCTCTCACCCAGTTCTCAGAGATGTCCTTCTCTTCGTAGAGCTCTTGTTGGTCGAAAATGAAAATGTGCACGTTCCAGGTTTCTTTTGCTTGTAGTGGTGACCTTTCAATACGGAGAAGACAGAGACAGTCTTGTCCTTTGTGTGCGAGCATTCTTTGGTCGTCTTTTCCTTATGATAAGGCCGCAGCAGTGTGGGGTCTGTGTACTTTTGAGAACTTCCTTTGTGCATCTAGGGTTAGGATTTTAGTTGACTATCAGTGTTGTAACTAAAGAAATATGAATGCTTAACGGGAAATAATTTGAAGTTACGTGTCCTTATGAAATGGGTGAGTTTTGGATGTGTAGGAGGAGAGCGGAGATTGTAGATTGACCTAAAAATGGGGGTAAAAGTTATTTATTTAAACGTTTATTTGACATAGTCGCGCTGTGTGAGAACGAATCATCCCTAAAGCTCTTACCAACTGAGTTCATGATCGCCCATAATTTCTTTTTGTAAACAACTGTGAACTGTGAAATTACTTGGTGGCTCGTTTTTTTTTTTTATTTTACTATCCCTGTTCAAAGAAGACGCGAGCGTGGGAAACGGACAGATTTAAGTGGTTCCCAGTGTTTTAAACCTTTCCTAATGGGAATGGTAAGGCCAGTGATTGAATTGATAAGGCCAATGACAACATTGTGTGTCTTCCTATAGGAGCTGTACGTACATTTAAGGGATCATAAAGAGCATGCAAAGTGAAACGCACATTTCTTGAAAAAAATGTGAATATTCAATTTTGCGTTCTCCTTTGAAATTTCAACATTTCAAATGACAGCTAGTGTCAGGATTGTTTGCTGATATTTTTTTTTGTTAAGAAATCAGAAGTGTTTGAGGACCTTTTAAGGTAGCTGTATTAATTTTGAGATGAATTGTGATAATTCAGACATTTTTCAATTTTTCGGTCGGCCATTGTTGTAATTATCACTTGTAATGATTGATTGATTTGTTGACAGGTGTTTTTTGTTTTTGTCATTAAATGACATACATGACATGAGTTTGTAAAGAGACTTGTTTGATTTGACAAGCTTGGAAATGCAGCGACGAAATGTTAAACATTTTGCCTTAAATTTTGAAATTAGATGCGGTGTAAGTGTGCTATAAAGCAATGGAATGATTGGACGTTAGTAACAGATCGCGACTTCAGCTTACTTTCGATTTTAAAGATGGTCCAAGCCATCTAAAAAAAAAATCGGCCATAGTGTAATAGTGGTTTGAGGGAGGCACCGAGCTCCAATCCTTTGCCAGGGTTGCCAGGTTCAATCCCGGAATCCCGGGCCCCACATCTTTCGAATCAATGACACTGTTCAAAGAGTCAGCTTCAAAAACTTCGCTTTTCAAGTTCGGCATAAATCTGTAAGTCCCATTGACTCTTGATAACGATAGCATTCACAGTACGAGTGGTTGTTGAAGAAGCTAGGCCCTGGTCCCTGCCTGTCAATTGTAGAGGCCTCTAATGTAATTAAAATCCTGCTGTCTACTCCTAAATAATCGTTATAACTGTCTTATTAGCGGTAACTGCATTTCAGTTTAGTTTTTTTTTAATCTTGAGGGGGCTGTTCACAAGCTATGGTTTCACTTTAGTTTCCCTTTTAATAAATGAAAACAGACGAATTTATAATCGAATTTGTTCCAATTGCATTGATTTTGTCTCTAAACACAATAAAATCAATTTTGTTACGGACACACATTCGATGCGTTACTCATCCAAAGGAAATATTTTAAAAATCAAAGTATTGACTGAATTATAGAAACCTGTTGGTCTATTTTTAAATGGAAGAAATTCATTGACGCATTTCTGCACTTTAATTGAAAGTGTATTTAAGATGTTAAAGAGCGTGGGCCATCGTAATATGGGTGCAATCATCAAAGAGCCTTCTATTCATGAGTATTTCATTCGAAATACTGCGTTTGATCGGTTCGTTTATAGCATTTTTTTACTATCGCACAGCTTTTGTTTGTTCTTTCCTAAATTTGAAACAAATTACTTACTTTTAATTGATAGGTGCTTAATTCTAGTTTGAAATGTGACATATTTGTTTGATTGATTGAGCTGTGCTAAAATCTTGTCATTCCCAGTGAGTCAAAACTGCATTTCTGTACAAGGCCTTGTCTGTCTGTCATGTTTAAGAGAATCAAGACTCCCTTAAATTCGGAACCCATTCCCAACCATATTACAAACAACCAACCACAATCTGCATTCCCCGTTTTTCTCACTTACGACCTGATGTGTGGTTGGGGCAATTCTCGAATGTAGAACAATGCTTATCTTAACTATTGAAAGTAAAGCTTATCATACTTGACTGGCCACGTAGTAACAAGCGTCATACAACACGTGTACATGTATATGTGAAGACATTTGCATGGAAGTGTTTCTCATTTTAAATTTTTCATCAGTCCTGCCACTTCGTGCAACTTGTTCATATTTTAAAAATCACCAATCTCGCGATTTTAGGTTCTCAATACACTAACTACACTTAAATTGCCACATAAAGAGCGCCATCTGCATGAAGGAGAATCAATGCGAGTGCGCAAGAATCAATGTAAAGTTCACAGATAAAAAAAGCTACCTGATACACATACCTATCCTCTCTTAAGTGGGCAAATAATAGTCAAATGAAATGATTCTGATGAAATACTCTTATACGAAGAAGTGAGCTTATAACTAGGACATCCTGCAGTAGCACTTCTCTGGCAGCAAACTCTGACAGTTATGACACGGAGAATAGAATGTAGTGCAGTCGAGATTAAGGTTGGAGCAATTTTATAGGGTGGGCAAGAGGTGTTATCTTCAAATACATGCATACGCGGACTAGTTAGTGCGCAATTTTTACCACTCAGCACGACTAATACACACGAACCGTGTTATCTAAGTACAATCTAGATGTAAACAATGACAGACGTTCTCACATTTTGAAATGTGGGGGAGTTCTGAAGAGAAGTACATGTGTGCACATATGCACATTTTTATTTTGTACATATTTCACTCATAATTGCATGAGGAACAGCAAAACAAGATCGAACTAGGCACACGAAATAATAGTGGAAACAAAGCTAAATGCACACATTGTATGTAATGTACACACACATTTTTCTGGTTGGAGTTGGGTCGGTTTATTAATAAGTTAGCACACCTAGGAGCGTGCCACCAGAGTCCGCCAGAGTAAATCGAGTGACGACTTCGTGTTGTGTGTCCAATTAAACGAAAACTAGAACAACCAACATATGTAAGATGTGTACAATATGGATTTTGAAGGACACTCTAATTGTGGAAAAGATGCTCCGGTTAGGATGAGGTAGTGTGAGAGGAGATATAAGACGTAAATTGAACGTCGTATAATTAAACTTGTTCCATATATTTTATAGGGGACAGTAGGATCTTAAAGATAACGTTCATCTTTTGTCAGTTTTTTTTTTCAAGCTTTTCTAATTGGTTGGGCCTCATTTAGAAAAGACTTTGAATGGCGATTGTTCGTAATAAGGAACATTTTAATTGCAAAAAAATATTCAATACTAATGCCATTGCCAGCTAAATGCGGTCAAAAAACCAGGGCATATTTTTTAATTTGATGTACCCCGAATAAGGGTCTTTCAAGAGGATGTCATTTCAATTTGCCTTGACATACATCGAAGATCGGGTGAGTAAACTGATATGGGTTTAAATTCATCGCGAAATGGCTGTATTTTATGTAGAACGTTGACTCAAGATGTTTGAAATAATTTATGCTGAGACAGTAACATTTTGATGTTGTGAACCAATTACATGCAGACGGATTGACGCTGCAGAGCATCTGAGGTCGTGAAAGCATCCACCGAAAACAAGTTCATACAATTTCCAGTCTAGGGACAATGCACAATTTCTTGTGCGTATTTTTTTTAGCCTATAGGATAAAAACACAAATAATGAAAATGAAGTTGTTGCAAAAAATGCTGTCAGGTTAGGTGGTAGTGGCTTCTGTCACTCTGTTACTCTTATGCCATCTGATCCCATTTCCAGCCAACCAGCTAGTGCTTTAGATACAGCGTGGGAGATGATTTGACCTGATGCTACTTAGTTCAACCAGGTTGTTAAAATATTAGGCTTTTGGTGACTGCTTCTCCGGGAGCAGACAACAAATGTACATCAGATGTGCATTAGTTTCTACGTTCTTCAAATGTGATTGGGCCTAATATAGAGGTGTGTGTTCCAACGACGCGGTGCCCAGTTAGATTAGAGTTCTGAGATTCAGCCTACACATTCCGCTCGAGCTGAGGTATCGTTTGAGTAGGCCTTCGTTGTTTAGTGATGAACCCATCCTGTGCTTGATTTACATAAACAAGCGTTTCAAGCTTCAGATGACGTCCTATCTTTACTGCGAATGACATAACTGGCAGATCTGCATCCGGAGAGAGTTCGAGCCAGTAGCTTTTCTAGAGAGACCGTCCACTTCGTAGTTCTCTGGAATGCCAGTGTCCCGGCAACAAGATAAATTGGATGCTAAAATACTTGGCCATCTCGTTGAGAGATGTGTGGCAATTAAAGGCAGTCTTCGAGTTGAAGGTGACTGCACTCACCTGCACACCTAATAAAAAGTTTGTTCGAACTTGAACACAACGAACATTTAAACCCTTCCTACCCAATTCATGAGGGATCTCGTCCGTGAGGTACATAGTTGGTTGCACTCCATACGAGAAGAGAATCATGGAATTGTGGAAGAAGTCCCAGAATAAGCGTGCTTTGAAGCTGTTTTTTTAGACGATTGAGACATCCTCACTCAAATGCGAAGACACATGCTATACTTAGTGAATGTTTGTTTTTTTTTTATCTGAACGTGGAAATATCTCTTAAAATCAAAACTGACCAGCAGACTGCATTATGTATGCTTATTTTTTAACGTCAGGTATTGTGACAACACATTTCTTAAACTAACAGATTGTTTCAACAAAGTCCTTTCGAACAAAGGAAATCCAAAGAAATTCATTTGTGTACACATTTATAAATAGAGCAGTAACAATATTTTTTATCTTAACTGTCTTTTAATTTTATCATACACACACTCACACACATGTAGACAGATGTACACATGCATGAACAAATGTTGTTTTAATAAAACTACAGTGTCATTCTATTCAATTTACTCTGGCGGACGGAGCGGCGCGGCTCGGCGCGACTGCTGTAGAATAGAATTGAAGATGTATTTCTAATGCATATGTTTTTGTTTGATAAGATCTTTACCGCCAATAGTAATTGCTTCCATCTCATTTGAAAGGAGTATCTCGTACACATGTACACATATTCTTGTATGACTGCACCAATCCAGAATAACAACAAATGCTGATTGCTTGCAAATGTACTTTCAAACTGATGTTTGTTGGAACAAATGTCAAAGAAAAAAAAAACTGATTGTTTTCTTCGTAAATACATATGTAATGTACTTACTGTACTGTGGGGAAGAGACCTTGTGTATTGTATAACCGACTGCATGATGATCTTATTTATTTGTAGAAGTTTATTCGATCAGAAAAGAAAAAAGATTGAAATACTTTTTCTTCCGCACTGTGCGAATGAAAGGAAAACTTTACATCTTCCAATATTAAAAAGTTCAAGGCAGCGACTTATTGTGAATTCCAATACAATATGGGATTGCACATCCCCGCTCGTAGTGGACCTCTGGGCCCTCTACAACAAGCGACCTTACATAATCTCAAAAATTATTTCGATTCAATCATTGAATAAAATCAACTCTAGAATTGTTTTTTTTTTAAGAAATTAACTTGAGAGTTTCAATTTACATCAAATGTTCAATTAATGAACCCATACACAGAAACGTGTGTACACAGTGTATTTAAGAGCTGATATCTATTCCAAAATGCTGGCACACTGTCTCACGTTCGTGTTCGTTGGTGTCAATATGAAATAACAAACTATTGATTGCCATCAGCCGACGTGGTCTTTGATTTGTGCTTTGCACTTGTTGATTTTTTCAATTGTTCTAAAACGTCACATTCTTGCTGTGTGAGAGACAAATGATTGATTTTTCAAACATATCCGCGAACAAGTTGTTTTTAATGTCAACTTAGTCGACAGACAAATGCCCCAGATAATGAGGTCGGAATAGACTATTTTTGAAATAAAAAGTGGAGACAGGCACCGAAAATATAGAAAGCGTGTCAAAGCCAACCCCCTCCTCTCTTTGTCTTTTTTGTGTGTTTCCACCTCGCCTGCTTGCACAT
Organism: Eristalis tenax; assembly: GCA_905231855.2. Classification (NCBI taxonomy): domain Eukaryota; kingdom Metazoa; phylum Arthropoda; class Insecta; order Diptera; family Syrphidae; genus Eristalis; species Eristalis tenax. The sequence goes on from HG993124.1 coordinate 3,668,446, forward strand.
GTGTTCACGAGATAAAAACATACATTTCTGTAAAACTAACATGTGACCAAACATTTACGGTAATTACAACAGGTCTGCAACAAAAAGATTGGTTTTAATTTCCTCACTATTAATGACTAGTTCCTACTAGTAAATTTATTGAGCGAATAGCATGATGTTTGGCAGCGCGTTCACCCGCTTCAGATAACCACTGTAATTGCCTTTCGTTTCAAATGATAAACCAAATTCCATAGCTAGTTCGAACTGAACAGATTTAATGTGCTGTTGGGTGCAATACAAATAAATGCCTTATTGTTGAAGCATCGGCCCGTTGCACTCAAACAACATTCTTTCTTAATGCATAGTTGTTTCTGACCTTGCTAGTGAAGGTTAAAATGAGTCTTTGACCATGAATTGATTTCCCCAAGACTAAGCAGGTATTTCACATTTTGGCTCTTCGTGCATTTCGTCTTCGCCACACGTGCACTGTAAGCGTTATTCTCTCGCCTAGCATATACTTGAGGCCTTACTTTCATTCGATTGGGTGGAGAGTAATGCTTTTTTTTGTTCAATTTCTCTTACTCCAACGCCTGTCCTTATTTGATGACGTGAATTCAGCTCTCTCATTAATTTAGTTTTAATTTATGTTATTTTTTTCCACCTCAATTCGGAATTTTATTCTTCCCTCAATACGTGAACAGGGTATAAATAATTCTAAAAGCCTTAATGATATCACACTCGCACAGTGAATTCGTCGTCATTCAACTTCTTCCAAATGCAAATGCAATTCGACCTATTTTCTTTTCGCCGAGGCAGCGGAAGCATTCAATTCACGAGGGTTTCAATTTTCACTCAACCAAATTATGTAACTATCCACAAGTTGAACATGTACAACTCTTAAACAATTGTACACGTAGTACATTTGTCACCAGAGCAAAACTTTTCCGAGAGAGAGGAAAAAGCACATAATAATGACTAGAGCAGGGTATTTTTCGGTCCAGTGAAGTGTGCTTGCATTAACTTTACTGACCCATATTAAAATAAATTACATGAATAAAAAAACAAAATAATTATTAAGTACATACAACATTTATGCACACAACACAAACCAAAAAAAAAAAAAATCGATTGAAGACACACACATTTAAATTTGAATTGAAATTTTTGTTGTTTAATTCCAGGTGAGTCAGATTGTTCTGGAATTGAGGTTGAAATTGAAAATAATAACAATAATTTACATCATGGTAAGCTAAGTCATTGTGTCATCTGCCATCTCTACCGCAAAACAATAAAAAATTAAATAAATACAAGAAAAGCTCCTTAAATATGTTAATATAATATACTCAAACTTTTCTTTTATTACAGACTTAATGTCTTAATGTTTACTTGTAAAATAAAATGAAAATGAAAAAAACTATGCGCTTTCAGTTCATTGTATAGTGAATGTAAAAAACTAAAAAAAAACGCAAACAAACAACGATTGTAACTTACAAAACAGTATTCTGTATATATGTATTGTTTTCTTAATTTTTGCATTCTAACACTGCTAATGTGTTTTTTTTTTTTTTAATTTTCACTTGTTTTTTATAATTTCTAATCCTGACCTGATACTGATGAGTAAGATGTCATTTGCTTTGTATTTATTTTGATTTTGGTATACATCGGCCTATTTTATTTTCAAACTCGTCGTATGACGGCTTTCTGAACTTGTGAATTTGGAAAGGAGCTTACTACCATCTCATGGTTTGATTTGATTTGATTGTATTTCTAAGTTTGTCTTTCAACAGTGCCATTCATTTGTCGAATACTTAAAGTGCTAGTATTCTGTATCCTCTATCCTTCTGGCGGACAGAGGAAAATCTGTATGATTTATATGCAGTTTTCTCTATCATCAGCATCTTGATAAACAGCTGATTTCGCTGGCAATTGTCATGCTAGTTTATCTCTATTACGATCATCTGCATATTTAATGAATGAATGTGCTATAGTTTGTTTTGCATATCATCACTTTTTATTCGCATATACAGTACATTTTGCTTGACATTCTTCGTGTACAGCGATACAATTTTCCATCACACGCAAGCAGCTGCAATTTGACATGCATTTGTAGGTCAAGCTTAAGAGTTTTAAACCTTTCTATGAAAATGCAAGCTATTTGAAACGTAATTGGTTTAGCAAAAGCAAGTTAACTTGCGTGCATATTACAAGAGCAGTTACTCATCATTGGGTAACTTTCCATGTATGCTGCGTGTTCTGCCAGTTTTTGGAAGTACGTAGTTTTATGCCATTTCAAATGAAGAATATTTTTATATATATTTTGTTCGGATAAACGTTTCGTGGGGACACATATTTTATGTTGAACTTTTGTACATTTTGTTATCGATCTTACAAGTACTGTGTTTTGTACATCCTAACACTTGTTTACAGGACAAAAGCTGTAATTCTTCAGATGCATGTCCACAACCACTTGCAAGCGAATATATAGCATAGATACCTTCAGAAACATCTGCATACGTCGTTTATTAGGAAACTAAAAAATAGTCTTCGCCAAAGCATGCAACCTTAGTAAACTTAATAAACCTCCTCGTACTCCCTCAGAATGCTTAACCATAAAGTAGAATGTTTCTTATGCTTAAAAATAAGAACTACATACGAAAGCAGAAAAGGAGTACCTATAAACATACTAAGAGCATAAAAACAAGTAGTTTAGGTTTCCTAATCTGAAAGGAAGTCCTGAAAAAATACTTACTCCTAAATAATTTGTTCTTCAGTTTTCTTTTATTAGCCATAATGTCCAGCAACTCTATGCACGTATACACAACGTACGCATACATAGTTCTGTTTTATGACCTTATTTCGGCGAGAAAAAAAAATTAAGGGTAGGCAATGCGGAGCTTGAGGTCTTTATGTTTCTTTTTTACACCGCTACGGTGATTGTGACCCGAAGGTGGTAACAAAAACAAAAAAATTAAAATAGAAACGATATCAAACATCAGTCTGAGTCTCGTATATCCCCAATAACAACAAGCACTCACTTCTCACATGACATTAATCATTTCATTATTAATTACATTATGTTATAATTTTTCTCGGATGTTATTATTTTTAATTTTTCAACATTGATTTCCAAAACAAAGTGAACTCTCTGGTGTGTTTTGTTGTGTGCGCCATTTGAAAATGTCCCAACTTGAACTAAACGTGAAATGTGCTTGTATTTTATTTTTAGGCGATTCCACCTATCACATGAAGATCTTAGTACCTGCTGTGGCGTCGGGTGCCATAATTGGCAAAGGAGGTGAGACAATCGCCTCCTTGCAGAAGGACTCTGGCGCCAGGGTGAAGATGTCAAAATCCCACGACTTTTATCCAGGTTAGTACTAAAACATAAAGCTTTACCTGTCCCATCTAAGATGTTAATCACGGTTTGTTTTTTTTTTGTAACTTAGGCACCGCTGAGCGAGTTTGTCTCATTACGGGCTCCGTCGATGGCATTATGAATGTCCTAGACTTTATTATGGATAAAATCCGTGAGAAGCCCGATTTGACAACAAAAATTGTAGACATCGACTCTAAACAAGCACAAGAGCGTGATAAACAAGTGAAAATTTTAGTTCCCAACTCAACGGCTGGCATGATTATCGGCAAGGGTGGTGCATATATTAAACAAATTAAAGAGGAAAGTGGATCGTATGTGCAAATCTCACAAAAACCCAAAGACATTTCATTACAAGAAAGATGCATCACAATAATCGGTGAAAAGGAGAACAATAAAAACGCCTGTAAAATGATTTTATCGAAAATCGTTGAAGATCCACAATCGGGCACGTGCCTAAATGTCTCCTATGCCGATGTAAATGGTCCAGTTGCAAATTTCAATCCAACTGGATCGCCATATGCTACAAATCAAAATGCAATAAATTCAAGTACAGCATCACTAAATTCAACGCTTGGTTCTGCAATTGGTGGTGCTGGTAGTGCTGCTGGTTTACTAGTCAATGGAACGGGCATTAATTTATCATTAAATCTGGGCGCACCGAATCCTGCGCCTAATCTGGCTGTGGCTACACAACTTTTGGAACACATCAAGGTGAGCATATAAATATGTGCATTTTCATCGGGGATGCATTCTACTCATTTCATCATTTAGTACTTTCGGAATCTCAAATGCTACACATAACAGCAACTCAAAGCATTAACATCATTTGAACTTAATTAGGTTATGATTTAATTTGAACGAAAAAACCAATCACATAATTTAGGCTTCGAAGAAAGCATTGGCAAAGTATGTCCATTCAATGTGTTAAGTGTGAATCATTTTCACAAACAACATTATTGTGTTTGCGATTGGTTTCGTGATGGTATTTAACTTATCAGTTTTCATCAATTTCACTATTAGAGGCCATGTAACATTAATTCTCAGACGCAAGGTCTGACCTTCAGCTGTTTCCCTTTCACATCAAAACCGACTAGGTGGTGTGTCGGCTGTTAGTTTAATTGGATGGTGTAACTTTTGTCGAAATCTCGATGAGATAAAGTATTTGGAAAGCAGGCCTCTATTCATGAAGTAATTAAATGTTTATCAGTATCAATTGCGGTTTTGGAATTCAGTTGTGAAACAAAGATGTTTATCGTGTTCGAGTACTTAGTTGAGTCAATAAAAGCTTTGTCTGGATTTTTGAAGTGTTAACTCATAATTTAGCTGCATTTTGCACCCCACGAGAGGCCATAAAAGCTATCTCACATTAATTTTATATTGTTCCTGCGTCTTGGCCTGTATTTAATTTTGTAGCATTCAAAAATGATCTCTAAACGCGATTCAGTCGAAACGCGAAAACGTACGTTCTTTTAACATTCAGTAAATGTTAGCATTTGATTCAGCTGAATCGGAAGGAGTCGAACATTGAATTCCTTTTTCTGTTGAATTAGTTCCACTAGGCACTGTTTTCTCGGGTTTTGTTGTTATGTTTTATTTCACTACAACATTTTCCGATTTCTTGACGAGTGTGCATTAGTTTTTGCCGTGTAATATGTATTTGTTAGGGTTCACAAAAATCCATAAAATGAGTTATAAACTAAATTTTGTAATCAAAAGCAAACAATTGAATTTAGACAACTGGACATTATCCTGAAGACATTTTGATGTATGACTGGTATAACAGATGTAAATACTGGACCTCTCAGCCAACTGCTGTACGTATGGTCATTTCATAAATACATATAGCCTCACAAAACGTAAATGGGAATTTCAGACTTATTTCAAGATATTTTCTCTATGAACATAAATGAATAAAATATTACCGGGAAGATGTTCCAAGCCCCTCTACTATTTAAAAATTGATTCCATGTTCTTTACATTTTTGTTTTGGCTCTTTTATTAACAATTAATTCATATTTAAACTTTACGCACATGCATTAAGGCAGACATTCCATTCGCACATAAATAAATAACACGTTTCACTTTATTGATTACCTTATATTTTATTTTGTTTATTTTAATTCATAGGTCGCTATGAGAGGGTCTGGTTACTCTGAACAAGCAACTACAGAAGTCTGTGCAGCGTTGGGTGTACTTGCTAAATATGGTGTCCTTGGAATGGGCGTCGGTGTGCCGCATACCAATGGAGCGCATACAGCATCCGTTGGCTACTTGGGTGTATCTGCCTTGGAGCAATCGGCGGCTGCAGCAACAGCGGCAGCGGCAGCTGGTAATGTTTTCGGTGCTGTTGGGCAAGTAAATTTGGAACAGTACACAGCAGCTGCAGCAGCTGCTGCTGCTGCCGCCCGTCCCTCACAAATGGAAGCTGCTGCGGCTGCGGCTGCGCAATTCGACCCGTTGAGACATTTTGGATCACAAGCAGCCGCGCCAATATCTATAAATAATAATAGCTTTGGCCTGGCCGCTGCTACTGGTGGCGCTGGTGGCCAATCACTGGGTGCGACACAAGTTGGTGGACTAAGTAAAAGTCCTACACCGGGCGATTTGGGAGCAAAGGATAGCAAAAATGTTGAAATTCCAGAAGTAATTGTTGGCGCTATTTTAGGTGGGCCTCATTTTTATTATCCCTACTAGTTATGTTTCTTTTTTTTTTGTCGATTTCAAAAGACAACATCCCTTCCTAGCAATATTGTTTAACTCTTTTGTCTTACATTGTTTGTGTCACAAGAAGAGTACCTTTACATACATACATAGATGTATATTTTTTTTGTTTTGTTTTCGAACGTGTTTTTCATTTTGATTAGGACGAGAAATAATTGTTCATAGCATAGGTTCTTCTTTTCAAAATCGATTTTGAAATTAATTCAAAAAAGGCGATTAACACAACCCGTGTGTTTGTGTTATTTATTCTGCTCATGGCTATAAGTGGCACTGCAAAATCTAGTCAAAATCTTGCCGTATTTGACCACATAAAATTCATTTGTGTAAAAAGAAATCTTGAATCCTATCAGACAGATTTTCAGCCGACATAAAATTAAATAATCAATTCATCTTATTTTCTAAAAAAAGAAACAAACAAACAAGAAAGTATCTGTGATTGAAACACCTCAATATATACTTATTCAAGTATACAACAACAAAACAATCAAAAGCATTCCTTTTCTTCATTATATTTATTTTATTGAGCATTTTTAAACGTTTATTGTTTTTTTTATACTTCCGCTAACATTTGCCAAAATAACCATATTTTCGAGCATATAATAACGACAACATTCCAATATTAAACTGTCAATGTCTGGCAATAGAACACGGGTGATTGAAGTCACATTTATCTTATAATCAATCATGATCACAAGTGTAAATTACCACACCCCTAGATACTAGTTCAATTAACTTACAATAATGTAACGAACATTCTCTTACATTTATGCATTTATAAGTGTTAACTCTAAGGAATGGTTACAGTCAATTGGCTTACTTTCGGTTGTGAAACATCCATTACCACACATATCAGTGTCGAAATTCAAAAAAAAAAAACATTCAATCGCCAACTTCAAAAAATAAAAACACTTCCACGAGAAAAATAGCAATAATAATAATTAAACAATCACGTAAGAGTACATACATATATGATATTTTTTTAGGTAAATTAAGGAGAGTAGGTAAAAATACATATTTACATACATATTATACATTACCTATATACTTAGGGCTAACACTCACTTGTTAAATTTGGAAGAAAAAAATGTTTTTGTTTTTCAATCGATATACCTCAAATAAATTGTATATTTTTACAGGTAAATATTAGATTATAATCAAAATATAACACGAATAGCAATAATAATTAGGGACTAGGAGATGATGCAACGAATATATCGTTTTTTTTTTGTTTTTTTTATAGTATATAATAAATTTTAATTTAAAATAATCAATTAAATTACAAAAAAAAGACAAAGGATATATAAAACAAAAGAGCTTACATTTTATAAAACCAATGAAACCAAACAAATTGCAGGTCCAAACGGTCGTAGTTTAGTTGAAATTCAACACGTATCTGGCGCTAATGTACAAATATCTAAAAAAGGCATATTCGCTCCTGGCACTAGAAATCGAATTGTTACAATAACTGGTCAACCGAATGCCATCGCAAAGGCACAGTATTTAATTGAACAGAAAATCAACGAGGAGGAGAACAAGAGGGCGCGCCAAATTCCATTAACCACTGTTGTGAATTAGATATACAATTTGTGTGTGTAATATATACGTATGCATATATATATGTAATCACACACACACACACACACCCAAGCATACACTTTTTTCTTTAAACTTTAAACTGTTATTTTTACTAAATATCAAAAACCAAACAACAACTTTTATGCAAAAAAAAGAACTCAAAGAAAACAAAATAACTATTAAATTACCATCTACAGTTGAAACAATTTATTCAAGAAACAGAAGAAAAAGTGTTGTAAGTAAAACCAAACATATATATATAGAAAAAGCTCGTCTCTTATTATGCACATAGTTAAATTTTTAAATAGAAGAAAACAAATATTTATTTAATGAAACCAATTCAAGAATCAGTTTTGTGGACTCACGGTTTGAAACAAAAATCTTAGTCAAATTATTAAACAAAACAAAAAAAAATCGTCTTCAAAACCGTGACCACGAAATCGATTTGAAGAAAAGAGTAAATACATATAACATTTGCAATAAGTTGTGAATTTGTTAAAACAAAGAGAAGAAAAAAAAAGAAAAAACAAAAAAGAGAAGATTGTTTATGAAGCAACTATTTAATATCTGTATATTCTTGAAACAGAAGATGAAGAAGAAAAATAATACATACATATGTGAATGAACATGAGCGTTTTCAGTGATATCCTCAGGAGGATATAGATCCACTTTATGTCTGTTGTATAGATACTACATATACGAATAAAAGAAACTAATATGTGATCGAAGGTAAATATTTAATATTTTCCATAATATGTTTACATTTTCTTTTTTACCTCGTTTAATTTTGAATAATACTTTAGAGTAGGCATACTTGTTTTTTTTTTTTTTTTTTTTTTTTCGTTTACATTTTGTGCACCTTAAAAGAGGTAATCCGATTTATTTCCTTTGTAGTGGTGTGAATCCTTTTTTTCTTGCATTTCTCTAGTATGTTTCGTTTTGCAACAAGACTTAGTTGAAGAAAGCATTTGCAAGGATTTTTTTTGTTTCATTATTTTCTCCCCTAATATGAAATGGTGACTAACAACAGCATATATTTATACACAAAAAGTTAAAAAAAAAAAAAAAAAAACAAACACGAATACAACATCAATGCATGAACAAAGTTTATGTTCGGCGATGTTGAGTTCATAATGGATTTTCATTTGTATAACAATTGGATAGTTAGTGGTAATGTGTGCGCGCCCCTTTTGTCTTATTCGACTTGATTATGAGACTTTGAAAAAAAAAAATAACTAAAGCTCTTTCAACAAATAACCAACAAATTGTACAACACAAACATCGATTTCGATTTCTAATTCTAATTCTAATTTATTTCAACATTGGCAAATATACGGTAAAAAAATGTAAAAAAAAAAACAAAAAACTTATGAAAATATGGTGAAAACTGAATCGGTAGCCAGGGGTAGATACGAATACGTTTTTTTTTAGATTTTTTCTACAAGTTTTGTGCTTTGATGATATATTCCACTTTTACAATTAACGCCATCACAATTTGCTTAGCTAATAATTAAATTCTATAGTTATTTTTTTAAGTTTAATGTTTTTGACTTTTGTTATTTTGTGCAATTTACTTTGTTTGTTTTGTTTAATTTAACTTTTACATATAAACATTTTTGTTTCCTTTGTTGTGTGTAATGAAAGCAAAGAAAGACATTACAAAGTTATGCTACAGTAAATATACTTTTAAAGAAAAGACCAGGTTTAGCCTTATTCACTTCATATTGCTAGAAGTTTAGATATTCATTAGAGAAAGATTCTTCATTTATATCTTTACAACATTTCAGATGTAAAAAAAAAAAAACAAACATTGTATATTACACAACTACTTTTTTTTTAATATCATACACCACAGTTTTGTTATTTTTATTGATTTTTACAGAGTTTATATTATATATTTTATGTATAAAAATAATATAGAAAATAAATTTTTATGTTTACAACGTTAATAGTGCTTGTTTCTTTATTGTTTTTGAAAATTCCTCACGTTTCACAAAACGACCTGATCATGGACATTTTTTTTTATCAAAAAATGAGAGAGGCAACAGCAAAGAAAAAATAAATATATGCACATATATATTTATATCTATACTCACATTAAACCATTTCGCTCCTAAAAACATTTTTATCATTCGACTTCACTGAAAACGCTCATCATCAGATTTACATCATACTATTTTATTTTCAATTTTTTTTTTAAGTTTTTCTTTTCAAATCAAATATATATGAATAGTTTTTAAATAATAATGATGAATAGAAAAAGAAAATAAAAGAATTGTTGAACTTATTTTTTCGTTATATTAACAGTCAAATGAAAACATATTATATATACACGCAATAGGTTACATAGATATACATAATATATAGAACATTGTTAAAGTTTTTTCTCTTTTGTTAATGGTCAATGATTATGAAATAAACACATATATATATATAAATGAGTATGTATACATAAATGTGAGAACAGCTTATATTTCATGTATATGTACATACTGTGCAATATATTTAAAGCAAATAGTTTACGAAAGGAAAACGTCCTTGTGTGCCTGTCAATATAGTTAAATTCTAATTTATTCATATAATGTGTAAAATATAACTATAATATTTACATACACACATAGGTGCATACATTGCTGAAAAACAGACGACATCACATTTACTGTTAACACATTCAGTTGATTTACTATCATTTTATTCGGTGTAATGACAATGAATAAAGCCAAAAGAAAAATTCGTTTAACAAACAACAAAAAACAAACAATTCTCAAAGATATGAAGAAACGTACTGTACACACGTACATAGTGATTGATCAGATAAGGAAACAACAGAACGTGTATACTCTTAAACAAATGATCTGAACGAGCGTGTATGTTAAGAACACCTTGTGATCTTTGTTCAAGACGAATGGTTCAATTTTTGTGTTTTTTGTGGAAATCGAGGAGGAAATAAGTGGAATGATTTTAAGTGCCTAAAATTATATTTAAAAAAAAAAAAAAATCAATTGACCGAAGATTATAACTATAAGTGACGGTAATTCGACACGTTAATAACTGAACGTTCGTGTTTATCATAGCTTATGAACTCATTGCAAAAATCAGTCGCTCATTTGAGGTTGTTTTCTCATATTTGAAACAAGTACATAAATGTACGTAATCAGTGCTCGTGTAAACCATTCCAATTGCTTGGCGGAAAGGTTCGCTGATGGACTTGCTGCGCTACTTCGATGAAGACCAGCGCCTGTCGGGGGATTGTCAGAACAAAAAAAAAAAAAACCCCATGCATGATTCTTGTAACAGAGGCGATAGGGGACATCTCTTGGAATGCCCCCCTATTACGAACGAATAGGCGTGTGAGTATGAGAAATTGGTATTACTGTCGGCGACTCGAAAACCTTTGATTCCACTTAAATGTCAAATAAATTTCGAAATTTGAGCGATTGCTTGAGTTTTAAAGTTAGTCAACCGTGTTATGTCGAGTGTTTTAGTTTGCCAATGAAAACATCGCAGATCACATGTTGGCAATAGGGGGATAATTGATTATCTGCTGTATTAACATATCGTTGAAGCTTCTTCTTCGCCGCACAGTGCGGGGTGGACCTGTGCTTCAGCCAATAAGGCTCTACGGCTGGCACACAGTTTAGCCAGCTGCGTCCAATTTTGCACCCCAAGTTGGTTAAGAGCATTCTCCACTGACTTGAAACAATTTATACAATATTTCAAAATGGATTTTCTTTATGTGCCTTCGACAAGTTAACTTGAAGCATCCTGTGTTAATGACTGATGGTGGAAATGTTCACAACGTTCGTTGCGGAGCTCATGAAACTTGGTATTAAAGTGTTCGTTTTGTTCGCCATTGAAGCGCATAGATGCCTGGGCTGAAGGTTCATGGTTTCATTAGTGATTCACCACAAATTCACGCCACCTCAAGTCACTTGAAGAGTATCACCAATAAAGTTTCCAATGGGAAAATCAACGCAGCCAATGCAACGATCTAAAAGCGACCTGCAGTTTACTCGCACTTGCATATGTACATTTATATGAATTATTCTTTTCAACAAATTTCTTGACATTATATCCATCAAACGAATGTCATACAACATTAATCACACACCATCTCATTACTCTTTTATCACAACAATTAATTCAAAGTACTGGATCTGTGATATGTAATAAAAAAAAAATGTATTTAATAAAACCAAGATGGCTTATACTTTCAACTCAACAAAAACAAAAATGAAGATATTAATTTGTCGGTCACACAAGGACACCTTTTCAATGCACCTCTAAGTGTAAGACAAGCATTAGTTTTATTAATTCAATCGCATTCAGTTGATTTGATTTCTTCAATTTAACGTAACACAATTAAAATGAAAGTCTATTAAATACTTTGTGTATTGTTGCAATAACAATAAAATGAATGAAATGATATAATAATTCATACATATTTATCCAATAAACTAAAAAGTTGTTAGCAATAAAAAATGCATAATTAATATGAAAATAAATTCGATTGATTTGAATGTGCGGTAAATAAAAATATATTTTTTTTAAATAGTGATCATCAACTTCAACACAAACAAAAAAAAAGAAAAGTAAAAAACAATGTTAAACCAATAGCTTAGATCGAATCTTGTAAAAAAGCTAATTAATATAAAATACAAAGTTTTCTTTTTCCAAATAAAACGATAGTTCTTTGGAGCAAAACAGAAACAATTTATAAGTTTTTTTTTCTCATTTTTATTTCCTATTTCAAATTTCTTAAGCCGGATATATTGAGAATAGAAATATGTTCTAGCTGCATGACATTTTTCTAGTACCTTAAACAATCAAACGAGAGATCCTATCTTAACAAACATATATTTACATTTCAGTACAATAAGCAACCTTAACTGAATTTTGTCTTAAATTGAATGACAAACATTTAACAAAAAAGAAAACTTATTAAAAAACCAATCACGCGGTATGTCTCAATGATAATATTACATAACTCTCAATCCTAATTGAATTGTATAACAAAATATACAAAATATTCACAACACCAAAAGCAAAGTAGTGAAAAGAATAGTTTCAAACTTGACGTCTTCTCATATTTTTTCCAAGAAAAAGATTAACTTCATAACGTAGTTGCAAAGTAAAATAGAATTGATTCGTACACAGTGTGTGATAATCTCACTCTAGACTAATAGTGTGTTTCTTTTTTTCATATTTTTCTCCAAGAATACATCGATTTTTCACTCAAGCGAGTTCTAAAAACTATTCTTTTTTTCTTTAATTTTCATAATAATGAAAACCATTTGTATCTAACCAATAAAGTAAAAAAGAAAACAAACATTAAAGTACCTTAATACAATTTTTATTGATGTAGTATACTAACAGAAGAGGGGGCATTTGGTTGGGCCCCTTGGCACTTGAAACATAAAATATGAAATCAAAATAGTAAATGCAGTTAAACATCAATAATTTATAATTCTAACTAAACTGAAGAAACGTTATAAATCATATTTTAAAAATATATACATACAAAAACAGAAGTTAAATTTATACATAAGTCCCCTATAACAAATCGTTTAGAGAAAACAAAAATGTTTAAAAAATTGTATTTACAATAAATAAAAGAAAACAAAAAGTAAATGAATATATTGCAAATATATATCTATATATACATACATACATAAATATAGATTATGGTAAAAAACAAAAAACAAAACGGAGATATATAAGTAAATACATTTATTAGACGAATATTGCTGTGCAATAAATAACAAATGACAAATGAAAGAACAAAAAACAAAAAAAAAAAAAAAAATCATTCTTCTTAATTTAGAAATAAACAATGGTAGATAGAGAAATTGCATGCCGACTGGTGTGCCTTCCACCTTTTAAAGATGGAAGTCTGTTACGTAGTTATTTAAAATATAAACTTGTTTATATGAACAATGAAAAAAAAAACGTGTATATTGAATGAAACTTAATTAATTTTACTCTTGATCAGAGCGTAACATTCACAATGAGCATTCATTAATCTGGCCTCCTCGAAGGCCTGCGCGCAACCTGGTCATTTTCTCTCTCCTGGCACACTTTTTTGCCATATTAACCCTCATTTCATTAGAGAACTCATGAAACAAAAACTCAAAACATAATTTAATACCGTTAAAAAATAACCTATAAAGATATAAGCGAAGTGCATGCAACATTATGTCCTCATTACGTAAGTACCTTTAGAAAAAAGTATGTGTCATACATTCAAAAACTTAAATCTAATTAGAAAAACTACAAGTCCTCTACAGAAAAAACAAAAAAAAAACAAAAATAACAAACATTAGATTTGATGAAGACGAAAGGAGTTCCTCCTCCCAAAGGATCAATGAACAAAGTCTCCGTCTCCTCTTCTTGAAGTTTTCACTATTAATGGACAAACAATTTTTGAAACTAACCTATGATATTCAAGAAAACGAAAAAAAAACCTTTAGATTTTTCCAGAACTAGAAAACGAAAAAGAATGAGGAACATACTGTAATCAGCAAGTAAAAGCAACACATGAATGTGGAACAAATGGGAACTTTGCTCAAATAAAAAAAAGAAAGTGTTTTGTTTTTTTTTGTCGGGCTCATATATTTTTTATTTTCACCTTATTCGTCATAGTCTTAGAACACAGTTAATCAAATCGTGTTACATTTCTTCAACAAAGTAAGTCTATCTTCATATAAAAAGTTAAATAAACGGAAAAAACCTATTCTCACATCACTCAGACTCATAATTGAAACTAAAATAACCACATAAAAAAATAAGATGAAAACAACAAAAATCTATTATGATTCGACTGTGATAATAAAAAAAAAAAACAAAGAAGAAATAAATTTAATTAAAACAATATTATATATATATATATATATACATGCATATATATACAAGTTTAAATTTGAATAGTATTACGAAAGAAAAAACAAATGATAATAAATTAAATAAGAGCAGAAATAAGTTTAAAATTAAATCATTATGCCGTCTTGACGATCAGTTTCGAGATGAACGAAATATGCGCATTTTTTTTAAAGAAACATAAAAATCGAATTGTGCTCTTAAGCTTAAAACTCGAAGTTTTATTTTTTTCTTAAAGATTCACAGTAAAAAAAAACATAATTAATAAAATTAAATACAATTTTTAAACAAAACGTAAAATATCAAAAAACCAAAAAAAAAAATGCGATTTACTTCAACGAGTGCAAGGAAACGTAGAGAAATCTATTATTTTTGATTAACATTTAGAAACTTACTTGATTTTCTTTATTTGTGCAATATCTATGCCAATAAACGAACGCAAAAGTTATATTGCTTGATAGATGCAAAACACGTTTAAGGAAAAAAAATATTATTCATTGACGTAGAATCTGTTTTGCTTAATAAATCTAAACTTATGCAATTAAGTCTGCCAGCATGCAAAATTTTTTTAACTTGTATTTTTATTTGACAAACGTAAGGAGACATGATACGTTTCAAATTTTATTAAGTACTGAGAAAATTGTTAAAAGAACGATAATACATTGATTATTGACAAAAATAATAAATGAATTAAAATGAATAGAGAGAATATATTTGTTAAAAATCGTACATATTTTACCATAATAATAAATAAAAGTATATGAGAAAACTGAATATAAGTTGAATTTAAAAGTAATCAAACAAAATCTGCTTTTTTTTTGTACTAAAACGGTTGCGGTAAGTGTGATTGTTTCAGCAACAGCTTCAAAAAGCTCCAATTAAGGCTTTTTTTTGTACTAAAACGGTTGCGGTAAGTGTGATTGTTTCAGCAACAGCTTCAAAAAGCTCCAATTAAGGCTAGAAGGGAGAGTTATCGGTAGAAGGCTAAGCAATCTTGCGAAACTAGCTTAACAAATGTTTCTACATCTAAGTAACTTACTTTCCCATACTCCTGCAGAAGTACACAATGGAGGTTCTCTTCTCTTAGCAGATCTTAGTAATTATCACATCCGCCCGGACGAAACTCTGGCGTACAATCGATACGTCGTATGGGCTGATGCTGGCTTGATGGTTAGTTCCAGAGCTCCAATTCAATGCATTCTACATGTTAGTGGACTTCCATTGCGGCAGGTGAAGAAGTTTAAATATCTCAGATTCTTTTTTGTGATGGGAGGAGTAATGCTGGGCTTTCCTGTAGGATGGTCCAAGCAAGTTAAATTTTATAACAGCATGGAATCGGGAAAGCCAAACTTGGCGTGAAAGCGATTTTCAACTCAGTATTTATTCCAACTCTCACCTATGGTCATGAAATTTGGGTAATGACCGAAAGAAAGCGAATACAAGCTGTAGAATTGAGATTCCTTTGGAGTTTCTCGACGTGATAGGGTGAGAAACTCGGCAGTATGCGGGAACTTAATGTGGGACAGCTGCTCTTTCGAACGGGCTGCGTAGCGATGGTTTCGGCTCGTGGCACGAATGTTCACACGACTTCCCAGACGTGTTTTGAAGGTGATTCCATCAGGTATTCAGGTAGGACGAAGTAAGAGTAAAGAGAGAGAGAGATCCTTGAGGTTCAGGAAGAAATGTTCGCCCACTGTTCTATGTCTTAACTGGCAGAGACTGGGACAGTGACGGATATAAAGAATAAATACAGTACATCAAAGTCAAAATGGGACACAATACAAATAGAACTTTAATTACAAAAATAAACAACACACAATTTGACAGTAGAAAATTTATTATTTTTTTTATTTTTGTTAGGTTTCTTTAGATATAAACCAAAAAATCTTAAAAGAAAAACTACTGATGAATTTTGAATTGTAAATCAAAATCGTTAAGATGTGCGAAAATAACACCAGAATTAAAATGGAGCAGTTACCGAAACATCCCATAATACACGACAACTTCGGGACTCCTGAGCATAACGGTAAATTAATTCGGAAGGAAGTTGATTGATACGGTTTTCCGTAACAAAAGAATTGAATTTTGTGCGGAAAGAAGCAAATGTCAGTCGAAGTGCGGAAGCTTGTAATTCAGCAATACAGGAAGGGAAAATCTGTTCGTGATATCGAGAAAAATGTAAATAGATCACACTCAACGGTTCACGCCATCATTAAACGCTACACAAACACAAAGAGTTATGAGAATCTGTCAAGTAGATCGTATCGTAATTATATAGGTCCCAAATCAAGCGAATAAACGTGATTGTGTGAGAAGAGAGTATTACGGTTGGCGAATTGAGAACCGTTATCGGAATGTTCGGATTACTCGAATTGTAACACTCGTCTCCACTGGATATCAACCATGCACTGTTCATGAACATGATGTGAAAAAATCTAGTGGAGGCACAAAAATCCATGTCCAAACCTACATGGCATAAGCTCTGTTCAAAAGTTGGACATGAGATTTGACGTTTTTCTATATGTGCACGATTTTGTTTGAACGGAGTGGTAAATATTGAGAGTGTTAGTGAATATCATTTTTGGCATTATTTTGGTGGTTGGTAGCCCACTTTTTGATGTTGACGCTCTCTCAGCCAACGTTGAAGTGAAGTGGGCGGGCATATCTTGCCCACAAATAAAAATATCGCGGATGGCTGTTCAGATTGTGGGTTGCGATGTTGTGCAGGACGTCCAGGGGATACGTAAAGTTCACCAACCACAGTATGTCGATTGGGTTAGTTCTCACAAAGAAAGTTCGACTCGCCAATCGTAATATGGAAATTGTCAGGAACATGTGTTGACAGCTGAAATGGCCCTTGCTGGTTTTATTACATCAACAGCCTCGGCTATACTTTCTTTTGAGGATGCCAGTTCGTTTTTCGCGTCGGTAGGTAGGTGAAAAATGTTCCATTCTTTACAAAATTCACATTATCCTGAAGAATTTGCAAGAAATGTTAAATCAAACAAGTCCAAAGTTACCGCTATTAAAATCAAATGCCATAGACTAAAAAAACGAAGTTAAGATAAATAAACGGAAAAAACGGCATTAAAATTAAAGCGTCCATCTTTGCGAGTAACAAAATAATAAAAGAAAAATATTCCTATGACCTTTCCGAATTGTTCATCCTACAGAACCGGTAATGTTTTCGAGATTCTACTGTACTTAAATTAGTTTTTGTTAAATTTGTGATTCATTCTTCATTAGGACATATCTGTGCCTAAAAGGTAAAACATCTTAAGTCGACTTAAGTTGTTTCCACTTCTGTTTTCGTTCAACGTTATTTCAAATATATCTATTCTTCCTGCTTTATTTTTTTAAGCCAATCCAGGTAAAAAAAATTAAAATAGGAAAGTGATAACTGTTTGTAAAATTGCTTTGGTGCACTTAAGATAATTTTCTGCCAAAAATGTAACGAGTAACGATGCACCTAAATATATTGTTCAAATAAAGTGTTGAAACAATTAGATATTAGTTTGAAAAACTGATTTGGTAAAACGTCTTAATTCGGTTTCCGATCCCTACATTTTTTCCAGAAGATCATTTAAAGTTTAGAATTGCTCTCCTGAAAAGTGTGCCAACTTCACATAAGATGTTTTAACTTTTAGACACAGAAACCTACATATAACTTCTCTGACAGAACAAGGAACCATGAACAAAGAATTTCGACAGTGAAACATGGAATCAATAAACGTAGATTTATAGTCATTGTATGGGATTAAACATTTATCATCGTTTGAAAAAGACTAATTTATACCACCTGTGTTAAAGTCATCCACAGCGACCAGATGGTGTTGTTGAGGCAGCTGATCAGCGATAAATTTGACATTGGCAAGATGTTGTTCATAAGCGCATACCGGGCTTTTCGGTGGACTGTAGCTTACGACCAGGGACATGACACTCATGTCCAAAATTGAGTGAACGGCAATTAAAACTATTCCTCCGCTAAGGTGTTTTCCACTTTGAGGAGTGCGGTGAATACGATGGATTGTGCAATAGTCGTCGAAGAACTCAGCAATTGAGAAATTACTTTTCAGCCAAGTTTACGTGAGAACTATTAAATAATGCTCAGTAGCTGGAATAAATAAATAAACTAAACTGAAATCTTTCTCCCAGGTCTCTGCGAGCTCTGTATATGAGGCCCTTGTTAGTCCCATTTTAATTTCGTGGTATTTCAGATGTTTATGGCATGCTTAGAGTTTTCGCTTGTTTTCGCTACAGCTTGCGATGTTACATCCTTTGTCTTTTGAAAAGCAAGCTCAATTGCTTCCGTTTTAGCATTGTTGATCGAAGGGCCCCCCGATGTCAAAGAGTACAGTGAAAATTCTTTGACACAGGATCCTTTTCAATCGAGCTAACTACGTCATGCAGTGCACTTTCCACGTATTTGCTTCTCATATGTGCATGTTGCGCATATAAGACTGTGTTGGGGTTGAATCTACTATTCTTTTCAAACGTCTTTAGGATGAAAGAAGTTAGGATGATCGGTCGACAATCTTTGGCAGTACTGGCTTTCCCTGCTTAAGGGATGAAGACGAATTTGAAATCTCTCCATGTGAATGGTATGTAGCCAAAACAAGCTGCATTTGTCCATAGTCCATAGTCGTTTGCGGCATGAAGGGTTTAATACCGTTCGCTCCCGGGGATTTATAGGGTTCGATGGTATCAATAGCCCATATTATCTTTTCACACCTGACAATGTCATTCGGATAGTTAAGTTCGACGTCTGAGGACTCCTCTTCCGTTGGTGTCATTTGCCCGTATGCACTCTGGGAAGTAAGTGTCGATCAGTAGAAGTAGTCTCACTTGACGACTGAGTTCATTTGCCGTCAACACGTCTTCTATGCATCGTGGAATTTTGGGGTTTTTAGACAGGATTTCCCCTTAGCCACTGATGTGTTCAGGTTTCCACTGCACTAAATGGGTAGCGTACGGGATGATGTACTCTTTTTTTTTTTTTGCATTAATCAAACAATTTGTTGTCCTTTACTGAGACTTTGTCAAATTTTATTTTTCTTAAATGCATAATTATATGAATTACTGGTTTTAAATCCAATCACAATTTCTTTTTACGTTTGCATATCGTACAGATACAATTTGTTGTTTTTGAACACCCTATAGAATTTCATATCCTCGGCTCCCATACCAACTACATACATACATATGTCTAAATTATCAATTGTCTTGCCTTTCACATTAAAATACATAACTACGAGTACTTATTTGCTTATTACTTGTTTTCTCATATTCATTTCAGATATTTGTATATTCATTGATATTCTTACAAAGAGAGATTTACTGAGTTTGCCCATCTTCTTAATGCATAGAACTATACCACTCATTCGATAGCAAGCTTTTGACGAACACTGTTGCGCGCACTTATGATTTGATTTGATCAATAAGTCTTTTATTATAAATTATTTTATTTTATCATATCATGTATAATAAAAACTGCGATTTGTATTACATTGTATTTAGAGTTAATGACTGAGTTGCTTCTTGTCTTGAACAGGTAAATTGGTTTCTTGAATATTTTGTAAGTGTATTCATTAATTTGTAGAATATCCCTGAATTGTGTTTATTTGTATGTACTTATTAAATTAGTTTTATTCTTATCAAATTTTTAAAATATAAATTTGTGACCACAGATACATTTTCACTTCAATTCTTAAAGAATTATCTTATTAATTTTCATTCGAAATTTGTAATTTCTACAAGGTAAACAAACGTTATTAAGCATATGTCGATACAAAAAAATCTAAAAAGAAAATTAAAAAACAAACAAAATACATAAAATCTTCTGAGCAATTTGATTGCTACTCAAAGTAGAAATGCTGCAGAGAGAGATAAATACACCGCATCTGGGTGACCTTATTTGTTTGGCAGTTCTGGTGGGCAATCGGGTTGATTGGATGGATGTGCGGCTCTAAATGCTGGATTGCTCTCCAATTCACGATCGATACGCAAAATGATTGGATATGGACGAAGGTCAACATGGAACCTATTTTACATGGATAATGATTGATTAGGTGACAACTTTAAATGCAGAAATATTCAGGTTTTTTTTTACCGTCTGGCGTTGAATACTTGCGGTACAAGACAACAGTCGGCCATAGAAATCTCATCACCAACACAGTACTTTCCAGCTGAGGTAGATAAGACTTTCTCAACAGCACGGAATCCCCGTGTTATCCAGTGCTGAGCCCATTCCTTTTTCTTCTCCTCCCCAACGTGTATAAGGACGATTAGATTCTGTAGTGGCTGAATGCCAGATGCAATTATCTCACAGATTTCACGGACTTTAGCTCGTTTATGGACATCTTGCGGTAAGAGTGGACGTTGGGGCCTAGTTTCCTCCAGATAATGCATCACAGCTACTGACTCGATCAAGGTGTGACCATCTAAATTTAAATATATAAATTTTAGAACCGACTTAACAAGATTATCAAATCAAATCTTACCAATTTGCAATGCAGGAACTTGTTCCATTGGGTTCACCTCACGATATTCATTGCAGTGTTGTTCGCCGCCAGACTTAATTAGACTTATTGGTTTTATATCATAAGGAATCTCCTTCAAGTTGAGTGCTATACGAACGCGCCACGAACAGGAACTTCGCCAGTACGAGTAAAGTATTGGCTTTTCGGAAGAAAGTGAGGACATTTTGTTAGTTGAAGAGTTACAGAAGAGGTGTCTTGAAAGTGTCGATGCTGACAAAAGACAACGTGAGCGTCGAATGACTAAAGAACTCATGTTGAATTTTTTTCAAAATTAATTTGCATACAAATTTGAATAAACGATCAGTTCTACTTCTTTACTAAATAATGTATGAACTAGACTTGTTTCACAGGTAATACTGGTTTTGTTCCCCCAACTATGCATACAAAACTGTTGACAATAAGAATCTGAAGTCGGTGTGTTATGATTTGCTTGTGGAAATAATTTTATAAACACAAGCGCTTTAGGTTGACAAATGTTATCTGTTTGTGGAAGAAATAACAGCTTTCCGAAAAGCATATTCCCTTAAAGCTTTCCTCGCATTGTATATGTTTTTATAGGGTAAGCTATTAAAGTGACAGCCTTGAATCACGAAAGTGATTCAACGTTAAAAATACATGTGTTTTCAGAAAATGACTAGACTATGACGCATCAGTTTCACTGCAGACAACACGTGAAAAAAAAAACGTACTCTCGGGAGCTGAATAGACGTGAAAATAAGCGTTGCTATGTAACATCTATTCAAGAGACTCCGGCTTAATAACGAACGAACAGTAAAAATAAATTGTAGGAGGCAAACAGCCCAACATGGTTTCCTTACTTATAATCGAAAGACGAGATGTCCTGGTTAATCGAAATGGCTAATCGGATATAGACAAGAAACCTCCTAAATGGGGCACTTCAAGGGGCTAAGAAAGTGCAAGCCAATTTGGACGTGCCCCGATTTGAGAGGGCCTCTAAATTGTGGCACATATCGTTCAGTCCCAATTATAAATAGCTCTGAAGTAAAATGTTCCTGAATGGTTAACTGCTCATTATAAATTATTAAGTTACTACACTACTAAAATGAATGAATGGTGTGTGACAACAATAGAACAAGAGGAAGAAGACGGTTTTACAAACGCATTTCCGACATTCCGGTGAAATCGCCTGTTTTTGGTATCAAAGCATGTGCATGCGTAGATGTACACATCCAAACAATCGGCTTTGACACTTGCGATGATTTTCTAACCAAATCGTTGCCCCAAGATCCAATTCAGAGGTGTCTTGTACGAAAAAACCAAGTGTATGGAAGAAGTGCGATTAATTTCGAAGGTGCCCCAATTGCAGAGTGTCCCATGGAGACACGTCACAGACATACATAATAAAATAAAGATGTGGACATTCATGACGTTAGCCTAGTTAATGTGTTTTCATTTTTCAAGTGGTAAAGTTGTCTGTTGATGATGATGATCTATTCCAAACATAACCTCAATCTGTATGCTCTGTGAACCAAAAAATTTTTGTTTTTAGGCAAAAGTCTAAATTGTCTATCAAAGTTTAATTTTGCGTAAATTATGAGGCATTATTTATAAAGCGCATTCAATGTCCTCCATCAAAATAAAATATTTTCCAATCTAGCTTATGATCATTTTTCTTTTGAAGCTCACACATTGTGTTTCATTACATTTCCCGTCGCACGTCGCATCATCTCAGAGTTTCACTAAGAAAACAGACAGTAACGGTCCTATTCTCTCATAACTCTGTGATGTGTCACAAGTCACAACTGCATCACAAAAGCATGGTGAGTTGCAAATTATGAGGATTTCGTATTCTGAACAAAACAAAAAACTGTGACGCTAACAAATCATTAAGTAATGAGGAAACAGGAAATTCACCCTGAAAAAAGAAAAAAAATGTGTGCTGATGATGAACACATATTCATGAGAGTTTTTTGATGGGGTTGCGGAAGGCAATTATCATATTCAGTTCTCTGCCAAAAAGTGATACCGCCAATGAGCTTGACTTATGTCTCAAAACAGTTAGGCTTAAACGGAATAGTGACTCTTAGACTAGGGGGCCAGTAAATGGAAGACATTATCCAATTTTGTGCAAATTTGCCAAAACGTATATTTCATCTCCATGTGGCAGTGTAAACAGTGAGAGCCTCTTTTCTGAAGCAGGCATCATATACTGAAATTATCGTAATAAATTCAATCAGTTAAATAACATCAATCAGATTAAAAAACGTAATATAACACTGTTTTTTTTGTTCTGAAAAAAACGAATATCTGGTATTGGGCCGGATATAAACAGATTATTCGTGTTCGGCCGGATACCGAATTCTTACTAGATATCCGTCACATGTCTATCCGAAACTGTGGAAAAACGCAACAAAGGATACTCGCCTTTAAACGTGGCGCACCCAGGTGGAGAAGGACATCAACCGACTTGGATTTCGAAATTGAAGACAGCTAGAAGAGATCGCGCTTTTTGGAAAGTCTTGTTTGTTGAAGCCCAGGTATATACCGGCAGTCGCCAAATAAAGAAGAAGAACTGAAAACTTCGTTAAGTTTTTAAAATTACGTTTAGAAACGCACTACCAAAACCACTACCCTGAAGCCCTTCTAAATTGGCCACGCTAGGTGTTAAATTTTCTGAATAAGTTAGACAAGTGATCAAAATTTGTTTGACCATGCTAGCAGTGACGAAAAGGAAAATTTCTGTCTAAGTTCCAAGACAGAGTTTCACTGTATTATCGTGGTAGCCGACTTCTATTTACAGCCATTTACATGATTTTTTGGATAAGTTTTATAAATTTGTAAAAAAGTGTCAAATTCTTATGAGACTCACTCACGGCTATTTCTATAGTACTTGATTTCTGCTCGCTACTGGCCAGTTGTAGAATAGAAGTCATTCCAAGATCACATAGGCAACTTCAGTTTTGAGGAAGTTAAGCAGTTTGTCTACAGCAGAGCTGATTCTTGGTGCCTTTGAAGAAAAATTCTACGTCTAGACGATGATCCTGTCTTCGAATCTGAGCCTCCTGGTTCGAGCAGGAGAGAAAGACCGAAGGTGCGATTTCGACACCAACGATGGATGATAGCTACTGCTGAAGCTCAGACTCCCCATAGGTCGCAGGCCTGACACGTAATTGTCCTCAAATAAATTGAGGAATGTTTTCTTTTAAATTCGAATTATTCATTAATAGTGCTGCAATAGTGTATGTTCTACTAGTAACAGTGATAAGTATTCAAATTGAATCTAAATTGTCTACATGGCAATTTTTACTTGAACAACGCACCATGTTACGCACCATGATAAATACATAGTAAATAGGTGAAACTGGGGACCTTCACACAGGAACGACTTCGATGTCGACTTTCGGCGTATCCAAGCGACAAGCCCTTGCTCCGATCCAATTGTGCTTGTAATCAGCGTCAGATACATGAATTATACCGACAAATGTTGGTCTAAAGGCATTATGTTTCTAAGATTTGTCCTAGATCTTCTCTGGATCTTCTTCTCTCTGGATCTTCTCTCATGTATATTAATTTAGTTATTCGAATGAATGAAGTGTGATTGAGATGCCCAACTTCCACCTCTCTTGCCCCTCTCTCAACCATTTTTCATACAGTTTTCTAAAACCAAATTGACCAATCAGAGAACGCCATTTACGTTATTTCTTGAATAACTGTCCAAAAGCCATTGAAATTCGTCGATGGCCATTAACCCCTAGTCGTCACTGAGCTGTGAAGTTGAACACCTCTATAGTAATCATTGTTCGACAGGAATTACTAATCAGAAACAGAAAACGTCTATCTGATAATTTCGCTTATACTGCACCCAAATCCAATATTTCGAGGAAAAAATTTCGAAATTCAATTTTGCGTTCTCACTGCAACTTCAACATTTCAAATGACAGCTAGTGTCAGAATTGGCTACAGTTATATTTTTCTGATAGGAAATCAGAAGTGGTTGAACTTTTTTTGCTAGCTATATTAATTTGAAGATGCATTTAAAGGCGTGTTTTATTGAGAATTTGTACTCAGCTCAGTATTACTTCTACACGCGAAGCAACAACAAAACAAATTACTGAGCAGAAACCAGTCATATTTGACAATCAACATTGACTAGATCGCGTTGAGGACTCTCAATCTCAGGTGGTGCCGCACCAACGATTCAGTTAACAGCACGGAATCACAGATGCCGCGGACAACAATTTTTGTATATACAGCAGAGTTATCTTTATTGGTATTCTAATTCTCGACATAGGATAACGTGTACCAATTTGTAATTCATGAATAAATTCATATTTGTACTAACATTATAAAACACATTTGACAAAAAATGAAATATAGAGGCGCTCTATTTGTATTTTGACATCTAATGCCATAAAATTAAAGACATTTTTGACACTTTTAACACAAAAGAAAATAAAATGAGAAGAAGTGCGTTTTATTGAGAATGAATGCTGAGCTGAGTACTAAGTTCTCAATAAAACACGCATTAAGTGATAATTCAGACATTGTGATAATTTTTCGCTACATCCTTATTTTAATTGCCAGTTGAAATGATTGTTTTTTGTTTATGTCAGCGGGCTGCAAAGTCATTAAATCACGTGCTGAATCTGTAAAGATGATTGTTCGATTTGAAGAAGTTGCAAATGAAGCGACGACGATTCAACATTTCGCTGGAATCCAACATTTTCTGCTGAACATTTGGTCTTAAAAGTTGAAACTAGTGCGTGTAAACGTACTATTAATTGAAGAAATGACGTTTAAGGTGTATTGCTGACTGGTATGCAGATATGTATATCCTCTTCCTCAGAAAAGTGCGAGGAAATCACAATTGGAGAAAATCGAATAAAGGATCTTAGTCATCCTATTTCGCATTTCAAATGGAAATCAAAATTAAACAGGAAGGTGGTTTGAATCTTATCCTAAATGTGCGTGAAAACATATATTAATTGCCTTAGGTCTTGTTCACATATACTTGGCTGCATGTGAAATGTATTTATTCACAAACCATGCATACATATGCTTCTGCAGAAGAATAGTCACACATTTTGAAAATTTTCTGACGATATTGAAAGCTAATACAGAACCGACCGATGTATGAAGGCCAATTAAGGTCATTTAAAAAATGTACTTGCCTTAAAAATTAAACTGTTTCCAGCAAAAACTTTCACTTCAAATTACATTGTTTAAATGCGTTTATATTCATAGAAAACCACGAATGACACGCTACAATGTGTAGTTCAACACAGTGTACTTTAATCAGCTTCAAGTTCCTCGAAAGATTTAGGCTGTTCTAACGAGCATTTATATCGGGGAAACATCTGTTCTTTTCCACTAAAATACTCCACAAAAAAGTTGAAGAATTGCGATGGAGGACAAAATTATGCTTGGAATAGATTTCTTTTAAAGGATACACGCGCGCCGATTAAATACACACCAAACACTCATATGCACATGCAATAGCAGCGAAAATCGAAAACTTAATTGGACTTTACATCAATTTAACACACTGCCACGCCTTTTTTTTTATCAATTTAACTTAGACGTACAGCTGGAAATGTAGGAAATCTAGAGAGAGTATACACATGTGTCACACAGGTGTTCTGTTCTAATTCTAATTGCAAAAATTTAAAATCCATTAAATATGTGCCGTGCGTATCGCACACAGTCCTAACACAATTATTTTCAAATTACCTTCCTATACTGGTTGAGAGTATCCATTAAGTATGCCCACTTGGATTAAGTAAAAAATACTCAGTTTAAACGAGACCCGGTCAGCCACTTAACTTTTACTTCGAGCAGGAAGATGTTAATGGAGGCACTCGGAGGTACGACATAAGCAGATTGAAGGCCCAGTAAGTCATTCACCATTGAACTGGAGTTCAACGGGGTTATATAAACCATGTATCACATAGGCATACATGGCCGCCTGCCTGGATGAGATGGCTGTGTAGATTCGTAGAGCTTAGGATATACATGGATGTATGTATTTGAGGGCATTTACTTTTGATTTCAGTCAACTAAATGATTAATTTAACGCACACACACATACGCGCTTACACAAGGAAGACATGCTATAGATACGCGGATTCCGGTTGACAACGAACTGATTTCAACAACTGAAAGCCATAGTGTACCTATGGCAAGGCAAGGCCAATAACCTCGACAAAATTTCCAGAAATTCAAAGCAAGCCGTCAAGGACATCTTTCTTGTGTACAACACACAAGGTATGAGTGGAAAAAAAATGCCGGCTTCGGTTGTCATTGCCGTTGGTCATGTCAGAGCGTGAATATTGCGCAGGCGTCAGAGATCCATTATCCTTGTGGAACCCAAGAGTTGGACACAAGCTAATAGCACACACGTTTTTCGATTATTCCAACTTATTCACAGTTTAAATGCAAGAAAACAACTATATCCGTAGATATAACGTTCCTTTGACATTGTCCATGATTTTTGTTCTTTCACAGAGAAAACCAATAGAATGTATAAATGCGTCCAAGGGGACCACCGACGCTCTCACTTACCTTCGCTATGGCCGATAGCGACATAGCGTTGTGATGATACTTTGAGTAGTTAATCTTGAAGCCGTTTATTTGACCTTCCAATACCAAAAATGAAAAGCGAAAGTAACCTCTCGAAAGGACAGCTGTAAGTCGGGCACCGTCGTTCACGTCTGTTGAGAAATAGTAAAGGGGAATGCGGATATCAATTAGTTAATGTCCCACACAGATCGCACACGAAGAGGAACAAACAAATGCAAAAAATGCGAAAGGAACCGACAAAATACCTTAAAAAGTAAAAGTGAAAAAATGTAAGTTCCGACGCCAAGCGAAAGTCCTTTGGAAGATATATTGTATGGAATGGTTGGCAACACACTGAACTATATCCTACCGGGCAAAGGAATGGTTCCCTATACAAAAGTACATGTGCTGGTGTGCGGTGGGTATGTTTTCAAGAGCACACAGTTTCCGGGGATGTTTTGCGATAGTATGCGTGACTAATTGCCAAGGGGTTGGAATGAAAGACTTCCTTCTGCCTTCCAAAATGTTTTTGCAATCGAATAAAAGCTTTCGGTTATGGACTTTTTGGTAGCTTTTAGCAGAGGTCACAACCTTCTATGAAGCCAGGGTAAGTGTTTTAGGAAATTTTACGGGTTCGCCATTTTTAGAGCTCACTGTTATACAAAAGTTTCTGTATCGTAAATTGAGACAAAAACGAGAATGTTACACACCGTCTCCACTTGACATGTTTCTACCCAACATCAAAAACACAATCTGCACGGCCATCCGCGATATTTTCTTTCGTGGGCAATATACGCCATGTCGCTTCACTTCAACGTTTCCAGAGTGTCAACAGCTACGTCAATGCACTTGAGACTTCAACCGCATCAGACGTTATCTTCCGCGAAACCAACCCAGCGTACGACCCGCCAGGAAACAATGACCTCACAACGGCCGAAGAATGTGCGGGAATTATTCAATGTAGCCCAACAAGGAAAGCTGCCGGGTCTGACAATGTTTGTCGTCTTGAAGCGAATGCCACAAACAGTGATGATACTTCTCACAGTCATCAGTACGGATTTCGGGAAAAACATTCAACCCTACATCCTATATTGAAGTTCCACCACGATGTTCTAGCTGCGCTGAACAATAACGAGGTCACCGTCGCCAGCTTCCTGGACGTAGAAAAGGCCTTCGATACGGTCTGGATTGGGACCGTGGCTTTTCAACATCTACATGGTAGATCAACCACAACCAACCAACACAGTGAACTGCTGTCTATTTGCAGATGACTCGCTGACTTATGCCAGCTCGACGTCACCACAGAAAGCCGTGCGAAGTGCCGAAATCCAAACAGCGAACAGATTCAGCAGCAACAATCAGCGGCCCAATGTCGAAGCATAAAGTTAGTACTCCCTAACGGTACAGACATGTCAACAAACGAAAAGGTCAAGTATCTTGGCGTTAACTTCACGGAAAGATTGAAATTCAATAGTCAATCGAAACTGACCCTTAAGAAGTCCAACCTAGGCTTCCATCGCATCTATCCCTTGATGCGAAAATGGATTAAGCCAGAGGACAAAACTGCTACTATGTAAGCAACTTATACGGCTGATCTTAACGTACGGCTTCCTTCGACAGCGACCGTCAATGGCACCACAGCAACAAATAGGCTTTACGACCATCTGTTCAGAAAGCAGCTACTAGAAATCAACAACCATTCTAACGAGGAAATCAAGAACCTGAGAAACACAATCCCCGGACAACGCAGACGTCAAACAACGTGCTGCATTTTTGCTATCAGAGCAGTGATAGCAATCACCGCCGAGGCTAAGTCACAACCCCATCCCAAAAGAACCACCATAGACACACGGACTTGAACAACCCGGTGTAAGCACCAGCCATTTTAAGGCATAAAAAATAAACAATAAGCCGGCAATAATAATAAACATTAAATTAAATAAAGTACATCAGTTGGGCCCCTATTCTTGAGCGAACGCTGTAAAAATAATTCCGTTCAAATATATTTTTAAATCGCTTTCCTTTCGTGGGCAAGATATGTCATGTCGCTTCACTTCAACGTTGGCTGCGAGAGCGTCAACATCAAGAAGCGGGTAACCAACCACCAGTCAAAGTCGATCTCACTAAAAATAATGTCAAAAATGATATTCTAACGCTTCTACTTTTACTCTCAATATTTACCACTCCATTCAAACAAAATCGTGCACATATTGGAAAAAAGGCAAATTTCAAGTCAAACTTTTGAACAAATCTCATGTCATGTCGTAAAATCACGATTTCCAACCATAAACAAGGCTTGGTTCACCTGAAAACGGAGGAAAACTGTGGGATGCAAAATTTATGCGTGAAGTGTGACGCAAAGCACTTACACAACTTGGCGAATGCTCGAGGAAAGACAAGAGTTCGCAGCCAAATCAGCATGCACACTGATCCGGTCGGAAACGGGGTACGGCCGCTCTCAAAAATGTGTGATTTCCCATCACAAGCCCAACTATTCAAGGACACCATCGATACTGGATTTCCGCCTGGCTATCACAAACCTGGTAAACATACTTCCAGAGATCCTCAACTATTCCTCCGAGTCGCTAACGAGTGATGGGTGACGAGGTGGGCATACTAATAATCAACTTTGAAAATCCGATATTTACTAACGTCCGACCAGAAGGCGACTTTGTCAACCTACATCAGCTGGATGTGGCTAAGCTAGAAGAAGATATACTGGATATACTATCCACATACCGCCAGTAACAAGGAACCTCACCGATGCGAAGGTTGACACAGCGGTTGAAGGACTCGAGAAAGAAAAAAAAGGCCCAGGACAAGCAGAGACAGACACCCGTACATATCCAAAACCTTTATCACCGCAGGCAAAGACTAAGGAAAAGATTCCAGCGAATACACCACCGGGAGCGGAACAAACGAGGTAGCGACTACCAAGCTGTTCCCAGCGAGTTGAACTGCACGAACATCATGTATCGGAACGCGGTACAAACGCACAACAATATACAGCTGCAGAACAGGCTCCGCAAGATACCGCCAGGACCCGACACATTCCTACAAATCCACCAAATTATCGGTAAGAGGAAGAAGCTGCCACAAACACTGACAACAAATCATTCTCAATGAATTCTACCCCAAGCCACATTCGCGAAGAGATTCTCCACCAGCATTCCTTCCAGTTCAAAATCAATATCTGGCAACCAGACGGTGTCATCCTCTGGGTGTCTACACTGCCGGATCGGAGATGTACTAAGGGGTAGTTGTAGGTGTCTAGGACCTCAATATTGTCCTTGGAAATTCTGTACAGCTTTCGTCTTGGCAGAAACCCTAAGAATGGTACTCGAGAATGCTTGGGAGTATTCCAAACCGATCTATAGTTGTTTTGTGGACTCGGAAAAGGCATACGACCGAGTTCCTCGAGGTAAACTTTGGATTGTTCTGCAGGAGTATGGGATTGATGGTCCTCTTTTGAGGGAGATCAGTCTCTATACACAAACTGTAGCAGATGTGTTTATGTTAACGGTGTTAAATTCACGGAACTTCAGTGCGCACTCGATAGGTTTGTGGTCGAATGCGCTGATGAAGGTGAACGTGGACAAATCGAAGGTTCATGGTCATTTCCAGAACGCCTTTACATGTTGGTGGAGTCCCATTGAAGCAAGTGGAGAAGTTTCAGTATCTCGGGTTCTTTTCCACGAGTGATGGGAGGAGTAATGCTGAGCTTTAGAATTGACAAGACCCCCCGACTTCCGAGGGGGGCGTTGAATGCGATTCCATCAGGTGGGCGACAGCTTGGCACACCCAGGACGAGATGGTTGGACCATGTCCAGAAACTTATCTGGTTACGCTTGGGCATAGCTCCTGATGAGTTAGAGTCGATTGCGGAGGATCGAGTTGTCTGGAGACCTCTCGTGCGTGGTGTACCTGATGACTCCTGATGAGTTAAAGTCGATGGCGAAGGACCGAGTTGTCTTTAGACCTCTCGTGCGTGGTGTACCCTCGCACTCTTCCAAACACGAGTTATGAACGGACAAACACCGTCATCTGTAGTGTGCCGTCAAGGTAGTGTGCTGATACGCCGCTGAATTATGACTAACTAGAAAAAGGAGAAATGAATACGTATTGAAGTGTCGATCCGTTTTCTTGCTTTGCCCATAAAAACTATTTGTATTACCCCTTGCAGCTGATAAGCAAAGTACGCAAATTCCTAAGAATGTATTAATAATTCTTAAAATATGTGGTGTGTATTTCTTAATCTGCACGTAACTAGAAATACACTCGGGATGTATGTTGCATTGTTTACGGGTGGCAAGGGTATTTCGTTATGTTGCCTAGAGATTCGCGCGCATGGCGAACCTTTTGCACGTTCTTCTTATTTTCAAAATGTCCCAATGGATAGCACTTGCAGACAATAATCGGAGGAAATCCAAACGAAAAGAAACACAATTTATTTTATAATAGTTTTGTTTTCCTTTTATTTCCACTTAAAGACTTTTGTTTTTACAATATTACATATATAAATTCATGCATATTATAATGAGATAAAATATACACTTCATTTACTCGTATGTATATTCTAAAGAAACACCAGTTGCAATCCCAAACGATCTACTATATCCTTTCGTAAATTGTCTCTTACACTTTAGTCATACACTTAAAGTACATAGTTTCGTATCTCTTCTTCTTTTTTTATGGATGAGAATAAACCAAGGATAGACATGCAACATTACAAAATATCCAACCAGTTTTATTTATTTTTATATATTTTATGTAATTATTGATTCTTGTTCTCGATTTATTCAACATTCAATAACACACACTTATGTATGTAAAATTAATGTTTCTTTTTTTTTTTTGTATTTCTTCGGCGGAATCATTTTTTGTATTTTGTATTTATGTACATTTATGTATATAAATAGTTTACTATATCTATTATTCTTAATGCTTTGTTTAAATTTACGTTTGGTTTTTTTTTAAGAAAAGACACCGTCATTAATAACTTTATCTTACATCGTTCCAGTTGTTGCTAGATGTAGAAAAGAGAGCTGTAGTAGAATACATGTGTTCTTTTTTAAATCACAGAAAAATTAAATTTATGTTTAGTATTTTTATTTTTCACTTAAAAAGATTGTTGTGTTTTTTTTTGTTGTTTAAAAAGTATTGTTTTTAAAGTTGGAGATAATAAGTTTTCGTTTGGTGTTTT
The DNA here is from genome assembly GCA_905231855.2 of Eristalis tenax. Classification (NCBI taxonomy): domain Eukaryota; kingdom Metazoa; phylum Arthropoda; class Insecta; order Diptera; family Syrphidae; genus Eristalis; species Eristalis tenax. Next base: position 3,701,234 of record HG993124.1, read on the forward strand.
GAGAAGATCTTACATTGTTTCTTTATAATAAATGATTTTACAATAAATACAAAGCACCTGAAGTTGTTTTGTGTACAATCTACGTATATATTATTTAATAATTCAATAGAACTTAAATTAATGCACATCAATTACATCTATGTAGGTACTTAAAAATAAGAGACAAAGAAAAGTGACTGGTTGGGACATTGATGACAAATCCTTTCGATGTGTGTACACGAGTACAGAAATGCCACGGAACAAGGAAGTCAAAAATACTTTGTGAATTAAATAAAGATATTCTTGTATGAAGACAGCCTTGTGAATAAGTACACTCGTGACTAATTTGATTTGTGAATCTGATTAAATATTTTGTTCTAATTTACTGAACATATGTATATGTCTAATAACGAATAAAAGCATCGAATCTTACACGAAAAAGAAAAGAAAAGAAAACCTAAATTAATTGTCGACGAAATTACATGTAGTAAAAACTATGTACAGAGCTTAACGATGAGCATAGGCCTTATTGTATATGTATATATATATATATGTAAATATTTTAACTTTGATCTTTTTGTTTTTGGCTTCATTTTGTATGACTATGTTAGCACAATAGTTTGCACTCAAGTTGTAGAAAAAATCATCATTGATTTGCTTATATACTTGTTTTTCATCTGATTTTCTTTTGATTACAATACACCATATAAAGTTAATGCTTTTTGGTTTGTTTTGTTTTTATTTTCTTATACATACACACATGTATACTTAATTTACGTCTATCTTATTCGTTACAATAAATGTGTTTTTTTTTCTTCATTTCACTTTTATAATAAACAGTTTTGTTTTTTGTCTGAAAATGCAGTAGGAATATAATTATATTTATATATGCTATTAATTAACTCGATAGCTTATGCGTTTTGTCTTTTTTACAACCATAGAAAAGTAAATATTTCATTTTTTCATCTTTACTTTAGGTACCTAAAATCTTTTAAAAGAGTATGTATATATATTATTTATTCATCTATACATCACGATTACTTTGCTAAGTTCCCTATAAACATTTTTTTCTTTTGCTTTTTTGTTTTAAAACATGTCTTAAGAACTAGAAAACTGATATGTCTAAGAGCTATTATCATTCGTTATCAATTTTATTAAGAGTTATTTTCATTTATATATATATATTTTTTTTTCATTTACTTATATGCTTGGAAATGAATATCTTATAAAGAGTATAAAAGAAATACAAAATACATCACAATTTTTTAAATTGAAAACAAAGAGATTATATGAATTTTATTTTACTTTGTTTAAGCTTTCGTGTTTGTATTTTTTTGTTTGATAAGTTCCTTTCAACTAAGAGTGTGAGGAATAAATAAGGTTGGTAGTGAATTTGAAAAGGAAATGTTTTTATTGTAACCCACAAGACATTTTTACTCTATCAATCTAGATTTATGAAAGGATTTAGAATCGAAAGAAGCTAGGTCATAAATAATACTTAAAGAAACAACTATAATACTGAAAAATGTAATAATATCATTTCATCCTGTATTTATGAGATATATGAATTTACTATGTTCTCTTTGAAAGCAGTTATCAGTAAATTGCAAAGAATACCATCTCAAAAGCAATGTACTAATGCCCAGTAATTGAGCAAAAATGGGCTTGTAAAGAAGATCAACTTATGATAAATACGATTAAATTGTTTAAATTCCAATAATTATTTCGTTTTTTTTTGCTTTTGCAGGTTATAAGTGAGTTCTTGGAAATTAAGTAATGCTTGTGAATTTACCCTTGGTCCATTTTGATACCCTCAGTCAGACCACTACCACTGATCGACCAGTGATAGCGCCGCTAATTAGATGGTGACTGGACTGGATTTGAAAACCATATAAAATCGCATTAACTTTGCTTTCATTGGGACTCGAAACGGGGACCCCACTAACCAAGGACACTTAACTAACTGTGCCATCAAGTCGTTTAATTGAATAATAGATTCTACAATACACAGAAACGAGTTGCACTTGCAGTTGACTCTCGATAATTCGAAACTCCAGGGACCTTACAAAAAATCAAATTACGGAAAAAGGTCGAGTTGAAGCGGAGAACGAAAACGAAATTACTGTGTACCTAGTACATATGCAACAATATTTTGACACATTTTATTGCAGAACACACACTGACATGGTTTACGGACATTTTTTTATTTTGTAAACTTCAACGGTCACAATCTAATGTGATCAAAGAATGGGAACGCGTAAATCTTCCCATACGACAAACAATTTAGTACCTGGTTTACACTCAATAATTAAAACAGCTCATTATTGAATGATTTCGAATTACAGCGTGCTCGCAGGCAGCCCCACTGAGCGCAATCACTTTGAATTAACGAGTGTACCAAAACACAGAGGTTTTGTTTGATTCATCAAGGTTTTTTCAAGGGACCTAGGAATGAGTTCGTCAACCAGCAAGAGCGCCAGTTGCTAATTCAGTCAATTTCTGTTTTCTTGGACTCAAGAGTTAATTGAATAACAACATGATTGATACACGATTGATCCCGATCCTGCCCCATGACACAGGCGCATAGATATTATCGAAAGCGAATAATAGCATATTCGTATCGAAGGAAACCGTAAACCTAGGAGGTTTCGCCACCTAGTTGCAGCCCCCTTAAATTCATTCTTCGGTTGTCAAACCGAAGAAGCCTACGATATGAACTTCATTTTATTTTTGGTTGTTTTGGCGTTCATTTTCTCATTTTATCTCTCTCTCTCTCTCTCTATGGCCACCATTTTGTTATTTCTGACAACATACAGCTGCTCTGGCGGCCTTTTAGCGTTTGACATTTGTTTTGCGGGCACTGATAAATTGAGAGCGAGTGACTTGAAAATCAATCAAACCCGGTGGAAACGGCACATTGAGGTTTTAGTTAAAATTCATCCGAACCTCGTGGTTTCTGTTCGGTTGGGACGTAGCATAAATAAGTTTTTTTGGTTGTCAATACTTTGGGTTATTTTTTTGAATTGATGACCAATGAAGGAGACAATTTTCTTGTCTTGACTCCACTCTGAGGTACAGTGCAGCAAAGTAGCAATTGAAATATTAAATAACCTACTCACTGTGAATAACAGAAAGCGGCTAGCAACAGATCGCTCCTTCTCGAGAGAGCAGGTCGAGCACGGACTGTAGAAGAAGAAGAAAATATATTTTCTTTCAAAAATTGTATTTATTTTCTGAAAACTCGAAATGAACAAAACAATATAGTAATAATAATTATACGGGTGGCGCTACAACACATAGAGGCCCAGGGCCTAGCTTCTCAGCATACACTCGTGTTGTGCTGTTTATTTCGACGCCGAACGGTGAATTTGAGAAGCTTTTTCTAGATAGTTATAGAAGCAGTTATGAGCATTGTCAGTAAATCGAAAGAGGTGGGGCCGCGAAAAGTAGTTCGCTCGTACCCGGAATCGAACCTGGGCAGCCTAGGTTCAAGTGCGTAGAGGTCGACTTACCAATTCACAACGCCACAACCGCCACAAAACAAAAACAATGAAAAATGTATAGTGAAGAAAACATTACTTGGTTGGGGTATTCTCTTCTCGCCCATGTCCAGAATTTCGATCAAAATTGATTTAAATTAGTCTCAAAGTGAATTTCCATTTTCAGGGAATAGCGATAAAGCGATATGTTCTCAAAGTCTTCGTTTAAGTCCAGCGATGGTTATGAAATCGGTTATAGCGACGACACATGACTTATATAAATGGCATGTCTAACGAGTTAAAGATAATTTCATCGCATGCCCTGATCGATGTCCACATCTGTTATGTAAAGAGTTGTCAATAAAACGTTGATTTTTGTTCGAAACAAGTAGCAGTGGGTGGCAGACTGCGTCTACCTTGTCTTTGCACCGCAAAGACAAAATTGGCTACTGGCTGTGTCTTTAGGTTTCGACGGCAATTGAAATATAAAGTCCTCTCTTAAAGAACCAAGCTATCTCTTAATAATACCTTGATTGGCAGTTCTGCTGTTTGGCGTGCAAGAAACATGGAAAATATCAAATGCGGATGAAGTGATTCTTGGTCGCTTCGAGAGGATAATCCTTCTAATCATATTCTGTCGTTTGCGAAGAAGGAGTCTGAGTTTTTTGACTTCGACCAGTTAAACGAATTCCAAAGTCTCTACACAGATGGCTAGGTCATGTAGAAAGAATGATCACAAACACTCCAGCTCAGAAAGTCGTCGAGTTCAAGCCTGAGGGACACCGTGGTAGACATAGACCTCGCCTGTGATGGCGTTCCCAGCTGGAATGGAACTTCAATCTGCTAAGAAACTGAAGACGCCTAGCACAAGACCATGCTGGTTGGAGGGAATGTGGACTGCGGCCCAGACCCAGCCTGGATTGTAGCGTCAGATACAGAAGAAAAAGAAGCAGTGAGGATATATAATATAATGTAGCAATAAATTAAAGAGCAATTTGAGGTCAACTCCAGTTATATATAAGAAAATAAGTGCGAAGGAATAAGTTCGTTGAATTTGAAAATGCCTTACTAAATTGGTTTACGGACCAGAGAAGTATGAACGATCCCAATACTTAAGCGTGAATTGACCAATCCTTCTGCGAGGGGCCAGCAATTTCGCCAAGTTTTTTGACTTCGTTGGATGCAAGAGTGTCACACACGTAAAAATATTTTTTTGTCGGTAAAATAGATTTTCGTTTTTTGATTTGTTTTATTGTACCTTTTATCCGGTGAGAATCGAAGGTCCGTTCGACAGACTTTTAAACGATTTCTATTGTTTCAATGTTTTCGATACCCCTTCTCTAATGGATGGCACAGTTGGTTAAGCCCTTGGTTAGTGGGGTACTTCGAATGCCAGTAAAAGCAATACGCTTTTACCGGGTCTTCAAGTCTGGTCCAGTCACCATTTGCCGTTGGGGTCAAAATTAACCACACTGTCACTGGAGTGGCCAATCAGTAGTAATAGTGTGTACTGGTGAATTCACTAGCAGCCCCCTTCTCTTGATGATACTAATGACGACGACAATCGGTGGCGAACCTGGGCCTAGCTTTTACTCGTGTTGTACGAGCTATCGTTTCGATCAAGAGTGGATGGGACCTACAGTTTTATGGGGGGCATCTCTTACTTTTTGTTGAATAAATTCTTGGCTGCAGGAAGTCACTAGACAACATGTGGGCGTTGTATTAGCCAGTTCTGCCTTAAGCGGCGTAAAAGGTTGGTTCGAATGGATAATATGAATGTTAAACAAGAATGCAATACAATTTTTGATTATGAAATTAAAATACAATCAAAATCGTGTACAAGGTAATCGGTTATAACTACCAAATTCTAAGGTCCCGTTAAACGACAGATTTTTCCATTTTTTTTCCAATAAAATATGACAACGAATAAACCGACGCAAATACTGCATTGCTAGACATCTTTAGACATCTTTAAAATTACGTCATTTAGATAGATTGTGGGTTGACCTGCACACCTAGCAATGCGTACAAGCCATGCTCCAATTAGGGAGTTATAAGATTCCTTAAGTGACAGTTCAATCATTGCAACTGTTTTATACATTTCGGATTCAAAAAAGCTCCAACAGGAGGAGATTTTGAGGGAGGGGTTGCACGGTCCTCCAATCAGTGGACTTAAAATGTTGCCTTTGTTGAAAATGGAAGAACAAATTGTCTCTAATTGATAATAGGCAAGTAAATATCGGTTACAGCGAGGCACAGTGGGTTGGTTTGTATGGGAGCGCGGAAGTTAATATATAACCCGTTTTGAACCCGTAGACCGATCTTGATGAAATTTGAACCGTAGTACATATGCCACAGATCAAAAATGGTTGATGTAGCTCAAACGCATTACTCAGTAATGGAGTAAACTTAAGTGACAAAGAAATTTAAGAAGATGACTTTCAAGCCACGAAATTATTTAGCGGCATGTGTACTATGTTTCAAATTGCATTAAGATCGGTCTGCGTGTTCAAAAGTTACAGATGTATTACTTTGCAGAACTAGCATTCGTCACAACTTGATAACTACAACCCCTTTGACAATTTTTTGGGAGCAACGTATTGCTGCACTAACAAGTCTCTTGTGGCCAAAGTTGCCTATATTGATATTGATTGGAGTTCTTGCAGATTTCTGTCCACAGTCCAACATTCAGTTAGAAACGCACGCTGCTAGGGTGTGCTTAATTAAGGTTCTAGTATAGGAAATTGAATATCTTAGAGCTTCGTTAATAGACTCATATTTTTGTTTCTAAAGAAATCTTTTATATTTCTTCTAAATAAATAAAATCCTACTTGTATTCTTTCCAACCTATATTAGCCAAGAAAACATGACTTTTGTAACATGACCAAAGTCAAAACTGTGTGTTTTAAAATCCAATACAACGAAACATATTTGAACACAATTCCGAAATATGCAAGAATTTGTAGCTGATTTTTTCTGTGCTGTTAATCGAAAGTAAAAGAAACGCGAAGCTTTTCGTAGCTTTTTTAAAAACTCAAACAGTTTTCATGAAATCTTTTTTTAACAACTTTCTTTGAAGCTACTTCTCGACAGCATCTTTGAAGGCATATAAACTTTTGTTGAAAATATGGCTCGCAACTTGAATAAGTTTGAGGGCCTGTAACTAAGTTCATAGATATATTAAAAATTACTTTGAAATCATAAACCTGGGTTATCTAAGAGGACTTAAGCATTAAACTTAAAAGGCAACTGAGGTCTTTCTCCAAGGACCTTTCTTCCGCTTCTAACCCACTGTGCAAGGCATTGCTTATAATGAGCCCAACACAACACAAGAATTTCTGCACCAATGGGGTCGAGTCCTACAGTGTTTCAAGTCAAAATCCACGCCATAGAGATCATCATAATCGAGATATTTTCTGACAGTCAAGCAGCAATGAAAGGACATTCGTCCAATCTAATGGACAAAAAAAACAAAAACAGTCAGATCTTGCTATGAAGCTCTACAATCCCTTGCCAGGTATAACGAAGTGAAGCTAGGCTGGGTCCCTGGACAAAGGGGACTGCAGGGGAACGAATCCGCGGATGAGCTCTGGAGGGCTGTCTCGCAATCTGCGTTCATCGGTCCTGAATCGTACTGTAATATAAATTGGACAGCAGTTACATGGACACATGGTCCTGGTCTAAGACAATCCAAACGTTTAATCAGACCTGATTCATATAAGGAAATACTCCTTATCAATAAAGAAAATATAAGAATACTAACTAGCTTTCCTACTGGCCGCTGTGGTCTGAAATATTCTCTTAACAAATTAAACCAGTATCAAGACAAGGTTTGTCGAAGAGGAAGAGACTTCAGAGCACATCTTGCGTTAATGTGCGCGACTTATCTGGATAAGGAAACGCATCTTCCACAAATTAAACCTGTGTCAAGACAAGGTTAGTCGGCTTCACCTCGAAGAGGAAGAGACTTCAGAGCACATGCATATGCGCGACTTATCTGGATAAGGAAACGCATCTTCCACAAATTAAACCGTTGTCATGACAAGGTTAGTCGGCTTCGCCTCGAAGACGACAAGACTTCAGAGCACATCTTGCGTGAATGTCCGGGACTTATCTGGTTAAGGAAACGCATCTTCCACAGGGAGATACTTACTTCAGGGGAATTAAAAAATTCGACTGCAAAGGACTTTCATTAAGGAAGTAGTTTGCCTTTTGATTTAACTTCAAGGTTTCGATACAGTAGATCTATCCTGGTCGCGGTTTCATTGCCTGGATTGTACAAGAGGAAAAAAATGAATTTTGCATTTTATTGCATTTTATGGACTTCATGACATTCTTGGAACCATTTGAGATTGGTAAGTAACAGAAAAAAGAACAGGATTCATGTCAATTTATGTACATTTGTTTTGTCATACAAAAAAAAAAAATCGTGTGGATTACAAGAACATTCTCACTATCGTTTGATGAGATCAACCAAACACATGAAAAGCTTAAAAACAATAAAAATGCCTTCAGATGAAAACACACATAAAACAACCAAAGTAACCTGTGAAAAAGAACAAGTGTTTAAGGCGAAGATGTTAAACGAAATAATAACGTATGTATTGCTTAGTAATTGGATTGTCAATTTATATAAATATATACATATACGAATATGTATATATGCATATGTGTGTACATATAAATGTGTATATTTAACACCATAGTTCGGTGCAACAACGTAATTTCATTTCTTAGAAATATGCTAAGGTCAATTCATTTGTTTTATTTTATCTGACAATTGTTTTTTCTTCTTCATGAGTGCGTATAAAAAGAGACAGTTGAGAGAGATGACAATTTTAATTTATTCTTGTTTTTTCTTTTTTGGTTTCTTTGCTTTTAAGATTATATTAATCATATTAATATTTTGCCAAATCGAGACAAAGAGGCAACTTTGATGAATTCGTAGTACATGCTTCCTTACATAATTTAGCCTTTATTTTTTGTTTTGTTTATTTATTAAATATCAAATGAAATCGAAATAAGAAAGAAAGTGTGGACATTTTTGTGAATAAAAATATGAGGAAGATATTTTGTTTTTAGGTTGTGCTGTTGTTCTTATTTGACGCGGTAAAGGAAGTGAAAAAATTTGTTTACTCCTGGTATGAAAAATGCCCCAAAGAAAAAAAATATATTTTTATACAACAAAATTTACTTCACAAAAGAAAGTGTAATTCCATAATAGCTTTTTGCCATACGAAATATAAAAAAAAACATTCTTTACTTTAGGGCTGCTACTGATTGATGGGTATTTTAAAAATGGGCTGGAGTACCAGTGTACCCCAAATACCATTCCGGGGTTAAGGATGGGGCACAAACAGATCAGAGTCTATGTTTTGTTTGTAAGTTCAAAAGGATAATTCCAAAACAATCAAGACAAATATTTGAGTGATGAGTACAAAGATCATATTTTCCAATTAAAAATATATGTTACATGGATTATTTAACATTTCTTCTGCTTCGTTACGTACTTGTATGTGTTTGGAGTCAATCGACAATTTACATCGGTCATCTAAGGAGGACCCAAAGTAAGATGTTAGGAAGTGGCAACGACAAAACTTTGGAATTTCTAATTGCAAAAATGCGATCGAAACAGACGTAAGCTGAGCTGGAAAACTAACTGCTGTCCATAGCAAGCCGAAGTGTAGGATAGTTTTTGTGCAGAAAACAAATTACTTCCTATCGCCAACAAAAGGGAAAAAGCACTGGTCTACATTTGTATAAATATTTTTGTTGAAGACGGACTATGAATAAAATATAGAAATAATAGAAATAAAGAACAAAAATGTTAAATAATTAAAATAATAATCAAAAATTTGCGTTTATTAACAGATTTCGTAGTAGATACACTGACATTTGGAGCATCTTTTAAGGTACATAATACAAAATAATTTTACGTATTTGTAGATTTATATATGACTACATAACTTTAAAACGGTTTTGTTGTTTTCATTTTCTTTCTATAACGAATAATATTAATATTAACAATAAAAACCTCAAAAATTTAATTCTAATTCGACTAGTTTTTTGTTTTCTTTGTTGGTTTTATCTTATTACGAAGAGAAAGTGAAATAGGATAAATAGAGATAGAGATAAAGAGAGAACATGTGTATAACTTTTTGAAAGATGTGCACAGTGTCGGGACTAAATCATCAATGAAATGTGGTTGCTTTTTTCTTTTCTTTTTGTGGACGCTCTTTAATGATGATAAGATACAAGTATAAGTTTCATCTACGGGTATATTCATAAATATATATATATTTTTTTTAATTTTTCATTTCATTCTATAATAATAACAAACACTTAAGATCTACAATACAACCATATTACTAAATATATTTTATATAATTTATAACCTACGAATGAGCATTTGTTTGTCTTGTAAAATTATAACATCAATGACAACAATTTCACTCAGTTTTTGTTTTTCTTCTTTCTTTTTTTTCATTATTAAATATATGTATTAAAGAACATTATAGAAAAGTGAAATAAAATGAAAAACAATAAATAATAAACATTAATAAACAACAGATAAATGAAATTTAACAATTTATTAGTACACTTAAATGAAACTAATAGTTTTGTATGTGCTTGTGTGTATATTTGCGTGTCGTGAATTAATATTATTTTGTTTTTGTTTAACTTGTAGCTAATTTAATGTCGTTTTTATCTCACTCATTATCACTTTTGTCTAAAAAAATATTTTGTTTTTTATTATTATTATTATTTTTTTTTTGGTTTTGTTTTGTACGAATTATACGAATAAGAAACTAGGGAGAATAATGAACAAACTGAATTGAAAAACACAACATAGATTTAATATAGAAAAGATATTTTAAATTTTTAGGACGTTTTATGCTTGCAATTTTTTACTTATATTTTTTTTTGTTTTTCATACTTTTGAAAATTTTAATGCACATTTTGTTTGTTTAAACAATTTCAGTATAATACATTTTTTCGATTGTCAATTTTACAAATAAATTAATGTAAGTACTTGTAGTGTTGTTGTTTTTTTTCTTCTTTTGATTTAAATATAATAGGCTAAATTATTATTAATTTAAATTTTTATAAATATAGAGTGTCTTGGCATAATTATAACTTTACACATGCATTACATAAGAGATTCATTTATTTATGTACAATCCGTGACACTTGATTTTGATTTTTTTTTTGTCCAATTAAATAATTGGAGTTATTGGTAATTTGATTCAAATTGCTTTTAGTTTGGCTTTATGATGAATTTGTATTTTGATGTGGTTGCTGTTGCTGTTGTTGTTGTGATTGCTGCGCTGACTGATTGGTTGGATCGTTTTCCTGAGGACGATGCGACTTCATATGTGCACTTCTGCTTTTGACTTTGTTGAAAACTCTGAAATGATGCATTTTGCAATTAAATGATGTTTTTGATTTTTAAAATTTATAACTGAGGAAGTACATGCACATGTTGATGTTTTGAAATTTACTCATATTGTATCATGCTCTAAAATGTAAACTAGTGTTTCGTCTGATGCGAGAATTAAGAAGGAAATAAAAATGCTCGGAAAACAGTCTGACTTCCAGCTGAAGAATAGCATCTACGTAGAAACATCAACAATCTTGCGGAATTGAAAATCATGCCAGTTGTCGTCCCTAAGTAATTTCTTAGCTTCCTATTATGCTATGTCCCCACCATGCTATGGTCCCAAACACTCAACCCTGAGGTTTTGCCATACATTATCGGAAGGTAGTTGAAACCCCCTTGAGTTTGTCTAACCGAACAAGACTTCTGCGTGAACTGCGTTAGGTTAGCCAGCCAGGCTGTGGCCAGCGACGGGATGAAGCAGTTCGTTATGTGTCAGTCCTTGGTTAGTGAGGTCCCCGGTTCGAGTCTCAGTGAAAGCTAGTGAATACGCTTTTATCCGGTTTTTAAATCTGGTCCAATAACCATTTGCCGGTGGGATCAAATTAACGGCACTATCACTCGACTGGTCGATCGGTGGTTGTAGTCTCACTGATGTGATGTGCAGTTTATACTTCTTCATGGTATCAGCTTCTGCAAAAACCATTGGACTTCTTGCGCAGTGTCCTGTTATGAGGATGGAGTGCTGGTGAATATGAGCAGATAGTGTCTCTGTTTAGGAATGTTGCTGGCATATTTCCCATATTCTAAGGCGCACGGAGATGATGTGCTATTTGTGGACGATAGCAATTTGTGGACTATGTGCTGTGTTGAGAAGCATAGAGGTTGTATCTCCTCCTGGTGTGAGAGAAGAGGTTATGTCACACCTAGCGAGTACGTCAGATTTGCAATTGCTCAGTATCTAACAGTGTCCCTCTTTGAGCGGTATATTGAAGTGCTCTGCTTTATCATTACGAGACAGTCGGCAATTTAGGAATGTTTTTGAGTTGAAATGACATTTTCTGGATTACAGCCTGGCTGTTCGAACATAGAGGTATTTCTTTTAGATATTACATTGAGTATGAGTGCCTCTTTTATCACTATTGTTTCTGCCTTGGAACCGCTATATTTCAGATTGGGGGGTCAGAGGAGCTAAGCCGTGGGACACGGAGAGCATTCAGTACAAACTTATGGGGATGGTAAATTGTATAAAACTGAAGGAAGAGATTGGTATGCAGCTATGCATGGAGAGAAATCTTCATCGGATTGCAGTGAAGAGTTTGTCGTCCACATGGCGAGCTGTCCAGTATCACAAAGTATGCTTGAATTAACACATTAAGTCCGTGGAATCAGCTCCAAACAAAATTAGGTTTAAGTTTATTTTGACACAGAAGTAGATTTACGAGCAGTATCAAACGGAAACGGCTTAGTTCCTTCAACTCAGCATTCACAAAGGGACCTAACTGTGCCCTGAACAATCAACCGTCAACCAGAGTGATCACATTGCGATCGACGTCAGACACTCTTCGAGGACCGATCATTCCGAGGAGCTAGGAAAGACACGGACATCGACAGGACAGCGGAGTAGAAGAATACCTCTACAGTTTGATGTCGGAAAGTTACAATCTCAATCTACCTAACTTTACCGATCGAGTCTTCCCGAAGCTCTCAGATTGTCCAATCGTCTCTGATGAAACAATCGATGAACTATGGAAACATTGTCGAATCGCCATCTGAAAAGCTGTATGTCATGTGCTGGGGTTTCAACCGCCATCCAGAGAAAACTCCCGGTTTGACAACATCTGCTGGTAGCATAGGCGCCCGTAGACATTTTTTTTTCAGTGGGGGGGTTTAGAACGAGAAAAATATTGGTGGGATCCCAGGCCAAGTGACCACATTGCAGCTCCCTGCGGGCGCTCATTGCTGGCAGTCACATTCAACGAAGCAAGTATCAGGCGATGCTGCACGCGACATGAGTCCAGCCAGGAGAGCATGGAACCAACGCCTGAGTTGACTAGGCCAAGTAGGGCGCATGGATCGCACTGCTCTAGCTCGAAGGGTCTTCGACTCCGAACGAAACCGACGGAGGACACAAGTAGAGCATGACCTCCTGCAGCTTGAAATTGTAAGCAGTATCGGGCCCGTTGGAGAGGCTTGTGCCCAGGTCCAGGCCCAGGAAGAAGAAGATTAGCAGAACTGAGAAGAGTACCCTCGAGCTTCTATTCAGTTTCATAAGTCTAAGTGGTCGCCCTAAGCATGATTCAATTAACTGAAACCCTACCTCGTACGTGAATAAAGAAGAAAAAAAAAAGCGTAAATGCAACAATGCAACTACAAGTTGATTTGAATGAAGTCAAATTAAGAGATAACTTTAATAAACTTAAATTATATTGTTGTACTTAAATATAGAAAATAAAATAAGCGAAATAAGAAAATGAAAAAAACTTACATTTAATCCAAAAGAATAGATACGATTTTACAGATGAAACGAAAAGTTTTGGATGCAGTTGGTATACATATTTGTAATGTACGCATGTGTTTATGGGCACTTTATCTCGCTAGCGTTTGCGTTCATAACAAACGGTCTAAAGGTAATCTATGATGCTTTGTTTTTTGTTTTAAATGGACATGTAACAACAACAACAATAAATAACAACAATAAACATTAACAACATTGACTAGATATAAAAGGAAAAATTGTTCGATTCTAGAGTATAACAGAGATTGTTTTTTTTTTCTTTTTGTTGTTTGTTTCTTGTGGCTGGCGTGCGTATAACGTGTATTCATGTGTCTGTGTGTCTGTAAGGACGTTTGGGGTGTCTTACTTGCCGCACACCTTGCAGGGATAGTCGTCTTTGAGATTTGGATGGGCTTGCAGCTGACCATTGCTTCCGAAGGTCAAGGTACTGTTGTTGTTGTTGTTCAATTGATGACTGTTGCGGCCAATGCAGTGAATTCGGGTGTGACCATGGAGTGCGGCTTTTGAGGTGAAGCTCTGCAGGGGAAAAAGCGGTTATGTGATGCGGTGATGTAGAGGGGCAAACGAGTGCACAACTTACAGCTGAGCAATCGGGCATCTCACAGACATGGGGACGCGGCTCTGAGGGGTGGGAGGAGAATAGCGACAGATTTGTGTCGTCGGCCTCGATCTTCAAGTGGGTGGTCTTGTAGTCAACGCACAGTTTCTTCCAGAAGTAATACAGTTGAATGCATTCGCTGGTGGACTTGGTGATGATCTGTAACGAAATTTGTAAAGTGGGTCCTGGCAAGCATCCCCCATTCCACTCACCTCTCTGGCAATGCTGTAGAAATCCTTGCCGTACTTCTCCAGACCTCGCAGGAATATCTCCACTTCCATGGCAGACCATTTCAATTGGAAGGGATTCGACTGCGATTTGAGGAGGTTCAGTACGGCTATGGGTGTATCGCCCTGCACCTCGAGCAGGGCCTTGAGGGCAACTTCTTCCGAATGATAACCAAGTGGAATGGCAGAAGATTTGCTTAGCTCGATGTATCGCGTGAGGATTTTCTCGTCAGTGCCCACTCGGGGGTCCCACATCAGTTCCTCGTGATCAGTGGCTTCAATGTTGCTTGTTGGTGGTTCATTTGACTTCTCCATTGCTGGAATAGCGGCCTGATATGCTGTACCAATGTTCACCTTGGACTCGTCGAGAAAGGCCATGAGACTGGCTGCCTCCTCGAATTCATCGTCCAAATGCAGAGTGTCCTGGTGGAAAGTGGGTGGCTTGGGCAGGTTGGAGAATAATCCGGTACCCTTTCTGTCTGGATTCAAGATCGGCTGGGGCGTGTAGTGGGTCGTTGATGGTTTGCGCAACTTGGACTTGTATAGTTCGTACTTTCGCGGGATGCTGCCGTGGGAGTTTTCGCCGCTGGTGGACCCTTGACGTAGTCGCCTCTTGAGGATTGAGCTTGTCAAAGGAGACGCATTGGCTGCTGTCGTTAGAACATTTGGGACCTGTGCCTGGGCCTGTGCCTGGAGCGGATTTTGTGGTGTTGCAACATCATTGCCCACGAAGAATGAATTTTCTAATTGATTGCAATTCTCTCGGGCTGCTGGCGCTGGGTTTGGTTGCGGTTGCGGTGGTGCAGGTGGTGGCAGATTATTATCGATCGCTGATACATCCGGCTTGATTTCGAGTTCGTTGTCTTGCTTAATTTCCTGTTGATTCATGGTAAAAGTGAATTGTGCGCTTCCATCCTTGGACGTGTTGCTTGATATTAACATGGGAAAGCTCTGACTAGGTTCGGGCTTCTTCTGGAGCAGCTGACTTTGCAGGGTTGCTGCTGATTGTTCGATACGCTGTAGCTGTGACTGTTGGTGGCTGGGGTGAGTGTGTATCCTGTGTCCAAAGTCTCTTGGTGACGACGACAGCAGAGGGTCCTCGGAGTTGGGCATCATTTGCGACTGCAGACCCAGACCGGGTAGGTAGTAAAGATCAATGTCTGTCGAGTTTTGTGGATCGCAGTTCAGGGACTCATCAGGTAGCACATCACGCAAGACTTCTTTCACTTCCTCGGCGGTTCCGATGCCACTGGTGAAGAACGACTCTGAGAGTGGGGACGTAGCATTGCGAGAGTCGTCAAGGAACCCCTGAGCGTCGTCCAAAAAGGAGAGATTCTGTTCCGCGAAATCCTTGAGATCACAGTTAGTTCCGTCATTCGATTCGTTCAGCAAGTCTTCGACTTTCACAACGGATGTGTCGAACACGTCAGAGGAGCTTTCATCAGTCGACTTGAAAAAGTGTCCACTGTCCTCCAGGACGCTTTTCAGTTTGAGAATCTTCTGATTCTCTGTGAGGGCTTCATTCGAGCAATCCTTGAAGAAGGTACCGCTGGCGTCGTCAATGAAGTCGCTGGTGGACTTTTCCTGGAAGAACGAGTTTGCCGCGTCTGAGAAGTGATGGGAATCGTCCAGGAAGGGCGACGATTGGGTCACCGTTTCGTGACTTGCAGGTGGCGTGGGGTAGGCTAGTGGAGAGGGAAGTGGGGACAATGACTGTTTCACCACGGTGGACATTGACTTAGCTGTGGTATTGCTACCGCCACTTAAAGCTTTGCACGTGCCATTATTGTATAGGACAAAATCCTTGGAATGAAGTGTTTGGAAATCGGGCAATGCCTCTTGCAAAGGGGAACTGAATACCGTCTGCATGTCTTTGTTTGATCTGCTCACAATCTCTCTCAACCCGGACGAGTTGTCAGTGGGATAGTCGCTCAAAGAGTTCATCTCATCCATGTGGTCTGTTGTGTCAGACTCGTTGAGCAGCTGTATAGAATCGACGGTCTGTAGAAGCATGTCGGTTTCCGATACGTTGTACACGTCGCTCTCGTCGAAAAACGATGCTGCCGAGTCCGTCGAGTAAGTGAGTGTGTACACATCACCGGAGCCATTCGAGGCTTGAGATATTGTCAGCGACACAGGGGTGGTCTCTCCGTTTGGAAGAGTTATCGCAAGTGGTGGGTTCGATGATCCGGATGATGATAAGGACAACTCAGACGGCAGCATCAATGTCCCGTTGCTGGTGGTGAATATTTGACTGGAATCGGGATTTGATGTTTTTCGCACTGCAACCTTTGTGCCGCGCTTCAAGAGCTCGATCAACGTTGCGTCCTTGTGATCCATTGTGGACGTGCCTTTGCTGGTGTTGGTTGACACAGTCGCCGTGCCAACGCTCACATTGGCTGTCTTCTGGTGCATTGCAGTTGATTGCTTTTGAATTTGCAGACCAGACGGAAGAACTGTTGTTCCTGTCTCAGCTAGATTGCTGTTGGCGCTGCCTCTCTCGGACGGGGAGCCTCCTGATTGAAGCATTTTAGTTGACTTGGGTGTTAAAAAGTTTTCTATATCACTTGCTGCTCGTCTAACCGCAGCTGCTATAGGTGGGGCAGGAACTACAAAGGCACCCTAAGACGCAATTCATACATTAGTTAACATAATCTGTATCAAGTGTGTTTTTAAATTACCTTTAAATCTTTGCATCGTTTGCTTATTATTTTCTCCTCGATCAGAGCACGTACACCGATGCTCGCTGTCTGCAGTGGCGGTCCAACGCCGTCTTTCCGATCGCACTTCTTTGTTTCCGCTTCCTTTTTGAAGTAGCCGCCATGCAGTCGCATGTGTCCGTTAAGAGCTGGGACGTTCTTAAATTTTCTATGACAAAGATTGCACTCTACAGGTTTCTGCTCTATTTTAACAATATTTAAAATTTGTTGATTTATCCCGGTGCTCAAAATTTGTTGCTGCTGCTGCTGCTGCTGATGCGGCCCACTTCCGTTGAGTAGTTCATTAATTGATATTGACGTCATTGGCGATGTGGTATTATCGATCAACGAAACTGATGAAGCTTTCGACTGAGACTTTTGAAGTTGCGTCTGGAATATCAACGAAAAGAAATCGATTTAAATTTTGCATATTTATTTATTTTTACGATTAAATGAAACGAACGCGAATAAAGTTGGAGTCCACAAGAAAATAACGTTAACAAAACAAAGGTTTCTTCAAATGGCTTGAAAATTCCCTTAAAAACAGGGAAAAGTCCTTTAAAGAATCAGTTCGGCTTGTACTCAGCTTTTTCAGCTGGAGGAGCTTACATAAGCTTTTGTACTGATACTGACTTTAACAATTGAAATTGAACATCCGATCCTTTTAATTGAAGTGTGCCACTGCAAGTGTGCTGCAAGATGCAGCAGATCGCAATATTCTTTTAAGAAATTTGTACAATTTTTCTAACAGAGCGCAAAGGGTTCAAATAAGTGCGCAAATTGGATCCCTTGGACGCTTTACTATTGAGTTCCCCAAAGCTCGGTACTCGGTACTACGGTCCGATACTTTTTTTTAACCTTCATTAACTGGATGTTTCACGAAACTATATATGTGCCAGACTTTGGAACTTAATCTGTTCATGTGCAAAATGTAGTAACATTAACATTGTTTACAAAGCGAGTAAGAGTCCTCGTACGTTTATTGTGTTTTGACAAATGTCTCAGCACGGAGCTGATTCATTTCAGTATCTTGGAGGAGGTAGGGCACTTAAAAAGTACCTTAAGGCAGAATTCTAGCCTTGAATGCTGTTTAATGTCCTGAGGCGGTACCCATGACAATAAATTTAATCCTCTCTTAATCTCCCAAAAATGTGTCGTTCGGCTTTGTGTAGGCAACTTTGTGTCTGCTACTTTTTAGGAATATTAAAGTTCGTCCTGTTTAGAAGCTATTGAAGATAATTTTCTTTAGGCCTGGATATGTATTGAATTGGAATTTAAATCTTGGTTGAGTGCCACATCCCAACCTACAAATTCTTGTCTACAAAAAAAAAAAAACAAAATTTGTCAGGAATAAGCAAAAAAGGGTGTCCTTCTATCGAACGCAATACTGAAGCCAGAAATAATGGAGGGTAGAGATATCCAACTGCGGCCATTTTACCCCTCGTCCATTGTCGGCATTGAGCCATAAAGAATAGAGAGTAGTGGAATTCCCTTGCAGTTCACACACACTCTTACAAAGTTCCCGTATCCATCATAATATCCATAAATATATCATTCGTATAAAAAAAACATTGAGAGATGAAATTAAGGGGAAAGGCAAGTAGATGCTGGAAATCTCTATCCTTCTGGATATCTCTGGCTGAACAAGCATGAACTGTAAAAATGTTTAATTGTTGTATTTCGCCATTAATCCGTTGCTCTACAAATTTTGTTAAAGCTTTCAGTAATGTTCTATAAAATGTAGAATTTCGTTACAAGTGTAGATACGCTCGAAGTTAACGCAGAAATGGGACAAAGGATTCTTTAATTTCTATATGCGGCAATGCACTCAAACTCTTCAAAGCGTTACTTCACGGCACATGAAATTTTAGATTTAAATTCGTTTCCATAAAGAAATTAACACTTTGGCTTTTAGACAAAAGCTTTACAGATATTTCAAACTCAACATGTGTTACCATCTGATTTAATTGTTGCTTGGCTATCTGTAAAGATCGGGGCAGATATCACGTTCCACCCCAGCCATTACAGGGCTTCGCTGATCGCCCTTATTTCCGATTGAAAGACACTGCAGTGATTAGGGTAAACGGATAGGTTTGTTACTGCCAACTCCGAAAGGTATATGCTGCCATACCGCAGGTCGGTAGGAGTCGCTCTCTCTTGTTGAATCCTCATTGTTCTCTACAAACTCAAAAATAGTCATAAGCTATGGCACATCTCTTTACGGGATATCCACGCCATAAAGGCATTATGGGTAACTGAGAACCTGACAAACTCACAAAAATCGCCCCAATACTACCTGATGACGGAACCCTCGGTAACATAGGTACTCCCTTAGCTTCTTCGAAGTTACAACTCAATAATCAAAGCGAACTAAAAGTCAATGCCAGATGGAATAGAGGCAATACTTGCCGAATTGCTAAAAATATCTGGCCTAGTCTTGACCCTAAAAGACCTGATAGTTGCTGAAAAAACCAAAGTTGTTTGCAAAGCTCGTTACTCAGAGGCTATACTTTTCTGTAAAAATGAAGTACTATAGAGATGCCAAACTTCACAGCTGATTGCCCCCTGGTCCAACGATGAACTTGATAGGCTTTTTGGCAGTTATTCATGAATTTTTGACAGTTATTCACGAAATAACGTAAATGCCGTTCTCTGATTGGTCAATTTAGCTTTAGAAAAGCAAATACAAAAATGGTTGTCAAAAAGGGGCAAGAGAGGTAGAGGTTGGGCGTCTCTATTATACTTCATTTCTGCTCTTGCTAGTTCTCATTGCTACTACAATTAAATTGCGCAATTACGTTTTCCTTTTCTTTTTTCTTAATAAATGCCTTTTTTTTGCCTTTTTAAGTGCTTGGATTTGCCTTTTTTTACTTTTTTAGGTCAACTAAATCCGATCTCTGGTCATAAGGAATCCAGATCACATGCAGTATTCTCTACGTTAAATGTAACATTGCGATGGGTGCGATACATTTTCTCTGTCTTATTTTAAACATTATTATAAGGCATTATATAATTATGTTTGGATTGATGTCTATATACGAGACTATAGTCTCGTCGTAGACTACAGTTGCATGCAGCACAACGCAATTGTGTGAATTATTTTCTGTCAATCGAACGCGCTCATCAAAATAAGTTCAATCAAAATAAGAACATCAACGCTAAAGTTTGTTCTCTTCCGTCAAACATCGCGGGCCCTTGCTTAGAAGTTGAACGGTGCGCCGACTCAACATTCAACAGCAGAAATTTGTTCCTGTGCATGGATACATCATGCAATACACAGAAGCACACTGCTTACAGAAATGGAGTATGATGGAGATGCCCAACTTCTACCAGAGGGTCCAGGGGTCAATCAGCTGTGAATTGGGCATCTCTATCATACTTCATTTCTGGTTTCAGTACTTTCTGCACCAAATTTGGGAGTCTTTCATTTTTAATGAGTTGGGCGTAACAATCTCTGAGAGAGAGGCAAAATCTCAAGAACGCAGTTATACCAATTGTGTAAATTATGTCATTTATGAAATGTCAAATCTGAAGTCTCACATAAATTTGTTCGAAATTTAATTGACTCGTGAGTGTATTGATATACATCTCAATTGATTTGACAGAAGAATAACAAACTACCGACAAAAATGTCTTGAGTTAAAATGGATGGGGTGGGGAAATTGTTTACTCTCTCTCTCTCTCTTTGGCATACGGAAACAGACTTTCGTAGACTTTCGTTGTTTTGTGCTGTTTATTAGATAGAGTTCGTAATAAGGGAATTTTTTCGAACAGGGCACTTTTTTCATGCGAAACTCATAATAGCCAACAAACAAAAGGGAAATATTTCGGGGAAATGCTGTTCAGCTTGATTCATAATAAGCCTGATTAGTACTAGTTTTTCTCGGTCGTGGCGCTGTGGGATGGTGCGTCGACTCCTACGCAATTGAATCTCGCTGCCTGGGTTCGATTCCTGGTACGAGCAAAATAGTTTCCACGACTCCACCTATTTCTAGAAAAAACTTCCCAAATTGGCCGTTCGGAGTCTGCAGAAAACTGTAGGGCCCCACCCATCATGCATTACACGAGTGGTTGCTGAGAAGTTAGGCCCTGACCCTTTACTGGCTGTAACCATCTTCACCATTTAAGAACACACCACCTTAAATAATTGATGAATAGGTACCTGGGTACTCCTATTCATCTCGGTGGAGTATTGAAAGTATTATTGAAAATGCCAAAAGTAAGCAGATATTTAACGATAAATTCGACTGTTGATATTTTTTTAACGAATACAGCTCATGATTTCTTAAAAATAGAGACATAAAACAGTATGCTTCCTACGTTAATTTTCAACTTGTCTCAAATTCTGCGAACCCTGCGTTTATAAATACTCAACTAGAATTATCCGTACTCGGGGCAATATACAAAAAATAAGGTTGTACGAGTTTGGCAAGGAAAATTTTCCTTCAGGAGAGTTTGAGAATTCGATGGGCGTTAAACAACCAGTACACTTCTTTTCATTTTGTAGTTATAAGGTGAATTCGAATGAATAAAGGCTTAGGTAGTCAAGGGAAGCGGTCAAGTGGAATTCGCGGAACTTAAGAGTGTTTACTGTATGGGGAAGTAGTATCTTCAAGAAAAAACGAATCTTATTATAATGTAGTGCTTTGCCTCAGCAGTTAACGTGTTTCTAAATTTCGACTCTATTTTTTTTCTCTGAATACTTGAATCTGTATCATCTATGTATATATATAAAAAATGAGCCTGATATGTTTGTCGCCGATTCACGCCTTAATGCATTCACCGATTTCAACCAAACTTGCACACATCTTTGGTATTTGTCTATATATGGTTCGTGTGAGATTTGTGTGTTGTGCGTGCGTGGATTTCATTACATTTATGGTTTTTTTCCACACATTAACCGTGTTTTTTGCGGCGGATTATGCACAATTATGTCTCAAGTTTAAAAAAAAAAACAATTCGCAGTTGCATTCATTTTTAGTGTGTCCAGATATAGGAGGTATAGAATTTGGATCAAATTAAGTGGGAACGCTGTCTGTATAGCTCTAGTATGTATATAAAAATTAATCGCCGAAATGCATGTAGCTGCATAACTTTCGAACGAATGCGTATAATTCAATTTGTGTTGTGTTCGTTACTGTCAGGACAAGGCTTGTATTTTTTTTAAATCAATCCCCCTTTCACGATTCGTCTAAACGGAGATAAACAACTTCTTAAAATGCTGCCGAGTATTTTATCATATCGCCGTTGAATTATATTTTAAAATTAAAGCAAATCGTGGTACTGTCAAGATTGAAACTAATTATTTGAAAGTTTCTTTCTGCAATAGCAAAGCGGCCTTTGGTGAGGAAAGTATGTAGGTTATTATAAAAAGTAGTTAATTATTAAAAACATAAATTCGTATACAATCAACACTTCTTTCGCAATAGCAAAACGGTGTTTCGTGTGTTTAGTACAGAACGTCATACGTCACGATTGACACTAATTATTCAAAAGTAAGTGCATACAGGGATGTGATACATAATTGGAAATGTTTATTATCGTATTATTTACTGTTATACATATGCCCGCTTCGTTGGGCATATGCCTAAGGGGCTGTTTTAAAAAATGCAATTTAGCTAAGAGACGTAAAGTTCTTTCAATTCGCCAGGCTTGAGAAGTGCTGGAACTTGAATGAATGAAAACTTTGAATTCAAATTATTTTTAACTTTTTTTATTTTGAATGAATAAAAAGTGCGGCCGGTTTCCCTAATCGAGAGCGGGGTTCACACTTCACAATTTGTCGCTACGATTTGTTTGACAAACGTGGTTGATGTTCCAAATCGGAAATCTGAACGCTCGTTACAAGCAAACTGCAAGGCGCACTACAAGTTTGACAAAACGATTTGACTTTTAGCTTGATTGATCGCTTGTAGGTTTCTCATTTCTGGTTGAGATTTTAGTGAGTGCACATCGGCGGAATGAAAGATGACATCAAATGGGGAAAAATAATGCTGTCTCGATTTTTTCGAAATATAGACAATTACCAGAGGTATGGGAAATAAAAAGTGAATAATGCAAAAAAAATGTTGCAGGAATAGTGGCCTTTCGCTTGATGTGTGGGCTTATTTTCCGTTCCGAAATTGAGAAAATCATCGGGAAAATTTTCATTTGATTCTCTTAACAATGTTACGGAAGGGAAATTATTTCCTTGCAATTGAAACAAGTTCGATTTAGATTTTTCTTCATTTTCCAGTATTTTATCTATCAGCAAAACAGACAACGCAATTATATGCAAACACTTCGAAGTTTCTCTTAGAACTGAAGTCTGCCAATATATTTTGTGAGGGACCGCTAAGCTCCATTTTTTCGCCAACCAAATCGTCGCAACAAATTGTTGAGTCGCTGGTGACGCCGCTTATAGTAGAAACGGAGATACAATGTTTGTTCTCTGTTCACTCACTTCTTTGACTCAACGGACCTGTTTGCTGTGTATTTAGCTGCAAAAATATGGATTTTAAGAATTTCTCAAGCGAGATCTGCCACGACTCCGGAAGAACCGAAACTATCGAGTTTGAGCGAGAGGCTGAAAAAAAAAGACGATTAAACGCAACAATTACATTGGCAACAATCACGTTTTGCGGCGATAAATCGATGTATTTTGGAACAATGAGCATTGTTTACCAAAATTTTGCAATGCTATATGCGAATGGAAGGGTCAAATTACCACAACTGGCGCCGCCATCTGAACCACTAAATTCATTACGTTCAAGGCAAGAACATCTATTACAGCATTTCTTGCAGAATATTCAAAATTATAACAGTGCATTCCAAATGACATCATTTGGTGCAAATATAATTAAAGGCCGTGATTTCAATTCAACTTTTAGGGGAGATTTATTTGCTTGACTAATGTCTCCTATTAGACGATGTACACGTTGTGCAATAATGACTCCGTGATTATCAAATGCAAGAGGAACGTGCAGAAGAATACGAATGGAGATGTGCCCATATTACCCAGGTTCGCGCTGCTCAATCATCTCCTCAAATTCGACAAAATGTTACTAAAAGAAGACCAGTCGTCAATGTGGACTTGAATGGCTCTGCTTTCGGATTCCATTCTGCAATCGCCTACAGGGATATTGGCTGCGTTGGGTTCATTGTCTGTAGTATGCAAGCATTGAAATGCATTCAATCGATGAGCGACCAATAATGGCGTCAAAAGCTTGAACTTCATTACTCAAAGTCAAATCGCTGGAGAACTGCTGTTAGGTTATTCAATTTGATTGCGGGTGTTCATTGTAACAAGAAATGTACATCATACATTAATGTATCATTTACAACTGAAGGTGGGAGAATCTGAATCGTCCGGAATTGTGCAACGGTATGCGGTTGTCCGTCAAGGAACTGATGAACGATGTATTTTAAGCAACGACCATCAAAGGCAAACTCAAAGGAAAGGGAGTCCTTATTCCACGAATTCCGATTATGCCAAACGATTCATTCCAATTTAAGCTGATCCAGTTCTACGTTCGATGGACTTTTGCGGTGACAATCAATAAATCACAAGGACAATCGCTGGAAGCCTGTGGGATTAATCTCGAATTTCATTGTTTTTCCTTGTTTGATTCATTAGCATCATCATCTTCGGACTCGCATGCTCCTCTAAAGGGATCGCGGGGGTTCATCTCGTACGAGAGATCTCCATGCTCCGCCAGCGGCTCTAACTCATCAGGAGTTATGCCCTAGCGTGACCAGGCGAGTTTTTCGACCGCCGAAAATCAAATGGAAAAACATTGCGTATCATATCGCTCGCTATTGATTTCGATTCCATTCAAATTATTATCAATATGGAGTTTACCTGAAGGCGTTAAATTGGAGCGAGACGAAGTTCGCCGGCTCCACTAGTAATTTATAAAAGAACGTTTTAGAATGTTCGATTTACACTAAATTTCGAATAGAAGGAATGGGTTTCCGAAAACGAAAGTTTTGTGGGAAATGTATGACGGTCTTTTGTTTTGGAATAAAGGAAATATTGTTTTTTTGACGTGAATAAATAATACCCAAATTTAGGGTTGCCATGCGTCCTCTTGGGTTAAAAACCTCGGCGCTGAATGTTTAAGAAATTATCCTCTTTTTTTCCCTAACAGGTAATTGTAATTTTGATAGCTGAAGCTGGAAGCGGAAATAAATTGATAGAAAACAAAAACAGAAACAGATCATATTTTAACTTCCCCTAAATGTCAAGCTGCTTCTTTGTTTGATCTCATGCTCCTAGTTTTTGCTTTCTTGTTTGATCCCATGCACCTAGTTTTTGTTTTTATTTCATCCTCTTTTTTAAGGCAGATGATGTCCTTCAAAGTCAGGGATTTTAAAACATTTTGGTCTAGGCTAGCTTAGTCAGCCATGGCAACCCTACCGAAATTTCATCCAATTCTATTTGAGTTGAGCGGAGTCAAAAGCGGAAAGCGAGAAATTTTGAAGTTGGTTGGTACTAGTCGTTGAATTTAGTCGTGCATTCATGTTTTATCTGTTTGAGCTGAACACTTAAATCTTCTAATCCTCCTGGGATCCCGTCTCAGCGAAGGACCCACTGTTACGTCGGGATCAATTCCAACCTTTCTCAGCTGTTCCGAAATAGTAGAAGTGTGTAGTCTTCATACATTTGGATTATTCAGTGGGTGGCAAAACACATTTGGGATCTGTAGCTGCCAGGAGGAAACATGCCACAATTCTGGGAACCATTATGTCAGGCCTTGTGCCTTCTGACTACCGGTCTCTCCAAAACATTGGACGGAAATTTGGACTGAAGGCAATTCAATTCTGAAGATGTTATGAAACTGGGAAAATAGATAGGTGGGAGGGGCTGCTAGTGGATTCACCAGGTCCATTGCGATGCCCACGGTTAGACTACTTCCACTGACTGACCACTTCAGTGATATCAATTTGATCCCAGTGGCGAATTCAGTCGTTTTTCCAGACCGTTAAAAGAAAGTGAACGAAAGAGACCATGGTGGGCCATGATGGATCAAAAATATGAGTTTTTAAACAGAACTTCCGGAACAACCCAATCAATATTATATCGACAAAAAATATAATGTCCTTTCCAATAAGAAGAATTTAAGTGACTAATTGCATAAGACTGAGTCCGGTGGTTGAGTTTAGTAGTAAAAAATGTGAAAAGTGTGTGTAAGTGTGACCATATCTTAATCCCTTTTCAAAGACAAGGCCACAGAAAATGTAAATAATGTGCAAGCAAAGTTTTCAAGACAGTTTCAATGAATTATTTCAAACTTTAGCTAAGAAGGGGTGCGCAATATTACTGAAAAAAAAACCCAATAACAATAGAACAAAGCATAAGCAGAAAAAACGGGGAGCTATTGATGTCGGTTGAATATTTTATTTATTTATTTTTTTGCATAGAAAGTGAGAATAGGAGAAAAAGAGCAAAAGAAAAGAACACACCTGCATGTTCCATGTCCTTGGTCTCTGCAGCTGCTGCTGTACATTGTGGATCTGGCTCTGACGGGGTGACGGTGGTTGACTTGCCAGCTTCAAGCTTGCTGTGGTGGTGGCAACAGTCACTTGGGTATTCCCCTGTTTCGTCTGTTGCATAATTTGACTAATGAGATCCAGCTGCTGCCTAGTGAGTCCTTCATTTGTTGCCGCAACTGATTTTGTTGAGGTGTTTGATGAGGGCGACGATGCAGGTGAAGGCGTTGATGAATAGCATTGTGACGAAGAACCTGCTTGCGTCGATGATGACACCACTGACACATTTACAGCCGATGATGATGATTGTTTCACTGAACTGTTGCTGTTACTGCCACTACCATCGTCACCGCCGCCCGTGGTTATGTATTGCACACAGTTTGCTCCATGAGGTGAACTTGCGTCTCCTAGGAAATTATGAGTATGAGAAAAAAATGGACACACACACACACACAAGGACCAAGTGTCTTGGATTTTGCATAATTACCACTGGCAGTGGCTGGTGACAGACTGAGTCCTGTTGGCGGCCCAGTCGATGGCGATAGGGAGGATGATTGATTCTGAGGGGTGGTTGCAGTTGCCGCCAATCCACTGTGATGGTTCTCCGTGTGCCGCCTCAACGATCGTGCATCACAGTACGACTTTCCGCAACCTTCAGCCTTGCATTCGTATGGTTTCTTATTTCTATGAGTCATCATGTGGCCATTTCTATTGCGGGCGGAAAATAGAGAGCAGAAAACCATTTGATCATTAATTCGCGCGCACTGCATGAGGGCGTATGTTTTGCTAATTCTAATTGGGCATGCGGCATGCGGCATGCGGCATGTGTGGCTTCTGTACTTACAAATGGTCCTGTCTTTTGAACGCTTTTGAACACATCACACAGACGTACTTCCTCTCGTCGCTATGCGTTAATTTGTGCTTCGCCAGAGCAGATGCATTTCCAAATACTTTACTGCAAACCTGAAAATAGTTTTTAGATATAATAAGTGACTGGTACTGGATGGATGGATGGATGGGTGGTGCTAATGCTGCTGCTGCTGCTGGGGCTAGTGCGTTTTAATTAGCTGCTTTTTTTATTCGGAAGTTCTGGGCATGGCGCTATCAAACATAAACATTCTTCAGTCTACAAATTCGTTTGAAACTTTATTTTTATATTTTGCTCATCGATGGGAGCGCTTGTTGTTGGATTGTATGTAAAGGTGATGACAGATGCGAATGTGTATCAATAGACAGCCGACCGAATGTCTGGCGGTTTATTTATTTATCTCGAAGCTTAGAAAAACACAATTAAAGCTCATGAAAGCAAATTAAAACTTTGTGCTAAGTACATACATTCAATGGCTGTTTAATGTCTGTTTTTGTGCAAACAAGCAAATGCAATATTTATTGAGAATTTATTGGGACTCAATAAATGCCGTGGGCAATGATTGGTACATGAAAGAGCTGTATACATTTCGAATGATAGTCTGTGAATTATCGATATATTATTTTAAGGGAAGTGGTTGAATAACAGATAAGTCGATGTGTGTGGATAGAGTTCTTACACAGCTTGGTATGGCCAAACGGCAGCGACGCATGAAGATGCCAGGTCATGACGGTTTAGTTATTGAATGAAGGAAATGTTTTGTTTTATTTTTAATGAACTTTTTAAGGCACCCGTTTCAATTGAATAGATCTGTAGAATATGATGAAATTGAACGAAAGGTTAGAAGGCTGGCGCTGCCGAACTCGATACGATTGTGTCACGATGGCTTCTTGCCAAAGTTTTCAAATCGTCGTTAATAGACGGCATGAAAAAGCTATCGAATAACGACAACTTCAAAACTTTCGATGTCTCCGGCTGTGGTCCGTAGTGTAATATTGGCGTT
Source organism: Eristalis tenax (assembly GCA_905231855.2). NCBI lineage: Eukaryota > Metazoa > Arthropoda > Insecta > Diptera > Syrphidae > Eristalis > Eristalis tenax. The sequence continues at coordinate 3,729,454 of HG993124.1, forward strand.
GAGCTCCGCTAATGACGAGACACGGCATGTTGCTTTGATTTAACGTAACCTCTGTCCCATTAAAATTGTCTACGGTCATTCGAACTACCACACAGTTATTATTTATGGACGAGATGGTTTTTGTGTAATTATGTGGAGGTTTTCACTCGGTTTATATCGCATATTCTGATTGTTGCGAATGTGCTCCATCATTGGAGACGACTTTGCGGAGAAATTTGTGGAGTTCTTCCAACATTTCTAGAGATCAATCCGAGGACGTAATTCGATTCGTATGATCGATTGGGTTCAGTGCTCGAGTAGAAGACTATCGGGGCGCATGCCAAGATCCTTTCACAGAGTGTGGTCTACGCGGTTAAAGCTTATGCCTGCTTGAACAGCAGAAATATTCTCGGCACTTCGACGAACCCGTTGTCTCACTGGTACGGTCATTCGTTCACTACACTATGAATTGCTTGTCTACTGAGACGAGAATTACGAAAAATTACAAAAAATTGACGTTAATACTCTTAAAGTTTCCGCGACCGACGTGTAGTTTGGTAACGAATTTGAATTATTTCCAAAAGTGGCGTCCGTGGCGGTGCGTGTTGGGACTTCGACACACTTGAGCCATGATTCTTGGTGAGAGCAAAATAATGTTCACTATCCCCCCTCTTTCAAACGACATCACAGTGGCAGCACCCCTGGCAACCAGTGTTACTCCGGAGTGTCGAAAAAACTGGGCTCAAAATCCTAGACCCGAAGAAACAAAATCATGCTCAAGAATATTCTTACAATCTACAAATATGTCGCCAAAGGCTGGACGCTAAGTTAAACTGCAGAGCTGTTTCTGTGTGCCTTATAAGACAAAATTCTACGTCGGATATATGGTCCCGTCTCCGAAGAATGGAGGGGAAGACACAACCGCGAACTCTACGAGCTGTACAATGGTGTGGGTGCAGTTCGGAAGGCAAAACTCCGGGGACAGCACTGGCTCTGCCATCGAACGCATGGACACCAGCTCTCCAGCTAAGAGCGTCTTCGAATCCGAGCCTCCTGGATCGAAAACCAAGCTGCCTTGGTCTTTACACCGGAGATTTTGTCATCTTCTCCTTGATGACAAAGTCTCCGGTGTAAAGACCAAGGCAGCTTGGTTTTGATACCTGACTAGGACCGTCAACGATGGAGGGCAGCAATTCACATCATGCCAATGTGAGATAACCATGCCGTCCGGCAGACTTTCACACCGCCAGCCCAAAATCCACACCAACCAGTGACTTTTTCGGGAGGTATTGGACCGTTAGATCTCATGAGGATTTGTGTGGTTTCAAGTTCGTAAATGTTGCTTGTTAACGTACCGATTCATCCAGAAACGGGTCTCTCGGTAGGACGATCGTAAAATGCCCGAAAATAACACCCATTTCGATAAAACCAATTTTGTAGTTAACTCAATTTGGCAAAACAGACTGAATAATGATAGCCAATTTGACAGATGTAGCTTCAACAATATGGCTGCTAACAACTGTCAAAGTTCGCCTTACACTTTACAACAAAAACTTTCCACCAAACAATGTAAACTGTTCAAAAAAATTAATAATCAACCTTTTGAATTTTTACGAGGGTTAGCTAGTACACCGTAAAACCTAGTACACCGCGAAAGTTTTTCATCGTCGACTGTCACTGGTGCTTCGGCGAAATGTGTGCTTCAAAATTAAAAATTACTTCTACAGCTATGTAGGAAAAGTTCTGCTTCTCTGCATTTGGAAAAATTGCTTTTTGCACACTTTTTGAACGCTTATGCCCCTATGTGCGGAGTTGTGAAGGTTTACTTCGATTTAAAACTTTACCGCGGTTTGGGTAATCCCTCGCAACGAGATGGAATATGCAACGTTCGCTGTTTAATTATTCGGCGAAATACTACACAAACATGGTAAAATCATAAATATTCATCGGTTAACTTCGAAACCTCTTATCTGGAACGGCGTAAAAATACGTAGCATCCCTTTGAATTGAGTCTGTTTGTAGAATTGAAGCAAATACCTTAAAATCCTTACAAACGAGGAGCTTACTTTGTATCTTTCTTTGCATCTCTACGAAGAAAACCTTTTACATTTCGTTTTTTTTTTGGGGAATAGAGCCAGAACAGAGAACTACACACAATCAAATGCAGAAAAAAAAAAAGGAAAAGAAAGTGTCTCCATAGCAATCCGTTTAATTACCTGACATTGCTGCGGTCCATGCCGTGTGGGGGAAGATGTTTTGGGTCTTTGTTTCTTTACAATCGGTGGATTAGATCCAGGAACTGATACGTTTGATATACTCTCATTACTGCTACTGCTACAGCTGCTATTACTGGTTGTACTACAATTACTACTACTTCCGCTGCTTCCGCTGCTGCTACCGGTGATGCTGATTATTTGCCCGCTAATAGGACTGCTCAGCGATATATTGTTGCTACAGCTAATAAGGCTGTTATTGTTGCAGGTCTTGCTGCCGACGATGGCCTTACTCTGATTGCCGCTGCTGCTATTGTTATTATTGCTTTGGGTGATACTGGTTGTTGAGTTGCCAATATCATTGAGTTTACTACCATCCACGCTTTCCAGAGTAATGGCACTAATCATTGTGTTATTATTGTTTGAGTTATTGTTAAGAGCTGTGAATATAAGACATTTGTTGTGCAGATGAATGGGATTTTTGTTTGTTGAACTTACATGCAGTTTGTAGAGTACCTAGAACATCGGCTAGTATATCCGGATCTGGATAACCAATTGTAAGGGCATTGTCTAGAGATGAACAACCATCGATTGATGAGGAATCCGGCGAATGAATGGCTTCTCGTAATTGCAACGTAACCGATCCTTCCGCACCCATAGAGGCACTACACATCAAAACTCTGGGCGGCGAGAGTCCAGTCAATGGCAAATGAAGGCCACTTTGAACCTGTCAAGACACATAAATGGGATATTAATTAAATATGACAAATTGTTATTTCACGACTTGTTCAAGTCAAAAATGTACGAGTACGATGTCTGCCTCGAAATATGTATGTACATAGAATATACATACACGCATGTTTGATTTGACTATATTTAATCATGAGATGAAGTCGTTGTGAGCGGGAGGATTATGCAAGATGATGATGACATTGGTGTGTAGGAAAAGTAAGCAATGTGTTTTTGTCTTGTCCCTTGTGTATGTCTACATGCTTTTTGTACATTTGAATTATTTGTCGCTTCATTCTTGTTGACGTAAGAGTGTGTACAGAGCATTTTCATTGAAGTTTTATTTTAATTTGTATGCTCCAGTCAACTGTGTACAGGCTCTTCAGAATATTGGATCAATTTAGAGAATGTCTTAAATGATTTGTATTCTTCAATGTCCATCGCTTTGTCGGCAGTAAACATTTAGGATGCATATTACGGGCAACTTTATGTTAGACAAGGAACGTGGTGGGATTTTAAAGGGACAAGGCGCTAATATTGATTGATTGAAGGCTGTGCGTACAAGGACGGTGTAATTTATGCCGCGAAAATAGGTACAGCCGAATTATTCGAATTCAACTATAGGTGGGGATACTGATCACATTACGGATTAGGTGATTTAAAAAATCGTAACAATCCCGAACATTAATTCACAGCGTTATTCACGCGGTTTTTTCAATTGGGACTTGAAAACTTATTGTGAACGCACCCTTAAATCAGTGACCGAACTGTCAACGTCATGTAGTTTGGCAGGTACAAGTGATGGATCCAAGAATGATGTATACTCCCAGAAATGAAGGATGATAGAGATACCCAACTTCACTCCTAGTCCATCGACGAATTTCAGAGGCTTTTTGACATTTATTCATGAATTTTTGACAGTAATTCACGAAATAACGTAAATGCCGTTCTCTGATTGGTCAATTTGGCTTTAGAAAACGATATAAAAAATGGTTGTCAAAAACTTAACTTACGGGGCAAGAGAGGAAGAAGTTGGCTATCTCTATAATACTTCATTTCTGATTACGGCTTACGAAAATCTGCCATGTTTGCCACCTATATGTCAATTATGTGATGACGTAGGCCGAGACAAGCGGATACTCACTTCTATATGTACGGATGTGAAAATTGGTTGTGATTTCGGCGCGAAAAATTAAAAATTTAAAATTTATTGATAGAAGTTTGTGAAGATCTAAATAAAAGATCTAAGTAAAATCTAAATAAAACAATATCAGAGGAATCTACGGTTTTATGTCTTTCTAACAGACAACATCTTGCGGAAGCAATGGATTCACTTTTGCAGAAGGAAGGACAACGTCTCGGATTTGCTCTGGACATTTTACTCCAGATGACTCCGAAAGGAACTTGCAGTTTGAAATGGGTAAATTAATATGTTCTTTGTTCCATTTACACATAATAGTTCATCGCAATTGATTGCATGACTTTGCAAAAGTAATGGATTCAAGTTGAAGATGGCAATGGTTCCAACGATACAACCACAGTCAATTTTTTTTTTTTTTATTAGATCTCGTAGGATTTATTGCCAAATGGAAGCAGCCTATTCTCTATGACCTTGATTGTCAAATGACAGCGAACATTTTACACCATATTCTTGACGAAGTCGACGCAAGGAGGAAACAGAGGACAATACGAGAGTCTAGAAGTAACCATGGAGAAACCTGGGTAAGCACTAATGAAAATCTGAATTGCAAATCCTTTAACAATTGCTTAGCATTCCAAGTTCATTCACAACGCAAAAAAAGTGCTTGTTTTTTCTGATGTTCCCCATTTAACAAAACTCATGAGACCACATTGCTGGACATGGGTTTTAATAAATGGCATAGAAGTAAGGAAGGAAATAATTTTGTCACTCCTTTCCTTAGCTTCGGGAGAACTCTCAATAATACATAGAATTACTCCAGGCTATCTTAATGTTGTTGAAGCCGAAAGGTAAAAAGTTAAGATGGCAGCAAAATTGTCCTACCACACTATTGCACAGGCTCTAACAAGGGCTGAAACCTTAGACCACCTAGGCAATCACAATTGGGAAGAATGCTCCAAATTATTTAAGACTGTAATATTTATTAAGAATATTTGCTTACAAAGTTGAAACGCTAAGCTTTTTACTACTTTTTAGACCAATGACTAGTTAGATGTTATGAACATTAGAGCACCATATCCAGATTCCAGAGAGCGAACTCATGGATACGGTTTAGCTTTAGATGTCCAATCTTAAATGACATAACTGAGCTCATGCTGAAATGAGGGTCATAGGAAAGAACAACATGTCATTCAGAGATAATGGAGGCATAGAGGTATCCATCTTCGGCCATTTTTGCCCCTTGTGGAAACCATGGATTCACCACGCAATGGCGGCCGATTCGTGGATTTTGGTGTGAATGTCGCAGATTCGTGGTCTTAGTGGTAATGGCGACAGATTGCCGAATTTGCCACAATCCATGTATTGGTGTGCGTGTTGTTGAGAGAGTTTGTTGGAGAGTGTTCAAAAATAGATTCCTATTCGATATAATTTCGCGAATAAAACAGTAATGCAATACCCACTGAACTGGAACTATGTGACCTCAATTTAATTCTTAGATTATATACCTACAGCCTATCTGACAAACTGTCCCAAAATTTGTTCCACTCTATACCCCCAATTTATGAATTCTGAAAACTCATACATTCAAATTACATTTCGATAACAACAAAGACAAGATATTGCAATTATAAACAATGCATGAAAAAGGTTGTCAAAATTTTAAGTTAATTTCTATCAAAATTTTGGCAAACGGCGAAGTGAGCAGAGAACGTTTTTTTTTCGAGTATTCATGCAAACGTTTCAATAATATTGTTATTATTATTTATCTGTACGCATGATTCGTGTAAATGCATATAAAGGGTGATTTTTTAGCTATTATCTTTTTAGCAACACTGGTTTAAACAGCTGACGCACGTTTCGTGTTTTGTTTCACTGTCAAACATCTTCAGTTTGGCCTATAATTTAACCATGAATCGTCTTACAACCGAACAACGCTTGCAAATTGTTGAATTTTATTATCAAAATGCGTGCTCTGTTAAGAAAGTTCATCGCGCGCTTATTCCATTTTATGGTCAGTTTAAGACGAAGCTCATTTTTGGCTCAATGGGTACGTAAATAAGCAGAATTGTCGATTTTGGAGTGAATATCAGCCAGAAGCATTGCAAGAGCTACCAATGCATCCAGAAAAAGTCACAGTTTGGTGCGGATTACGGGCTGGTGGCATCATTGGACCGTACTTCTTCAAAGATGATGCGAATCGTAACGTAACTGTGAATGGTGAGCGCTACCGTGAGATGATATCCAACTTTTTTTTGCCCAAAATGCAAGAGCTTGACTTGCATGACATGTGGTTTCAACAAGACGGTGACACATGCCACTCAGCACGCGCAACAATGGACTTATTGAGAGGCGAGTTCGGTGAACATTTTATTTCAGACTATTGTTTGTGGGGCTATGTTAAGGCTCATGTCTATACAGACAAGCCCGCTTCAATTGACGCATTGGAAGACAGCATTGAAGCATTTTTTCGTGAGATACCGGCCGAAATGTTGGAAAGAGTATGCCAAAATGGGACTAAGCGGATGGACCATTTGAGGCGCAGTCAAGGTCAACATTTGCATGAAATAATCTTCAAACATTAAATTATATGGACCGTACTATCGAGTCAAATAAAGATTTCATGCATTTTTCAGACTTTTGTGTTTTTTTTTTAAAACTTTCCTATAGCTTTTCAAAAACCACCCTTTACAAAAATACATACACTAGTAGTGCATTCAATTTGCCCTAGTATCTCAGACTATAACTTGCTCAAATGGGAGCTTAAGGAATCGACTTCATGAACACAAGCTTTGTTCGCTCGTTTACCCCTCCATACTGTGTTGAAATTTAACACCAAAATAACGTCCAACTAACGAGCGAATTTTCAAATAAGAACTCTAATTCCCCCTTCTATTGGGTTGGGGAAGGGTATCAGCTGTTCGCCAGCTGATCTCAAAAGCTCACATTTTTCTTGTTGCTACCATATATTCTTGTTTGCATTAGGTTGTCAATCTAAACTATTATTATACTGAAAAATAGAAATATTATTTCAAAAACTTAATTTATGTAACATAAAACTGAAAACTTTAATCTTCCTTTCCGCAAAAATCCAGTCAGCTGTCAAATCACGCAGTCCCAGCCTACGTCGCATAAAAAAAAATGAAAAAATAAAGGCGCATGTGATGAATCGGGGTGAACCCAATTAGCACATTGTTCCTTTTTAATGTCACATAAGATATCACTAAAACATGAGGTATTTGCGAAAGACATTCGCTCCTAATGTTCTCAAGTGAGTTAAAGAAGTGTCTACCAACTGCTCGATCTGCTCTTCGATCTATTGGGTTGGGGAAGGGTATCAGCTGTTCGCCAGCTGATCTCAAAAGCTCACATTTTTCTTGTTGCTACCATATATTCTTGTTTGCATTAGGTTGTCAATCTAAACTATTATTATACTGAAAAATAGAAATATTATTTCAAAAACTTAATTTATGTAACATAAAACTGAAAACTTTAATCTTCCTTTCCGCAAAAATCCAGTCAGCTGTCAAATCACGCAGTCCCAGCCTACGTCGCATAAAAAAAAATGAAAAAATAAAGGCGCATGTGATGAATCGGGGTGAACCCAATTAGCACATTGTTCCTTTTTAATGTCACATAAGATATCACTAAAACATGAGGTATTTGCGAAAGACATTCGCTCCTAATGTTCTCAAGTGAGTTAAAGAAGTGTCTACCAACTGCTCGGTGTATTGCTTGGCAAGGGCCGGGCAGGTACATATGAAATGTGCTAAGGTCTCCCTCTCAGCGTGTTTTTTTGCAGATTGACGGCATGTAGGAGAACATGCCATCAAGAAGAGAACATCGGCCAGTGTGCCACCAATCAAGCGATATCATTACGATATCGCGGAAGGAGTTCTTTTGTTTTAGATCGGTTGTACTAAGGCCATATTTTTCTCGATGCAGCACAGTTTGTCAGTCTGCCTCATCTGAGACAGCTTAAGATATTAGCCTTGACTGCTTGTAGTGACATATCCTCTGCAAGCCAGCATTGAAGCTCAGTTCCTTGCGTAGCCACTTCACTGGTATTGTCTGGCAGTCTGTAAGCTTTGGAAATATACATGCATTCAGAGAACATGGGTGTGTTCCGTCACCACCGCCGGCCCTCTTAGACCAGTCAGAGTAGATTGCCCAGTTAAAATCCCTGCACATTTGCCATTCCATTCTTTCGGGAATTAGATGGTCAAAGCCGTTCGATAGGTTATGTCTGGGAACAGTGTAGTGTGTTCAGTATATTTCGCGATTTCTCGGTGGAAGATCAAGGATGGTTCGAGGGCTGAAGGCTTTGGATGTACAGCACCCATGACGCTCAGTGCTGAAGTGCTTTTAATGGAAGATAAAAGATGTGGCATTACAGTCAAACCTTCTCACTGAGACGACCGTAGAGCGTCAATACATGCTGTTATCTGTAACTTGTTGAGATTGGTGGCGCTACAGCCTGTAGAATGCCTAAGCAACCACTCGTGCTCTGCGTGCTGTTGTTCCCGCACGAGTTGAAAGGGCTTACAGTTTTATGCCGACAGCGAACAGCCAATTTGAGAAGCATTCTCTGGACAGTTATACTCTTGGAGCATTGTCAGTGGTGCCGTGAAATCTATTTCGCTCGTACCGGGAATCGAACGAGGGCTGCGTAGGCACGAGTGCGTAGGGGTCGACGTACCAACCCACGACGCCAGGGCTACCACAAAGATTAGCAAGCATATGTGAAATAACCTCTTGCCAATTTCTGTCTCTGATGTGTTCATAACTCACATTTATTAATTATATTAAAAATTCCTCGAAGAACTGGGGAGAAAGCCGAAGAGTTTGTTTCATCGTAGGGAGACGACAATAGGACCAATACGGCAGTCTAATCATCCCTCGAAAACGAATAGGGAATGTGAAAATATGTGATTCCCACTCTAAGACATAAATGTGTTGCACGAGCTATCCAAATTCGAGGAATCTATCTTAAGTTAGAGAACAATAATGTAAATTCTTTATTTCCAGATCCAAAGCATTTTGTGCGCCTAGTACAGTTAGTGGTCTAAGCCACTCGGCATGTGAATAAGTAATAATAATATCTTTCACCAGCTGATGTCTGGATGACATGTTATGGATTCACAAAATCAACATTTTACACGCTATGCAGTTGTAAATTAAAAAAAAAAATAGCTAAACACAGCTGCCTCGCTGAAACCACATACAGTGCACAAAGGATGTGAAAAAAAAAAAACGACTGAACTAATGAACATGTTCAACTGCCAAAATAATGTACACGTTTGTTTGCGTTACAATTGTAGTTTTTACATGAAAATTTATTCGTTTTCGGCAAATCAAATCAGTTGACAAGAAATAAATGTGTCTATATCCTTTCAAAATACACACGAAAATATATTCACTCGCTGGCTGCTTTAAATACCTACCATTCACTTAGTGCGGCGGACTATGTGAAAAATAAAAATGCAAATGCAAAGAAAAAAGCCACGATGGCGCACATTCAAAATCAGTGAAATGAACGAGCAGGAGACATAACTTTCAATTTTTCATTTCACAAACTGCCAACATTCTAGTTCCGCTACGCTATTGTATTCGCCAATGTAAAGCATTCTCGTGCCTCCGCCCTGCCCTGCCTCCGCTGGTATTTGTCTGGCAGGGACATGATTCATGACCGTAGCCAAAGGATAGCCGGTAGTGGCCTACATGCACCATACACACATAGAAATATATGAGCCTACCTATGTGCATGCAAATCTTCATCATCTTTTGTATAGAGGTATGGCTGGCGTATTTTAAATTAAAGAAATGTTACATGAAATCTATTTAAATATACATTAAAACTGGCAGCAGGCACAGGGTGAACACAACTTGAGGAAATAACAACACTTGGGAATGATTTACGTTTACTGTGCCTTGAATTATTAAATGGATTTTAAGACGATCATAAAACGTGTGAAATGACAAACAATGTAAGTTTCATGAGTAATTACAATTTTGTACGTGGCGCAAAGTGAAACTTAATGATTGCATTGAATTTGTAAATATATTCCTCCCTCAGACGAGGGTAACCGAATAACCTCGGTTTCTGTTTCACAAATTACGAATATACAATCGACAAAATTGTGATTAGAGTTCACAATTGTTGTGAGGAAAAACAAGTGTTAAAAAATGACGTTGCACCGGATTTGAGAAAAACATGTAGTCTGTTTTCTCACAAGGTAGATGAGAAGATAAGGGTTACCCCTGATACAAAACTACACCTGAATTACTCCATCATGTGTGTCTTAATTTTGTGCAATCGGCACTGGAAATATATTCGAGACGTTGCGTGGCCAGATTTAAAGCGTGGAAGCTGTGAACAAATCTGCATATTTTCACGCATGTGCATTTCACACATTTAATGATAATCCGAGTAAAACTGGTTGTGCAGTTCCAGTTTGCTTTGAAATGTGAGTCAGGATAACGCAACATCTTAAGATATTTATTGCTTCTTTCGGGTGCAATCGTAAGTGCTTGTACCTTTTTATTTCCATTTTAGTATTCCAATGGCGTTTCTTATGGTCTTTCGAGTCTGTCTACTCTATTCCAGCGGTTTTCAATATATTTCGGAAACCCAACTCCAACTTAGAGATATGAAAAATGGAAAGGACACATTTCAAAATGAATGTTATTTATTTAACATTTTTTTTAAGTTTAATCTGAAGAATGAAGCCGTTTGATCCATTGAGTGATTTAAAATTTTTTGTTATTAATTCGGTTGCTAAGATATGACGTTATTTCATTGTTATTATTCCATTGGAACACGTGTTGGAAAGCCACTGTCATTGTAAGTCATTTCAGTATATGTCATTCATTTGAAGTGTAAACAGTGGATTTTTTTTGCCCCACCCGCCTTATACACCAGACCTTGCCCCTTCTGACTACTTTTTGTTCCGGTCGATGCAGAACGCCTTCACTGAAATACGGTTCACATCAGAGCAGAATAACAAAAATTGGCTTGAGTCATTCTTTGCTGCCAAGCCGGTGCAGTTCTTTTGTGGTGGGATCCACAAATTGCCAGAAAGATTGGAAAAATTCATAGCTTTAGATGGGCAGTACTTTGAATAATACTGTTCTACATGTCTTTCTTCAATTAACGTTACAATTTTGAAAAAAAAAAACCACTCCAATTAAATTATAGATTCAATACTAAAATCGAGATGCTCTCTTAAACATGAATATACAACGTCAGATGTTGAGAAAGGTATCATTGCAGCAGCAAAATCGAATCCATAAACAAAGAATATTTTTTTCATTTTGGTGCAATCATTTGGAGAAAACTTCAGACAGAGAAACTATCTGCATATAAAATATGTGGCAGATAAAACTTTTAGCCGGCAAAAGAGAATGCTTAAAGCATTTGCATTCTTACCGAGAGGTAGAAGAGAACATCAGAAAACACAATACCAAGATAATCGGCTTCATTTTGGTCATTTTTAGAACAACTGGAGGAAAACTCAAAATTCATTAGAAGCACGGCATAGACGTCTCAAAGTAATGGTTGGAGACGTCACATGTAGGTTTATATAAATTGATATCAACGTTAAGTGAAGAGTTTATTATTGCAAAACATTCATTAACTAAATTTCAAAACGGTGAACAAAAGAAGCCTAAAAATGACACCCCTCATTAGGAGAGAAAACCATCTGAAGTCAATTCTTAATGCGAGAGACAGTGCTGAGTTAATTTGACTCTTCTTTTACAAATTGGGAAATTTCCTTCCAAATTGCGCATTTTTTGTTTGTGTCATCTGAGGTTTGAGAAATAAAAATGCATACGAAACTGACCAGAGTAAATTTTACTTCAAAAGTCATTTGAAATATGTGTATGCAGAAAGGAAGCAATATTTTTCATTTGGTATTAGAGGGAGAACAGCATCATCATTTCAACACAGGGTGCCAAAGCACACCTGCGTGTAACAAAGTCGGCCTCAACTACGAACTATTGTGTTTGTGGCATGCAAGCCCAGAGAGTTTTAAATTCGCAACAGTATTTAATGCCATAGCTGCTTTGACAAGATCTCCGCTCTTTTGAGGTGAGTTTTGATTTGGCAATCTATCATGTCTATTTATAATTCAAATTTATCTTGAAAAGACATGATTCAATTCGAGAAACTCAAACTAAAGCCATTGCCAAACGTTGGAGTCAACGGCGAGCTGTACACAGGAATGATTACTTACTTGTCGTGCAGAACATTTGGTCTTAGGAACCAATATCCCACGCGTTATTGACGGAACTAAGGCGTCAACAAAACAGGCGCGATCTTCCACAAGATTGTGCAACTGGTCGCATATCCCGATGACATTAACATCATCGGAAGAACTCAACAGGCTGTCAGTGGGGCGAGCATAGAGAAGAAGCCAAGAGGATTAGATGAAGTACATGCTGTGTACAAAAAACGTCCGTCAACAGGAACGTTCGTCGGTGTTTGAAAATAAGTCCCACTCCCGAAGGATGAAGCTGTTTCTATATAAGTCTTTGATAGTCCCCGTCCTGTTGTATGGCGCAGAGGCATGGACAATATCAAATGACGAGGAGATCGACAAACTCTACGAGCTGTCTAACGACGAATGCGAATGTCTCGAGATAGATGGAGTCTTCGAGTCCAACCCCGAGAGACAACGTGGTAGAGGAAGACCTCGCCTCCGATGTCTTGCCCAGCTGGAAAGAGACATCAATCAGCTGGGTGTTCGAATGGTGGAGGCTTTGGACCTTTATCACCTTAGACTTTGAACCTTTGTCTGACCACGCCGGCACGGACCTTTGATTATGTTGCATTATGCTATGTCATTTGAAAGATTGAAAGTACCCCTAACAGTCAACTGTATAACGATTTGCCTGTTTTGCCAACAACAGTGAGCTCTTAAACAGGGGTTAGCGAGCAGTAGGGAGGGAAGTAATAAATAATTGTGTTTCCAATTGTTATGTTTCAGCAGCTGTTAAAGCTCCCAGCAATCGTTGTAGCGGCCTGCTGTATTGAGCATCGAGACAGCCAACCCGGCTTATTTTAGGCCTGCAACCTTCCGATTGACTCAAGAACTGAAGTCGACGACACGGCGTAAGTTTGCTACAGTTTTTGGTTCAGCGCGTACCAAACCAAAATTGGCATTATCCTAGCGAAAACAAGCAACAAGTGTTCGACCAATCACGAATGCAACCACAAAGATTTCCTTTTTGGTCACGAAAATTTCATAGCGATATCGCTGGAGCTTACTTCTTTCGAAATGAGGAAAGAGGCCCAAAGGTACCTGAGCATTGAACGAAACTTTCTTTAGCCAGAGTTGGACGGCATCAATAAATCCGCGCTGCCGTTCCAACGAGACCGTCTTAATGCCATAAACGCCACACAACGCTCGAAGTGAAGGAGAAATTTGGCGACTGGGTCTTGTCACCGCTGTCTTTTATCAGTTGACGCCCGGGGTGATGGGGCTAGATGGACGTGGATGCAGATATCCAAATCCATGTTGAAGCTTTGCATTTGCGGATGCCAATGCGAACATTCGCAACATCCCCATTCAAGAGCTCACTATTGTTGACAAAAAAAGACAAAGCAACGCTTGACATTGTGAAAGACGAATGTAGCGACTGGGTCGTGTCACTGCGAGTTCGCGACCACTGGGTTATCAGTCGCATAAGTTCTACGTTAAGTGCATGGTCTACCAACTTTGCATGCTATTGCCCGGCGTTATTAAGAAATATTAAACCTAGTCATCAAAAATTGGATCGGTTGCCACTGGAAGCACTGCCAGTAAAGCCGAGGAAGTCATTTGCATGATCTTGAATTTAGCTTTAAAATAGAGCCAGAATCAATTGTATATCTCAAACATCCTCACGTCGTTGTTTTTTCTAAATTTATTTCCCTTTCCCTGTACTTTTATTCTGGCAACACTTTTCCATGAGAACAGTTATTGTGCATATATTTGCAAAACAACCGACATGGCTGAAGAAAAGCCGTTTAATTCTTTGAATTAAGCCAAGCGGTTATATCTGTTTCTAGTAACAGAAATCGTGTAGGGTGTGCATATTTTTGTGGTAGACTGTTGATGCGAAATGGCGGGAAGTGATTCACCAAATTCATTAATTTGATGTGTTCGAAGAAATGCTCTGATCAGGCAGTTTCCATCGGTAGCTTTTGGAAATATGGCCCAATAGGACCGCAGCACAACAGTAGTTATGAAAAGTATTCGAATACTGGTCTTGCGCTGGAGCGTAAAGTATATGCCTGTGCTACGACCAACTTTCAAGTCAACAAAGTCAAGTCATGAGGCTACACAGCTGATCATTTCCTCAGCCGGCGATGAAGAACAATGGAAAATTTTCCCAGCAAACTTGGTGAATGACACCAGAGACAGCTGCCGAAAGATCGTATAAACTGGGGTCTTTCACTGGATCCTTCAACACATCCATTGAATTGTTGTGTAGATTTTCGTTCATATTTCTTTTTCTTCTATCATCTTGGAATGAAGAAGCGGAAAGAAAGAAAAGTTAAGTGGATCTCAATGAGTAGACCGTTTCCTTGCTCTTAACTGCTGTCGCACATTTATTGGATCTCAAAATTCACGACATCATTCGCATTTGAGTCATAAACGATTTCCCATGGGTGCCTCAGACAATTTCATTTTTCTATCTCACATTGGATGATTTTTTTTGTTTTTTGAAAACCTCCCCCATCAGAGAAAGAGAGGTCTTGGCAGCAACTACAACATCAGCTAAAGCAATCGTTAAAGACAGTGGAGTGGAGTATACTAGAGTCCAGAGCCAGTTGCCGCAAGACACCAGATTTAAATAAATGTTTAACGACGAACACACGGGCGCGGAGGCGTCCCAGCGGCAGGTGGTGGCACTTTGGACATTTCATGTGAGTGATTTCACAAAAAATTCCTTTAGACTTTTTGTTCTTTCTTCTCTTTTTTGCTTCTCCCCATTTATTTTGTGGTTGTTTTAAAAACGTTTTTAGTTTCTATTCAACACCCATACACATGTGAAAACATCTAATTTTTTGGTAATGAAAATATTCCACGTTGATAAAAACATGCGTGGGAAGCGCGCCGCGCCGTGCCGTGAGTTGAGAGCAAGTACAAAATGCGATGGATGCGAATTGGTTTTATTTTGGATGCAAAACATATTTAATTATACATTTACACGGAGCGGCGCGGCACGGCGTAAAGATCAATGGTATTTATAGCGAGTGTACCGCAATTAATTGCGAGTAAAAAAAAAGTTAATTTTTGTTGGAACATGGTTTATTAAATTATTTAAGGCATTTAATTAAAATATTCTCTTTTTTTCTGTGTCCGTTGTTATATGGTATTAGCGGATATTTTATGCTGGTTTTCTGCGAAATGATATATATTCGGGCGGGTTAATTTATTGAGATACTTTTGTGCGTTCATATATCAATGGATGCATGGTGAGTGGGCGAATATTGCTCAATTTCATTTTACGTGTGGTCCTCATGAGCTGTTGAGTGGCTGTTGTTGAGTGAACGTATAGATGGGTGTGCGAACGTTTTTTTCTTTGTAAATTTTCATATATTTTGGAACCAAATGATATATGCAAACATATGAAGTTGATTTATGTGAAAATAATTTTGAGATTAAAAGAAAAATGCACCGCCAATTGGAATGAAATAGATGGGAGTGTGGGTATATAAAAGAAGTGATTCGACAGGATTTAGAACACCAACAAGGATTAAGAAAAATTAGTATTCATACCTTTTTAAAAGGGCATTAATTTTCCAAATGAATATCCTGCGTGAAATCAGATTTACTTTATCAAAGCCAATACTTAGTTGAACTAATTTATTGCAGACCGTTAATCACCTAGTTTCATAGTCTTTGCTGACGACTTTAGGTCAGTTTTGATACTGAAAGATTTAGAAAAAACAAATTAGAAGATTAGTTGATTTTTAAAATATTGACAAAACAAGAAAGGCACTTTGAGAGGAGTTGAATTGTTAATATAGAATGAGAGAGTGAGTTTGGGAGAATGATAGCTGAGCCTTTTCCAGATCATGTGTTCCACTTTTTGTGCGAAGAAGTGAGAGGAAAAAACTACCTACTACCTACTAATGTGTTCTTAGTGTGGAGTGAATAGTAGTCGCCATTTATCGGAAATAATTGTGCCATGCATTGTCACATTTCGATAACAAACCAATTTTGTCCGCTTCTCTCTTTCCCGTTCTTTTAGTCACACATGCGTTACATGCTTCCGATGCCCAAAGCTGAGAGAAACAATACAAAAGAGGGAGGGAAAAAGAGAAAACTCACTCGAAAGCTGATACGATTGCATCTTCACGCTTGTGACACGGAAGCGCTTCGCACTTTTCTAAAACAATATTTTTGCTTTGATTTCTCCCAAGATCCTGAACAATTATCGTCATATTTCAACAACCCAAAACACAAAACAATTTAAATACGTATAAACCTTCCTCGTGAATGACCCTATTTATTGATGAAAACCGCATCATAATCCGTTGCGTACTTTAAAAGATGTAAGCGTACATCGGGACAGAAGATTATTTGTTGTACTATGTAAAGAAGAAAATAAACCGGGTTGCGGACTCTGTTGTATTGTATCAATTTAGATCATCGGAAATTATTTTGGCTGCCCTGCTATTCTATACCAATTCTTCGTCGGATGATATCTGTAAAAAGGTGAATAGGCACACACAAAACAGCAAACACTTCTGTACCAAGATGAGGATGACTTCAATTCTCCGGGTAAAAACTCCGGACCTGCTTATTCTAAAATGACAGGAAGATCGAACTTCCGGTCGAACTTCCGGTTATTGTCGAGGATGATAGGCAGCCATTGCTCAGGTTCAAGGTCTTTGGCCTTGTAAGTATACTTTTGAACATCGGTATGCACCGATCAACTTATATCTACAGTAAATTTGTGAACTTAAAAAAAGTATTGTATTCTACTGACACAGTAAACTACGGGACATCATTCGTGCTTCGCCCTTTACTTCAGATAAATTTGCGTATATACCAGAACCAGTTCCCTCACCCGGTTTGAAGCCGGCTGTGTAGATTTCCTTAGCAGCTGGGTTACGGACTTTGTTTCCTTTCCAACCTTCTCTCGTGGGAAGTATGCTTTCATTCGAAGTCATATAGTCTGTTACCTTAGAGATCTTGGAATTTTGGAGTATGTCTGCGTGCCCTTTGTTGTGGGTTCTGTCCCAGCAGTTACATCCTCTTACCCTTATAGCTGTATGTCTTGCTAAAAGTAAATGTCTATGTGAAGGAGATGTAAAATAATTTCCAGGCCAGCTGTGGGTGTTGTTCTGAGGGCTCCTGTAAAACAGATGCATGCTGATCTTTGTATTTCGCTTATCTCGGTAAAATTTTGTTTGATTGATAGTGCTGTCCACCATACTATGACGCAGTACATCGGTACTGGTCGCACTGTTGCGTGTACAGACAGAATGTTATTTTCGACATAATTCCCCATCTGGGGCCGACAATTGCCATGCACGTATAAAGTGCAACCGATGCTTTTCTGATGCGTTCTTGTAACTTATGTCTCCAGTTTAATTTCCTGTCGACCATAACGCCTAGGAAATTGGCTAAAGAAAGGCGTGTAATTTATTCCAAGAAAACTTGTTTCTCGTAATAGCCAATTGTGAGTTTTTTTTTGCTATATTCTCGGATGAGAAAAGAAAATGATCTGTATAAGAAGTCGCTCTCCAGTCTCCAACCTCTGTCACGTACCATCGTTGGACAATTGACGTAAAATACATTTAATAAAGCTCATCGACACTTGACTATTGATGAGATTATTTTTTGTCAATTTTAATAAAAAATTTCGCATATTTTTTTATCTCGCATCGTTCATGGTGAGTGCCCAAAATGTTCCTTTCATTAAATCATCCCCGTTCGGAATTAACATATAATCACAAATGACGCACTGGCTTGAACTCGAAGAGTCGCCCCGAAGCCATTCACAAATGATAACGAACACCTAATACGAGTGCACACGCAGATTGAAGCACCCCCATGCGAAGTAATCTAATAAAATGGAATATTTCAATTTTCGATTTCCCTCAATTTTCACGAAGGCGCACTGAGAGAGGGAAAACGAGAACGCAATGATTTCCTTAAAAAGTTCTAATACCTACAAAAGCAACCTCCCCCGAAACGCGAACACCTTGACTTATTGTTACCGCTGCCAAGTTGGTGGTGATTTATCTCGAGAGTTTTCCTCGCCAAATCATCACAAAGGCATCATTCTTTCATTTTGTAAATCCTCGCCTTCGAAAATTCGAAAGTCTGAGAGTGACGAAGACAGCGGAAGAGCTGCCATTTTGATAGTTTGATGGTTTGTATCTGCTAATCCACTCGTTCGGAATAACGAAAGAAAACAGACACGAGCTGTGCGACGCGACGACGGACGTGGGGATGCTTGGCCCGCATCAATTAGCAGTTTATGCCTAATGAGTTGCTCATTAATCAAACTCTGCCATGTTAGAGTACTTGGCAGGTAAATTAAATCCAACCATCGAAAACATTGTGAAAATAAACCAGAAATGTGATAAAAATGATTTTCCTCAATGAAAGGTGCGCCCCAAGCGTTCCTGGTGGCGCTGGTGGGCGTTGGTACTTCTATGTTGCCAGTCGTGAGTGAAATCATGCTTCTGCTGTTCCAGTTTGGTATTTTTCTATTTTGTAAGTCTCCATCTGCCCGACACATCAATCAAGTGTCATCTTTTGCTGTGAGAAACGCGTATTCCTCGTGAAAGAAAATTCTGTTCTAAAATAACGGCTGACGTACAATATGAGGCCAAAGGCGACGGAAGCGTCATCTATTCAATCGCGATATGGAACGTGTAGGGTTGGTACACGTTCGAAGGAGCTACAGCTACTGCTGGCAACCTCGCCGCTGACGCCGCGGACGCGGACGTAATTGTGTGTCTTGTGTCACTGAGCTCCTATGGTTCTGTTTTTAATTACTGATTCCGTCGTCTAGAGTTGGCATAGGTACAAAGTATTTATTTCTTTTCGTCTTAATTTGAAACATTCCTTGTTTGTTGGACAATCATACCAATAATACGTGTCGTTTAGTATATATTTTTTTTTTCAAAGTGCTATAGGCGCTTGTGTCTCATTGAGGGGGGACTCCAGCAGCGGCAGCAGAACTGAACACACTTTCGTTCCGACTTTAGACGATTCAAGGTCTAGCATATTTTATGTAAGCCAAAGAGAAACAAAACACTCTCATGAATCACCGATAATGAGCGGGAAGCATGTGGACGTAAGAGAAAATCGATTCCAACGAACATACACCAAAGGTTGCGCCAAGAAATTCTAATTAAAACTGAGAGGAGAAGTTAAAAGCAGCAGGCACGCAAGGAAACGACGCAATCATCGCAATAATACGAACAAAATATCGCAATAATAATATCATTCATACACTCTCGACTGTCGACTCTCGAGCATGAGTGTGTTTTTGTGCACACTGTTTCGCAGAGACAGTTTTCAAAATCACATAAAATCTTTAACAGCTGATGCAGATGACATTGCTGACAGTGCTGTAGGAACAGGTGGATTTTTGTGATTAAATTAGCATTCCTTTGCGAGACAATGTATACTTTGGAATGCAGGTTTTGTTATTTTCTTGTTTTGATGCCGAAGAGGTGGGGTCAATATATTCATCTACAAAATTAGAACGAAAATAGGAAATATAATTTTAACGGTAGAGATAGGTATGCATTTCATTGTGATTGATATGTAGAACATTTTGGCTTGGATACAGAGCTATTTTGATTTCTCATAAATATTTCGGGAAGTGTGAGCAAGCTTCATCATCATCTTCGGACCCGCATGATCCACTGAAGAGAGATCTCCAAGCAACTCGATCCTCCGCAATCGACTCTAACTCATTAGGAGTTATGCCCACGCGAGTTTTTGTACTTGGTTAAACTTTCTCGTCCTGGGTCTGCCAAGCTGTCGCCTACCTGTTGGAATCGCATTCAACGTAAGCAACGTAGGAAGTCGTAATCGTTTTAATTTATATCTAATTCTGTATTTTGGTGGTGATCTAAGTCAATGTCCGTGAAGGACCGCTCAAGGTCGACAACAAATTGTAAGGAAGCTAGAGCATTTTAGATTGTATGCCTATAAATTGTCTTTCCTTGATTCATGCACTTCGTGTTAAAGAATCTCTTATGTGATGTACATAACGGTACTTGCGTCGAAAAACTGCGCAAAAATATGTGTTTTAAAGCTTATTTCTGTCAAATTTTTGGATAAACAATGTTTATGATAAAAACCGTTATTTTTTCCCTTCCGTGCAAGACCCTTTTTGGAGAAGGAACATACAATATAGCAAGGCTGTAGTCACTATTTACATAAATAAAACAAATCTTACACGTATTGTTTAAAATTAAAAAAAAAAACTAAGCAATTTAATATAATAAAACCCGCGCTTCATTAGTAAGAGCAAGTGATGCTTTTGTTTTCGCAATTCAGGGATCGGATTATACCAACATTTGATGAATAACATATTCGTATACGGGACTATTGTCTTCCTCTTTCGAAGCTCAGGAACCTCTCCTGCCAATGGTCCAAAGCATAACTTCGTCTTCCTATTGAAATCTTCAGTGTTTTAGTAATCGTACACTACTTCCAGACACCCCAAAATCAGAAATCAATTTGTTTCGGCATCAACGGCCTTATTGCGAAATTGTATGCTCTTTGTGACATGTGAACCGGATATGCATTCTATGACCTCGCAAGCAAAACAAGATAAGTTACTTGTATGTTCCATATTTATAACAATTTCATCACCTCTCGAATTGGGAAATCGACTGCATGAAAATGCCGAAAAATTCACCAGATTGTTCCACTTAAACGCCTCGTTCTCCCAAAGTGGGAAAACTGCACATTAGTTTTTGCACCATAGATAGAGAATACTTTCAGCTTTCAGAAAAATTTTCAAGCATTGCAATGGGCCCCCAAGAGGTGGCTTTACTTAAAAGTCTGGTAGACCAAATTGGTAAGGGCTATGATGCTGTATAAAATTTAAAACAAATATAACTTTAGTTTCCAATGTACCTCATTTTTGGAAATCAAAATTAAATTTCAAAGTTCCAACGTTGAGCTAACGGTCACTCAAACGGACCATCAAAAGTCAAAAAAATTAATTGCTTTCTAGGTTCTTATATTTATAGAATCGAAAACATATATCATTTCGTCGAAAGAACTATGTTCCTTCGCGTATTTTTTTCCACTTCGGGACCACTGTGCGTCGCAACAATTTCGTTTCCAAGAAAACAACGTCACGATGATGGATCAAAATGTCAATCCTTGGAATTGAGGACGTGATTCCATTATTCGTCCTGGGATTAATGAAGCCAGAGACTTGTCTTACGGTACATGAAACGAATTCAATGATTCTCAGAAGGCACTGAGCACACCCAATTGAACTTGACTGCTGTTTGACAAATATCATTTTTGAAAAGTTTTAATCTCATCTGCTTGGAATCATGGAATGGGCCAAGCATGCGAAAAATGGTTACAGAAAAATCTATTTTTACTGATTCTCACCAGTACTGATACTCACCATAGAAGAGTCGTTCAGCAATCAGAATAATAGGATATATGCTCGGTCAACTTCGACATGCGTCTGAACTCATTCCGAGAGTCCAACGTAAACTGGGTGGTGTTCATGCCTGTGATGTGGGGTCACTGGGTCGGCACCAAACTCAATTTCTGCGAAAAAGGTGTTAAAATCTCCGAAAAAGTTTTTTTGTTAAGGCTCTTAATACAATACTATTCGAAAATAGACCATGCGAAAACGACACAAACATGGCTAAAAAACAATGTTCCCAAATTGATTTCCACGAATGAATGGCCACCCGGAAGCCCAATCCTCGATCCTTTGGTTTGCATATTATGGTACATGTTAGAGACAATTTGTTGGGCCAAATATTGAATTTTGAAGCGTTTATCCGGGAATTCAGTATTTTTCCGATGGACCTGGGGTGTACTGCAGGTGATGAGTGAACAGAGGACATTTCCAACAATTTGTAGACTTTACGTGGGCAAAATGTTTAACTCAAGTACATACACCAAATTGCTAGGACATGCTAGGTACATTATATTTTACGTTGTACATCCTTCTAAAATTCAACTCGCTTTTTTGGAGAGATTTGGATCGTTTATCACGAAATAATGTCAATGACATGAAAACGATATCAAAAACAGTGTCCACAAATTTTAATTAGCAAGAGAGACAGAAGACGGATATAACCCTTCAGCAGCTGTTAAAAGCTAAAACGTCAAACATTGCGTAGTGATTCGGCATCGTGCTCAAATGTTTGACGTTTGCGCATCTGATGCGCGGGATGATTCGTAAATGAACGTTTCACGTTTGCATTGATGCGATTATTTGCGTTTCTGAAAGTGACGCGGCATCTATGCCGCAGTGATTTTTTTCTGAATTCACCCAAAATTATCAATGGAATCCAGCTGTCAAAATGTTTAGTAAAGCCTGTCATTTTATGATGTATCAATTCAATCTGACGAAAAGCAAAGAGCATTAAAAGAACACAATTTCCGCCCAGTTGTATTCATCTTTGCGTCAGTATGCATTCGATTGTCGCACAGTGAGCGTGAATACATTCATTTTGGAACTTAAGCAACCAACCAGGCTATCATTCCAACAAAACAGCACTACGTTTGGCAGCCCCAGGACGAGGTGGTTTAACCAAGTCCAAAAATTCGCTGGTTCTGTTTGTGCATAAAACCCATAGCTCAGTGTAGAGACCGCGCGGTCGTTCTCTGGCATTTGCGTCGAATACACGTTAATGCATTAAACAAGTCACAATGCAGTGATCGTGCTTTGATAGTTCACAGACCGTAATATCGTAAGCGCGATTTTATTATTTTTTTTGTAATTTTTTGTAGAGATTTAATGTGAAATATTTGCATTTTTTTTCTGTGTAAAATTAATGTTAGACCATTTTACTTATGAAACGCGTGCCTATCATTGTGATTTGGAAAAATGAGGGAGCCGCGCTTTGACGTAACATTGTCTTAAACTCGATAAAGTGCGTACTGAAGCCTATCAACGCACGAGCGCGCGAACGCGACTTTGTGATTTGGCCGTAACTCCTGATGAGTTTGTCGTCGACGGCAGAGGGTCGTGTGGCCTGGAAATCTAGTGTTCTTGCCAAGCAACGCAACGCTCGATAATGTAAAGGAGACATCTGGGGACTGGCTCAACTCAAGGTGAGCGTTCATCAATTGGCCCCACATGACACCACGAGATTATTTCGTCTGGAGCTGCGTCAGGTCCTTAACAAGTTAACTTGTTTATACTAGCTCAAGGGCAACGTTCCAGACGCGAAATCAGCGCCAAAAATTAAACCGATCTCTTGAAGCACTGCCAGCGAAGCCGAGACAGCCATTTGGAAGAATCAAAATAAAACCGGAGTCAATGTTATGTACGCATATCTCACACGCCTGAATTGAATTTCTTTTGCTATTTTCCTCATTTGGTCACGACCAAAGTTCTGATTACAATCTGATTGACTTTTCTTTGTTAAGAATGATTGACTTGAGGCGACAGAAATGTTCCACTCAACTTTATCTCTCTTCAAATGTAACACATTAGACAAACTATCTGAAAAGAATCGATATTAAAAATGACTGTATTCAGTTAGCAGCACATTTGTGATTCATGCATCCATTTACGTTGTATTTAAATACATAAGTAATATAGCATTAAAACCAACGTGATTATCGCTTTTGTTGCAAAAAAAAATCTCTCATTGTGCCTGTTCTAAAGCACATTTGTATTATTAATTATTTATTGACCAAAAAATCTAGACAACTGCTGCAAAAAAACACTTGTTCCACAATAAACTACATGGGTACACATTTTAATTTTAATTTATTTTTTGTGTTTTCACGGGCCGGGACACCTCCGGTGGGTGACCATTAAATAAAGATTACCGCACTTTAAATTACGTCGTTGGAATTTATGTTTCTATGTTGGACTTGGCTGGTTAATGAAATTATTGCAATACTTGTTTCCCTTTTAATCGGTTTTATTATTTATGTATACAGAGA
Source organism: Eristalis tenax (assembly GCA_905231855.2). NCBI lineage: Eukaryota > Metazoa > Arthropoda > Insecta > Diptera > Syrphidae > Eristalis > Eristalis tenax. The sequence continues at coordinate 3,753,648 of HG993124.1, forward strand.
TAATGTTATCGTTGTTCGTGGTTTTGTGCAAAGGACGTGGTTGTGCTCTGCACGTAAAGCACGCTTTTATGATAAATCCGTGTAGACATTTGTCCGCGAGGTTGTCGGAAAGAAAGAGTTTATTTTAAGTATTATTATGTTTCACTTAATTTAGTTTTATGATAATTAATAAAATGGTCCGCAAATGCGCGGCGGCTGACGTTAAAATAAGTTTTCAAGGTTAGGTCAGCGGAATGTAAGTTTTTTTAATGATCACTGTGACAAGGATATACAATTTGCCATTTTACTAGGCCTAGATTGTCAAGGTCGAGACAGTGGAATGCAGAAAATAATTGCTTTAATTTTGATTCGAATAGGAGCAGTAATACTGGAATCACCATATCTCTTTGAAATAAGACATAGTCAACGTACACGTCTGCTTAATCGGCTAAACATAACGACCAACGATACGAGGCTTAAGTCAATGGTCGCATGTTTCTGGTCAATGTAAAGTGTGACATTTCGCTCTACTAGCGGGATAAAATCAAACAGAGTGAGTGTTAGATTTGAACTATCCACCACATTACTAGTGGTGAGGTTTAGCATTAAAACAAACTAAAGTAAATATAACAAGGTGTACAGTCATTGAGTTTCTTGTTCGGACTTGTTTTTTGTCTTCCTATTTTATACACATCAGTCAACAAATAACTGCTGATCCAGCGCCTGGGTCGTTGACTAACCTAGATTCGATATTAGGCGTGTTTTATTGAGAACTCAGTACTCAGATCATCATTGATCCTCAATAAAACGCTCTTTTTAACATTTTATTTTTTTGTGTCAAAAGTTGGTGCGTATCCTCATTTTCATGGCATTAAATGTCAAAATACGAATAGAGCGCCTCTATACTTAATTTGTTGTCAAATGTGTTTTATAATGTTAGTACAAATATGGTTTTATTCACTAGAAGCGTTTGTAAATTAAATAAAGGATGGATTAAAAATTGGGGTACGTTATCATGTGTCGAACTATTTAGAACACCAGTGCCGATAATTCTGCTGCATCTTCAAAAAGTGTTGTCAGGGGCATCTGTGATTTAGTGGTGTTATATGAATCGTATGAGAAGCGCCACATGTGATAGAGGTTCTTCTAGTCGCTCTAGGCTATGTTGACTGTCAAATATCACTGAGAGGATTCTGCTCAGTAATTTGTTTCGTTGTTGCTTGGCGTGTAAAAGTAATACTGAGCTGAGTACAGCAATTGACACATTGGCGCATGGTGAAGCGGAGGCAATTATGGAAATAAGCAAATAACAAATTATCGGTATTCGTATTTCAGAAACGTTTGGAAGCATGTCCAATGCGTACAAACAGAAATAAATGTTTTTGTTAATTTTTCACAGAAAGGAATGTAATAAATTATATTTCCAATGCTGTGTCTATTAGAGTGAGCCGCCTAAGTTGTCTGACGCTCAGAGGTCGCATAGCGACCACTAATGTCAAAGTTGGCCAGCATGATGCTTGGCGATTGGGGTATTCTTCCCATGGGCTGCCTTTTTTAGGGTGCTTCCTTGTAGTAACTGCACTGTTTTAGTTTTTTCTGTACGTTAGAGTTAAGTTGAATTCAAGTATCTTGAATTATTAAATAAAGTAAGTGAATTTTAAAGCTCCCGTTTTTATGTCGCATCCACGCCACGCATTTATACAAGTTTAGGCAAAAAAGACGGCACACAATTCATAGTGATTTTGATCCGGTAAATCGACTACACTCATTGCTATTGACTGATTACAACTAAAACGATACACGTCAAATTTCCCAGTCGCCTTTCTAGTGTTAAAATGACCGACAACCGATACTCGTTTGGTATGTCCAACAGTTTTAGGACCTCATGATGAACTTATTTTTTGTGATACATCTTGTAAGAAGGGATCTGATGATATTAATAATCTGTCAACTCGTCAAGTTTTTCTGCTAAAGAGTTAAAAAAAAAATAAAAATTTGGATCGGCTAATCTTCCAGAAGTGAAATGTGTTAACTGGAGTACTGTACTGAGGAGTACTGCCAAACTCTTCTTTTTCACCGAACACACATATATATTCTACATAATCTAAAGTTGGTTTCACTGATCCATTCGCTTTATTATCTCTGTGCGTCTCCTTGGTCAGGCCCCTTCTTGAATATGCGGCAGTTGTATGGAATCCTAATTTTATCACATACACTGAGCACGTTAAAAAAAGCCCAAAAAAGATTTAAAAAATTCGCGACACTTAAGGCCCAACTATAAACAAGGCGCACTATTTATAAATTATATAAATTATTTTTGGACGTACTGAAAGCGAACCTAAGCAGAGAGTTTCAGTTGCGTAGGGGTCGACGCACCAACCCACAACGCCACATGTTTGTCAAATAACAAACACATCCATTTTTTGATAAGTTGACACTAAATTGACAACGTTAGATGCTTCATGGAAACCCATAAACTCATAAGGCAGATAGACTTATGTGATTTACCTGTACACTTACTTTTGAGATGTGAATTTCACTTAATTTTGGGTTTATGACTCGCTGTGCTATAGTTTTTCAGATATCTTGATATTTATTTTTTTTTTGCTCATGTACGCTACTTATTGGAAAGTTCTAGTTAGAAAACTACATTAATGGTTTTTTCTTGGAGTCCTGTTTGACATTATTTTTCGTTCAGAACGCAGGCACCTTCATGCTGTCCACTCATTTTTTACGCTGACTGTGCATATATAAACGAACGGAAAACTGAGGATTTGTGTTTTCCACAAAAACACAAATAGAAACAACTAAGCCAATCCGGAAAGAATTTCTGACATGGTCATGCGAGCATCTGATCAAAATGTGTTTTATAAGTTTTTTTTACAAACATTCCGTTACATTTTTACACTAACTCATGTGCATTATAGTTGAGCCTTAAATGCTCTCTCTCTCTAGCACAGAGTACGGAAGAAATGAACCACTTACTAGCTTTTCAACTACTATTCCCTAAATCTTAATTTATCTGACAGCTATGCATTTAAAAATTCAACTAAGCATTACTTTAATTTATTGTAAATTATATGCTTAATATTAATTTTTCTTGTATAATTGCTCATAATCTGTTAGCACGTAAGTAACTTATCTTAAGCATAAACAAATAAATAAATAAACCTTATATTTTCCTTTTTGAGCTTCCACCATAAGAAGAATACATGTGGTAATTACAATCAATTTAAGTTTAGAATCGCATCAAGTCCTGAAACATTTGCTCGACTTCAACGACATTTTTCGACGTAGGGATGTTCGACTTACAGAGGTTTGACTGTAGCTTATTTTAGAAACCAGATACTTGACCAGCTGCATGTAAATACAGCAAAAAAACCACGTATGCACATTATTCTCCTCCGCACAAGTGATTCTATAAAAGTGATAACAAATATTTGACACACAAGTCACATTCACGATGGCAGGTTTCAAGTGGAACCACATCATATCTTTGGAATTATCAAATTTCAAAGAAACACTTTGCAAATAGTTATTCAGTTGGGAACACTTCACAAAGTGAGAGATGCAGGAGGACGAAGAAACTCAACTCCCAATATGATGATGTCAGGAATTTTCAGCATCAAAATACCTCATCGCCCCCAAACCGCATGTGCTTGTAATTTAATTTATCCCGGGCCCACTTTGACGTTTACACCAACCATGTCACGATTTGATACGTAAGCAAGGTTGGTTTTCACTAATCCTCTGTGGAATGAAGGAAATAGAAGTTTGACCCAGAATTGAAGCTTAATATGTATTCCATCCAGTGGACTCATGCCTGCCAGCACTGATAAAGTCGTCGTTACGCTAAACTGTTAAAACGAACGTGACTAGACTATCGGTTATGATTGTGTTCCCATTCGTTATGGCTTCATGTATGCCCTACAGGATATTTCATTATCTATATATTTATGGGAATGTGTGTGTGTGACTAGGTACGTTGTGAATTTGTGATGATGGCATCACCTTTATGTGCATTTTTTTCTGTTCTCTCGCCCCGGGAGTAGAAATAATTCTTGTGAATTTATCGCTGACCTGTACGCAATTTTCCCTCTATTCAAAATCAGTTAAACGTGTACGTCTCTACTGTGGGGGGTGGACATTAGAGCACACACACAAATACACATGTACCACTACATGCGTGTGTGTGCCGTGAAGAATTTAAGGGCGAACTTAAGTTTGCTTGGCAGGGGAGACTAATTTAAATTTACTTTCACGCTCCTTGAGTTGAGAAGATGCTCAGCTTGTATCCGCAAGAAGAACTGCCATCCCAAAGGAGCATTCAATCATTTTCTCCTAAAGATAATATAAACTTGTTTTTGTTTCAGCCATCATTTTCAGAATATTTTTCGGGCATTGCGAAGCAATTCATTAGGGAGCTGTGTACACCATACACCATGGCGCTGCCAGTGGAGTTACTCTGGTGTTTGGGAAAGCGAAAAACTCCCCCGGCAGCCGCGCGCCACCAGCCAAATTCCCTTGCGCGAGGGAGAGCAGAAAACTTATCCTAATTTTGTTTCAACTTGTGTATCTCTTTTTTGTTTTCTTTCTTGTATCACCACCATCAACGTTTCGGTGAGATCCAACATGAAATAAATTTAATTCGGAGAATGTCTTTTTTCCCTTGAAGGGAACAACTTTTTTTTGTTGTTGTACAGAGATGGCATTATCGGTACTTACCGAATTTACAGCAGCCATACTAATACTGGGATAGATATCTGAAAAAATAAAAAATCCATTAGAGTGACTGTTTGCGAAGATACCTTGAAATCAAATAAAAGGGGTTAAGTACCGCTTATGGGACTTTGGAGGCGTACAACACTTAAGTTTAATGAATGTTCGAGTGTTCGCATCAAGGACACGGCGTTACTTTGCCATTGAAGACGTTGAGAAGTTCTGTGCAAATGGATTTGGATCTTAAGTTAATGGTTAACAGTGAATTTGTTCAGTGACTGTTGTGAATGGCTTTTAAGGGGCTTAAGGCCGCAATGATTTTGAAATATCCGAAAGTAATGGCAATGTATAGGTAGACGCTAAAAAGGAGACTATTGCGCTTTCGTCAATGCAAGAGACCGTTTAACGGAGCGAAGACCGGGGTTAATCTGCTTGTCATAAATTGCGAATTTCATATGAAGTTGGACATGTGGGCATAATAAGTCGTTGCCGTTGGCTTTCGATCCCCTAACGCGGGGGCTAGTGCATGGCGTGACTTGCCCACCACCTGCCGGGGGTCCACATCACAGGCCTTCGGAGGCGGGCGTTGAATGCGATTCCATGTGGTAGATAAGCGCTTGGCAGACCCATTGGGAGGTGGTTGGACCAAGTCCAAAAATTCGCCTGGTTGTGCTTTGGCATAAGTCCCGATGAGTTAGAGTCGTAGGTGCGGGGACGAGTTGCCTTGGGACTGCTCGTGCTTTATCTCAGCGACCCCTTTAGTGGGTCATGCGGGTCAGAAGATGATGATGATGAATGTGAAAGAGTGCAAGTAGCAGCAATATGAATTGTGAAGTCCAGTGTTTGATGAGCTGTCTTCTAAATGATTGCACGAATATTGTTTGGATATTAGCAGAATTAACTCAGTCGATGGGTTGTTGGTTTAGTAGTACAGACCGGGGCCTGTGAGGTCGGAAGCTTCACGGTAGTAAGCACCTTGAACTGTGATTTGGACTCAGACCATGTTTTTGTACCTAAATACACCCGAGAAATCCCTTGATTCAACAAATCTGTCGCATTATTAGTCTCACCCAGTGGAGGGCTTAGATGAGGTTTGACATCATCAGCATGCATGTGGATTTGGTGGTCTGGAATAACGCAATGTACTCGTAAGTGAGTGGCATGCAGTGAAAAAAATTAATGACCAAGACTGGATCCTTGCGGCACCCCACTTTATACGCAAAAAGCCTGACAATATTTGACGAGTGTACATACACTGTTACCTCCCACTGAGGTACGATAACACGCATTTTGTAGATTGTTGTAGTCGGAGTTTCTTGCAAATGATTGTCAATAAAATGTGAGAATACCAATCTTCTGTTGATTGGTTTTATATAGAGACTTTCAGATATCGCCAAGCACAAATAAAAGAGCAGTACTATGACTTCTTCAAGGCCGCATATGACAGTGTGCCTAGAGACAACGCCATGTCTAGTTTTGAAATTCGTGCTAAACTCCTCAGACTGAGCAGGGTGACGATGGAGAATTCTCGCTGCTCCATTAAGGTCGCTAACGAACTCACTGACAAGGCGACGTGTTGTCATATGACTTTTTTTTTACATCATTCTTAAGAAGGCCGTGCAGAACTCACTGGCCAACTCTAGAGGCACGATCTTCCAAACGGCCGTACAATTGCTAGCATACACAGTCGGCATTGACGTGATTGGTCGAACACAGAGAGCCGTCAATGAAGCGTTTGCTGGCATTGAAACGGAGGTGGCCTAAGCAGAACGAGGTGAACTAGGAAAAAACTAAGTACATGCTGTCATCGAGGAAGGACACACAACATCAACGACTCGGAGAACATCACCATAGGCATCTATAACTTCGACGTAGTGAAGGACTTCGTCTACATCGGGTCTGCGGTAAACAGTGTAAACAATATCAGCCCCGAGTTCAAACGAGGCGTAATTCTTGCAAATCGCTGTTTCTATATGCCCAAGGGGGAATTGAGTAATAAAAGCCTCTCTCGGAAGACTAGGATGACTCCTTGATCATCCCCGTCCAGCTCTACCGCACAGAGGCATGGACTATATCCAAAGCAGATGAAGAAACTCTTGGACACTTGGGTTTTTGGTCCTGTTTGCATGGATGCCATTTGGAGAAAAAGATTCAACCACAACTTGTGTGCGCCTCCTTGCACGTGGGCGCCCTCCACAGGCTCATGAGACATGAGTCTAGCAAGGCGTCTACGGATTCAACGCCTAAGACGGTAAGGCCATGTAGAGCGTATGGATAACATAGCTCCGGCCCGAAGATTCTTGGACTCTGAGTCTGTGAAGGGCGCCCACGTACAAGGAGGCGCACACAAGTCGAGGGAGACCTCAGCCAGCTTGGTTGGCGTAACTGGAGACAGCTGGCAAGAGATCACTCCGGTTGGAGAGGCATGTTGAGTGAGGCCCAGGTCCACCAAGAAGGAGAAGAACTACGACTCCTTTTCGGATGAAAGCCAGATTCGTTGATGCGAATGCGGTTTCTCAATAGCCATGAATATCTCATATACTCAGTTTTATGTTCTACAGCATTGCTTAAACTGCTCTACGGCATGGAGACTTCCCACTTTTACCCACTCTAAAGGTCATGTAGAACTAGCACATAAACGTAACGCACTTCAATACGCGCTGCGATAATTTTAACATTTTTAGAGCATAAGCCGCCCAGGCCAGAAGCATTTGACATTATCAACATCATAGTTTCTGCTTCATCGGCGTCGCGTACCATTTTAGAGAAAGAGGCATCCTCAGCATATATCTCGAGACTGTTGTTAACTGACGGTAAGCTGAATGCAGACAGAAAGTCAGCATTTAACTTATCCCAACCACGTGGTCACCGATTTTCAAATTCTGCCCACCGAGGCCAATGACGCAGACGAATCCAGCTTGCAACTACAATAATTGATTTTTTCAGCTCCAGTACTAGGAACAACTTTATAGCGAAGTGACCGATAAACACTGCATATTATATACATGTGTGTACCTAACCACTCAATCAACACTACTTGCATCAAACGCATTCTCAAATTTAGCTCACTTTGAGTGAGTTAGTTAGTTTTCGTTATTTTTACGAAAACAGTGCACTGTGATATTTGAGAAATTTATTAGAGTACATTGTGTTGTGATAGCTGGGTATTAGCTTTTTTTTAACGATTTTGACCAACAGTTAGACACAGTTATTTGGAAATGGGAAGGTGAACACACACGAGAATTGGCGAATACCCACGTTTTATGTCAATATTGGGAAATGTCTGCAAAATGATTGATTGATACATCATAACGCATACAGCGCAATTGTTTACCCCGACTCAAAATTGCATTTCTATCGTTTCGGTTTTTTCTTTTGACGGATCTTTTGACGAAGAACGTTTTGAAAACAAAATAATTTACACATTGTATATAAAATGAATAAATTGTGTACAATTCGAATGAACACATAGAAATAAAATTTAACTTTTATTACAACGCTGCTTCGCTACGCAAATCACATTAATGTAAGAATGAAAAACACTCGTTTTGCTGTCGGTTTTTCCTATTTTTATCTTATATCTTCTTCTCTTCATCTAATGCTATGTTTTAAATTAAATTATCGGAGAGCCCTTTCGTAAACAACTTTTAATGTTTTGCCCCGAGTTGTGGTGTAAATAAACAGAACTATTGGTTGACTACACATGAACATGAGAAGCACAATTCCAACGGTTGTCTTTGCGCCTTGTTTATTGTCATGGCACACGCAACACGTTTTGGAAATTATAATCTTTTGAAGTCAAACAAACCTATACCCGCTTCGCTGAGCATATTTCCAAGAGACTGTTCATTCAAGGAAACAATGGAGTTTAGTTAAGAAGAGTAACTAATTGAAAATTGAACTACAATAAAATTGAGAAATTCTGAGTCTTTAGAGATCATTTAAAATATTTTACATATATAAGTCAATACGGAGCAAGCTTCTTAAAGGAAGAGGGGAGTTTTCACACTAGTTTTCCTGGAAAGAACACCTAACATCGTATTTGCCAAATAGAGTCCACAGCAAACAAAGGACCTTCCCAACATCGTTATCATCTCTGACTATATAAATACAGCTGATATGACACAATGGAAATGGACATGGAAATATTCTATAGGAGGAAGCCACCAAAATACGTGGTCGTTGATTCGCCACTGATCATACCCGTCGCGCCTGTGCGAGCGAAAATATTGTGTAATAAAAGTAAAATTTAATATTAAAATTAAACGCATTTGTTTTTTAATTCCTCCTCTCCATGAATTCACCCGCAATACCCGTCTCGCCAGACATGCTCATCAGTTTACCCTTAAGCCTACTTTCGGACGCACAGTTAAATTTAGAGACTCTTCCCAGCCCAATATTTCCCCCAGAATACAATCCGCAGGTATTTAAAATCAATGTGCACAGGTACTTCCTCTCCCTCTACACCCGGGCACTTAAGGGTATTAACAAACCCTTAAACTTGACATCGGGTATGTGGTAAGAGTCCTCAAAAAACCGTTTATTCTTTCGAAAAAAATTCTTTCTGTGTATGATAGCAGATGTCAATTCGATGGTTTATACGTTTTATGGTACATATCCAGATGATGTGTTACATATGCAAATTAAAAAACACTTTCAGTTCGTTCGGTTGGAGTTTGAGTAACAGAACACGTCCGCTCTCGTTCAACTTCATTTTCAAACTGACGCTGTTTTTCAAAGCTACATAATTTCTATTACCACTTCTGCTAAAGAAATAGTGCCGATATACGTGCCGTCGAGCTCATCTACTGTGTCAATACAAAAAGTACTTAAACTCTATGGCACGAAAAGACATTAAAACACGATTGATGAGGTTAGGATCCTTTCAGGACCGAGTACATAAAAAAGTAATATTTATCGTTTCTCTTAGATTTTGAATGATTAGATGAAAATAAGAAGTACAATGGTTGTTTAATCTGCACAGTGGATTTCTCCCTAATTCCAAGTTGTTCGACGTATTTTAGCATCCGCCTCAATTTTCTCCCTAAGTCGAGCTCTCCATAAGTCGAAACACCCTCTAACTCGTACACAGTCTTTCGATTCTCGGACTCTTTCTTCACATCTTGAGTCCATTTTTCTATATTTTGCATAAAACAAAATCAAAATTAGCCTCTCATACTTCGTATTTGTGTATACATATAACTTAACATCGCTCGACTTTCTACCTAGTCATATTCAATTCATACCAACCTAGAAATGTACCACTGTCTGCTTTCCCACAGGACACTTTTAAGCAATATTAGTTTTTTTTTCAGCGGCAAAACGAAAACAATGTTGTCCTTTTGCTTGTGTTGTTCGTTGTATTTAAAACAGTTTTTATTTCAAGGCAGTTGAATTCTATCTTCTAATCTATTTATTCTATCTTGTTTTAGCGAAATTCCAGTTCGAATACGAAAATCAGTTAAAAATCAATGCTAGGCAGTTCAACAAAGCTGATGCAGTTTTTTGTGCAAGTTGCATGTTACGGAATTATGGCAAGGTAAACCAAGAAAAGTTTCTCTCTCTAACTCGAACAAATCATGGTATCCCGTGAAAATTCGAAAATTCCGAACACGACTGGCTGAGTGCCTGCCCTTGGTTAGTGTGGTTCCCGGTTCGAATCGCAGTGGACGCAAAGTTAATACCTTTTTATCTGGTTTTTAAATCTGGTCCAGTCTCCATTTGCCGGTGGGATCAACTTAACAGCATTATCACTGGAGTGTGGTCGATCGGTGGTAGTGGTCTGACTATGAGTATCATAATGGACCAACATCTACGATGCTCTGTGATCTATGATGATGTGTTTTTCCTTCAAAGAAGCAGACGATAATCAGCGAAAAAAACGTATTTTCATATATCTTGAGACACTAAAAATAAAAGCAACTGCAAATCGCTTTTTTGAATAATTGTGGAAAAAACACGGTTAATGCGTGGAAAACCCCTAAACGCACTGAAATTGATGTGTTATTGCACGAACGTACCACTCACACATGCGTTTAGCTATTTGAACCAAACTTCACACAAACCATATATAGACTAATACCAAAGATGTGCGAAAGTTTGGTTGAGATCGGTAAATGCGTTAATGCGTGAATCGGCGACAAGCATTTGAGGGGCAAATATTGTATTTTAATCAGTTCACACATAATATAGGCCCAGTTCATAAACGTCACACTGCGGCAGCCCTGCAAGATCTGCGTTCATAAATGTAAATAAACTGCAGTGACTGTGCATGAGAGCAGTCGGAAAATGCGTTCATGGCAGTGATTTTTGTTTTGTTGCAGGATTGCAGGGAAACCGAAAAGAGGACTTTTTCATGCGAAAATGGTTCCTAAGAACATCATATGGAAGCTCTCTAATTTTTTTTAAAGAAATTTCAGTTATTTCGAACATGTTTAGAGCTCCAATTCTTTTTAGTTAAAAGCATGACCCTTTTGCTGCGTATTTTGCCACGGTTTCATTATTTAATATTTTTGAAAGTTGATCAGTTTATTATAAACCTAGTATCATACTCTGCTTAGACATGATGTAGACTTTCATTTTATCAATAGAAATTTCAACCAAACACTTTTTGTGTCGTTGCATTTATGAATACTTTTTTGACAATGCTGATCTGCTGCAAACTTGTAGCGTATTTATAAACGTATTAAGAGAATATTTTGTGCGGTGCAGGGACAAGAGTGTTGCAAGTATGAACTCAACCATAATTTAACAATCCAACAGTCTCGGAATTCTATTATACACCAACTCGTTTATTGAAATACAAGCATTTAACGTGAACAGTTTTCAATGAAAAGGATTCATTTTTAATTACATTCTCCGCATTTGAGGAAATCTTAATTGGAGAAAGTGTAGGATGTGCCGTGAGATATGAGAGTAAATGACAGATTTCACGGAATTTTCAATTTCAAACTATACTACACGTTGAATTTATTTCATATTAGAAATACGCTTATAAGGAAAACACGGATAAATAAAGTAAATTCTTAAGCCATTTTTGCTAAATTTCGTCTATGAGAATGGTTCCACACAATTGATGAACAAGATAAAAGATGGGAATTGAAAACAATGAACAAGACATTAAAGATGTATTGCGATCCCGAAACAACAGCAACTGCATGGGATTGATGAAGAAGAGCTTTTTAATGCAATCGTTAACGAGGAAACTCATAATGATGTGGAATTGTTCGATCAAACTGCTCCTTCTACCAAAGCCCACACGAGAAGAAGCCGTAAACACAGTATTTAGGCATATTTGATGGCGTGCAAAATATGTGCAGTTTGATCCCTCTCAAGAAGCACAGTAAAGTGTTATTTCGAAGAATTGATGTTTAAAGGATTGATTTTACCATCAGTAGGTCCGTGCCAGATGTTGGATATATTCTATTACTTCCTAGTCTCTGTGGCTTATGTAGAAGTCGAACATACTGCATGTTCACACCCAGTGCATAGGTACTCCCAAGACACAATGCTCGTTAAAGACTCCTATTAGCACGCTCACTTCCTCGCGATTAATACGTACCACTGATGATGATTTCTTTTGGGCCAACGTCGGCCATAGAGCCCACATAGCCAGAGCTTCGCTTTCCAGTTGTTTACTTAACGGCGTATATGTGTAAGGGATTGTCAGAGACTGTCTGATTCTTCGATTCCTAGCATGCCAGCATCCCCCGGTACACAAAGTGTCACCGTGTTCCGTAAGGATATCTCACTGCTGTTTTATCCCGACCAGTTTCGATGTCAGAATGTCCGATGCTAAGGCTGTGATTGTCGCTTAGCTATCGGAAAATGCGGGCAAGCGATTTGTCGGTAAATTGTGGTCTCTCAGGGCATGTGCTGAGTCACGTATCGAAGACACATCGGCTTGAAGAGTGCTACAATCGCCTCTTAGTAGCCAGGGATTTTTCGAAGAGGTCACATAAGCCCTGTGGGCTTGTTCCAGAGCTCGTGATCGGTGCCTTATCTGTCCTTCGACTGATGCCATTTGTCCTGCCACTGTTTATTGGTCCGGAAATTCGTTTGGCTTTCAATGGCTCTGGTTGGTGGTAGGTCCACTGTTTGTCTGATGTTGTACCTTATGGACTCGGTTTGGCGTTACTATTAAAATGTATAGCTTACTTAAGTCCTAAGCTTACGTGACATATTAATAATGCAGCAGTCAGGGTACACAGGCTTTGACAGACACAGTCATATTATGATAAACAACCGAATTAATAATTCCCTTGAACCTTGTATCATAATAAATAATTTTTGAAATGTTTCTAACTTCCCTTTGCATGTTAACCTGTCTAACTGTCAAACACTAGACATAATCCGACACAATCCAATGATTGAAATCGCCTGCGAATCAGAATTCACACAAGCGGAATAAACCATCAACAAGCACTGACCACCACATGTATGATAAACCACTCAATGAGGATAAATTAATGCATTTGTCGCATATTACACATTTGTCGATGAGGACAGCGCACTCTTGAGTTTGAGTTTAAAAATACCCCACTCCACATTCTCAAAGTAGTATTTTTAATTTTTTCATATTTCTTATATTTTATTTTTGGTATAACTATGAAAACTTTTGACGTGGGCATACGTGAACACGAATGTGTGCCGCTGAATGGCCACACGAACGTGTTATTTTAATGACATCAACTTTATTATACATTTTTATTTTGACACATGATCATTAAGAAGAAACAAGGATTAACTTATAATGTAACGCAGAGTGTCAAAGACATGTTTCTTACGAGGTGTGCACGAATACTACATGAGCCCCTCGAGAAGTCCATATCAGTCGAACTAATGTCAGACTTAAACAAAAAACACAGTTGTTTGAAGACCCGGTCGAGGTTGAGGAGAGTCTTCCTTGGGTATATTTAAGTCATGTGAACCCTCTTCAAATGTGTCGAAACAATATGGTGAATAATTTATAAGACATAACATTTAACGTCACTTGATGCAGGTCCTTATGTTGATTCAGCCCACCTGACACCGTCGTCACATTGTCTGATGAAATTTTTGTTTCTGCTGTGTTTCTTTTTGATACACATGCATGCCGTGATAAGTTGTTGACAGCTCTAAATATCACAACTGAAAAGATGCCATTTATGATATAGCACAATTCGCTGCTCACGGATATGAGCATATATATACACTCGATCAGGATATCGCACAGGTCTAAATATAATGCGCATGAAGAAACATGAGCTTGCGTCAAAATTTAACGAAATGGTTGGTCATGTTTGCTCAAAACACCTGAGTAGCGATAATGAACCCATGCGCCCATATCCATATGTCAGAAATATTTCCCGCGCTAGCTTTGATTTTTTCTTTTTACTTCGAAAGAGAAAAAATGTTTCATGTTTTCAGTTTGTTTAAATTTGTATACATGAATTATCAGCTGAATTACACATTTTTAATATTTTCCTTTTCCTCTACCAAATTCGGATGTGCTCGGTGCGGTTCAGAGCGCACTAGGTCATGCTTCGTTCCATTGCATCTATCTCTTGATGCACAAGCAAAGCCAGATGACAAAACTGCTGAACTGCTGACAAGCAGCTTATACAGCCGATCTTAACCTACGGCTTTCCAATATGGCACACCATCTCTAATACCTGCATGACGAAGCTCGCTCACCTTCGACAGGGACCGTCAAAGGCACCACAGCAACAATAGGCTTTACGAGCAAGCACGCATCATCCCCCTGCAACAGTACATGGTGACACTGTTCAGAAAGCGGCTACTAAACATCAACAACCATCCTAACGGGGAAATTAGGACTCAAGTTCCTGATTGTGACACAATCCCCGGACAAAGATACCTCAACGCGTTAAATCTGCTAAATGAGTAGAACTTCCCAACGACGTCGGACAACGAACTGCATGGATTCTACCAGAGCATGGATTCACCATCGAGGCTAAGCACTACCCCATCCCAAAAGGACCACCATGGACACACGGACTTGAACAACCCGATGTAAGCACCAGCCATTGTAGGGCATACAAAATAAACAATAAACCGTCAATAATATTAAACATTAAATTAAGCAAAGTGCATCAGTTGGGCCCACATTGTTGAGCCAACACCCTAACCCTTAATTTGTAAGCCTAGTTGTAATCTCAATTGTAGAAAAGACTTCCGTTAAAATAAATTTTTAAATAGCTTTAAATCGGGATGAAAAAGATCATGCTTCGCGAAACATTTGTTTGGTTTGTGCACACCATATGACAGCTGCAAAATTCGCATATGCTTAGAGAAAATTTCGCAATCATTCATGGACGACATAATATTTAAGCTCATGGGGGTGGGTGTATTCGCTCGCTTACCCATGCGCGTTTGACACTTTTTCATACGTGCTTATGAGCAATTTGGCCCTTGAGAATGGCTTCGTAAACGTCAGTGTCACTATTATGTGTCACATTTAGAAAAGAGTCCTGTGTTCATAAACTCAAATTCAAAATTATTTAAGCTCTGGCACATAGAATACTTTATGTGCCTCAGCGATACTTTGGCAGATAAGCAAAGGTCAATGCTAAACGGATGTAGTTGACAGTTGGAAGTATGATAGAGATGCCCAACTTCTACCTCTCTTGCCCCTTAACATTTTTGACAACAATTTTTTATAACGCTTTCTAAAACTAAATTGACCAATCAGAGAAAGGCATTTTCTGTCAAAAATTCACGAATAACTGTCAAATAACCCCTGGAATTCGTCGAGAGACGTATTTATGGTGGTTTTAACCGCTCTACAGTGTAACCATAACAACTTGAATTTGACCCTACTGTCATGGTTAACACTTCTAAAAAAATTCGGTACCAAAATTGGAAGAAAAGGTACCAACTGAAGTAAAAATGTACCAACAAATTCTAAGGCTGGAATATAAAAACAAAATGACGGAGGTCGGTTTGATTGCGACTTTTATCTCATATACGAGCTTAATATAGATCGTATGAGACATCGCAAAACATTTAGTTTCAATGCTATATAGCAGTGATGGTAGAAAAACGACCCTAAAACGTTATATTTAGTGTGACATATCTTCAAGTTTGAATTCATGGGCATACGCTCAAGTTTATTTCAGATGCGTTTCAATCAATCTTGATAGGAACTATACCAACTTGGACATACTTGGTTAAAAACTACCAAAGTGGCAACCGTGCCTACTGTCAAATGAAATCAGATGTATTCATTGAGTCCTCCCTTGCGTCATGCAGAATTGTGGTGGGGTGGTTTTGCTTGTAGACGTCATAAATATACTTAATCAGGCGGCGTCGTGTAGTCTTTGTCGAATACAGGCTGGCTTAAGTAAGTTGGTAAAATTCGGGGATTGAACCTGACACTCCCCTTTGAGGTGTCGTTGGATAAATTATTAATATCAAATACAAAAAAATGAATATTGCAATTAAAAATTAAAGTTGTAACATCCCTGTCTGCACAGTTTGTGCCACTAACAATCCTGGCGGCGACAACTGACTGAACTTAACGATATGAAGGGAAGAACTTGACGATCCTCTGATCGGAAGTCACATCTGTCACTTTTGCGGCAACCTTTCGATAAGAAGTAACTAGACTTATTCAATAAAAGTGTTAAAATGTAGCATTAAAAATAAAATTAATTTAAACTAGAATATTAATTATAGCAATTAAATGAAATAATAATTAAAACAAAAAGGCGGCCGTGGCGTTGTGGGTATGAGTACGAACCAAAAATAATATTCACGACTTCTCCTCTTTCGAGTCACTGAGAATACTTAAGCAGTAATAACGGCCTAGTAAAAGTTTCTCAAACTTGGCCTTTCGGAGTCGGCATAAGACTGTAGGTCCCCTCCACTGATGAGAGAACAATAGCGCGCACAACACGAGTGGTTGCTGGGAAGCTAGGCCCTGGCCCTCTACAGGCTGTAGCACCCCCCAATATTATTATTATTTATAAAATAAAAAATAATAGCTAATTTCATGTAACAACTTATTATCATTATGTCACAACATGGATTAATTTCCGCACAAACACGATTAAAAGACGCATGCATTTAGTTAGTGGTTCATTGCGACACTAATTATGATGTTATCTCTTGGTTGGAATGAATATTTTCTTGTTGTACGTGTGTTGACGTTGGTAGCCACGTCTCACTTAGGTCCAGCTGGACCCATTGTGATGTCCATGAGGGGATTGTTAACCGCCGAGACCCTGTTTTTGTTTAGTTGTACCTGTTTGGTCCAGCCATCCCGAAATCCGAAAATAGAGGCTAGTGAGATTTCTGATGGAGATTCTCTTAGTGCTTTATATCCCAGTAGGCAGCGAGTGGGGCATTGAAAAAAGGTAGTAAGGAGTGTGCTCTTCTTGTTCCCCACAGCCCCTGCATATGGTGCCATGGGCAGCTCCCATATTTGTGTTCCTGGTATCTCAGCCGATTATGACTAGCAGCAGTCTTTTACTGCTTTGTAGGAGTTTGTCGCCCTATTAAACTGGGGCCGTATCATTCGAGAGGTTTCACATGTTTTTAGGGTGCTCCACCTTTCGTTTCCTAACTTCATGATTTTGTCCTCCACTTTTTTCTTGATGTCAACAAGAGGTGAATTGATACGTAAGATTGCCTGGGATGGGTTGGCTTCGGCCCCTTCTTTCATTCTTCGCATTGCCATCGTCTGCCTTAAGCTTGTACTTGCCGAAATTGCATCAATGGCCTCATGACTCAGCCGGTGGTATTTCCAACACTGATATCATTGGCCGCCTCCTTGACTGTCGGGACCACCGCTTGGAAAACACTGCCGTGATGAGACAGTCTGATGGAGCAGAGCATGTATAACGATTCGGAGAAAATACACGCACCTGTGCCTCTTTCCATCTTCGACCCATCCCTTTAGACGTGGTTGTTGATGTGTTCATTAGTGTTCCACTCCTCTCTTGCTGGGAAATAACACCGGACGGGAATTTCGAAGTCAAAGAATGGTAGGGAGTAGTCACTTACGAGCCAGTCTTTGGATTGGAAAATTCTAATGGCGCTTTTTTGTAGGAGCCTTCTGCATTTAGAAGCCACGTGGAAAAATATCCAATAGAACATTTAGGACCACTGTAGGAGTGGTGGAAATTGCTTCTGTCACACCTAGGCAGACAAGTCCCTTGTTAACTCCTTCAAGTTGGATTATTATAAGCATGCCTGTCAAGATCGGACCGCCTGGGACATATAACAATACATTTTGAAGAATATCGGGACAGATGATGCGATGCGGAAAAATATCATGGATGCAATGAACACTTCGTCTGATGTCCAATGGCAATTCACTTTTTTTTTGAAAAAGTGATAAAGAGGCTTTCTATCAAGTCAATGACTTCTGAAACCTTTCTACATGTAAGTCAGACTTCAGCTGCGTTTACAAAGAAACATGTCAAAACGAAGTACAGTAAGACCTCCACATTGGGACACTCTGCAATTAGGACACTTTCGAAATAAATCGCACTTCATGCATGCACTCGGTTTTTTCATACAAGTGAACCGCTGCAACCGGGGCGCCTCTGAATTCGATCATGAGGCAACCACTTCGTTAGAACAAACCTTTCGTTGCCCGAAAAAGAAACTTTAAGTCGGGACAAGAAACGTATGTACATGCTATGATGCTAAGGCGATTCCGACAAATCGTTGCTTTTATTCTGTTCTTGCCTCAAAGTATAAGTCAAACATTAATTTAATAATTTATAATGGACAAGTTCGAGCGTCAGGACAACAAATCGGGGCACCTTCATTTTCTTCGTCCCTCGGAGTGTGCGATTTAGCAGGTTTCACTGTCTATGTTTGCACATATCAGCGGTGAGAATGCGCAATGATCATACGTCTCTTGGCCAGATTGGTCCTACCTGCTAACCTTACCTGTAAGAGCAAGGCAGCGATGTGCTGTGACAGATTCTCTTTTGTGACATAACAAACGAGACATGTCACCTAAACATAAACAGACATTTATCAGTGATTAATCCTACGTGTACGTTCGAACGACAAATGCCCGCTCAATGAGTTACGTTCGCTAAACTTAGCATGCCCTTCAGTATGATTTCACATGAATATGGTCATATTTTTCAATGATTTATAGCTTAACACTCTTCACTGATAAACAGCAGTGCAACACATCCGAAATGTATCAAACTGAAAGCCGACACCATGTCGATTTCAAAATCCAATTAAAACTAAACTATTATCCTTTACAATGTGTTTTACGTTCCGCAGAGCTGCACAGCCTTCCTCGCTTTCTGGAGCACCCCATAAATTAGGGAAGAAACACGCTTTTGGGGCGCGAGGTATCAAACGAAATGAATAACACATATCAGAGATAAATAAAGGCACACTTTATTATCATCCGTATAATCCACATGGCTGCCTAACTCACAGCCGTCGCTGGGAAACCTGGACATAAAGTCATTGGGTTAGGGAAATAATATGAGGCTATAAAAAAAGCTCTTAAAATAAAATGAAAGAAAGCAAGCACCCGAAGAAGAATGAACAGGAATGAGACGAACTATTTGATCGTCACTCAAGAGGCCATATCAGGGTAACCATGGAATGCTGTATCACCTGGCCGACTGCCAGAAATGTGAACTGAACAATTGAATGTACACAATAAACAGCATTGTATTCGATGCAAGAATTTTTCACAAAAACAATATAAAAAGAACAAAATGACGAAAGAACACGCAGCAATAGAGTAATCGGTCTGTGTGCCGTGTTGCTGGGACAAATGGGTGGTGATGTGAATGGCGTGAGGCTGGCGGCGGTACGCGGTACGCGGCGGCAGAGGCGGCGGCGACGTCGTCGGTCGGTGAGCATTCTTTTCGAATTTCACTTGGTTACATTGTGTTAAGCCAACACGAGAAGAACATGCACAAAGCGATGCTGTCAACATGCCATATGCCTTGAAGCATGTGTGTGTGAAATAAAATGATATCAACATAACAAAAGGATGTCCTTCTTTAAGAATAAAATAATAACTGGAGCGGATGGATACACGTAGCAAAGGCATTCACAGCGAACATTGTGTTCATTGAATAATCAAGTAGGTTGCGGATAGCGGTGGGTGGTGCTGGTGGAGACCGAAACTGGATCGAAATTTAGTTCATATTCAAATGTAAATGCTTATTAATATTCGATGTTGCTGAATGGATACTTTCCATTGCTGTGGTGTACTGTTATTTAATCTGATTTTGTATGCTTTAAAGCTGAGAGAAATAACCGTCTTCTACCATTCTGCTCACATAGGTAAACATTTTGGCAAAGTTTTCTTATAACGAATTCTCGGACCAATCAGACAACACCATTTAGATGATTTCGGGATTAACTTGCAAACGATCGGTCGGCTTTGACGTGATAAATTGTCAAAATGTTTCACAAATTCGTCGTAGTGGGAGAAATTCTCTCTAACTGTTTCAATTTCCGGCTCAATAACGTAGCGCCATTTTGAATGTTATGACGTCTGTCGGTTGGAATTTGACAGTTGTGGGGTGTGTTCGATAATAATTGAGGATAAAGCAGGGAATGTCGCAAAACTTTCATAGAAAATGTCACTTTTGAAAATTGTTTCAAATAATTATACGAGCTTTCCTTCAAATTTATGAAACATTCTTGTGTAAATTATGCGCAGTGACTTAGAGCGAGTAGGGAATATCTTGAGCGATACAAAAATCCCGAATTTCGGTGAATAATTAAAACGAAGAGACCCATAGGTTAACCCAGTGGCGGAAACCAACGCAAACAATGAACGGAGTTCGCTGCTTTAACTGCTCTGGTTCCTTGTTGATTACTGGAATGTGTCAATTGAACAGCATTTCGTAAAACAGACTTCTTTCTCTAATGGTACTGCAGTCCTCTCCAATTTCACACTCCAAGTTGGTTGAGATTCATCTTCTATTGCGTAGTCCCAATGGTTCGGGGTCGAAGACTCCTCGAGCAGAGCGTCTAACCATCTTATGCGTTGAGTCCGAAGACGCCTGGCTAGGTTCACGTCGCTGGTGGTTGGTTCAATCTTCTTCTCCGTCTATGCAAACTGGGCGAAAAACTGAACACAGAACTTTTCTAGCGGAGTACTCCATTACCTCGAAGTTATACCTGTGACGTTCGGGCCGAGTAGTCAATGTTGTGCGACGGCTCACGTTAATGTTATCCGTATATGACTTATATCACTGATTGGCCCCCAGTCCATCGACGAATCTCAGAGGTTTTGTCATGAATTCACTCATTCATGAATTTTTGACAGTTATTAGAAATAACGTAAATGCCGTTCTCTGATGGGTCAATTTGGCTTTAGAAAACGATATAAAAAATGGTTGTCAAAAATTGTAAGGGGCGAGAGAGGTAGAAGTTGGGCATCTCCATCATACTTCATTTTTGACGATGATGTTGAAGAAGAAACTTGACTCGCATAGCCTTGCCTACATCCTTTTTTACGTTGAAGGGCTTGGTGAGTTCGTTGCCGATATACACCGAGCTGCTCCATCAAGCAGCGAGAGCTCGCTATTGTCACCCTCCACAACCTGAAGAGTTTGGTAGGGGTGTCAGAACTAGACATGGCGTTGTCAAATATAGCCTTAAAATCAACGAATAGACGTTGGGTGTCGATTTGAACATCTTGCGTATGGTACGGTTTTTAGATACCACAAGTTCATCGGTGTTCGCTGAAGATACCTTATTTTCAGTCTAATTACACTTGTAATTGTCTAATTACACTTGTTACTCACACCATGCTGAGAAACTGGGTGCTGAACTTCTACGGTCTGTAGCTCCACCCAAATAGTGTGCTGTTGTGTTTTCGCGATGTCCAGGAACCCAATGGAGAGAGACTACGGGTTTACTATAAAGATCCTGCAGAGCATCGTCTTTGAATACTGCTTGCTTTTAAGTGCTTTGAGCGCTGCTTGACTCTATACACTGATATTAAAGCGAGTGCGGTTTGCCCTGCATTTGGGACTCTCCCCTGCTTACTGGCCAGCTACCAGATCCGCCTGAAAGATGTTGCTTCTTTTGTCCAGTTTGAAGCAGTTTTTGATGCATCTGCCTGTAAACAATGTCTCTCCCCTGCTTACTGGTCAGCTACCAGCTCCGCCTGAAAGATGTTGCTTCTTTTGTCCAGTTTGAAGCAGTTTTTGATGCCTCGCGATGCATTGTAGACACCAGCACCGATGTCTTCATGCTTCTTTGAGCCGTCTGTTTATACATTAATGGAGTTTTCGACTAGGCTGAGCGTTCTGACCAGTGTTCTCTTGTCGCACTGTCGAACTGTTGGTAATACTGACAACATTTATAAAGTTCCAATTCATAAAAGCTCTAAAGATAACATTTTTGGACTCTTTGCCGATTTAGTCCCAACGCCTTTGGCAAATATTCTAATGCAGAAAGTAGGTGTACACTCATGAAGCGCTGTAGCATTTCAAGCTTGGCCTCAGTGGATATTTTTCCCAGGACTTTCCAGCATACCGTGACCTCGTACAATGCGATTGGTCTTACTATGAAGGTCTAGAGCCAGTGGGTCACTTTCGGTTGTAGTCCTTACTTCGATCCGATCGGCTATTCCGAGAAATCGGCTTCGTTTTCGGCTTTTAGGTTCGTTATTCGACGTTGGATTTCCAACAAAGTTTTCTGTCGAAGATTATACCAAGAAACTAAGCTTGATTTGGGATCGTGAATAGATGTGTTTTTGATTTTGATATTTGTATTGTTCTTTATTGCTCTCTTTCTCTCTCTCTCTCTCTCTCTCTCTCTCTCTCTGTATTAATTCCTGCAGACAAGTCTCGGTGCAATTGAGAGTCGGTTCTAAAATTATCTCTAGTGAAAAGAGGTTAGACTAAGCGCTCTATAGTCCTGGATTTGCCCCCTTTCTGGATGAAGGTTGTGAATTGGGCACTGTATTTAGTCGAAATTTTAATGTAATGCGGTTCCCTAGACAGTAAGGGCCCAGCTACTCAGCATCCACTCGTGTCGCGTTCTCTCAAGAGTGGAAGGGACCTGCAGTTTTATGCCGACTCCGAACGGCCAATTTGAGAAGCTTTTTTTTAAGACAGTTACACTCTTTCAGCATTGCTAAAGAGTTGGGGTCGTGAGAAGTATTTCTCTCGTACCGAGAATCGAACATGGGCTGCGTAGGCTCAAGTGCGTAGGGGTCGATGCACCAACCCACAACGCAACGGCCTCCACATACATTTCACAAAAACCACCAGAAAGCTACAGGGGACTACCTCAGACTTACTCTGTTAAGTGGTGGCACTATGAAACAACAGGCCTATGTAAGGCTGAGCCGCAACCACTTAACCTTACCGTACCTGCCTCGTTATATAAGAGTCTTGGTGACGTCTGAGCAGATGAGATGCAGAGGAGGGTGGATTTGAGTGTATAGGATGTGGTCTTTTCCAGATAAGTCTAGTAGTCTGGTAGTTGTTCCTCAAGTTGTTTCAAGTTGTTTCTCATGTTTTCAAGTTGTTTCAATATGCTTTTCAACGTTGAATGGAAGAAGCAATTGGTGAACTTCTATTGATGGAGCATGTCCTAAATGCTCGCTTGAGTTCACTTTTCTAACTAAACGGTTGTACCATCATAAGCAAACAATTGAATGAGCTCCAAAAAAAAAGCAAAAACCTGTATATGGGATCTGTTAAAAATAGCCCCGTCAAGCGGCTAGTAATTCAACGAAACGGAACGCAATTCCTAGTTGTAACGTCTTAAGTAATGCCAGATTAATTAAACAAATTAATGAGCCCCAAAGGCCCCTAATGAAATTCAGATCTGAGAAAAATAATTGTGCACTTCAGTGCCCAGAAATCATAGATAGAACAATGAAATGAAATATTTTGCAAAGGACTCATTTCTTCTGGTTCTGTGTCTGTAAGTCGTTGTAGTCACCATCGCCATGTCGTCGTCTATTTACATCAATAGTGTCTGCATCTAATTTCGGCACTTGCTTCTGCTCTTCTTCCTTCTGCATTCGAAAACGTTGCTCAAAAGTATGTATATTTACTAAAAGCATTCGCAAAGTGCAGCGTTTTGACAAACAAAAACAAGAAATAGCCATGAGTGTCTCAGGCACCAGTCGACGGGTATAATTTTTTGTTTTTTTTTTTTCGAGCCTCGTGCTGCATCCATCAACGATGTGACTAATAATATATACGAGCATTTGAACGTGACAAAAAATAGAAAAGAAACAAAAATCGAAAACAAATAGAAAGAACATTTCGGAGATTTTGGAATATGCACATGTTGGTGGGCAAACGAATGGAAGTGTCCCACGTCGGGATTTATTGAGGGAAGAAGTCGTCGTTGGATTTATACTGGCGATTGAAAGTTTTTCACCAGTTTTGCTTTTTGAATCTTTATTCTTTTTATGCTTTTCGCTGCGACTTTTGCTGATTGAAAGAGATTTTTCAAAGAAAGAACTCGTGTCCACATGTCAAGATCGTATCAGATCAACTGAGATCCAAACAGTCCGAGGTAGACCTAGCTTCTACAGCAACTACTCGTACTTCTTTCAAGAGTGGATGGGACCCACAGTTTTATGCGAAGGTCCTCGACAGCAAAGCGGGCATTCTCAGTGACTGGATAGAGGCAAAACCGTTAATTATGAAAGTTGGTAAGTTTGGGGATCAAACCTGGCACGCTCTGCGTAGGAGTGGACGAAACAGCCCAATCCGCCACGGCTACCCACAAAGTCGTCATAAATCATATAAAAAGAAGATATATTTCGATGTTAAGAAATATTTTCGAAGAGTGTACATAGTTTTGAACACCACTGTCCCATTCTATTTTCGTCTCTAACATGCATTTGGTTTTTTCGTTTGAAGATAATTTAGTAGGTCTGATTCTGATGGACTATTCTCTATTGCCTCAACGTGCTGCTGCAGCCACCTGTCGCTGTCCATCGACTTTGCTGTGCGATAAGTGCCCCATGTGAGATCGTTGTGTCGTGTGCTTTAGTGATTAGTTTCTTCGAACAAGCTGCAGTCTACATTTGCCCAGCTATCGGTCGGTGGCACACAACGAAAGGATGACGCACCACAAACAAAAAAAATCAAAAATTGTTGTCGCCAAGTCATCTATAAACTACATCGCACAAGAGGACCGAGCGAAAAATTGTCACACAGTCTCATACAGTGCGAAGATTTCAAATCAACTGGCGGGCAACGATTTGTAACGATCTGATTCGGGGCCACCGCCAAATCATACACCATCCGCCTCAGGAATATGTATAATCGTGTTCAAAATGTTTGGCAATAGGTGACGTCTCACGTAAGATATTCTGCTCCAAATGCTTAATTATAAGTTTCGGCGTGCTGTGTGCCATGCCATTCGTCCGCTCCTTACCACCGCCGCCTTTCCTCGCAGACCTGGAACTACAAAACGTGGCTTGTAATGTGCGTCATTGTGTGTCAGCGGATTCGATGATGACTTGTATCTGTCGGTATGCGCCGGTCTCTTCTGTGGGGGATGCTAATATTGTTTTCATAATTTTTATTAATGAATGGATTTGAGAAGAACATCACTTTATGTGCTTTACGAGTTTTGTTTTGTCCTCTTTTTGTTTTTGAGCCAAATCAGGAAACCAACAGAGGGGAGGCTGAGTTTTCGGAGCGGCCGCACTGGCAAGCATAATTAAGTGTTCTATGATCCTAAATTTAATCAACGAATCTCTTATAGGGAAATCGAACATGACACGTTCTTAATTTAATTGCCAATCCTATTCAGTTTGATCAGGATGCTAATTCAGTTGGGCACGTTCGCATTTATTCGTATTGTGAGCGAGGGGCTACCTATGTTGCATACGAATATGCATTTGACGCATTATATGATGTACGGAATTAGTGTGAACGTGCTAGGGACCACCGCGCCGCCGGGGCAACTGACGTTGACGTGATGATGACATTAATGGGTGTTTTTCTTAAGGGAACAATTTTAAGTAATTTATGTCATTCCCAGCACTTGTTATGTATTCAATGCAAATGGTTTAAGTGATGACCTTTTGAAAATATTTTCAGTCTGCCGTGCAGCATATTGAAATAATGCCAACAAAAAATGAACAAGAAATGGACAAAAGCCGATTTGACTAATGAAGATCATGTTGAACATGTGCGATGTGGGTAGAGATGGTTTTGATATTTGTTTTAAAAGCGATCAGGATGGAGGAATATTGTGAAAGTCAGTGTGAAATGTGTTCGTGTTAGGCTTTGACTGGTTATGTCATCAGTTCCAGTGAAACATTTATTTTAGTCACGAGTTTCTAACACTAGAAAGATGGCGGCAAAATTTAAAGTTTAGCGTTTTATTTGTGCTCAGTCAAAAGCAGTGAGTGTAGTTAATGCTGAATGCTTGTTCGCTGATTGATTCACACTTTCAAATCAAATCATGGGTGAACTGACACTTGCCGTCCTTCTAGTGCAATGGGCACAATTTTGTAAGGGAATTTGAAAATGGTAGGCCTTCTTGCTTAACCCGCAAATCTATTTTTTGAGATTTTAATAATCACTTCAAATTAAGCTACCACAAGACTTAAAGATGAGGAGAATCCCGGTACATAATAAAAAAAAAAAACAAATTCCGGCAAAAGTTCATTAAAACATCGAATATTTTTGTTTTGCACGTCACCATGCACAACTCGTGGTGTGTTTTTAAGGACCATTATATCGTTGTCGGTGCCATAAAAACGGTTAGAACATCGTGTTATTCAAAAAGAATTTTAATTTCTTCCTTATTTACGTCATTAGAGATGAATTGATTTATTTCTCTTTAAACGACAGTTTCGAAAAATCAACCCACGCTATATGAAAGGGAAGTGGTAACATCTGTGTAAATAAGAGTCGGCACGTGTGGTGTCTCAGGATTAGTTTGTACACATTTTTTTATTATATCACATTTCAACCTCGGTAACTCGAATTCACTTCCCTGGGAGACCCTTTCCTAAAACAACATTTTGCAGGAAATTTATCTTTAAACAGTAAATTAAATAATTTTTAGTCAAAGAAATCTATGGGACAAATAATATGCATTTAAGAATTAAATCTGTTTAACAGAACGCGAGCTATAAGATAGGCAACGTACAGAAATAAATTTTCGAATAAGCGTATGACACTTTAAACTACTCGTACATACCTCTTAACGCAATCGTGAAGTTTTCTTAAATGAAATCTGCTTGTCGCCAGTACTCCTTAATCCATTGGGGTTTTTAATTTTTCAAGTGTATCATTATTTCTGATTTCCTTGTTGATAATCCAAATTATGACGGTTATACATAGATATATACATTCAATGAGATTGAATGACGCTAGGATCGCTACAGTTCGTACGGCTACATATACATAAGAAATATATATTTTCTACTCTGTTTATTTCTTTGTAAACATTTAATCTTAAATTTAGTTTTGTGAGAATATTTGTAAGAAAATGTATTGTTGTTTTAAATATTAGTAACGTTTTTTTTCTGATTTTTCTTTTTAAATAACTTTTTATTTTCTGTTTTCACTTCTTTCAACTAAAAGTAAACACTTTGTATAGAGGACGGTTGATTGAGATGTGTTTTATTTTTGTTTACTTATCTTTTCTTTAAACTATGAGTTTAACAACAATTCGATTTAAAGTTCTATTCTAGTCATGGAGCAGTTATAGCACACGGTAATCCTACATACGTATATAACACTTTTATAGTTCCATTTCTGTCAATGTATATATATATATTTATGTATAATAAAATTTTATGACTGCTTTAAAAATATATATATATATATATATGTTTTGTTTTTATTTATAAGTAATATGTGTTTTGTTTTTCATTTAGCTATACAACTTATTTTCACAACCACACGAGAGATTCAGATTTATTTTTTTTTTTTTTATTTAAAGATAGGTAGTAAAAGTTTAGTTTGAAGTGTGTGTTATCTTTTATTACATTTATTTTATTATTTCTTATTCACTTAGAAAAAAAGGTGGATTTGCTTTGTTCACTTTGATTGGTAAGAAAATCTGATTATATTTTCTCCTTTTTCAAACGTACATATATACTTTTTCATAATTCAAACATTTTCAATTATTCCAACATATATTCTTAAATCATTTTTGCTTATAAGACACAACCACCGTTATAAAATTTGATTTATTATTTGTTTTGATTTAATTATTATTTTTTTGTGATAACTGGTATGCAATTTTGATCACTACTGTTTTTCATTTAGGTCGTCGATTAAATTTGTCTCAGATATATGTGATTTGCCCTGTTGAATTCTGAAAAATAGTAAAAGAATTTTATTCCATTTAAGTTTGCCTTGTGATGTGATAAAGAAAATTATGAGAGGCCTTGAAAATGACAAAACACAGAAATATTGAGTGAAGACTAGAAGCTATCCTTAAGTGACCCGGGTCATGAGTTAGATTTGGAGAGGCGGTACCTGTGCTCTTAAATTGCCGTGGACTAGAGTGGGTGGGAAATATTGGGCTGGGACGAGCATTATATTCGTGAGTCTCTTAGGTTAACTGTGCGGCCAAAAGCAAGGTTATGGGTAATCTGATAAATACGCTTGGCAGGAGAGCTCGCTTGAGAATCCGTTGTTAAGGTTGCGATAAAACAGGGGCAAAGAAGACACGGTTCTATTGACTCTGCGATATTCTCGTCTCCTATGAGTTTAATCGGTTTTGGGCAGACAATAAGAATGTGGGTGGCGCGACAGTTCATGGTGGACCTGCGACAGTTTATAATGAAAAGATTGTACCTACTGCTTTTATGTCGACAGCGAACAGCAAAGATAAAGAATCTTTTTTAAGAAAAGAACACTCTTTGAGCATTGTCAGTAACATGAAAGAGGTGGAGCTATGAAAATTGCCATGTAAGTTGGTTAATTTGGGGATTGAACTTGGCGTAGGAGTTGACACAAGAAACCACTACCCCACGGTGATCACGGATATAGGTCTTATAAATGAAAGCCAAATGCAGGGGATTGAAATACATTTTGAATCGATTGAAGGAACCTAGACATCTCGCAGTCCTCTCAACTAAGTGTATGGATACCTTAGTTCATCTTTGAGAAAAACTTCACCACCAGATCTTATGATCGAAGATGGGCGATGGAGTGGATTTGGGAGTCTACTCCAAGAATCTGAATTTTCAACGGTCATTCCGACTAGCCCCTGACTGTAGTGACTTTCAGGCAGAGACTGTAGCGAGTAAAGAAGCTCTGTCATGGCTAAAATAACAATGTTATATTAGGTACAGATATTGACATTTGTTCAGACAGCCAGGAAGCCCTCAAATCTCTGAGTGCAGTCACATTAAACTCCAAGACTTCCCTCAATTGCCGCCTATCTCGTAACGAGTTGGCCAAGTCCTTTGGTATCCATCTTATTATTATCCATCTGCATAACAAGCTTGTGACGCTTAATCACACCAAACATAGACGGTCTTCTGGCACTGGAAGCCGCACAGAGCAATTATGGCCTACCATAGATTGGAAACGATCACGCGACCTGATCAGAATGAGTAATCCGAATCTTAGAACCCTCATTGTGTCAATGGAATTCACGCCTCAACACTAGGTATCCCTTATAACGACTTTCTTCAACAGTTGTATTGACGAAGAGGAAGAAAAAACTATTTCACACTTTCCTTGTAATTCCAATGCCCTCTCATCCCTCTCTTTCGGTTTAGTCACTTGAACGCCCCATATTTCTACGACTTGACAGAACTAAGCGGTGTTAGCATCATTCACTCAATCGCTTAATTAAGAGCTCCAAATGGTTCGCGGATTAGGATATATTAGATCTTGTAGTAACACAACATGCCTACTTTTTGCCACTCTTAATCGAACCTACGTCGACAATAGCCCCAGTGCTTAGGAGCGGACGCATTATGCCACGGCGTCTTGGAGATCCACGTAGAGTCATTCATTTATTCATATGTAGTAACACTTTTGGAACTATTAGTGAAGCCATGTGGACCAATGCAGGTAGGTATGTAGGTAGGTAGTAAGTGGCTTGGATGCACTAAGGCCAAAGTAGGCCCGTTGTACTGCCACGTGAAGTTTAAAGACGATTTGAGTGCTGTTCCTCTCAGATAGCTTAGGAGCCTAGAGTGGCTTTCCTAGTCTCGAGGAGTGGAGATCAACAACAGAGAAGGTGTTGTACACTTTCCTAATCTTTCTCGTCTCGGAAGAGTAGTCTTTTCGCGTGTAGTCCTAAAAGGCTGTGTCCGGTGATGACTCCTACTGCGGTGCTGATTTTGGATCTTTTAAGGAGATCAAACTATCAGATCTTTTAGGGTTGAGATTGGACCAGGGTTGGCAAGTGTTGTCTTTATTCCATCTAGCATTGACTTTTAGTTTGCTTTGATTACTTAGTTGTAACTTAAAGGAAGCTAAGGGAGTACCTGTGTTACAGAATGTACCGTCATCTGGCAGTGTGGACCAAAGTAAGGTAAGGTTTCCCAAGCTCAGGCGTCTGAGTCATGTCAGAGGGAGACAGTCATGGAAAATAAATACACGAGGTATGTTTTCCGGTTATTTGTCAGTGACTCCAGAGAGGAGCTGCTCTGATCTGTGAAAGGTGTTGATGTTAATTGAACTTAGAGATTCACAGTAGGAGCCGATGCACAAACTCACTTACCTGCGGTGCCCAGTGACTTTTTAGGATTAAAAATGTTTTTAAATAAAAATGTGTCAAGAACTTCATTGAGTTTCATAATTTTCTACTTTGACGCCACGGAATGCCGCGAAGATTTGGATGATTCCGTATGCGCACATTTTCTGACTTTTACTGTCAGCAAACAACAAGACTAAATAAAGTAAAGCAGTCAGTAGTTCGACAGAAATGTGATCGAAAGTTTCTATTGAATACTCTACCTCCCCCGAAATAATGTTTTAGCGATCATGCCGAAATGGGGATTTACGTTAACTATGGTCTTCGTGTAAAAAAAAAAAACGGTTTTGTTTTTGTATCTAATGTTCGATCACATAACTTTTTGAATTTTGAGAGTTCCTTCCTTGTCGATATTTTTAACTAATCCCAAATTCTGAACGATTCTCTACTTTCATGGATCAGAAACTCAGAAAATCTTTCGAACCATTGAATTAAAGTTGTTGTGGATGGGTTCCTGTCTATTTACCAACCTGGTGTTCCTCAAGGCTCTGCACTGTCTCCGACACTTTTTCTAATTTTTTAAATCATCTCATCGCTTATGTGGGGTCATTGAATTCCGATGCATACATGCGCTCAGAAAAATAGAGTGGACCTTAGGTCACTGAGGATAACTCTGCTTAATGTCACATAAATGAGCTGTGGTGTTGGATGCTGTGACCGCTTGTCAGATCACAACTGCCCTCAAACAAGATAACAAAGATATGAGCCACATGTGCATTATGACACATCGAAGAACACCTCCGTAGTTCACTACCGTAGCGTTGCCAATACACTACGTATTGTCTATAAAACATAACATTTAGTTTGATGTCATTTTCGAAGTCGCCAACTTGTTGTCTACATCAGCGGTTTAATTGAGTCCTTAGTTAGATAAACGACTCATGATCACACCGCTAGTGACCACTTACCGTCCGCGGTGGGGAATACATTTGAATGCACTGTCTCCACTTCCTTTCTTTGCCCCCAAAAGAAATGTTCGCTAAATTCTCAGACAGGATATGCATGAGAAAGAATCAAATTAAGCGCGGCTCATCCAATTGTGTGAATAGTGCGAAATTCACGCTCAATCGAAATGCGAGCGGTGGTGTATGCAAAACAAGGTTTGCTTGACTGATTAAACGAGACGATGCGTGTCGTCTTTGCTAGTATTTTTACGTGAGAAATTATAAGGCGGAAGCTAAATAATATGTCCCGCATCGTTACAGCATTTACAACCATATACTGTCCACTCATGACAACTTAGCAGGATTAGTAAATGATCGAGCATGCTGTAATGAAGTCTTATGATGAAGTCTTGAATGCATTGACTTCTGCAGAAGCTGCAGAGATGAGAAGGAGGAAGAGAGTGTACTTTGTGGATCTTCTTGGTAATTGCAGTGCTAATTCTTCTTCTCCCGAAGAAGTCCCTCAGACGCCAACTACTTCAACAATCTGGCCGAAGTAAGTAGCATTAGTATCACTCATTTCCACCGCCTTATCAAAAGCACCAACTGCTTTGCGGAATAAGATCAATAAGATCAGTGTGGTAACACAATGGCCCTAGTCTGATCTGAGTGCGAAAACCGCAGCCACCAGCAGTCAGCCACTAAAAAACTTAATAAAGGGTGCCTCAAAATGAAGTCAAGATTGGAATTTACTGCCACTTGTGAGTTTCATTGGGTGAATTTACCGCCAATTGACAGATGTTAGCTCAGGGTTAGTAAATATGGAGCATCAGAAGGAACAAGAACGTGCTTCCATTATTGAAAAATATGTCAAATAAAGACTACAACTCGTGCACGGTACCGCCAGTGATATGCAGCAGTTCCTTCTGCCAGAATTGGACGATATTGATGTGGCCAATGTGTGGTTTCAACAAAACGTTGCCAGATGTCATACGATTCAATTGCTGGATGACTTGGTCGTGTACTCCCTCGCTTTGGTGATCAGAATTGAGCCCCTAGGTCGTGAGCCCCCATTAGCTTCCTTTATTCTGGGTCCACAGGTTATCAAAGACTTCCGACATGAACACGGCTAACAACATCAACCAATTAAATAAAAAAATACGTGCAAATTTTAGCAATTTTCCAATCTGTGTATATCGTTGCTGGTTTCGATATAAAATGTAATGATTGTGTTTTTCGGAGTATGACTTCTGCAATCGTTAGGAATTTTCGCGTTTCATCATGCTCAGGGTGGGGCAGTCTTTTGATTGTATCTTCTTATTTCAATTTAAATCTGTCCAAATGTTTTCTTTTATGCTGGAATGCTTCTTTGAAAGCTTACTTTGGCTCGGAAGTAATTGCTTATATACATTAAAGGATGGTAGCTCCAGCCGTATACACCGGGATCCCTTTTCCCATACTTTTAATAATTTTTTTTTAATCTTCTTGCATCTCTCCCATTGAAGTAAGTATTTCCCCATGAAAGATACGTTCCCTTAACCAGATTAGTGCCGGCTATTCAAACACGATGTGCCCAGAAGTCTCATCCTCTTCGAGGCAAATCCGACAAAGGCTGCAGTGGCCAGTTAGCAACCTTGTTCTTTCCTTAGTAATATGGAATATTTCCTGTATGTATAAGTATAATGCTTGATTTTGTATAATGCGAATTTTGTTTTCGCATTTGCATCTGCGATTCCGAGTCACCAATCATGAGGATTAGCGGATTCATTGCCTGCAACCCCCCTTTGTCAAGGGACCCAGCTTTATTGTGTTTAGCAAGGGATCGTAGAGCCTCCTAACAACATTTGACTGTGCTGGATTCGATTAGATTGTACGATAGAGCCTTAAGTGCTGCTTGACTGTCTGAAAATATTTGGATTCTGGCGCCCTTAGAGAGAACATTTTGTCTGGCGCAGATCTCGATCGAAACACTGTTCGACTCGACCCCATAGTTACCGAAATCATTGTGTTTCGCCCAAAGACTCTTGCCCCCATTAGAGTCTAGTGCTGGGACACCATTCGACCATTGCATGGCACCTGTTGTTCCAAGTACAGCAATTGGGTGAAATTTTTCAGTGTTTAAGGCCACCAAACGATTGTCGCGTATTTGATAATGGGTCTCGCCATAATTGTGCACAACTAATGTTCAGAATTTTTGTCTCTGTTGTGGGACAACTAACAGGACGCCCAAGTCGAGGGGGGACCTCACCCGGCTTGGTTTGAGAACCTGGAGACTGGCAAGAGGTCTTTGAGTGAGGGCCAGGTCCATCCGTGGGGGAACACACCAGAGGCCCACGCTCTATGTTTTTTTATAATTTGCACCCGCACAATCGATTGTAAATACCCTTAAGTGTCCGGGTTCAAGACACAGCACAGAAGAACGGAACAGAGCCTTGGGGATCACCATCATTTATTTGGTGGATAGCAGACTTGAACCCATCAAAAACCGCTTAATTAAACTGTTCGAAAGGAAATTTGTAAGAACTTGATGCCAAACTCTTGGAAATAACAATCGCAACGATCTTGCTTTCGTCTGCATTGTGCAAAGATTTGTTCCACTTTTCGGTGAGATAAGTAATCAGATCACGAGTCAACTTGTTGCTGCGAAAACCGTCCTGCCGATCATTAAGAAGCTGCCGCGATTCAAGGCATTCCATAAGCTCACACTTTATCAGCGTTTTCATGACCTTAGAAAGAAGGGACGAGGGTGACGAAGATTTGCCCTTTTTAGGGACGGGCTGAACAAATTCTGAGCTCGGAAAGAGAACTAAAGAGTAGGATAGCCTAAAAAGCTTTCCAGCGCAGAAGATACCTCTTCAGAAGTATACGGGGAATCCGGATGGATTTGTGCACGTGGACTGATCTTTAAGTACTCTTGCAACTGTACGGGTGCGGAAGTGATCTGTCAGCTGGTAAAATCAACGCTCTCAAGTGCAGGTGGCGACATATTGGAATCGGGCAGTGTTGAGCTAGCTGCAAAAGAGCCGACAGCTGGGGTGTCATTCTAAATGAGCTCAGGAATTGAAGACGAGACGGAATTCTTTTTATAAGTGACCAAAAGTTTGTCTCTACCCTTGGGACATTGTAGCACTTTTGCTCATAGGAGAATTTCACACGTCTTATAATTGCATTGTAGTCATTTCTGGTCCGTTTGAACTTATTCCGGTTTTCCTAAGTAGGCTTGGTATGTCTCTCTCATCCTGATAGCCTATTTACAGCTAGAGTCATACCATGCATTTGCCATGGGCTTGAAACTCTTCACTCTATGAGGAATGAAGGATCACATGCCCAGCAAAAGAATGTTTGTGATTATATCAGGAGAGGCAGCCGAGGCAGCCGAGGCAGCAGAGGCATCCACGTCACTGTCGAGGAAGCATAGTGACCAGTTAAAATTCCTTTTCTTGTATGAATCATTTATTTTAATTATTTTCACAGTCTTGAAGAACATGGACGGACTATGGAACCACTCTTATGTTTTTTTACACGGGTTTTTCTGGAACGTATCTAACGCGTAAAACCAGAATCAGGTGTATGAGAATTCCAGTCGTTTGTCCAGGATTACTGAAAAAGATTTGGCCTCGCTGGAATAGATTAGTGTGGAGTTGTTGACTAGTGTGGGTCTAAGCTTGACTCGTATCCTCTTTGAGGAGTTCGCTAGAACGGTTTTGCAGAGATAGATTGAAAACACCACTCCACGACTTGTACTAATGCACTTTTCATTACATTTGACACTGTCGCATCGTGCTTTCCAGTAATAAGAAGCCATCAGCAGGTCTTCCAGGTCAGGTCATCAGCATAACATATGGTGGTGAAGCTAGACCTTTGACGATCTGCTTACCGTTCGTCGATAAACGTAAATGCAGTTTCATGGACATTTATTTCATCCGAACTACATTAGTGTTAAATTTTACACTAATCATCGAAAGAGACCGCCTCGATAAATTCAAAACCAATTTCGCCTTGCAGACTGTCTTCTAAAAGGGATACGCTTGACGACTCTGTGCCTTAATTAACATGTTATTACAATTTTCCTTACACTTCAATGACAAAACAACAAAAAAATGGCAATCTCCGTTTACGCACATACATATCCAATAACACTTAAGAATTAATTTATTTGACGAGCGAATGTTTATTTCTTTTAATTTTATTAACATACGCGTTCACGCCTAAGATAAAACTTTCATAAATATAGCTTTCAAATATTTCATCTTGATGAATTTTCTCGTCTCGATAGGGCGTTTTTTTTTTTACAAAAATAGATCGTTGAATGGATATGTGTGTTAAACTATTTTTTATGTTTTGAAAACAAAAAAAAAAACTGGCACACTTATCCTTGAAAATCGTTTATCAAAGTGAAACCTAAATTATCTTTGAAAAGAAGAAACAGAATACATAATAAATGAATATGAACACTCCATAAATTGATATATTTTGAAAGAAAAAACTCCCAAGCATCATGTCTTGCTTGTGTCGTTTCTTTTTTATTTTGTGTTGGCATATCATGCAAAGGCGTACAACCAATAGAGCTTTTTGTGAATAAATAAACAAATGTTCTGATTATCAGTGAACCATTCAATGAAATCAGCAGCCTATTTTTAATTCTCACAGCGGATTACTATTACTACACTCTTACTCACGCCGCAAGAACCATGCGAACTTAATCGTTTTCGGAATTGATTGATTTTTTTTATTTATTTACCATAAGCAAAGCTGCAGTATACAGATTTAACCAACTCATTTCATTTTTATAATTTTAAACAAAAAAAAGAGTGGAAACTCGTTCTGTCAGAGGAAAATATATGAGTTTCTTGGGGGTAACACCTTCAGTAAAAAATTACAAACATATCATAAATTGCTTAAAATATGTGCTTTCATTAACAATTATGTGCGCCAGAGGGAAGACGAGCGGAAAAATGGTGGATGCAACGACAGGCAGATGGACAGATGTGTGGACGGACGTGTTAATCACCTCGAACAACTAGAATGATCAAATTAGGCTGAGGTAGGTGGTCAATGGCTAATGAAACAAAAACTGTAATTTTAAATTTGTTTTTGTTTTTCTGTCTAAAATATGTGCATTTAATCAGTTCAATCCTCTAATGAGCGGGTCATTAAGTGGTAAGTCGAGCGTTGGGGTCTGCTCAGACCCATACACATTAATGCATTGGCTGCCGAGATAAATTTGATAAAATTTCATGGGGTGCCAACACATTTGGTCGCAAAAACTGGAACAGATCGGCATTGAATAGCATGCTGGAAGCTAGATATGGCACCACACGACGACATAATGACTTGCTGGTTTACTTGATCAAATCACCATCCTATCGTAGGGTGCCTGGCAACATAACCCCGTGCCGGATTTGTACGTAGTGGAAAACAGTTTTGCCAGTCAGAGCCTCGAATGAAATTATAGGTGCCTATGGGTGGCGTCTCGTCACGGTGTGCAAGATGTGCATTGCACACCCTGGTCCTAACATCACAAAGTTCAGCCCTTCCTCCAGTCGTTCGAATGAATGCTTACATAGAACTTCTTCAAGACTGTATTTTCTTCACACTCGACGTACATTTGTCAGGAACTCGTTCGAATTTTGTGTGTGCACTGAATTTTTTAGCCCATCTTTTGTATATTTTGTTAAGGTGATTGAAGAATTCACAAAAAAAAAAATCGAAGAATTGACTTAAACTATAAAAAAAAGCTAACATTTATCTTAGCTAAGAATTATGACTTCATAATTGGTACGAACTACAGCCGTTAGGGCTCAAGTCTCTTCAAAACAAGCATGAATTGGCCTTTAAATCACCTTAGCTACAAATTTTAATTGAATTGAAAACAATGGATTCAGTATAAAATTTGGACTATTTTCGTCGACGTTATATACGTAAAATATAATAATTGAATACATCTAACCTGTAAAACGCCGACAATAATAAATTCCTATTTCAACGGAAACATTTCTCATACGGCTCAGAGATTTATTGCAAATTTATTTTTTTGGGACGAGTTATTTCGAGAAATAGTGATGTCAAGTCATGTGATCTCACACACCTTGAGTGTCTATACAGACGAGGACGATATGTAAATCGTATTACCTAATCACTATCACCATGTCTTCAATTTTGTTGCTATGTTTCAAGGTAATTCCAATTGTTGCTAGAAGTGGCTCAAACGGACTTGAAAAATAAAACAATTTAGTCCGCATAAATGCCATTATCCAAATTACAAGAGATAATCTCAGTCAGATGGTAGACGGCCATAGGACAAACCTTAGGTTAATCTTTACATTGTAAAATATTTATTGAAAATAAAAGTCAAATTAAACTCAAGTAACTAAACTTGTTCATCTTATCATTTATCCAGCGAGATCGAGAGAGTTTCTAATGAAGTTTTGAGTACTAATTTGTTTGCTACATAAATATACATGTACTGAGTGGCGCAACCGTCGCAGGTGGTTTTGCGCCTAGCCTCTACAGCCACAGTTCTTTCACGAAGAGACTTTGTGAGCATTGTAAGCGACTCTAAGGAGTGAGTTTCTTCAACCGATTTCTTTTTGGAGAACCTTAATATCTTCGATAACTAGATGACTTTGGAGTCGTCTAACAATCACCGCCATTTCGACTAAGATTAACGAATTTGAATAGATTAACGCAATTTCTATTAGGGTTGGGTAGTTCCGGACTTGTTAGTTCCAGGAACTATGTCCACTATTGGAACTAGACCCAATCATTCCACACACTTTACTTAAACATGTCCCATAGCTCTGACATGTCGGACGAGATATAAAACTCCAAACGAATGCAAACATTAACGCGTGTATTCACATATATTGCATATGGAAAGGGATGCGAGTTTCGCATTCATAGTTCGTCAATCGATGAACGATCGTTGTAGGTTCCATATATGTAGGTTCGTATTTTTTTCATCAAAAAATTTTCATGTGGGGACTGTCCACGATCCATTGAAACCAAACTGTTCTGCATAGCAAACATGTCATATGGAACTACAAAGCACCGCGAACATGTATCTTTCCAGAGACACATATTTAACGCAGCCATTACCATGGAGGTACATGGTTTCGCGCACAGGTTTAACGCATGGAATTACTTACGTAGTTTCACGGGAGTCAGTTCCGACTGCGAAAACAATCGTTCCATGTCTGTTTAATTTGTTTAATGTCTAAGCCTATTTTCAGAATTGCTTTGTACTTAACCGGAAATAGGAAAAGTGTAATTACATTTAAACAGTTTACTATCTGAACAATGCGATGTAAAAACAGTATTATTACTTTGAGTTGGCTCATGAGATCCACGGACAGACAATTAGACAGACATATGCAACAAGGTGGTTGTAATAAACTTTGTCGAAGTACTTTTTCTTTTGTCTTTCTTGCAAGGGTATTTTACGAGAAACGCATGCGGAACAAGGTG
This sequence comes from Eristalis tenax, assembly GCA_905231855.2. Lineage (NCBI taxonomy): Eukaryota > Metazoa > Arthropoda > Insecta > Diptera > Syrphidae > Eristalis > Eristalis tenax. Next base: position 3,792,374 of record HG993124.1, read on the forward strand.
TCTTTTCCCGGTTTTAAAGAATCGAACTTTCACAATAATAATAATAATAATAATAATAATAATAATACTAATAATAATAATAGTAATAATAATAATAATATGGGCGGAGCCACAACCCGTAGAGAGCCAGGGCCTAGCTTATCAGCAACCACTCGTGTTGTTGTTCCTGTGTGCTACTGTTCCCTCACGAGTTGTATGCTGACTCATAGTCCAGTTGTCCTCTTTGAGCATTGTCAGTGACTCGAAAGAGCTGGGCCAGTGATAAGTATTTTGCGCGTATCGGGAATCGAACCTAGGGAATGTAGGCTCAAGTGCGTAGGGATCGACGCATCAACTCATAACGCCACTGCCGCACAATATCTTCCTTAAAAGGAAAATCAAACACATAAAAGCAACATGCATTTTTTTCTTCAACTGGATTTGAGTTTCACCACAATCTCTATTCTAGTACGCGTGTAAACTGCTTCTGAATGTATATACGATCATACAAACAATGTTGCTTATGTATTCTTTCCTTTTTATTTAAAAATAATTTAACACATTTTTTTTAGTTTTAAGTCCGTTAATCCGTAAATTGTCAGTCAGAGTTTTTCGTTTCTTTTATTAGTTTTTTTTTCATATAGGAAATCTTATACAGTTAACGCAATCCACTGATAGGCATAATCTAGGAATGTCAAATAGATGTCAATCGAGCACCCCGCGAGGACATAACAAAAACATATCACTCGGTATCACACCTGTAGTAGTTACATCCCGGGCACCACATGATCCCTTAGCATCAATAAATAGATTCAAAATATGACTTTATAATTTTGTTTATATAATAAAGATCATATCTTTATTAATTATAATTTACATACGTTGACGTCGATCCCTACACCCATAGAGCCTACGCCGCCTCGGTTCAATTCCCTGTACTGATAATGCTCAAAGAGCTTTCCATATTATTATATTATATATATACAATATATATACGTTGTTTTCATACAAGAATAACTCAGATATAAATGAAAACGAATTTTGTTTTCAATTTTTGAATTTTGATTCATTCTTATTCAGTATTGTTTCACGAATCACAACACCGACATCGTCTTTAACCTATTTGCTGTTACGGAAATCACAGTTCTGTAAAATGTTTTTCGTCCTTTGTTATGATCTGAAAGATATGTGTCTGACATGTAGTTTTTGAGTATAATTTTGTATAAATGTCAGCTCGCTGCTACAATGTCCATACTGAAAATCCAATTATTGATAACCGCTTCCAGCTTTGCGACTGATATTTGAACAGAAATGCACATTTGGTTTCTATTTTCTCGTACCTAGCTGATTAGGCCGGATATGGCACCTTCGGTCGGATGATATATATATGCAGTCGTAGTACTGTTAGAAAACTCAAAATAATGAACTCGTTGAACTCGTTTTTTGAATGAGTAGAGTTGCATTGGCAATTCTCCAGTTATTGTGTTGAGCTCCGGGGCTGTTTGGGACTACATTCATCTTTCTTCATCCTCCTAGCAGGAGAATTTTCAGACTCAGAAAGTTGTAACATAGACACCATATCGTTTTCTTGACAAGACTTTAGTTTTAAATTAAAATTAAACTTAAGGAATAGTTCTAGGACGAGTAGTAATTACACATCCCATCCCAGTATTGGACTCCCACGAGTTTATTGATCTTTATTTGAAGCTGTTTCTACTCTATGAAGTTGAACCTTAACAGCAAGTTGAGTGGTAAACTCAGCTTCCCAGGACAGTACGCCCAATAACAAAATCACTGCGAGTACATCTTGTCATAAAAACGTTAAAGAATGTCCATATTTGTGATCACAGATGGAGTGCGTTGTAGTATTGGTATTTATATGAAGAAAAGATTAAATTCATGAATTGTTGCCTTATAATCTCTTATGAAGAAGTTCAGTTTAGTTGTACCTACTTCTCCCTATTGTCATCCAAAGCAGTTCAAGGCATTCATTCATATAGCTACTGTTTGTAATAATGTAAACCGCGAAGAAAGTCCGTATGTAATAATAGGGCTAAATCCATGTCTTTCTGACATAGGTGCTCCTTTTCACAAATAAATTTCGTCATGGTCCGCTGTTACATGAGGCGATCAATACAAAAGTGGCGTAACCCAAAAACTCCAAAATTATTAAAACAACAATTTTCGAGATCCTCAGAGCTATCTAGTGACGATCGGCATAATTTTGATTTTTGTGGCTCACTGCGCTTTGGCCACATTCCAAAAATATTTGCCATGGCTCTGATTAATTTTTTTTCACAGTCTGACATTGACCGTTTTGCTCTGTCATTTCGGTAACTAATTAAACTGCATTGGCTTACATTGAAAATTAGGCCCCAACTTTTGACATAAACGTCTAACATTTTCAGGTTTGAAACCATTAAGTCGAATTATAAATGGTAAATTCATACATGACACTCACTGTCAAATTTTCTTTTAAAATTCACAAACCTCCTTTAAGACGTTTTGTTAATTGGTACTGGTACACTTGTTTTTAATTTCTTTGCCATCTCCATATAACGTACCAAAAAAGAGCCTCGGCGAAAATGGCGAAATGTATTCATTGTGCTTCACAAGTGCTGGAAAAATATATAAGCTTTAACGCCTAGCACGGGGTTGGATGGGGACTCTGCTTTTTACTGTCAGTTTTGCGGAACCAGAAAGTCACGGTCGTAGTAACGAACGCATTGACTGAAATATGTTTTTCCTGAGGTTAGAATAACTTTCAAATGACAAGGTACGGTACAAGGACTGACTTCGCTACAGAGGACTTGGAGTCTGAGAACAATGCTAAAATGTTTCTTGCAGAAGATATTCGTACCAGCACATTTGAGGAGAACAACAATGTGGATATTGACATGTCTGTCTGGGCCCTTTAACATGCAGAAACAAGCAAAATAATTGCTCTAAGAAGTCTGCAAGAAATTGCTGTAAGTTCACGAAAACTAACGCTTGTTGGCGATATTTTTTTAACAAACATATAGTAGTATCTAAACAGTTGTTTACTTGTTGCAAATGTTTTGTCGCCGATTCACGCCATTACGCAATTACCGATTTCAACCAAACTTTCACCCATCTTTGGTATTGCTCTATATATGGTTTGTGTGAAGTTTGATTTAAATCGGTAAACGAATGTGTGTGTTGTGGGTGCGTGAAAAAGCACATGAATTTCAGTACATTTACAATTTCTCAAAACAGCTTTGATTTTTAGTATTTTGCAAATCCAGCTAAAAAACTTCTTAAAATGCCTGCTTCGTCAGCTCAAACCGAGAGAGTTTTTCCAAGTTGGTCACATGTACATCTGCGCTAAGGAATAGTCTAGGTAGGTAGGAGTAGGGAAAAGGGCTGCTAGAGAATTCACCAACCCACTTAGACCAAATTTGTCCATTGTGACCACAGTGTGACCACTGATCGCTCACTCCAGTGATAGTGCCTTCAATTAGATCCCAACGGAAAATGGTGACTGGACCAGGTTTGAAAACTAGATAAAATCGTATTAACTTAGCTTTGAATGGGACTCGAACCAGGGACCCCTGTAACCAGGGTCAGGCGCTTAACTAACTATGCCATCTAGTCCCAAGTAAAAGTCTAACATTCGGGCGATCTATGAAGCCAATGCGATTATTCGGATGAAGATGAATTTTAAAAATTTCAGCTTTGCTTCAAGAGTGTTGTTTAAAATAAATTATTTGTTTAAAGTTCAAGCACAGAACTTGTTTTTTATTTAAACTGAAAATTAATGCCTTTTTAGATAAATTTTAGAAGGCATGATTAAAAAAGTGTATTTTCTTATGAATTGTCTTCATTGTCGACAGGCACGTCTCGACAATTTCATATTTTCTACGTTAAATTGATTACACGTTGACAATCGTGTAGTCTACATGGCACAACACTGCTGACCATCGCCTGCTGCTTCGGTGGAACAACACACCATCATAGGAGCATAATCTGGATTTCTATCATATAAAGATGCCTTAACCATCGCATTGACATTTGTCATACACAAAAAGAATTTTGTCGAAAGAATTAACAGTTTTCGGGAACACTTGTTACACACAAAGTGTCATGTATTTTCGTATATGTAAAATATATGTGTGGACGTAAAGTGTTTTAAAAACGAATTTTATTCTCATCCGATCTGAGAATTGAAATTATTTTACTCTTCTTAACTAAACTGTATTTTTTTTTTTAAGAAACAGCAACTTTGTATGTTTTTGTTTGACTTCAAAAGATTGTAATTTCCAATACGTCTTGCGTTTGCTATGACAATAAGGCGCAAGGACAACCGTTTTAACTGTGCGGAATTGTCTTTAAATATCCATGCTTCTCGCACGGACAATTTTGTTCACATGACATGTTCATGTGTTCATAGTTCTGTTTCACACTCTTCACAAGTTGATCTGATGCACATTCCACTTAATTCGCTTCGGTACTTTGGTATATTTTTCATTTAGTTTTCATAATTATTCACAGGGGATTTTATTTAAGTTCCCAATGGTATGCCTTGTCTTGACCTTCCTCTTACTTTCAAGAGCAAACCTCCAATGAGCTAGAAAAGCACATGCCCTAATTCACCATTTTGCTTCAAATGCCGACGGGTTCACACTCAAAATTCGAAATTATGAATTTCAAATTATGTCATAAAAGTTTACGTTATAATTAATGGCAAAGGATGAAGATGGAAGAAAAAAACAGATAACCAACTTTTGAAGTCTGTAATTAAAAATTGGGGAGCACTTTTTCCAAATTCGCATTAAATGAATTTTCATTTCTATGATAAAGCCAGACGATTCTGTTTTTATCTTGTCGTCATTTTTTATGAAGCCTATTTTGCTCTCAGTCCATAAGAGTGAATTCCATCAGCTATGAATTAGACGTGCAACAATTTCACTGCGTTCTCCTACATGCCCCATCCATCCAACCGTGCAGCAATTCCATAATTAATCAACCGCCGAGTTCGATTAACACTCAAGGCACATGTGAGAACATTTGTTCAGTGATTAATATTCCTTCCATTTAAGGTGCCCACTTAATTACAACCAATCATACCTAATGAATATTCCCAGCAACTGAAAACATTCCCTCGTCCCGTCCAATCTTATTTCGTATTCCATCAAGTGACAAGATGATAAACATAAATTGGGTAGCACAACAACATCGACCACGAACGAACGCAAACAATACAAAAGTTCGTGCATCACTCGGTCGTATGTGGAACATTTTTCTTTCCACAGAGAAATCCTCCGAAATTAAAGTAGAAGTCTAATTTATTACTTCTTTTCTTTTAATACGAACATCAAATATAGCTCTTAAAACAAAAGTGAAAATATCAGAGATATCGTCGGATTCGTATCCCTCCAGAAAGGGGAACTCGAAAAAAATTTTTCAAATTATCCACACTGTCTCGTTTTGTGTGCAAATTTTCTTCATCTCTTCCGACGCCAGCTTGTGGGTGCATTAAATTTTTATTTTTATTATCACTCTTATTATGCAGTCATTATCTACCTCCGAAAAATCTCTGGCATCGCCACCACCCCCGCCAGCCATATTCTTACATTGTTTTCGAGTCTCAAGTAAATAACATCAATTAATTGGCATCATGCCCGTGTCTTTACTATGGATAAAATTACATCTTTTCATTCGTCGTTCTTTTTTCTTTTTACTTTGATTTCCATTTTTTCCCCCGTACATGATGCTGGTTGCAAAATGTACACATAAAATAAAAAATCAATAACTTTTCCAAACTACGTGTTATCTCAGGTAGACAGACAGGCTCTATCTCTCTTTCTCGCTCGACAGCTCAGTTCGTCCTTCTCTGGACCTGAAGTGTGTGTGTTTGCACACACATTTTTATCATAGCCGATGGATGCTGTGTGCTCAAATAGCTTAATGATACTCAAATAAATTATTTAATAAACATTGTCAGTTAGACCATTATACCATTCATCTATCATCAGCTTTTAAGAGCACTAACATCTACACACAAACACACACACACAGGCTCAGTAACACATGAAGATGTTGTGTATATCATTTCGACAACATTTATTGCATTCGCATACAGTCAAAGGCGATAGTGTCACAATCACCGACACAGGCGAGCGACATGAGAAAGGACCTGCAAGTGGGAGAAAGATGGCGCGCAAATCGAATGCTCTCATTCTAAAAAGGATATACACACAAGAAAACTCCACAAATTGGACATCGTTTTAGAAATTCTCTAATATTTTGTTTATTTTCTTTTTGCTATCGTAACTCGCATCGTGACTTGTATCAATCGTGTGTATAGGAAGATTTTTCTCTTTTAGTGATGAAAAAACGACATTTCACAGGAAAATATGTGACTGCTAAAAGTGCGCGCACACACATATGCATCACAATGCCACCCAAGTAACCAAAAATAGGTGAAGGTCGGATTTTTAATACATCGCACACAATGGTGTCCTGCCATTCTCCAGTTGTACCACTACCACCATCATCGCCATCGCACCACCATCATCATATGGCGCCCCCACCCCCGCGCCCTCTTTGCGTTCCCGCATCACATTTGCTTTTCAACCCATCAATGTTGCAACATTAAATTGTGGCAGTCCCCCCCTCCCCCCACCCATTTATATACACACCTCGATTTATCCATGTATGCACATTTGAATCGTTATCCATATTTCAATTAAATCTGTGTGCTTCTTTGATTCATGGAGTATCCTGTTTAAACCAACCACAATCCGTTTCGATTGCATTCAATATATGTATGTATCAACACACCATCCTTCGTCCAAAATTACAGATCACAAGTGATTTCTTTTTCTTTTCTCTTTTTTTTTTCTGATTTTATTTCACATCTTTTGCAATTTTTTTATGGGATATAACTTTAAATTGGCAGGTGTACATATATCCATGTATTCGAGGATCATATGCAAATGAGAACACACAAAAAACAATTAAAAACTACCGACGGACCACAGCAGCATGACATGAACGCATTTAGCACAGTTAACACAGTTCACACAAATTTGCAGGACGATTTGAAGCATTTCGTTTTGCATGTCTCACTTTAAACTTTTCGCGAATCCATTACGTACCTTCGTACGTTCGTGCATACTCATACATACACATATATATATGTATAAGGATTTATTTTGCATTCCTTTCACTTAATTTTTCTTATATCTTTTTATTTATTTCAAAAAAAATAGTAAAAAAAAACTTTAACTTTGATGTAAACACAAATGTGACACGACGAAGCACTGCTAGGTGTATTCTTTTTTTTCAAATCTGATTTGTTAGTAAATTTCACAAACAATTTGAATGGATTACTTTCGAAAACAAGGTGAAAAAACACAACTGAAAATATTTGAATATATAATTTTTTTTGGTGGAAAAAAAATATAAAATAAAACGCGCCGTGCAAAAAATGTTGGTATGTTGCGTATGCATGCGAACCAACTGCGATAGGACACTAGACCATGGCACAACAATGGAGAGAGAGAGACTCATTTCCACGGGGATGCTGCTGGTTAGAGCATCGGAAAGCAGAAACTTTGTTGTTGAGATGCTGAATACAACGTTGATGAAATGAGATTTTCCAATTGTATACACAGTACACATGTGCTATGTTGAGATTTTTCTCATCTCTCTCTCTCTCGCTCTCGCTCTCGCTCTCAGAACATTTTCCATCCGAAAGCAAACATCTCCGTGAGCGTATTCAGCCTTGCAGCGACTGAGAGAAAGTCGGAGAGAGAAGTTTGCTGTATCTTTTGAATGTTTTTATATTGATTCGCGCAGTTTCGGCCAGTGCTGAAGGTGCACGATAACACGAGGAAAGCATTTCACTTTTGTATATTCCATCTTGCAGATAGATACTTGTATAAAGATATAAATAGGTTGTACGATTTGTTGTCGAAATATTGTGCTATTGTGAAATGTATAGAATTCCCTTTGGGGAATCGAAAGGGGGTTGAGCGATTATAATTGGAAGAGAACCACCACGAATACGACGCATACAAAGAGAATGATATGGAGTGAGGAGAGTGAGGAAAAGAAAACAGATGCGGAGGGGTGGTGGAGTGGGAAATAAGTTTATAATTTTTGATAGCACACGATTAAAATATGTTAAAGAGTTTTTAAAGAGCTTTTGATAGCAACTCTTGCAGTTTGCCGTGGTATGCGTCTTTTCAACTAGACCTTTTTTTTTATATATAATATATTGTATCTTATTTACTCGCTTGAGTTGAACGCATATGGAGAGGCGTCGTGGAAACTGTTTGGTTCCGTTACACTCGATGCTAATGAGGCACGACTAAGACACGCCGCCTATCAAAGAAATGATAAACTGCCTGCGTAGTTTTATTGAATCATAGAATTAATTTGAAAAAGCTGAGAAGAATCGTTGCGTGCGTTGATGAACGATGATGTCTGCGGGCCTTTGAAGTAAATTGAGTTGAACTTTCCTTAAGTTCTTGAAATATTAGACGCTGAGAATCGAGTGTTGATTGGATTTAGATTAATTTTTGTATTTCTCAAAAATTCAATAGACCTAGTTTCAAATCTGAGCAATAGACATTTTTACCACCAATATAAGAACAAAAATTAGTGACAGTCTTTATTTGCGTTTGTCACATCTATTCAAAAAAGAAAACTACAACAAAAGTGATTATTATAACAAATTAATCATAATTAATAATATAAATTGGGAATTAAACAAATATTAAAATATTTACTAGAATGTATAAAATAAATTAACAAGAAAGAAACAAAAAGAAAGAAGAAAATATTAACATATGTAAAAGACACCAGAACATCAGAAAGGAGAGCTTCTAGCTCAATCATATTGAAGCGAAAAAACCAGTTTTTAACACATTTTTTGAACACAACCTAATGTTGAATGGAAGTTTATTGAACAGACGATAAGACAAAATTGAAAAGAAATTGCGAAAAGCAGTAGTACGGAAGTTTGGAATCGTAAACAGATTGGAGTTGTTTCCGCGTGAATTATAATTTGAAATTAAGCTTCTATTAGAATTAAGTTCCTATTACCAGGCGTCAATAAAAGAAATTGTAATACTTTAAAACATAACAGATGAGGAACAGGTAGAATCGCATCAGGGAGAGGGTGTCTATTTAGTTTATGGCTAATTTTTCTTAGGACGCATTTGTGTAAGACTAACAGTGGTTCGATATTATTACAAGAGGTACCATATTGTAATTTCGATTGACAAATGCAGAAGTAAATCATTCTCAGAAGTTGGATGGAGCATACTTTACTTAAATAGTAAAATGAAATTAGTTCTCAAAGTGGCTGCGTGATTGGTAGAACTCATTCTATAATCTAGAATCAGACCTAAATACTTCATTTGGTAGACATTGGATTTTATTTTTTGTGTTATTTGGACATTTTAGTATCATCTGTTATTAGTTTTTTCCAAAATTAAATCAATGCCAACCAAATTTTGGAAACTTATCAATCGTTGTTTGTATCTGTTTGCTCATAAGATTTGGTCTAAATAGCGAGCATGGTACACGTGGACTCTTAAGGTAAATGCTTGACTCACAACAAATATGAACAGTGCTGTAGACAACACACTAAGAGCTGAGTTAGTTACATATCTTATCTTGAACTAACTCCATCGCCTCCAAAATATATGCATCGCTGCTCCGTCAGTAAAATTATTATACCAATTATTTCGTTCGGCTGTGAGATCTTTGATGACATCCGGTCACTCCAAAAACTAAATTTCGCTAACAATTCTGTTGCGCGTTAAGTTTTCAAACGACGCAAATCTGATACGGGTTGGAAGCTTTAGATGTTGCGCTCTGCTCTTCAAAACAACTCACAACAAAGAGCCTGGGTATGTTTGTAAAACAAATAACGTCATGTCATTCTAAACGTTATATCGTGTTACGAACGCCTACATATGCATGCCTGAAATGTAGTGAGCAACTTTTTGTTCATGCTGTCAAAGTCTGGAATACACTACCCAATCATGTGAAGTCAGATTTTGAACACGGAAGGTTACTCGATGTCTGTTTAGAGCACTTTTCTGTCTTCTCATATATTCTAGTTTTTTAGTTCATAATTTTATTGTTTCGGTAGAATTTCGAGAATGTGAACCACAATAGTGAGAACTATCAAGCAATGTTAATTGAAAAAATAATGCACTACCTTTTCTAAACCTTGAAACTTGTTTTTGATTTCTATCTTTATTCCTCAGAATCATTGTACGTTATACCAGCACGTGCGCATGTTTTTTCTGATGTTAAGGTTTAATTTAGTTTCTTTTCTCTTTTGTGCCTTGCACTGTGAAGAGTTCGTGTATGGCTCCAGTAAAATTACAAAGCTACTACCTCTTCGAAGCAGCAGCAACACAGATCCCTTACAACCAAGGAAAAGCTGAAATTTTGAGACATTTGGAAACTGCCCATTGCTGAAGTATGGGCGTACGAAATTCACAATAACCCCAAGATCCTCAGAGGTGCCTCAAAGCGAGACTACCCGCTTCAATGGCTTAAGAAACACCTGACAAATGCGTCTCTCAAAATCAAGCAAATAATTTTTACAGCAAGTTTGAGAAGTATTCTCATTTTATTGCTAGTGATAATCAAAACTATGGGGGCCAGGGTAAATTGTCTACAATCCATGAAGCTATAGCCCTTCTTCAAGCTTTCGCCAGGGTATAGTCCGTGTATCGAAAAAGGAGCAGCCCGGATTTGTAGGAATTGTTTGCCGTATCAGGAAATTAACCTCAACACCCAACGTAGATTCGTCAATGATACCACCTATTATATATGATTTTCGAAAATGCTTGACAAACTAACCATTCTTCTGCTCTACGAGGATGTTCCCTATCTGAATTCCCGACAGGATCTATTGGCTTTAAGAGAATAGAGAATAAGAGTAAATACGACATAACTGTATTGAAAAAACATTTGAGGATTCTCCCTTGATCCATTTGGCAAGAATAGAAAACTGCATTAACCCTTAGCTAAATTTGTGGGCTCAGATACACGCCTTAGGAGAAACGAGTAAAATGCGCCCTTACCGCGCAGGTTGGCTTACTGTGAAAAGGTACCCAGATGTAGAAAGAGTGGCAACCGTGCCATGTTGGTCACACGATGCTATTTAAGGGTTATGTAGTGACGAATACATTAAGCTGCCTAATAAAAAACTACCGTAAAACTTTTCTTTACTGGCACACCTCTAAAAGAGACAATATTTTTTTACTGCCAATGCAATACGCATAAACTTGATGCTATTTGTTTATTTCAACTCCCTCTATATCGGACGCGGACAGTTACCCGGATGATTGTGGGTACCCGTAAACTTGAAAAAAAAAAATAATATGCTACCCAAAATTAATTCAAATGCCAAAATGACATTGCGGTCCTATTAATTTTGGTGGGAACTCCAGCAATGACTTTTGTTTCCATCGGTGTTTTCCCTTCTTTCTTCACAAATAAATACTTTACCAATTTTTGTATTGAATTACAGTATTTTTGTTTTTTGCGTATGACGGGTACCCGCAACTCGAACAATCGCAGGTACCCGCCAACATGGGTGTTACACGCACTATGCGGTTACTCGGGTAATTGTCAAAACGGGTATTAAATCAAGAGCACTAGTAGTACAAGGGTATTGTTAGAAATATCTAATTCCATTAATCGACTATCGTGTGTGTTGTTTTAGAAGTATTTTAGTCTTACAAAAGCGGAAGTGAATTTTATTTTTTAATTTCCATAAATAACTTACGTTACCCCCTAAAAAGGACACCTCTCCAATCATAGAGGTCCCTCGGGTGTCTTCAATAGAGAATGAAATTTTACTTTGTATACCTTCAGCCAAACGGACATTTTTGTGTTCAATCGAAACTGGTCGGGTTCTACGCATCACACCCTTTTGCAAATTCGGTAATATTTAATTTAAACATCTGTGGCCGGTGGTAAGCTAAATGTAAGTGTAGAAGTGGCAAAACATGTCTGCGATGAAAATTACTACGCTTTCTAAGACTCGTACTCAGGAATAAGTGAAATTCATGGCCTTCTTCAAAACCCAATTTTGTATTCAATGTAAAAAAAAGAAACAAAGTACCATAAGCTTTTACAGACCGGTGGTAAAAACATATCAAAAAGCGCATGAAAATACACTGAAAGTTGCATTAAAAAATACGTAAAAAATTGATAAATCGCACATAATCCTAAAGTTTACAAATGACATTTATTCTTTTTTTTTTTTGACAAAATGTATAAGTAGCCTCTAATGGTACTACGCCAATTTGTTTTTTCCAAAATGCATTTAATAGCTTATGTTTGGATCGAAAAGGATTAACAGAATATTTCATGAGCAATGTTCAAGAAGAACACCTAAAAAATGGTATATGAATAATATGGAGGAAACTACTGTCATGTAGATGTTCTTTACCCCAAGCCAACAAAGCATAGCGACGGCAGTGGCGTTGTAGGTATGTGCGTTAACCTCTACGCAACTGAAACTCGCTGCCTGGGTTGGATTTCCTGCCGGATGGTACGACTAAAAATTATTTTCACGACAACACCTCTTTTGAGACACTGATTATGCTGAGAGCAAAAAAGAGGCTTCTCAAACTTGGCCATTCGCATTCGGCATAAAACTGTTGCGAACAACTCGTGAGAGATCCATTAAACAAGTTACAATGCAGCGATCGAGCTTTGATAGTGTCCAGACCGTAATATCTAAAGCGCGAGCCCAAATTTCTAGCTAGCGCTACTCGGGCTTTTGACAGTAGGGAAACAGTTTTATATTATTCACTTGGGATTTTTCAGTTATGTCAGGCTGAGGTAACTATGTATTTTTTTTTCTTGTCCATTTTACTTGCGCCTTTCATTGTGACTTCGAAAAGTGAGGATTTCTCGTAAACTCGATAAAAAGCGTACCGACGCCAATCAACGCCCGACCGCACGAGCGCGACATTAGCGGCGTTCACACTCAACAATTTGTCGCTACGATTTGTTTGACAAACGTGGTTGATTAGCCAAATCGTCAATGTGAACGCTCGTTACAACCAAACCACAGACTTGTAGTGCGGTAGACAAAACATTTTGAGTGAACGCGTGTTGTACAACTTTAGAACTTTTTTCATTTCTGATTGGGATTTTAGTGAGTGCATCAAATGTGGAAAAATAATGTTGTCTCGATTTTTTTCGAAATATAGACAATTACCAGAGGTTTGGGAAATAAAACGTGATTAACCGGTATGGGAGAAATTTGTTGAGGGAATGAATTGAGTGGATTTTACGGATTTAGCAATACGGGTGCTAAATCTGAGAAACTTCTTCCTATTGCCAGAAATCTTAGAATTGCATACATGATGTTCATACGATGTGTGGGCTTATTTTCCTCAATAGCTCTTCATATGCAAATAATTGCGACAATCGTCGGGAAAATTTTCATTTAATTATCTTAACAATATTACGGAAGGGAAATCATGTCTTTGCTTTATTCAGGCTTTGCAGGCCTTCACCCAAACTCGCTTTTTTCGTCCTTACTTTTTCCTCCAGTGGAGTGCGCACTGGAAACACTTCGAAGTTTCTCTCAGAAGTGAATGCCAAAATATTTTGTGTGTGAACGCTAAGCACCAATTTGTCGCCAAGCAAATCGTCGCGACAAACTGTTGATTGTGAACGCCGCTGTTCTGATTTGGCCTTTATATTATATAATATATAATTAAATATAAAAAATTTAATATTAAGATTTCACAATTTATTAAAACATAAGTAGTCTCATACATGTCGTGCCAAAAAATGCGTCACATTTCATTTTATATTCTTATCACAGGACTTTTGCTTATTACTCTTACCGGCTTGTAACCGCGACCCTCCGAGGAACTCCCCAAGGGGTCGCTATCCACAGTTTGAAAAACAGTATACTAGTCCACGGATATCCATCAGTCAATCATTTAAACTATCTCGTGAATCATCATTTATGAACAAAAGAAACAGTAATGGCCACACATGGCTGCCTTGCGTAGATCCATTGTCATCAGTTCAGTCAGGGTACCTGATATATGGATGAATTCAAAGAGTTTTAATTGACCTAATTACGTTCTCCCTTATGATTCAATACATCTCACAATGTGACAACAAGATACAATGGAATTTATTATATCGAATTTAAATAACATAAACCTACTCCGAGTGTATCTTTCGCATTCCCGTCAGAGCATGATAAATAGAGTGAAGAAGACAAATGGAATGAATGACAAATTGTAATACAATACCATAATTACATGTGATACGAGTATTTCACAAAATCGTTTCCTTTCCCCTTGCAATTGTCTGGTTCTCTGTTTTCCTCTTACATTGAGGAAAACACCTTTGTCACTGCTATAAATAACATTGAATTGATGAATGTGTGCACTTCTGCAGATAGCGCCTAGTCGGTTGAAGTATTTACACAGATTTGTCATCAGCTTTTGTTTTGGCACTAAACATCTTCAGTGTCACAGAAATGATTCTGTGGGGATGCGTGTGTAATACGTATCTGTACAAAACAAATAATAGATATGACTTGCGAAGTTATTTCGTCTGACAACAGGATTGCTGTTTGAAGAACGAATGCCGGCAGAGGGATGGTTTGGTTTGCTCGTCTTAAATAGCTCAGCGTTCGCTGAGTGTACAGTTCTTATCGGATAAATACCAATTTCACACTAATGGCTCAGTATCCAGTTGTGAAAAAGAATAATTTATAGTCGGGGTTTTTGTCCGCAATGTGACAACATCGATATCAGCGAGTGTAAATCAAAAATCCAAGCTGATGCAGGATAATTTTCGATTATCCAAAGTGAACAAGATCCCTAGATAGACCATGCTAATTATGCAATGGTTGGTTTGGAATCAGTGTGCACCGTTGATTGAAGAGTTGATAACAATAACAAGGGAGGGAGTCTTTTAATGATGTAAAATTGCATGCGTACGCTCGGTTTTTGTTTTAATTTAACTCTTAACTTATCATCATCATGTTTCATTATTAAAATGTAAAATGAATCAAATTGAAGGGAAAGTCTACGCTAAGGTGTTGGAAGCGCGTTCTAGAGCTATGTTCGAGCCCTGGATGGGGGTGAACAGTGCGGCTTTCATCCCAGTAGAACCGACCAACTTTTCACTCAATGAATGGTACTTGAGGAGGCTTGAGAGTATGACAAACCCATCTACAGTTGTTTTGTAGATTTGGAAAAGGCTTATGACCCAGTCCCTCGAGTTAAACTCTAGAGTGTTCTGCAGGAGTCTTCTGAGGACCATTCAGTCTCTATACACAGACTGGTCTCCATAGACAGCTGTGTTCGGGTTAACGGTGCTAAATCAACACCTTTCACCACGGGCGTTGGACTTCGACAAGGGTACATCTTGTCACCTCTACTATTCCACATATACAGTGGACTTGAGGGTAAGTCATTTTCTCTTACCAGATAACTTAGTTATCCTCAGATCTTCCCAGACGGAACACCATCGCGCACTCGAGAGGCTTGTAGTCGCATATGCTGATGAAGGTGAACGTGGACAAATCGAAGGTTATGCTCATTTCCAGAACGCCTCTACATGTAAGTGGAGTCCCATTGAAGCAGGTGGAGAAGTTTAAGTATTTCGGGGTCCTTATCACGAGTGATGGAAGGAGTAATGCTGAGCTTTATGGTATGATTGGTCATGCTGGCTCAATTTTGAAACAGCTTGGTAGATCTGTAATTAGGAAGTCCGAGTTTGGTGTCAAAGCCAGGTTGTCAGTTTTCAACACAGTATGGCTCACCTATGGTCATGGAATTTGAGTAATGACCGAAAGAATACACTCTCCGATACAAGCAGCTGGGATGAGATTTACTCGTGCTGTTGTGGGAGTTACTCGCCGAGATAGGGTCAGAAACATTGCAGTGCGCGAGGAACTCAATATGCAGGAGCTGCTTCTTCGAACAGAATGTCCCCTTCCAACAACTTCCGAGGCGGGCGTTTTATGCGAGTCCGTCAGGTAAGCGACAGCTTGGCAGACCCAGGACGAGGTGGTTAGACCAAGTCCAAAAACTCGCCTGGTTACGCTTGGGCATAACTCCTGATGAGCTGCAGTCGTTTGCGGAGGATCAAGTTTCCTGGAGATCTTTCGTGCGTGGTTTACCCTCGCTACCTTAGGTGGAGCATGCGGGTCGGAAGATGATGATTAATAATTTAATTCCGACCTTAATATATTCAAAAAGTAAAAATGCTTAATCCAAAGATCGTGAATGTGCGTTAAAAACTCGAATTGTTCTTGTTAGTGGTTCGTTTTTACCATAGTCTGATAAAATATCCCAAGCACGGAGTGACCTAGAGGGCATATGTGATATATATACAGAGTATAATCCTAACCAACATAACTTCGTGAATGATGTGTCTAGTTGATAACGAGTCTATACCGAGCAGTTGGCCACTAGCCTTGTAGCTAGGGTCAACATTCCAACGCTTTTGAACTTGGTGAATCGCTTTTGAACTTTTTCAATACCTTCGGAAAATGTGCTGAAAGCCGTGTTCCAAACTACGACAGCATATTCAAGGAAATGTCGGACGAGGAGGAGTCAAACTTATTACCAACATCTTTGACACTGTTTACATTCGAAAGATATGAATTCATCCAATTGAAGAATTGTGGAAGAGGTGTTCTTCTGCGCTGGCATAACCACTGGCATAACCACTGTCTCTTTCCAAACAAATGGAAAACAGCATTTATCCAGCCCGCTTTTCGTCACCCACCTCACAACCACCCATAGCACTTACGTCCCTTCTTTCTAAGGTCGCGGAAGCGTCTTAATGACCGGCAGGACGGTTTCTGCAGCAACAAGTCCACTCGTGATAGCTTATCTCACCGAAAAGTGGAACCGATCTTTGCACAATGCAGGCGAAAGCAAGATCGTTGCGCTTGATATTTCATCAAGCTCTCTTGTCGAAAATGCGTGCCTATGGTATCGAGGAATCTCTTCTTCTATGGATTAGAAATTTAATTTCGAACCGTTCAATTCAAGTCGTTTTGGATGGGTTCAAGTCTGATATCCACCAAATAAATGGTGGCTCTGTTCTGTCTCTCGACACTCTTTTTCATTTTTATAAATGATCTTTGTCTACTACTTCTAATCCAATCGATTCCTTGGCTGACGACAGCATCCTCAGCTTTTCATATTCGTCCCAAGACTTGAGACCACGCCCTTCGGCCGTAGAATTGGAACGTCAGCATATTGACGACTGAATGGTTCAGTTGGTTAATTGCCTGCTCTTGGTTAGTTGGGTCCCCGGTTCGAGTCCCAGTGAAAGCAAAGTTAATACGCCTTGTTTTGGTTTTCAAATCTGATCCAGTCACCATTTGCCGTCGTGATCAAATTAACGGCACTATCACTGGAGTGGTCGAACGGTAGTCTGGCTGTGGTATGACAATGGATCAACATGGTCTAAATGTGCAGGTTTTCGCTAACAGCCCCTTCCCTACCCTCCCTACCCCTAAGCACATTCAATTCCCATTTTGACAGCATAATTAATTGGGGAAAGAACAATCCACTCAAGCGAACCCTTGATAGTCAGCCATTATCCATGAATGGCGGCTGAGTCGATGAAACCGGAAAACTTTCCATCCATAGTCTGTGCATCAACACAACTTTTAGTTGGAACGATCACATATTTGAGGTCGCCAAGCATGCTGCGAAATTCTTAGGTTTCCTTAATCGATGGAAGAAATACTTCGCCCCCTCTGACTAGGCTTTAATTTATGAGGCGCATATCCGCCCCAAGCTTGAGTACAACGCTCATATCTGGTCTGGTGCCCCCAAGACCACCCAGCACTTACTAGATAGAATACAAAAGCGAGCGATAAAGCTTATAGGAGACAACAATATTGCAGAGTCAGTAGACTCGCTCGAACATCGACGTACCGTCTCTTCTTTGTCCGTATTTTATTGCTATTTTAACAAACGATGCTCATGTGAGCTAGCCAACTGCATTTTTCCACCCCTTGGAGTCCCCCGCAATACCCGCCTAGCCAGGAATCCTCATCAGTTTACCTTAAGCCTCGTTCTTCACACACATATGGAATGCTCTTCCCAGCCTAATAATTTCCACGGACTACAATCCGCAGATATTTAAGACCAATGTGCACAGGTACCTCCTCTTCCTTTCTCACTCTATACCTTCGGCCCGTGCTGTGTCTTGATCCCGGGCACTTAAGGGTATTAGCAATCCCTGTGCGCGTGCAAATTATAACGAAAAGTTGAAATGGGTTTGAAGAAGTGAGTGGTTGACGGAATCAAAAGCTTTACTGAAGCCAGTGTAAATTGCATCAGCATGTTTTTTGTTGTTCATTGATCACGGAATATGTGTAAGTTGACAGGATAAATCGACCTTTCTATTAGCTTGCATGCATTTCTTATGACAATATGATTGAGTCTTTCTATTGAAAAGAAGTAAATTCCAGACATATGACCATATAAGTACACCAATGTGTTTTTTATTCGTATTTTGAATACCTAAAGCAGTCGATGTAGACCCCCCTTGGATGTGTGCCTCGTAAAAGGGTCATAACATACAATCTGTTTTCATGACTCTATATCGCGCATTGACCATTTATGGGGACCATCCCTTGTTGTGCTTAGAAAAAATGACAAGACTATAACAGATTGAGCACTTTTGTTTGCAGCCAGCACATCCACAGTGAGCAGCGGCATCTCTTCAATTAACGGCCATCGAATAAATATTATGTTTAAACGAAGAAATGGAGAAATTTTCAGACACTTTGAACTTGGTTGAAGACTTAAAAATGTGCGCGCACGGGGAAAGTGGGATAACTTTTAATAAAAATGTAGTTTCAAACTATGTGCATACAAAGTGTCAAAAGCAAAGATCGTCTTCTTGCTGTGCCACTTAGTATAACGTTGAATCATTTAGTGAAGAAGAGAGAGGGACACTCGATGTTTGCAACTACTTTAAAAATCGTGTTTTTAGTTAGTCTTTACAGCAGGCTACTGGGGATCCTGGAGAGAGAAACGTACAAAAAAGAAAACAGCTATAAAATGTGTTTTCTTCTGAAGAGAAGAGGTTTTTGTAAAGGATGGGTTGGCTCCCTCGGATCAAGCATAAAGGATGGCCCAGAATTCACGCGAGAAGTAATTTTGATTGCATTTTTTTACACATTTCATTTACAGCAATTTACGTCAGAGAGGAATTAAGTTCACATCGTGGGGATAACATTTCGTTGACGGAAAGTCTGGCGAAACCCTGTGGATGCAGAATATTGAGGACACCTGCTGGTTATTTCATTGCACGATAGGCAAATGACTGGACACACTGAATTGAAATTACATGTCACTTCTCACACGGCACGACAAATTGAGGATGAATAAAGTGAACTTATTTTGTGCACACATACTTAGAGAGCAGATTATAAATTGAATTCCCATTGCTTTAGCCTAGTCGGGGCCGGCCCTCCCATATGTACAGGATGTGCAAGTGCACAGGGCGCCAAGCTCCTGTGGGCGCATTCTGAAGCCATTCACACACAAGAAAATAGAAAATAAAAAATCCCTCATGCCTGTGTCGGATAATTTCTTGCACAAGCACTCACAAATTTTCGAAGGAAAAGGTCTCAACATAATGCCCTCAATTTATAATTCGTATGGAATGATAAGAGCGAAACGGAAAGAATTTATTTTCGCTCGTATGCAATTTACTCATCTGCCATACAAATACACAATCGTAACAATGCTGGGCAAGATAATATCATTGGCGTAAGGTCGCCAAAGAATGTTCCGAAACTATTTTAGGTAGAGTAGAGACCAAGCGATTCAATCAATTTCAGAAAGGTTTGGGCAGCTTGAAGTACATCATCAAGGTGTCGTCGCGGATATCAACTGTTTTTATCTTTACTTAACGTTAGCCCTTCTATTCTAGTAACTCAAGTTTACTGAACACTGTTGCATGTAAGTGCAGTTTTGAAAACAATGTAAGCCGATATGTTTTCCCATCAAACAGCAGGCGGACGTGGGTTGCATGTGCAGACATGGGAACACATTAATCGCGATTGAAACATCCCTTGTCCTCAAATAGTGTCCATCCTTCAGTGACATTAAAGATAGATTTAAAGCACGTTCAATATTCAGATTCAAGTAGGTACACACTGTTCCCCTTGCAGAAGGAATAAGAGGATCTACAATATGTAGTACAAATTTATCGTTTTTAATGTTTGAAAAAAAAAATAAGAATTTAAGTACCTCATGCCTAAATTTCAAAGAGTTTTAACTTTCGGAGGTTTAAAGGATTTAGATGGGGCAGAGTTGTATCAGGAGCTAACAGTACTATCACCGCTTGTAAAACCAGAAAGCTTTAGTTTAGAAGTCTTAAATTTTATACTTAAATCAAGCCTAGAAGATCTAGTGTAATTGCCCTCCAAATTTTAAGCACAATACCAGTCACAGTGGCTTCAGGAGAACGTCGTTTTTCTAAGCTCAAGATAATACAAAATTACCTTGGAACAAGAAAGGTTAGTAGGTTTGTCTATTATTTCATTAGAAAGCGAGTTATTAAAGTCTTAAGACTTATTACAGATTTTGCTAAAGCAAAAAGTTAGTTTGTCCAGAGCATAAGACGCCTTCTTGTTGTCGATGATGAGACCCAGAAGTTTCGCACTGCCGGTTAGTTGTAAAGTGGTATTAGTTGCTAAAGAGGGAGCTCAAATTGAGGGATTTTGTACCTTCTGGTGAATACTTTCTGTGTCCGTTTTCTAGGAATCAACACATTGTCCGCATAGGCAACAACTTTCCATCCAGCCTCTTCTAGAATTTGTAGCAGCTCATTAACCGCTACGTTCCAAAGAAGGGGCGAGAGTACACCACCTTGTGGGGTTCCTCTATTAACTCCTCTGCTGATCGTAGCATCTCCCAGATTAGAGTGGATAGTTTTTTGTGGACTTCGTAGACTGCGTTACTCTGCGAACTACTTGCACCACCTCGGAAAAATAAGATTTGTTAAAACGCTTGTAATGCGTTTCATTTTGTTTATTTGCCCCGTGTTTCCTTGTATTAACTCTGTTTGTAGGCATAGGCTTAGTGTTGCGTTTAACGACTGTGTCCGTTTTATTTCAGGTCCAGTAGTTCGTCCAGTTTTTCATCCTTAATTTACTGTCTGGATCTCAATCAGTAGTTAAACATCCAACATCTAACATTAAATCAAAATTATTTAAAATTACACAGATTAAGTAGCCTAGTAATCTTTTTGAAATCCTGGTTTTTGCACAATCTAATAGAGGAAGGAAACTAATTATACCCTCTTTCACACGTTGCATTGGAGAGCGATCCGTTTTTGTATCTGCAATTCGCGCCTGGAACTACCTCCCACATGAATTGCAGGTAATCAGCTTCTATGCCGTATTTCAGAAACAGCTTTTTCTTCACTTTTTCGGTAACCGCATCCTAACTTAGACATGACTTTCTTTTATTTTTTCTTACTTAATCTAATAATTATACTTATTTTTTTATTTATTCAGATATGTGCCGTGTAAAGGCTTAAGCGACTTCCAACTGTCCTATCGCGTGTAGAGCTTCCTCTACTGGCGACTGTTTTCAGCTGCTGTCATTGCTCTGCACGGGATGTTTGTGGAGTGAAGCGGCTTGGAGTGACGGCTGGTGGTGAGAAAAGAACTGCGTGGTTTGAAACACCTGGAGTTCAAGAAGCTATCAGAGAGAAGAAGAAGACCTACAAAGACTGGATTCTCTTGGGGGACTCTTCTTCTCGTGACCGGTACACTGAGGCACGAAGAACTTGCAAATTAGCTGTGCGAGCAGCTAAAGTACAGTCTTCGAAGGAGTTCGGCAAGAAATTAGAAAGCGACCATAGATCTGCGAAAAAGGTGTTCTGGCAAACCATTCGCCGACTCAGAGGAAGGAAATTGAACATCATCGAAGGAGTCAAATCCAAAGATGGTGGGTTGCTTTCCAATGAAGTGGACATGTTACGCAGATGGTGAGAGCACTTTTCTGAGCTGCTCAATCCCGAACAGGGCAGACCCCTAGTCTTGAGTGGGGCGGACAGTAGTCCAACGGTGTAGGAAGTCATTTTGGCTATTGAATTGCTAAATATTGGCAAGTCCGCAGGTGTGGATGAAATCTGACCAGAAATGCTTAAGGCAATGGGTAAAGAGGGATGGTTTTATGGCTCCCTCGTGTCGTTAAAGTGGCCTGACACCTGGCGATTGGCAAACTGGGGTGATTTCAAGAAGGGGGACAAAAGAGTTTGCTCCTACAGCATATCTCTTATAAGTCTCTCCGGGAAAGTCTACGCTAATGTGTTGGAAGCGCGTTCTTGAGCTATGGTCGAACCCAGGACCCAGTAGAAGAAGAACAGCTGCCCAGCTTTTCACTCTAAGAATGGTACTTGAGAAGGCTTGGGAGTATCCCATCTACAGTTGTTTTGTTTCTATACACAAACTGTAGCAGCTTTGTTCGGGTTGAAGGTGCTAAATCAACACCTTTCAGCGTGCGCGTTGGACTTCGCCAAGGCTGCGTCTTGTCACCTCTCCTTTTCATTGTATATATGGACTGGATGTTGCAGCGCAGCAGATGCGAGGATTGTTTCACATTGGGAGAGTTGAGGGTAAGTCATCTTCTTTTTGCAGATGACATAGTGATCCTTACATCCTCCCAGGCGGAACTCTAGCGCGTACTCGATAGGTTTGTGGCCGCATGTGCTGATGCTGGAATGAAGGTCAACGTGGACAAATCGAATGTTATGGTCATCTCCCGAACGCCTGTTCACTGCACTCTACAGGTTAGTGGAGTACCATTGAAGCAGGAGGAAAAGTTTCAGTATCTCGGGGTCATTTCCACGAGTGATGGGAGGAGTAATACTGAGCTTCCCTGTAGGTTTGGTCAAGCTGGGTCAATTTTGAAACAGCTTGGTAGATATGTAATCTGAAGGCCGAGCTTGGTGTCAAAGCCAAGTTAGTGGATTTCAACTCAGTATTTGTTCCAACTCTCACCTATGGTCATGGAATTTGGGTAATGACCGAAAGGCTCAGAATACAAGCTGCTGAAAACTAGAGCATCGCAAGAGAAGTGCCGGGATAGAAGACGGCAGGGGAAAAAGCTCTACGCCTGAAGAAAAGGTATCTCGCAACCTCCCAGCTCAAGAATACCGAAGAGTCTAGGGATAGATAGAAATTAAGGGCTTTTTATAAAAAAGCTGAAAGACTTGCTGCTGACTTTAGCAGAGGCACCCACGCTCTTCGAAACTGTGAGGGACCTTGTTACTGACCCGCAGGGAATAGTGGATGTGTTTAAGCAACACTTCCAACAGCGGCTTAGCGGGCCTGACCGAGAGAGAGTGATAGGGAATCAAAAAATCCCAAGGCCAGTCGATGAAGTAGCCCCACGGCCCCCACAGCCATTAAAATACTGAAAAACAACATATCCGCAGGATCAGGTGGCTTACCATCAGAGCTGTTCAAGACCGATGGCGATGTTCTGGTAGGCAGCATGCATCAAATCATCTGTAGAATTTGGGAAGACGAGAAGGACATTCTTATACTTCAACCTTTAAAGCCGCAGGCTCAGATGGCTTACCATCAGAGCTCTTTAAGACCGATGGCGATGTTCTGGTAGGCAGCATGCTCCAAATCATCTGCAGCATGAATCTGCAGATCGTCTGTAGAATTTCAGATTTCCTTCACCTCCATGAAGGAAATGCTTATATTTCAACCTCTTACTTTAAAGCATTACCTTATACTTGGGAGGGTTTTCATCATCTTTATGAATACGGCTCACTAGATCTTAAACATGATCCGTAGAGGTTTTGTGCATCGGTCGTCCCGTACGCTGACGGTTCTCTGTCTACCTCGTTATGTTGTCGAAAAAACGTTTCTAAAACTTCGCCGGTTGGAGGCGACATTAAACTGTAGGTCACCCCACTCGTGAGGCACGTGACAGCGCGCACAACAAGACTGGTCCCCGATGAAGCCACACAAAAATATCCCTTTACATGCATTCTACATTTTAAATAGAATGAATGTTTTTAATCTGTTCTCTGTTGCTCAGGATATACTCGTATCCGTATCCTCCAATCCCACTACAAATACAATCAATTTCATTTGATGCTTATTGACTCTCATTCTGCCATCCGGTGTGTATCACTTGTTTGAATATCAAGGAAGCAATCATAATTTCCCTTTCTCGAATGGCTTTTGGAGACACAAATAGAATTAATATCATCCCTTATAGAAATTATCGATTTCCAGCCTTTCCGAGGTAGTTTATTTCGCATAACTTTCAGCTGAATTCACATACAAATTCAACGAAATGAAACAAAAGCACGTCTCATAGTTCCTCGATTAAATTCCCCCTCCCAGCACAGATAGAAGATGGATGTGTCCGTACATCCGATGAAATTCAAGAAACATCTCGTTCCCCAGACTGCGTTGAATTACAAAACATTGTATACACCAACAAACGAATTTTCAATTGCTTGTTCATGTTCAGTGACTAGTAAAGATACACAAACATACCTTGCCCAGTCTGTGCGCTTGTTTACAAAAATCTCAACTTTTGTTGACAAACAAGAACAGGCCACCTACTGAAGTTTCTTCTTCTTCTCGCAAATAAACAAATAAATAGTAGACACCGCCTGTGTGATATGGAAATACAAAACTGCTGTTAGAACCTCTCACAATAATAGAGGAGATTCTTTTTATTTTCAAAATGAATCACGGGCAGGAGGAGATTTCGAAATCGTTTCTAGCGTATGAGTGTGCAGGTTCATAATGTTAATACACTCATTTGCTCGTTAAATTTTAAAGCGATATCATCGTATTTTTGATTTACGACACGAGCACGAACAAAATAATGCACAAATATGCTGATGAAAGATTTGACACGACTTGTTGTAAATAATGTCTTAAGCGGGAGGAGATGTCTTCTGAATTTTGAAATGAGTGATGTGATTGTTTCACTATTTATTTACTGAAAATTGTGTATGAGCACAGTGCTCTAACTTTTCGGACATAAAAATGTCGGAAATGTGGGAGTTGCACGCGTTCTGAGTCTTAAATCGAATAATACACGGTCATCGACATCCATTTTGTGGTTCCGATTGTAAATTTTAAATAAAAAAGCGATTTGAAAATTGTATTGCGAATCAAAACAATTTTTTACAATTTGCCATTACAACTAGACTTTAAACTGAGGGTTAGGGGGGGTTGGCTCAACAGTAAGGGCTCAACTAATGTACCTTGTTTATTTATTAATTTATATTTTATTTATTTTTTTTTTTAATTTAGAATTAGCTAACAAAAGACAGAGAGCGAAACAGCTTTTGGCTCAGTGACGTAGCGTGGGTTGGGGCCGCCCGGGGCAAACCCAATTCATGCCGCCTCTAGTAATTTGTTCAAAGACTAAAAAACCATTGATTCGTTGTAGGGGAGGCGATTCGTAGCCTAGAGGCGATAGTTTCTATGGCGCAATGCGGCTGCTCAATTGAATCAGAGCAAGCAATCGTAGAGTGTAGGCCAGAGGTGTTTGCCAATGGGTCATCCTGTCCCAGTTGACCATCTATGATTCATTTTAGCGATTCACATATGAATGTATCTCTATAAACTTGTTGGTCTGTTCAGAAGCATTTAGCATTTGGTGTTTGGTACAGAAGCAATTGTGAGTTATCAAGCAAAATACAAAATTAATATTTAGTTCGATATGAGACATAAAACGTAGAGAAACATAATTTTGATTTAAAATAGTCTGTTATGCATGACTGAAGAGTGATTCCTTTGTATTTTGGTTCTCAAAAAAGCTAAGCTGTTGGGTCTATAACCCCTGCATTCGTGTGTTTTTTTTTTTCAAAATTTAAACGTTTATTTCAGAAAAACATGTACAGTAGTACTATTCAAAGTATTGCCCATCTAAAGCTACGACTTTTTCCCATCTTTCTGGCAATTTGTGGATCCCATCCCAAAAGAACTGCGCCGGCTTGGCAGCCAAGAATGAATCAAGCCAATTTTTGGTATTCTGCTCTGATGTGAACCGCATTTCAGTGAGGGCGTACTGCATCGACCGGAACAAATGGTAGTCAGAAGGGGCTAAGTCTGGGCTATAAGGCGGGTGGGGTAAAACTTCCCTTCCACTGTTTTCCAAATAGTTCTTAACCGGAATAACAAAGTGGGGCCGAGCGTTGTCATGATGGAAAATTATAGCCTCGTGTCTGGTCGCATATTCCGGGCGTTTTTCGGCTACTGCTCTCTTCAAACGGATTCTTCGGGATTCCGGACACACCCGAAACTTTATGTGTCCGAACTAGCACTGTATTATGCATTCTATTCTATCTTTATACCACTTGTTTGGACTTCCTCTAATTATGACTCCCAGACTCCCAGACCTCCAGTAGCTTGGAAATAAAGATCCAGGGATCCGATGGCATTGGCATAGTACAATACTGCCTCGGTAGTCCAAACACTCACTAGCCCGGACACTTTAGTACTACGGACACTCACTAGCCCGAACACTTCAGTAGTCCGGGCACTCACTAGCCCGGACACTTCAGTTGTCAGAACACTCACTAGCCCGGACACTCTAGTACTACGGACACTCACTAGCCCAGACACTTTAGTACTACGGACACTCACTAGCCCGAACACTTCAGTAGTCCGGACACTCACTACTTCAGTAGTTCGGATACCTATTTATTCCTAATTCATCATAACTTTATGACACCACAACACAGTACAGACTAGAACACCCCCATTCATATTCCGAATAAATGCAATCCCCCTCGAACTCTAATACAAAATAAAACACAAGCACATAGCATTGCTGCGAAGGTCAGTTTAAAGTGCTGTTGAGTACAACACAACACTTATATTATTATTATGAAATAGAAAACGCTTGTTGCAGAAAAAGGTCTCCCGGTGGAGCTGTCCAACAAACATTAGAACACCACCTGCAACGAAAATCGCCTAGCTTGAGAGATGGATACCAACTTTCAAAATAAATATTATCCAATTCATCAAAGTATAGTTAACTCTGGAAAATATTTAACATCAAAATTGCCAAAAAAAAAAGAAATTTTTTTAAAAGATTTCACAGGTAAAGAAGCAAACGAAAATCACACAACTCTGGATTTCTTAGTTTTCACATTTGTAGAATCGCTGATGATGCCTCTAGAAAGTATTTCAATTTAGTGTATTTTGCCTATGGGACCACGGTGCACTGCGCCTTAAGACATCGAAGGCCAATTAATTATAAGTGATGAATGACGAAGGTCGATCTTTCAAGAACGAATGATAATGAGTGTCGTGAATGTAATGACGACTGTTAATAGTGAAGGATTGAAAATGGTGATCAAATTTGTAATAATTCTTTCAATGCAGTAAACTATCATTCGTCCCTGTAAAAATCACAGTTTAATGCTCTGACATTTAAGAACCATGTGGTTGTCGCTAGTGAAAATGTTGTAGACCACCCACGTCCATCAATTGCATGGCAATTATGGTAAATTGTCAGGTAGTTTGGGAATTTGAGTAGAACATACACCGATTGCTTGCTTGTATATCAACGATTGGACGACCGAATTTCACACGGCAAAGGTCTCTGTATTCGTATTGCAAAGCGAACGTCAATTCACGTTGCAACTGCCAAATGTTATGGTCTCAAATCGAAGGTATGGATGTGGAAGACACAGCAACCATCGTTGGTTTTATTAAAAGACGAATTAAGTTGCAAAATTGACAGCCGTGGAATTGTTGGTTGCATCGACCGCTACGCACTTGAGCCTATGCACCCCAGGTTCGATTCCCGGGGCGAACAGAGTAATTTTTACGGCCCACCTCCTTCGAGTCACGGCCAATGCCCAAAGACGATAGCAGTCTAGAAAATGCTTCTCAAATTGGCATAAAACTGTAACTCCCTTCCACTCGTGAGATAACAGTAGCACGCACAATACGAGTACTTTGTTGGGAGAGGTAACTGTCGCATTGCCGAGAAATCAAAAAATTACCTTGTGTTGAAATGATAAGTATTTGTATTATACATGGCAGTACAAAGCTCCGGCACATATAATACTTTACTTGCGTCAGCGATACTTTGACAGGTACATAAAATACATGCGTTCTTATATGAGGTGACACCTACGCGACGGATGTAGTTGCTCAGCTTTTAACTTTTGTCTCTCCTTTAGCGTTGACAGTCATTGTGACATTTCAATTGAATTTGAATTTTAAATTAAAGTCTAGGGGTTGCCTCTCGGTCGAAACAAAGTTCAAAATACAGGAAAATATAAACAAAGATTTGTAAAAAATGAAATCAGCTGCACGTTGAAGTATTCATTGTGTCATCCCCTTGCTTAAGGTACTTCACTGTGAACGAATGCTTTGACGCTACACAAATAAAGTATTCTATGTGCCGAAGTCTTAAAGCCTGGAATCCGTTGTGTGTCAAATGTCAAAAAATGTATCACTCAAATGTAGCCTAATCGGCGGCAGAGGGACAGCAAATGCGACCCTCAAGTGGAACGCATCGTGCTCATTGTGTGTTTGTGATTTCTTAAATAACTGAAGATTATTTTCCACTTTTTATGCATAATTTTATCAACGGCCAATGTTGACGTAGGTCTGACTTTAATTTGGCACTCCTTGATATATCGTAAGTGTGTTACTACATGCAAGTGCTAATAATTTCGAAATTTATATGAAAACTGAGCTCAAGAGCAAACGCCCTTCTGCCATGGCAATGACATGTCTCTTGACTGAAGTTGTATTTCAAATACAACGCCAAGGACCATATGTTCCTTCATTAAAAATTAAATTAAAAATATTTACTTCACTTTAAGAGCTACGTAAACCGTCTCACAAATCATCCGCACTCAACCCCAGTCGAAAACCATACGGATTTGCACTACCACCCGCTAAAACCAATTGAAAGGCATTAACATTTTATGCTTTCTAAATTTTCAATTTAATGCTTACCTTAGACGTAACTTTCAAAATTAGAGCACAAATTACAAAGTCAATAAAATCTATTATGCAGCAGAATAATAAAACGCCTTTTCAAGACTGTTGCGAAGGTACTGGAGGAGAAAGCAGGAGGAACACAAGCACAACCAAAAGAAGGACGAAGAGTCAGACAGAAGGAAAAACAAAAAAAAAATGTCAGTCAGGCAAGTCAAACTAAACAAATCGAGCACGTTCTGGGGTAAAACTTTTTAATAGACGTGACGAAGCTTGAGCGACGACGTTACCTGAAAACCAAATGTGCAAAACAAAATGTTTTTCCGAATTTACATTAGCCAAGTGAGGTGAATTCGTGCATGCAATAAAGGATATATTGTTTTATTTGTTTGCTTTGCTACCAGCATCCTTCCATCCCTGCTCAGCTCTGGTTCAGCCATTCGACTTTTCGTGCGAAGAAATTCCATTCGCCAGTGAATCTCCTTAATGATAGAGATACTTGTATCTTCTTCAATCTTCACTGAAGGGATGAGATCGCACACGAAAATCAATACGGAATGGTATCTCACACAAACCGTATCGTTATAGTGCAAATTATCAAGAAGCCTCTGTAAACCATTTATTTATTATATCCTCGCCCACCAATCCTTGAAATGAAATATCATATCCCACTCCTGTTCCGAACACACGCACGTATATAAAACTAAAGGCTGTAGCATACCCCAGTAAATATCCCCATTAAAGTCGTTCACTTGTGAAAGTCATTCGAGTGGAAAAATGTTGGACTCTTCCGAAATCATAACGAAATCTCATAGAGAACACTGTGTATACTCGTTCGATACTCGTTGGCCGGACGAACGACGACGCAACGGCATGAGTAGATAGACGAATGAATGGACTTAAAATGCTTCGTTTAGTTTTCTTATTTGAAAGGCATTAAAAATCAAAAAGGCAACTGGCACGTCTAGAAGGGCGCTCACGAAGCCATGACCTCTATCCTTCGCAATAAGCCTCCGCCCCCCTCAACCCATTCTCAGTGCGAAACACAGTGCCTGCAAAATGTATTCTAAAAAGTTTCAACTTTCAAAAATTTAATTTACGAAGATTCCCTTGCTGTCAAACGGCTCCTAATTTTCCCATCCCCCCAGCCCCCCATCACCGCCCATTAACATTATATTCTCGTTCTTGCGAGTGTGTGTGTGTTGTAGAAATTATGTAAGTGAATGTTCGCAATTACAACTTTATTTATGAGTCACTCGGATTGATGGATACAACCAAAATTATCACCAACTGACGGCATTAATTTAATTGTTCGGCTTTTCTTTTCTTATCCACAAAACAGCCATACATCCACCGTTCTTCGTTTTCTTTGTTTTGTTCTTCAAATTCAATTTAATGTTTTTTCCGTTTGCTTTCTAACATTGTAATAAATTAGTTTGTACCCACGCATTGTTCTATTTTTGCGTGTAGACAGTGGGCATTTCATTTTTTTTTTTTTTGCTTTTCAGAAATCATGGAGAACTCTTTCGCATTCCTTCTAAAACACAACAAAGAAAATATATGTAAGTTCAAAAATATACTCTCACAAGGGCGCTGATATTTAAGAAGTTCTCATTCAATAAGTCAATTTCTTGCCTTCTTGCGCTCGACCGTGTTACACTTTTCGATTTTCCCTCTTTTCTTTTTTTTGTGTCATTTTTTGAAATTTGAGCCCCTTACGTTGACTCAGCTATCATATTAAAAATGATATTTATGAATGTTTGTTTTTTATAAAATGTGCCATTTTTTGTCCACCAGGCCAGGTAAGCTTTCTCGTTTCATTCGTTTTTAATTGATGTCATCATAAATTTTGTTTATATCTATTTTATTTTTTCTTGTCAGAAAAAAATTAATGAAACAAACGTATTCGTTGTTCGTGCAAAAAAAAAATGGAACTCATTAACACAAACTTAATTGGCGCAAATAAAACATGGAAGATAAATACCACAAGTAATTCGGAAATTACACTTCGATTTTGTTTTTAAAGCGAAATTATTTGGAGAGCAACCATAAAATGTAAACGAATTGAAATATGCAATTATTTCAGCGAATTTGCACGCAAAGTAATTTCCAGTGAACCGCGTGGTAATGGGGCTTAGAGTGGTTATTAACTACTGCCGTATTTGATTCTGTAGTCAGAGGAAATTTCTGATTTTTATTGAGTAGCTTTCTTCGTATTTATGTGAAAACGGTTCACCCCGGGGGAATGTGGTAATTAATTTGAAAATTACATGGTAATGCTTAAAATTCATGTTTTGTTGGTTTTCACTTCAAATTTGCTGATTTGCGGGGGAGTGGGAAAACCAGTCAATGTTATTAAAATTTCGATAAATTCAAGGCAATTTTACTGACAAAATAAACATTCTGAAACAGTTTTAGTGTGTTAGGTGGGAGGTGGAAGGAATCAAATAAAAAATATTTCTTTTAATCATCGTCAAAAATAACATTAATCTAGATCGCGTTTCACGGCGTGAAGTGTCATCAAATCCAAGAGGTTTATTTCCACTAAAGACTTGCGAATTAGTTTACTTTGCAGTGTCTTTAAAGATTCAATTAAGTCGGGCGATAAGAACACGCACCGTTCGAATGAGCAGCAGTAAAAGAAATTGCTAACCTCTGACAACATGCCTTATTATACACAATGTGTAGCCATTAGCGTCGAGAGAAATGCTTAGAATATTTATTTTTTTTAATAAAAACTTGATTAGATTGCCGCCGCAAAAGCTTTCAGCTATGCCTTATGGTGTGACTTTTTATTGTTGTTCTGAATCTTTTACAAACTTGATCATTTGAGGGACGACTCTATTCCTCAATTACTCCATGAGACCAAGGCAAATGACAAGAGTTATTCTGCGTTTGATCTCGGTGCTGAGGGTGTTCCTCAGTGTTGGTGTCACTCTTCTTCTTTGTCCCAATTTCTTTTCTTGAAGACAGGGAATAATTCATTTTAGTGGTCTTGGCCGGGTAATACACGTTTCGACAATTACCCGAGTACCCGGGTACCCAATTAATACCCTAGCTGGCGGGTACCCGTCATCATCGGGTAACGGCAACAAATACTCTAATTCAACAAGAAAATGTATTGTACACCTTTATTTGTGAATATTACACCACAGCGAAGCAAACTCTCACCAAAATTGTTTCAACATGCTGAAATATTTTGGTGCTCGATTTCCCTGAAATTCATTGGACAGGCCAGAACTGAAGCTAAAATTATTTGAAATGAGATGATTGTGACATATTTATATGTCAAAGCAGATATCGTGATCAGCACTTAGTCGAGGTACCTTGGTGGTAGAAGTAGTCTTTTCAGCATGAATTGAGTACGAAATGCATTTGAATTGAAGCAAATTAATTTCGCCTAAATGTATGGGTTCGCGGGTATTCCGGATATGCGGGTATCAATAGCTCTATTTCGTTTTTCCCTTAATCACCGGATGACCCATTTTAGCCACCAACGTCGCGATGCCAGCAAGAACCATACTGACGTCTCGATGTCATCGACTTATGCTAAAATGGTGTTGGGATTTTTGGAACATCATGTCTCTAGATTCAGCTTGCGAGTTTTGGATGATCTTCTCGAGAACGAAGTTGAATAAGTCAAATGGGAGCGTGTCGCCGATCAATTCGTCAAGACCGTCTAAAGTTGTTTTGTAGATTTGAAAAACGCGTACCGAGTCCCTTAAGGGAAACTCTGGAGTGTTCCATTCAGTCCCTATACACAGACTGTAGCAGCTGTGTTCGGGTAAACGGTGCTAAATCAACACCTTTCACCGTGGGCGTTGGACTTCGCCAAGGGTACATCTTGTCACCTCTCATTTTCATTGTATATATGGACTGGATGTTGCGGCGCAGCCGAGGCGAGGAGCGTTTCACATTGGGAGAGTTGATGCTAAACTTCTTTCTGCAGAAAACTTAGTTATCCTCAGATCTTCCCAGACGGAACTCCATCGTGCACTCTAAAGGTTTGTGGTCGTATGCGCTGATGAAGGTTAACGTGGACAAATCGGAGGTTATGGTAACTTCCAGAATGCCTCTACACGCTAGTAGAGTCACATTGAAGCAGGTGGAGAAGTTTCAGTATCTCGGGATATTTTTCATTAGTGATGGAAGGAGTTATGCTGGGCTTTCTGTAGAAGCGGTCAAGCTGGGTAAATTTTGAAACAGCTTGGTGTCCGAGTTTTGTGGCAAAGCCAAGTTGGTGGTTTTCAACTCAGGATTTGTTCCAACACTCACCTCATGGTCACGGAATTTGGGTAGTCACCAAAAGACTCAGATCGCGAAGACAAGCTGCTGAGATAAGATTTCTTCGCGCTGCTGTGGGAATTACTAGCCGGGATAGGGTGAGAAACATGGCAGTGCGCGGGGAACTCAACATTGTCGAGCTCCATCTTTCAACGGAAAGGGCTATGCTTCGGTGGTTTGGTCACGTGTCGAATGTCACGAATTGGCTGGACATTTCTCGTGCGATTATGCGGGTCAGAAGGTGATGAAGATGATGAGATGGGATTTGTCTTTCAAATAAAACACATGATCCAACGAGGAAGATATCATACACTACTTCCAGTGGAATCTGAGGAAACAAAAAATTATACAACGCTCCGCAAAAGTTGCGTACAATGATGCTAAATGGAAAGCTGTTTTTTCTGAATATAAGTTATAAATATTTTTTAAAGGTGAATTTCAATAAAACAAGATTTCAGACTCGAGGTAGACGCTCGATATAGTGAACAATCCAATTTAGTGAACACACAATATTTTATACAGGCAATTCAATAGTGAACAAACAAATTTTTTTTTTTTTGCATTTTCTTTGAACCTTTCAGCATACAAAAACACTTCAAAAACTTATAAGTGGTATTCAGCGATAAAACTGCGTGTGCTAATACCTAAGGCAAAAATTTAAAACACTTGTTACAGGAAAGGCACGGAAACCTCTGGTCTTTAAAAATGTGTCCTCGTTGGATGGCTTCCCATTTATCCATCAAATATTGAATGTTGGAGAGTATTATAGAGAGTATTACAAGTCAAGCTCTTGCATTTTGGGCAAAAAAAAAGTTGGCAGCGCTCACCATTCACAGTTACGTTACGTTTCGCATCATCTTTGAAGAAGTACGGTCCAATGATGTCACCAGCCCATAAACCTCACCAAAGTGTGACTTTTTCTGGATGCATTGGTAGCTCTTGCAATGCTTCTGGCTGATATTTACTCCAAAATCGACAATTCTGCTTATTTACGTACCTATTAAGCCAAAAATGAGAAGAATGAGATTCGTCGCTGAACACAATATTTCGCGCGATGAACTTTCTTAACAGAGCACGCATTTTAATAATAAAATTCAATAATTTGCAAGCGTTGTTCGTTCGTAAGACGATTCATGGTTAAATTATAGACCAAACCGAAGATGTTTGACAGTGAAACAAAACACGAAACGTGCGTCAGCTGTTTAAACCAGTGTTGCCAAAAAGATAATAGCTAATAAAATCACCCTTTATATGTTCAAATATTGAAGAAGGCAAAACGCGAAGGCGAAGGTGATCAGCAACCCGGAGTAGATCATCCGATTTGTTCAGAGTCTTCTAGAGATGCTGTCCAATTATTTCAGAATGCACTTGAATGGGCAACTAACAATAAAGTGGAACACACGGATGTGTTGGTCCTTAAAAGGTTACAAGAAAATACGACATTAATTGACTTAAGTTCAAAGAAAACGAAAATGATTAACTATTTAAGCACAGCTTAAGTTGGTCGTAGTTTTGTTTCTTAAGTCCGGGGAATGTATTATTTTTGATGGGTCTTATTTTTACGGATGAGTCATCTTTGCTGAAAATAAGATATTTTTTTATAAATATTGTCTTGTATTTTTAGTAATTGCAAAGAAAAATTGTAATTACATTAATTTGTTGATTAATTGTACGTAAAAGCATGCACTTTTTGATGCAATCTGCTTCAAGAAGTTATTGTGAACAATCTCATACAGTGAACAGGCCCTGTTTGTATTAGTTCACTGCATCGAGTGTTTATTGCACCAAAAGAGGTTGCAAAATTCACCCACAAAAATTTGCGCACAGCTGAAAAAAAATGCATGAAACCTCAGTTTAAGTCGATAAATTTTCACTTCATCTTATTTCTTTTGGTGCTAGTGTTTAGTCTGATACCCCCTCATCATCATGATCAACCACCTTTAACAGGTTGGTTGCATGGACGCTACGAATTTCGCTGTGTATGAAATGCTTATATTCGACCACTCAACTAATATAAAGCTTCTTTTCACATCTCTATATTGCTGGTATCGTGTATACGGAACTTTCATTACAGTGCTTCCGACACGTGCTCAATGGGATTGATTGGGCTTTGTTGTGTTGCTCGTGGCATGTTGACGGTGTTATATAGCAGCCTAATACGCGCATTTTGTGTGGTATTATTGGGGTAATTATCTTGCTGGAGATAATAATCGATGGTGCTCCCCAATATTTCTGAACGCACTGGTTCATCACTCCCTTGACTAGTTAATTCTTAGGACGCCATAAGGATCCCTTCCACCACCGTACTTCTACTTTGTTTCGATAAAATTCTTTGTGTTATGGGCTCGTTTTGCAGCATCACTTCACTCAAAAGTGCTTTATTTTGATTCGTCGGAGAAAGTAGCTTCACTGAAGAAATCTGGTGACTCATTAATGTGCACATTTGAGAATGCGACCTGTTTTTGTCGATTGGACTTGATGACCAACAGTTGTTTCCTGGATGTCCTTAGAACTATTGTTCTCCTTATTTTTATTGATTTTATTTTCTTTTCTCCATCGCTGTGATCACACAAAACACTACGTTCTCCAAGTGCTAACTCTTAGTATCGCTTTACACAGCAGATTTTTGTTGCGCGACTAAGGATCATCTACCGATTTTGTGTCTCATAGATTACATAAAATAAACAGTATTGATCAGTAAATATCAATTTTTTAAAGTGTTTATACGCCTTGTAATAGGTTCATTACAACCATAGTTGGTTCTTATCGTATAGTAAATTTCTCACCCGAAGAGATCTTTGGGGAGCATATATATTCATGAGAAAAAGTAAGTCTGGTGACTAATAATATCGCGGATGAACATGGCTGCCTTACATATACATGTATCGTCTTATTTAGGGAGTTCTTCGAAGGAATATAATTTCCGGACAGCATATCTCGTGAAATTTTTTTGTACTCTTTAGAATCTGAGTTCTTGTGTATCATACGGGGAATCCCAAATGATGGAAGAGTATTCTAAATGCGGTCTAAGACTAGTTATATCCCGAAAAGCTTTACTATTTCATTTCAGAAAACCCAACATAGTGGTAGACTTCGCAATTGTATGATCATAATGTAATGAAAAATTTAATGTAGTATCAAAAATTACACCCAGATCGTTATCCTCTTCTAGGCGACTAAGTCTATGATCATTTATGAAATAATCATAGACAATCGGGGACGTAATTCGATATGCCGTAAAAATATTACATTTTTGAATATTCAGCTCTAGTCCATTGTGCTTGCACCATTCCACTAGTGCATCGATATCCAATTGGAAATTATTACAATCAGTTAAACTATTCGTAGATACATACACTTTAAAGTCGTCTGCGAATGTTACAATTTTAAAATATATGAAAATTTCGTGAACCTCATTTATGAACAAAAGAAAGAGTAATGGCCCCACATGGCTACCTTGTGGAACGCCCGATGTAACGAGATCTAAAATTATCGATCTTTACCAATTGCTTCCTGTCCTTTAAGCAATTGGACAAGCACTCTAACATTGACGAATGGAATCCCAAAGACTTTAGCTTGTTTAAAAGCAAAGTGTGATGTACTTTATCGAAGGCTTTCGAGAAATCGGTGTTAGGTACATCAACTTGTAATTGATTTTCTAAATTTGTATAAATGTAATTTCAAAATAATGATAAATTAGTTGTAAATGACCTGCCCTGCATAAAGCCATGCTGGTTGTTAGAAATAATTTCTTCTCTTACAGTGAAATATAATTTTTCTTTTACAATACTTTCAAATAGCTTTGGAATCGATGGAAGCTTTGATATCGGTCGATTGTTTAGCACTTTTTGCCTTACACCGCTTTTATATATAGGCGCCAGAAAAGAATACTTCCATTCATTTAAAAATTCACCCATTATTAGGGATTGATTAAAGATAAGTTTGAGTGGACGATAAAGCGAATTCCAACTTATTTTTTAAATTCCAGCCGGAACCCCATCGGACGCAGTAGGTCTCTTGATGACACGATTATCTCTTGGAGTGAACTTCGATGATCGGCCTATCTTGGCTTTGATTCGACCTGCCCGTCATACCTAAAGCGATGAGCAAGCAATCTATGCGATGAAACTACCGTGGCATTAACAGTGTTTAATGAAAGAGTATTTTCTTTTGTGGAGTTAAATTTTTAGACATCTTTGGTTTCGCTATTGTTTTTTTTTTTTTAAACGAATAGCAACATTTATATTTATTTTATTGTGAAGCCTTTAGTGTGAAGCCATACCTTTAAAAAATGTGTTTAACTTACATTCTGTGTGGCAACTTTTTTTTCAAATTACATCATTGTTGGCAAACTTTAGTGGAGCACTGTACACATACATCAGTGTAAAACGTGTTTGATGTACGGATAGGTCTGTCTGTGTTTAAAATTAAATAGTGGGTACGTCAATGATGCCAAGTCCAATCTATTCCTGTTTCTTTGCTGGTCGACAGTTGTTTGACAATGCATCTTCCACCATCATCTTTTTAATCTCATTGTACTGCTCGGAGGACGATAAGTGCAGGTACTTCAGCCAATTCCTTCGTTTATTTTGCATTAATCAATCATATCTGGTCTACCCATTCCAAGAACGATAAACGAATCCATTGAACTCGTGATAGGCATGCAGCCCCATGGGGCTTTTCTAAATCTCTTACCCGTGGCCTCAAAGGAAGTGTTTTCAAACAGTTTACAATCTCAGTGTTTTCTCACGTGCCGGCTGTTGAGTTGTGTGTGCTTCTGTTTAGATGTTTATTCCTCGATGGTTTTGATAATGCTGTGTATACATTATTTCCTAAAGAGCCCATGCCTGTAGAAACGAATTCCATTTGTTTTTCTCGATTTGTCTCGCACTGTGACTGGGTTAATAGTGGGAGAATAATGAGGTTGGACACCAATCGAAATTGAATATTGTGAGTTGCTTAACGCCTTCTGGTTCAGAGAGTCAATATAATTGCATTTGTACTTCAAAAAATGGAATGAATATGCACCAGGAGTTTCATGAATTTAACCCGGGACACATGACGTCCGTGCTTTGCTCTGGTGTGCATGGGAAAGGAACCTGATCTGTGTGGAAGTGGCATCGTCACTGTCGAAATTTTCAGCACTCCAAATTGATTCAATTGGGGCACAAGACGGCATTCCCCATGCATGCGCAGCAAACATTTACTCCACAGGAGCGCGGTATGGTTAATGGACGGATACTTGATTTGATTTCAGCGTGCACATACAGAGGCGATTGTAGGAGGCTGGGGTTCATGCGTCAAATTCAGTCCAAAAGAGGAGAAAAGTGAGTTGGACAATGGCTGAAATTAAGACGCGAACCGTTGAATGTGCGATTGAATGGGAGGTCTAAGCAGCTGCAAGACGTGGCAGTTCGTGTAGGCTGGAAGGCTCTTTAAAGATGCACAAAAATCGAGCTTACAGAAATGCTATTTCCTGTATCAGAAGTTTTCTCCGATAGCACTCGAAAGTCGTTGGTTTTGATTCAGTGTAAGAGCGACCAGGTTTTCACGCAACAAACGATGTCGAGGTGTTTTCAGATGCAAGCTGTAATGAGCATCTCTGTCAGGTTAGGTTGAAGTGGCTGACTGCAGCGCAAAGGACAACACACTCACTTAGGCCAAGTATAGGCCCATTGTGTTACTACGCGGATATTGGGGTACCTATTCCGCAAACCAATTAGGGGTTTTACTAAAGCAAAGAAGAAGGCTGATTCTAATATTGCTCAATTCAGCCAGATTATCGAAAAAGTGCGCTCTCAGAAGTCTGAGTCTAAGGGACGAGAGAGCGCTGCAGCTGCAAAGCAGGTGTTCAATGGCTTCTTCTTCGTCCTCGTTCCTGCAGCGTTCTACAAAGATCAGTGTAAGGAAGGCCTAGTCTGGAGGCTTGAGTTCCAATGGCACAATGATCTGTCAGAACGCGAATAAGAGATCTGAGAGAGATCTTTGCTTAATCTGATCAAGCCAAGCGATCGTTTGAAGTCGATCATAGGCCAGAGGTGTTTTGTGATAAGGCATCCCTTTTTAGCAGATGTTGTTATAGAAGCGATAGGCATGGAGGTTGGGTCTCCGCCCGGAAAGAGTACAGAGTCTGCGCCCTTTCTAGCGAGTTCGTCTGCTTCGCAACCCTCTTGAATGTCACAGTGTCCCGGCACCCACATAAGGTGGATCTTGCTCGACTTGGCTCGTTAAGAGATAGGCGGTAACTAAGGAAAGTCTTTAAGTTACAACTGACAGAGTCCAGCAATTTGACCCCTGTCTAGCTGTCGTACATTGTTGTTAAGCTGCATATTGTTTTTTAGCCATGACAGAGCTTCCTTTCTCGCTGTAGTTTCAGCCTGAAAGACTCTACAGTGATTAGGTAGACGAAGGGAGAGCTGGATGTTCAGATCCTTGGAATAGACGACAGCCCCACACCTGCGTCCATCTTCGATACATCTGTGAACATTCGCAGTGGACCGTCCAGCGTGGTTAGCATGGTTATCAGACTCCCAGTAAGATCTGGGCGGTATGCTGGTTGAGAAATTTGTCTCGAAGAGGAGTCTATGTGACGTGATGTCTGTGTCTATGGGTATAGAACTAAACCTGCCTAGGATCGTTGAATGTCCAGACTTAAGTTCTAGCATCAATGTAACTGTTGACAAAGTCTGACGAACCACGAACCTCAGTCTGGAAGGCAAACGTCCGTCAGGCGTCGGCAAAAAACATCGAGCGACATGGACACCAAGACTCTATCCCGGAATCATCTGTGTTCCAACCGTGTTCCTAAGCAAAAGCAAGCACGTACTGTTCTTGGCTGGAACTTCTCCTTCAGATGTCATCAACGCATTATCTTCAGTTAGGTCGAGGATCGAGGAAACGGTCTATTAACCTCCAGCTGCTTCGTTATAAGCTTTTCTCAACCACATTCCACGATTGTCATATTGCTATTCAAACCGAAATGGCGATCAAATGAAATCGGCGAGGAACTTAAGAAGCACCCTGCAGTAGCATATAATGTAATATGGGTGGCTCTACAGCGCATAGAGGACCAGGGCCTAGCTTGTCAGCAACTATTGATGGAAGGCACCCACAGCTTTACGCTGACTTGGAAAGGACAATTTGAGAAGCTTTGTCTAGTAATACTCTTTCAGCAATGTCCGTGACTCGAAAGAGGTGGCCCGTGAAGCGTATTTTATTCGTACCGAGTATCGAACCTAGGCAACGTAGGCTCAAGTGCGTAGGGGTCGACTCACCAATTCACGACGCCTCTAAATCAACGAGTGCTGATCTATATAAACCCAATTCGGTTGATACACGGTATTTTTTTTTTTTACACGGCCTAAAAAATAATTGTTCCTTATTTACACGATTTCGTTCGATTATTGGCACGAATAGAGTTGATTCAGCTAATCATCTTGACTTCTTTCATTTCCCGTAGTGCCCGTACCCCTTCTTCCTTGTACTTCATGACGGTTGTTACACGGTTTTATCTGGAACGTATCCACCGTGTAAAAACAGAATTAGCTGTATTGACAAACACAAAACTGCCCCAAATTTACTTGCAAAAATAAGCCACTCACGGTCAGTTGCTATTTCAGAGATTAACGCATAAGCACTTCATTATTTCAATTGTTGGCACATTAAGTATGACAAATGCATTCCGTTACTTTGCCTCCTGCTCCTTCATTAAAATGATCCGTAAAGTCACTGTTTCCCTAAGCGGACTGCTCATTAATTCTACAAAATGACGAGACCGAGATCTCTGCTAATGCAGAAATTCTCTCAGATGAAATCAGTTTTGAAAGACATTTACAATACTAATTATTATGTCTATTTTTATTTAAAACAAACAGCATACATACATAGTGGAACGAGAAATAAAAGAATGCATTGTGTCTGCGATCCGCAATAATTATGTTAGTTTATTTTCGTAACTTTGGCTTCTCGAAAGATTTGCTTAGAAATCGTACATAGGTCTTCGGTTTTGCGGTACTTTTCCGACTGACAAGTGGTTCGTTTCATTTCAAATATTTTGTCGTTTTTCTATACTATTTAAAATTTTGCGTTATTTTACTCGTACTTATAAATACGAACATCAGATAAATGGTGAGTAGTGTAAAACAATGCGCAATGTTTTCACTAACAAATAAAAGTTATAATTTATTTGAATAAGATTAATCTTCAAGAAGGAATGGCTGTTTGAAATCTCTTTCGCATTTCTTACAAATTGTCGAACATACTTCGGTGTTTGGGTGGTTCAAGTGTATTTTAAGTATTTCGTAATCGAAGAATAATGAGTCGAAGTACCGAGCTGATTGACACAGAGCTGTCAATTTTGACACGACACTTCTGGATTTGATGGATTTTAACTAATTGTGAGCATTTTTGCTACAAACCGCATGATACATTTTTTATGTCATTTTAAACATCAATCAAGTTTGTAAGATTGGGCTTACGGATATACACATGCTCGTGGCCTCTGCAGGAATTTTACGAAAATGCATTGCTCAGCAGTACAGCACACGGACTTAGAGGGTAAGCCCAGAGAATCTGTTGCGAGCGTGAGCAAAATTGACAACTTATGGACTCGAGAGGGAGAGAAACATCAAGTGGAATACATCACGACGGAGGAAGTTGGTAACCTGTCAACTTTTTTGTGCATTTGACAGATGTTTTCAATGGAAATTCATTTAGGCGATCTTTATGGCTGAAACACGGTAGTGCGTTTGCGCTGAGCTTGTCTTTTAACGCACAACAATTCAATGGCCACGCACAAAATACTGCGTCGACCTGCGTAAGTGAAAATGAGAGTGCTGCGTGTGACTTTTAAAATCCAATAATGCCGAAGTTGCTGGAAACTGCTAAACCTGTCATTCGCACCCGCCAATAGATTTATTTAAGGACTATAATGATGGAATTGTTTCAACAAAATACAGGCGTTATTCAAAAATTCAAAAGTTCTTGAAGCAATGGATCAAGCGCAAGGATATAATATAATATAAATATTGGGTCTATAATTAATTATATATTTATATATATTAATTATAAATTATAGATAATTCGGCCGGTTTGCTAAGAGATGGCGTAACTTGTATTATTCCATTGGAACATGCGTTGGAAAGCTACTGTCTTTGTACATCATTTCAGTATATGTCATTCGTTTGAAGCGTAAACAACAATAATTTTTCATATGTCGAAAATTTCAAATATGTCGAACCTTGTGTCTGACAAAGTGTTTTTGCGTTATTTTTCATTACTTTAATAAGAAGAAAGCTGCTGCCGAAAGTCATCGTATTTTGGTGGAAGTTTATGGCGATCATGCTCTAGCTCAAAAGTGGTTTGCACGATTTAAAAATGGTGATTTTGGCTTGGCCAACCAGCCAATTCAACGACAAAGCCGAATATCCATGGCGCGAAAGTAATGTTCTGTATTTGGTGGGATCAAAAGGGTGTGCTGTATTATGAGCTGCTAAAACCGGATGAAACCATCAATGGACAACGCTACCGAACACAATTAATCCGTTTAAAGAGAGCAGTAGCCGCCAGGAATATGCGATCAGACACGAGGCAAAAATTTTCCATCATGACAACGCTCGGCCCCAAGTTGTTATTCCGGTTAAGAACTATTTGGAAAACAGTGGATGGGAAGTTTTACCCCACCCGCCTTATAGCCCAGACCTTGTCCCTTCTGACTACCATTTGTTCCGGTCGATGCATAACGCCCTCACTGAAATACGGTTCACATCAGAGCAGAATATAAAAAATTGGCTTGATTCATTCTTGGCTGCCAAGCCGGCGCAAGCCGGCAAATTGCCAGAAAGATGGGAAAAAGTCATAGCTTCAGATGGGCAATACTTTGAATAATACTATTGTACATGTTGAATAAACGTTTAAATTTAAAAAAAACGCACGAATTAATTTTTATGCCCAATGAATATATTTTCTTACCAATTCTTAAAAGAAAATGACCAACCGAAATCATTTTGTTCAATCATAAGATTAAGCATATCAAAATTATTGTAAAATGATGCAAAGTTAAAAATGCCAACTGAAATACGTCGGGCCCTTAGTTATAAGCCTAGTTGTATGTCTTTGTGTATAAGGGACAAAAAATATAGCTAATAATCTAAAATCTAATCTTATGCGAGTCAGTTCACTTGGAGAATTATTACAGTGCAGTTCAGTGTCGTGATTAGTAAAGTTCAGTTTGGGATTTTATAGTGTTCAAAGCGTTAATCGGTTCAGCCTGAAAGGCAGCAAGGAGTTTTGTAGTAAAGTAATAGTAGTGGTTAGAGTGTATTAAAGCATAAGAAGTAAATCAGTGTTTGCAAAATAAATTCGTGTATATCGTGAATAGCGAACTTTTGTGTTTCATTCGTCACTATCCAGTGCTCGAACCCCTTTCTTGTGGACAATTTGAATTATCTTACGTAGACTCATTTCTGCTGAACGTAAACGTAAACAATATTTTTATGTTACACTAATAATTATGGAAAAAAAAACATTTGTTTGTATCAGGAAAATAATTTAAATAAAATTAACTAAGCCTTGTGGTACTTAATGCAATATTTGTTGACGTTACCAGTTCTTGAAACCGTTTATATATGCAATTCCTGTTACAAGCATAAGTGAGTTAGCACTGCTAACATTCACCTTGTTTCGGTCTACACTCATAACCAATTTAGTTTAGAAGGCACAGAAAATTGATATGAGGGGACATAACTTGGCCCAAAGCTTTTTTGAGACAAAAGACAGAATGCAGAAAGACTTCAATACTTTCTTCTTTTGGGTAGAAAGTCGTCCAAAATAGAATACCCTAACTTCCGATTCATTTAACTCACCATTTAGTGTCATCATTTCACCTCTGGGCTAAAGTGCATACACTTCATACAATTTTTAATAAATCGAATTATCTGAAAAATGTATTTTATAAAGTGCCTTTAAATTGATTAAATTTAAGTCGATACAATTTCTTAGAACGTTCTTAAAATACAAATTGATAGACCTTTAAAGAACGAGAAAGCGTTGGTATTCGGACTGAAATATAATTAATTGTAATTAATACGCAAGAACATTTAAGCGGCAAAAGTGTGCAATTTCCCCAAAAGTTAGAGAGTGTAAAGTCTACAAAAAGTGAAACATTTTTGGGAAAGAGGAAGTGTCGAAGTATTAAATAAACTTCGATTAGAGTATAAAGGGCGACGCTTGCCGTTTACAAATTTGGGGTCGTCGGTTTTTGCTCGGCATACAATCATAAAAATATTAGCATTGCTTTCGTCCAAATGTAATTTCACTTATGCTGTTGTGTCTGTAAAATATTTTCATTGGAATTGGAGTTTCGATAATTTTTAATAAAACAGCGAGTAAAATATGTCAAATATGTACAAAGGTGCTTCTGAAGCCCACATATCTCCCTCTAACTCATGGGACCTCACACGCCGTCTCTATCTAATATTCCTGTGTTCCTCACGTCTATGTGAACACGATTTAAGAGATTTAAGAGGATGTCAAAAACAGTCAAACGTACACAAAGTTGTCATATGCACGTTATTAAATACGATTCTCAGTCGATTGAGTTACTCAA
The DNA here is from genome assembly GCA_905231855.2 of Eristalis tenax. Taxonomy (NCBI): domain Eukaryota; kingdom Metazoa; phylum Arthropoda; class Insecta; order Diptera; family Syrphidae; genus Eristalis; species Eristalis tenax. Next base: position 3,837,232 of record HG993124.1, read on the forward strand.
CCCAAAATAGAATTCAATCGATTTGTCGACCATTGATTCAATCGAAAATAGACACTCGCAATCGGGGCCTAAGAGTAGGACTTTGAGTGCTTTGGCAAGCTTGAATTCAACATTGATTGGGAGCGTATATTTCCTAATTGACAAAAATCTAACAGACGCATATACCTGTGACACCACACTATCCTCACTCTACGTTAGTTCACTGTTACACATTATGCCAAGGTTTTTAACACAGGTTACGTATTCGACTGCAGCAGAGTTTAATTCTATAGAGGGTAAGTTTGAAAGGGAGGGATGGTGTTTTGAAAACGAAGTGGCTTGGGTTTTGTTAGGAGTGAGTAATGAGTAAGTCAAAATCCTGGCTTAATTTTGCAACTGAATCTTCCACCGTAGGAAGAGGAAATCGTAATTAGATCTGAACACCATCGGCATATATAAGAAATTTGTGTAGGATTCCTTCCAAACGACAGACTAAACAGTTTGTACAGTAGATGATATATGACGACGACAAACAAGAGCACAATTGGCAACGGTAGCTATACGACGTCGACAAATCAACAACGACAAAAAGATACATGGATGATGACGTATCTACGGAACGACGAAAATATGATGAGTGATGTGTGCCGATCGCACACATCTGAACGATGACGGTACTGTGTCAAAACACACACGACATTAACGACAGCAAAACCAGGGGTTGTAAAGGAATATGAAAATAAAACTTATAAAAGGATGTGCCAGGTGAACCATCAGCACCCGATGATCCGGAATTCGTCGCAAAAGTGAACACTCACGTGTCCATCCCCACACATCGTCATCTTCAGCGGGGACAATCCATCTGACGAACAGAAGAAAATGGAGAACTGACAACATCAGGCGAAATTGGAGGAATTATTCAACGCAGCACATAGAGGAAAGCAAAATCCCGGAGCCGACAAAACCTCAAGCGGTGATGATACTCCTCACCATCATCATGAATATCTGCACCAAGTATTGCTTCTTTCCTAGCAAGTGGAAAACAGCGAACATTTTTGCAATACCCAAAAAGATACATCACTCTTGAGCAATATACGCAAGATTCTAGAATATCTGATAGCGCTTAGCTGAAGCGATGGTCCACCGACCTGAACATCATCCCAAAAAAAGTACTTAGCTTTTCTTCTTTCAGGTCGAGCAGTATCAATACGCACAACAGCAACTAAAGTAACTCGTCTTGAGACATTTTAACAAGATAAGTTCAAACCGCTGTAAAAACGCAACCAACACAAATTGATGGACCGATTCTGGTTTTGAGGTGGTCACAACTAATAAATGTCTGTGATGCGAAACTTGTGATGTATCCCTTGTGAAGTTTGACCAGTTTGGTATTCTAGCAAAAAGTTCACAAGAAAACACACACCATGGTGTGGTGAATTTGTTATCATGTCAAAAATTGTTTTTTCGCTCTATTCGCTGTCTTTCCACATGTCCTCTCAATGTGGGAGAAGTAAAATATGTAGCAAATAAACCAAAATCGGAATTTGGAAGAATTTGATGAAACATGTTTTGTCCAAAGCGAAAGGAGAATTCCTTAGAATATTTCTGCGTCTAAAAAACATTTACTACCCTGAAATTATTACATTTCGCTTTATTGTCTCCTTTTTTCCCATCTTATTGCTCAATCACAACATTGACAGTTCTTGGGATATTCACAAGCTGTGAGATTTTGCTCAGAATATACCTCTCAATTTCACAACTCACCACCCTTTGTGAGGCAGTTGTGACTCATGATACCCAGAATACAAGGGATCACACTCTTTATCTGTCAAATCGTGTGACGTCACGTATATCCCTCGGTCATATAAAAGTAAATTGAGTTCGTACTGAAATTCAATTTTCGTGCAAAGATCTTATAATTTAATGCTTTTACATGTTTACATATCATGAACAAGTTTTATTTAGTTTCCTTTGTGTGTGCAATCATCATCAATTTTCGAAGCAAATTTCTGCAGCGTTACGACGGGTAATGGATAGCCTTTCTTCAACAGATATCCGTAGAGTCGTTCGAGGAAAGTGTACAAACTGTCGACTTTCAGATAGGATTTCAAGCGAAATATAAAAGTTATAGCAGAAAGCTGTATTAAATTGGAAAGCTGTATGTTTAGCTACTTATTAAGAAATTTAATACTATATATTGTTTAGTTTAGTTGCACTTTCTTTAAAAAAAAAAACAAACATGTCAAAATGCGTACACTTGCCCCTATGTAGGGGTAAGTGTACGCATGCTTTGGGGTAAGTATTCAAGATGAACTTCTGCCACAGACATCCCTACACATTGTGTTGCTTGACCTGCAATGCCTGAACCCATTTCAAAATCTCTTTAAGTAACAAAGGCGTCTTATTGATCCGATGATTGAAACGAATCGTTGACTGAACCAGGTGCAAACTCAAACCTCGAAAAGGTTTTCATTGAAGGGGTATATTCCTGTCCAATTAAAAAGACCTACTACTTGGTACTGATTTATTGCATGTTGAGTTATCCAACGCTGAGAGTCATCTTCATACCTTGCCCTGAGAGGACTAAACAAAACTTCTACCCAGGGGCTGTACCTTATGGCTACTATGGAGTGGTGAAGTTAAAATTGAGATTTGACTTTCTCTTCATAAGATGGTAACTGCTAGAGAAATATGTGATGAGTGGTTGCCCAAGATGAGTAGAGTAGGCCGATTCTTTTCTCCATGTAAGTGCTTCTTAAAATGTTGCAACCACTTTATGGATAGCTCACCGTCAATGAACCCTGAGTCCGAGACCATTCCGATGCAACCATTAGGATCACCATCAAGCAACTCATCCTTTAATCTTCTCCTGGCGTTGAAATTGAACTTTAAGGTTTTTGTCAAATCAGCTTACATTTTCTTTTTTTTTTTGCGGGTGTAGGTGAAAATCTTCAAAAGACACTATGGGGACCGTTCCCACAATGCGAAAGGGATTTTTACCCAGTAAAAACACCTCCCTTCAAATAAAATATATTTCCACTACAACTAAGTCTTACACTTATCCAACAGTTTTACTTTCTTAGTTTAGGCGCATTTGGCAAGAAATTCTCCATTGAGAGTGCTATCACCGCAGCTAAGCGCGGGTTGAATTCACCGTGCTAGGTCAAGGGGTTTTATTCTTTCCCATATTTCACACGGAAGATTCTATCAGTTATAATTCGATAAAATTGTGTAAAATCAAAACCAAACCTTGTCAAAGGCTTGCGAAACATCGAGAAATACAGCTGAGCAGACTTGCTTTTGTTCAAACGATTTTTCTATAACATCAGTTATTCGATGTACTTGGTCGATAGTTGAATGCTTACTTCTAAAACCGAACTGGTGATTAGGAATAAGTCGTCTTTCTTCCACAACCGGGCTTAAACGTCTGAGTAATATTCGTTCGAACACTTTAGACGTTATCGGAAGCAGTGAAATTGGTCTATAAGACTTTTTGTCTGTTTGTCTGCCACTTTCCACTGACTAGGGACATGTTAATTAGGTAGATAAACATAAGAAGCGCTTTCTGAGGTAATTCTTTCAGAACTTCTCCTGTGATTAAATCATAACCAGCAGCTTTTTTGGGCTTAAGGTTTTTCAATTCTTCCTTAAGTTCTGTCAAAGTAGCATTTCTTATACAAAAATGTTCATTATTTGTGTTTGAACCGTAGGAGTTTCCAGGAAACGTTTGTCCGTCGCGTGATTTAAACGTTTCTTCCAAATGATCTGCGAAGAGATCCGCTTTCTCTTTATCTTCTTTTGCCCACTCGTATTGATTTTTCCGAATTGGGGCCGCATGTGGTTGAGGTTTTCTTAAGCCTTTGGCTGCTTTCCAGAGTGAGTAATGGGTATCCTTTTTCCCTGACAAGCCTGTCAAGTAGGTATTTAGGTTATTATTTTTAAACGACTTAATTTTCGCCTTCAGAATGTTAGACAGTTGGTTGAGGCGAGTTTTATGCTGCGGCGCATGGGTCTGCTGCCATTTCTTACGAGGCTTACGTTTCTCTCTTACTAATTCTCGTATTTCCGGTGGATATCGCAATACATGTTTTATCGTCGTTTTTCTAGCGAGAGGTGTATTGCTCCACGCAGCGCACCGTATTACTTCTATAAATTTATCGAGTTCTATTTCTAAATCGTATGCTGTTCTCAGCGGTACTCTAAGTTCAATATTATCTTGTAGATAATTTCTAAATGCTTGCAAATTCGTACGTTTATTTGTTAACGTAGGTGGAACTTCCTTCTTTACAATTGTATCGTTTACACATAGTACAATGGAAGAATGATCTGAATTAAAATCAAAGCTTTCTTCAATTCGTAAGTAGTTTCGAGAAACACCTTTTATGACAAGGAAATCAACAACGTCAGGTATTTTTGTAACATCCGACGGCCAGTAGGTTGGTTTTCCTGTCGAGTAAAAATCACAGTTTAGTTTCATACCAGCTCTGTATAAATTTCTGCCTTTTTGTGAAATTAATCTTGATCCCCAAAAGGGGTGTTTCGCATTAAAGTCTCCACCAATTACGAAATTTGGGCCTAGAGTGTGGAAAATTCGCTCGAGCTCGCTTTGATCAATTATACTACGCGGAGGGCAGTAAATGGACGCGACGTTAAAGCTTACATGAACCCTATTGCTCTGGCAAGACTTATACTTATGCAGATTGTCGCTAGCAAATCGTTTTATGACGCTGATGAAGAAAGCCTTCAATCCAATCACGTCCAGCCATTTGCAAAAATGTAGTTTTAAAGTGGCCAAGAGAACTGCTAACAGAGTTAAGCTTAAGGCGTTTTCCAAGCGCAGATTCGCTTATTCCTAGCCAAAACTGATAAGATGTTAGCCTTATCAATTTCGGGTTGTGTAGCCATTACATATTTTCGAGGCATTTGTTAAAAAAGAATAAAAACATCAGGGGAAAATTACATATAATAAATATTGTGCATAAGTATATATTACATAGTCACGAATATTTTAAGTTAAAAGGTAGTCGTTGAACAAAAGCACTAAAATATATCTCATGTTGTGTGGGGGGAAAGTGAACGCATGCGCACAATTGCCCCAAGAGTTGTGCGCACACTTGCCCCTAGTAGACTTTTTTGAATTCTTAGCTTAATTTGAACAAATTAAAGGCAAATCCAGTCAAGTCTTTACTAAAGTTGAATGTCTACACAGTATATTCAATAAATAAGTAACATTCACTATATTTAAATGAAATAACTGACCACTACCACGTTTTAAAAATTACGGAAAATCTAAGTAAAACTCGCCTTTTATTTTGTTCGGCTTTTCCTCATATGTCAAATACCGGAAGAATGATTCAACGCTCGATACTGATTGAAAGTATACGCCAGAAATGAAGTATGATAGAGATGCCCAACTTATACCTCTCTTGCCTCTTAAAATTTTTGACAACCATTTTTTATATTGTTCTCTAAAGACAAATCGACCATTCAGAGAAGGGCAGTTACGTTATTTCGTGAATAACTGTCAAAAATTCATGAATAACCGTCAAAATCTTCATGATTATCCGTCAAATTCGTCGATGGACTAGCGGTCAGTCAGCTGTGAAGTTGGGTATCTCTATCATACTTCATTTCTGGTATACGCCTACTTAAATCCACATTTATGAAAAATTGATATTTTTTGAATGTGCTAGGACAGCGACGCGGGCGAATGAAGAAGCCCTGGGCCATGCCTAGGTCCGAGGTTCTGGTCCTTTTTTCGCCATGTTCAAAAAGTCATTGTAGGGAAGATCCATTCCCCATATAACGCCAAGAAGACCCCTAAGTGAGCCCAGTAAGGCCAAGTGCGGACCATCCATGTACATTACAATGAGTGGATGAAAATATATTCTTCTGCAAAGAGAGACATGAACGGTAGGTCTTCACTTGGAGGAAGACCTGGTGAGCCGGCACAAAGCTTAGCGAGTTCAACGGCTTCGCCAGTTGCTGGAATGTTACAATGACTCGACACGCACATGGCGCAACAGCTCTCAGATATATCATCAAGAGATAGCCAAAACTTCCAGGAACACACTGAGTATACGGTGACTGATTTCAGGAATTGCATCGCTGCCTGGCTGCCTGAACAATTAACCATATCTCCTTTCGATACCACGATGTTCTTGGTCTACCAGGCTTTGAAGAAGTCCGCTCAACAAAGCCGCAACATGGTACCATCTTCAAGGCTATTGGCGATGTACTGGTAGGGAACATGCACCGGATCTTCAGCCGAATTTAGGAATACAAGAACATGCCCAACTAATGGACGAGGCTCCAACAGAAAGGCGATCCGAGCTCTTGCAACAACGACAGATGTAGTATATCCTTACTCAACAACTCAACTGAGTACTGAGTGAACGTGAACGTTGAACGCTGTCGTGCGACGGGCTGTAGTAAACACGGAAGGGACTATCTTCTACAAATCAGTCCAACTGTTGGGATAGGCAGTTGACATTGACATCGCGTTCCTATCGTGCCCTAGTGGGAACTTTCACGGCAATGGAAAAACAATCGAAACGAGCTGGCCTTAAAGTCAATGAGGATAAGACGAGCTGTCATGTCGAACGTTCAACGGCAGACCACCTGGGAAAAAAAACCCCAAAGCTACAATTTTGAGGCAGTGGTCTTGACGACCATTTTGTTTCGAGAAATAGCATGTGCGCACACTTACCCGCTGCGTCAGTTCACCCCGAACCACATGCGTGTATGGCTGTACATTTGGACATACCATCCAATGTCCGTTTTATCCTCGCGCCTCCTAAACTTAGTTTCCTCTCTTGTGCGGCGGAAATATGCTGTTCGTTGTACTGCACTATTGTTGGAGTTTATAGTTCTCGTGACTCAAGTTAAGGACTTTTGAGTGCAGTCTCTTCAGTCTTCCTTTTAAGAGAGCACATTTTTTGTTGCATTTTCAAAAGAAACTCTAGCTTCTTAGGTCTAAAAATGTGGAATTAGAAGGTAATAAAATGTACATGTTTAAAGTTTAAACTTACGTGGTTAGTTCGGGAGAGCTTTTCTGTGTCTTAAGCTCCTCCACGTTATCAATCAATTTGCCGTCCTGGCTAATAGATTGTTTGACCCAGGATGCTGTCACAACCTGATGACTTCTTGTTTGTGCCTTTTCACCCTTTCTTTTATTTTTCCCTTGATACGGACTCCTTGTTGCCACCGCATCATCCCGTCCCTGCATTTTTAGGTCAATAATTGAGCAATTCGTGCTTCAAATTGCGCGCATATTGGTCCTTATTGAAATGCTTAGAGCAAATGAAAGCTGTCACTTTGTCTTTTCGTCCACATTTGTGCATCCAAATATTTGCCGCTCTTGGGTCTTTTGGGAAACGAAAAAGCCTCACTTCACTGTCAGAATTCTCTGTCTTCTTATTATTTGCATTGCAACCAGATATTGCGCAAATTGCCATTTTAACACAGCTAAAAAGCGCGAAACTGAATCTGCATATACAACTGACACATTTGTGAGATACACGTGCCGTCACAAATAAAAAGGTTCGGGAATATGATAGCTTGTATTCTGTGTATGGTGCTTGTGACTTATGACACATCACAGAGGTTTGCCAGAATAGGGCCATGAATTTGAAGCTGTGCATTGAAGTAATTATTGTGTCATCCCTTGCGTTAGGTCCTGAACGGATGCTTTGACGCTACGCAAGTAAAGCATTCTATGTGGCGGACGCATTAGAGTCCCAGCAGAGAGTCAGTACTTACGTTGAACTAGTTTCAAGTATTTTTGTCCACATGTGTCACACAAATGTATTTAATTGAAAACATTCGTATACAACTCCGATTCAGACCCGGATGGTTTCTTAAGCATTCCATCCCCACTCAAAATTACTGTAACATCCATCGACACTTCCGGTTTTATGGAAGTTATTTGCTGAGCTGTCTATACAATTGAGAATGGAATGCGCACTTGCAGCATAGCAGCATCAGTTAATCAAATTCAAAAGAGACCATGTCAAAACCAACGGGAAAAGGCAGACACATTCAAACGTAGCTTCCTCTTTCGTAATTTAAGTGTCCTCCTGCGTATTAGATAAACACGAAACCGCTAAAGACCCCGCCATCTAAGCACTGTAAGGACTCTGAGTGCCATCAAAGTCGAGTAAAAACCTCTGCAATTGCACATAAGACCCTCGCACTTTCGCTCACGTTCCACGAGAACCTCTCACTGCCGAATGCTATCCACTGATGGAAAAAATGCTCGTCATTGAAGAATCTTTCAACAAACGGAATTATGAAGAGACGTCCCGTCATCAAGTGAAGCACCACAATTCATTTCGACGGCCGAGCGTAGTCGCTCTCCCGAATAAAATATGATGCTACTCGTGGTCGCATTTATTTCTGCGTGAAAGCAGCTACGGCGCCGGCCGGCGAAAGGTTAACAAGTGCCACATTAAAAGCGTCTCTTACAAATTTTGCGCTTACTGTGACATGCTTTCAACAGTGGTTATGTCACGTACTTGTTTCGGGAAGTGCTGCTTATCCAGTGCCGATTTCTAGCATAAAGCGTAATCCTCAATAATTCGCAAGTAAGAAGTGTGAGCAGACTCAGGCGATTGAGGAAGTTATTCGACAACAATACGGTTTTCCCAATTCAGCAATCGTTGTCTACCGAAACTGGCAAAGTCAATAGAAAAGGTTAAATTACACATGTGTAAACTTTCACTCATTTCAGATCGACAGGCCTCGAGTGGCCGCAGTCAGTCTGGTTCAGTCGGATGAACGAATTCGAAACTTCCCAGTGATGTATCCGTTATCGTGTAACTACCCGTTTAGTGGTTTTAAACTACACCAGCTATTTAGCTTTAACAATTCACATCCACGTTGAATGCGGCAAGGTATTAACCTTCACTGTAGCAGCCAGCCTCCCCGCACAGAAACATAAAATCCGCAGACCACAACAACATTTTATCCCAATCAACGAAAATAAATAATGGGATTAGGAGCAGCAGGTGTTCGGATTCCGAGTTTCACAAATTGACCCGAGCTAAGCAGGCTGGCTGATGGCTGCTGGCTGCTGGCTGTTGGTGGTTGCCACTAAACTCGGGCGCTTGTTCTAATCTGCAGGCGCTGCGGCAGATGGGGGTGAGCAATCCAAATGAGTCGGTTTCGAAGGTGGCTTTCACGTCAACGTAGCAACGGTGCCCGCCCCGGTGCGGGGGTGGATGGGCTTCATCTTGTTATTCTGCTTCTGTCCCTAACAAAATCACATTCTAACTTTACCTTTATGTTCGGTCTGCCATGCTGCAAACCATTGACTTAACGACCACAATTTTGCTGAATGCCTCCCAAATAGCTTTTGTCAATACTCACAACTGTGTTCATATTTGTGCGCCCGCGTATGTGTGTATGTGGCTGTGCGATGGTGTGTTATGTGCAGGCGGTCGATGGTCGATGGTCGAGGTATGCAGCTCATTTCATTATACGGAACGTTTGTCTAATTCCAATTGATTGGTATTGGGAAATTACTTACAATTACGTATTTGTCATGGGCATTTTGTATTGAATTAATTATTAATTTGCAAGAGTTCTGCAAGCAAATTAGGTTCCAAGGAACGTTGGATTTATGCTGCTTTAAACTCTGCCCAGACTGAGTTAATAAATTTGTTAACTGGAAGACTGCCTGCACACAATGCGATGTGAATGTTCGGCCTAGCAGGTATCCAATATCTAGAATTCATGAGGCTCCTTTGAGGCACAGTGCTCTCAATGCGATTGGAGTTTAGTTTGTGAAGAAATCAATCACATTCGGTCGGCGTTCCCACAGAGTACGTGACTTTGGGTTCATTCGGTGTGAGAGCCTTTTACGCACGTATGGGTGATATATGTCCAGATTTTGGTACGCCGGTCATGAAAGGGAAGATGAAAATATGTATTTCGTCCCCGTCCTGGCCCATCCACCGTGTCAGGAGTGAGGCGTAATTCCTCGAAGAAGCACTGCCAAACGAAGCCAATGGGGGGGACGATGGGGATTCATTGAATTGTGAAGGAGAAATCGAATGGAAAAATTGTGCCAGTGGAGCCAGTTCGAACACTTGTGTACGTGCGTGTGCATTGATAGGAGTCTAGAAGTAAGCCTCAAACGAGGACTGACAGGACTAATACATGTAGTTTTGGTTGGAATGCCTGTGTCAAAATGGACAATTAAATTCCTTATTGGAATTGATTTCAGAGAAAGTCGGACGATGTGGTGTGCGGACCAATAAAGTCCGGAGGGACCTTTCTGCAGGGAAACGTCCTCGCCGAGGAGGTAATAGAATTTTGAAACTCGAGCCAAGTTCGGACGAGTTATTAAATGTCTTATTGATGTGCTTTCTATGATCCCATGTGCTTTCTGAATCGAGGGCGGAAAATAATTAATTTGATGTTGAGGTGGATTGCTGGTGGAACATGCAAAACATTTCCAATAACTTTCTGAAATGCGGACTTATTCATGGAAATTTTTTTTCGTAAACGTTGTTACTTAGGGAGCCGTTCTCTTTTCAAAATTCATCTGAACCAGGAAAAACACATTCCGGACGTTGGTTTGCTGGACCGACAGCATGAAGGCAATGGCAGGAAAGTGTTGCAAGAAGCAGTCTGCAGTAGAACATAGAGTGCATTAAATGCTGTTTTCTATTTTCTTTGCGATCTTAGTGTACGCAATTTAAAGTTGAATTTTAAGCCTCCAATGAGGCCTGTAAGATTGTGTCTGCAATATTTCAGTACCTATCCCAACGTCCAGGGATCCAGGGGATCTAAGGAATTTTACTTGCCTTTCCACAGGTTACACCTGCTATTACGAATGTTCGATGTGGATGCGGACTAACGCTTTCGACCTAAGAATGATGTATATGTTGCCACCTATCTGTCAATTTTTGGGTGACATAGGCCGAGACGAGCGGGTACTCACTTCTCTATATAGACGGATGTGAAAATTGGTTGTGATTTCGGCGCGAAAAATTTAAAATTTAAAGAAGTTTATGAAGATCTAAATAAAAGGATTGTTTTTCTGAAATGAGTTGAGCAATAGCAAAGGAAACCAGAATCTACGGTTTTCTGTCTTTCCAAGAGACAACATCTTACGGAAGCAATGGATTCACTTTTGCAGCGGGAGGCACAATTTAAATTCAAATACGTCTCGGATTTGCTCTGCACATTTTACTCTAGATGGTTAAATTAATATGTTCGTTTGTCCATTTACACATAATAGTTAATCGCAATTGATGGCATGACTTTGAAAAAGTAGTGGATTGAAGTTGAAGATGGGAACGGTTCCAAAGATACAACCACAGTCAACATAGTTTTTTTTATTAAATCTCGGAGGATTTATTGTCAAATGGAAGCACCCTGTTTTCTCTGACCTTGATTGTCAAATGACAGGGAACATTTAACACAATATTCCTGACAAAGTCAATGAATCTGAGTATAGGTTGAGTTCACAATTGCAACATTGTTGCCCCTGCACTGCACAATATATTCTCTCAATACGTTTATGAACACGAAAACTGCCGCAAGTTTGCAGCAGGTCAGCATTGTCAAAAAAGTAATCATAACTGCAACATAAGTATACGACACAAAAGATTTTAGTTTACGTTTGTATTGCTAAAATCAGTGAAGTATAATAGAGATGCCCAACTTCTACCTCTCTTGCTCTTTAACATTTTAGACAACCATTTTGTACCGTGGTCTAAAGCCAAATTGACCAATCAGAGAACGGCATTTCCGTTATTTCGTGAATAACAGTAAAAAATTCATGAATAACTGTAAAAACGCCTCTCAAATTCGTCTATGGACTAGAGGTCAATCAGCTGTGAAGTTGTGCATCTGTATCATACTTCATTTCTGGCCAATGTCTACACCATGTCTAAAAAATGTGTAATACTAGGTTTATTGTCAGCGCTCTAGGAGGAGCAAACAGAGGACTATACAATAATCTAGAAGTAACTACGGGGAAACCTTGGTAAGCACTAATGAAAATCTGAATTGCAACATTCCTGGTTCATTCACAACGAAAAAAAAGTGTTTGTGCTTTCGGATGTACCCCATTTAATAAAAATCATGAGAAACAAAATTGTTGAATATGGCACATTATTAATAAATGCCAAAGAAGTAATGTGACAATTTTGTCACTGCTTTCCTTAACTTCGGGAGAACTCTCAATAACTCATAAAATTACTCCAGGCCATCTTAATGTTGATGGAGCCGAAAGGCAAAAGGTTAAGATGGCAACAAAATAGTTTTCCCACACTATTGCACAGGCTCTAACAAAGGCTGAAACTTTAGACCACCTATTTGATCACAATTGGGAAGAACGCTCCAAATTATTTAAAACTATAATATTTATTAAAAGTATTTCCCTAAAAGTTGAAACACTAAACTTTTTACTACTTTTCAGACCAATGAATGGTTCAATGCTATGAACATCAGAGCACCATATCCAGATTCCATGTTTGGATTAGTTTGTCAATCTAAGCTAACGATAGTGTGAATAATAGAAATATTGTTTCAAAAACATTTTGAATTTAGCAAAAAACTGAAAACCTGAATCTTCCTTTCCCTTAAATTTTATGCAAATAAATATCAAATCTAGTCAGCTGTCAAATCACGCAGTCTACATAAAAAAAAATGGAAAAATAAAGGCGCAATCTTGTTGTCTGTGATTCGTGGTTGTCGACCTATTACGGTTGGCGAACTCCACAGTGTACGATGGAATCTTTGAATTCGATTGCTGTGCCAGCAACTTCGCGGCATAATTTACAGCTGAAGGTGGGATCGATCATAATTATGTAGCGGTAGCTGAATCTTCCAAAATTGTGCAACGGTACGCGGTTGTCCGTCAAGAAACTGACGATCAAAGTGACGACAACGATCGTCAAAGGCAAATTCAAAGGAAAGGAGGTCCCTATACCAGGGATTCCGATTATTCCAACCGATCTTTCATTCCTATTTAAGCGGATTTAGTTCCCCGTTCGATTGACTTTTGCGATGACAATCAATAAATGTCAAGGCCAATCGCTGAAAGTCCGTGGGATCTCGAATTTCCCTATTTTCGTTGTTTGCTTCATCATTATCCTCCATTAAAAGGGTTCGAGAAATCTCCAGGCTCCTCGATCCTCCGCCATCGACTCTCACTCATCAGGAGTAATGCCCAAGCGTAACCAGGCGAATTTTTGGACTTGGTCCAACCATCTCGTCCTGTTTCTGCCAAGCTGCCTGATGGAATCGCATTCAAAGCCTGTCTCGGAAGTCGTGCTTAAATGCGATTCCATCAGGTAGGCCACCCTATTATCGGATTTGTACGAGCACAGCTCTCCCGCGATTTGACTTTGAATAATGAAGTTCAAGTGTTCGAGGTCCTTATTCGTCGCTGATCGATTGAATGCAATGCTATGGTTGCATACTACAGACAATGAGCCAATATAACTGTAGGCGATTGCGGAATGGTATTCGAAAGCAGAGTGATTCAAGTCCACATTTACGACTGGTTTTCTTCTAGAATATTTTGCCGAATTTGAGGAAGTTTCCATTCATTGTCTTCTGCACGTTCCTCTTGCGTTTGATAATCACGGACATTCTGACTAATTATTGCACGACGTGTACGTCGCCTAATATGAGGCACACTAACTTACTTTCTAGACAAAAATTGAAACTAGTTGTACGAGCAACTCAGACAGTCTCAGTCTCAGTCTCAGTCTCAGTCTCAGTCTCAGTCTCAGTCTCAGTCTCAGTCTCAGTCTCAGTCTCAGTCTCAGTCTCAGTCTCAGTCTCAGTCTCAGTCTCAGTCTCAGTCTCAGTCTCAGTCTCAGTCTCAGTCTCAGTCTCAGTCTCAGTCTCAGTCTCAGTCTCAGTCTCAGTCTCAGTCTCAGTCTCAGTCTCAGTCTCAGTCTCAGTCTCAGTCTCAGTCTCAGTCTCAGTCTCAGTCTCAGTCTCAGTCTCAGTCTCAGTCTCAGTCTCAGTCTCAGTCTCAGTCTCAGTCTCAGTCTCAGTCTCAGTCTCAGTCTCAGTCTCAGTCTCAGTCTCAGTCTCAGTCTCAGTCTCAGTCTCAGTCTCAGTCTCAGTCTCAGTCTCAGTCTCAGTCTCAGTCTCAGTCTCAGTCTCAGTCTCAGTCTCAGTCTCAGTCTCAGTCTCAGTCTCAGTCTCAGTCTCAGTCTCAGTCTCAGTCTCAGTCTCAGTCTCAGTCTCAGTCTCAGTCTCAGTCTCAGTCTCAGTCTCAGTCTCAGTCTCAGTCTCAGTCTCAGTCTCAGTCTCAGTCTCAGTCTCAGTCTCAGTCTCAGTCTCAGTCTCAGTCTCAGTCTCAGTCTCAGTCTCAGTCTCAGTCTCAGTCTCAGTCTCAGTCTCAGTCTCAGTCTCAGTCTCAGTCTCAGTCTCAGTCTCAGTCTCAGTCTCAGTCTCAGTCTCAGTCTCAGTCTCAGTCTCAGTCTCAGTCTCAGTCTCAGTCTCAGTCTCAGTCTCAGTCTCAGTCTCAGTCTCAGTCTCAGTCTCAGTCTCAGTCTCAGTCTCAGTCTCAGTCTCAGTCTCAGTCTCAGTCTCAGTCTCAGTCTCAGTCTCTGTCTCTGTCTCTGTCTCTGTCTCTGTCTCCGTCTCTGTCTCTGTCTCTGTTTCTGTCTCTGTTTCTGTCTCTGTCCATGGGTGTAAAAAAGGGCAAATTTGCGACTAAAGTTCCATAGCGGCAACCGTGGCTATGCGTACTTTTCCAATAATCGGCTTATTATGTTCCGCTACGGGAATTAATGCCAATCATGACTCCAACCCTGCCCCATCCCAGAAGTGGATTCATTACTGTAAGTTGAGAAGAAATTGACCTTACTCAGATCGGGATCAACTGTGGCAATTCCAAGAGGACAGAAGCCAAAAGATTTACTCAGACCGGATTGAGAAGCACTAATTCAAGTCTTAATGTAAATGTTTTTCCCAAATTGTAAACCTTTTAGCTTGACTTTTTCACATTTTTGCTTCGTTGATTCCAGTGCAAGCACTCCTTGTACTTTTTATTTACTTCCTTTCTCTCTCCGCACCAGTTTATAAACACACTTTTCATTGCTTTGTATGTGCTTGCCACAAAGTGCTCTTACCGATTTCAGTGAGGAATGTTATGCAGTTCAAGAAACAATTGTGAGCAAATGAAATGAAATGAAAAATGTAACATTGCAACTTTTGAAACTTTTACTATTAAGCTCATCTATTGTTATTTTTTGAATGGGAGTCCATGAATTTAAATGTCAAAACAAGTCTATTATCCATAACTTCTGAATTACACTTGGAATGTGCATGAAATGAAGGAGTAACTTCAAGAGTCTGTACCTACGTAAGTACCTTAAAAATCCCACAGCAACAAGCACATATCATTGCCTGAGAAATGTCTTGTTCCATATGCAACTTTTGCCAAATTTTGAGTTAGGAACGGATTATGTGGTAATTTCGTATGCTACTTAAATCTCTGACTAAATTTGCTTTAGGACTTTCCAGTCCCGAGATATCGACTGCAATCGACATTGTTCCATATCCAGCACAATCAACAGTGCGTTGAGCTGTTTTGTGCTATAAACCATTTTTGGGCGTTTGGGACAAATTTTTGCACACAATTTTTCGCATTTTCAGGGAATTGTCTTGTTCCACGTGATAATGCACACTATTACAGTTTAATTTGGAAAACTCGTTTATTCGGGAATGAGAGAGAGAGAGAAAAGTCGGCAAAACCATACAAGAACCATAGAAGTATTTTCTATTAGTAAAATAATTTTTCGTTTTGTTGTTCTTGCACATTTCCATTAATATGAACACGCGGGTACAAACTTATTTAACATTTATTGAAGTTTCATACATTATTAAAAGTAATGCATTTGGAGCAATTAATTAATTTAATTCTTTAATTAATAAATAGGAATGATGTCGACCTGGCGTACTCTGGTGGTTGAGCGATGAAAGCGGAAGTTCGGAAGGCCAATGGTGTCGGAGAATATCATCCTGGTGGACATTACACACCAATTTAAAAGCGATTTAAAAATGTCTTTTAACAGAATGATTTTTACAATTGAGTTTACAACGAGACTTACAAACTAAAGGTTAGGGTGTTGGCTCAACAAAAGGGGTCCAACTGATGTACTTTGTTTAATTTAATGTTTATTATTATTGTCGGTTTATTTTTTATTTTTTATGTCCCACAATGGCTGGTGCTTACATCGGGTTATTCAAGTCCGTGCGTCCAAGGACCACTTTTGGGATGCTGATGTGTTAGCCAACTTAGCCTCGATGGTGATTGCTATCGCTGCTGTGGTAGAATCCTGCAGCTCGACGTCGTTGGAAAGTTCTGCTCGTTGTCCGGGGATTGTGTGTCTCAGGTTCCTGACTTCCTCGTTAGGATACTTTTTGATTTCTAGTAGCGCCTCTCTAAACAGTCTCACCATGTAACATTACACACCGTCTCCACTGGACATATTCCTGCCCAACATTACAACCACAATCTGAGCAGCCATCCGCGATCTTTTAATTCGCGGGCAAGATATGCCATGTCGTGAGAGCGTCAACATCAAGAAGCGGCCAACCAACCTCCACTCAACGAAGTAGATCTCACTAAAAAATAATGCCAAAAATTATATTCACCAAAACTTGTGCTTTTACTCTCAATATTTACCACTCCTTTTATTTTACTACTACAAACAAGATCGTGCACATGCGGGAAAAAGTCAAATCTCATGTCCAACTTTTGAACAGAGCTCATGCCATGTCGAAAAATCACGAAATTGTATGCCTCCAATAGATCTTTTCACATCATGTTCATGAACAGGGCATGGTCCATGTCCAGTGGAGACGACTTATCTTTTCTATTATGACTGCCATCTAGCGACGAAATACAACACCCATCGATAGGAACGTCTTTTAGTGCATTTGTGATAAAAAAAAACTCGTTTATGCGGACTGACTTTCCCCAAACCATTCCAAATTAACGAGCTTTTACTGTATTTTGCGTGAGAATTGCTTTGTGTCATTCTCACTTTTTTGTGTTCCACGTGGATGGAAAGAAAAATCAGTTTCAAAATATAGGAGTAGACTTTTACGTTAATTAACGTAGCTTGTTAACGGTTTGGCATAGCTTCACAGTAACCACTCGTGTTGTGCGTGCTATTGCTCTTTCACAAGTGGAAGGCACCTACATTTGCATGCCGACTCCGAACGGCCTGTTAGCCTGTTTTACTCTTTGAGCCGGGAAAAGTAATTAGCTCGTACCGCGAATCAACCCCGTGGCTCAAATGCGCAGGGATCGACGCAACAACCCACAACCCCACGGCCGCCAGTCCAATGCCAATGGCGTATGGACCATACCAAATCTAGGTCTACGACATGCAATAACACCATCCAAACAAAGGCGTTATATTCTTGCTCGTTTCATAAAGGCTTCACTTTCATTTTTTTTCTGAACCAGTTGTGACAAGATGTTCAATTTATTTGAAATCCATTTAGTGGATAAATTGATTACTTCAAGAAATGTTCGCTGCGTTTTAAGAAAATGAAAACATCCGATGTCGACATGAACTACTATGGAAAATTGAAACACAATGTCAGAGAGCAAACGACAGAGGGACCATTTCCAATATTTATGTGTCTCAAATATGAGAAGTGAATTATTCCACCTGCATATGGTGTTCAGAAGGTCCCGTCTAACATTTTATTCACTGCTATCTCGCGCACCATGTGGGGTTGCATTGTACATGCTTTGGATGCTATGATTTCGAGACGAGACGACATAGAAAACCACCCTCGTATAGAAAACAAGAAAAGAATGCAATCTCTTTCAGAGTGATGGCTATTGTTGATTACTGGCCAGGCCAACCCCAGCAAATATTCGCAAAATGTTGAAGTGAATATTATTTGTTAATATCCAAAAATAACTTAAATTACCCCTCCAGAGCGGACACCTCTACATAACGGACAATCATGATGGTACCGCGGGTGTCCGCCATCACTTATATCACAACTAAATTAGTGAACAAATCATGTCTGTTTAAATCTTCTATTCGAATTTCTTCATATTGTCGCTCGCTTGTCGCATGCTCTAAGATTCCATTGGGTTGACGCATGTCCAAAATTTGGTCACCAAAGTGCGACACTACTCTTTGCTTCTATTTATAAACACGTTTTCGTTCTCGAAATAGTTTTTAAAAATCACCGCAATTACAGCATCATACAGCATCAGAAATGATGACACTCTTTTCAGACTTGTGCGTCATGTCGTCATTCACGTGCGCCCAGCACTCGCTCAATATGACATTACACACATCTTTGGGCAGTATCGGCCCCCACTTAAGTGATGTGACATTTACACGCTTCTTAGAGTTATTTACTTTGGCAACCAGTCAATCAGATTAATCACATTCCATAACAGTATCCACGAGCAGAAATAAAATTAATCCGATCTCCGACGGTTCAGTTGTGGTAGTTGAGCTCGCGACTTGCTTCCTCACTCATAACCACAACCCACAGCGCCTTCGCGCCGGATTCCCCAATTTGTGAGATCGTAAATCATGCTCAGATCGTTCAATGTTGCGGAAAGTCGCAAAACTTGTCTTATTTGATATCGATGAAAACAAATATTTTTCTGGCGAACTCCCAGAGATTGTTATTCTCGTAGTACGCCGCACATGTTGCGAGTGCGATGCCGGATTTGTTGGTGGAATGTGTATTCCTGTGCGGAAAGTTTCCAAGTTATTGCATAGCTTGCTAATCGAATAAATGAATCTGCCTACCCAGCACGCATCCTACTTCAAAGGACGCATTATCAAAATTATAAGAGTTCAATTATCGCCTGCAATTGCTAATTAGGAAACGTCTCTGCACTGCAGACTGATTTCGGAAGGCATAAACACATGGGTTGGCTTAAATTGCCTCGTTTACCTAATCCAATTTGGTTAATGGATTGAAGTTGGAATCGGATTCCCACACAGTCGAGTCATTCTCCGAATCCAGTCAGTGAACAGGAAAATGAATGCCGTCTCTACCTCTCTGGCAAAGGACTATCTGTGTCGCCATAATGACTTCAACGTGACGAATTACTGTTTCTTATGTACCTACTCGTACCGGAGCCCATTGTTTCTCGTGCAGTCATTGAAATTAATATCAATGTCATGTATGTGCCACGACCGGTGATGGATACGAATGCCGACGAATAAGAAAATTGATGTTATTGGAATGAAGGATGTAATTTTATAGCACCTCTATTTGTCCTGTCGTTTATTCACAGCATTCTCCCGGTGAATAAATTCAAAGTTTCGTGATAAATAATTATGAAGTACAAAGGAGAGTGATGGAAGTATTGCAGAAGCAGACCGAGTTTATGGTTTATTCGCCGAGAGCTATTTATGCTCCATGATGGAGGGAATTGAATGACGCTGGATTTGGGTCAACCTATTTGAATAAACAATAAATCATGATAGCCACTTTTACCAGAAAACTACTTCAAAATTTGCAATGAGATGGCTTTTGTCGACGCATCAAGTTGCTCCATTCAATTTGCAGTTTATGGCCAGTAACACAGCGACATCCGCACAGAGAAGGGGTTTGGTCAGGATTTCTGCGTACCAAGAAGCACCACCAGACTGAAAGAACGTTTTTTACTTCTTAACGGAGGTCAGCATGTGGCAGGTGTGACCGTGTGTCACTGTACGGTCAGGTGTGACCGTGTGTGACACGTACCGCTGGGGTACGTGTTAAATTTTTGCACCGATGTGACTATACGGTGACGTTGGCAGTTAAAGAGTTCGAATTTTGAACTCGATTATCACCTCAGGAGGCTGTAGACTATCTTCAACAGTTAAATGGTGAAGATAATGCATTTCGTGACTTGGTCGATGGTAATTACATTGAACCACGCGATGAAGATGGAAATATCAGCGGAGAAGATGATGCCGATGAAAATGAAGGCGGTGCGATTGATGATCTGAAGGGGAAACTGAGGGCTGGTTGTGAATTAGCATTCAGAAATGGTCAACATTTTGACACAATTCAGCGCGAAGAGCAGTCTATCCTATCGACAACGTGGATGACGTTCTTATTGATATCTTAGATGAGACGGCATTCAATTTATCAGGAGCAAATATATGCTTCGAGTGCAGATGAAGCAATTGAAGAACAGAAAGGAGAAAATTTGATATTGCCGGTTGCAAGTCGGCTCAGGTAAATATCGTGTCTGACGTACTAATACCTGCTTCCAACAAAGGAACAACTTTCAAATGGTCAAATGATGTTACAAGTGCTGGAATAACAATGCTTCCTGAAGCAAACTTCGATGACTGTCGAGATGTCCAGTCGCACGAACTCTTCGAGCGTTTTCGATGCGTTACTGGAACACATCAGCCATTGCTCAGCACTATATGCAATAAAAAAGAAGGAAAGTCAATTCAAAAACTGTCGGTTCGTGAAATGCGGACATTCATTGGCATTCTGATGGTGACTTGGTACAATTCGATTCGTAGTTATAATGCCTACTGGAGTAGCTCTGTCTAGCTAGTCAATGCGTCGGGGCGATTTATTTTTTGAGCCAAACTTGGCTGCACCACATGAAAATAAGGACAAGCTATGGAAGTTGCGCCCCATGAAGGACCATTTAAGGGCAAACATGCTTAGATATTTCCATCCCACACAACAATTAGCTTATGATGAAAGCATGATAGCATATTATGGAAGACATGGTTGCAAGCAGTTTATCAAAGGCAAGCCAATAAGATTTGGTTTCAAAGCCTGGTCGCTGTGTACACCATCAGAGGCCTACCGTTTTAATTTTACTTCGACAACTTGTTTACGGGCTTTCCATTTCTCACGTATCTCAAACCAAGGGGATACAATGCAACGGTATGATTCGTGAGAACCGCATTCCTCCAAGTTGTCCTATAGAACACAAAAACAAATTACAAAAATTGTCTCGCTTAATGTATAGATCGACCAAAATGTCAAAAAAAAAGAATAAGGTGAACGCAATAGGTTGATCTCAACTTGTTATGGTCCTTTGCCAACTTCAACAGCATTTCGTTATTCGAGAGAAAACGGAAGGCAAGTGTGTATTATTCTACCATGTGCAATTACCGAGTACAATAAATATATGTTTGGTGTCGATTGTCTTGATCAAATGTGAATAATCGCCGAATTTCACACCGAGGAAAAAAGTGGTGGAACTCAATTTTTACTTGGTTTATTGACGTCGCAGTAAATAATGTTGGGCAACTGCCACACGGATGGAAGCTATTATCGCAGATGGAGTTCAAACGATCAATTGCTGTTTATTACTGTCCACACTACGGTGAAGCACCAATTCAACCTGGGCCAAAGCGAAAACGTCTTGAAGATGATTTGACGAAAAACATTCGGTATGATAGGTCTGATCATTTTGTAGGTCCACTTGCAAAAACAAGTCGTTGTGCAGGCGAAAATTGCAAAAGTGTTATGAGTACGTGCTGCCTCAAATGCTATATTGACCTCTGTGTCAAATGTTTTGCACAATTCCATACAATTTTGGTTGACCTTGGGCTTAAATAATAAAACTACTCGTGAATTCACTCAAATTTATTCGTTATATTCTATGTTTTCCTAAGTACACTTTTATTTTCCAGATAATCCTAACCAAGTACCCTAGCATAGCCATATGTTATCACAAATAGGGGGCCATCCAATAGCCCACGCCATTCATCCTTCACGCATAACCTGGACCCTTCACCCTGGACCGATTTATCTCAAGTCTTCACCAATGTGTTCAGAAAAGACAGTAAACAAATTACTTTTTATAATTTACTGCAGTCCATTACCTCAAATACTTCCCAAGACATTTTGATGAAAAGAACACATTATATGTCCATCATCACATCATTTGTAAGTAAATAAAATATTAGCAAATTATTTATTCGTTGATTTAATTTGTGTTCTTTTACTTGTAGTTAGTCGCTCTCATCATCGCCTTCATCGGACCTGCTACTGGGTGGTGCTACTCATACTTTGAGAGTCCCTCTGAGAGTCCCTAAGGGCAATACATTCTTGATTTAGTGGGTTTCTTTTTCTATGGAGCGCTGTGCTACGACTCGAATGATACGGATCTGAGGATATTCAAAACCAGTTTAATATATCTCTTTCCGTATTTTTTCTGGAAGACTTCCGGCTAAAATGCTCTCGGAACCGTTTGAATTCCGTATTGCTCGCTTCTTGGGCTTCCACGGACCATTGACCAAGTGGCAGTATGTAGCCTCGAATTACCCTTTTGAGTGTATCAGAAGTTAATGTATGTGGTACCATGCGAAGTCCGCTAGATGTGTGTTTTTTGTTTCATTGGCATAGCGTGAAAACTTGTCTGCATCAATTTCATATTGACTCGATATTGCTTCGAGTAAAATTCAGAAATGGTAGAACAGATCAATGCTGATGTCTGTTAAACCCGCGCCCATCTTAACGTTTATAAAAACTATTCGCACTGTGTTACCATCATATTGCCTGCTACTTGCTTTGGCATGTCAACTAGCAGTCCCATTTCATCCCGAGATAGCTTTTGAATTATCATGGAATAAAAATACAAAATCCTTTAGTTTACTTTACAACTTTATTTTCACTGGCACACGTCTTATTCCTGTGACTGTTTACAAACGAATGAATGTTCTCTCTTATTCCTATCCGGTAGTTCCTTTACATTTTCACTGTTGTTATTTTTCTGAGAAAAGCGTTTGAATCCAGAGCAAATTACGACTCATATTTCAAATATGAACAGTTGAATTTCAGGGCCTACTACAGAATGTAGCAACTAAGCTATTTCTTCCTGTGATCTTGCTTGCCATTTATAATATATGTCTAACTTCAAATGATGAAATGATCGAAGTGATAAGATAATAAAAAAATTGTAGTGTGTAGCCTTCTTCAAAGCACCTAAGACGTTAGACATTTTTCTTGAGGATAATGCTGCTACTGCTGCCCGTTTCAAAAGAAGCGCTTCAAAAAATAATAAAAAATAATTAATACAACAGATGTATGTAAAGGGTGATTTTTTAAAAGTTATAGGGAAGTTTTTCAAAAAAACAAAAAAAAACATAAAATTCAGAAAAATGCATGAAATCTTTATTTGAATCGAGAGTACGGTCCATATAATTTAATGTTTGAAGATTATTTCATGCAAATGTTGACCTTGACTGCGCCTCAAATGGTCCATCCGCTTAGTCCAATTTTAGGATACTCTTTCCAACATTTCGGCCGGTATCTCACGAATAAATGCTTCAATGTTGTCTTCCAATGCTTCAATTACATACGTATAGACATGAGCTTAAGCATAGCCCCACAAAAAACAGTCTAAAGGCGTTAAATCGCACGATCTAGGCGGCCAATTGACCGGTCCCGAACGTGAAATAAAATGTTCACCGAACTCGCCTCTCCATAGTGGCGCGTGCTGTGTGGCATGTGGCACCGTCTTGTTGAAACCACATGTCATCAAGTCAAGCTCTTGCATTTTCGGCAAATAAAAATCATTGGATATCATCTCACGGTAGCGCTCACCGTTCACAGTTACGTTACGATTCGCATCATCTTTGAAGAAGTACGGTCCAATGATGCCACCAGCCCATAAACCGCACCAAACTGTGACTTTTTCTGGATGCATTGGTAACTCTTGCAATGCTTCTGGCTGATATTCACTCCAAAATCGACAATTCGGCTTATTTACGTACCCATTGAGCCAAAAATGAGCTTCGTCTAAACTGACCATAAAATGGAAGAAGCGCGTGATGAACTTTCTTAACAGAGCACGCATTTTGATAATAAAATTCAATAATTTGCAAGCGTTGTTCGTTTGTAAGACGATTCATGGTTAAATTATAGACCAAACTGAAGATGTTTGACAGTGAAACAAAACACGAAACGTGCGTCAGCTGTCTAAACTAGTGTTGCCAAAAAGATAATAGCTAAAAAATCACCCTTTACAATACATACGCAATTCCTTTTGAAGATTCACGCCTTTTTCTGTCAGAAGCTAATTCGTTCTCTTCACCAAATGCATACAAATATAACCGAAATATAACCCCAAACTATACATTCTTTCTTATTTGATTTATTTCTCTTACTAAATTCAAATTTGAAAATTTGAAATCGCAGCAGTTTTGCGAATTCGAAATAGTAATCGGTAAGGCAGTCCGCCCGTCGTATTCTACGATCCATACGGCAAGTGAAAGTGAGTCTCAAATACGGCGTATTTTACGGTAGGAGTGAATGCTTGCAACCATTATTTTCTCTGTGCTGTCGATAAATTCTTCCATAAATTCATTTATTTGACAAAAAAAGGACATTGTACAGGGCTAAGTTGACACTACGGTTTTTCCGTATTCTTTATGAGTTAAATCAGAAATGGAGCAGTGCGAAAATTTCACTATTAAAATTGTCATTGAGCGTGAGTGCGCACGCTCTAGCCTCATAAATTGGAATATGTCCCACACAAGTCCCTCGGGTGAAGAAAAAAACTCGAAATTGTCCGAAATCCCTACTAATTTTAAGGATTTATGATGCTTAGGAGTACTGCAGTCATTTAGTTGTATTTTCTTATAATTCGCGTTGAATTTATTGCTTATGAGAAACTTAACGACGAGTTTCATGGAAGGAAATATGTTTCATATGAAGTAGTTGTCGAAGTCATTGCATGGCATCTCTGCATGCCGCGCCGTTAAAAAAGGGTAAAATTGTGACTACAGTCGCATAGCGGCAACCCTGGTTGTGGCGGCCGTGGCGTTGAGGGTATGTGCGTTGACGCCTACGAAAGTGAAACTCACTGCCTGGATTCGATTCTCGGCCAGTACGACGAAAACCTCTTTCGAGTCGCTGAAAATGCTCAAAGCGCAATAACTGTCTAGAAAAGGCTTCTTAATCTTGGCCGTTCAGAAGCGGCATAAAACTGTAGGTTCCTTCCACTCGTGAGAGAACAATGGCACGCACAGCACAAGGGGTTGCTGAGAAGCTAGGCCCTGGTCCTCTACGGGCTATAGCGCCACCTACATTATGATTATTATTATAAATCAACATTTGTATTTAACGTCAACACAGCACTTAACTCGTACTGAATTGCAAAGTACGATGCATAACTCTATGGAAATTGTGGGATCTGGTGGAAAAATGTTAACGCGGATTATAGAATATTACAATAAAAATAAGAATTGAGAGAACTAGAGAAGCCGGGTAAATACCTGGAACAACGCTCATGCCATGAAGCAGGCCAAGAAACTTTTCCATCAACATAACCAAAAAAGTCTTCAGGCATGTATCAGGATGAGCAAGAACAACCTCCGTGTCCTAACAGGGTACTGCACAGCACCCTCAAGGAGCCCCTGAGTAAACTAGGAGTATCAGAGGAAGGTCAATGCAGATGCTGTGGAGTCGAACTTCAAAGAAAGAGTTGCAGCCCTTAGAAGCAGCTGTCATTCTCAGATTCCTAAAGGGAACTTTCTTGGAAAGAATGCTCTAGAATAAATCTCTTCCACCTTCGCGCCACAGGAGTCATAACCCTCAATGCAACTTTGAAAGGAATTGCATGCGAGGGGAAGGTATGGAAAAGGGACATAGTAGATCTAAAGGTCGCCGGCTAAATAGAAAATAAAGGAAAGTACACTAAGATCCCAAACGTGTAGAAATGTACACACAAGGGTTTGACGTCATTTCTTATTTGGATGAGACGAAGCTACATCTACTACATTACATAGGCATGCAGGATTAGGTGTACCTCAATAAAATAACTCGCATTCAAAGTCTACGACATACGCTGCAAAAACTGAGGATGTGGCGTCGGACGTAGCGCCTTCACAGGGCGCTCAAGATCTCCAGAGTATCTTTAACTCAATAAAGAAAAAAAGTCAGTGGGAATCGATGCAATACCGAATATTGTGCTTCGCCATGTTCCACCGCAGCCGTCCAAATTTACACAACGTTGTTCAACAGTGCGCTGAGTAATGCTCATTACCCTTCGCACTGGAAAACAGCTCTAGTGCCAACCGAAGCCTAAAGGGGGAAACACGTCCATTCCGACAAATCTCCAGTCGATCACTCTTCTTCAGTGCAAGGTTTTTGAAAAGATAGTTCTGACGCAACCAGTTCGGACTCGGCATGATACCATACATACCGCGTCAAAGCTGGTTTCCGACATTCAGTGGAACAAAAACAAAAATCAGTGCACGGGTGTCTGTCTGATGGACTTGGAGAAGGAGTTCGACACCGTTCGATTGGAGGGCCTCGTCTTCAACTTAGTCAGGCTCGGCGTAAGTAAGCCACTGCTATACATGATCTATGACATCAAGACAGTCGTTTGTCGTGAAAAGTGGTTGTTCTTTGACATTTAAAATTGTCTACAACAGGAGGCGAGTGGTTCGCTGATCTTGTTTTCAATATTCACTGCAGAACTTATAGGTTCCATGCCGCACTTAATTGCGGACACCGACGACCTAGTAGCGTACAGATCAGGCCCGAAGGTCGAGGTAATAAATATCTTGTTGCAGCGAGAAAATCTAACGATTTTGCGACGACTGGAAGTTGATCACCAACTTCCTGAAGTGTGAAACTACCCTTTTCAGGACCCCGCTGTACATGGCTTCGCGGGATATTCGCCTAAGCTGGCGAAATTTCGGCATAGTTGATCTGTAGCGACCGCCGTTAGCTGTGAAAGGTGTAGTTAGATATCTTGGCATTTGGCTAGATCCATATCTTTATTTTGGCATACATATAGATATTGCTCTGACGAAAGCCAGAAAAGCCTATGCTGCGGCAAGGAGGTTGTTTTACAGCAGCCAACTTTATACCAGGGTAAAGGTAATCTGCTACATGGTTCTCATGAGGCCAATTATGGCATACAGTTGTCCGTTGTGGTTCAACGTGAGTCCTTCCCAGATGGAAAAGATGAGAATGTTCGAGAGACAGTGCCTTCGAACCTGTCCCCGAGTCTGAGTACAAGAAGTACTATCCCAATGAGGTCTTGTACAACGAGGCAAACGTGAACAGGATAGATAATTTTATTATTGAGCTGATCTGAAGGCACATTGCACGAGCTATGACTTCTGCCAACAGTTTGATCTTCGGGGCTTACTACCCCAATATTATGTACCATGAAAGGGTGCGCCTTAACGGCTTTATTCCTCCCGAAGCATTCCCCTATTTAGACACGATTGGCCTAATACAGGATGCAGACGGATACCCTGTAATCTTCCAAGTCGTGCGCCGAACAGTGGACAGGCGACTCCAATACGAACTGGATGTCGCTCGCACCCACGAGGATCTTCTTCGGTTCAGTAGAGCGATCCCAGCTCAAGATAGGAAACAGTCTACCAAAGAGCGGCAATTGTACTGGAGGTTACACCAAAAGCAGTCTCCGCCCCTGCTGGCCTTTTTAAACAGCCCAGTAGTTGACCATGGTGGCCACCTCACATAGGTTTTTAAGGCAATTATTAAGGAAAAAAAAATAAAATAAATTATAAAACAAAAAAATTTAAAATTAAAAAAAAAACTATGTAAAACAAAAAAAATGGTACACCACGAGTTACATACATGTATGATAAACATGATCAAACATATAAAACCCAACTACAGTGGTGACTGTACTAAACGAGCGTTGTTGACAAAGCTGAACAGCGGCCTTATTTTGCCAAAATAGCGGTGACTGTACAAACGAGCATCGCTAATAAGAGTTAACAGCAGCACATTTTACGAAAACAACGCCGTCAAGAAAAAGAGCGAAGACTGTAGCATATCAACCTGTTGTCGGATGCAACAAGAGTTTGTGTGTGTCGTATGTGGTGAGAGTTTGATTGCGTTTTGCTGTGTTCTCATTTTAAGGCGTTGATTGGTTTTTCTGTTGTTCTCTCTGTATGTTAACATTTTTCTGCTTATGTAGAATATAGAGTCAGTTGAAGTCTGTAACTCAAACCAAACAGGTGCATTCAAAAAAGAAAGTTAAAAAAAAGCACTATTAATTAGTGGGTGGAAATAAAATTCACGGCGCATAAATTACATATGTTAAGCATATACATAACATGTACGCCCTGGTGCACGCGTCCGTACTTTTACGGACATAATTAAGACAGTATTAAGTTTTATGTTAAGTTCGTTTAAGCTAGTAGTTCAGTTACTTTTAGCCAAGTTTCTTATCAGTTTTCTTGGTACGTACAAAATGAATAAAAGTTTGTCGTGAAAGACTAAAAAAAACACGTAGATTAAGCCAAAGGCACATTTATATTTTAGATGAGATTAGCTTAGAGTACCCTCATAAGGTCAGTACATTACTAATAAGAACAATTGTTAATCGTTAAGTTAGTTTAGCTAGTTTTAAGTTCTTTTAAGTTCTAGCAAGTAAAATAAGAAAAAAATAAAAAAATCCCCCATTTTTTTATATATGGTGGACAAACATTGGTTCTATTTAGCTTATCATCTATTGCACCACGTAATATTTCAGCCCTCAGGCTCAGTCTCGAATACTCAGCTTCAGCTGTAGTGTCTGCTCTATCAACCAACACCTAGAGCTCGGTGCAGTTTTATCTGGTGAAAGATATGATCAGAGATAATGGAGGATAGATATATCCAACTTCGGCCATATTTAAGCCCTTGTCCATGTCGACATAGAGCCGTAAAGAATAAGAGTGTAGCGGAATTTCCTTAGCATTTTACACAAGTCAGATGAAATCAAGCAACAAGAGAGGTAGAAGTTGGACATCTCCATCCCCCATTATCTCTGGATATGACCTGGGATATATGCATTTTTTCCAAATCAACAGTTCGCAAAAAATATTGCCGATATTTTCGCTGCGTCATAACAATTGATCCAAGCGTGGCAAGAATAGATAAAAAAATTACAATTTTAAAGCGATGTTGTGCTCATGGATCTCTAAAAACTCTCCCTGGTGTACAAGGAAGGGCCAAGTTCCCCTTGCAACTAAAGGCAGTGGTTTGTATCAGTCACCATGCAAATACAAATATTCAGTTGATATTACGAAAAATAACTCAAGTTCCAACAACCCAAAAGCCCGCACCGCCAACAAAGCAATTCAACCCGATTGCTTGCAATTTAATGAAACTCTAGCATTCAACCGCTTCGAGAGAAACTTCTGTCGTTTCAAATGTCTAAACAACATCAATTCGACTCAACGACCGACTATTCCGAACAATAAAATGACGATTCATATGCCAATTCAAGTTTAAATTCCCCCCAAGGGCCATGGTACTAAATAAGTAATCAAGTACCACTTGATTGGATGTTGGGCAGATGACCATATTCGGTTGGCCCTTATAAGTAGATATGCTTCCATTAGATTGTCCATTAGTCCGTAGTCCATTGAATGGTTCCCGAGCACAGCCATTCTACTGTATTGCCTCCTCTTAATGTGTGACGATGTACTTCCGCTTCCCAAATTAATTCCCGAATTAAAGATAATGCTCTCTATTCCTCTCTCTCTCTCATGGTGCTTTGCTGTGGAAAGTCTTGAAATAAAATGCACCTTAATGCGGGAGTAAAAAGATGACTTGTTCAGGTCTAAGTAACATAACACAAAAAGCAAAAACGAAAATAAATCACTGCAGGAGGCGAAAACTTTTAACGACTTTCTCGAGTGCTGACATCACCGAAGCAGAGGCTATGGGGAACACTTTTCTTTATTTCATTTTTTTTTTCCTCTCCTTTCTTTTGTTTTGCCTTTCGTTTTCCATTCGCCACGCCAATGCACGAACACTGATGAAGGACGAAACAATTTCTAGATTAAAGTCTCCTTCACCCCCTCCAACCATTCAGCTTTGGTGGCGCGGCGACGGTTTGCGTTAAATGACGCGGGTGTTATGGGAAACACCTTTAACACGAAAAGCAAGCGAACGCTGGAATGATGGAACGCACCCCCTAAAATTTCTTTAAGCAAAATGAGAAGAAAAAATAAACTTTTCTTATTTAGCAGCACAACTTACCGCCATCTTGTTGATTTAAAAGTTAAGCGGCGGCGACTTCGCCTCCGCGGAAGCCCTGTAATTATTGTTAAAATTTGCCTCTTCTCCTTGTGTTCTGGTGCGCCTAACGGTGTATATAAGAAATATCTAATATTGTTTATTATGAGTAAAGTTTTTAAGTGCGTAATGAAATGTGTGTAATATTGGTCGACGACGAATATATTAATTTTTAAAGTTTGTGACGTTTCTCTGCGCCTGGCCGTAATGGCGGTGAATGCGTCACCATTTGGCAAAGTGTCTCAAACTTCACTTCAAGCCATCATCCGGAGAGAAATGTGGCACATTTCCGGCAAAGTGGGAACTTCACCAAGATGGCGGGATTAATTGGTGATGTATAAGTGTGTGAGGTGGCTTCATTTGATAAATTCACTTGACTGAGTTTCGTAAGGTATTCGTGCGTTGGCTGCTACACCTTGCCACGTTGAATGAGGGGAAGAAGTTTTCCTTTTTTTTTTTTGGTTGCTTGAATTATCTCTGTCAGTGGGTAGTCGGTTCCTTTGTTCGACGAGCATGGTATTTGTGCGTCCTTGAGGATCTCATTTTGGGGAAAAATTCGTGCGTTTCCGAGATTAATAGATACGTTCACCTGTGGTGGGCGTATTAAAGAATTTCTGCAACTTTCACTTTGTGAATTCGTCGTAATTGGGGTAATTTGTGTCGAACAATTTCATTTAAAGATGACGTACTTGCTTTTCAATTCTTGGGTACAATTAATGATTACTGCAAAAAGATTAAAGCGTAGATTCGATAAACGAGCCGTGACGAATTTTGAATGAAATCACATATGGACATGCTGCAGATATGTCAATAACATTTCAGAAGAGGTAAAGTGTGTTTATGATTTAGCCTAGGAGGCTTTATTTGTCTTGGGCCTGTGGGGTGACAACAAGTGCAATTGCATCTGACGTCTGTGGTCCGTCTGCATTTTACGTGTTCAAACGAATAATTGGCTTCGCTCCCTCTGGCGCTAAGTGACATTTGTGAAAGTGTACCCGAAGTTCAAGGAATATTGGTAGAATATTGGCGAAGTAAGAGTTTGTAAAGGAGTACCTTGAAAAGGACGTATGAATCGACAAATGGAGCGTGTAGCGAGTACCAAGGTGTGCATTAACTGGAGACAGCTTATGAATGTGTGCAAAGAAGTATATATTGACGCTATAAACAACGGAAGGTACATGCAGGATTTTGCTCAGCAGTTAAGTCAACTTATGCGTCTGACCTAATTACATAGTTCCATTAATTCAATATAAATCGACGGCTACAGCAATGTAACGAGTCTTCCAATAGGAAGTGGCGAACTATGACAGTTGACAGCAGTCATATTGTTTAAGTTACAACTGTCATCGTTGCCATTTATTTAGACAGAGTTCGAAAATTTTACGGTCGCTATAAGATGAGGTCTACTGCTGGATGAATGTGTACGCCAGCAAACAAAATTGTCGATTTAGGACGTTACCAATCCACCTGTGATCCAAGCACCCGATAAGTCCCTATAAAATTCACTTTGGGCCGGTGGCGTCATCATGGTTCCATAGTATTTTAAGGCCGACATTGGCCATGCCATCACCGTCAACAGTAAGCGCTATATTCTGTTCTGTGATTACCAACTTCGATTCATTTGGTCACTACCCAAATTTCATGACTGTAGGTGTTGGAGAGTTGTAGAGAGTTGGAAAAAATATTGAGTTGAAAACCACTAACTTACTTTGCCTTGGCTAAGACTACCTGATTACAGATCTGCCAAGCTGTTTCAAAACTAACCCCGCTTGACCAATTCTACAGGAATCCCATATTTCTGCAGAACACTCCTGAGTTTACCTCGAGCAACCCGGTCGTGTATGAATAGTTTTTTCTGAAAGGCGATTAAGAATTCATTGCCTGCTGCAGAAGATTGTTGCAGGCACGAATTGCAGACATGAGAAAGGATCTAGTTAGTTTCTTACCTCTACTAGACTGTGCAAATCTTATCATTTCGAAGAGGTATCTTGGAGATTTACTATTAATTACTTTCAAGAGTTTTAAGATATTCCGAAAGTTAAAAAATAGCCTAGCCTGATACCAAAGATAGACTATGACAAGTGGGACACACTGCTCGACCGGGGAATATTATGAAGAAACCGAACACTGTCATTAAATTCAACATTTAGCCTATGTTTATAAAAAGAAGCCAAGTACGGAACAATTAAACACACGTCACAGAACAATTAAGCAAAAGCTGGTCCAGTATAAGTGTTTAGATCAATCCCATTGTCAAGGACTCAAATAACACGCTGTATTCAGCAATCTGCGTAGTCCGCAATAAGCTTTCCGTAAAGAATCCTCCATCACAGCATGTAAGTGAGCAGTTAATATGAAACCCAAGACATCTTACAGAACTGATGGCATTGATGGGGTTGCCATCAAGAATTATAGGTGACAAATCTTTAAGACAAAGTTCGTGGAATGAAAAACAATAGATACAGTCTCAATGGGGCTCAGCTTGAATTTATTGTCCTTAGACCTGGCAGTACCATCTCCCATTAAGCCATTAAGGTATATAATAACGTCATCGGCATACATGTGTATTTTGCAGTTTTCAACAATCCAGAATAACGGAGGCCCTAGCACAGAGCCTTGGGGAACACCCGCTCGAATAATTTTAGGAGAATAGTGACCAAGTTCAGTGAGGACCATCAGCACCGTATTTAGCAGATATTCACAACAATGGGAAGAATTTGAAAAATTGAACTTATTTTTCATTTTCGAAAGAAGAAGTGAATGGTCAATGCAGCCAAAATCTTTAGGGAAATCTAGTAGGACTGTGACACAGATATCATTTCTATCTAAAGCCAAATAAAGAAACGAAGAGGAAGATGGGTACCCACTTAATGTTGAGGTTACATTGGTAAAGCGAATCGTATTCCAACGCAACCTCTATATATAACAATCCGTACTGTAACGAACTTGGTCCCTTCAGATTCGTTATATCGAGGTTAACTAACGATTTTTTTTAAGCTGTGATTAATGTTGTTTTTTTTACATAAGAAATACTGGCCTGCTCATGTGCTCATATGCTCGCTTAAGGTGTCTGAAAACAGTTGGTAGGCCAAAGAAGCATTTTCTTAAGAGTACACACACTACACCAGTTTACACTGGTTGCCTGACGTACGTCTTCTGTTACATCGATGGACCTTGTACACTCATCGCTCCATTCCATGTTTATCCTTTGCACTGTATGTGCTCAGTTTGTACTAAATCTCAATTTGCAATAATTTTTCGTTGGACTTTGTTAAAATAACGAACGTCTCTGCCCTAGACTGACTACTTCATTGCCATTAGCCATAATTACACAGATAATAGTTATTTAACTTCTGCAATGAAGTCCAAGTGTTTTAATGGGGAACATAATACGCACTCCCTTAACTGCAGATAGAGAGCACTTTCGACCTTCACCGCATGCACTGAGGAGCAGACTAAATGGTTGAGTCCACGCATAAGTTTTTGGAGAGTCGAAACCAAAGCGATTTACTTGTTATCATACATTTTCAAATAATCCAAACTTCGTAATAATTGCATGAATTGTGGGAGATTAGGACAATTTAATGCACTCGCCTAGTTTTGAATTCGGAACACCTCGAGAGTGGATGCGAGCAGACACTAATTGTTAATGTATTTCTTTATTCTCTCCATTTTCAATTAATGACTCACTAATGATCGTTTGAGCATCAACTGCCCCCACAATTACGTACGTACGTGGCAGAGATCTCTTGGCGTGGCGTTCAGCATTAATACGATTTCACGCAAGCAATCATTTGACACACTTGCATAGACTACAAATTAAAAAAATTAAGTGACATTCGCACACCATTTAGACGTATTTACTTTGGCAAGTAGTCAATCCAATAAATCAAAATCCATAACAGAACACACATGCATTCAAGAAGAATGAATTTCGTTCCTATTTACTGAGCCGATATGGTCCCAGCAGCCGTAGCGTCGGTCGTCGTCGTCGTTGTCGAATGTAAAATTTAGATACGACAAACGCCCGTCGGCAACCCAAATTTGCGCGCTCGTAAATCAGATCCACATCGTTCAATGTTACAGAGAGTCACGAAATTTGTCGTATTCGATATCGATGAAAACAAATGTTTCTTGGCAAATTTTCAAAATCGTTCTTCTCGAGGTATGCGAATACTACATGTGTTATGGGGGAGGAATATTTGCGCTCGTTTCTCGTCCTGAATGCTCCCACTGCAGAACAAGTTACTGTGGCTCTGTGCGGAACCTGCAATAGTGTTCACAGAATAAATAAATACAAGACCGTGTGTGGCATCGCAAATCTGCATCATCTACGCCTGCACACACGTTTTATAGATACCGCCAGAAATTCCCATTTTCCTATTTTAAATTATTGTAAACTTTAATGTGAAATGAAACGAGTATTTTACTTGAGCCTGCCTCCTGCACTGACTTGGTGCTCAATCGTCTGCAAATGTCAATTGCACTTCAAGAACAATAGTATCGAATATACCAGTGTCGTGGAGCGGTTTGTTTTGCATGTACATGGTCATTCGAAGCATATGCGTCCTTGTAGTCCTTTGAGTTCGGTTTTAATTAAATATTACACACGAACAAGGTCGTTGATGTTATTTTGCTCCCGAATGAAAGGCAAGCTCTTTCAAATGAAATTAATTGGAAAATGAAGCTCAGATATTCATTTATTTACCGAAATACCGTATTCTTTGAAAGAAGCCGTTACTTAGGTATAAGTTAACACGCTCTCACATTACAGATGTGTGCGAACAGCCAGACGGCAGACGGTGTGAATGCAGCCAGACAACAAAAGGTGTGCAAACAGCTAGACGGTAGGTCAGCGTTTCAAGTCGAGCAAGCCGTGGGACCAGGCACAGCGATGCAAAGCGGCACCACCGTGTGAGCGTCGCCGAGCATCCACCGCGAAGCGGAATTGTGTCGAGCAACTAAGATAAGTTGAAGACAGCAGCGATCGAAGTAAGATTGGATTTGAATTTAAATAAAGTCCCTCATAGAGGGGAAATAAAATAAAAACGGTATTTTTCTTTAATTTATATCAAAGAACCTTCCAGATGGTTAGAAAACACTTATGGACGTTCTTTAAAAAAAAAAATCCATGGGAGTTCCTCAAGGATCTGTGTTAGGTCCGATACTTTTCTAAATATGTATTAACTCACCCTTTTCTCAGAACTGGCAGAACATGGCATGCGCTTTTTATATAATATTGGTGTCACTACAGGTATAGAGGGTGGACGGGACCTACAGTTTTTACGAGACTCCGAACGGCCAATTTGAGAAGCTTTTTCTGGACATGTATTACTCTTTGAGCATTGTCAGTGACTCGAAAGAGGTGGGGCCGAGAGAAGTATTTTCCTCGTGCCGAGAATCGAACCTGGACTGCGTAGGGGTCGACACACCAACGCACAACGCCACGCCGGGCGAGCTTTTCAAAGTATCTCTCCTTTAAAATTAATTGCTGGCATGAATCATGATCTGGAAGTTATGGGTATTTATTTTAAGATATAAAAACAGAAACAGAGAAGGATATGAAAAAAGTAAAAAAAGAAGGTGAGTAAATGAATGTCAGGTTAAATGCTTCTTCTTAAGTTTTCAAATAATTCCTTTCTAAAACGATTCTCATTTCTCAGCCATTTCAAACTTGGAATATGTTGATTCCATGGATGAATTGCAAGAATAAAAAACTGACGGGTACTAACTAACAACCTGTGCCCTGGCGGTATTAAGTTTATTGTACTTTCGGATTGCACAAAGCCTAGTAAGCCTTGTTGTTGCTGTGGTGCCTTTGACGATCCCTGTCAAAGGTGAATCCGATGCATATTCGCAGTATTCCTCTTTAGAAAATATCGCTAGCTTCGTCATGATGGGCTTAGAGATGGTGTGCTATATTGGGAAGCCGTACGTTAAGATCGGCCGTATAAGCTACTTGTGTAGGAGCAGTTTTGTCCTCTGGCTTAATCCATTTTGCTTGCGAATCAAGGGATAGATGCGATGGAAGCCTAGGTTGGCCTTCTTAAGGATCAGTTTCGAATGACTGTTGAACTTCAACCTTTCCGTGAAGTTAACGCCAAGATACTTGACCTTTTCGTGTGTTGATACCGTTTGGGAGCACTATCTTTATGCTTCGACATTTGGCTGCTTATCTGCATCCACCTCTGGATGGTCTCCTTAAGCACATAAGGTATAGCACGCCATTTGGTATAGCAGTCAAATTTTGTTCGCTATTTGGATTTCGACCCTTTGCAAGGCTATCTGCGGTGATGTCGCCACACACACTGCCGACAATCTGCCCAGACTTCAGTTTGTATAATTTCGTCGTGGTCGCCGTGTCGGTCATTGATCTGTCAATTAAAAAAAAAAAGAAATTTGGACTAAGGAGTGGTACAGTTTTTATATTTTTCCAAAAACTCGAGCCGATCCGAATTTTCCTGCTGGTCTGTGCAAATTTCACACCATACACTACACAGACACGTCGTTGCAGACCCTGCAAAATTCAAAAAATGTCGACTTCACGCAGCCGCAATATACACACCACGCAGACGGTCTGCGCAGGCATGTGCACAACAACAAAATGTATTGGGCTGTGTCGTGTAGGGTCCATATTAATGTATTCGTGAACTAGGTTCAGCGAAGAGGCTCCTTAGTAATTATAACCGAGATGTAATTGCAGATCTTGAGGACGATCTGTTGAGACTGACTGGATTTACAGCCTCAACACAACGCCTTAGGGAAGGAAGAGTCGAAATGAATATCCCTTGTAAACCATTACCGGTCTATTGAACTCGTTAACAAAAAGGCACGGCAGATGTTAAATTGATACCGTAATAATTATCTAATTAATGTAAAAGTAATAAAAGTCACGCGCCTCAAAAATTTAATGTACTGCACACATTTTCGCTTATCACTTCAATTTACTGCGAAACACTGCGATTTTTGGAGCTACCTTACTTCAATTTGGAAAAAATAAGTGGGAACACTGGGTGGGATGGGAAATAGTGTTGATAGAACGTGATGACACTAGTTTCTGTACCACATCATAATCTGCAAGTTTTCTTGACCTTGAATCTTTCGTGGGAGTTTTTAAAATACAAGACAATTAAAACCGAACCTAATTGTTAATAACAATAGACCTTAATAACGTTCGATAAGACTAAATTCGGTAGTTAGTATAAATGGTTTGCAAACTAGACCACTTGGGATGACATTCATAGACCGTTCAAATGAATACACAGACATTCCTTACTTTAACAACATTTCACAAAATGTTCAATTGGGTGGACACCCGTATACATTAAATTTACAGTTGGCAAGCTCCACATTACTCTGAAATTCAATAGCCTTTTTCAAAGCTGGTACAAATCAATTGCCTCAATGAAAGCAATAAAACCATTGTTACTGACAAACTCTGTAAGTGACACGAACCATAGACGGGGGGAATCGAAAATGATGTGGTCTTCATTAGAGTTGAACAGGAAGCGAATTAGCAAATTGGTTACGCCAATAGCTGGAGACTCCCTTGGGCAATCAAGCCCGAATAGTACGAGCGACCTACAATGGCCTCTGTGGAAGTTGCGGGGATGTGGAGGGATAAGTGCTACAATGTCTCGGTAGTTCCTGCAACAAACTGACTACATACCACCAATCCTAGCCCCGAAAACGGACTTAAATCGACGCTTTCCGGGCCGAAAACAGTGGCAGGGACAATGGCAGAGGTCGAACTATAAATTGATGGCCCAAAAACAAGCGCGGGTCTTCTGCGACCTCTTCGAAATATAAGCTTAAAGAGACGGCTACAGCGTTGAGACAAATCTGTCACAATTGCAAGCGAAAATAAATGCCACAGCATCAGATATCCTGACTTCGAAGCTGGTTAGGTTATGCAGGCAAGCCATCAGTGAGATATTGGTGAACTCGGTAGCCCTCTGCTCCAATGAAACGAAAAGGCGGGCAGTCTTGAGCAAAAACGATCTGAACTGGGAGAATTTAAGGCAATCCCTTGTCCCTTTTGCATGAAGACGAAGCTGTGGACAGAGGCAAAGTTCGAGGAGCTGGAGTAATTAGGCGATGTTGAACTGAACAACTTTCTAAGACCAATATGTGCACCACACTAGGTCTCACGATAGTAAACAATTCCCCAGAAATCGAATAAAACATCGATGGACTTTTTGTATGAACACCTCTAACCCAAACATCCTCCTTTGTCGACATTCCAAGCATTTTCAGTCTCCGGGTAAGGGTATGGACGATAATAAACCGCTGAATGATATCCAGTGGAAGTAGCTGTATCGGTTTCTGTAACTGCGGTCAAGGGATGCCCACAATGGGTGGGGGACGGGTGTTCTCTCCCTTGCTGTGGTCACTAGTTATCGACTGCTAACAGATCTCCACAGATCTGGTTTCACCACTAAAGGTTATGCTGATGTCCTGGCTATTATTATTCGGGGTAAGCACGAAGCGGCATTATCTACTGTAATGAAATGCACTGTTGCAAGTCGTAGAGTGGTGAAGCAGAGAAGGATTATCCATCCCTGGAAGACCGTTCTAGTGCCTTTCCTTACATATCAACCTTGAACCCACAATAATTAATAACATCACTCGAGTCTATGCCAGTGAAGTTAAATATCTTGGACAATCGAATCAACTGGAATTCATACCTAAAGTCAGTCGTAGAACGTGCTACTAGATCACTGTGGGCCAGTAGACCCCTATACGGCCGGACATGGGGTCTTTCTAACAAAATTATACATTGTACACAATGTTGGTAAGAACCATCATCACATATGCGGCCATCATCTGGTGGCTAATAACACTCCAACAATCAACGGCAAACAGGTTGCAGAAGGTGCTACGTCTTGGAATAACAGGTGTCATGCGCACCTGCCCCACAACAGCTCTAGAAGCTATATCTACGAGAGCACTAAATGCACTCTCGTCCAATCTAATGGACTCCACAACAATGCAATCGTTTGCAAAACACAACAAAGTGAAGGTTGGCTGGGACACAGAGGGATTGCAGGCAACGAATCCGCAGATGAGCTCGCGATAGCTGGCTCGGATGGCTCTTCGTTCATTATTCCAGAACCGTATTGCAATGTCAATTGGACAGCAGCTACAACTCTGATTAAGGAATGGGAAAATAAACTTCGCCTAGACCCATATGCCCACGGGTCTAGGCGAAGTTTATTTTCCATGTCCTTTTTGATACTTTTTTTTATTATATTTTAAAATTCCATATAACAGGCAATTCACAGAATTCAGTGGCAGTAAATAAATTCACAGAATTCAAATATATTAAACATAAAATAAGGAATCTTAAAGACACTCGATATTTACATACAATGTATTAAAATAGTGTTGAGTGCAAACACAAAGTGAACAAAAATAACTGGTGCGAGTAAATACATAACACAATTTATACCAATGAAGGAGAATATAG
This sequence comes from Eristalis tenax, assembly GCA_905231855.2. NCBI lineage: Eukaryota > Metazoa > Arthropoda > Insecta > Diptera > Syrphidae > Eristalis > Eristalis tenax. The sequence goes on from HG993124.1 coordinate 3,876,683, forward strand.
ATTTAATTATTTATATTTATGGACTTTTATATTTGCATCACATCAGATTATCAGAAACCAGGAGTTCTATGCTTTCAAAATTGAAATTAAGTAGCCAGGTTCTTACACGCTTAAAAAATTCTCGAGGTGAGTTGGTAGCTCTAATAGATAGTGGCAGTTTATTGAAAACTCGATGAGAAGAAATATCATAAAAGTTACGTGTGGAATGAGGGCACAGTTACCATGCAAAGAAAGTTCCTACGTAGACTGTAGCTTGAGATTAGTCTTAAATTCCGGTTACCGGAATTCATAAAAAAAAGTCTTTAACACTTTATAACAATGCAGATGCCTGACAGAAAGAATTTTAAGTTCACATTATAAAAGATAACTTGGATGTCTTCTAGGCTTGCGGCATATTATTGGAAGAGCATATTTTTGAAGAGTTAGAATTGATTGTACTTTATGTCTGTAAGTACCGCCCCCACAAGCTATTCCGTACTGTAGTCTCGACTGAAACAGCCCATAGTAAATTTTTTTTACCAACTTTGTCGAACAAATATTGTCTGAGTATACAACAGAAATACTTTCTTAGAACTTCTATATGTTTACCGAAGCTCATTTTCGCGTCAATGGTAAGACCTAAATATTTGAACTCTTAGACAACTTCAATCAGAAAACATTTATCGCTGCATTTCAAGTTATCATCAAAAGTAAGTTGGGATGAAGCAAGTACGCAGTCGCAAGTTAAAAGCTTGAATTTTTGGCAATCAGTTGAATGAAAAAACAACAATGTTATAATCAGGAACAGGAGACAGTCTAAAAAATGTAATCTTGGTTTTCGGGCTTATAACCAATTTGTGTACAGCAAACCAACATCTTAAATCACTAAGATCGAAATTCAACTCGCATAAAAAGACGGCTAATTGAGCCATAGGAAAAACCAACATCATCAACAAAAGTTGTGGGTGTTCCTTTGAAATGAGACGGTCCAAAAGATTAATCATTCAGTACTCCATTTCAATAAAGATAGCTTGAGATTGCTTATAAGCCTTCTTACCGGCCACTGCGGCCTGAAATATCAGCTTAACAAACTAAACCTGCGTCAAGACACGGTTTGTCGGCTTTGCCTCGAAGATAATGAGACTTCCGAGCACATCTTGTGTGAATGTGCGGCAATAGTCTGCTTAGGCAGATACTCACTTCAGTGGAATTAAAAAATTCCACTACAAAATATTTATTATCTTTCACGAGGGAAGTGGTATGTCTTTTGATTTAACTCCAGCCCTTCTATACAATAGATCTAACCTGGTCGCGGTGTCGTTGCCTACACGGCATGGGAGTACAAGAGGAAACAAAATTAAGCTGTCAACGCTAAATACAAGCATTTGATTGATGGAATCATACGCTTAACCCTCTCTATTTGAATAAAGACGAACGGTGTGCACAGATATTTTCTGAAGCCATAAACACTATTCCGAGGGAAAACGACTACAACCCAATATCATAAGTTATTACCACTCAACATGACGTCTTAATTCAAAGAAACGCATTCCCGTCGTTTCCTATTTATGTTCAACACAACAAAAGAAGCTATGTTTCTTCTTTTATTCAAAAATTCATTCTAATGTGATTTAAGACACAGTTCACATAGATTTAATTTATGTAGCATTTTAGGTCTCGCAATGCTCGTAAGTTGAAGCCCATCAGTCTTCTAATAAGCACAACAACATCCTCCATTCCATTCGGTTGGGCGGTTTTCGAAAAAATCAATACCCTCACAAAGGCCCATTTCGTTTGATGTACGAGCCGTGGCAATCAGCGAGCGGCTATAAACAAGAAAGTCATTTATTTTTTAATACAAGACAATATTGCCTATAAATTAACGAGAACCCTCAAATTCGAAACACATTCAAGTCAAAACTCAAAACACGTCCCACAGCACATCTCCCCAGCATTCGGACCATTCAAAAAATCAATTCAGCTGGACTTTATAATTCACTCGCCTGAATTCTGGGAATCAGCTCCACAAAGGGATGCTCTTAAATAGCTGACTATGTGAATAAACAATTCAAATGAAATCCCTGGGAGAGTTCTATGCAATAAAACATACACACACAGGATCGACAGCCGAAGCATGCGTATTCAGCATACAATAGACGATGAGAACAAAAAAACGAACAAACAAAACTTAAACCATCTCAGCAGAGAAGAAGTAAACTTTAAAATGTTCATGAGAAAACAACAAAAGAACAACTCAACTGTCGATGTGTCGTCCGCAGCACAAAAGGTAAACACCCCTACACGCTCCCATCGCTGTACAACACTGGTCTCCAAGGACATCTTTCCGAAATGCATTTGGAACATTTTTTTCCTTTGCGTCTCCCAACCTTAGGCGTTCACATATAAAAATTACTTTTGTGATACGTACTCTCGTTCGGTGTCCTCTTTGGAACTCCGAGGCAAAGTCGATATATCACATTGTAGATGTGCCTGCGACAGGCTATGCTTCCAACAATTACAGTACAATAAGGGTTTTTCCCTGGCAAATGGACCCAGGCATCGCATCGGGGACAAATGCCAGCCCCTGCTGCTGCTGCTGCTGGGGACGTGCATAAATCAAACTTTGAATTAATAAACTCTTGTTGGTTTATTTAATTTCGAGCATAATCGTTTTGCGTTTCGGGTTCAAATAATTTAATTGATGTTTATATGTACTTGTATTTATTTTATAATTCCATCCCATTGAATTGTGAATGCATGCAGTACATCAGGCGTGTGCTCCACCGGCGCGGTTGACAGGGCGGGGGCAGGAGTACAGCGATATTGGAATTGTTTTTATATCCATAAATTGAATTTACATTGCTGGCATTTATTCAGGAATTTTGTTTGGAGATTACTTTTCGAACGGGGTAAAAAATAATTTGAAAAAAAATCATCTGCATATTTATGTTTATATAAACATGTGCACGTACATACGTACGTCCCACTGGTGGGGCGCAACATTTGTCTAAAACCAACAAGATTTCCCTCGGCACGTCTACATACGCTGAAGTATTATGCTGATTTGGGGGAAGACACTGCAAAGGTTGCCAAGAAGATGACCTAACCTTACGTGATAGGTTGGCGCTGGAATATTATATCGATTGCGTCTAAAGAGTGAAATGTACTGTCTTCTTGACAAAAACATATAGTAGGAAATGCAATGAAGGAACTGGCGGTGGTGCCATCTTGGACGGCGAAGACATTAAACTGGGCAGCTTGTTAGGTGAATTTGAGCCGGTTTTCCAAGCGGAAACCACGAACTATTTTCTGAAGAACAGGTGGGAGGGTTGTTTGTCTGCAGCGAGAGTGAAGCTGTGCTTAAGGGCTTAGACGCTTTAACCACTTCCAGGATAGTTCAGGTATACAGCATAAATTTGCTCTTGCAGATCAACTACCCATGCGTTAAGTAATTAATTCGTCTCTTGGAAACGCCCCCGCAAAAAGTTTGACCATAAGGAGGGGTACTATACGCTGTTCACTGGAACCTGGCAGTGAATAAACTGCTATCACTGCTGGAGTTTTGCTTCTGCGTACGATGTTGCCATAGCCTTTCCAGGAAAATATCCCCAAGCACTGTAGGATTTTATTCCCCATGGATTCAATCTACTAAACAACTGATGGTCTGGGTCTTAAGCTCACAATACTGAAATCGTTGTTTTCACTAGAAAATATAGAACCTCTCTTATCGACCCCTTCAGTCTAAGTGGCACGAGTATTCCGTTCTCGAATAAGTCGAAATACATCGGCCCTATACTGGACTGTAGACTAAACTGGAAGCTCAACACAGAAGAAAGGGTAAAGAAGGCCATTATGGTCTTATATATGAACAAGACAGGCTTTGGTCAAAAATGGTGTCTTCAATCAAATATGACACACTGGCTTTAAATAGCTGTCATCAGACTTATCCTCTTTTGGGACGCAGTTGTATGATGGTCCATACTCAACGCCGGTATCCACCTCAACAAATTAAAGACGGTGGAGCCCTTAAAACTACTCTCACTGATGCGCTGGAAATTCTCTTCAACCATACCCCGTTAGATTTGTTTGGTAAACAAACAGCAACCAACATGCAAAATCCAACACCCACAAAACCTTACCTCGATTCACCTCAACTACACTTCCCAGGGAGCAACTTCGAAACCCTGATTTCGAACAGAGACCTGCGGCACTACAACCTTTGGTAAAGCCACACATTTTTACAAGACGAATAGTGGAGCAGAAAGTCGCCTTTTCTCAGAGTGTCCTAGTCAGAACAAATCTACTGATCTACCAAATCACTGCAGGGCCTTCCGAGCGGAAGCAATGCCGAACCTATCCTGGCTAAGGTTGTATGCTAAGTTTATGGATAGCCAGGCAGCATGGCATCGTTCTCTGTAAACTCAAATATAGTAATCGACTGCCGCGCATATATTAACGAGATATCCGAATAGTTCAACATGTAATGAGATCGCCGATGAACTGTCTAGACAAGACTGATGGGTGATGGGATGGATACCCCTTGGTTAGGGCTTATATCGATAGTTGGCCTTTCGGTCGGAGGTGGTAGACATGCAGGCAGGCCGCTTGCCAGTTCACCTTAGTCAAACAATGTGCTTGGCGTACGCGATAAAACCGTTTGGTCCTGTAAGGGAAGACAAAGACACTGCAGAGCACTTCTACAGTCCCGCCTGGTAGAAAAACCTGCCGTACGACAGCCAGAATGTTATGCATCGCTGCCATATGTATATTTTAATTCTAGGATAAATTTCATTATATTCATTAGATATATGTAGAATTCTTCGGAAAACAGAATATGAAATATTTATCGGCACAAAGCAAAACAAAAAAGTGGTAGTGCCCATAAAAAATCAGCCAGACTTCAGCACAGAACTTACGAAAAGCGAGAGCAACGCACCAACCCACATTTCCAAGGGACCCGATGACATCCAAGGCTTGTTTTTCGTTCGCATTTGTTATTGGATACCTACAAACTTACATACTGACATACATAGCGCTTTAATATAGAGTGAATAAAATAGTTTTAGAGTTTGAGTACTCTAGTGCTGTGTACGAAATAGTCATGTCAAAAAAGGCAAATTTAAAACAAAAGCTTTCATGTGATTTCTTCGATTTGACACCACAAAATACTGGACAGTAGGTACAGACAAATTTGACAAAGGGTGTTTTTTTTAGAGGTGGATAGCTTTAATTTGGCGACCGTGGCGTTGTGGGTTGGTCGTTGTCGACGTCTCTACACACTTGGGCCTATGTTACCCAAATTCGAATCTCGGTACGAGCAAAATTATTTTCACGGCCCCACCTCGAGTCACTGACAAAGCTTGCTTCTCAAAGTGGCCGTTCGGAGTCGTCAATAAACTGTCGGTCCCTTCCACTCTTGAACGATCAATACAGGAGTGGTTGCTGAGAGGCTGGGGCCCGCCCCTCTACGGAGTGTAACGCCACCCTTAGGTATATTGGGTGTCGTGACGTGTTGAGTCCATTGTGTCCCCGTGCTTGAGAGTGTTAAGCTACCGTGAGTCCTACAGTAATTCCAAAGCCAGCTAGATTTATGTGCAAGTCGTAGGAAGTTTTTCAAACCAACACTGCTTAAGTCCGCTAGCATCAAAAAGAAGTGTTTTCCTAGAAAATAACTGTTTGCACAGCAGATGCTGGATAGATTCTAATTCTCCCTCGTCCCTGCAGCTGCTGCAACAATCATGGCACAGTTTCCGGTTGGGACTCCTATTAGCGTAAGTACGTCCCTGCGACTAAAACTGATCAACGATGTTGGTGTCTTCTACACAATCGAATTCAAACGAAATTTATTTATACAATTTATTTTTTTTTTATTTACCGGAAGATCAGCGATTCGTCATTTTACGTGTATCAAAAGAGGGCCACTACGATATTCCTTTCAAATTGGAGACACTGGATGTCCTTTGACATTGCGGCTTATCACACAATTTTGAAAATCCGCTGTTGTTACTCCAAAAAGTAGGCTTAACAGTAGCCAAAGGAATGGTCATAACATCGAAGAACGAACTATCGGCGTTTGGAAATTGGTGCCGGTGTTTCCTCGGACCTGACAGTGACAGCTTCATTAGTGTCACAAACTGTATGGAGTGCGGAAAAGTTGCGTTTTCCATCATACCATTCTTCTTACACTGCTCTACCGATATCCGCTGACTTTCCCAGTTGTCAGCAGTTGTCCCAAAGCAGCGCCGGCCCGAGCCAAATGAGCGCCCTGCGCAAGCGTTTCATTTGGCGCCCCTTCTTAATGTTTGGTAGCTTAAGTCGTTTCCAGATTACACAGGTCATAGGAATCGACATATTTCCCTATGGAAGTTTATAATGCTGGTGCAAGCAATTATCTTGGTAGAATTTCTTATTTCAACTACTTTCATTTCTTTGCCCAGGCTTTAGAGGCCGCCCCTAGTAGCCTGGCGCCCTGTGCATTTGCACATCCTGCACATATGGTGGACCCGGCCCTGAATAAAAAGGAAAACAAATGGATGCGAAAATGTTCCATAGTCCGAAGGGACAACGTACGGTGGCCATTTCCGTCCAAATAGTTCAAGGCCGCAAGTCTGCCCGTAGTGACAATTTGAATGAAGCCGATTGTGCCTCAAATTAATAAAAAAAAATGTGTCTTGTGCTTGCGTTTCATTAAAAAAAAACTCTCAAGGCCTTATTGGAAAACCCGGTATAAACTTAGCACTTTCTTTCATAAACTCAAAAAAACGATGAGTGTCGTCTCAAGATTCACTTCAACACTTTCTTTCATAAGCTCAGTGTCGTCTCAAGATTCAGCCAAATTTGAGTTTATACTTATAACCTCCCAACAGGTGAACTATGTATACACAGACGTTCAATGAAACCGAGTCCTTCACCCCCTTTAACCCTACATTTGGAACTGAAGACCAACGCAACCCTTTTGTGACACCTGAAGAATCCATCGTTTTCATCGTTGAGTTTGTTTTCAATTTTTCAGCATTTTTTTATCTCAATAGTCCATACTTGAGTAGTTGACGAATGTACAGACGCAAATGTATGTGTGGGACGGAGAAAAACAAAGAGAATCGTATTTGCTTACCGAGTGGAAAACCTCTTCACACTTATCAATATTGTACATCAGCGAAAAAAAATGAAAAATACCACATCTACAAGAGCAGAAGGCAACCAGAGACAATTCAATTCAATTTGTGAGATACATTTGTGAAGACAAAAAGGGTTTTCAATCATATCGTGTCAGCGCTGACACCCTTTGTGGAGATATTGGCTCAACTGGAAATCCGCAGGGAATAAGGCAAGTCAAGAGCACCCTCACTGGAGACACGAAAGAACTGTAACGGGGCTGCGCCGATAAATTCGTTTCTTAAATTCAATCTAGCGAAAGCTCCACCTGTCAACTGAACGTCAATCCCATCTTCCTCGGCAGCCCGAGCCCACAGCAGAAGGCCCGCAAATATTGCTCTGTCACACTTTTGATTTCTTTTCCCCTTTGTTGTACACATGTAATTAAACAGACATTTTCAAAGAAAATAACTTAGCAGCCCACACCGGGTTTCCCTTTCCACTGAAGCGCCATTGCAGCCCGACAAAGTTCTACCATTTCTAACTCATCCCATACACATCCCCGGGATGAGGGGGATGTTTCCATGCAATTAATTAATTTAAGTTGACAGTTTCATTGATTTTCTTGTTTGGATCCCATTTAGTGGGTTGCAACCTTGGTGACGAGACGCTTTTGAGCTAACATCCACCACACGTCCCCCCTAATGCGATGGAACACATGAAAGACATTAGCAGTAATGCCTGCGGTTCTGCTGCGGAGTACAAGACGAAAATGAAACACTGTGCGGTTTCTCGTCCTTTGTAGAAAAGAATGTCTTAATATATTTTTTGCCTTACTTATGTACGTCGACCTAGAGTAGTGAGTGCGAAATGCTTACAAACGATAATACACGGAGAAATAAATAAGTTATTTAATGTAATGCTGCTAAAAGCCTCCTCAATTAATTTGTACATGCGGTTCTTCTGTCTCCCAAACATGCTACATAGGCCATGGCATGCGGGATGTAGTTCTGCTCGTAGACCCCAGTGAAGAGATGGGCATGCGGGCCGCTTGCAAAAACACCAACATCGTCACCTCCGTGCGTCTCCGAGTCTAGAGGCACTGTTGCTGGAAATCTGAAATTCTAAAGACACTCGGTTAGCATACATTTTTGGCTGCTGGTGATGGTCGAACAGACCTTGTCCCGCATATTCGTTTTCAGAAGATTACGTCTGCGCCCCTCAGACATGTTGCTGTCGTAGCCGGGACCGTTGGCATAGCTTAGCGTGGCGTATGGAAATTCATCGTTGCCCAACTGACCGTTGCTGATGCCGAAGATGTCGTTCTTCCGACTCGAATACCCCGATACCGACATTGTGTGTGAGTGATCCGAGGTGACCACGATTAAGGTATCCGACTCACTTGTCCGTTTGCGCGCCAATGCAATGGCCTTGTGGAACTCCACGGTCTCATCCAGAGCCCGTACGGCCTCTGTGTCGTGGTGGGCATGGTCAATTCGTCCGCCTTCCACGAAGAGGAAGTATCCTCGCTTTTGATCTTCCAGTACATTCAACGCTTTGGCCACCATCTCATCCAGACCGGGCGTGGTCTTGTTGTCCGCATCAACGTGGAAGGGCATGTGCTGGTTTGCAAAGAGACCCATTACAAATTGGGTGTCCTTCGGTATCTACACAAACAGAATAACATGAATATAAAGATGCGGCGAAAGGTGACTGTGTGAATACGTACTGCGAGCAGTTCTGCCTTGGTCTGCACAAATGCTTCCGAGCCATTGTGAATGCTTCTCCATTTGTCAATCAAATTTTGATTGTCCTGGCGTTTGCCCTCGCCGTCCTTCTGCCAGTTCGGTAGAAAGTGCTCCCGTCCGCCGCCCATTATTACATTCAGATTGCGACCTACCTCGCCATATATCAATTGCTGTGCAATATCCTGGCATTGTTCTGGATCTTCGCCGTCATTGCGAATTTCCGCATCGTTCTCCCAGTTACGATTCGCTGTGTGTGCATACACCCCAGCTGGAGAAGCATGTGTAACTGATGTGGTCGTTATAAGACCTGAAATAGAAGAAAAGACAAATGAAAAATATATTACAGTGTGAAACGAAAGTGCGAAGACACGGCATAGTAGTGTGCACATTCTAAAGTCCTACAGATTTGTTTGATCTGCTGGCATTTTTATTTTGACCTAATCCAGAAACATGTCGAGTCTATCCGATGGAGTACTAGGAAGGTAGCCCACGTCTACCTGTCATCTCCCTAAACTTTTTTTGACAGCGGTTTTATATCGTTGTCTCTGACCAAACATACATTAGAGGCAATTCCACTTGTAAGTCTTGATATTAGCTTATTAGCGCAGTGTTTTGGGTACGCGCTGTGATGATACAAATTCCATGCGCCGTAAACGACAACAAAAAACAAAAACGAGAGAACGCAATCGAGATTCTGTGTCGTTTTTGTCGTGTACAAACGTCAACTGTCGATTTTTAGGCGTTGATCTATGCCAATTCCCACACCATTCGACGCGACTTGCTGTCGGAAACACGACTATTTCTGCCGTTTGGATTTGAGTGAAGGACAGCGAAGCAAAAAAGTAAAGTTGGAGGTGAAGTAAAAGTCAAGTGCTGCCAAATTTTGCATAAGAAATTATTACGTTTTAGTCGTGCACAATTCCACTACGAAGCTATAGCGAATGGGGAAAATAAAATACTCTACAAAAGAAAGAGAGAGCCGTGATATACGGTCGGAACGACAAGTGAAATCACACCCGATTATGACGTGAATAACAGCCAAAAATAGACACGCTGGGAAGACGGCTGGCTCTATAGGACTTAATTTCTGTTAGAGTCTAGTCTTTGCACTACAGTGAAACTTCTGCGGACAGGAGCGGGACCATTATAATTGTCCGTTCTGAAGGGGCTGTAACGCACGCATATCTTCATGCCCGGACCATGCCTAATTGTCCGTAAATGAAGGTGTAACTTATAGAGTATTTGGAAAAGATTGCAACATAGGACTGAGTATGATCACCGCCGCAATTAATCCGCCGATGAACTCGTTTGGTTTGGCTCGGAGCCTATGTCCCGAACCATACTGTAATGTTAACTCGACAACAGCTAGGACAGTGAAGGTTTTAGGCAAGCAAAACGATTAATCGGACCGTATTATCACAAGGAAATACTCTCAAGGAGGAAGCGAGGCTTCTTACTGGCAATTCCGGCCTAAATTACGGCGTTACCCTTCATCTTATCCTTGTGTAGAAAACTACACAAACGCGACCTTTTTCTCCATTGTTTTGAAAAACCACTAATTGCACACTTCCGGGATTCTCTGACTTTGTCTGACTTATTTTACGAAAAAAGGATGTCCTGATAAATGTTTATAACGGTTGTTATTGAGAAAATTACGTTGTCTACCCTTTTGCCTAGATTTCTACGCATATGAATAATTTGTGCATTTCATATAAAAAGTCACTTGCCGGGAGTGATTGCCGGTGAGTGAAGTTCACACTCTGAGTACGTATTGTGAACCTAATAATAAAAATAAAAAAATCTATGTCGAGACCAAGATATCTGACAGATGAAGAAAAGGAAGCATTTTTGAATGAAAGTGTTGGTGAAGATTGTGATAATAGGGATATTTCAGGAGACAGTGATGGCGAATTCGTACCAGGAGAAAATGTTGGCGATGGCGATGATTTATGTGTAGACGATAGTGATTCTGACATTGAAGAGAAACAAACGAATCAGTTGGTGAAGATGGAAATATGAAAACATAGCCACACAACAAGTGGCAGATTGCCGAATGATTTCTCTTCAATAGAATAACAAGATATGCAAAAGCTCGTGTTGCTGATACCAAAGATGCTTTTTTACCAAATTGAAGCTATAATTTTGAAACATTCGAATATACGGCAAGGACCACAAACAAATCGATTCGAATATGTTTGCGAGCATATATTGGTGTTTTGATTTTAGCTGGTGTTTATAGGTAAGTCCTTACTGCACTCTATTTCATTTCAAATGATTTTTAACGTAATTATTTTTAGAGCGAAAAACGAAACTACAATTGATTTATTTGATGGTGAAAGAGGTCGTCCTGTGTTCAAAGCAATGATGTCGAAGAAAACGTTTGAATATATGAAACGAGTCATTCGTTTTGACAACGTTATGAGTAGAAGACAGCAACGATCTTCAGATAAATTTGCTCCCATTCGTGATATATTTGATAAATGGTCCCACTTACTAACATATTCTTACAATCCACGTGAATCCGTCTTACAGTTGACGCACAATTACATGGTTTTCGTGGACGATGTAAATTTCGTCAATACATGCCGTCGCGACCAGTAAAATATGGATTAAAATTTTGGTTGATGGTACGTTCATATACATGTTATTGGGTCTATAACTTAATTCCTGCGGTTTGCTAAGAGATGGCGTAACTTGTATAATTTGATTGTTATTTTTCCATTGGAACATGCGTTGGAAAGCTACTGTCATTGTACGTCATTTCAGTATATGTAAGTAAGTATATGATGTAGAACGCTGAAATACGGTTCACATCAGAGCAGAATATCAAGAATTGGCTTGATTCATTCTTGGCTGCCAAGCCGGCGCATGGGATCCACAAATTGCTAGAAACATGGGAAAAAGTCATAGCTTAGAATAACACTATCGTACATGTTGTTCTTTAGCAAACTTAAAAATTTTGCACGAATTATGTTAGAGACCCAATATGTTTGCAAGACTTAATCATATTTGGGAAAGCAATTGGTGCCGGCTCGTGTGAAAAAAAGACCAGCCGAACGTGTTGTTTTGGATCTCGTTGATGGCTTGAAAGGTCAATGGATAATGGTTAACTTCTTTTCTTCGTATAATCTTGGTCAAAAATTGTTGTAAAAGGCATTACAATGGTTGGTACTATGAGAAAAAATAAAAGCAGTATTCCACCTAAGCTTCTTGAATGCCAAAAAAAAACCATCTTATCAATCTACATTTGCAGTCACCGACAATACAGCACTTGTTTCGTACATTAGTGGGAAAAATAAATGCACTGTATTGCAAAGCACAATGCATAACACAATTGAAATTTGGAACTGGTGAACAAATTACACCCTCGATTTTAGAGTATAAAACTAAAGGTTTGTTTATACGAGGGGCGTTCAATTGACTTATTTATCAAGTAATACTATTATTTTAGTGCATTCATTACAATTTCATATAAATGTGATTATTAATTCGCGTTTTATCTCTAGTTAAACAGAATCACAATGACAACTGAGACGATGATGGTGAAAATTGAGCATCGCGCTGTAATTAAATTTCTCATTAAGCAAGGAAAAAGTCAAAAAACTATTCATGAAGAGATGGTGGCTGTTTACCAGGGTTCCGCACCTTCATTATCAACTGTGCAAAAGTGGTCAAGTGAGTTCAAGAGAGGCAGCAGAGAGCATTGAAGACGACCCCCGCTCCGGCGCAGTGGGTATTTTGCAGAGAAAGAGGAAATTTATTTTTGGAGGCTTTAAAAACCCTTTTCTCAAGATGTAACAAATAAAAACAATTTAAATTGAATTCGCATTTTCCTTCATATCGATACCGAGAATATATTGAACGCCCCTCGTATACACTGCACCTTCAAATTTCAATTCCTCTAATGATTTCTCATTCAATATAGGCGGTGTGGATACAGTTGACAAAATGCTGTCAAGCTACAGCTGTAAAAGAAAAACCAATGGCTGTATTTGCAATCATGATTGATATTTCAGCTTTGAATTCGTTAATTATGGCCGAGTTCATAAACGTCACACTGCGACAGCCCTGCAAGATTTGCGTTCATAAATGTAAATAAACTGGAGTGACTGTGCATGAGAGCAGTCGGCAAATGCGTTCATAAAAGCAACGCGACAGTCAAACTGCGATCAAATTGGTAGTGATTTTTTGTTTTGTTGCAGGATTGCAGGGAGACCGAAAAGTGGACTTTTTCATTCGAAAATGGCTCCTAACAACATCATGCGGAAATTCTCTTTTTTTTTTAAAGAAATTTCTGTTATTTGGAACATGTTTTGACTTCCAATTCTTTTTAGGTAAAAGCATGGCTCTTTTGCTGTGCCACGGTTTCATTATTTAATATGTTTGAAAGTTGGTCAGTTTATTATAGACCTAGTATCATACTCTTCTTAGACTTAGACTTTCATTTTATCAATACAAATGTCAACCGAACACTTTTTGAGTGGCAACAATGTTGCAATTATGAACCTATTTTCAAAGAAGTGAATCCTAATTGGCAAGTGACATAAACAACAACAGGAACTTTCTACGTGAACTTGGACTTTCACTTGCAAAACCATATATGACAGCTAGAAGTTGTAAGAGAAAGTTCACCAGCCCATTATTTCGAGGATATTTTGGCATCATCTTCATCAAATCTGCCAAAGCGATCAGGAAGCGTTCCACCACAAATAAAAGGCAGATCAAGACGTTTGCCATGAAGAAAAGTCCGCCACCAAAAATAATGCGTATGAGACGATTTGTTGTTTTGGCACAAAGGGTGCCTGTAAATATCAACATAATCGAAACGTTTGTGTAAGACGCGTTCAAGAAAAACTTATTTACTTTTGTTTCCTTTGAATAAAATTATAAATGCTTTTTTTTAAATTTATTTAAATGGAAAAAAACGACCAAATCATAGAAAGTGTGTTTTCCCATATGCGTAGAAATCTACGCACAAGGATAGACAACGTATTTGTTTTGAGGATGAGATGAAGTTTAAATGAGTTATTCTTGTGGCAAGGAAATTGGTCAGCATTGCTTTAAAAAAAAAATTAAATGAAGAAGGTTCCACAGACAGTTTACAATATCAACAAATTATAACGAAACTCACGCAATCACTGATTTGTTGACCTCGGTCGTCCGCATACGCGTGAGAACATTTGCGTAATATATTGAAAGTCCAAAAAACTCTGTCAAGTCGCTGAAGACAAGCAAAACAAAAAACACTTAAAAAATGAGTGTAAAATGTTGAACTCTGGACTTAGACAGCTATTTCCCCACCACAGTAGCCGCTCTTAATTGGGTTCACATTTCCTCCTTTATTTACACAAATTTGAAGGAATCAATCAACTTGACGTCATGATAATTTCTATTTGTTTCCGTACCAATTATCAAAATGTTTGTGCCTTACTGTGACCAAACAATACAAATCCTGAGGGAAAACACTCCAACCGATAGAGCATGACGAAATAATTGAAGGTGTAGGCAAACGAATAAGACAATTGGTCAATGACAGTGACTGGATGGAGTTTGTCAACACATTTCACTATCGGAGGGCTCATCAGATGCTGTGCGCACAGTGAGAACAGAAAAGATTCGGAAAAATGAAGCGAAATCCGGTATGCATTGGTTAGCGTATGACAAATTGTCCGAACTGGATCGATCAGGAAACGTCTTAGCACCGTGGGAAGCATTAACTCACAAATAAGAGCTCATTATCACTTAATGTGAAATAATGTGAATCTAAAAGTGATTAATTGTCGCAACCTTCGAATGGCTTGGCATTTAAATAATTCAAATTCAAAGAACACGTACACTCCACACGTGTAAGGGCGGAGGTGATTGCTTAAATTCTTAATAATGTTCTGAAGTTAGGTAAACTAACACTTGATCGAAAACAATGATTCACACGTAATGTGTTTTTTTTTTTTTTAATTTTGTTTTGACAGCACGTACTAATGGATAGATTCAACTTCGGAATTGTTTTTATTTCCCAGTGGAATGACCTTGATACCGTCTACAAACTCCCGCCTTCTCTTTCGTTTTCAGAAAAGAAGGCAGATGCTAGTTAAAGTCGTAAATTCGAGGATAATTCTTCAGCAACGTGACGCACAATCCTTCTTTGCAGGACCTTCAATTCATGTCATAACGCAAAAGTACACACGTCGGCATAATCTGATTATCCAAACACATGTGGTTCCCGTAAACCAAGTGCCACCTGATGTTTCGAACGCGATACCGTCACTTTGCCACCCTTTATTCACGACCACGCGATTGAGATTAACTCAATCCATCAATTCCATGCTTCCTCATTCTAAACACAATTCCTGCTTGCCACCTTCCACTCTCACACACACACACGGACACTCGCACTGTACAGACGTTTAATCATTTGTAGGTACTACTAACCTGTCGCCATTCCACGTTTTTGTGCCCACTCCGCTATCGATGATACATGGTTCGCTGTGTTGTTCTGCCCTAGACAGTTATTTAAATTAACGGCCGCCGACACACCGATGGTACCGAAATTGGCCTTCACACCGCTCAGATAAGCGGTGGCTGTGCATGCCGAGTCGGCCACTTGTGAGTTCGTACAATAGGTCTGCAACAATATTCAAAACCATATAACCGAGTGATAAAGTACACGAGATACAATTGCTGTAGCACAATGCACCGCACAACTGAAGCAACTATCCCACAATTAAGTGTTTTCCATAAAATCGAGGTTAGCTGCTCCACTTTTTCCGCAAAGCGCAAAGCGTACACACACATACCTTGCTTAGGCCCATGTAGGGGAATTTCTCGAAGGACAACTGCTGCTCCTCGCCACCCATGTACACGCGAGATGCCGTTATGGTTGGAATGGACATTCCATCGCCTAGGAACATGATAACATTCTTTGCCACATTCATGTTCAATTTATTCTTCTGCAGTTGGCTCTGAAGGATGTCTTGTCCCACCTCGTTCCAGTATTCGCTGAACTCCTCATCTGGATTTGGCGGTCGAAATCCCAGCGGTGGCATGGCCCGTTTATGCAAACGCTGCCTTGGATTCGATTTGAAATGGAAAGTGGGATGCATCCGGTGGTCGTCATCTAAACGATGAAACAAGAACGAGGCCAGTGTAAAATTGAACCATCCAACCATTCAACCATTCCCTGGTGGCCAGGTCACCTACCCAAGTTGTCAGCACGCATTCCCGTGAAGGCGTTCGGAGCTCCCGCCGTTGGGCACACAAGAAAACACACACTTAACACAACGACGATACGGTAAACTAGCCCAATCATTTTTTCTGTATTAAAATCTCTCAATATGTAGCCACAGAGGAGTTGCCACTTCAACTTGTACGACTGGAGTTAAGCGCGAAGCAGCACTGTCGTGCCTTGTTCAATTGTGACTCGATTACTGAACGGATGACTGTGAGTTATCGACTGGCAGACGCTGGTCCAGCTGCGGTCGTATTTATAGTATTGACGGGCAAGCACCAGCCCAGCTAGACGCGTTTCGATATTGATCGGCTGATAAGCCCGAATCTGTTTTGGTTTCAACAGTGATTATGTGAACATTTTGTTCGATTTGGATTTTGCTCGTCTTGTTGTTTTCTTGTTTCCTTTTTTTTGCTTTTTGTTTATTCTTTGTGGCTACACGAGGAGATAAGGAAGGAAGATTGCTTGAATGTGTCAACATGTGATTACCACGGTCGGCAATTACATCGAGAATGTAAGAAACACAAAATACAACCGACCTATTGTCCATTGGAATTGTGGAATCGGATGCCGGGCTTGGCGGACTTGCCATTCAATGCCGACACCTGCCGAGAATACTTACAAGGGATTGAAGCGTACACAACTCAGTCTCGTAGTTGATTTCATTTCCATGTAAATGGTGGATATGTAGCAATTAGGAAGCTAAACTGTATTTAGGTCAGCGCGTAGACTCGTAATGTGTTCCCGTTTAGACATGACTGTTCAAGTAGATGACTTAATAATGATGTCGGTTGAATCATGCCGACGTCATTCCCTCATTCTGTTTTTTGCGAAGACGTACAGGGTTCAAGGTTTTGGTATTGCGATCTAAGGAATATGTATCTCGTAGATCTCTTTAATTTGGTCAGGGTTTTCTTTCTGAGAACTGGAACAGCAGAATTCCCCTGCGTGCTGTTCAAGGGTGTTCACATTTTGCTGATGATTATTCCAATAAGTTAGAATCGAATTCATTAAAAAATGTGGAACTACTTCGGGCCCCGTTAACTACTTCATCTAACGTGGGAAGCACCAAGCCTGACTCAGCTTTCCTATATCAACACACCTAATTGAAGCTAGTTCATCGTGCCTGCCTGTGCTGCTGAGATTGTGCGATAAGTTAAAACCACCCATTCACAGAAACGCCTTGCATGCATATACAATTTACAAAGTATTTTAGTTTGCCGGAACAACTAGGCTGTAATGAAGGTGGTTAGGTTGTAGTAGCTGACGGCATAAACGTATTGGGTTACCTCGCGGACCTGTTCGATCGCACTCCACACACCAGTAAGTGCTTTTGTTAAAGCGTTGACGATGACTGACTCCGATGCTACTTAGTCCAGACAAGTCATTCAAATAGGAGGCTTCTAGGTAACTTGTTGAGAGAGCGTGTGTACAATAGTTTCCTCCTCCTTCTCGTGCCTGCAGATTCTGCGAAAGTCATTGTGAGGAAGCCCTCACCTGGGTCTTAAAACAGATGAGAGGTCTGACACTGGACCTACTTATGGTCTCGCTGAATGAGCATTTTGGATCGAGTGTAGGCCAAAACTGTTTAGTGACAGAACATCCTGTGCATGATTTTACATGGACGGCAGATCTCCATCCGGAAAGAGCACGGAACCAGTGCCCACTCTGGAATGTCAGTATTCCAGAACTCACATAAGTTGGATGCTAAAATACTTGGTCATCTAGTTGAGAGACAGGCGGCAATTCAGGGAAGGCATAGAGTTGAAAGTGACTGCACTCAGAGGTTACATTCGCTGCTTGGCTCTCAGAACAGATGACTATATCTGCACTTGACATTGCAATTTTTTCGTCAGCGCAGAGTTGCCTTTATCGCTATAGTTTCTGCCTTGAAGACGAAGGTGGGTAATCTAATGTCTTACACAATGGTAAGTTGACAGTGGAGTTTGAGTGGAGTTCGTCAAGGATCCATACTGTCACCACTACTTTTTTTGGTGGCTAGCAGCGATGTACTACTGCACGTGCAGCATTAAGGAAAGAAAATAGTGGACTACGCAGACGAGTAGTCTACTCCATGCAGCATTGAAGAAAGAAAATTGTGGACTATGACATCATAGTGTTGAAGGTAATACGCCTAGACTACGCAGACGTTGTACTTCGGATGGACCCCCACTTAATGGCTTACAATCTAGTGCAAACAAATTGGGTCTCAAAATAAAGACAACAAACACTAAAGCCCTCAAACGCCCACGTTCAACTGAACTGAACATTGCCGGACAGAAAATCGACTAATTTAAACATTGCCTCCGAACTGGATGTCGGCAGCAGAAATACCAAGGTGCGACTGTGCCGTTTCGAGGCTCATCATCGACAACAAGCTAAACTCGAAACTCAATATCCAGGAGAGGGCCAAGAAGGCTTTTTCTGCCCTGATCAGCTGTAAAAAAAAGCCATAGGCTGCAAATGGGGATTACAACCACGCATTACCCATTGGATCTTCATCTCAATTGTCAGACCAACACTTCTGTATGGAGTCTCAGTTTGGTGGACAGCACTAGACAAGGGTGCAGAGACTGGCCTGCATGTGTATCACCGGGGCACTGAAGAGCACTCCCGCGGATGGGGACAGCCATGCTCACGTATGGCTGTCCCGTGTGGTTCAACGTGAGTGCAAGCTTGATGGAAAAGATTCGATTGTTCGAGAGGGCTTGTCTTAGGGCTTGCCTTCGCCTTTATAGATCTTCAGAGTCCCAGTACAGAAAATAATATTCTATGAGGTATTATACAACAGGGCAAACCTGATAAGAGTGGATAATTTGAGGTCCTACTGCTAGAGCGATGAACTCGGTCAACAACTAGATCAGGGGAGTAACTACCTCAATTCACAATACCACGAAAGAACGCCACAACGGCTTCGTCCCCCCAGAAGCTTTTCTGCAGACAAAAAGGGACTAATACAAGATATAAACCGCTCATCTACCACATCGCCAGATCAACTGCGGATGAGCTACTCAACCACAACTGTCTCGAGCTGAGGAAGGTATCTTCCGGTTCAGCACTTCGGTCTCAGTACGAGATGTTGCTTTGCAAGCTTCTGGTGGCTGGGGAGAAAGAAGGAACTTCAGGAACTTAGGCATAAGGTAGCCTAAGTTATCCTAAGGTACTATGTAAGTTAGTACATAACCTTTTAAGAAAACACTCCTCCATCATCATCACCATCATCTTCTGACACGCATACTCCACTAAAGGGGCGACGGGGGTAAACCACGCACGAGAGATCTCAAGGCAACTCGATCCTCCGCCATCGACTCTAACTCATCAGGAGTTATGCCCAAGCGTAGCCTAAGCGTAGCCAGTCTTTGGACATGGTCCAACCATGTCATCCTGGGTCTTCCAAGCGGTCGCCTGATGGAATCGCTTTCAACGCCAGTCTGAACGAAGTCGTGATGAAGGGGACATTCGAGCCACGTGACCAAACCAACGAAGAATAGCCCTCTCCGTTCGAAAAAGCAGCTTCTCCATATTGAGTTTCTCGCGCACTGTCGTGTTTCTCACCCTACCCCGGCGAGTGATTCCCACAACAGCACGGAGAAATCTCATCTCAGCAGCTTGTATTCGCGATTTTAGTCAATACCCAAATTTCATGACCATAGGTGAGAGTTGGAACAAATATTGAGCTGAAAACCGCTAACTTGGCTATGACACCAAGCTCGGCCTTCCTGATTACAGATCTACCAAGCTGTTTCAAAATTGACCAACCTTCAGCATTACTCCTTTCATCACTCGTGAAAAAGACCCCGAGATACTTAAACTTCTCCACCTGCTTCAATGGGACTCCACTAACCTGTAGAGTGCATCAAACAGGCGTTCTGCAGATGACCATAATCTCCGATTTGTCCACGTTGACCTTCATTCCAGCATCAGCACATACGGTCACAAACCTATCCAGTTCGCACTAGAGTTCCGTCTGAGAAGATGTGAGGATCAGTAAGTCCAGTCCCACATCCAGTCCATATATACAATGAAAAGGAGAGGCGACAAGACGCACCCTTGGCGAAGTCCAACGCCCACAGTGAAAGGTGTTGATTTATCACCATTAACCCGAACGCAGCTGCTACAGTTTGTGTATAGACACTGAATGGCCCTCAGAAGAGGACAATCATCAATCATATACTCCTGCAGAACACTCCAGAGTTTATCTCGAGGAACTCTGTCGTATGCCTTTTCCAAATCCACAAAACAACTGTAGTTGGACTTGGCATTCTCCCAAGCTTTCTAAAGTACCATACTTAGAGTGAAAAGCTGGTCGGTTGTTCTTCTTCTGCCGGGACTAAAGCCGCACTGTTCATCCCCCATCATGGCTCGACCATAGCTCTAGAACGCTCTTCCAACACCTTAGCGTAGACTTTCCCGGGGAGACTTAAAAGATATATGCCCCTGCAGTAGGAGCAATTTCTTTTGTGCCCCTTCTTGAAAAGTGGAACAATCACCCCAGTTTGCCAATCGCCAATAATATCCATATTTTGTTTAAATATATGCGTTGTTAGTTTTGGTCGAAGGACATAGCATACGTTTAAGTTTGGCTTAGAGAGCCCGCGCAAGGGCCACTAAGTTACATTTAGCATTGCTCGTTTAACTTGTTTTAAGTATTTTTGTCTAGTATTCAAGCATGTCATAAGTTTAAGAATAGAAATGAATTAAAATATATGTGTTTTCAAAATGGTTCACATTCCCTTACGCCGAGAGAATAATCAAGAAATTCCACATCGTATGCAGACATTTGTGACTAAGTGTACTTCTTGTGTTGTTCTTAGCACTGTGTCACAAAATGGACAAAGGAGTTAACTAAAATTAGGCCGGAAACACATTCAACCGGTCGAACGTTTTTTCCGCAGAATATTTACCAGAGATGTATTAATTTTTGCATTTTTTTATTACCGTTATCCACTCAATTTAATTCCGCTTGCTCATCATCTTATGCAACACTATAGAGGACACACAACCACTCCAAAACGACTGATTACTTTTAACACGTGTCTCGCACACAACATTACGTCAGAAATTCAAGATTAAATGGTTTACACGATCACTTGATTCGTCAAAGCTTTGAATACTGAATCATTCTTGTATACACATTTAATTTAGAAAAACTAACGAATTACTTTGGACTTGACAGCGCAATCATTTCCTGTTGATTGCTGTTACATCTCACGGTCGCTACAATTTTGATGAACTTGACGTCTCGCCGTCTCCTAGCATAATTAAATCAAACGTTGAGTCCAGTGACTTTTACAGGCAGGAGTAATTTTCTTTTTGAAAAAGATAAGATCAAATTTCGAAAATGTTTCTTTGAAGCAACGCCCTGCATTGGGTCAAGGGTCGTGCCTAGCCAAAGATTCTTAATTATAAACTCATGACACCAAGCATGAGAGCAACAGTTTTTCAAAATTCTCTTGATAAGCCTAACGATCTGGACTATACCATTGCAGCCTCAAATCGAAAACAACATCCCATATTTAACTCCAACAAAAAGAAACTATTTCGATTGCTAGCCGCAACAACACGGTCACGTGAGAGAGTCGCTCGCCAGCGATAGTGAGTCCCCGAAACTACTGGTGGTCGTGTGTGAAGCACAAAATTAAACCAAAAAGAACCCCTCTCCAATAGATTGGTTGATAAAAACGAAGTCCCTTGAGCTGGTTGCACCGTCAACAAGCCACAAAAAACCTCATAGTCGACTCATTTTGCATCTCATTGCTCAACCCTTACACAACAAGTAGGTACCACACCTCTTCTGCGGTTGAAATCGCTGCGTTCATGAACACAAAACAAGTCTTCATGTCCAGCGTATCGCATTCACTGAATACAACATCCACTCATTACTTAAACAAACAAACTGCTCATGCTGTCCGTACACATGTGCTGATCGCGTGCATCGCTTGATTCCGCTTTCGACGGCTAGCACGAGATATTCAATTCGTAATCACGTGAATCCGGAATGAGATCAAGAAAACACTCTTATCGCCTGGGAGGTGTGTAGTCAGTGGTGTGGCAGCACACTTAGTTGTCTGACCCCTCAGAGCATATGCTTGATTTTTGAATTTAATTGCTTTTATTCTCTTGTTCTGACCGGAGCACCGAGTGCTGCCTAAACTGCTAATCAATTCAGGGGAATTGATTTTTTTGTTCGTGAACACATTTCGATTTGAATGCAATTGTGTTTCAGTTGGATTTGAACTTTGCTCGGACTGGGGACGAGGTTGTTTTCCAATTGATCGCCCAGATACGATACGCAACTTTTTCCAATTCTGTAAGTACAGTTTCGATGAAATGTATTTTCAAGTTGCGTCAAAAGGCAACGCTACGGATGCGAAACAGTGTAAGCAGTTTGAACTGGTTGAACTCGAGTAATTCATACCATGTGTGCCAGGGAATGCATGCCTTTTATGAGCCAATTATGGGAAACTGTGCGGTGAACAATGGCAGGAGTTGCTCAACAATTGTGACAAACTGATTCCGGTACCAATTAATTGATCACCCGGGTATCGATTTAAAACTAATGGAGTGTCCATTTCATTAGCGGCGACGTAACAGACGTCTGAGTTTTTATGGTTATACGATTCCAGTGGACATTTCGAAGACAGCAATCTATTGCTAACCTTCATCTCATCCTCAAAAATAATTGCGTTCTACGCATATGGGATTTTAGTGTGTTTTCAATTATTTGTTCGTTTTTTTCCATTAAAATAAGTCCAAAAAATGCATTTATAATTTTATTCAAAGGAAACAGAAGGAAATAAGAAATAATAAGTTTTTCTTGAACAGGCACCCTTTGTGCAAAAACGACAAATCGTCTCGTACACATTATTTTTGGTGGCGGACTTTTCTTCACAGCAAACGTAACATCTTAATCTGCCTTTTATTTGTGGTGGAACGCTAATTGATCGCTTTGGCAGATTTGATGAAGATGATGCCAAAATATCCTCGAAATAATGGGCTGGTGAAATTTCTCTTGAAACAGTTTTAAGCAAAGCTGCTGATGATCCCTATACTTACAACTTCTAGTTGTCATATATGGTTTTGCAAGTGAAAGTCTAAGTTCACGCAGAAAATTCCTGTTGTTGTTTATCCTCCTCGTCACTTGCCAATTAGGATTCACTTCTTTGAAAATAGGTTGCGTTCATAATTGCAACATTGTTGCCACTCAAAAAGTCTTCGGTTGACATTTGTATTGATAAAATGAAAGTCTACATCATGTCTAAGAAGAGTATGATACTAGGCTTATAATAAACTGACCAACTTTCAAAACTTCAAACTTTCAAGTATTTAAATTTCTTTAAAAAAAATAAGAGAATTTCAGCATGATGTTCTTAGGAACCATTTTCGAATAAAAGAGTCCACTTTTCGGTCTCCCTGCAATCCTGCAACAAAACAAAAAATCACTACCAATTTGATCGTAGTTTGACTGTCACATTGCTTTTATGCACGCATTTGCCGACTGCTCTCATGCACAGTCACTCCAGTTTTTTTATGTTTATGAACGCAAATCTTGCTCGGTCATAATTAAAAACCATACTGGTCTAGCCAGATCCCCAGATATCTGACTACAGTCCCTTGCGTCAGTCAATTCATTTTCGTATCCGCCGAGGCCTTATACAACGGCGTCCTGCACAGTATGGTTTCCGACTTCTGAAAGTTGATATTCAACTTCCAGTCATCGTAATCTCTCATGAATGAATCGAAGTCACCCTTCACGAGAGTAGTGATGTCCTCGATCTGTTTGCCTGATCGGTTCACGATCAAATCGTCGGTGTACGCAATTACGTGTGGAAGAGAACTTATCAGATCGCTCTAGTAAATGTTGAACAGGATCCTGTCTGACCCTGTCTGAGACCATTTTTTACATCAACAATACCTCTGGAGGTCACGTTGCCATTCTTGACTACGAACCGTCTACCGGTAAGCATGTTACACAGTAGGTACAGCAGTGGTTTGCTAATGGCAAGCCGATTGCGCTTGTAAAAAAGACCTTGTAATCATACGGTATCAAAGGACTTCTCCAGGTCAATCAAACAGGCATCCGTACATTGTTTCTGGCTCTTGTTACATTGGATATGGTAGTGTCATGCCTCCGCTTTGAAATCGAATTGGTTATCCGGGACTATATTTTTGTCCTTAGTCCAGTTGATCAAAACTCTATTTATTACCTTGTTGAATACCTTGCTAATGTTCGGAAGGGGACTAATTGAGGTTGCACGGATTCGAACAATCTTTTCCTCGCTTAGATATGAGTTGGACAATCGCAGTTTTCCAATGCTATGGAAGAAAAAAGATACCCTCGATTATAGAGTATAAGATTTGCTTATATACACTGCACCTTCAAATTTTATTTGATGCAGATGCTGCTCTGGCCAGAGCCCGAAGTGCTTTTTCTCTTACAATGTGTCTTACTACAGCCAACTCGATGCGAGGGTGAAGGTAATCTGCTACATGGCCAACATCCGGCCAGTGCTCACCTATGACTGTCCCGTGTGGTTCAACGTGAGTTCAAGATTGATGGAAGAGATTCAGTTGTTCGAGAGGGCTTGTCTTAGCGCTTGCCTTCGCCATTATAGAACTCCGGAGTCTCAGTACAGAAAATTCTATTTCAATGAGGTCTTATACAACAGGGCAAACCTGATAAGAGTGAACGATTTCCTGCTGAAGTTGATTCGAGGTCATACTGCCTGATCTCGGGGCCTTACTACCCCATTCCACTATACCGCGAAAGGGTACGGCGCATCAGTACGTCGGTATCAAGGAGTGATGTTCGCGATGTTGCAATGCAACACCGAAAATGTTAGTGCCTGGGGAGAGAGGGAACTCTCTCGTCGAACCTTTTAGACCCGGGATAGAAAGGACAGTACGTATCCCCGAAAGGGGGAGCAGTCGGTCACTGTCTTGTAGCAAATTAGATGCATATCTCTTAGTGGCAAACTATGCCCGACCTACATAGACTAGGGTAGTTTTGAAGGTAGCTTGTAAGTTGTGAAAAAAAAAAATAAAAATATTAATATTCACATGTTTTTTTTTAACAATTTTTCTTAATGTTTACATGTACAGTTAAAATAATTAGTTTTAAAGAATATGAATTTTAAGTTTAAGTCGATAGACATAGGATAAGATTAAGTTTAGCTTAGAGTGCCCGCAGTATGTTAGAAATAGTGACAATGTTCGTCCAACAAGTTCTAAGCAATTTTGTCTAGAATATTGCAATACAAATACACTAAAAAAAGGGTACCTTATTTACCAGTACCTTATTTTCACCAGTTCCAATTTCAATTGAGTTATGCATTGTGCTTTGCAATACAGTACTTTTATTTTTCCTTCCAATGTACGAAACAAGTGCTGCGTTGTCGGTGAATGCAAATGTAGATCGTTTAGTATTTTTTTCCAGCATTCAAGAAGCTTTGGGGGAATACTTCTCTATAGTCCCAACCATTTTAATGCGTTTTGACGACAATTTTTGACCAAGATCATACGAAGAAAAGAAGTTATCCATTGTAATGTTATAACCTTTCAAACCATCAACGAGATCCAAAACAACACGTTCGCCTTGTCTTTTTTTCACACGAGCCGGCACCAATTGCTTTTCCCAAATGGGGTTGAGTCCTCCAAACATAACGTGTACAAGAACATATATACTCAACCAAAATTTGAATCCATATTTTACGGGTATCGACGGCATGTATTGACGAAATTTACATCGTCCATGAAAGCCATGTAATTGCGCGTCAACTGTAAGACGGATTCACGTGGATTGTAAGAATATGTTAGTAAGTTGGACCATTTATCAAATATATCGCGAATGGGAGCAAATTTATCTGAGGATGTTTGCTGTTTTCTACTCGTCTTCTACGTCGTCATATATTCAAGCGTTCTCTTCGATATTATTGCTTTGAACACAGGTCTACCTCTTTCACCGTCAAATTAATCATCTGTAGTTCCGTTTTTCGCTCTAAAAATAATTATGTCAAAAATCATTCGAAATGAAATAGAGTGCAATAACGACTTACCTATAAACACCAGCTAAAATCAAAACACCAATATATGCTCGCAAGCATATTCGAATCGAATTCGAATGTTTCAAAATGATAGTTTCAATTTGTAAAAAAGCATCTAGCTTTTGCATTTCTTGTTATTCCAGGATGAAGAGAAATCACATTTTCATTCCGCAATCTGCCAATTTTTGGTTGCCATGGTTGTGGTTGCCACACAATGCCGTCTTTCGAAACGCTATGGATTTTCACTTTCAGCAAGTGATTCGATTGTTTCATTTGATTGGCTCGTTTCCTCTTCAATGTCAGAAACACTGCGACACAAATTTGTCATCACTGTCTCCAGAAATATCACTATAATTACAATAATGCGTCCGGCTCTTCAACTACCAGTTATGTTTGTCTCGAGGTGACTGGAAATCTCTCATGCGTGGTTTGCCCCGGGCCCTTTAGCGGATGATGATATACATATATATAAATATTGACGAAGGGTCGTCGTGACGTAGTCGATTGGTGCGTCGACTCCTACGCAGAGTGTGCCATGCTCGATAGCCGAATTTACAAAATCTCGTAATTCAAGGCTCCACCTCTTTCTAGTTATTGATAATGTTCAATGTCTAGAAAAAGTTTCTCAAACTTCGCTGTTCAAAGTCGGCATAAGTCGAACGCAGATCACATCCACTCGTAGCCCGTGGGAGAGCAATAGCAAGCACAACACCAGTGGTTGCTCTAGAAGGTAGGCCCAGGTCCGTCTCGGGCTGTCGCGCCATTCATATTATCATTATTTTTTATTAAATATAATATAAATATAATAAAAAAAATATTTTTAATAAAATTGTATGATTTATTATTATAGTGAAAGCTCTTTAGTTGAAAATCCTTTAATTCGGAAAACTCGTTTATTTGGAAAAAATTTGCGAATTAAAGGGATTCTCCCCAATAAATGAGAGTCGTTTTTCAATTTTGCATGTAAAAATAAAATAAAATTAGCAAAAATTAAACAACGCAATGGATGATCTCATAATAAATCTCAATACTTGGAAGTCGGATAAAATCATCAAAATGTGTACTCGGGTAGTCCCATAGAAAATTGAATTGCGAAAATCCCGACAATTCACATAATGTTTCCCCCTTCCATACTTTCATCAATAGGAACGCCATTTTTAGTGCATACAAAAAACTCTCATTGAT
The DNA here is from genome assembly GCA_905231855.2 of Eristalis tenax. Taxonomy (NCBI): domain Eukaryota; kingdom Metazoa; phylum Arthropoda; class Insecta; order Diptera; family Syrphidae; genus Eristalis; species Eristalis tenax. Next base: position 3,903,958 of record HG993124.1, read on the forward strand.
TCGCAAAATTGGTTTATTCAGACTGACGTTCCCCCCAAACATTCCGAATTAACGAGCTTTTATTGTATTATTATTAAATTCACAATAAATGAAGTTCTTGCGAAAAGACTAAATGGATGCGACCTATTATATGAGACTAACAGAAAAGCCTGTCGTACGAGAGGCAGAGTGTTATACTACGACAAATTTTATTGGAAATACAATTTTTCGGAAAGCAGAATATGAAATATGTCCTCACACAAAACAATTCAAAAAAGTGGTATTGCCTATAAAAGGGTTAAAATAGCATCAGCCACATTTGAACATAGAATTGGCAAAAAGCGCGAGCAACGCACCAACCAAAGGACCCGATATATTTCAAAGTTTGGTTTTTTTTTCGTTCACAATTTGTACTGGCATGACATACATATATTGTAATGATAAAACACGTCATTCAACGTTGATGATTGATCGCGGACTGAACTGTTCTATATTTCATATTCCCACTCACGCTTGCCAAAAGTCAAGGCAAGCATAACCAGGTGATCGCGTGCATATTGCCAAACTCTTGAGAACTGCTGAAAAGAATGGTTCCCAAGCGCCCAGACAGTGTGGCTTGGATTACGTCTGGAAATTGTGGTCAGACGCATATATATGACGGTTATCAGGCTTACTGCAGTATGACGGTAGTTTCGAAAAATGTGTGGGGAATTACTTATAACCGAATGATCCTTTGGTTTCAATCACTACCATCTATCGCATTCAAAGAAAGTTAATCGAATATTATGGCAAAAATTACGGGTATATCATCGCTGTGTAAATATGCTTGCGATATTTTTCCTTGCCTAGTAATCATTGAGCTTCGTGCCACCCTACCATGAATCTCATTGTAATCATTCGCCGAACATAGTGTTTTGTTGTCGCTCTTCTCTTTCGGGTTTGCTAATGCTGACATATGCACAATCAATTGCTACCATTTATCGCCGTTTATTTGATTTTCCCTGACAAATGATAGGCTCGTCGCCTATTTGAGTCAGTGAAATTTAGCATTGAAATGTCCTTCACAATGAGGAAGACTTTTTCCATTTTCTTTCGAACATTGTTCAGAATAGCCGGATTCCCAATAAGAAGTCCCGAGGGAATTTTATGCATAATACACGTGAAAGGAAAAGTGTGGAAGCTCTCTCGAATCTGATGCTCACTGAAAATTAACGAAAGCTCCCTTCAAAGCTGGTTAAAAATTGTGTCTACTTTTTCTATTGGGGAAGTGTTCAAAAAATACGTTCTTTCTTGTGGATTATAATGTATTTTGCTGTAGTAAGCTCTGTGTTGGGATGTCTGAGCTTTACTTACAAATCTGTTAAAAATTCTTTGGCTTTCTGGAGCAAGGTATTTTTTTATTTTTTATTTCACTTAATGTAAATTAAAGTTATAACTGCATTCTGATCCTAGTAATTCCCATTCTTGAACGCACTTCACCTTTTTTTTTTGCATTTGTGAGAGTACCAACCTCGGAATTCTTTTTGCCTCTTGGCATTGAATTTATAAACATAATCAAAATGTATTTTAAGAGTATTCAGGAACAGAGGTGCAACTCCATATAATTACGATAACTACTAGGAAGTTTAAAAATCCGCCTGAGAAAGTATCTCAGGAACTTTTCCACAGTTTCAAAAGCAGCATAACCCCAAACTTGCGCTGCATACAATGGAATAGAAGAGGCTGTGGCACGGACTATTTTAACCTTTGAGTCACGTGAAACATTTTTAGTCTGAATACAGTTTCCCCAAACAGCACAAATCGCCCGTTTAGCTTCTGCCAGTGTAACTTTAATGTGCTTGTTCATATTTAGGTTCGCCCTAATCAAAACTCCAAGATACTTGTACTGCTTGACTATCTCAATCTGTTGGCCTTGAAATTTTCGAGCGTTCCTTCCTTCACTATCTCTGAAGATCATCATCTTTGATTTTTCTAAATTAACATCTAAATTCCATGTCATTCCATGCAGTAGGTATCTAGCCTGCTGACCATTAACTGCATGGTATCTATTGTGTCCGCGAGAAAGACTATGTCATCTGCAAACATTAGTGCCGGAATATTGGTTGTACAAAGATTTTATTCCACCTCCAACTTCATCCGTCATGACATTTATAAAGAGTACAAACAGCAATGTACTAAGTACGCAACCTTGTTTGACGCCCCTTGAGACTTCGAAGTCCTCTGATAAATGGCTACCATCCCATATACATGATTTATTATTACTGTACATAGGTCTTAAGACAGTAACGACTTGCGACGACATTCCGTACTTATTCAACTTATAGAAAAGTATTTCTGGCGGGATGGTGTCAAAAGCCGCACGAAAATCCACGAAGAAAGCGTCCATTTTTGTGCGTTTCATTTTCATTTACCAGCGATATCTGGTGGTAATATCTGGTCTATGGTAAAACAGTTCCTTCGAAAACCAGATCGGAATTCTGGTTCTCTTGAGCCTCCACTAGACTTTTTCACATCATGTTCTTCAGAAATGAAGTACTAAAGAGGTATGCAACATTCCAGTGGAAAACCCCTAGACCATTGCAGTTCAGCTCAAATTTTCACGTTTGTGCTCTCAAGTCACGCATACTTCCTTATTTCAACACACACCAGGACGGAGTAACGCAATGGTGATAGGCGAGAGTAATCAGCTTCGCTTCGATCACACGTATTCACAGACGCCTGTCTGTGAAGATGTTATAAAAAAAGCCTTGACAAGTGACACCGAGGGGCGAGAATATCTCCTCAGTACTTCATTTCTGGTGTTCATGAACAGGGTATGGTCAGGTTAATGTCCAGTGGAGACGACGTGTTATTGTAGAGTGATCCATTAATTCTCCATATGTGTAGAAATTATTATACTTAAATTATACTTTTTCAATAATAACCATAACTGTTGCAAAGATGAGTTGATGGTTAAAAAGCGTCAATGCTTTATTTTTAGCAATTCATAAATACTGCGCTAAATCTCACATCCCCTTGGACAAATAATCAACGACACAACAAGGTGGTGTTTATTACCTAATATAAAATATCGTATTTGCTTTATTTTGTGCACTGCCCTCATTCCTTGTGCGCTCGTCTATGTATTTTACCTTCAAGTACATATTCAAAGCCGTTATTTACTTGAATTCATCGCAAATCCAATAAATGCCAGTATGTACAAGGCGTTTGTTTAAAATGACCACGCCATTGTGAGGGGAAAACAAAACATCGCCACCAACAAAAGGAAATGTAATATCCTTTATGCCTTATACAATTTCAAGTCACCAGTTTGAAATTAATTCCCATTTGAATCTGTGAAAGCGTTTATTGTCGTGTGGTTACTTTTGTGTGGTTTTGATTACAATTTAAAATAACGCTCAGTGTGCTGAGATGAGGACAAAAAATGTAAAAAGAGCCATACATTTGTTAATTACATTTTTTGTCAATAAATGTAGGGCTTGACAAATGTGAATTAATTACTTTCAGCTCTGTAATGTGAATTTACTGTCCGTTTAAAGGTCACCAGTCATTTCAGATACTTGGCTCTTCCAAATGCCTAGCGAGCAGCACATGTTTATTGTATTGAATTCACACGCTTTGTCTTTTTGCACGTTTCGTGTTCGTGGTGTTAGTCAACCCTCGGCCATAGCCGATCATCATCATTATGAACTGATAAGTTAGTTACGCACTTCCGTTTGGTCACAGAAAAATTAGTGATTTTTTAAGGAGAAAGGAAAGGTCTCAGGTTCACCCTGAATTGTGTGTAGAGCCGCCCCACGAAGGAAGCGAATTGTGGGTCAAAAGAGGAAATCATTTAACATCGATTCAACTCCCGACTGAACTAACTCAGATTTTGGTCACAGCGTGCTGCTTCAAATTATTCATATTCAACAGCAGTTGGATTGCTCCACCACTTTCATTTCCTAGAACCTGCGTTAATTGTCGCTAGTATGCAATAATTATAAAGTAAGGGGTGTTATCTTTTTCAGTAGCAGTGTCAAAGTTACCAATTACATCCAGCTGTCAATATATTCAGTAGGGCTTGGCATACCATCATGAATTGTTTAATGCTTGCTGAGAGTGCGGGAAATATTAAAAAATAATATCGAAATTTCAGCTGAATGGCCTCTTGATATCGGTCGTCATCAAGACTTCAGAGGCAATTGGTCATACGGTGGAAAAGTTCGAGCATGAGTACACTCTTTTTGACACTACGCAAGAGATTGGTGCAAAATGAAGAAAGCATTGCCTATGGAGTAACTAGTATCGACTCAGAAGTTGAAGACTCAGTTTTGTCGCTTCGTCCTTGAAGTCCTTTGAGTATCGGCTCATAAGTTGAAGACTCAGTCTTGTCGATTCGACTCCGATCAGCTGACTTGGGCATCGATCTGGCATCTTTTATTTCTTCGTTAGAGGGCCGGTTTAGACCTGGGCCTCAGTCAACATGCTCCTCCAACTAGCACGCTCTTCTGGTAACGCCATCAGTTTCGTACACTCATGTACGACACGCCTCTACCAAGTTGTCCCTCCGGGTTGGACTCGATGAATTTCTAGGCTGGGGCGTTGGTGCTCTATTCGCTCTATATGACTAGTTTATGTAAAGCAGACAAAAGTCCTTTACTATGGAAATTACATCAATATCTTGTGACATTTTGTCCAAGACGTCGGTATTGATGGACCCTTTCCGTAGACAGCATGTACTTTGTCTTGCCCTCATTCACCGCAAGACCCATCTCATCCGTTTCCTTTTTGATGCTCACAAATGCTTCTCTGACAAGCCCGTTGAGTCCGAACAGTTACACTGACTTGTGGAAGATCGTGCCTCTAGTATTGTAATCTGAGCTACGCATGATCTTCTCGTGCGTTAGAAAAGCTGCATGACATCATGCATGACTCCCTTTCTGACATCAAAATCATCTCGATAAGATCTCTACCGATCGTGACGGAGCAACATGCTTTCTCAATCGTTATCCTTCAGACGGACAAGTTTAGCTGGGATTCCAAAACCAGACAATGCGCCATTCAGCTCGTCTCTGTAAGTATCGATCATACGCGGACGGGGTTCGATTTGGCTTAGTTTGCGGTTGGATTTGTGTTCACATCGGACGACCATAGACAACGGCGTGACTTCTTTAACTGGGAGCTTTAAATGTTGCCTGGAGATTTGAGTCTTTATTACATTGTTAGCTCAGCGGCAATGTCAAAAACCAAAATTACCGTCTGCAGATCGTACAAAATCCACAAGTATTCGACCAAGCATCAACAATGCATCCAGAAATATTGACTGCTTGGCGGTATCATCGGAGAATATTTCTTTCAAAGTGGGGAAGGAGACACTGACTGACTGAATCTCTAGAAACACCATCCTGATTCTCTGCGTCGAGGGGAATTGATATCCTTTTCGTAATTGCATTAGGGCATAGGATCCAAGCGTCTAAGGTTCTAACACATATTGCGGTTAGTTTATTGTATTCGTTTCAGAGGCAATGGACCAACGCAACAGAGTACGCTGCTTCTAGTCACCAAGACCAATCTTGGTCTTTTTACCGGAGATTCGGTCTCCCTCTCCTTCTCGAACCAGGAGGCTGATGTCCCTTCCCTCGATATGGCCGAGCCAGTGCAGTCGAATAATATCTCTCAGATAACATAGATCTCGCCTGTGTACCCGGCGATCAAATGACTATTGTCATTAAATTTTTGATGATTCAATATCATACTTGAGATGATCGTGAGAAACTCAAACGTCACCACCAGAGGCACGATCTTCCAAAAGTACGTTCAACTGCTTGTTTACGCGGACGACATTGACGTGATTGGACGAATATAGCGAGCCGTCGATGAGGCGTTAGCTGGCATTGAAGCGGAAGCGGCTTAAATGGGTCTGGCAGTAAATCAGGGCAAAACAAAGTACATGCTCTCATCAAGGAAGGACGCACAACATCGACGTCTCGGACAGGGCGTCATTATGGGCAGCAGGAACCTTGAGCTAGTCACGGACTTCGTCGACCTCGGCTCTGCAGGGACAATGACACCAGTACAGGGATCAAGTGCAGAATTACTATTGAGTAGCAGAGCCATCCCTCGATACACCAAGCTGATTTTATATACAACTCTGATCATCCCGGTCCTGCTCTATGGTACAGAGACATGGACGCTATTGAAAGCCAATGATGAAGCTCTTGGTCGTTTTAAGAGAAAAGTTCTGCATCTTTGGTTCTCCTGTTTGCGTTCATAGCGTCTGGAGGAGAAGATTCAACCACGAAATGTACGGGCAGTATAGCGGCAAACACCCAGTTAACCGTTTTCGGATCTAACGCTAAAGATGGCTAGGTCATGTAGAGCGGTTGGAGACCACAACTCCGGCCCGAAGAGTCTTCGATTCTGAGTCATTGGGACAACGCAACAGAGGACAGAGGACGTGGCACACGCAACTGGAGTACTTCTCCTCTCAACTGGAGGCAGCTAGCGAAAGATAGTGTTGGCTGGAGAGGTTTATTGATTGAGGTTCAGGTCCAATTTTGTACGGTTATTCACTGAAGTGATATGAATGAAACACCGAACTACAACTATTTTGGAGTGCGTGACTGGAGACAGCAAGCCAAATACGTATCTCGCTGGCGGGAGATGTGCATTGATTGCGACCTTGAACCGCCCAGAGCCGTACCCACGTCTCAAATTTGGAGATTTACAAAAATCGATTTCAATCCATTCATTCTGCTTCTGAGTTACATCTGAGCTTCTTTACACTTCGATATCCCACAGAAGCAAGTGATTCTGTTTAGTTGTATTTTACACATCATCAAAGATATCCTGAGAAACACCCATGGATCAACAGCTCCACAAAAAAAAAGCCAAGCAAAAATCCTAAATCTTCGCATGAAAAGATGACGATATGCGAGAAGGTTCTCCAGAGAGCCACGATGTAGCAAAGCTCTTCCAGTTAAACTCATTAAATTGCAAATTGAAAGCTTGTAATACTCCTTTTGAAATCCGCTTGCGTTGGCAAATTAACAAAACCGCACAGAGTTGTGGGGTTTTTTTCTTTCTCAAAAGAATGCTTTTGCTTTATTGTACCGGCACTCCGCAATCTGCACACACAATGCCACCCATATTGCAACATAATTCTTTTCTCATTCTGCCATCTTCACGTACGAGTGTGTACACATACTTCTGGCATACCAATAAGCAAAGTAAGCAAGCAGCCCTATTGCAGCACAACATCAAAAGGGCTGATACGCTCCTAGACGCGCAGCAATAAACCTAGCCACATTTTGATCGACATTTCATTCGAGATTTATTGTGACAAAGATTACGAATGTCAAGAGTAAATGTCGACTCAATAAAATACGACGGAAAAAAAACAAGAGAGCGAAATAAAAACGAGCACCATGTAGAACATGTTAAAGACAACAGTTTAGGAGTTGTGGTGGCTGTCCTGCAAGCCAATAACAAACAACGTGAAGTGTAATCCGCAGAATAAGAATAGTAAATTACCGACAATATGCGCCATTTTGTGTACAGCATACCCCCACCACCATATTTGCCAGGAGAGTAACCATTTTGATAGAGATGTTTGTGTGCGCTGTGTGCATTTGTTAGAAAAACACAGACCCAAGCCTTGGACGGCACGGAGAACCACGAACAAATCCATTACGTAATGATGATGCTTTAGTTGTAATCCTTGAGGAAACTTCCTGTTTGTGCTTTGCTTAAAGTTCCCATCCTCCAATTCACCATCAACCTCTACGCCACTGCTGCTGGTCGATATAGGTCAACCATTTGTTTCAACTCTCCTCGTCGAGTGTTTATTGCACACACTCGCAGCGCAATACACAAGTAGATACGTACAGCGCGGAGCGTAACATTAAACTACACTCTTTCTATGGGTATAGAAATAAATTTATGGCAATTTTATTTTCAATCGCAAAAATTGTTTTACACGGACATGAGCTAAATGGTGAAGTGGGCTTACAAAAACAACTTGGAGTCCTTACCTTGTGCTTGAATAGGCGGCGAGGATTGAAAAATTGCTCTCTGGCTGGATGTGTGTACGGCGTAGTGCGTACATACGTGGGTAAGGGCGAACGCTTGAGCCAATGTGCGTGAGAGTTAACCCAGAATTTATGACGATGCGGATTTCTTTTACGAGGCGATTTGCGATTAAATCGAATGAATAAAATATTTCGACTCTCTCACCGACGACGATGACGACCATGATGGCGCTCTGGCGAGTGGAGACGGATGGTTATTGATTCAATTGTATTTGAGAAATCACCGATTAATGGCTTCATATCCCTAAGTGACATGCCTACACGAAATTAATTGCTCTTCAAATTAATTTGGTTTTGATTGTTCATTCATGTGCAATGTTTTTGTGTAGCAAAAGGGGTTGACTTTCGATGTTTGTTTTCTCGTCGACTGGGCACACAGGAGTGGTTGTTGTGTTACGTGGTGCTGTAAACCGGAAGCGATTTGAGTCCAGTTCCTGCATTCTACAGCGACCACTCGTCTCACGCATGCTTTTGTTCTCTCACGAGTGGAAGGATTCTACAGTTTTGTTTCTCTAGTGCCTGGAGAGAAGTAGAGCCTAGACAATCGACGAAATCGATGCACATACCCGGGGGATTAGGACTGCTTTTTCTTTCAATTCAACATCGGGAAATAACAAATTTTGCTAACAATGCGTATACCTAGTTAAATTGGCTTATTTTGATCAAGCTGCGGAACGGGCTGATCACCGGGGACTTTGACTGGTGTTCGCATATCTTATTTTCGACCGAAGAGCAAAACCAATCTTGCTGGCGAAAGCAAGACGGTTGCGCTTCATATTTCTTAGGCATTTAACGGGCTATGTCATTGCAGTGTTGACTCACCGCTACGACCGCAATTGCCGGCCAGTGTCGCCGATGAAAAATTTGATAAAGTCGCACAAAAAAGTGTCTCGGGACAGAAAACGTCGCAATTGTCCGAAATCGCTACTAATTTTGAGGTTTTATCATGCTGAGGAGTCATTTAGTTGCATTTTCTTATAATAAGTGTTGAATTTATTGCTTGAGAGAAATTTAACGGCGTATTTCATGACTTGACTATTTTACGTGACATATGAATATTTTATAGTCTCCAATGTCATTTTATGGCCTTTCGGCGCGTCGCGGCCTAAAAACAGGGTCAAATTGCGACTAAAGTCGTATAGCGGCAACTCTGTTGCCGGTGGTCAGATCACAGATGCCCTGAGACAATCTATCTATCTTGTTTTCTGACTGTGATAACTCCTCTCTGGAAAATTTTGTTAAAAGCTATCAACGCGCTGCACGATATGTCTTCAACCCCCGAAGATTCGCTCATGTGTCGGAACAACGTCGCATTCTCATTGGATGTGAATTGGAGGCATTTTTAAACTACAGAACATGCATTCTACTTTTAAAAAATCATTTACAATAAACAGCCTAAATCACTTTGTGTCGATTAAGTCGTAATAAAGGGTGATTTTTTACCTATTATCTTTTTGGCAACACTGGTTTAAACAGCTGACGCACGTTTCGTGTTTTGTTCCACTGTCAAACATCTTCAGTTTGGTCTTTAATTTAACCATGAATCGTCTTACGAACGAACAACGCTTGCAAATTATTGGATTTTATTATCAAAATGCGTTTCTTCCATTTTATGGTGTGTTCAGCGACGAAGCTCATTTTTGGCTCAATGGGTTCGTAAATAAGCAGAATTGTCGATTTTGGAGTGAATATCAGCCAGAAGCATTGCAAGAGCTGCCAATGCATCCAGAAAGAGTCACAGTTTGGTGCGGTTTATGGGCTGGTGACATCATTGGACCGTACTTCTTCAAAGATGATGCGAATCGTAACGTAACTGTGAACGGTGAGCGCTACCGTGAGATGACATCCAACTTTTTTTTGCCCAAAATGCAAGAGGTTGACTTGCATGACATGTGGTTTCAACAAGACGGCGCCACATGCCACACAGCACGCGCAACAATAGACTTATTGAGAGGCGAGTTCGGTGAACATTTTATTTCACGTTCGGGACCGGTCAATTGGCCGCCTAGATCGTGCGATTTAACGCGCTTAGACTATTTTTTGTGGGGCTATGTTAAAGCTCATGTCTATACAGACAAGTCCGTTTCAATTGACGCATTGGAAGACAACATTGAAGCATTTATTCGTGAGATACCGGCCGAAATGTTGGAAAGAGTATGCCAAAATTGGACTAAGCGGATGGACCATTTTGAGGCGCAGTCAAGGTCAACATTTCCATAAAATAATCTTCAAACATTAAGTTATATGGACCGTACTATCGATTCAAATAAAGAATTTTACATCTGTTTTTTTTTTAAACCTTCCTATACCTTTTAAAAAATCACCCTTAATAACTTTTGAACCTTCTGTTCATACATGTTTAACATCACGCTGGCATTTCTTCATTCATGCTGTTCACTTGTGGAACCATCTTCCTTCACAGGTGCGGTGCAAGGGCGAGTATCTGTCCAACATGAACTGAAAAAATTCCCTAAACCTAATTTTAATTTAGTTGCATGTGAATTTAAATTTAATATTGTAGAATTAAGCTCCACATTTATAAGTTTGTGGCGTATCATACTTATGTCTGAAATAATTATAACAGTTGACGCTGCAAGGGCAACACGTGTAAATGCCCGCGGAGCTGGGCAGAGGAGTTCAGGCAGCATAAAGAATAGCAGCAAATAAATGAAGATTTCGCTATCCGTATCGTGCATTTCATTTAGCCACGCCACAAGTTCAACTACCAACATCTTTAAATAAAAATCTATGTATGTCACGTTAAATTACATAATGTTTTTTTTTTTTGTAAGCTCTGTACCAATAAAAAAAATATATAAGTAATAAATGAAATTAAATAACAGCACCCTCTGCTTTTCATATTCATTCCAAGAATTAAACAGCCATGCCCTGCGGCCATTTGTTTGGAACGACAGCATATATTAAGCACATTGCAATCCGATGTTGACAGCATTGAGAGTGGAATGCAATGCTTCAAAAACTCAATGTTGTCAATACATGATTGGCGCTTGTGTCGATGAAACCGGAAAACTTTCCATCCTTAAAATGGACGAAAAATTGTTTGAATAGCGTTCGTTAAAGTTAGTTTCGTTGCCTCAACAAGCAATTCATTAATACTCCGAATAAATTCATAAATGACTGAACATTTAACAATACAGTGCGATGTACGTTTCATTGGTTCAATGAACTAGCGTTCATTAAAAGTTAAAATTTTCTCTGAGCGTGTCCCAACAAAATCGTCGAATGAAAGTGTTCGTTGAGCCAATGATAGTGCACGCGACAGATTGTGAACATTAGCGTTCTTCTTCAGTTGTGATTTCTTGCGAATTGTGAAAAGTTTATCATCAGCATACTTTTTAGCAAGGAGAAATCCGACAACAACAACTGCAGTCAAAGGTTGATATTCCAAAAATGTATACGTTTCCTTAATGTTTTAGGAATATTAATATTTTCTTTGTATTTGAAGGAAAAGTTATAATGACGCATACTGCAGTATGAAGACGTCCTTTGGGAGGGTAGACTCACACTAATGCAAACTAATTAACTCATAGCATTTCCCACCGACTCTCACCAAACAAGTGAACAAATCATTCGTTCTTGGCTAAACCCATCACCGAGTCGGTTGTCCAACCAAACAAGTGAAAAATTGTCCATGCTTACTTTACTTACAAAGATGAACATATCATCAACATTGATCCTCAAAAGTGAGGTCACCATAAATACCAAAAGAAGAACATCTTTAGTTGTATTAATTTTCAATTGTCTTAAAAACCAGAATACATTTAGGAAATCATTTCACGATTTCGAAAAATATTGATAATTTTTTCCCCACAAATTTTGGCTTGAATGCGAATTATTAAATATAAAATATCATCATCATTATCTTCTGACCCACATGCTCGACTAAAGGGGTTACTCCCACGACAGATATCCAGGCAATCATCCGCCATCGACTCTAACTCAACAGGAGTTATTCCCAAGCGTAACTAGGCAAGGTTTTTGACTAAATATAAAATATATAAATATAAAAACTATCCACACGAATAATTTGATGTACATTTTATATTAAAAACTAATTTTAAGCTTTCAGGTTTGCCGTTGTTTTTTAATATATTTTGTTCATACATATACCATATTGGGTCTAAAACTTAATTCTCGCGGTTTGCTAAGAGATGGCGTAACTTGTATTATTCCATTGGAACATGCGTTGGAAAGCTACTGTCATTGTAAGTCATTTCAGTATATGTCATTCATTTGAAGCGTAAACAACAATAATTTCGTTCACTCAAATATGTTGAACTTTGTGCCTGAAAAAGAGTTCTTCTTAATATGAAGAAAACTGCTGCCGAAAGTCAGGAAGTTTATAGTGAACATGCGCTAGCTGAGCGAAGCTGAGTGATTTTGGCTTGGCCAACCAGCCAAAACAACGGCAAAGCCGAATATCCATGGAGCGAAGGTAATGCTCTGTATTTGGTGGGATCAGAAGGGTGTGCTGTGTTATGAGCTGCTAAAACCAGGTAAAATCATCAATGGACAACGCTACCGAACACAATTAATCCGTTTGAAAAGAGCAGTAGCCGAAAAACGGCCGGAATATGCGAGGCAATAATTTTTCATCATGACAACGCTCGACCCCACGTTGCTATTCCGCTTAAGAACTATTTGGAAAACAGTGGATGGGAAGTTTTACCCCACCCGCCTTATAGCCCAGACCTTTCCCCTTCCGACTAACTTTCGTTCCAGTAGTTGCAGAACGCCCTCACTGAAATACGGTTCACTTCATATCAGAATATCAAAAATTGGCTTGATTCATTCTTGTCTGCCAAGCCGGCACAGTTCTTTGGGATGGGATCCACAAATTGCCAAAAAGATGGGAAAAAGTCATAGCTTCAGATGGGCAATAATTTGAATAATACTCTTGTACATGTTTTTCTTGAATAAACGTTAAAATTAAAAAGAAAACCGGATTACCTTATAGACCCAATATAAAAGCAAACAAATTTAGATATCTCAACAACTGTAGGCAAAGCAAGACATATACCAAAGAAAATCAGAGAAATTCACATTCCAAATTTAGTGAAATCACATAAGGAAATCTTTCCTTTTTTCAGGTAGCATCTAACGTGGTGAATTCAGTGTCTATGTACTTAGCAAAAAATGGATGTGTTTGGTTATTTGAGCTATCTAAAGAGTTACCTCGTTCCAAAAGCATTTCCAAATCAGGCTCAGAAGGGCCATTTATCTGTGATCAACATTTCATTACGTTTTTGTTTTTTGATCCGCCGTGTCCGTAGTTTTTGATACATCCTCATATTTTGCTTACCTAATTGCTTTAGAAAACTGCATTTAAGACTTTTTTGCAAGGGTTTCGTTTGGATTAAATATTAACTAAATCGCAGAACACCCATATGCTGTACACTCACTTTTGATGCTGACTATATGTCTTCTTCTGAAAAGGGGATGTGCTTATAACCATTTATTTAATCCACTGACACTCTTTTTTGTGTCAGCATTTGTGAAGTTCTTAAAAATACAAATGCACATTGTTCGTCCATTCTATAAGGTTCAACTCCTGAAATGATATAAAAAATATCAAAATGCAGTGGAAATTGGGATGAAAAACACATACAGTCGACTCTCGATAAATCGGAACCCAAGGAACATTACACAAAAATCTAACTAACGAGAATTCAAATTAACAACAAATTGTCGAGTTGGAGCGAAGTACCAATATTTTGTAAAGAAATCAGTGATATTCTGGTTTTAATAACATCGAGCGTGCTTGGTCAAGAGCAATGCCTATGAAAGCCAGGGGGGATAGTACCAAATCGGCCACTCTGATGTGACGGGCAGAATTGGTTCTGCTTCCGATTCTTCTTTATCGTCGCCCTGATTGTTCTTGCTTGAATTGAAAGTTGTAGAAATCATTGAAAGTCGCAGATTCACCAATGTTTGGAAGAAGGCTCCAGCCATTCGGTCCGGTTGTATTTTTTACTTATTGTTCACGTCGCATACGTCACAATCGAACGGGCTCAAGGCATTAGAACCAACAGCTGGGCAAAGAACAGATTACAAAAAAAAACGGCAATAAAATCGAATTACTAAGAAGAAACTAGCTGCGAATTACAGCGTTTTTTGCTGGCAGCCCCATTGAGCTGATTGCATCGCATTAACGAGCGTACTGAAAAACACATTGCATTTGTTCGATTTATCAAGGTTTTTCCAAGAGGCCCAATAATAAGTTCGAATTATCGAGCATTTCCAATTATATAGTGTCATCAAAAGTAACCTCTTTAAGGTTTACGAATTAGTCCCTTCAAGTCCTTCACCGCATTATGATTAATTTGAGAATTCCCCCGTCGTTCAAATCACAGACACCACCCTGACCTTTATCCTGTACATTATATTAACTACCAAACTGCTTGCCCGGCATCATGAACGCTTACTTAATCCCTGCAAAAAGTAATCCCACCCATCGGCAGTTAACTCAGCAAATTTTGCACACTTTCACTTGGCAACATTCCAAAATCCCGGCATGACTATAACGACACGGTACTTGGCGACTCGCCGATAGTTTATTCCAAATTCTAATGCGATTTGGGCAAGGTTTTGGTTCAGCCAACCTACTTAAAGTTCCCAAGGAAAGAAAAACGAATTGAAAATAATTCATTTGTAAACGCTTCTCCTTTGCTTTGCATTCGCTGAGGGTGAATGCAATTGAATCGAATCCCAAAAAAAAAAAAAAAATACAAAAAAAACCTTGACTCAAGCACTTCCAGCCCACGAGGAAATGCTCGTCTTTCTCTTGTCTATACACCTACCTTCATAGCGTTTGTGGGGGCAGATCTCTCAGGGCGGAATAAATGATAGTTAAGTTTAGATGGTTGAGAGATACTTAATGAGCAAACCACAGCACTTGCTTCACTGCAGGGTGGTTACACGGCGGGGAGCATGCAATTTGAGGAGAAAATTTTTACACAAGTTTACCCTTAATTTTCAAACAGAGCAGGCAATCACCCAGCTGACAGAACAATATTTCTCTTTAAATGTGAAAGTGCTTTAAGGATTATTTGTGAGTCTAGGGCTGGCCATTAGGTGCTGTTCTAAAATGTTTATAAAATAATCAAACTGAGGTCTATTAAGAGGCAGTTCATTGACTTATGTACACGTATGTACATCTGAAGCGAGGAACGAAGTTAAAAGAGATTTTAAATGTGGTGAATTTCCTGGAAATTTCTTCGGGATTCTTTTAACTAAAATAATTCTCTGAAACACTTTACTGATGCAATAGTCGTGACTGAACGTGAAGAGAAAGTGTGTTCGTCATGCAGTAGCAGACTGAAAACCAGAAATGAAGTATGACAGAGATGCCCAACTTCACAGCTGATTGACCCCCCATCGACGAATTTCAGAGGTTTTTTGACAGTTATTCACGAAAGAACGTAAATGCCTTTCTCTGATTGGTCAATTTGGCTTTGGAAGACGATATAAAAAATGGATGTCAACAATTTTAAGGAGCTTGTGCGGTAGAAGTTTTGTTTCTCTATCATAATTCATTCCTGCTGAAAACACACCGGAAAAAAACAAAAGTTTTTGATTCGACAGTCAAGAAAACGTAATCCACGTAAAACCACGCGCTTTCGGTTTTTTTTTTTAAATGAAACAAAATGGAATTTGCGATTTGCATTCAGTGCTCTTCAACATGTGCTCAGACTCAGACGATGAAGTTGTGCCAATCGTATCCCTCTTATCCAGTTTTAAAGCAATTGAGGAAAATGACTCGACTAGCAGAGTGGTGGGTACATCCATATAATCGTCTAAATCGATGTGCTGATGGTGTGAATAAAAGCAGATTTAAGAAGCTATTTTGAAAAACTCAATAATTTCACCAGAATGCGGATTGAAAATAAAAACAACGGAATCAAAATTTTGCTTCATTTGGTGTGTGTGTTGCGCCATAAAAGCTCCTATACACACGACACTTGTGCTGAAAGTAGGCACTTATCATCAACAGCGTTGCCGTTTCCACTCCAATCGTTTACTTCGTTTTCATGGACAATACTTAGACACTTCCTTCTTGCCTAAGATGCTTCACTTTTGTAGACCATATATTCCCTCCCAATCGGGAAATTGCATTACTCATCAATGAACTTTGCCGTCATGTAGCCAAAAATCGTATAGATACTGCAACACATCCGTTCCACAACTAAAAGTCTACAAATGACATGTATGTGTGTCCAACTTAAGAAACAATTTTCTCTTGTTAAAAAAACACGTTTTGCTTTAGCCAGGATGTTATCAGCCTAAGTACTAACCCAGCTTAAATTGTTCAATGCTTTAAATTGAAAAGATTGACGCTTCTTCTTCTTTCTTTGGCTCTACAGTCTGTGGTTGCCCAGGGATGTATCCATCGATGGAGAAACCAGATGAGAAAAAAAACGGATAACAACGTCTCCAACTAGCGCGATTTCTGGCTAGAGGCCTCCAGGTTAACAAACTCCATATGTAAGTTGGTGGAGGTCCTTTTCCCTCCTGTTTGAGCCAGAATAAATTCGTGCGTCTTCTTTTGCGCTGTCCCATAGGTTTCGAGTCGAAGTCATCGATATTTGTCTAGACGTTGGATACGTAGACGCCTGTCTAGGTTCATATCGATGTACAACCCGTACAGTTCGCGGTTGAATCTTATCCTCCACAAGCTAACAACTCAAACAGGGCCAAAGATCACAACTTTTCACTCGAATCACTGTGTCAGTGAATCTGTGTGTCAGTGCTGCCAAGTTTGGTCGTTTACAATTTTCTAAGTCAAGTAATGTGTTCACGTTCAGTGTTGAAATAAGAACAAATCACTAATTTTAGTGCCTGGTCTCTTTAATGGAGGATAATGAAACCAATTTAAGAAAACGAAACGCTTGGATCTTCCTTTTCTTCTTGGGCTGTCTTTAAAATGTAATCCATCACACACGCGAACCAATATTCCCGAGTTCTGAACCAAATTCTTCCAATAATTATCAAATGCAACCACCGAAAGGAAATTGATCCCACTTGAAGTCACAAATCTGCAGCAAGTGCGGCCAACCGGTTTATTTTTTTTTTTTTGTCATCTCTCACGAATTCATGAATACAGAGTTTGATGTGATCACTTCACATCTGAAGCGAGAATTTGTCGAGAATAAGGGGGATTCATGTTAATAACGTTAAAAGCATTTAATGGGCTCCACTCTGTTACCTGAAGTAGAAAGTTCATTTAGCTGCGTTCATGCACTTCTAGGAGAGACGATCATAATCAGAACATTTTAAAAAGCTCCCTCTACACGCTACTGTGTATAACTAAATGTCCACTTTCGTTCCTTTTCGTATTTGTTTTAATAAATGCCTTTTTAAGTGTTTGGTTTTGCATTTTTATTCTTTTTTGGTCAACAAAATCCGGACCCTGGTGATAGGTGTATAAGATCATGTTAAGAACAAACATAAATCCACCAGGTCAGCAAAAAGTGAATCAACTTCCATGTGTACTTAACGTAAAATCTAAAGTTGGATATCATGGAGTCTGCCATTTCAGATACCATCTTTCGACAAATGGATTTCCCTCAAACAACATTAGGCGAAGATAAATTCAGGAAGTATGTATATGAATATCACATTCGGACAACTGCTTAACCACATCAAAGAAATGACATTGATCCAGTAGATTGACATCAATAACCCAGGTACCTACACATGCTTGCACATATTAGACTCATGCTCGAACACATCCCGACACATACAGACCCTGTTCGTGTGGCATACCTTCCCTAAAATCAAATAGAGATACACACGAGTTTATGTTCATGTACGAACTATTCATTTGCATATTGAAATAAGCACTGCATCCCTTAGACTAACAATCCAACCAAAACCACCACCCTCCCCAAAACCCCATTTAAACATGGGTATTTACTTAAATCCGTATGCGATGTGCGTACATCCGACAGACACTCTTCCGTTGTCATACATACCCTACAGGGGTTCGCATGTACCTAGTGAATGAAATAAAAAAACCAAACAAAAATTAAGAGATCGTTTTATTCATACTTTCATGGCGCATTATCGATTTATATCACAATACCTCTGAGAATAATGTAACGCCGATTGCAGTGGCATGAATGTTAGCATTAAATTGAACGCATCACACACAGTAGTCCCCGAGTTGGCTGCTGCCCCCGCCCTCGACTCCGGATATTTCTGATTGTAATGAATCCCCAAGGCCAACAGCAATTTCAATGTTGTGCCATTTATGGCACACAGATAATAATACACATCGCACACGAATTTGTGTACGACAACCATCCATACGTTCCTGAGCTGAGTACATAACTGTGAAAGTACTATCACTGCCAGAATCGAGAGAGCGAGAGCTCTGTAATGTGTACATAATATGATTTTCAAAAAAAAAAAAAGAAACTCAAGCGTTTCGCAATCGCAAATAATGCTGCCAGGATGAGAGCTCCCTGCCAGCCCACACCACTTCAAATTGCTGCTTTGAATTACACAGCGTGAGGGGATGTGCACAGGGGATAGCTTACGTACTCCTGCTGCTCCGCCCTCACGGATAAAAAAGAATGAAAAACAAAATAAAACTCAGCATGAACACAAAAGACGAAATGCGAAATAGACAAACACTTCATTCCTGATGCTGAGACGGAACGACGCAAGACACGAGGAAATGTACCAAAAATTGCGAAAACTCAATGAAAATTGGATCACAAGAAGAGAGGCAGACAATTCATGGAAGCCTCTACACATCCGACTTGTTTTTTGTTTTCCTTCGTATCCCAAAGACACACAAGTTATCCGCGTAATGAATGAAGTCAGGCGTGTATCATCGTTTTTATCGATTTTTCAAAAAAAACCAACCCCAAGCTGAATGGATGCCACCATTCTTCCGACGAAGTGACGTGCCTAATTTGACTTTCCTTGAGAGCGCCCGAATAACAAGATTTATTTTTCGTCATTCTTCACTTAACAAATTGCACATCTGGGCATCCTGAGACTGAGATGACTCAGTGGATCAATTATTTCGATTCAAGAAAAAAAAAACAAAGTTAAAAAATAAAAACAAAAAAATGAATGCTCCAGGTGAGGCTCGAACTCACAACCCCGGCATAGCTCACACAATTACTGATTATAAGTACCGTGCGCTAACCAATTGCGCCACTGGAGCTCCGGCAACCGGCCTGTCAAACTGCCCACAAGAACGAGGGCTGATATATTTTTCGTCTTGCTATAAGTATGTATGTGTAGCTGCTACTGTTCGCTGGTTGCTGGGAGTTAATTTACGATTTGTGTGTGACTACTGACTAATAACAACTTCATTCTAGTAATTTATTTGGATTTCATATCAACCATGTGAAAATTGGATGGATACACGTTAAATAGGCAGAGGAAGTGTGTGTTTGGAGATTATTTTGTGCATGTTTGACCATCGTTTGGAATCTAAGCAAACAATGATGCGGATACTTCTTTAATGGAGTTGACAAGCACGGATTCCTGTGCGCATCATTGAATTAATTTAATGTTTCGTTGATGATTCCACAAATTATGCAGTTTTGTAAACATAATTGTGATGGACGCGAACTAGTTAATGTCAAAAATGTGGCACATCAGCAGATGGTTAGAGGCCAATCGAATTGAGATGTTGTGTGAGCATGGATTGGACTATATACGGACCCGAATATAAATGTATTTGAACTCAAACACTCAAAGACAGCTAAATCTCTAGGTGTTACACGTGATTGCAAGCTTATTTGGAAGGAAACACAGAGGACCGCGCAAAGAAGGCGTATGTGCTGTTCTATACGTACAAACGTTCCTTTAGCAAAACATGTGCCCTTAACCATGCACTGGCTGCACGCCATTATAGTAAGACCTATCCTGACATAGGGTTCTGTGGCCTATTGGAAAGCCTTGGAGAAGAACTATCTCCTAAGAAGCTTACAAAAATCCAAAAATTGACCAGGTTGTCTTAGAACAACAACGACCGTAATGGCAGCTCTCAAGACCATCCTTTGCTCCTTCCCCTCGGCGTATTCTGTAGCAGTAGTGCAGGGGGACGGAATTCCGAAGGGATAAACCATACGGTCACTCATCCATACTTAAATGTTGGACAGCAGCGCAGTACAACTATCAAACGGACTACCACCGGACCAACCACCAGCTCTTGCCCCTTCCAGCATACCTTCCATTTAAGTTTCCCAGACCGAAGACAATGCCAAGAACAATCGGTAGTAGCAGAATATGAATTACCCTCTGTACAGGCGCGGGGGTCTTCTGTGACGACTTCGAAAGTCCGTAGTACTAAGAGACGACTGCAGTGTTTTTCAAGCCGAAGTGCCTGCGATACACGAGGCTGAAAGAACACAACATAGCCAACAAATCTATCTCCATTTCCTCCGATAGACAAGAGGCAGTGAAAGCCATGACATCGAACACTTTGGCATCGAAACTGGGCAGGTTATGTAGATAAAGCGTCCGTGATCTATCATTGGCGAACATGGTGACCGTTGGAGGACACTCTTGCGAAAAATGGATCTGAGCTTCGGGGGTTTTTTGACAACCCCTTACGCATAGATGGACACAGCCAGAACTCGATGCCTTGATTTGGAAATCGACGCAACGAAAAGGGCCTGTGTGACCGTAACTGATCAGCTGCGGAGATGAGGAACAAAAATGATCTACCCAACATCTGATCTGTAAATGTCTAGCTCTAGAAAAGAAGTTGCTATGCAAGAACTTCATTGTACATCTTACTTCTGCGGTGTTGAACTGATGAACCTCTTAAGATATATAAATTAATCCGGATGGTTTGAAAAGTAAATGCAGGTCTCACAGTAGTAAAATGTCACCTTTCAAGGGCACAATGAACCCAACATCTTGGTCTAAGTGAGCCACGGCCCCAAGACCGGAGTATGAAAAACCACTGAGGCAGCCAACTAAACTTGGGAATCTACCTCGATCTACTAACAAAATTGGAAATTCGGTACATTGCCCCCAGGCCTGGCCTTCATCTGTCCAGAACACCAGCATCCCAGTTGAAAAATAATGAAACTCCAATTAGGTTCAATGATCCTTATAAAATGTGATAATTTTTTGCTAAAAATAATTTTGAAATACAATAATGTCTCGCTACTCCGAATAAATTATTGCAAGGGGTGTTCGGACTAACGAGTACAGGACAAGCCAAAGAAAAGAGTTGGTTGTAAACTACCGGCGTGGCTATGGCGGCGGCGTCCGAGACTTCTTCGAAATGAACACCAAATTTGGGTGAAAATTCAAATATACCTATATTAAGGCTTTCAATGAAGAGTTACAATTGATTCAAATAAAATAAATAAATAAATTGATGACACTGTCTCGGATAGTTAAAATAAATTAAGATTCAATTGAACAAATAGGATAATAAATTAGGCTTAGTAATTATTAAAAAATTGTCCTTACCTTGTCCTGCTGCCACGGAAAATGTCAAAGAAGAGGAGGAGAACAAGATGACGCAATTCAAGGCTTTTGTTTTCAAGGTAACAATAGCGCACCTACTCATTAAGGCGCGCGCATTGCTGTTCGCAACATTTAACGAGAAAAATCCATGTTTGCTGCTTTGAAATAATAAAATCTAAAAAGAAACTTAAAATAGCCAAATTTAGGCAACACCAGGGAAGCGTACATTCTTAAATGTGACCACAATTGTGACGCGGCAAGAAGATGACGGCGACGAGTAACGGCTGAACAAAATTACGGTAAGAACTAAAATTGCTGTGAAAGCCAACGTTCGTATGTGTTTTAGTTGGATTTCGGATTACAGCGTACAAAAATCGGTACATAATGAGATAAAATAGAGGTTCGGCTTACCGCGATACTCGGATTATAGGTGATTCGGATTAGGGAGACATTAATGTGTATTGTGCGACCTATGAACCCAGTCAGTAGTATGATCTTCTACAATATGTTCGTCCGTATCTTCCTTGTCAGTCCTTGTTCTAAGGCCGTGTATCATTTACGTTCAAATTTGATCAAGCCAACACAATTTAACCTGCTTTGGAGCTTCAAACAATTGCGTACATCATAGCTAGTTTTTCACAAAGGAAGACTACATAATTCAGCTATGAACGACTGATTAGGACAACTTTCTTCAGCCTTCCCTTGGGAACATCACACATTTTGACGGTTCCTGTCTTGTCACAACTTTTGAGGTTTTGCTCAAAAGTGTGCAAAAATACAAGTACAGTTCCTTCGTAAAATGATAAATATATCAAACATGGTTTAGAGTAGTTGGAAGTATTCTTCTTCTTCTTTGTGCGGCGGTAGGTGGACCTGGACCTCAACCAAGAAGCCTCTCCAACTACAAAGATCTCTGGCTATCTGGCTTCAGATTTGCCCGGGCAAGGTTTTTCTCATAGAGTCCAAGGTCTTCTTAATCCGCCGTATTTTTCTTCTTCTTTGTGTGGAGGTAGGTGGACCTGGGTATCAACCAACAAGCCTCTCTAACTAAAACGATCTCTGTCTATCTGCCTTCAGTTTCCCACCGCCAAGGTTTTTCTCGTAGAGTCCAAAGACTTCTTCATCCGCTTTTGAGATAGTCCACGACTGCGCCCCTCCTTGCGGACGCTTATGTTTTGACCTTATTCACCCACTTGACCGATTTTGGTCGCTCACGATTCATTGCTGTCACACGTCACAATGACGGCTGGCTGTGTTCGGCCAATCACGTCAATCTAGTGTTGCATGTAGTGTAGTCTTGCATTGGAACTGAATTGAAAGCGTGGCGCCTTGTCTATCCTCTTTAATCTCGGTGAATTCGTTAAAAACCGGCGCAGGAGAATTCTCCATCGTCATCCTGAAGAATCTGACTAGTTCGGCAGGAATGCCAAAATAAAACTTGGGTATTTATAGCTCGTGTCGACGACTAGGTAGTGGTTGTCAGGTTTTACCATAGTGTGAGGAACTAGTCTATTGTGGACTTACCTAGCCACACTGATGTGGACCTATCAGTCTGTTCATAAAGGGACTCAAAAAAAAAAAAGACATTGGCACATCTTGCACGCGATATTAAGGAGACCTTGTAACTGATGCTGTTGAAAGGTTCTCCTTTCATATGGACCATCTGGCATCTGGCGCGATTTCCTCCGACCATATCTTACAAATGAGCTAGTGGATGCGCACAAAAAGATCATCTTCAGCTGCCGTAACAAATTCAGCAGGCAGACGGCAGCTTTGTGAAACTGCATATATTGCCTCGTCTAGATCGGGGGACGGAATTATGGTTAAAAAATGCCAAACATTCTGCCGGCAGTCTTATATTTTAGAATAGCCCTGGTTTAAGAGACACTTGAGCTACGCAACCCGTTTTCGCACAACCAAAATCAATTATATTCATATTGTCATCCTAGCTGCCTGGAGCAGCTGGAAGGGGGGAGACATTCAAGTTATTACCGATTTCGTTGAAAAAAAAAATTTAAACCAATTTGTTTTGGAAGTCCACGAAATGGCTACTCAATGCCGACGTGAACTAGGATTTTGATATTTCACACTTTTGGACATTTTCTTGTCGGGTTTCCTTACGCCGACGACCAATCAACTTAACCCCTACCATCGCTCAATTTCAGACCGATCTATTTGCAAGAATCGTCGAAAGATTGACCTCTCGGATGGACTCAAAATGTACTCTAACCAAAACGTGCCAGTGTCCAAAGTTATAATCCATTTAACGTTGCATTCCACATCAACCATCAGATCTCGCTGCCGGTCTGGCGAGTCCAAAAGATATTAACAACACTCATTTACGAAATTGTAAAACCAATAAAGCCAAACGAGAATTTATTCAACGTCAAAATTCGCCCAACAAAATCAAGATTAATGCATTCCCTCGAACAAACTAATTCGATTAGTAGCCAACGACATTAATTGAAAGCCAACCGGCTACCGTCTCAAAATGAAACAAATACCTCACGCACTGAAACACTGAGCAGAATTCCTTTTCGAAAAGTTCACCCCTAGCCACTTCATTATCCAAGTCAATCAGTATAATCAGTTAAAGAACGGCTTTATTTTATCCAACCAAAAGGGACGGCGGCGCGGCGTGGGCACTACGCTTGCCGAGCTCTTAGTCGAGTTTCATTTTCGCATTAATATATCAAGTTGAATAAACAATCAAAAATCGCAATACCATTAGTCATGGTGTTAAGGCCACAAAGAAGGAACGTCATATACTCTCAGTCGCATACGCAGCAGTCGCACTCTCTCTCTCTCGCTCTCACTCAAGCCGACAACCGGTAACAGGTGTTTGAAATGGATTCACGTGAAGAATCAGCTACGCACAAAAATACAAATAAAGTACAGCATTTCAGCGAACGAGAAAAGATTAATGGTCACCATCAAACATCTTGTCGAAAGTGGAAATTACCCCCACCCGCAGCAGTGGAGGACGTGGGTTGTGGCTGTGTGGGGGGGATGAAAACCCTTGCTTGGGGATGATGTAAAAAGGTCGGACCCATGCATACATAACCATGCCCATATTCACCCTCACCCACACTCTCGCTCCTTGCCATTTGTCTCTACACCCACAAAGCCATTTCACATTTAAATAAATAATCGGGAGTGTTTGTTAGTCTTCTTCTTTGTGTTGTTGTTCCCCTTCTGTTATGCTCTTTTTTGTTGTCATTGATGTTGTTCTTGTTGTTTTTGTTCCTTTTCTTTATTTTGTTGTTGTTGTTGGTGTTGTACTGTAACTGCTGCTGATGCTGTTTGGTTTTTATGAGGCTGGTTAAGTGTTTCCCCAGCTATCATACCACAGCAAGTGGAGCATAATAAAAGTATTTCGGGTAAGTTGGCAAGTTATAATGTGGACGGACCTGGAAACACATCCCATACTCATGGCATGCTGGGTTTTTGGCTGCTGGTGTAAGTAAGTAAGTGACATCAAACATCCCTAAATTAAGCAACAAAGGCACGCTTCTTGCTCAACACAATTCCCTTATGCTGTTTTGCTTTAATGACGATTTAGTGCAGATTAATCCGACGGGTCCTTAAAGCACTTTACGCATAAATTATTAAGACAGGACATGTTGCCAGGCAGCCATTAACTTGTACATTTCGTTTTTCTTTTTCCACAAACAAAACCCCCAACAACACGGTGGCTCACAAAACGCAAACAATTGAAGGATTGTTCGAAATTAATTGACACGACAAATGACGCATTTGCAAAGGATCGCATTTCGAAGGGAAAACATTTCCACATTTCAAATAATTATGTTTGCACCCAAGCAGCGGCAGTCAAATTTCACTTTGATCTCTTAATTTAATGGGAGACGAGGAACTTGTTTTTGTACCGTACTCATTCGGTTTCCTTTGAGCGACTCGAGAGATGCTTAATGTGCCAGAAACTAAGCAGCAGCACAAAAGCGGACCACAATCTTGGCAATTTAAAAATCGTAAGAACTGTTTGGGTTTTTTTGAGGTGCTTTCTGGTCTGAAGTCGTTGAATAATATTAAAAACGACTGCCTGCACTAAGCTAAGCCGATGCAAGTCAACTCCCAATTTAAGGGGTTTTCATTGACAGTTAAGACGGATGGACAACCATAACCAAACTTTACAAGTTGCGATGTAATTTCGGGGACAAGCTCCCAGTGGGCACTCTAAAATGAATAAACCCAACCAGATGGGGGTAAAAGTAGCACCAGAAATAAGGTGATTTTCTAAGAGAATACTGAGCTGTACACATTCGCAAATGTGTTTGCTGGTAAGTTTGTTCCCCTTTATTGCCGTCATTTAATAGGGCATCATTTTGTGCTCAGTTTGCTCACACATATAAAGAGGCACACGATGTCAAAGTAACGGGACAATTAAAAGGATTAACCTTGAATTTTTGTGGGGTTCTTTTTATTTGCGTTATCATAAGGGATTTATCTGTTGACTGCTTCGGAATGTTGATTATTTAGGTGTCAAAACATGAACCCACGTTTTCACGATGAAGTTGTATGCTGTGAAATGGGGCTCATTGTTTTGTTGGAGTAAGTAAATTGAGAAATATTTCTCTAGTCAGATTCTAAACCGTATATATTATCAGTGACTTAAACACAGTCTGTCAAACCCAAATATACACCCTCATTCTCTAACTCGTGTCACTCAAAAATATGTGGCACTTTGACAACTTTGTATTCTCTTAGTCACTTTATATAGCATTTGTCACCAGCACGACGATGGTGGGTATTCCCTTATCACATTTCATGGGAATGTGAGTTAGAATGAGAGAGATTTTGCATTTTTGTGGGTGACGCCAAGCGACGTAGGACAAATATGCAAGTTTTAACCCAAATTGTGTATTAAGTAAAAAATAAAAGTGTATTAATATTTTAACGTTTAGTGTTAAAATAACAATAAATCAACAATTTGAGTGCCTGGTCTCTTTAATGGAGGATAATTCAATGACACCAAGAAACCCCCCCAGCCTCGATTTAAAATTTTGACGCTTTTCATTGGGCTGGTAAATTAACATAAATTATTTTTTAGGCTAGCAACTTTTCTTACTATTTTTTGAAGATTTTTTTTAGATTTTATTTGAAGACTAAAAAAAAGAAGAAGCAAATTTTACATAATTTTTTGTTGTTTCTTGTGATCAAACAAAAGCCCTTCTTTTCGGCGGCGCATGTGATTTCCGCTCACTGGAACATCTGAAACCAAAAAGTCCAACGGGGTTAGAGAGAGTACATGTTTGGCTGTGGTATGAATTGCACAAAATAACGTATTAAAATTTGGAAAAAAACGCGTTTAAAGTTTTGAGTTTTGCTCATCGCTCGTCTCTTGGAGTTTGGCTGCTGCCCGTCCAATTTCGACTCCCATTGCCTTCATTATTTTTAAAATTGTGACAAAACCTTAGTTAAATATACATGCCGCTCTTTGGGCAGCAATATCAACGTTTCTACCATTATAGATGTGTTGGAGGAAGAATTCTAGACAAAATTGTTGAACGACTCGTTGTTGTGCGTATTATTCCCCAGACATTATTATATTATTCCGAGACTAGAAACAGATGTTTCACGCAGGTAGTCACAAAATATGCCGAAGGGAAACCCATGAAGGGACAAGGGCACTAATGAGAGCTGGATGTGGCCCATGTTGCACCTCTCGACGTCGCCTGACGCTTCACCAATAAATCGGCTATATCTTCAAGAGTTATTGAAATTTTCACTTGAATTTTTAAAGGAACATT
This sequence comes from Eristalis tenax, assembly GCA_905231855.2. Lineage (NCBI taxonomy): Eukaryota > Metazoa > Arthropoda > Insecta > Diptera > Syrphidae > Eristalis > Eristalis tenax. Next base: position 3,931,247 of record HG993124.1, read on the forward strand.
CTTGAATTGTTATAGGTTCGAATTAAATAATAAAAAAAAATCGATTTCTTGAAACCGAAATGGGGAAATCCCCTTAAGAAAACGAAACGTTTACATTTTCCTTTTTCTTGGGCTGTCATTACAATGTTATCCACCACATACGAATATATCCGTGTTCCGAACCAAAGGCATACAAGAATTATACAAATTAGCAAATGCAACCACAAAATAAAATTGATCCCACTTGAAGACACAAATCTGCAGCATATGTTGCCAACTAGTCGAAGAGAAATTGATTGGTTTTTTGTCACCTCGCTTGAAATCAAGAATGCAGATTTTGATGTGAGGTGAAATGTGAGAGAATAATCGATCACTAATTTATCATTATTTTCAAATTACATTTATAAAAATGTAGATCCTCACATCTTCCCAGACGGAACTCCAGTCGTCACGCGATAGGCCGTATGTACTGACGCTGGAATGAAGGTCAACATGGACAAATCGGAGGTTATGGTCATCTCCAGAACGCCTGTTCAATGCACTCTACAGGTTAATGGAGTCCCATTGGAGCGGGTGGAGAAGTTTAAGTATCTCGGGGTCTTTTTCACGAGTGATGGAAGGAGTAATGCTGAGCTTTCTTGTAGGATTGGTCAAGGCGGGTCAATTTTGAAACAGCTTGGTAGATCTGTAATCAGGAAGACCGAACTTGGTGTCAAAGCCAAGTTAGCGATTTTCAACTCAGTATTTGTTCCAACTCTCACCTATGGTCATGGAATTTGGGTAATGACCGAAAGACTGAGATCGCGATTACAAGCTGCTGAGATGAGATTTCTCCGTGCTGTTGTGGGAATTACTCGCCGGGATAGGGTGAGAAACACGGCAGTCCGCGAGGAACTCATCATTGAGGAGCTGCTTCTTTGAACAGAGACGGCTATGCTTCGGTGGTTTGGTCGCGTGGCACGAATGTCCCCTTAATCACGACTTCCGAGGCTGGCGTTGAATGCCATTCCATCAGGTAGGCTTGGCAGACCCAGGGCGAGATGGTTGGACCAAGGCAAAAAACTCTGGTGAAGGACCGAGTTATCGTTTATTGATGTACAAAATCAAAATCGTCGCGCATTAGTCGTGCAGCAACTAAGGATCTGTGTAAAGCGATACTGAGAGTTAACACGTAGAGAACGTATTGTTTTGTGTGCTTTGTGATGGATACAAAGATATTATACAAATAAGGGGATTGTGAGCTTAACGTTTATTAATTGCTGACCAGGTTAGGTGAGGTTGTAGTGCTGACTAGGCTTGTACATTTTTTTCTTTGCAGAGAGCGCTCTGTTTTGTTCAAATATGTTTATTGAACTAATTCGTTTTTCTTGTTCACTTAGTTCAATGTAGTTCACGGAAATAAATCCTCTTAATAGAGCTCATCCATTCATCGTGCCAGAAAACCCTTATAAAAACCATATAACGACATACATTCTTGCAAATACATGGGCTTGTTATGCGGTGGACAAAAGCAAACGTTAGGCCGATGTGCACTTTAAAGCACTAAAAGCAACCTTGATGAGGAAGCACAATGCCGATATACACACAAAGCAAAGCGCTCAATTTAGTTCGATTGAGTGAGATCGGTTGTTCCTACTGAGTCTGCATGCACGTAGCAAAGTAAGGTAGACCTGAGTTTGGTGAACTACTGAACTAAATGAGCTAAAAATATGTGACATTGTGAACTTCACCTAGTTCACTTGTTTAAGCTCTTTTTGAACTAGGTCGTTCGTAAACTACTGCTGAGTGCTTGAGACAGCAAAAGCACTTTGTGGTACCACGCAGATCTCTTTGATAACAAACCAATTTTTACTTTTTATAAAGGCTGATACTAACGCTGCTTAGTCCTGTCGGGTTATCTAAGAAGTAACTCCATGAGTGTCTTCTTCTTCTGGAGGAGAGGCCGCCGTTATAAGGAGAAGGTACACGAAAGTATTCTCTCCTTCCTCGTATCTGCAGAAGTCATTGTGGGACAGGTCCAATCTAGAGGCGTGAGTTCCAATGAGGCAGTGTCCGTTAATAACGCCGCCGATGAGGGTTCTGAGATTCAGCCTTCTCATTCTGATCAGGATGAGGGAAGGTTTTACGTTTTTCATCCTGTACCAGTCCACCAGCTAAGATTTACATGAACAAGCATTTCAAGCTTCAGTAGATGGATGGGTTGGATGGTTTTTTAATATCACACATAACAGCGGCTGCAGGTTTGAGTTAAGTTGCTTATTTTTATGGTATCCACAAGAAATTCACCAGTTTAAGAATGGAGTAGTCTACTTCTTCTCCCCAAGGGCATTGTTTGATCGAATTGATTTCGTTTTTGAAATTGTATAGTCATGGTTTTTTATTTCATTAATGCCTTCAAAGAATTCGCGTCTTATTGCCTACCCGCTGAGACCACTTCATAGCATTCAGCATGCTGACTCTTATGCCAGCAAAAGACAATTGCATTCCCCTGCTCGCATTTGCCTTCGCATTCATTGAGCCACTTGGGCCATGAAATAATGACGAAAATGTATCAAAGATCGAACGAGATTGCTTAAAGTCGTGGGCTTGAATTAAATATGTAATAAAATTGGCATACCTCTTCTCGTTTCTGTATTAATTTACCTCATCTGATATGATTTTAATTACAGGACATATGCAGAATCAAGACCGCATTCCAAGAAGGAATCAAAAACGCTTTCCAAGAACTGCATTCACTGTTGACGCGAAGTGAATACACTTTTACGAAAACCCTTTCTTCTTTTCATTGGATACGTTTGTGGGTGGATAAAATTACTGGAAATGAAAAGATGATGATGACTGAATGGATTTTGTTGGACTTTTTCGAAAACACTGCAGGCATCGTAGTACCTACAACATTGAGAAATTTTGTGCAGATGTGTCAAAAGTGTATCACATTCTGTAACGGGGAATGTTATTAATCGAAATTGGATTTGTGTTTTATCATCTTCTACTTATTTACTTCTATTACACCAGCGACACATGGAGCGTTTCTACAAAGTCACCTTTCATTCTTTGGAGTTCCAATCACGCTGCTTCAGTCATCGAAGCCAAGTTGTTGTTGCCACCTCTTACGGCGCCCCTGGATAGCCTTAGCAATACCCCTTATGAAGTGAACTAATGCATGCAGCGATCCCTTGTGTTTGTGTGGAGGGTTTCCTACGGCAGAGCAAGTAGCCTCGGAGCAATGGGTGGATACACAACGACGACACATAACGAATGAACTCTACATTCCAGGGGCCGCTCTTTGACAGAAAAAGATCCTCAAGTACAAGGCAGATACTACTGCGATCCAGGAAATACGCTTGGTAGGGGAAGTTTTAATAAAAAGGAATGAGTGCGGCATATGTTGAAGTTCTTAAAATTGTGCTCTTATTTGGATGCGGATTCGTTGTGGAAAAACGAAGAGCGAGAGAAGTGATCGTATGGCTCCGATCCGCAGCCTAGGCAGTTTCTACAACATTAGCTCTATTTGTACACACGCCAACGCAACGCCCTCGTCGAGGCTGATGACTTTATCATAGAGACCTCTTGGACGGCGTTCATGGATCTTGTCCAGAGGCATGATGCCTTACCGATTGGGTAAGGAAAACATCATTGACGGAGTGATCGACCGGCACAGCCTGCACGACACGACAACAGACAATGGGTCCCAACTCACTGACTTTACGGCAATACCCAATATGGTCACAAGTAGTACGCGAGTCCTTTGCAAGAGAATCCACACAGCAACCTTGGCCATGTGACTTTGGCCATTTCCTATTTAGAGCTTGACTGTCTGATATCAGAAAGCTGCACCGGCCAACAAAGAGGAGTTTTGGCATCGGACACGCGAGTAAATCGGAGATTGTCAGAGTCTACGAAGAGCAACTAAGTGAGAGACTCACCGGCATGACTCACGAAGCATAGCAAAAGGCGTTGCAACGAAAAACAAGAGCAGCGCTAGGGGAGTACCGGGTTAGAGGACGGGAGGAGAAAACACTTTTATGCCTAAATAAAATGTGCCTCGCAACCTCCCAGCTCAAGGATATCGAGAGTCTAAGGACAAATACAAAAATAGGAGCATTTTATGAAGAAAAGCCCAGACACCCAGACTTCGAAATTGTGAGGGTGATCTAGTTACTGAGCCGCAAGGAATAGTGAATGCTTTTAAGCAGCATCAATTCGATCCTACCTCTATAGAGAATATCCCTGCATCAGACTATAAGACCCTGCCAGGCGTACTGTGCGAACCTCTAAAGCCGTTGGCATTAATTGGCACTGTCGTCGAAGCGATAGCCGAATCCAGAGAAAATTCATCCGGTTTTGTTCTGCAACGCTAACTCATCCGCGATGTACCATGACGTTCGGTTCAAGAACCTCCGAGCCGTTCGAAACCTGCACCGGGCAAACGTGAACTCCATAGACGCTACTCGGGTTTCTTGATGAAACTGAGCTGAAAATCATGCTCTACAAAACGCTTATTTTGCGGGTCGTGCTGTGCAGAACCGGAAGTAGGACGGTAAGCAAATCGACAGAGCTGATTCTTGGTGCCCTCGAAAGAAAAATTCTACGTCGGATAAATGGTCCCGTCTGCGAGGAAGATGAATGGAGGAGAAGACACAACCGCGAACTGTATGAGCTGCCGGGGTTGTTATCCGAAAGGCAAAAATCCGTCTCGGCCACGTCGAGCTCATTGATTCGAATGCTCCAACTAAGAGGGTTTTCCAATTCAAACCTTGCTGGTAAGACCCAAGCTCCGGTATAAAGACCAAGTTAACGCAAGATGCCCAGAACCGTCGGGGATGTGAGGTAACTATTGCTTAGGCTCAGACCTCCAAGGGCCGTTGGCCTGATAAGTAAATACGTTCAAACAAAACGATCAAGATTCAAAATGGAGCCTTACACAGTTGAAACGGAAGTGAAGGTTTGATATTCTTCAATTCTGTCACTTCAACGTCTAAAAGTTTGCACTGCACTTAAATAAAGTGTCAGTGTTGTAATTAATTATGTAATTCTAATTTCCGTCTCCAACGTTCAATTTGCTCTAAATATGTCATAACCCAATAAGAATTGATTTTTGTCGAGACACATTTCAAATACTCACACGGAATTCCGTAAGAGAAAATTTTCTGTTTGTACTGTAACGAAATTTCGATATATGTGTACCATTTTTCTTCACTTTCCCCATTAGCTAAAGTGACGTTTCAGCTTTTGACGTGCATTTTATCATTTGTTCTCTTCTCACACGATGTGTACGTAGGATAAAAACAAAGGCTGAAAAAAATTATTCTCGTCGAGCAGTCACAAATTCTTGACTTTCGTGTTACTTTTTTTCATTTTTTTAATAATAATTTTCAACAAATTCCCTGCTGATTCATCATCTGCGAATCGGCAATAGCATCACAAACTCCCTTACGCCAAGATTGCATTGTATGCAGACTTCTCATTCAATTTGGAATTAATTTACGTAAGTAACAATTGAAATCAGAAAAAAGTACATTTTAAAATCTCAAGACATTCGATCGGTGTAGCAAAGCACACTTACTATCTGACACCGATCGCTCGGTAGAGGAGGTGCTACGAATTGAATTAAAAAATCATTCAATTAATTCACGAGAACTTTGCCTATTCCATAGCAGCGAAAGTGCGCTGAAATTCAATAAATATACAATTTCATTGTTTACGTTGTAGAGAGTGACTGTGAATTTGGTTCTTATGTAGAAGTCTTGTGAAGAATTCTTAATTTTTCGACGTAATTGGTTGCTCCACAAATAACCAGTTGCACAGGTTTTATTTTCTTCCACTTGTTTTCTCTCCGTTCGCATTGGGAATAACTCCGCCTGGAGCTGGGAGAGACGTTTTAATGTTAACTTTTGTTACCTCGGAGCGCAGCGTGCTCTTCTCTGTCACATACTTACGTGTAGTTGAATGCAAAGGACTTTGAACTGATCGTAGCCTTTTGACATACACCGCTGGCAGGTAGGCATATAACGTATATGCTGGAAATTCAGACCTTTGGCATGCACTAACTTTTTTTTCTCGATATTAATCATCGGGCTTTGTTTTCGAAATGCGCGCTGATAAAAAAAAAACGTGCATGTAACACCGTTAAAACACACGGTTGGACCATAGTCTATCAATTGATTGCACAAATCGGCATTAAATTCGCATAGCTTCTCTGGATGGCCATTTGAGTTGTTTGGTTTTGTTTTTTTTTTATATTTTTTGCCATATTTCGTGTGGAAATGACGACATTGCAATGTGGTTGAGGTCATGTTTTGACGATACGGCGCATAATACGTTCGTTAGTTGCTTAGTCCACACGTTCACGACCTTGAAATCGCTACAACATTAGTAGCTAGCGAAACAAATGATCGGTGAGAGGCATACCTTGCTACATTGGGAATTACACATTTCCCAGGAGAATACAACGAAACACATTTCAAAAAAAGAGAAGAAAAAAATTAAACTAATTGCGATTGCTACCGTTTCTGAGAGCTAGACATTCATACATCTGTGTCATACCTGCCTGTCCTGTGCTCTTGAAAGTACTTAAAAATAATAATCATTACACAAAGCTTAGAGAATATATCTGTACGTACACATGTGCATGTGCGACTGTAGAATTCGAGACAGCGGCAACAGGAGAAAGGAAAAACAAAAAGACCTCAAATTATTTTTGGATTCTCGCAGTGCAGAATGTGTTGATGTTCATCGTGTCTCCTCCTGCGGCTGTTTCTCTTCGTAATTCTAAATGTGGGCAGAAAAAAACAAATATCATCTCTTCCGATCGGTTGATGGCGATTGTGGTGTGTATTCCGGGGAGGTAGAGCTGTGTAGACAGTATAATTTCGAACGAAAACTATGAAGTACCCTTTGTCCTAGAGGTCTTGTGTGTTTCGTGATCGTTTTTGTGCATTAATAGTGTTTTGTTTTTTTTTTTGTAAATAATCAAATAAATCCCTCTTGATACAGATTTATAAGTTCAACAAATTGGAGCAAAATGCCAGCGCAAGCTCTACAAATCATCACAACAGCGGAAGATCACACTTTTATCCTGGATGAAGATGCTTTGGCCGAGGCACTGTGCAAAGATGAACTTAAAGATCGTTTTGTATGTGTCGTTTCTGTGGCTGGAGCATTCCGCAAGGGAAAAAGTTTCCTCTTGGACTTCTTTCTGCGTTACATGTACTCAAAGGTAAGTGTACAATCGATTGTGAAATCGCTTTCGAACATTTTATGTGTTTATGTAACAGTTCAATTCCAGCGTTTGACATTTCTCTATGTGTCAACAATTTACAAATAAATTAAAATAACGTTTCGGATCATGTCAAGTTTAAAGAAAAAGTGATCTTTTGACATGCCGATCGTTAATTAGCCCTAATGTCGTCTGTTTTTATGTTCTAATTCAGTTGATGTTCATTAATGAAGACTGCCGGTCTGCAATTTTTTGCAATAGTTGTTAGTGCCAAGAAAATATAAATGAATACCAGCGTATATCCGTCTCGAAATATGTACTTGAATAATGCCACGGCAAGAGCAGGCGGAAAAAACATTAGAATTAACACGTCACTAGCTGATATCACTGCGTGTTGTCTAGCTAACAACAGCACAAAACCTCCTAATCGGTGTTTAACACATTTTACATGGTGAAGAGTGTGTACTCACACAAATCAGATACGAATTGATAAAATCGATGTCGTACAACTTTGTCATTGATGCGACCTCTTAATTGACAATAACCATTATGGGGTTTCTTGTTGAACCTTTTGACATTTGTATGATTAATGGAAGAACCGAACTTTTTAACACTCTTATCATTTGTTCTTTTCTGTGACGTTTGCATTCGTCTACTGATCAAAGTTCTCTTCGTTATCGATCATCGATATCCAGAGAGTAATTCCTCGCAGTAATGAATACTTAACAACGAATTAAAACTGAAACTGAGAGCCACGTCACAGGCGTTCCGATGACATTCACTTAATAACAATTCATCAACTTTGCTTCGCTCTAAGTGAAAATTTTGCCTTATTCGTGCGTCATACACGTCTTTTATCGGTTGCGATCATCGAAGAGATGCTGACGGATTGACTGTGCGAATGGCATCGTAAATACGAGGCTGACGATTTGTTTTGTCGATTAAATTGATTTTTGTCAGCGGAAGCCGCTACCAATACTTCATTCAGTTTGGACTTACAGATCTCGTGGTAATTTATAGATTTTTGTGAATCTGCGCGTTTACTCATCTGTCACAAAGACCCGAGCGGACATTGTCGTAAGACAATGTAGTTTCTCTTGGATGGCCACTGATGGAGAACTATTGAGAGCTGAGTGATGACGCGGCGTACATGTGAAATGGATGTCCCACTTAAATTGAGGTGAATATGAGAAATCAGAGCTGAGCAGGAGAGGGACATCCATCTATATCGAGATATCCCAATAAGCAACGCCCTGTAATTAGACCAACCACATGACATACAAACTATTTAGAGAAAGCCAGTAGAGCGATCGACTCGTATGAAAAACTTGCTACTGGAGTTGACAGATGACTTCTTTATACAACACCACGAATGATATACAACACAAAGAAAGTAAATACGTTCTCCCTAGAGCGTAACCTCTTAATTGGGACACCTCTGACTTGAATCGCCCTTCATGCATACACTCGGTTTTTTTCATATAAGTGAACCTCTGAAAACGGGGCACCTCTGAGATGGATCGAGTTCGTTAGAAGAACTTGTCTTTCCTCCAAATTGAGACAATAAGCAAAAAGAGATTTATACATCCACGTATGGACATGTACATGTACATGATTGCAAAAAATATGTTACGTCGAAAATGAGTTTGTTCTTGCATTGTATGTCCATTTAATAATTTATAATGGAGAGTTAACACCTCAGAAACATTTTATTTCAGAGATATGTATAATTGGGATAGAAAGTTGTTTGGCCAGTATAGTAGTCAAAAATTTATTTACGCTTGAAGTCAGTTCAAGCACATACCCAAATCAAACAAGTAGAGTATTCTTCTTAATGTTTATGTTTTCTCGGCAAGAAATAACCGAAACAATTGATAATCGGATTGTTTTGAAACTCCTACCATCTTCCTATCGTCAGTTAGCAGAATATAATGAATTAGCAACAACCCGTCTTCTGCAAATCAGGAGCGCAGACAATTATCCGTTTTTTTTTTTCTAAGAATTTCTCTTAATGTGTTTTCCCTCAGTCTGTTGATTCGTGCGTAAAATTTCACGTTCAGCCGACTGCAAGAGGGACAGACAAAAAGGGTAAACAATTTCATGAGGTCATGCTTCAGATGTGAAAAGCTTAAGATCCATTAAAGTCACTGTTTCATAAGTCAGGCAAGGAGGTCTCTGCACTTCGCGTGATTTTTTCTTTACTTTTGTTTTCGGCTATTTATAAAATAAAAAATCGCTTCCATGCGGAATAGTTCCTTGGTAACTATTCGAATTGATAAATAATAGTAAAGGTCATAACAAATTGATAAACAGAGCATGCACACTACACAAATGTTCGATGCAGAATGGTGTGTACAATCTTTGCAAACACTTGAGATTTAGCATTCCGAAAATGAGCTAGTGATGTTCGAAATCGTGATAAGATAAAGACTCAAAACGATTTGAAATTGTTTTCTGATCAAGAGTTCGGCAGGGATTTGTGTTAACACCGTCATGTGAATACATGTGAAGATTAGTGGAGGCATAATCGAATGTTTTTAAGAATGGAGACGTTAGTGGTCGATATATTTTAATAATTGAATAATCACTCGAGATATAACTAGTGAAAAATCGTAGCGTAGAAATAAATGACCTGGCTCTGGAAATTGTTTGGATATATCACTACGTATCCCTAAGAGCAAGTGAACTAATGAATCAAGGAGTAGACCACTGTTTGCTCTTTTAATCACCTTATGAACAATAGTTCTCGACGACAAATTCAACTAGTTGGCAACACATACTCCCGATTTGTGTCTTCAAGTGGGGTCAATTTCCATTCGATGCTTGTATTTGCTAATTTTTGTAATCTCTGGATGCATTTGGTGCGAAACTCGGCAATATTGGAGCGCGCGTTTGCTATGATTCCCAGATAGACAACCCCTCTTATTCTTGTAGTCGTGTCACATGCCACTGTGACAAATTTGTATTCAATTAGTCACTTAAACGTCACATAAAGTGACAAAGACAGTGCAAATTTGTCACAGTGACATATGACACGGCTAAGAGATTGAGGAGGAACATTTCAATGGCAGCCCGAAAAAAGAATGAAATGCAAACGTTCGGTTTTCTCTTAAAGGGATTTCCGGGTGGGACTGGGTGTCTTAACGCAATAGGAAAGTGATCCTTCATTAAAGAGACCAGACACTCAATTTTGATTTGTTGTTATTTTTTGTAAAACATCAATTGTCTTTTCTTCTTATCAATACAAAATATAGATTTCAAATATATAAATATTTATCCAACGTCGTTTGGCGTCACCCACAAAAAGTGACAAAATATCTCCCATTCTATCTCATTTTTTGTGAAATGCGTTCCAAGCGATCGTTTGGTCACGTGTCAGTAAAGTCAACGGATCGAGTGGCCTAGAGATCCATCGTGCCCTAAGTGGATCATGCGGGTCAATAAACGTGATGATGATGCCGAGGCCACGTATGATTTTAATCCAAAATGCAGTGAAAAGTGGGCGTAAATTCATCTCGCACGACTATCTTTCGTTATTATAATTTAAACTCAGACTTAAAAAAAAATTGAAATGAATTTCCAATGAGTGTCGTTAACATAACTGCATTTTTTCTTTTCAGTACGTAAGACATGATGTTAGCGATTGGCTGGGCGATGAAAATGAACCACTTTCTGGATTTTCATGGCGCGGCGGATCGGAGCGTGATACAACGGGCATTCTTATGTGGTCAGAGATATTCTTACACGATTTTCCCAGTGGTGAAAAAATTGCCATCATATTGCTGGACACCCAGGGTGCATTCGATAGTCAGAGTACAGTGCGAGATTGTGCAACCGTATTTGCATTGAGCACAATGATATCGTCGGTACAAATATACAATCTCTCACAGAACATCCAAGAAGATGATTTACAGCATTTGCAGCTGTTCACTGAATATGGTCGCTTAGCGTTAGCCGATTCGGGTAAGAAGCCATTTCAGCGATTACAGTTTCTGGTGCGCGACTGGAGTTTTCCATATGAAGCTGAGTACGGACCACTTGGTGGTCAGAAAATATTGCAACGTCGTCTAGAGCTATCAGATAAACAACATCCAGAGTTGCAATCACTCCGAAGGCACATTCAGTCATGTTTCACAGAAATCGCATGCTTTCTAATGCCTCATCCTGGCTTAACAGTTGCCACGAATCCCAGTTTCGATGGTCGGCTAAAAGATATAACCCCAGAGTTTAAGCAATCCTTGCGTGAACTCGTACCAATGCTCCTAGCTCCGGAGAATCTTATCACAAAGGAAATCAGTGGACAAAAGGTCAGAGTAAGAGATCTGGTTCAGTATTTCAAATCGTATATGACAATTTACAAAGGCAACGAGCTTCCCGAACCGAAAAGCATGCTTGTGGTGAGACAATCTATATAGCCTCTATTCAATTAAAGGATTCTCAATGGTTTGCATTTTCTCTTAAGGCCACTGCTGAGGCAAACAACTTGACAGCAGTAGCAGCTGCGAAGGAATTATACTCGCAGCTCATGGAGGATGTATGTGGAGGTACTAGACCGTACTTAAGCACGGGCCACTTGGACGCTGAGCACTTGCGGGTAAAAGACAAGGCTCTATTCCAGGTAACAGAATCAACTTTCCATGAGTAACACATCATATGAAATGAAATGTTCTGCATTGTAGTTTGCATCTAAAAGAAAAATGGGCGGTGAAGAATTCTCAGAAAAATACCGCGAACAACTGGACACTGATTTGGAGGAAACCTACAATAGTTTCAAAGCGCACAACGAGAGTAAGAACATATTTAAAGCAGCACGTACTCCGGCGGTATACTTTGCCATTGCTGTCATAATGTATATACTAAGTGGAATATTTGGACTAATTGGTCTGTACACATTTGCCAACTTCTGTAACCTTCTCATGGGTGTGTCACTGCTTACCCTCGCGCTATGGGCATACATCAGGTAAAGGAGAACATATCTGCCGTGACAAAAAAGACAAATAATCAACCTCAATTACATTCACAGATATAGCGGAGAGTTCAGTGACATTGGAATAATGTTAGATGATTTCGCATCGTTCATGTGGGAAAACGTAAGTTGAAAAATTACACAAATTTGCAGCGAAACTAAATAAATTGGTTCTTGATTGCATTTAGAAGAAAGATAAAGAAAGACGTAAAAGAAACAAGCAACATTAGAAATAATTAAGTAATGAAAACGAAATTCTTCACTTGAGTCATTCCAGCGCAAGAAAAACATTGCACAGTGAATTCATATACATGTGTATTGACATTCCGACAACCGCTTCCGAAACAAAGATATTTGACTACTTGCGTATATGGTTCCCGTTTGAAGTCCTCCTTCGTGTGCTTTAGCACATGTCTCTTATCATGCTCCCCCTTTGTTTCTTTACCATTCTCATTTCAGTTATCTTTATTAATCATTTGACTGTAAACAGCGGTTTCTTTGTCGAATCGTAAATTCTATTCAATGCAGGAAGGCTTTTATACGCCAATCAAACTCCTCATTGGAAAGTGTGTTAAAGTATGTGAACTTCTGTGAAAAATGTGCCCGGAATGACACAAAATATATGTTTAAACATTTGAACAAAACCAAGTACTAATGCCATCTCTTTTCTCAGTTTATGAAGCCGGTTTATCAAGGATGCATGGAAAAGGGCATTCAACATGTTGCTACACATGCTGCTGAAGCAGCTGTTGGTGGTCGATCACTTGGATCAATAAACGGCAAAGTGAAAAAATCATGAGAATACGCCTATCCAAGGCAAAAAGCAATACAATCACAAAACCAACAGCCGCAACAAAAACAGCAAACAATAAAGAAAATGCATCAGCAGCCGTCGTCGTCATCGCAATCAATTACGAAAACACAAACAAATCTGAGCAATAATAATAATAATAATAACAACAACAACAACAACAACAACGTAAACAGAGGTCAACAACAGCAACAAGGAGAACATTCAAATACTTTACCATCAAAGCGTGGCTTCCTGGGACTGTTTCAAAAAACCACCCCCAACAACACAACACCAGTTGCCTCCTCTGCGACAGCTTTAGTGAACAGCAACAGTGGCGGTCAAGCAGCACCCACTCGCAAGGCGAAGAGAAGACCAAACAAAAAGACCCCACCGCTTAAAAAGTAACAATGTTAAAATAAAAAGCCAGAAGAAAAAACAAAATATGCAAAACTAAGACGGATGCTCTTTTGCTCGTATTGTGTGTACGCTATCCATCAATACACCAGTCGGCTGCTAGTTCTAATTCTAATTATTGGTTCATTTTTTTACAATATTAGCCTTAAATTAGCAAACAAAAAAAAATCTATATAATTGTGAAAGATTAATTGCAAAAAATGAAACATTTTAAAAAAATTTCCATTTCTTGTTAACAAACTGTGAAGTTTTTTTTATTAAAAAAATATATATGTATATGAATTTTTTGTAAAACAAAAGAAAAACAAACCCTTGAAGGATGAAAATATGAAAACAAATTATATTCTGTAATACATAGCGTGAAATTTTCTGTTCTATATTTTCATAGATAAAATGTTTGAAAAACAAAAAAATAAGTAAAATAAGGGAAATGGATCTGAAAGGATAGGTTCCTTGTTAAATGCCTACATAACAATACACAAACACATACACACATCTATATATACTTTCACATATCTCCCTGGGTACGGTTTACCGATGTGGTCTCATTGTTCGTCGTAGTAATTTTTAATTTTTTCATTTTTTTTTTTTAATTCTTTTCTCATTTGTTTTGCTTTTCGCAAACATGGAAGCATGACTTATTTTGTGAAAGACAAAATAATAAATTGCAAAGTGATAGCATTCTCAAAGTGTCAATATTCTTCCAGAACGTTCGTACTTTTTATGTATTTTATGTTGCTTTCTTTTTATTTTATTTTTTTTTTATGTTTTCTGGTTGATGCCAGTGATACTGATGGATTTTTTTTATATTTTATGAGTGGCGCATTTGATTGCTTGTGGTTGCTTCGATAAGTTATTACAAAATGTAAGAATATTTTACTTTTTTATCATTTTTTTAAACATTAAACTTACAATAATAAAGAGAACCATTTTCAAAAAAATAAATCAATTGTTTCTTTAATTTGTATTTATTTTTCTCATTATTATTTACTACCAGGCAATTCAAATTACAAGCTAATACACAGTTTAACGAGCCAGCTGCGAAGACTATTGGCTCGATTATGTTGGCTTTTGATAAAAAATTATTGATCTTAACAATATTATTGAAATTAGGGTTTTGACGTATGTCATAGAGAGTTGTTTTGAAAAATATTATTGACTATGGGTTGCAGTACCTGGCAGTTTTCTAAAAGATGTTGTAGGTCTAGGCGGGTATTGCAGGTGGGGCAAGTTGGGGGACTGGCTTTATTCAGCAAGTGTTGGCGCGTGACTGCAGTGTGTCCAAGTCGTAGCCGAACAAAGTTGGAGATTTGTAATTTGGAGCAGTTTGTCGGGTCCTTAGGCTCGGGTTTTGCAGGGTTGATTTGTTTGTAGTGGTGGCGTTATAGGCTCCTGTCGTGTTTTTTGATGGCGTTTGAGGTTTTTTTATGTGTTTGATCAGATCTGGTTTGGTGGAAATGTTGAAACTGTTTTTGGCTGAGTTGGCTGCTTTGTCGGCGTGTTCGTTGCCTTGGATTGCCGCAAGTCCAGGGATCCACATTACCTTCCTCGTGTGTGGCGATTTGATGAGCTGGTATCTGATTTCAGATATGAGATCGGAGTTGTTGTTGCCGTTTTTTATTGGATTGATAGTTGATATGCTATCGATGCATATTTTTATGGCTTGAAGAAGAACAAATGCTTCTGCTGTGAATACTGAGGCGAAATCTGGGAGATTACCAATCTTGACGATGGATCCATTTTCTAGTGTTACCGAATGCGGCACTTCTAGCCGTCGGTGAATATGGGAAACCAACCCTCTGATTTTAAATTTTCTCGGGTGCTGGAAAAGAGTTGATGATAGGTCCGTTGCTGGTGCTGCCCTTTTTGTAGTCGGCTAGATCAATGATTCCTGATTGACAAACCAAGGGGGATGACGTGCTGTGTTGCAACGTACTCTTTCGGTTGGTAGGTCTACCTTATCAGCTTTTTTAAGAATGGTGGTGATGGCAGAATATATCTTTCTGACGTGTTTTTTGGTTTGGCTCTTCTTTACATCATGATCGATGACTGTGAACTATGAAAAGGTTAGTTTAGCCAACAGATTGAGAGTAATAATGTCTCTCCGTTCCTCAATTGTAGGTAATCCTGCTTCCGCTAAAATTTTTCTTATTGGGATGGTTGGGATGGTTGGGAAGGCGTTAATGGTTCTTCTAGCCGCGTCGTGGTACAAGGGTTTAATTTTTTGATTTGAGCAGTAACCGTATATGTATAGCCCATAGTCAATTTTGCTTAATACCTACATCATAGTTTTTTTTGTTAAGGTATTTATATGAGCATTGCTTTTTTTTGTTGCTAGGTATTTTACAATATTTGTTCTCGCAGCCAGGAATTTTTTAAGATCTAGACAGTGTTGTTTCCAAGAATACTTATTGTTGAATATTAGTCCATTATTTTTAGTTGAACGGCTTTCGTACATATTGAGAAAGTTTCCTGTTGGAATAGTTGAGTAGCACATTTCCACAGATGCAATCTTACCGTGTCCCAGGAGCAGACGAGTTGCAATGGGACACTTTATTCCGGTAAAAAACTTCAGATTGAACAGCAGATGCAATCTTACCGTGTCCCAGAAGCAGACGAGTTGCAATGGGACAGCAGACGACGAGCAGACGACGAGCAGACGATTGCAATGTGAAACTTTATTCCGGTAACAAACTTCAGATTGAACAACAGATGCAATCTTACCGTGTGCCAGAAGCAGACGTGGTGCAATGTGACGCTTTATTCCGGTAACAAACTTCAAATTAAATAAAACTGTAATCTTCCAGATTTTGCAAACTTTATCAGCATTGGTCCCTGTGGGAATTCTGTCAATATTTTATAATAAAAAAAAAAAAGGTGTTCATCAATTCTTCTTTTATTAAAAAGAGAAAAACACAGCATATCAACTCCGCACACTTCGCGTCACAAAACAAGAATGAATAGAAATACACAAAATACAAAAGAAACTCAAACCATTCTGTGTACTTGGAAAAACGTCCAGGAGACCAGGAAATCTATGAAACAATTCCAAGTACTGTCTAGATCAATGTTGGTTTTGCAGGAACTTCATAATGTTGCAGACAATAATTTTGTCTGTCGGTTATTACGAAATTCCGGTGAATCGAACAGTCCCCACATTCCTTTCCAAAACCAGGAGAAAAATGTACTTTCCAAGAGAGTTCATTTCACTTTTCCGACAATCAAGTTGGAGAATAAACTCTCTGTAACGCCTTTTGCAGAACTGAAGAAAATTACCAAAACGATTGTCAGTCTATTCCCAACACAGGGCCAACACAGTGGACCTGGGCCTCAACCAACAAGCCTCTTCAGTTAGTGCGATTATGGCTGTTTTTAAGATTATCCACGCCTCTCGTACAGCAGGACTGGTATGATCAGTGTATTGTAGAAATTCAGCTGCATTTCTTGATCTCATTCTGGACACGAAATTAAAGTGAAAACCTTCTTCCACAACTGTGTCTATTGACTTATATGTCTATGGTCGTCTTTGGATAATATAGTGAGAGTTCAGCCCTCTTCCGGCAGATGGTACAGTTGCTGGTACACAGTTGACCGTTTAACAGCTATTTTATCGCTGTCGCGGGTGGTTCTCTTGTTGCGTGTATTATTATTTTGCGAGTAGAAGTGACTTACAGTTTTATGCCGACTCCGAACGGTCAATTTAGAGAAGCTTACTCTATGAGCAATGCCAGTGAAATTTGTTTTGTTTTGTCATACCTGGAATCGAAACCAGGGCGCCAATTAAAAATGCATAGGCCTCGACGCACAGACTAACAACGCCAAGGCCGAGATCTAGATAACTGTCTGCATCGGACCTCAACCTTTCATTTGAGATCCGATGCAGTGCCTTTCATTTATACGAATTTGAAGAAAGCAAACAGCACCGCATCTCTTTGCCGACATCTAGTACATGTATTCAACGTTTCATTCTAAAGTGATCCGACACAGCTGAGTCCCGAATATGTACTTCCTCGTGAACAATGCTCTCGCATGGAACTTTGGAATAGCTTTCAATAGAAAAGATTATGCATCGATATCGCTAGTCTTTGATGACTCTTCTTCTGTCAAGGCTACAGAAGGGATCCGGGCCTCAAACAAACCTTTCTCCAATTACGCTCGCCAAGCTGCGTTGTTTTATCTTCGTCGATATATTTCTTATGTCGTACGTTGCTTTCAACAAGTTTGTGACACAGCTTTGTCCTTTACGGAAACCAGATTGCAATCATCATCACAGAAGCGCCTGCTTTCTCCGGAAGACCAGGGAATTCTAAAAAATCTCTGACTATACTTAGAGCCAGTGAAAGTAATACACATGGTTTATATGCTGTGGCAGCTTTACCAACAAATGCATTGATCCAATGTCACTTATGATGAATATGCCAATATCCCATATTCATACAAAACTGTTCATATCTGATGCAATTACCAATGCAAGCAATCTCCTAATTACACACAATTACCATCTAAAGAATGTCAATTAAAATTCGATTTGTTGGCACATTCATTGAACTCCTGCAAACACCCACAGGAGACTCTGACGCTGACGTAAATTGTGTTCTAAAAAATGAATAAAACTTTATTTGTCGACTATGCGCAGTTGAACGGAATGCTCTCTCTATGTCCCCAACCGTCTTCACGTTCGAGAACCTTTGTGAAATGTCACGCAACCACTTTTAGTTCATCGTCGACTGCAGAACGAGAAGCTATTCATAAGGGAGAAATACTCGAGCCGCATCATCGCATAATTTACTTAATCGATTTCAACTCGCAGGAATTTCATTCAACCCATCAAAAATGCCTTGTGGAGGATGTGGTGCTGGTAAGATGATTTCATTTTGCACTTCCGTCGTGCAGTTTTTTAGGCAATTTTCCTTCTTGTAGATTGCAAGTGCACTCCCGAAAAGTGCGATGAAAAGTGCAAATGTGAAAACAAGAGTGGTTGCGGTGGGGCCGGCGGCGGTGCCGAAAAGAAGGACTGCTGCAAAGGAAAGGACAAGTGAATCAATGATTTTTATTCCAGACGACTACATAAGTGCATTGACTGTGTCGGCATTAGGCTGACGTAATGGCTTTTGATAAAATAAAATATACCTACACTTATACATAAATACGTAGATGTTGTTGATTGGAAAATTGAAGGCAATGAATTTGAATTAAAAATTGCATCTATGACATCACACGGTGTTTTGCGGATTACAACATACTTCTGATTGTTCTTGTGAAAAGTGTGCCCCCTAGATTGAAGGTTAACTCGCATTTCTGTTGGATGAACTGAATCCTAACAGTTATTGATTTTTGAATATCTAATCTTTGTTGGCGTCATTTGAAGATCGTACTCTTTAACTTAAACTCGAGTACGAGAAGAGAATTTGTTGAAAGGGATTTAGAAAACATTGCACATGAACACGCTTGGAATTGAAAAAAAAAATTACATTGGTCTCCTCTTTTTTAACCCAGGTACAAGGAAATACGTCGTGCATGAGTAGTACGGGAGTTTATGTCTATGAAATATGTCCACAGAGCAAATACCACTAATTTTCCTATACCTATGCCCGCGTAGGAGTATTTATATTTGTGGTTTGCCTACCTCGGGGCAAACACAAACTCCACAAACAACATCATAGTGGAGATCCGACAATCACGCCCATGGCAACCGGTTATTCGGTTTGTCCTGAACTGAAAACTCTTGACTCGAAGGGCCAAAATCATCATCATCAAAACACTATATGGACCCGAAAGTTATAAGGACGATAAGCAAAACTGCAGAGCTGACTCCTGGTGCGTCGGATATATGGTTCCGTCTGCGAGGAAGGGGAATGCAGAAGACATAACCGCGAGATGTTCGAGGGAGATGTAGATATATGAAGGAAGAAAAAATCCGACCACATTGAGCGCATAAATACTAATGATATAGCAAAGAGAATTAGGAAGACCGAATCTCCGGTATAAGGCCAATAAGTCATCGCGGATGTATTGACGACTGGAAGCAGTTAGCCCCGGATCATTGTCCATGGAAGGCAGCTATTGCTCAGGCTCAGACCCTCCAAGGGTTGTTGGCCTGATAAATAAGTAAGTAGTTATTTCGGGGATAATTAGGTCGTTAACCAAATAGATACAAAGCGTGTTGGTAAAGTTCATGTACAGAACCATTGGACTCGATAATTCAACCTGACTGCTTTAAAGTGTTTCTTCCAACAATACCTTACATCACTCGCATTATAAACACTATAATTATGATGTATTCCAGTTCCCAAGAAAACCAATCTACCTGCATACACACCTATTGCTATTTTTCCATTTTTATCGAAAGTGGCTGAATCTGTTCTTAGTCGAGAAATCAAAGACTAAATTGAGCGGCATAATCTCGCTCAGGTTTCGTGAAGGACATAGTGTCTCACAACCTTATTTAAAGTAGCGGACGGCATAAGATCTGTTGACGAAGATAAAACGACCTTATTAACTTTACTTGATTCTCGAAAGCATTTGACAGTGCAGACTCAAGGATACTCCGTCATAACCTGTCCACCCAATTCAACTTATGTAATCCCACTTATAAATTAATTCTCTCGTACCTAACTAACCATTCTCTAAAAACTGTCACATTCCTATGGCGTTCCTCAAGGTTCCATTCTCGGTACGTTATTATTGTCAATGTTTATCAGTGGCCTTCCAGTGGTTTTGTCCCATTGTAAATTCCACATCTATGCAGAGGATGTTAAAAATCTATAAAGCTTCCATCTTCGTGTGGTTGAAGACTCATGACTGTTACAAATATGGCCTAATACTCAATCCTGAGAAAACCATCCACTTCTCGAAACAAACGCCTTCCTTATCCAATTTCCTAGAACTTAACTGAACCGCAAATTCATAATACATGAGCACATTTCATAAATAAACGTTGTTTTTATTTCAGATACAAATATGGAACTGTGATTGTACGAAATCCCTCCTCTCCCAAACTAAGAAGTGAATCCATTTCCATTCAATGATAAGTTGCTTTGATGCAGTCTCTCCTGATTTATAATTTTTTGCAGATTTTCCTGACAAATGAATGCTCTTTCCAGGGGCATATTCTTTAGTTGAAGTGCAATACTCTTGCCAAATAGATCAAATTCATCATCATTTTCCTTGTTAAGCGAATCCACCGACCTCTGCAGACTAGATATTCTCTCTTCGAGTTGTACGAATTGACGAGTGCGAATAATAGGGTCTATCCGCGGTTTTGGGACTGGATTAATAATACTTGACTTGCGAAACTGACGACTATTCATTTTGTGTCCACTACTTGCGGGTGCTTTAAATGCGGGTAGTGAATGGAATTTGTTTTGTGCGTGGTTTGAGGACGAAGGTAATGAGATCAGAGGAACACACGACTTGAGATGTTCACTAATGGTGAGGGGTTGCTTAGTAACTGGCGGTCCATCATCAATTTTCGCAAATTTCGGAACAGGCGGTGATGGTGATCTGCTGTGATTGCCTGAGTTGATGCCTTCGATAGTAGGTTCTTCTTCTTCATGTAATGATTGCTCTTCTATTTTGATATCAAGTCCTTCCGCCTCCGGCTGAAAGTGACTGTTATCTTCGGATTGAATGTATGATGTTTCGTCCTCTGAAAATTCCTGTAAGTACACAAGTAAAATGTCTACAAATTGCTTTTTTTTGCTTTAATTTATATATACAATATTGGAATTTATATGTGTAGTGTATGTCTATATAAATGCCTATCTAGTTTTTTGTAGCTTAAATGTAAGGCTTACAAATGTAATCAAAATATAAAGCCTAACAGAGAATAAGTAAATTCAATTATTGGATTACAGCTTCTCTCTCCTATAGCTATTCTGAGAAAATACTAGACATCGTAATGATTTTGAACCAACAAATTTATAACACTGCACTTCTACTCTTCTGAGACCAAATCTTCCATGGAAAGCTTCACAAAACTGCAGCCGCCAGAGTTCGACTTTATTTATTTAAGGAAACTATTGAAGACTGGTGACCCTGCCGTTGTGGTTAGAAGTGTTTTCTGGACAGCTCAAAGGGTAAGAGCGTTGCAAGTGACTCGAAGCAGTTGGAACCGTAAATTATAAAGTTGATACATTCTGACATCCCCGGTGTATTAGTCAACACAACCACCCCGCGGCGGGCACTGTAATCATATGTAGTCGCAGAAATTTCCAGTTTGAATCCATACTGGTGGCCGTGGCGTCCATACAAGCATTGTATACGAAACTAAAGTGAAATGAAGGTTGCCCCTCTAGGCGACGAGGGGAAAAACTAAAAAAATCGGTACTATAGGTCTCATAGACATGCGATGAATAGAGACGAATCAGATTAACATCTTGAAGTAGGCTACACACTATAATTTTTGAAACAACATTCCCAGACTGCCCTTTCTCTCAATTTCATTCAAGAAGTGACATTCTTTCGAAAGTTTTCTCAATTTTTCGTGTTTATGTTGCGCCTAGCTTCTTTGTTGAGCCTTTGAAACCAAACGAATTTACTCATACGCGATGGAACGGATCTGAAATGTGACGTATATATATGTAGGTACCGGAGACTCCGATTCTTCCCCACGTCTTATAGATTCTTCTTCTTTAAATAATTCCGCCATTTGTGCTTCAAAGATTATATCATTTATCTTCTTTTCAATAATCAATTGTCGTTCATGGCTTAGACTTCGTAATTTGTTTGCCCAAGTTCTTGCAGTGTTGAAGAACTGATCTTCATCCTTATATATTTTCTGCGTTTTGTCCTTAGCTAAATATTCGCGAGCAATGCGCGACAATTCTTTCCGATTGTCTTCCTCTTTGTTTGGTGTAGGGCTGCGCACTCTTTCATTGCACTAATAAAATATGGACATAATAATTATTAGTTAATAAAAACATGAAAGTTAAAGAACAGTGTCCTACTTACACTTGCATCCTCATTTTTGATGGAGTCAGATACTGTGGAAATCGGTGGCGCTGGTTTTCGTACTTTCATTTGGCCTAAAAATTGCATTGATTTGAACCACCATAGCGAAGGAACATAAACTTCCTCTAATCCAGCACCAGACGATTTAGATTGCCTAATTTTGTTTAGCTCCTTACGGTAAGTGCACCGAAGTGTATTAATTTTTCTTTTCACATCAGCTAAACAGGCGTTCTTCCTGTATTTCCTTAAAACTTTCAACAATTCCTCGTACGCAGCACGTTTCGACAATTTATTGTGGTAATATTTTTTGTTTGTTACGTCCCAAAGAACGCTGTGACTTCTGTAACAGTGTATGAAGTCCTCCAAGAGTTGTTGCGGATCGCTGGGAGCCATAATTTTCAATCACAAAAGTTCCTCTCGATCCGATACTCGGACTCACTCGACAAGCGACAAATGCCGAACAAGAAATCATCACCACACTATCAGTTTTCTATTGACATTCCTAGAATTTTATTTCTTATCAGTTCACTCCAGGCTACACACCATCATTCCAGGAATGGCATTTTTTAAAAACGATTCTCACACATTTGCAGACGTTATCAATTCTTATGCACCATTTTCCGTCATGCCACGCATTCCACGAACAATTTCAACCCTTCATCATACTCGCCATCATTTCTGTCGCCATTATTCCTTCCAATCTACACATCGTACACTATCATAATTTTTATCATTTTCCATGAATGACATTAGAAAACTGATACTGTGTAGCCTACTTTGGGTGCGAGTAATCAGTTGTTCGTCTAGCTCACACGTCTTCACAAGTCCCTGTCTGTGAAAAATGTTATAAAAACGCTACCAAATGAAACCGATGGGAGAGACGTAGCCTACTACATTATTTCTGTGCCGAACCAAATGATGAAGTTGACCCTCGCACTATCCTCCATTCTCCATGTCATTTCATAGCATTTCAGTTTAGGATATGCTATCACTCTGTGAATAGCATTTTTGGAAAGTTTTCACACACATTTTCGCATCTTAACTGCTCATATGCACAACTATCCGTAATTCCAACGAAGTCTCGATAAACTTTCCCGCCATCATTTCTATCGCCATTTTTCATTCCAAGCTACACAATGTCATTTTCCCATCATTCCCACAAGAATTTGATTTCAAAAGCTTATAGAATGCACATTTTAAGGCATTGTGTTTACCTATGTGTGTACCTACATAAATAGAAAATTGAATCCAATGTCAGTCAGACTACTAACTATACTACTAACCATATTGCTTCAACACGTTACTGTACCTACAAACAAGTTAAATTAGCTTAATATCCTATCACTGACTTGCAAAACAAGAAAATGTCTCCCAAACTCATACCCAAACAGTAAACAAATCAGCGTTCTGTGAATAAACGCCTTGAGACTTGCATTCATTTATGCACAAGTCAATTCCCTTTACCCTAAGACCGCTTACCATTTTTGAGCTGTTAAAATCCCTACCCATACTAAAATCTCTGAGGAATTCATCGGCTTTCTTGAACCAAAACAAATGCGGAACGTAAACATCGGATGGATTAACTGCATCTCTCTGTGATCTTAGGACTTTATTAAGTTCATATTTATAGTTTGTTCGAATTGTTTTGATTTTGTTCTTCACATCGCGCACTGATAAATTTGGCAAATTGAGATTCTGAATGATTTCTTTGTAGGCAGCTTCGCGTGCAACTCTGTTCTTATATAGCGGATTTAAATTGTTCCACAAATACTCATAGCTTCGATAGAGATTTAAAAACTCATCAGTATAGTTATCTCGCCATTTGAACACCATTTGAATGAAATTGATGAAAGTACAAAAATGAATCAACCAATCGCACAAAACTGAACAACAAATCTTGTCATCACAATGCACCCAATGAAACTGAATGAACAAGTTTCTCACAAAACAAGTGTCAAGTTGGATGAATCAGTTTTGCTCTTTATGAATGTATGAAAGCTGGTGAGTGAATTCAGCTCTTTAAATGTTGAATTTTTCTATACATGATTCATTAAATTTTGTACATTGCGTTCGATGTTACAACTGTCTATTGACTTTTTATAGAGGAAAATTTACCACTTTGATTGGTACATAAACTTCTACAGTTGATTTGCAGATCATACGTACCACTGCAAATAACAAACGTATTATTAAGGTATTTATTACGGGGGTTTGATTACCAATTGGCATCCAATCAGAGAATGCTGGTCGGCGTGCTTTCACATCTGTATGTCCACATGGATTTACTGGTGCATATCTGATCCACAGTTCACAGAGATCTTCTGGGAACCACTGATTGACCAAATGGTACAGTGTACAGATAGAGATATACTTTTTTATTTGAATATTGGACGTCGGAATGCGTACACACATACGGACACTTCTTCCTGCTCGTGGGTTGTGGCTGAGCAAAAATACTGCGTACTGAAAACACCCCTTAGGTCTAACAAAAATAGTCCACTCTGAGTCTAGGGGATGGTGGAAAGCAAATTACAGTGAAATATCTATGATTCGAATTTCATCGGACCAGGGAAAAACTTCGAATTATCGAGAGTTCAGTGTACTACGGTAACGGTTATGTTAAGAGGTCGAAATTGCTTAAGGTGGCAACTCAAGGTTCACGAAACTGTTTTGTCAAGTGAATCAAATCCAATTTGATAAATTGGGTGTTTTAGACTGCGGCAGTCCTAAACCTGCCAGTGAACGACTGGTTGGCTGTTAGTTAAGTACCTGTCCCGGTTCGAATCCTTGTAAAAGCAAAGTAAATACGCTTCAATACGGTTTTCAAAATCTGGTCCAGTCACCGTTTGTCGTTGGAATCAAATTAACGGCACTATCACTGGAGTCAATCAGTGGTAGAGTAGTCTGACTGTGAGGGTCACAGTGCATTAAAGTGGATTAAGTGTGCTGTTGAATCCACTAGGAGAACCTCCTACTTACCTAGACCTGCCGGTAGGTTTGCAAACATATTACTATTGAACTACGTCTAATAACACACGGTATTTTTTCTTGCGTATGCCACTTCAGGAGTTCTTTGTGGCAAGTACTTACTATATACAGATTCGTCTTGTACTAAATAAAAGCGACGAACCCAACAACATCTCACACACCTCCTTCTGCAACCGAAGCCAAGACAAACCGTTGATGAGCATGCTCTCTCACAGAGTTTTGCAGTGTAAATTGGGTAAATAAGAGTCCAAGCCAAGCCAAGCCACTCTGCTGCTAAGTACGCTCTGCATTGGGAACAATGTTGTGCTATTGAAATGTGTGCACAGTCTAACAAAAACCATTCGGTTTTTGGTGAATTTGTGTGTCTCTCTTGAGGGCATAGAACGTTAACCACGTCCGCGAAAACTCGTTTGGAGCTCTGAAACGCGTTCGAACTGAACGCAAATCATTCCATGAGAAGTTTTCGACTGTTCTGCGACACGTTGCCTAAGGTGCCCAGTAAGTCTAAGTCTAAGTCCACGGTTACCTTCGTACCGCAGGGTGTGCCCAATCCGCTGCCCCCTTCTCCGTCGTATAGTCAAGTTTATGGGCTCATGGCCGAGGTCCACTATCTTCTTCGAACAGGGGTTTGAAGGAATCTCGTTACTGTGACAGCACTCAACCAAGGTCTCTTCCACTGTTTAAGAATGAATGCACTTATCCTAATGGCCACTGCAAGATGTCTTTCAGAAAATATTACTAGACAGACAGCGAACACTTCTTTTAGATACTTCCCAAGCACACTCGGGCATTTGAACAAATAAAAAAAAACTCATAATGTCTAAACTCTTTTGTTAACCATACATGATTAGATTTGTTGAACGTCTGAAACGATTAATGCATTTATGTGTTTTATTCCTTAAATTATAAATATCTTTACAAAAATTTTAGTTTTAGTAAATAATTTTCATAACATTTTACATAGTTGAAGAAGTGGTTGGTTTCCTTCGTTTTCTTTCCTTTTGTATATGATATTATATTTCTTTTTGTTTAAATTATATATTACTCAATGGTTTTGATGTTTACTGTGATATCTGGATAGGGGATTATACATTTTTTCCTTCTTTTCACCACGAAAAGAATCAAACAAAAATAAATAAAAAAAGGACTTGCTTTAGGAATGCGAATTCATTTTGATTTGGGGGCGAAGAGGAAGGAAACAAAATAAAAGCGAATTACAAAAACAAAAAAAAAAAAAGGAGAGAGAAGAACGCAATCTGAATAATTGCATCGCCCATTGTAAGAGCTTTAATAGAAATGCCAAAATCAAGACGGCGCTACTTATTCGTGCTCTAAAGGTGCGATGAGAACTTCTCGTAGAGCGATGAGAGCAGAACTGCTGTTGTGGGGTTATAATACTCTTGTCATTGGGTCAAATCCTTTCCGTAGGCAAGAGGTGATGTGTTGGCGTTGTGATTGCTGCCTGCGAAGGACGATATTTCGGGCACAAAGTTTCCGGTTTGTTGCAATTCCTTCGAAAAATAAAACAGACATACACCATTGAGTTT
The DNA here is from genome assembly GCA_905231855.2 of Eristalis tenax. Lineage (NCBI taxonomy): Eukaryota > Metazoa > Arthropoda > Insecta > Diptera > Syrphidae > Eristalis > Eristalis tenax. The sequence continues at coordinate 3,958,105 of HG993124.1, forward strand.
AGCTAGATAAACTCACATATAGGGTAGTCTTACCTCGAGTTCCTTTAGTGCCTTCATGATTTTATTCACGTCCAAGTCTGGTTCAACTGATTTCTTTGACGCAGCCGTTTGGGGTTGCATTTTAACCTTATCGCTCAAGCTAGGCGAGTCCCTATCTTGATGGCTTGACTTTTTGTATTTACTTTTATTAATAGGGGGCAGTGAAGACGATGAGCTTCGCGCTTGGTATACGCCGACTATTTCAACTCCGTCTGACTCGCTACTGCTGTCGCGGCGAACACTGTCAGATTTATATTGAGGGTGGGTGTGTGAATGCATGTCTGCTGTTGAACGGTTTTTAAGACGTTCCGTTGACTGTGACTTGTTGGTGTGGTTTATTAGCTGATTGGACGTATTTATTATTTCTGTGGCAGATTTGAAGTTATCAATGTTAATCACATGAGTATTGTTGTCGACGGTAAGTGTGTTTCCCATACCGGCGGAATGTTGCGGCTGAGGTGTGGTCGATACCGAAGAGGAGGTTGAGGAGGGAGATGACATTATACTGTTTATGCTGTGATCAGTGCGTTTCGAAGGAGATACTAGATCTACCACAGTTTTAGGGTTATTTACACTACCGCTGGATCTACTGTTACTTAAGTTTTGGTTGGGGTTTGCATTGTTGTTGTTGTTGGTCACCGAGCCGCTGCTTGATTTGTCGACTTTCACGCTGCTATGACTCTGACCACTACACAAATTCAAGGGACTGTTTGTCGAGGACCGATGCACCTTGCCAGACGATGAGTAAGTCTTTGATGAATGTATATGCTCGGACGTAGCATTGCTGTGTGCCGGCAACAGCTTTGCCATCTCATTTGGTTTTAAATTTCCGCTCATCAATTCACTTGAGGATGCCATTGCGTAGATATCGGTGGCATTTAATGGCAGTTTTGTGCCCGACATCATTGCAGCATCCTGTCCTGACTTCTCCACTGAACAATGAGTGTCCACAGTCTCGTCGGGTTTCTTGTTCTCTTTTAATTTTTTAGGCACATTCTTTTTCTTTTCGATTTCTCGCTTTAATTCCTCATACTTCATCCATCCACTTGGCCAAATATTGATGACTTTGTCTTTTATAAAGTTTGCAACGAAATCCTCAAACGTCTCCTTTCGCGTGCGCAATACTGTGTACGACATCCAGCGTACTTGATATAAATCGTAGAGTAGAGTTCTGAAAAAAAATTGAGTATATTCATTATTTACAGCCTTAGAGGTTATGGGGGCATTTAAGTTACCTGGTAGCGTCGTTCCATGGAAATCTTTTCTTGGGCATTTTCGGTGCGTTTTCAAGCTTATGGACATCTGCTCCAGGGTTGAGCGCTCTAAAAGCAATTCAATTCGGTTATTTTATGCGATCAATTCAAGGATTTTCAACTTACAGAAAATCTTCATACGTTCTCATGTTCGTCTGGTACTGTTGCGTAATTCTGGTCATAGTTTCAGCGACTGCCTTTCTGAGTTTGACAAAAGCCTTTTTCGTTTTCGTTTTCTCTTGATTTATGCGCAATTGTTTCGCTTTCCGCAACAAGAAATATTTGGGCAGTGACAGTTGAAATTCCAGATGAGCGAAGGCGTTGTTTCTCACGTTCTTGTCCAGACACAAACATGCTTCATCGATTCTAAAGTACAAAATCAAATTGCAAACGTTATTGCTTAACCTAATTTGGGATAAGAGTTTTACCTTAAGAATAATTCGGTGAGTTTGTCATCGAATTGGAATTTCTTTCCAATTCGGTTACTTGATTTGGCAGTGTCTTTCATATCCTGTATGTCTTTGAAAATCTCATCGCTTAGTTCGGAAGGCAACTTCGTATCGGTTTGACGCAGTTCTGAAATTGTTTTAAATTAATTTAATATGACCTCTGTTTGTAGAAGAAAACAACTTACTGTCGCCATCTTCTTCTGAAGTTTTCTTCAACTTCTTCGAGCTAGGCTCCTCATTTGAGTCAGTGTCGTCGCTGGAAGAACCTGAACCGGATGCATCCTCGGCCGAAGTTGGAGCTTTGACATCTCCATTAGAGGACGACTTGGTCTTCAATTCTTCTTCTTGCATTTTGAGGAAATTATCGCGTTTTGCTTTGAGCATATCCTTAACTGTAGTAGTCTTAATTGATCTTTCTGTTCGCAATTTGTCTTTTGAGCTAATCTCTGAACCGCTTCCATCATCTTTTGGTGATGCAGATGCCGAGACAGTCACCGATGAAGCTGCTGAAACGGACGCGGATACAGAGCTTTTACTTTTGTTTGACTTCTCTCTCTCTTTATCGCTACCCTCCTTGTCAGAGGTTGTTTTGGATCGTTTTTCAGAATGATTTGACGTCTTTTGTTTGCTTATTTTCGGATTAGTGCTTTGTGAGGGATTCGTGGGCGCTGCTGTCGAAACCTCTGCTTCTTCTGCGTCCTCTTCTGAGGAGCCTGTTTCCTCAGATGACGATGATAACACCCTTTTCCTTGATTTGCTTGGCATTTTTATAATTTCATCGGTCTTCTCTGTCTTCGATAAGTGCTTGAATACCAATGCACCAGAATTAATATAAAATCCGCCTTCAACTGTTTCCACTTCTTCCGGTATGATTTCGTCGTACTGCATTACAATTTGGAATAGGTTAGTTAATTCTGGGGGACCTGGGGAAAATTTATATGCTTACCGCTTCTGTATTGTCTATAAATGAATCTGTCTCATCGTACCCGAGTCCAATGTCGCAAAAATCATCCTTTTTGCTTAGACCTCTTCCACTCGCATACGTTGTTCCATATTTCTTTTCCAGTTCTTTTGCTATTTTAGCAACATCATCATCGTTGTCCATAAATGGATCAGCAAAGCCATTATTTTTGCTTTTGAGTTTCTTTAGCTTTTTCTGTAAAAATTAAAGAGAACACATTATTGGAATCATGTGTTTAAAAATTACGATCAATGAGTTAAAAAATGTTGCATGTTGTCTGGAGTGATATTTAATACGAAAAAGGCGATCGTGCACTAATTGCAAATTCCTCGTGTGGTTTGTGACATACAGGGTGGGCCATCTAGTGTTTTTTTCCTAAAACAAAGGTAATTTTGACACTGACAGCTTTTTCCCGCTCGAAATCTTGAAAGAAAGTCAGTAAATGAGACGCTTTGCGCTTGAACAACGTTACGAAATATTAAAAATTTATTTCCAAAGGGAGCGCTGTATAGTCCAAAGAAAATGTTTGGAAAAAAGTGCGCAATTTTTTTTTGCAAAAATTCGTGAGACTGGTATGTTGACAACACTCACAGATGGCTGCTGTGGCCGAGAATGATTGGACAATTTATTTTCGAAAATGAGGCTGGGAAACGTTTCTGCCGACGAGCGTTGCAGAGATATGTTATGGATGACCTCTGGTTCAAGCAGGACAGGGCGCCTGCGCCACAATTGATCTTTTGCCCACCGAATCCCCAAATCGCGTTATCAGCCGTATTGGCGTTGTCATATGTTCATTCGGACATTGTTCGGATTTTGTGGCGAACCTTGAAGAACCGATGTTATGCCAACAACCCGGAAACGATTCGAGCACTTAAGACCAATATCATCCAAGCAATCCGTGAGCTACAGCCCGAACGCGATGGTCTTGGACAATTGGGGTGACTGCTGCGAACCCAGCCAAGGCAGCCACTTGAACGACATTGACAACTGACATTTCGTTTAGGCTATTGAATAAGTAGCTGCCTAGCGTGGTTCTCCTTGTCATTGCTGGGCAACTGCCGATGTAGTGAAGCGTAGTTTTTTCTTCCTCTTCCTCCCTCTAGCTCCTGCAAATTGTAATGAGCTCATAAAAATGTCTACAAAAGTGCTGATTTCCTTGCTGTTTAATTTTAGGAGTGTTTATTGGTTTTTTTGTTGTTTGTTGGGTTTATTAAAGGCCATATTAGCCTTGAGTTCTATCCACTTGAGTGTGTTTATTACTTATAGTGAGGGGTAGGCGGTGTCCTGATTACTTGCCAGTGGGAAACCCATCCCTGTTTTAGCCAACTTGTCGTCTCTATCTTTGCCTGGGCATAGTCGTAGCCCAGGGACCCAGTATTGGCTAAGGTTGCAACAATGCAGCCTAGTTTGGAACAAAATTCGTTTTTCGATTCGAAACCAATTTAATTTATCATGCAAAGGGACAAAAATATCAAGAATCCGAAAACCATTGGAGCAGTATAGAAATACAAATGATATAATATTTCAAGCCGCCGTTGGATAATTTCCTCGCCAGATAACAAAACCCAATGAATGAAAGGTGTCAACAAGTGTTAGCATAACAAAAATACAAGTTAACAAGTTTCAAGTTTATATTACAATTTTATAGACTCGATTGGAAGTACGAGTCACAGACAAACCTTGTTCTGAATACAACTTTCTCGAGAACGAAGAGTGTTAATGGTTTCGCAATATTAAGTTTTAACCAGTCAGTGTTGAGGAACGAATAGTGATCATATAACTCACCCAACCTGTTTTAAATGACAAAGTGAAATTATGTATATTTATAACTAATTCTCAATAAGAATACACATTGTAGCGATAAAAATCTACATTGGCGTGAGAAAGTAATATAATTGTTATAAAATATGTTTCATTTGAATTGAATTGAAAGTAGTTCTTCTAGTGGAGGAAGTCATTGTGGCAACCCTCCATCCATCTCGAAGGTGGATAGCAGACTTCAAAAGACAGGTACAGTTCCTTCGTGTGACACAATCTTCCATCAATAAATACAAAAGCAATTGACAAATGATTTCACACTTGGGATGAGCGATGTTGGCAAAACATTGATGTCGCCAACATCTTACGTGTTGGTTCACAGCAGACTTTAGGGTCACTTAAGGGCTTGGATAAGGCATAGCTTGAGTGTGCTTTTCGAACTATAGACGAACTTTTTTTTGTTTTTCTTAGAAATATGAAAGTCAGCGTGCAAGTTCAACAGTGCAGATCAGCACTTACGGAAGATGCTCAGTTTTGGAATGTCTATTAAAATTCAATTATTTTGATAGAGATTACACTGACTCCTTCCGAAGATTTCGAAGACTCATTATGGCGGCCGTGGCGTTATGGGCGCAAAACACTTTTCACGGCCCCACCTCCTTCGAATAACTGACTATGCTAGCTGTATACACAAAGGTACTCAAATTAGCCGCTCGGAGTCGGCATAAAACAGTAGGTCCCTCGTGCGCGAGATGTGAGATGCAAGGCCCTGGCCATCTACGGGCCGTAGCATTATAATAATTTATGGCCACTTTGCTATGATTGTCTCCCCACTGGACACAGCAGGCATTAGGGATAGGTTCAATGTGCAGTGTGTAAAAGGGTAAAAATGCAGTTGGAGGAGGCCATCCGCCCAATTCCATTAACTCCTCCCCTGGAGAGATGAGGAATATTGCAAATTATTAAAACTAACAAGGGCTTCAAAGTAGTGCTACTTTCTTCCATAAACAGGAATATGCGAATCGGCCATTGCCTAGAAGAAACCACAGACTAGGTACAGAGGAGGCACAACGATGTATATACGGACTAAGAAGAATAAATCTTCTAAAATAGCTATGTACAGCCCTTGCATCTAAGAGGAAATGGCCCTAGTTAAGACCAGATTCGACATTAAGAATACGAAATGTAGACGGGTGGCATAAACCTCCGAATACCTACTTCCAGAGGTAATTAATGATCTCTGGATGTTTTGGATGTCATTATATTATCGAGCCCAACCGCTGCTCGTGGTTTACGACATTCACGAACATTTTTCATAATTAACGCACCGCAAGAAAAACCCACCCTAAATCTATAAAGTTCTTAGACAAAATTGGTAATAATACGTTGCCTGGTTTAGTACGTTGATGGTCAAAATCTAACTGAGAATAATCATCAGGTAGCTCCACTCAGCAGTTTTTACATGGACTTTAATTAAAAACGGCGGCACCCAGCGGCCGTGTCGTTCTGGGTTGTTGCATCGACCTCTACGCAGCACAGGTTCGATTCCCGAGCAAAATAATTTTCACGGCCCACCTTTTTTGAGTCACTTACAATACTCAAAGAGTATAACTGTCTAGAAAAATCTTCTCAACATGGCCGTTCGGAGGCAAAAAATTGTAGGTCCCTTCCACTTGTGGGAGAACAAAATAGCGCGCACATCACGAGGGGTTGCTGAAAGCTAGGCCCTGGCCCTCTACGAACTGTTGCGCCACCCATATTACTATTATAATTACGAACAATAGCAAAATAAAAACAACTACACACATACTGAATTCTATGAGAAGTTTCCCACTGTATTGATTAATATCATCGGTAAACACTTGTCGTGTTTACAAGTTAAATCAAGAACTCAACACAAGTTAGATTACATATTCGTCGTGGTCAATAGTCGTGAGTTGAGCTCAAATTCGAACCTCCATAAGTCGAATGGTCACAGGAAGACTTGAGGCCATTTACCTCACAAAGAGGGACTACAAGCCTGTGATATAAGAATTGTCTGTTTAAGAATGTTCACATTTATTTGCAGACTGTGCCAAAAGAACAAATAACAAAAACATCAAATATTAGGGGTAGCAAGTTAAGGTCTTGATAATAATGGAATACGAAGATAATAATGGCCCTTACACTCAATGTATACAAAGTCTTAAAACGGAAAGGACATGCCCACAAGTCCGAATCAGCAGTGTGCCACTGTTAACTTTTGACTGATAGTGAGCGAGATGCGTCCTCCCCAACTGTACGATAAACACGCTGGGACAAATCAAAATAATAACAAGGTACATTTTCAGATTTGTACAAATTGGATGCCGAAGAAATCCTGCTATCCACTTTTGGCGCAATAAATCGAATGAGTCGTCCGTGCAGCACACATTTATACTTTGTTTTTATCATGAACGTTCCTCGACTGTACTTCCCTCAATTTTTTTTTACTAAATGCACCGCGCCGACATATGTACATTGTTTTATTGGGACACATTCAGTCATATGGCTATTTGAAAAGCCTATTCAAAGGAGCTATAATTATTTTCTAGGGCGACGTCTATGTCTGTCTGTGGCGTACCTACATGGAACCGAACCTAGAGACTATAGGTTCATGTGCGAAGGAGTTGGATTCGACGCACATACCCCTGGCCACTATCCGAGGGTGACCACAAAAGATAGGCCTAGGTTCACGATTATCTGCAGCGCCACCCATATAAAATTACTATTATAGCCGAAGCTCAGATTGAGGAATACTCGTCCCACATCATTTGAGTTTGCTTTATCTTCAAATAGATTCGGTTCTAATTAATAGAAGAACGTATTCTGTCTAGCATGTTTATAAAAAAAAAACTTGCCTTTCCAATAACGGCGCATCGTTTTTGTGAAAATTATGGATCACGCACGACAAACGAAATCTGTCAAAAAAAATGCATTCCACGAAACACCTGTATAATCCAAAAATGGAAATTCAATGGAAGCTCTCATAGGCGGACTGCGACGGTGGCAGCTCGTTTGTGCGGCTAAGGAAGTTGCCATCCGTGGGAATGTATGGAACTTCAATTCAAGATCCACGGCCGTGAGAAGTCGTCCGCTCAAGAGGATTGCCCGGACAACTCTCCGTAATAGGAACTTCCATTGTAGTACACACATATGTACTTATGTAAGCTTGTGTATCCTATACACATACACGTACGCAGGTATTAATAAGCGGAGCGTTTTTTTAGTACGCCCAATTACTCAGATTAAATCAAGATATTATTATAGTGAATTTGTTTAGAGTTACAGAATATTAGAGTTGTTGGTACTTAAGATTTGGTGATAAAGATAATTAATACCTATCAAGTACAAAACATGAAATACACACGTACCACTTACATATGTACGTAATTTGCATAACGTCATCAATTATAATCTTCAAACTACCGACAGGACATACATAATAACACTTTCAATCCACTTGACAACTTTATTAATCCTCAACGGTTATATACCTAGATACTTCGGCTACATGTGCATATGATTCACACGTGCAGACACATGCACCCAAGATACCCAACTTCTACGCCAGCACAAATCAATGCTTCAAATGAATATTTAAATTTTCATATCGAACTAATAATTGTTGTGCTTTCATTATCGGAATCAATGCACATGCAAACATGCATTTATCCGCCCATTTGTCACTCGCTAAGCAAAAATCAATTAAACGCGTCGCTCTCACCCACCCCCACACAAACGACCACCCTAAAGAGAAGAATATAAAAACAAACATTTCTAGTATCCATACATTTGTTTGAATATCAAAAGCACTCGCATAAGACAAACCTAAATCTCCAGCCACCCTCTAATACCCCATAAGCCTAAATAATTAAAACAAAAAAAAAATTAGGAAGTTGACACTCTCCTAAAACACTTCGCCAACGCACACAATACACACATTGCATATGCACACACACACACATAGACGCACATGCATACAACTGCAAGCCAAATCTAACTTAAAATCGCCGCCCCACGAAAACGCAAAATTCAATTACATTCCAAATGCAATAGCAACATCCCAAAAGACTCCATTCTCTATCACCTTTCGCATCTCATACCTACTCATCCACTCGGCGCGACCGTGTACACACGAAACAGAAAAAGAGAAAGAAAAAGCAAAACTTCTCACCATCACTTCACTACACACATCTGCTCCTCCTTGCTGCTCTCCTTCAATATTATTTGCACCCATATTTTATCAGAATGACGAAAATACAATCAAAAAAGAAAGCAAGAAGCCAAGTGATTGTCTCTAGTTGTGCACGTACACCAAACTTACACACGACGTCGAAAACGATACCAACAGCGCTAAACGACGGCCCAACCAATCGCCAGCATCGACCACTACGACCACCCTCAACCCAAATACGATTTCTTCTTCATTTTCGACCTCCAGCCCTCCCCCAATATGCGAAAATAGCGAAAACATTCAAAAAGACAAAAAGTAAAATCGGAACAAAATGCAACACATAAAGGAGATGATGAGAATAGACGCAGCAACCTCCAGGGAGGCGCACACGGCACACAGCACACAGCACACGGCACACAGCACAAACAAACCTTTTCCAAATGAATCAACTTGGAGTAGTTGAATTCCGGGAAAGAGTTGGAATTAGAGGCGGACAGTTCCATGTTGAGCCTGATTGTCTTGGCTGGCTTTGATCCACTACCACCACTTGACGATGACTTGTGTGACGTCACTGGATCGGGCGCACCAAATCTGTGCGCCGCAGCCGCGGTTGACGATGAAATGGCACCATTGCCCGATGATGCACCAGCACCAGCACCGGTAACGCTACTGCTCAGGGTGGTAAACGCGACTCGCTTCGGTTCAGACATTTTTTCGCTCTTATTGCTGACGACGATGAGACTTCAAGCGATGCTGACTTATGTGGGGAGAATCACGAGACCGCTGAAGCACGCATTGACAAGCGCTTGAAGTATGTGCTGCCCTCCAAGGAGCACCACGATGACGATGACGGTGATGGTTTTGTTAGGAGGGATGCCAATGCCAGTGACACTCACACGGCGAAACAAAAATTGCCAGCACACACACTCGCGACACCAATATGAAAATGACGACGACAACGACGACCACGACGACGACGACGACGACGAATGTAGAAGAAAATTTTCGCAACAATTTTTCCTTTTCGAAAAAATCCGAATTAATAAAATTTATCAAACAGGAAATTCGAGTTTTCACCGCAAGGAAATTAAGTTAAAAAACTAATTCCTCAGCATGTTCGGGTGACGAGGCCGATTTTAAATGTCCTTTTTCATGGATTTCTATAATTTTGTTGGTTAACTTTTTTTCCACGCATTTAAACCAGAAAATAAGAAATATGCTGTCGCTGATATACAGAGTTTAGTAGAATACACGAATTCACAGTCACTTTTTTCACTCGATAAGATTGGCGACAGATTTTCCATGAATTTTCTGGGATTTGTTTAGCAATTGATCACCGATTTTTTATTTTTTATGAATTAATACATTTTTCTCCAGTCCCCACCGTGGAATTGATCAGTTTTCCTTTGTAGAGTGTTCGATAAATTTGTAATTTAAGCGGAAAAGTACTATTTTCATGTTAGTTGAGAGGGCAAGTTGGAGAACACAATCTTTTTGACAGTCGATTAGCAGCCGCGATGAACTAGCCGCCGGAGCGCGTTTTACGTGCTGTCAGATGTCATGTCAAATCCCATTGGAATGCTTCAGTGCTACAAGGATGTGTTCAAGAATTGAATTGATATAATGTACGGTTCAGCATCACATGTGTGTTACATATAATTAGGAAGCACTTAATCAATATTTGACTGAAAATTAGAGAAATACATGCTGAATAAAACACACCTAAATTAGGTTATTTAGATTGACTTCATTTACAAATGCTTTCACATGTGAAAATAAGAATAAGCTCATAAAGAGATTTAATATATGAACACACATGTAAATCCACATATCATACAAACTCGAACGAATAACAATGTAAGATACAGCCTGAGGCTTCATCGCTCTGACCTAACCTCTAATTTAGTAGTTTTTTACAATTATATGTTAGCTTTTGAAATAAACAAATAAATAAATGAACAATTTAACATGTTGGCCTTCATGGAACACGTCGAATAATAAACGACCAACAGGTACGATTCCTCATAACATCACTGGTGGATGAATGGTCACCGGCACTTGACTTAACACTGACATATGTCATTAATAACCACACTTCAACCAAACAAGAACTGAATTTTTTGTATTTCTAATAACCGCCAAAACAAATTCGTATTCATAATTCAACATGGACAAATCTTTACACAACCAGCTATTTGGAGGAGTTTCCCGAAGTCCATATGGATCGAGAACGCGACAAAGTTCAGCGAGTTCCATTGTGTCAGGTCGAAAGTCCTTGGGTGGAAGTGGTCTTAAGAAAACCTCAGTTGCTGGGTAGTATACAAAAGACATGTTCACCGTTGCCTCGGTTATTAAACTCTTTGAAATAGTCGTTTCAGTGTATCAGGACGATCGACACAATCACTGGCAGGGATTCGCTCAGAATGTAATGTGGTTGAGAGTTACGGATTTCAGTTACCGGTCCTAGTAAACGAAGCGCTTACATTCTCCGAACGCAACTCGGCTGTTTCAATAAACTGCTCCAGCAATGGTTGGGCGTGGGTAATTCAGCATTGTGTTTCTTTCTTCCATGTTCATGTTACTAATATATTCCATTTGTGCTAGGCTCTACATGGCCGACGTCTTTTAGTGTGGCAATACAAAGACAGTCGTGTGGGTTCTCCAAAACTCAAAGACATGGCTAGAACTCCACAACGGCGTACAACTACAGCACAATGCCGAGAGCTAACCCTCCCACACTGTGACATTGGGCACAAAGCATCATTGGTTACAGTCTTTCAGCCAGATGGCCAACAAATGGCATCCTGCCTGGCTGTGTCTCCGACTGGTGACGTTCGTTACTGGCCGTCAATAGCACATGATGGCTCCTCGATCGATTCAACTGGCATTTTGGATGGTCAAGAGTTTGACTATTTGCTAGCAATCCCGCCACAAGGCTATGTCCTGGTGACAACTACTTGTAACTTGCTTTTCCTTCAACTACAAGTTGTAAATGGACGGCACGTAATCCAGCACAGGAGTGTGAAGGCACCGTCTGGTTTCTTTGGTGGCATTGGCAAAAAATTCGCTTCAATCATCATCGGCATGAACAGTGGACATGACAAGGAAAATGTGAGTGCATCATGTCAAAAGTCTGTCGGTGGTTATCCTTTTGTTTTTAGAGATTCGTCAAGGTGTGCAGTGAACGGTTATCAAACAACGAGTGGGATGTGACTGTTTTGGCTGATAGATGGATCCAAAAGTGGTCTTTCCCAAATAATGGCAGTGAGCAATTGATGTTCGAGGAGGGTGATGTTTTGAGGAAAATGCGCGATGAATTTCATCAGAAATTTTGGAATGGAAGAAGTTTGTATTTGCCGAGATACAACTTGTGATCTCTTAAAGTAATGCTCGTTTTTTTTGTTTCTAAGGCGAAAGTACGGACATTGAAGTAAATCTCTTGGATATGCAAATAAATGATGGAAAGATTTACATCTTCGCTGGAGGAGTTAATACTGCTCACACTCCGCAAATGCATTACGCAATTGGTGAGTTGCACTTGTACAGAAAATCGCTCAGAAGAGTTTCTTTGTTCATTATGACTGGATAGGCAACAGACTCAACTCCAATTTACACATTTCACTTGCAGTGGCTGTTGAACAAGAACCCGAGAGCCTCCGTTTGTCATCATTTATTCCCCTTAAACTATCCCAATTTTACGGAACTGGGACAGAGCAAAACTGCCTTCAGTTACGCTTTATAATCTGCCGTTGCTATGCATACGTTTATGGAGAGAAGACCATCTACCCCGTGAATCTTTCCAATCCAACAATCGGAGATTTAGAGGCAGAAAAAATTGAATTTCAACTCCAAGAGGATGGCATCCTAAGTGCAGCCGTTTGTGGCAACATTCCGCTGTTTTTCAGTCGTAACCATGGCCTTGTGTGTGTCTCACCATTTGACTTTGACAACAGTGAGTTTCTCAACTTATCCTTTTCGCCTGACGTCTTTACGCCTCCATTTTCGGACTCTCTGAACAACACTGTCATAAATCAAAGTTCCAATTTCAATAACCTGTCAATGTACGAGTTGGATCCCGATGAAATTTTCAATGAGAACAAAGACGAAGTAAATCAACTTAAGGCCGCATTTATTTACCACATCAAGAGGAACGGCACCATGTGCAATTCAATTTTAAAGGATCTCGTACCTGCTGACATTGGATTGGACGAACTTGATAGTCAATTGGACAAGTAAGTCACTTTGTTTCACAGTTGTCGACCACATGTACTAGGTGTTTCTTGAAACAGGACCATTGTGGCAATAGCGGAGAGTTTAGCGGAAGACATTCCTGCAGCTGATCCCCGATGGGAGCAAGTGGATATAAATATCAAGCATTCACTCGGCAGTTCGTCATCATTGCAGATTATAACTCAGTTGAAGGAGAAGAATTTGGCATTGAATCACTTTGTTGACTTTCTGCATGCCACAAGTCTATGGGATAAGGTAAAATGGTGACAAAATTATGACCAAATGGGTAGTTTTTAAAATTTCCTTCGTTTCAGATGAACTCTATTTCGTACCGAGGACTGGTAAAAGCAATGTGCTATGTGGTGTCGGACATAAATGAAAAGATCGTAGCCGCAATTGCATTAAAAACAAACCACAATAAGTAAGCAAATTTAATTCATTTTTGGTTTGTCTTTAAAACCATTCTCTGTCGAAAGGCACAACAAACTAATCGATGAGGCAATCGAGATGGTAATTTCTAACTGGAACGAGTACCCGTCGGGGAATCTAGCAGCACAAGATTTATTCTATGTAAAATTAACAAAGTTCCAAGATGTCATACGTGCACTGTGTGATGTGGCAGATCAAAAGATCGAGTCACATCTTCAATCGTCAGTTATTGCATCACTCCTATGCGATCTGAATTTTATTGTGTTGTCAATATTGAATGAGGTGATCTCGTTTCGTGAACAAAATATATCAAAGTACACACTACCGGCCGATAAGAGCAACACATACGAATACTTACCTTGGACAGCGATGTCAGGCAAAAATGGTTTACGTGACTCACTTACACATTTAATCAATATATCGGTCAAGTACGGTGCGAGATCGACCGGGGAGCCAGAGATCAAACACAAACTTTACAAACAAATCATGGATCTCATTGATTTTATACTTGACGGAAGGAAGAGCTACTTGGAGAGTATCAAAGACAATGAAAAGTACGGTGTTCTCTTGCAGCAGTATGAGTCACAACGGAGAGATTTCATACTGATACTGAGTGAGTATTCGTCTTGTCTTTCGAAGGGAATTTTTTTTGATTTCACAGTCTTCACTTAGTTGAGGATGGTCAGTATGAATTGGCTGCAAAGCTGGGTGAGAAGTATCTGGATTTCCAAAGTTTGGTGGTGATCTGTGACCTCACTGAAAACCAGGATCGCTTGGATGCGTATATCGAGAAATATCAGGAATACGACTTTTCTCAATTCGCCATCAACTGGCATCTCAAGCAGAATCGTCAGGGAGATGTATTCGAACGGTTCAAGGGGAACCAAGCTGCACTATCGCAATTCCTTCGTGATCATCCATCCCTGGGCTGGATTCAATTGATTTTCAATGGGGACTTTGACAGGGCATCGAAGCTCCTGTTCCAATTGGGCCAGGACGAAACTGAATTTGTTCAGAGGAAGAAGGTAGGATAGAGCCTGCAGAGCATGCATAAGATGGTTCATATCACGTTTTATTTCTTTGCAGTCAATATTGTCCCTGGCGAAATTAGCATCGCTAGCAGCGGACTCAGATTTGTCAAACCAAGTAACCGAAATAAATGCTGAGCTAAATTTGGTCGACTACCAGGAACAAGTAAATGAGCAGCTGATGATGTCTTATGGCTATGATATTGAAAACCCAAAAGTTCTAAAAGCAGAAGAAATCATAAACGTAAGCACTGTGGTCTAAAGATGAGACCTGAGAAAGAAAGACTAATTTGTGATTGTTTCTCTTAGCTTCTAATTTCTGAGGAAAATGAATCGGCCACCGAATTTGACTATCGTAAAGCAATTGAACTCCTCAACTACGTCGAGGATCCGTTTGAAGTGCGCCACAAGATTTGGTCTTCTGCGATTTTGAGAGATTCATGGACCAACTATGATGTTAACACTGCGCTGGATCATTTACAAAACTCACTCTTCTTTAAGCTGATTGAAGTCTGTTACTTGATGGGTAATGTTCAGCTGTACGTTCACAAGTTTTCATTTTTAAATGGTTAATTTCTGAAAATTTAGATGGCGAGCTTGAAGAATTTCTACCCCCGATTGAGGACTTCCTGAATAATCCAGACCTAGGGGACCTCATCCAACACAAATCATTTCAGTATCTGCTAAAACTAACATACGAGCATGTCTCTCAGACATTTCAAAAGGGCATGGACCCAGAATAATTAAATAAAAATGTTTTGCTACTACCCTTCGTTTTTGTATTTATTAAATAAAAGTAAAGAAAACTCGATCAATGACTGTGTAAGTTTATTGCCAACAAAAGTTCAAATGCTGTCTGACCACCAAAGTCAATGACTTCATGCGATACCGTGCGCACAGTGGGTAACAACCCTAGGCAAACTTGAGTGCATGTTAACATCTCCTCAGTCTGCCTGCACTTCTTATTTTTGTTCGAATTCTCTCATTCCATCAATGAAGTATTCACTGCAAAAAAGTCTATTAAAGTAATTCAATACAAAATTCAAATCTGCTCAGCGTCATCGTTACATATTAACGGCGGAGAAGAAGCCATAGAAATGCCGTGTGCAGTTGATGTGGAAATTGTCTGTTACAATGTCCGATGCAGTAGTGTCTTTAAGATATTTATTTCGTACGATACAGTCTTAGCGGTGCTCTCGTTGAAGCGGCAGTGTCTTGTTGTCAAGTGAATGGAACCAGGTGGAAAACTATTGTGGTCTCCTTAATAATTGCATTTTGTTAATGCACTAAAAAAGTGTACGTTGTTAATTAATTTGTGTTTAGGTATTCAAAATTCGAGTATTTTGAAGGTGAAACTGTGTGAAATGTTTTACCTCAATCACAAGCGAAGTTAGTTGATCGGCATGGAATTAGTTCACCAAACAAGTTTATAGAAGCTGTGGATAGTGTGAAAAAAGGAAATATAGAATTCAAATACTGAGTGCAATAAGTCCTTGAGCGCATTTGTAGATTGCTTGAATACTGTGAAAGAGGGAAATATAAAACGACCCGTGTGCTTGTATGATCCTTGTAGATTGCTTGATGTTCACGGAGAAGTGGTCCTTTATTCCTTAAGTGTTGGTTTTTCGGGAGTTTCTTAAATTATTTCAATGGTCAATTGTATAAATTAAATTTCTAATAGTCTACCTGATTCGCAGAAAACTGCGTACATGCATTTGATATTCTTGAAGGTTATTTCAAGATCACTCGTGTTCCCGAAATCGAAATGCTAGTGCAGTTTCGCCTCACGAAAAAAATACGATTACGCCAAATGAGAAGCTATAACTACATATCACATTTAGCAGTGATTGTTGGAACAAACAATAGTGTGGACCTCTAAGCATACACTTTAAAGCATTTCTCCTCGAACGTAAGTTTTACTTTATTCGACCTTCGGATGCTGGGTGGACCTGAGCATTTTTTCACAAGGATGAATCAGAGTTGAGAATCAGTGTCTTCTCGCCTTCCTTCCTAGTACATATAGCCAAACTCCTTCGCAGTCATAATAGCGTCCGTCAGGCATGAATTGCAGCGATCAAGGAAGCCATGGATGTTTTTTTGTGGTGGCTTTTCACAAATGGATTCTATGCACATGGTCGGGATTTGATATGTATGGTATTTCACACATCATTTGGTAGACAACACTGTTAGAGGACATTGTGAAGCACAGTCCCTTCCCTCCTTTCAAATAGCGACGATCTAACATTCGATTTCCAGTTGAATTGTGGGTGCCGTTGTATTACGGTTAGTAAATATACAAATTCGGCAAAAGAACATTGAGATTTCATATATGCAGCTCCAAGCTACGCGTTGTATGCTGTGTGTTCCGTTTTGAAATCTGAGCTCTGAAAGGTCACAAGTTGATGTGCATTTATAACCATCGTGCGGAGCTAAGGCACATTATCAATTCTTTGATATTAATTTTGGATACCTCACCGATAGATCCGAGGAAGGGTTTGACTGGAGTCCTTGCTTTGCTCTGGCAAGCGCTGGACATAAGCACAGGAAGTGAGTTAAGAACTCTGGTCATGCCATGTTATTACAGTTTCGATAGCGTTTGTTATGAGAAATTCCTAGTGCCAATAGTTTGAGATATATTTGGATGATCTTTGTAGGACCCGTACACTACACAGACACTCCGCTGCAGACCAATATATTCCGTTGTTGTTCACATGTTTACGCAGACCGTCTATGGCGTGTGTATTCATGTCGCATGTCTGCAGGGACCGTCTGCATAATTCAAACATTTTTGAATTTTACATGGTCTGCAGCGACTTGTTTGTGTTGTGTATAGTGAATTTTCCACAGACCAGCCCGAGGATTTATATCGTTTAAGCTTTAAGAAATTTATAAAGGTTGTACAACTCCTTGGTCCAAATTCTGTTTTTTTGTTTAATTGCCAGAGCAATGATTAAAGTGACACAACGCCACGATAAAACCAAAGTCAATCAGACTGTCTGCACAGTGTGTGTTGCACAGACTTACGGCTTGCAGCGACGTGTCTGTGTTCGTGTTATATTGTAGTCTGCCAATATCTTCCTAGATATTACAGGTTTGTCATTTTCAAGAACTGTGAGCTATGTACACAGTTGCAGGCATTTATTATTCCAAGTGGAATGTGTGCCTCCATAGCAGACGAGCTATCACGCAGCTACTTGGCTGTCCTGTACGTAGGATTTCTCATTACCAAAAGCGTTTTTGCCCCCTGAACCCATCTTATGTTGTTTTTGAACTCATTGCATATCATGAACTCATTTATAGTGTTTTTGAGGATCAGTTAGGAGCAACTGCTTTGATGGCAGATTGGCTCTCAACGAAGACAGGTTATATTCGGAATCCCTTATGGCGAGGATTTCCTCTTGGAAGATAATTTGGGAGCATCCAGATGGCAGACATGGTCAGAAATCCGCAATTCATCTTTAAACGCTTGCTATCCCAGTCTGTTCTAGTAGGAAGGACCACGTCGACTTATGAAAAATCCACTTTAGATGTCGAACCCAGGATGCAATGGTGGCTATATGGTCTTGAGCTCCACAACCGAGACTCTCTGAGTCTAGTAGCACTGTACGTCGCTATATTTTGAATGAAAGGACTGTCAGAGCGTCTGAAGGGGTGTGTCCTTATCCCAGTCTGTTCTAGTAGGAAGGACCACGTCGACTTATGAAAAATCCACTTTAGATGTCGAACCCAGGATGCAATGGTGGCTATATGGTCTTGAGCTCCACAACCGAGACTCTCTGAGTCTAGTAGCACTGTACGTCGCTATATCTTGAATGAAAGGACTGTCAGAGCGTCTGAAGGGGTGTGTCCTTATCCCAGTCTGTTCTAGTAGGAAGGACCACGTCGACTTATGAAAAATCCACTTTAGATGTCGAACCAAGGATGCAATGGTGGCTATATGGTCTTGAGCTCCACAACCGAGACTCTCTGAGTCTAGTAGCACTGTACGTCGCTATATTTTGAATGAAAGGACTGTCAGAGCGTCTGAAGGGGTGTGTCCTTATCGCGCCCTTTTGTTCCAATGTAGTCCGTTCTTTGTATCTTGTAGAGCTTAACAATATTATCACAATATTTTTTTATTTCTAAGGGCGGGCCAACAAACTAGTGACCCATAAGTGAGGATAGGACGTACCACGGCTGTGTACATCTATCGAGTTTGGTTGGCTTGTAGGCCCCACCAAGGTATACATGCCTTCTAAATCCGATCTTCTATATTCATATTCCAGATGAGTTTAGGATTTAGATTCCTGAGTACTTAGCGTTAGTTGGCAGGGGATGCCATTGTATGAGTACGTACCATTGTGTCATTCGTTTTTAGTTCATTAAGTGAGTTGTAAGCTAAGCAAACCAAGTGCACAGAAAAGACATTGACTGGGTTTGATTCTATCATTAAATCAGTTTAGCAGTTTAGCATTTTCTTGGCTCTGTCTCACCTCGTCTTCAGTGGCCCGTAGTACGTACGAGGAGACTCCAGTCCCCCATCGACTCTAACTCAGCTGGTTTTTTGAATGCTGTAAAAATGTGCCTGCTAAAGCAATGCTTACCTAGGAAGTAGTGACGATGGATACATTCGGGCAATGTTACCAAACCATCGAAGCATAGCCCTTTCCATTAAAAGAAGCAGCTGCTCATCAATGCACACGATTCTGTAAAAATGTACAAAAAAATAACTTGCAAACTGCACAGAAATATGCATTTACTCCTTGAGTACCTCCCAGTTGTCTGTTTAAGGTCACCTTCCAAAAAATAATGCTGTTCATCAGTAATTGGTGGTTGGTTTGAGTGATTCTGAGAGAAGAAAATTTGTTTACAATTACTGTAGACTTCTACAAAGACTGCTTGAAGTCCCAAAGACGCAGAAACAATCCTCAACGGATAAGACTTATGAGAATGTGAAAGATCACTATTAAATGAATTGCTTCTTAATGATAGTAAGAGCGATACCTTTGTTGTCTGTTTTATCAACATCTTCTACGTCTGCTATATACAATACCTATTCCAGATTTATAATGATTATATGTTGATGCTGAGATAAGTTTCTATGGTCACACTAAAGTCTTGTTGTTAAAAAGAGACCTATCATGAACGGGTAAACAAATGTGATGTTTCTTGCTTGTATAGTCACCGGGAAGAAAAATATGAAAACAAAACCCCGAACTCAGTTCATTTACAGGTAGGCACATGTGGGCGTACGTACAAAACGTAAATGAATCTACTGAGAAGTGATACAGGGCCGGCCCGAGCCAGATGAGCGCCCTAGTAAAGGGTGATTTTTTAGCTATTATCTTTTTGGCAACACTGTTGACAAACAGTTGACGCACGTTTCGTGTTTGTTTCACTGTCAAACATCTTCAGTTTGGTCTATAATTTAACCATAAATCGTCTTACAAACGAACAACTATTGAATTTTATTATCAAAATGCGCGCTCTGTTAAGAAAGTTCATCGCGCGTTTCTTCCATTTTATGGTCAGTTTAGACGAAGCTCATTTTTGGCTCAATGGGTACGTAAATAAGCAGAATTGTCGATTTTGGAGTGAATATCAGCCAGAAGCATTGCAAGAGCTACCAATGCATCCAGAAAAAGTCACAGTTTGGTGCGGTTTGTGGGCTGGTGGCATCATTGGACCGTACTTCTTCAAAGATGATGCGAATCGTAACGTAACTGTGAATGGTGAGCGCTACAGTGAGATGATACCCAACTTTTTCTTTGCCCAAAATGCAAGAGCTTGACTTGCATGACATGTGGTTTCAACAAGACGGTGCCACATGCCACACAGCACGCGTAACTATGGACTTATTGTTCACCTTCGGAACCGGTCAAGAATATCCGGCCGCCTTTAGACTATTTTTTGTGGGGCTATGTTAAAGCTCATGTCTATACAGACAAGCCCGCTTCAATTGACGCATTGGAAGACAACATTGAAGCATTTATTCGTGAGATACCGGCCGAAATGTTGGAAAGAGTATGCCAAAATTGGACTAAGCGGATGGACCATTTGAGGCGCAGTCAAGGTCAACATTTGCGTGAATAATCTTCAAACATTAAATTATATGGACCGTACTATCGATTCAAATAAAGATTTCATGCATTTTTCTGAATTTTATGCGCTTTTTTTTTAAAACTTCCCTATAGCTTTTAAAAAATCACCCTTTATAAGTCGTTTCCAGAGACTTTCAAAATTGTGTCAAATTAGCAAATGTCCATCACCTCAAAATAATAAACTCAGTGCTCTGTTCATATGGAATCATATTAGCTAAACGCGCAGAATTCAATTCTGCACGTATGAAATTTACTCATCTGCTATACAAATAAATCCTACCTGGGCTGTCATATTAGCGAAGCGCGCACAATTTATTTTCGCAGGTTTGAATTTAACTCATCTGGCTGAGCACTCATCTGGCGAACAAGCACTCAAAAATGTCCGTAGGACACAATAAACTCATTTTGAGGGTCAGATATGATTCCATATTAATAGAGAACTGAGTTTATTACTCTGTGATGTTTTCCTACGACACATGCAAATTATGTTTCTACACGTTTCGCTCAACTTTTTTTTTATTGTGGCTCTTTTGGAGTTGCCATCGTGTGAAGAGATTTTTTTTTTCATGTGTGAGAACGAGTGGAATTATACTTATGTTTGCCATGGTTGTCTAATGCTACGTTTCCACCGAACTAAACCGCGAGGTTCCATATATTTTTCCGAACCTACCAGGTTCCGCCATACATCGTCGGAATATGGAAACCTCGCAGTTTCTGATAAACCTCGTTGTCATACCGAAAAAGCACACAGCGTGAATTTTAGCGCATTTTGGTGTTCATTTTCTCAGTGTGTCTCTTTCTATTGTCTAGTGTTCTCACACTATTATGACCTGTCAAAAGAAAGCTGTTCTGGCGGCCATTTAAAAATTGAGAGCGAGTGACATTTCTTTTGACGGGCACTTATAAATAGGGAGCGTTTAACTTGAAAATTGTGAGCGAAACCACTTCAACTTCGGTATTGAAGTTTCAGTACAAGTTCATCCGAACCTCGCGGTTTTGGTTCGTTGGGAACGTAGTGAAAGTTGAAATCCCGGACTGGGTACATCATCTACCTAAAAAAAGAGGACAAAACCAAAACAATAACTAGGACTATGGACCCCATTAAATAGCATTGATTTATATTGGTTCTGTTTTTCTTTTTAATTCACAGTTCGATGATTTCTTTTATTTTCAAAAGTGTAATTATGACATGTTAGGGAGAAAAAGAAGTCAATTACTTAAAACTTTAGGCGTGTTTTTTTGAGAATCTTTACTCAGCTCAGTGTTACTTTTATACGCCAAGTAACAACAAAACAAATTACTGACCAGAATCAAGTCAGTAATATTTGACAGTCAACTCTGACTAGAGCGCGTTGAAGAACCTCTATAGGCGGCGCCTCACATACGATTCAGATAACACCACTGAATCGCAGATACAGCTGACAACACTTTCTGAAGATGTAAAAGAATTATCGGCATTTGTGTTTTAAATAGTTCGACATAGGATGACATACACCAAATTTGTAATCCATCCTTTATTTAATACGCTTCTAGTGAATAAAACCGTATTTGTGAGGACATTATAAAACACATTTTACAACAAATTAAATATAGAGGCGCTCTATTCGTGTTTGGGCATTGAATGCCACGAAAGTAAGGACACGCACAAACTTTTGACACAAACAAATTAAATGAGAAGAATAGCGTTTTATTGAGGATCATTGCTGAGCTGAGTACTGGATTCTGAATAAAACATGCCTGTTGTTGGACGTTCCGCGCCGGGGTTAGAAAAGATAACCCATCTTCTCAGCTCTTCTTTAATCTGTCAAATGAGTATATTTCATATGTATGTACGAGCAGAAATAAATCCTGGTCGTTTTCCTCAAAGTATCGCTTAGGAATGAGTATATTATTTAGAGACTTTATTCTTTAGAAATTTGTGTGTGTGGCTTCTTTCGAACTAAACTCTTCTGTGCGAACGGATGAAATGATAAAAGCATTTATTTACATAGGTGAATGCGCCCATGAGAGCTTGGCGCCCTGTACATTTGCACATCCTCCACTCATCGTTTGTCCGGCCCTGAGTGTATAGCTCTTCATACAATGTACATACTATGTACACATCATCAGAAGTTCATTTGTGTATATGAGATGTAGTTTCTGTCCCAGAACTACAATTTATCACATAGGTACATACACTGTAAGATAAGAATACCAGACCTAGAATACCATTAACAAAGAAGCACGTTTAGCTAAACTAACATTTTGGGATGTACATAGTCATACAGTGTGTAAAAAGAGCATTGCGCACGGAACTACAACGAATCATCGCGCTTTGATCAGATGACGATCAATATGCGTCACTTGATACAAATAATTAATCCATTTAGTTAAACAGTCGCGCATTATTGGCTCAGGAACTAGAGCATAGCATCCAAGCACTTGTTTTGGAAAAAAAAAACCATGTGTGCAATTCGATATGGTAATCAGAGAAAAAGTGAAACCTGCTCCATGCCAACTGAACTTTGAATGCCTACAGATCATGTTCGGGCCTACAGACCTTGATAAGTGAATTTTATTATCTTATATTGTCACAATACCTGTCGCATAGTGTTAGATTTTTTATAGGATACTGTTCAAACATAGTAATCATTTCGGTAACTATCTCTTGGTGTTGTTGTAAGCAATGACCATAAGCAGATAAGGCAAGATGATGCGGATACATGTGTGCCTGGGATAAGTTTTGGGGATGGAGAATATCCGAATCATAGGCAGAGTAGTTTAGGTCACGAATGTGAGTACATTTCTAGCATTAAGCGGAAAAAATATGTGCAACTAGGCAAGAATTTGGCAGAAATTAAGGTATTTTTGTTTATGTACAATTATGTAAATTGATTCTTATTTATGAGACGTAAATCGGGCGTTAAGTGGTTTTTATAAATGCAACAGTTTTGTACATGATTTATGAGGACAGATAAGTTAAGATACGATCATCGTTTGAGCTTGTTGACCTCCATGCTGACATAACTAACCATGTGTAGATATAATGCGGGACTACATGTGTGTTATGAATAGTTTTTTTTTTTATAGTTTCTGTGAAATCTTGTGTCGATTTTTATTTTTTATTTTATATTTTATTTAGTTATAACCTTTTGATCGTGATTTTATTACAATTTGATAAGAACATTCTTCAGTTTGAAATACTTCTCGTTACGTTACAAAAGAAAGTCAAATCGGAACCATAATGTGAACCATTTTAATTAGTGACATTTTCCAATTGTGTCGAATGATAATATACGCGCACAACCCGAGTGGCTGGCTCTCTACGGACTGCAGCGCCACCCATATTACTATAGTCATACAAAAAAGCTCCGCCGTTCTCCGATCAAAGCTTGATAATTTTTGAAATCTTATACCAATACCAAACTTTCCTTTAATTTTATTAAACCATAACCACGTCCTGACAACGCCTCCAATCATCTTCGATTGTTTGCGTCTGGGAGACTCGAGGCTCAAAGATCCTAGCAGTCCGTTGGCTACAACAAGGAAATGGTACGAGTGAAATGTCCAGATTAGACTCGAGGTAGACTTTCAATGCGTGTCAAAATTGTGTTAAAATTGTCTGAAACGCAATTTACTCATCTGCCATATAAATACACAAAATCTTACCGAGGCTGAGTACGACAATTTCGCGTACAATAAACTCATTTGAGCAACAGATATGATTCCATATGAGAAGTGTCGACCGTAGAGAGATATTCTGGCAGACTCGATAGGCAGTCCTTGTAGCTTTCCGACTTCAATCCGTGGTGTCTTTCACCGACTCCGTGTTCTCTTGACATTCCAGTTCTCACCTTGGTTACAACAAGGAAATGGTACGGGTCGATGTTGGCTCCTCGGAACGTCCGGACATCATGAATATTGACGGAGTCGGTGAAGGTCTGAAGTCGATCTCAACATGATCAATTTGGTTGACGGTTGATATAGCTGGGGACCGCTGGACTTTTATGAATGTTGAGGAGTCGGAACCGCGTGCTAGCTACAGAGAGGTTTAGCCAAGTGACCAGCCTGAGTCCTTTTTCGGATTTGGTGTCGTGCAGGCTGTGTTTCCCGATGACTCTAGCAAAGATGTCTTCCTTACCCAGCATTGCGTTGGAATCTCCTAGAACGATTTTGGTGCCGAATCGGTGGCATTGATCGTATTTCCTTTCTAGGAGATCATAGATGCGATCCTTTGCAGTTGTCATCTTTGTCCTCCGTCGGGGCGTAATCAGCCTGATGTTCCCGAATTTAGCCTTGATGGGGATTGTTATGAGTCTCCGCGAACAGCAAATCCACTTCCAAATAAGCGCCTCTCTTTGTTGCACCGTAGTCGCAGTTTCTAATCCCCTTTTTGCCCGGCCTATTTCACCGCACTTCCTGAATTGCCGTGAGTTCTGCTTCGTAGCAGTCCAGGGCCTCTGCGAGTTCTTCGGCTGCAAGTGGTCTGTTAAGTGACTTAACATTCACTTAACATTAAATGTGCAAAACCGAAAATCGTCGTCCTTAATACTGTTGCTGGGGTCAAGAAATCCGTCCGTATCCGAGGCAAGTGGTTGGGGGTTAACCTCACGCATAACCTCAAAAAGGGAGGCCAGGCCCTATTCTTTAACTCTCCGGCGAAGGGTCCGGTTGTATCTGGTGCCGGTAACTTCGCCGATGCTGTGAGCCCCCACGTTGGTCCTAAGGTTTTGAGGCTCTTCAGCCGCCAACTCTTTTTCAAGGCCCCGACCTGACCTTGGGAGAACCTTCGAAACCTGAGCTTCGAATATGTTGGAGTAGCTCTAGAAGTAGAGCGCACTGGAGTTTCGACTGCCGCCATTAGTCAGACGGTTCTCCAACTCCTCCGCCGCCATCAATAACCAGGTTAGCCCTGGTACGAATTCACTCAGAGCCCTTCTCTCGTTTGCAGCCGCCAACGACGTACCCCTTCTCCGATCTCGGCTCCCAGAGTTCACTACGTGGAGGTAAGAGTAGGAGTTCATTGATAGATTCACGTGACGTCATATCAACGCTTTGAAGTGTCATCTTGGTTTTGAGAAAGTTGAAAATCGAGTTTGATGAATGTTGCACATTCAGAATAATTTGTCACTTGACGGCGCGGCACACGAAGCTTTGGCATGATTTGCAGATTTCAAATGTGATTCGATGTCAGACTCATTCGGTTCGGTGTTGCAAACATTGCTTTGCTTTTTGATTTCTTGATCGAATTATAGTTTTCCTTTGAATTTATATTGATCACATTCATTCCACGGTTTCTTT
Organism: Eristalis tenax; assembly: GCA_905231855.2. NCBI lineage: Eukaryota > Metazoa > Arthropoda > Insecta > Diptera > Syrphidae > Eristalis > Eristalis tenax. Next base: position 3,983,807 of record HG993124.1, read on the forward strand.
GTTATTTTCCGATTTTTACAAAGATACTCGCGGGTATTGCCACAAACTCCGGAACAATGCGGTATATTTGTGTGTATCAACGCCTTCCTTCGGTACACGGTACACAGCTTCAAATGTCGGTACTTAGACATGCAAAAGTAAATTTGCTCCGCATCCCATTACCAAGCCTTACGCATTCACTACACTATTCTACACACTAAAAGCAATGATCATGCTTTCGACTATGTTTACACAAGTAATGCGTACGCGCTTTCGACTATCCTCCGACTATCCTCCACCATTCTCCTTATCAGTCTACAACAAAGATTAACAATAAGTTCAGTAATTCCTCGCATATCGTAAAGATTTATTTCGCTATGATAAAATGAGATCCAAAACAAACGGGTGTGATTTATGTCTGTACTTTCATTGCGAATGCAAATAAACTAATTTCCACTATTTTGCAGATCACACAGCTACCATGTCAACCGAGACTACCCCACTGACCTCAGCGGCAGCAATGGCAGGCGCAGTGCCTGGCCCATCGTATGTGTTCCCCGGAGTCCCACCACGCTCCCGCCGAAGGAAAATGCAACAGTTCCAATGCTGCATGTGCACCGCCTTCATGTAAGACACCGTGTGTATCCCCTCTAATCAGACAGCTGACAGCTAATTTCCCCTTTCAGTGGGATAATCATAGTTGCACTTATTATTGCAATCAACTTTAGCGACGACGACGACTCTAAGTACAACGCAACAACTGTCCACCTTGATGTGGAGCCAGACGATGGACAGTTGAACGCAACTGACATTTTCCTGCTGCTCATGGAGATTCCACGACCTGTTCCAGACGAAAAACCTCAGCGGTGGACGCTTCCGGCAATCAATGCTTCGCTATCGGCCGAGGCAGAAGCGTTCGGCGTGCGAGCGCTTGGCGATCGAGAGCTGTTCGAGGAAGATCTGGCCCTCACTCCAGTCCATTCGCCAGCGTTTCGTCACTATCGGTCAGTGAGCACGAGTCCCGAGTCGAGGAAAGTCTTGCGTCGAGGCTATGTTGAATATCAAGCAACACTTCATATCGCGGAGAAGTTGAACTACACCAAGCAGCCGGGTCGAAGCAACATCGGCAATGGCCCTGCCATCAACATAAGCGATCCGACGCTGAATGCGAAGTGTGTCCCACATGAAAAGTACCGTCGAGCTAATGGCACGTGCAATAACCACAGGCATCCAAGGCATTATGGCGCCGCAATGATTCCCTTCCGACGAGCAGTTGCCCCGGACTATGGAAACGGAATATCCACCCCCAGAAAGTCGCATTCGGGGAAGGATCTTCCATCGGCGCGAGAAGTCTCGCTCGCAGTGCACAGGGCTTCTTACCCCACTGACTCCAATTTTACGGTGATGCTGGCTGTTTTTGGACAGTTCCTCGACCATGACATCACTGCGACGGCTGTCAGCACTTCACAAGATGGGGAGTCAATAAATTGCTGCACCGTTCCACTGAACAAGCATCCGGAATGTTTTCCAGTTCCTCTAGGTCGAGGGGATCCGTACTTTGACCAGTACAACGCAACATGCATGAACTTTGTAAGATCGGCCGCAGCGCCAACGGGGATCTTTGGGCCCCGCCAGCAGCTCAACCAGGCGACCGCATTCATTGACGGCTCTGTAGTCTACGGCAACAACGACCAAAAGCAAATGTCGCTCCGTACAAAAAAGAATGGCACTCTTCGCATGTATATGACGGCCGATGGGAGGGAACTCCTGCCGCTGTCGACTAATCCGGACGATGGGTGCAATCAGGAGGTGATGAATTCACAAGGGAAATACTGCTTTGAGTCCGGCGATGACCGTTCAAATGAAAACCTTCTGCTGACCTCGATGCACTTGTTATTCTCGAGGCACCACAACTACCTGGCTCGCGGCCTATTGGAAGTCAATCCTCACTGGGATGATGAGACCATCTACCAGGAAGCTAGACGGATTCTCGCCGCGCAAATGCAACACATCACGTACAACGAGTTCCTGCCCATACTTCTGGGGAAGGGATTGGCCAAGGATATGGGGGTAACGTCCGACCCCAACACGAGCAGCGACACTTACGATCCGAAAGTGAATCCTTCAATTGCGAATAACTTTGCCGCTGCGGCTTTTCGATTCGCCCACACCCTCTTGCCGGTAAGTGACAGCACGCGTAGCTTGATACCCCAACGGTTTCAGTTTTTTCTTCCAGAGTCTTTTCAAACTGACCCAAGACAAAAGCGCCCCTGAGTCGATTGAACTGCATAAGATGCTGTTCAATCCATTTTCACTGTGGTCTCCGAAGGGACTGGACAGCGCCATAGAGACCTCGATAAACACACCAGTTTCGCGGGTGGATCGTTTCTTCACGGTTGAGCTGACGCAAAAACTCTTCCAAAACACGGCTGAGGACCGACTCCCTGGCTGTGGCTTGGATTTGGTGTCGTTGAACATTCAGCGCGGTCGGGACCATGGCCTACCGGGGTACTCTGTCTTTCGTGAACACTGCAAGCTGCCTCCGGTCAGTACCTGGGACGACATGGAACTCGCTGTGGATCCTGAATCCCTGAAGACATTTAAGGCTATTTACAAGTACAATATAGATATTCAGACAGTGCGTGACGACGAGGAGTACATCTGTCTTCTTTGCTTTACAGTTCACCTGAGGACGTCGACGTGTATACGGGCGCCCTCAGTGAGCCACCAGTCGAGGACGCAATATTCGGACCACTCTTGACGTGTCTGGTGTCGGATCAGTTCCTTCGGCTAAAAAAGGGTGACTCATACTGGTACGAGCGCAACGATGGACCTCAGAAATTCACCACTCGTAAGTGCTCCTGCAAATGCATCAGTTCGTTCAGTTTCATTCTCCCCTTCTGATTTCAAGATCAACTGCGGGAGATTTACAGGACTACTCTAGCCGGAATCATATGCCGGAATTCAGACGCCATCGAACGTACGCAGAAATTCGTCATGGAACGCCAACGTTCAGAGGAGAATATTTTCACCGATTGCCTAGAGATAAGGAATTTCGATTTCAATCCATGGAGGGTGGACAATCCAGATTCAAAAATGGCCAAAGTCTCTGTTAGCAACAGTGAAACGTTGGTTAAAATCGTGCCAAGTGCTGACACCGTGATGCCACCTAATTTTCGATTGTAAATCTTTAGACATTAAGTTGGATTTTGTAGCTTTTATATAAAATATACATGAAATACAGTTTTGCAGAATAACACTCGACGTGCGCAGGGAAAGTAATTTTTACTCAGCTACTAACTTATCAGGATGATGACGCTTGCAGGGTCCGAGTCTGGGAGCTATAGTTGCCCTCTAGTCACCAAGACCAAGCGTCCGCGATGACTTGGTATTTATACCGGAGGACCGGTCTCGAACGAGTGGGTTTGGATTGGAAGACCCTCTAAGCTGGAGCGTTGGTGTCCATGCGCTCGAGGTGGCCGAGCCTGAGCTATAGCTGCCCTCTAGTCACCAAGACCAAGCTGTCAAGCGTCCGCTATGACTTGGTCTTTATACCGGAGGACCGGTCTCGAACCCGTGGGTTTGGATTGGAAGACCCTCTAAGCTGGAGCGTTGGTGTCCATGCGCTCGAGGTGGCCGAGCCTGAGCTATAGCTGCCCTCTAGTCACCAAGACCAAGTTGTCAAGCGTCCGCGATGACTTGGTCTTTATACCGGAGAACCGGTCTCGAACCAGTGGGTTTGGATTGGAAGACCCTCTAAGCTGGAGCGTTGGTGTCCATGCGCTCGAGTTGGCCGAGCCTGAGCTATAGCTGTCCTCTAGTCACCAAGACCAAGCTGTCAAGCATCCACGATGACTTGGTCTTTATACCGAAGGACCGGTCTCGAACCAGGGGGTTTTGATTGGAAGACCTCTAAACTGGGGCGTTGGTGTCAATGCGCTCGGAGTGGCCGAGCCAGTCCAGTCAACGGATTTTTGCCTTCCGGACTACATTCACATCGGTTGCGCATTCTCCTCCATTCACTTTTATTGCAGACGGGACCACATATCACATATCCGATGCAGAATTATTCTCTTGAAGACACCAAGAATCAGCTGTGCAGCTTTGCTTAGCGTCCAGCTTTCGGCTCCAGATAGCAGAACAGGCAAAATGTTAGTTTTGATGATTTTGGTCCTTTGAGTCTGAGTACGATGTAGCTTCGGTTGCCAAGGGCTCCGCATCTCCACTACGATGATATTTGTGGAGTTCACGCTTGCCCTGAGGTAGGCAAACCAGTCGCCGTGAGAGCTTCTACTGCAGCACGTTGGAAAAGCGCAGCGATATCGTTGTCATCAGCCTTCCGTGTTTACAGCTGCCGCAGCACTATCTGCACACTATATCGCATCTCCTTGCCGAAATCCGGGGGAGGTTTCAAACGGGCCGAACTGCATAGTGCATCGCGTGTGTGTTAGCGTGGTGATACACAACCAGATCAATTTTCCTGGGATCTCGAAGCCGGTAATCGATGAATGCTGTCGTATGCGGCTTTAAAATCGACGAACAGGTGGTATCGCGTATCGATTTCAAACTCGCTGGTCCTCTCCAGAATTTGCCTTAGTCTGATGATTTGGTCTATAGTCGATTTGCCGGCCCGGAAGCCACACTGGAACCGCAGATAATAAACTACCCAGATGTTGCACTCCCATACAAAATAAAGAAGCAAATATTTTTCGTGGCAGACAAGATCCTGGCAGACAAAGAGCTTTCAGAATAAGCGCAAGAAATGCACTTGGCATCGCTCGTGTGAGAAAAGTTTTCTCTTTTCTTTCTGTGTGGTCGTGTGTTGCGAGGCCGCTGTTTTCGACTGTTTTTTTAGAAGAGTGCTTGGAATTGCCATATCTGCATATGGAATGGCATAGAACCATTTTGTACATACACATAGTCGTGTCTGGGTAGCTTGAACCCCTGATTGCGTGAACACCTTTTTTTATGCAGAGTACTCTTACTCTTAAAAATTAATGAGTTAAGCACCACCTAAATCAAACGCCAATACCTACGGTCAGTACATCAAGGACCGATTCACCGTTACGCAAATGAATAACTCAGGTCAGACCATCACGATCATTGCAACTCCGCTGCTGTAAGATAAGAGATAAATCGTTTCCGGAAGCATTGAGCAATAAACAACGGCCCGTCGATATCTGCAAAGTTGAACTCGTAGCATAGGTAGATTATCTGTAAACTAGGAATAATATAATAATTCAGTTTTGAGTTACGTAAGTCATATTTTTGGTTGGATACAATTTTTTAAAATAAAATCAATTGTGTGCCAAAACAGGGCACTGACGATGACAGGCCTGTAGTCTTGAGTGGGGCATTTTTGGAGGAAGTCATTTTGTCGATTGAATCGTTAAAAGTTGGCAAATCCGCCGGTGTGGATGAAATCCGGCCAGATATGCTTAAGGCAATGGGTAAAGAGAGAGAGTTCTATGGCTCTCTCGTGTCTTTAAAGTGGCTTAGGAACGTGGTGAGGCACCTGGCGATTGGCAAACTGGTGTGATTGTCCCGCTTTTCAAGAAGGGGGACAAAAGAGATTGCTCCAACTACAGGGGCATATCTCTTTTAAGTCTACCCGGGAAAGTATACACTAAGATGTTCAAACCGCGTCCTAGAGCTATGGTCGAGCCCAGGATGGGGGATGAACAGTGCGGCTTTCGTCCCGTTAGAAAAGTACAGCCGACCAGCTTTTCACTCTAAGAATGCTACTTGAGAAGACTTGGGAGTATGCCAAGCCCATCTACAGTTGTTTTGTGGATTTGGGAAAGGCATACGATCGAGATGCTCGAGGTAAACTCTGGAGTGTTCTGCAGGAGTATGGGATTGAAGGTCCTCTTCTGAGGGCCATTCAGTCTCTATACACAAACTGTAGCAGCTGTGTTCGGGTTAACGGTGCTAAATCAACACCTTTCGCCAACTTCGCCAAGGGTGCGTCTTATCACCTCTCCTTTTCATTGTATATATGGCCTTGATGTTGTAGTGCAGCTGAGGCGAGGAATGCTTCACACTAGGAGAGTTGAGCGTAAGTCATCTTCTTTGTGCAGATGACTTAGTGATCCTCACGTCCTCCCAGACGGAACTCCAGGACGCACTCGATAGGTTTGCGACCGTATGTGCTGATGCTGGAATGAAGTTCAACGTGGACAAATCGGAAGTTATGGTAATCTCCAGAACGCCTGTTCAATGCAGTCTACAGGTTCGTGGAGTTCTATTGAAGCAGGTGGAGAAGTTTAAGTATCCCGGGGTCTTTTTCACGAGTGATGAAAGGAGTAATGCTGAGCTTTCCTATAGGATTAATCAAGCTGGGTCAATTTTGAAACAGCTTGGTAGATCTGTAATCAGGAAGGCCGAACTTGGTGGCAAAGCCAAGTTAGCTATTTTCAATTCAGATTTCTCCGAAAGTCTGGCACGAATGTTCGCTTCATCACGAATTCCGAGACGTGTGTTGAATGCGATTCTATCAAGTAGGCGACAGCTTGATAGACCTAGGACGAGACCTGGTTACTCTTGGGCATAACTCCTGATGAGTTGGAGTCGACGGCAAAGGATCGAGTTGTCTGGAGATTTGTCGTGAGTGGTTTACCCCCGCGACCAATTCAGTGGAGCATGCGGGTCAGATGATGATGATAAACTACTTTTGCCCTACAAAACTACTTTTAAGGCTGCTAGCAGGGTGACCAGTATGTTGATGAAGATTCCACATCCATTGGCGCAAACCATATACAAAAAAGGCTTCAAGCCTCATTCTATTCATGTATGACAATGTTTCTAACTTTTCCAAGACAGTCTGACACGCGCCGAGTTAAAATTGCAGATGAAGCACCATTCACACGGTCTGCGTTAAACCTGCAACCGATCAGATCAAAAGCACGGCTGAAAATTGCAGTTCCAGCAATAAGTTAGAAACGATTATAATTCATAGTGAAGTAGTCAGAATCGCTGCCAATTTGAATAAAGAAAATTTATGAAGTTTAAGTTAATTTTAATTTGTATGTCAACTCTACCTGCTCAATAACAATGATCATTGCTGGCATCTCGCCAAGTTAGGAGCAGTCAACAACAACAACTGTGCCGTGTATGCGCAGTCCCTGCCTTGTAAGCATCCAGGAGTAGGTACGTATATTGAATGTATTACGCCCTAAGCATATACTGTACCCATTTAGAGATTCAATTTTGTGAGATAATGAAGTGTCCCAATAACGTGATTACATTTGATTAATTTTCTGCTAATTTGTGCCGTCCAGATGGCTTCAGCGGCCCAGAATGAAGAAGGACTGGCCGATAGAGGATCTGCCAGAATTTGGCTGCGATCCGCTATCGTCCAGCTCAGTTGACTGAGTGAGTCACAGATGGCGCTCACGGCAAAAGGTTGTGTTCAGGCAATTATAGATTATAAATAGCTTACAGTCCCTTTAATTGTTTACTCGAAGGTCGAATGACGTCCATATTAATTGAATTACAAAAGGCCGCATTTCAATGCTGATGTAATTTCGAAATGGATTTCCGCAACCAATTGTTATTTTGAGACTGATAAGGTTTTGATGATGCAATCGCTTTCGGAATTGGATCATTTCCTGTTTTCCACTTTTGCCGGATTAAAGATAATCTGTGTATTACAAAAATCAATTGCAAGGCAATGCCTTTTAAATATTGATAAACAGACGAGGAATTAAAAAAAAAGTTTATTGTATTTTTACATTTTTCATTACATCTATTTATAAATCATTTAATCACGATTGAACTTTAGACATTATTGCAATACTACTAGAACTAATCACTGGAGTTGGGACAATAGTTTGCAAATTATCACAGGATCCATGCTGCAGAATCGACAGTATACATGCACTGAGAAAAATCATAATCAGTGTGAGCCAGAATGAATAGAAAAATGTGCGTCTGACGTTGTGCCACCATGGATCATCTTGGAAGGGCATTAACTCTTCAAGGCTTAGACCTTTTGATTTTCTGAAAAAGGAAGAATAAAAAAAAACAAATAAATTGTAAGAAATTAAATTGCAAAGTGATAAGTGAAAAATGTATACTTTTCCACAATGGGCCTAGATATTTTTAGGTTTAAATTTCATGAGAGAGTAGAATATATTTTTTCATAAAAGAGATACGTAGTTTCCTTAATCTAGGTACAACTAGTACCTAGTGTCCGCGCTTAAAGGCCTGTTCAATTAAGGGTAAATCACAACTGCCCGTGCGTGCTGTCTGTTTTTGAAAGGCGCACAGTGTATTGTATCTAGCAGAATTTAGTTCAAAAATCAACGTCGTCCGAATGACAACAGTTTGGTATCAAACGACAGGTATATCCCGAAGGACTAACGGTCTGCCGTAGTGTGGCATCACAAACAGCAAACATTTTTGAGCAACAGAAATGTAAAACATTAGCCGCATTATGTGACTCAAATTCATTGTATTCGGGTGAAGTAAGTAGTAACGCTATCCTTCTAGATTTTTTTTTTTAATATCTTGCTTGTTATTAAAAAAATCATTTGCAGGTCCCATACACGAAACAGATGCGTCGCTGCAGACCAATACATTTTGTTGTTGTGCACATGACTGCGCAGACCGTCTGTGTGGTGTGTATTTATATCGTAAGTTTGCAGTGACGGTCTGCGTTAATTTAAAATTTGTTGAATTTTGCATGGTCCTTTGGGACCGCGACGCGCCGATGGACCATCAAATAACTTTGGCGACTAAATACGACGACGAAATACGTCATTAAGTTCCTCATAAGCAATAAACTCAACACTAGTTCTAAGAAAATGCAACTAAATGACTGCACGACTCCTAAGCATGATAAAACCTTAAAATTATTAGCGATTTCAGATAATTGCGACTTTTTTTGTTTACGTTTTGTCGACACACGTTTTTCAGCGGCAACAGTGTCTATGGATTATGGATGACAAATGAGTGTGACCACATAATGGCTATAGGCTATGGCTACAGGTCTTAAGAACTTCATAAAACATAGAAATCCAGGAACAAAGTTCCGCTGGGTTGGCAAAATAACACACTGAGGCATTGGTACGATTTTTTTTTTCAATTTTACGAGAATGTTGCGTGAAAACGCGGCGCCCTCAGTTATCCATATCGGAATCGGATGCTTTCGTTTGGCAAGAAATGTTCTGAAAAAATATTGTGCAAGCAAAAGGACGAAATTGCGATGGATAAAATCACTACACAAAATTAATTACTAAACCTACTTAAGTCTACTTAAGCCAAGATAAAACGAAAGATAATTATTGAACTCTGCCCCATTCCGACTTCACAAATGATATATGGCTGAAACAAAATAGTGCGTTTGCGTGGCGTTGTCTTTCAACGCACCCAATTCAATGGCCATGCACAAAACTCTGCGTCGACCTGCGTTAGTGAAAAATGAGAGTGATGTAAACGTAATCGAACGTATCGAACATGTCGAAAAATATTTGACATGTGTGTTGATAATTTGAAATGTGTTGACATTTCAGAAATGAAAACAGCTGATGCAACATTTTTCATCCGGTATTTGAAAAAGAGAGGGAACAACTGATTAACGCAGTGCGTCATCGTAACATGGTGTCGGCTGGCGCGTGTTCTACTTAAAATGTCAAAGAACGTCCGAACGTTAATGGACGGGACACAATGGACCTGTTTAACCTTCTTGGCCGGTCTGTATCAGATCGTGAATTTTGAAGTCTGCTACTCTGATAACGTCTATGTTGACGTTCAATCAGTTGGAGACGCTCCCAGCAGTATTGCGACCGATTCCGAAGAAGATGGATTTTAAAAAGCCATTCCCCCAAGGTATAGGTTCAACGGAATAGCGTTTCAAGCTTTTGTCAAACAAACCGAGTAAATAGGATATCTTCCAATCTAAGTGAAATAATTTTTTCTTTAATGTCCCAAGTATAAACCAATGTGACATGTGTAGTCAATGAACCAGAAATGACATATTATAGAGATATTCAACTTCCACCTCTCTTTTCCCTTAAAATTGTTGATGACACCTTTTTATATCGTTTTCTCAAACCAAATTGACCAATCAGAGAACGGCGTTATTTCGTGAATAACCGTCAAAAATGCATGAATAACTGTCAAAAAGCCTCTCAAATTCCTCGATGGGTCAGGCTGTGAAGTAGGCCATCTCTATAGAACTTCAATTCTGCAACAAACCAGCGCACACTTTGATTTTTGCTGGTACTTCCTCTACTCAGAGGGAGTAATTACGGTTGAGTTCATAATTGCAACTTTGTTGCCCCTGCACTGCACAAAATATTCTCTCAATACATTTATGGACACGAATAGTGCCGCAAGTTAGCAGCAGGTCAGCATTGTCAAAAAAGTTTTCATAAATGCAACATATGTGGGCAAAGTCTACATCATGTCTAAGAAGAGTATGATACTAGGTTTAATGCTTTATAAATATAATAAACAAATCAAAAACAAATTAATAAATATAATAAACAATCAAAAATGTTGAATAATGAAACCGTAGCAAAATACACAGCAAATGTGCCAGGCTTTTAACTTAAAGGAACTGGAAGTGGATACATGTTCCAAATAACAGGAGTTTCTTTAAACAAATAAGATAATTTCCGTATGGTGTTCTTAGGAACCATTTTCGCATGAAAAGTCCACTTTTCGGTTTCAGTGCAATCCTTCAACAAAACAAAAATCACTGAAAATTTGATAGCAGTTTGACTGTCACATTGCTTTTATGAACGCATTTGCCGATTGCTCTCGTGCATAGTCACTGCAGTTTATTTAATTTATGAACGCAAATTTTGCAGGGCTGCCGCATTGTGACGACTATGAACTCGGCCTACCTCTGAGAATGCCATAAATACAAGTGTGACAAATATTTTTTGAGGTGTTGGGACTGGGGACGTCCCGCCAGACGTCCCGCTCAGTGCCTTACCGTCCCGATAAAGGGCTTTTGTCTCGCTTTGAAAATTGTCCCGCGAAATGTCCCAATCCGCTTGTTCGAAATTAGCTATCAAGCCAATAAATTATTTTTTCAACCCACAGAAATGTAAAGTGCCCCTTAAGGTAATGGCGAAAGTTCCGAAAATTTGACATTTCACTCTTCAGGTACAACATCTGATTTCCATTCAAAAATAAACTGACATTGGGTTTCCTTGTTGCAGGATGGTACATATTTGTATAGACTTATTTTTTGTATAAGTGAAACGTTTTTTTTAGCTGTATGCATACTCTGTATTTTTCAGTAAGATGGATTCGGATTCGCAAGAAAATTATAGAGATGATGAGATGGTTGAAAATACGTTTTTTTTGCTCATAACTTTTTTAACATGGGTGCAGCGGGATTTTTGAAATCTGGCATCCCTAGTTGGGACATTTCTGTAGTGATGTATGGGACATTTTTAGTGCGTCTTATATGAGTAACACAACACTAGAGCAGTCGAAGTAGGTAGTGGGACTGATATATATTCATATAATTCAGAATGATTGACTTAAAAGAGCGATGTTTGGGGTCAGTTTTCGACAAGAGACAAGATGTGTGAGAAAGGAGAAGAACTCGATTTTAACTACCTCAACATGCCTAAGGAAGCAAGAATCATGAGCATTCCAAATACGGGCTAACACGGTCTTGTTTGATGTGCGTTTATAAAAATAAAAAATAGCGTTTCTTGTGGAATCTTTTTATTGTGCTGGATGCCTTTTCTGCCATGTGAAATTTGTGCAAAGTGCAGCTATCATAGATTTATAGATTGTATAGCACAACATAAAATGTTTGAATTGGCAAGTTAAAAACACTGTGATTAGAAAATCGCCTTGCAAATTTCGGATTCAAATGTAGATACCCTTTTTTAAGGAATAGCTTATAAGATAAGATCTGTTGTAGATCTGCGCTAGAGATTTCGGAAAAACCCGGAATAGCAACGTGGGACCGAGCGTTGTCATGATGGACAATTATTGCCTCGTGTCTGGTCGCATATTGCGGGCTTTTTCGGCTACTGCTCTCTTCAAACGGATTCATTGTGTTCGTTAACGTTGTCCATTGATGGTTTCACTCGGTTTTAGCACCTTATAATGCAGCACACCCTTTTGATCCCACCAAATACAGACCATTACCTTCGCGCCAAGAATATTTGGCCTTGCCGTTGATTTGGCTGGTTGGCCAAGCCAAAATCACCACTTTTAAATCGTGCAAACCACTTTTGGCACGTCCGCTCAGCTAGCGCATGTCCACCATAAACTTCCACCAAAATACGATGACTTTCGGCAGCAGTTTTCTTCATATTAACAAGAACTCCCCGCGAAAACACTTTTTCAGGCACAAAGTTCGACATATTTGAGTGAAAAAAAAATATTGTTGTTTACGCTTCAAATGAATGACATATACTGAAATGACGTACAGTGACCGTAGCTCTCCAACGCATGTTCCAATGGAATAATACAAGTTACGCCATCTCTTAGCAAACCGCACGAATTAAGTTATAAACCCAATAAAATGTTAGAATTGACTACTTTTTAAGTTTTCACTGTAATTAGAATAGCGCTGTTACAGTTATATCTGTGAATACAAAATCGCAACTTAGCCCAACTCTAGTTCAAATGTTGCCTCCTTGCAAATTTCGGATTCAAATGCAGATACCCTTTTTGAAGGAACAGCTTATAAGACAAGATTTGGTGTATTTAGAGTATGGGTGGCTAGAGATTTCGGAAAAATAGGTTTAAAACTGTTGAAGTAGAATGTACAAGCACTGAACTATCTATACCAAATATGTTGTACCATTAATTATACCATTATAAATGACAGTCAATAAAGCATTCTTCTTTACTTAGTTTTTAGAAATAGAACTGGATGTGTTGTCTTTCTTTCTCTGGTGAAACTAAAAAAAACCTTTTCCACTGAGTTTAATCTAATATATATATATTTACATGACATTTAGACCATATATGTTTTAGACAATTTGAAGGCAGAACTAACTTGAATTCACCAAGCACAATCCCAATACCGATACTCTCTTTCTGGAATGAAAAGGCTTACATAAGGGAGCGATTTTAATTTTTATATTTGCCAACCAAATGCATTTCCAACAACTCCGACTAAACATTTCATAGTTGACTTTATTTGCTTTTCGTCAGCTGCCTAGTCATTTCACAAAGTTAAATTCTACTCACAAGTCGCGGCATTTCCCGAAAAGATTTATTGTCTTGTGAGTAATTAATTAGAAGTTCCCGCTTAACTATCGAACTTTGGGAACTTTCTTCTGTACTGTGAAAAAAAAAACAGTTTTTCCCACAGAATGTCACAAATAATCCTAAAAGTCAAAAAGAAAAGTATGAAGTTGGAAGATATTTTTGACAAAATGAACTCATTTGTGCCGCATTTCCATCGTGACGGTGGCTTACGAAGTTTATTTCGCGTTCAACATTTTTCGAGTGCCCAAGTTTGGCTTCAATCCTAACTGCTTTTGGACGGATTTTCAAAAACAATTAATTTTTCATCTGGCCAACTTTTTGGTTAACGCTTTGAACTTAGGGCAAATTTCACAACAATGGGACACACATTTAAATAATTCTCGAGAACAATTTCATACTCACTCATTGCCACTTAAAATTTCGTAGTTATCCTTATCCCTTGGTATATCCACTACACAAGCTGACACAAGAGGTGTTGTCTCCGTCGCCATATCGCCACTATTCGCCCAAAAACTTCGCTAGTGAGACTTTTGCAATGAACACCGCAATAACTGGGTCATTGAAACCCGAAAAACTAAACACACAAATTCACACAGAATCGCAGGAATATCTCACCACGAGCCGCTTAGTCAATCGTATGTTTATCTACTTCGCAGATTGCGTTCATTATCACATGAGCTAGACTAGTTCGAGCCTCCTCAAAATTCGTACAGCAAAAGCAATGGGATCACGACAAGTGGGGAGCATCTACTTTGCGCCAGCCCACATCTGCACAGCCGAACGGTTGTACTCGTCAGGCAGGGACGAATAACGGCTTTTAAATACCCTCCCTTGGGGAACCCTCTGTCGCTGTAATTTTAATTCATGTAAACAACCTTATCTCAGCACGTCTGCGTAAGCACACATCCATGCTGCATATATGCAAGAGTGTGTATAATTGAATACTAAAGTGAAACAACGAGCGTATGCTTGCTCACCGGGCTGTGTAGCCAAGTCAGACGGCGCGCGATGGTGCTGATAACGCAAACGAGGAAATTCCTTGCCTACTTGATAATTTGTCTGTGTGTAAACAAATTTTGCGGAAGGTACAGCGAAGCCCTGAGATTGAAAGATTCTGATTATTTGGGTGCAAAATGTTACGACGCGATGAAGACACAATGTTTCGTGATGCCGTAGCAACGACATGTGTGCCATTCATTGGGGTGGCTGTTGGCAAGCTTTAATAAATTGCCCAGGCTTTGTGATTCTAAAACTAAAGAGCAAGGGAAGTAATCTGAACCATTTTCATTTGCATTGTGTGCGGAGAACAGAGGCGATGGAGCGATGAAATTCACTCAGACGGTGGTTTGGGTGGGTGGTTTGTGTTTGTGCAAATGCTGACAATTAGTGCGGCTCGGGACGGTGCGGGAGGGGGGCAAATGTAATGAAATAAAAGGATTTACACGTCAAATTAATTCATTTATGAGATTCTGCTTTGAGCATAAGCCTGTATTTGTGGCTTTATCGGGCTTACTTTATTGGAATTAGTTTCGGCATGAGTGCCTGAGGGTGTGGCGAGGTTAGTGAAAACCTATCCGGAATAGTGAAAGTTCATTAATAATGCGGTCTTACAGATGTTATTGAATCGGCAGCCGTATGGTCTGGGCGTAGGTTAAGCCTTTCACGTCCAGGTTATACAAATTAGCGCGCTAATTAAAATACTTTTTCTTATCAGTGAGAAAAAAGTAAACTTTATTTTCAATTTACCCGTGAAGGAGTACAAAATTTACAAATCAAACGAACGGTAGAACAGGTTGACGTCGAATGCCCCGCTGCCACCTGTTTACATGCCTTTTATCATTTACCTTAATGTGTCGTTTCAATTGCAGACGCTAGATCAGCAATTTTACAATGTTGCGACACATGTACATTTCATTGCCCTGGTTTTATCGATTGGTCAGCTCTCACTGCCTAAAGGTATCGAATTTGTAGTCACCCGTTCTGAATATGACGGACGCTGACGTATACACAACTCGCTTCTACACATGCTGCCCTAAGGAAAATTCAACTCTGATCAGCTACAGCATTTTTATTTAGTTATTCGAATCTGTTGTACACCAGATCATAAATTATTAAATTTCGCGTTTATTGAATATTATAAATAAAAAATTTAACAATTGATCCCAGCTTGGCAGGCGGGGCATTAGAGTAGATACCATTAGGAGGGAGAGTCGGGACATTAATGCTCAAATCTAGAGCCCGAGTACGCGGCTTTCCTGGATGAAGTTGATGCTGTCCTAGATGGAAATGGATCCCTATATCCTGATGGGTGATTTCAATGCTCACGTGGGTGTGGATGTAACGACATTGGGTGGAAAGGTGATCCTCTCCAGAACGCGAACGGAGAGAAGTTGTTGGACTTTTGATGTGCAAATGGCATGTCCATAATGAACACCTTCTTTCCACAGAAAGGCAACCCGTCACAGTCTTCAGCCGAAGTCGTTGATAGATCTCTTTGTGGCACCATCGTGTGTGAAACGGATGTTCGTGTGATGAGAGGGGCTGAACTGTCAACTTGGAGTTGTGTACGCTGTCCCTCTCTGATAAAGTACCTTTCCTCCGGCAACCAAGAGTGGTTACACGCATACGGTGGGAGAAACTACAGAACAGTGAGTTTCGGCCAAATTTTGCACGGCACATATCTGAAAGGTTTGAGCGACTTCCAACTGTTCCATCGCGTGTAGAGGAGGAATGGCGACTGTTTTCAGCAGCTGTCATTGCCTCTGCTTGGAGTGGCGACTGGTGGTGAGAAAAGAACTGCGCGGTATAAAACGCCCGGAGTTCAAGAAGCCGTCAGAGAGAAGAAGAAGACCTACATAGACTGGATTCTCTTGGGAGACTCTGCTTCTCGTGACCGGCACACTGACCGGCAAAATGGCTGTGCCAGCAGCTAAAGAGCAGTCTTGGAAGGTGTTCGGCGAGAATTTGGAAAGCGACCATAGATCTGCGAAAAGGTGTTCTGGCAAACCATTCGCCAACTCAGAGGAAGGGAATTCAACATCATCGAGGGAGTCAAATCCAAAGATGCTGTGTTGCTTTCCAATGAGGTGGACATCTTACGCAGATCGAGCGAGCACTTTTCGGAGCTGCTCAATCCCGAATAGGACACTGAGGATTTCAGACCTGTGGTCTTGAGTGGGGCTGAGAATAGTCCCACGGCGGAATGATGACAAATCCGCCGGTGTGGATGAAATCCGGCCAGAAATGCTTAAGGCGGTGGGTAAGGAGGGAGTTTTAGTTAGAGTTCTCGTGCCATTAAAATGGTTTGGGAACGTGGTGAGACACCTGGCGATTGACAAAATTGGGGTGTTTGTCCCACAGGGAGAGAAAGGAGATTGCACCAACTACAGGGGCATATCTCTTTTAAGTCTCCCCGGGAGGTCTACGCTAAGGAAGTTGTTGGAAGCGCGTTCTAGAGCTGTAGTCGAGCCCAGGATGGGGGATGAACAGTGCGGCTTTCGTTCCTGTGTAAGTACAGCCGACCAGCTTTTCACTCTACTTGAGAAGACTTGGGAGTATGCCAAGCCCATCTACAGTTGTTTTGTGGATTTGGGAAAGGCATACGATCGAGATCCTGGAAGTAAACTCTGGAGTGTGGGATTGAAGGGCCTCTTCTGAGGGCTATTCAGTCTCTATACACAAACTGTAACAGCTGTGTTTGGGTTAACGGTACTAAATCAACACCTTTCACCGTGGGCGTCGGACCTCGACAAGGGTGCGTTTTGTCACCTCTCCTTTTTATTGTATATATGGCCTTGATGTTGCAGCGCACTTGAGGAGAGGAATGCTTCACACTAGGAGAGTTGAGCGTAAGTCATCTTCTTTTTGCAGATGACTTTGTGATCCTCACATCTTTCCAGACGGAACTCCAGGGCGCACTCGATAGGTTTGTGACCGTATGTGCTGATGCTGGAATGAAGTTCAACGTGGACAAATCGGAAGTTATGGTAATCTTCAGAACGCCTGTTCAATGCAGTCTACAGGTTAGTGGAGTCCTATTGAAGCAGGTGGAGAAGTTTAAGTATCTCGGGGTCTTTTTCGCGAGTGAAGGAAGCATTATTGCTGAACTTTGCCGTAGGATTGGTCAAGCTGGGTCAATTTTGAAACAGCTTGGCTGATCTGTAAGCATGAAGGCCGAACTTGGTGTCAAAGCCAAGTTAGCGGTTTTCAACTCGGTATTTGTTTTAACTCTCATCTATGGTCATGAAACTTGGGTAAAGACCGAAAGAATAAGATCGCAATTACAAGCTGCTGAGATGAGATTTCTCCGTGCTGTTGGGGGACTCACTAGCCAGGATAGCCGGGTGAGAAACACGGCAGTGCGAGATATGCTTCGGTGGTTTGGTCACGTGGTACGAATGTCCCCTTCATCACGACTTCCGGCGGTTCCATCAGGTAGGCGACTGCTTGGCAGACCCAGGACGAGATGGTTGGCCCATGTCCAAAAACGCGCCTGGTTACGCTTGGGCATAACACCTGATGAGTTAGAGACGAAAGCGAAGGATCGAGTTGCCTGGAGATCTCTCGTACGTGGTTAACCCCCGCGACCCCTTTAGCGGAGCATGCGGGTCAGAAGATGGTGGCAAATCGATGGATAAATAAACAAAAAAATATTTTCATTGACAATCAATTCAATCTCGAGTTGAGACCAACTTCTGGATCAACTCTCAAGTTTTCGGCAGGTTGAGCGATAGTGAGTAAATTACCCTAAGTGGATCGTGCGAATCAGATGACGGGGAAAAATATCGCATGATAAAAATATTTTATGAATGTTGACCGGAAATACCAGATGACCAACTTCTGCCGCTCTTTCTCTTGACTTCATTTGACAGCGATTTTTTATACAAGTTTTCGTCACGTATCTGGATACCTGTCCTGTGAGCTTGTATGCACAGGCGATACCCTTCCCCAACCATACTCGTACCAGAGTGGTGAATTACAGTTCTTATTTGAAAATTGTTTGTAAGACACAAACATCTAAAATGTCTCCATGGACTGTCTCCATGGGCATGTTACCTCGGCTGTTGAAATCCTTTCGCCAATTCAATCCAATGCAATCTCTGTCATTCGATGTTAAAGAACGTTCAAGCTTTAAACTCTTCAACCTCATACGCAGAGATAACGTAAACATAAGAGGAGCCAGCATTGAAAAGGCCAACCGAATGAAAAATACAATTTTAACCACAAGTACAATGCAAATAAGTACCTTTCAGAGTCTCCGAGGAATTCGAATAAAACGGAAAAATATTTACTTTTGAGAAGGATGCCCGTATCGAGTTTACGGTTGTAAAGGGAAACGATAACCCTTTACGAGATTTGTGCAAATATAGAAATTGAAATTCGTTCATTCTGCTTTACGTATGAGTACATGAGACGAAATGACGGTTTCTGACAAAATATTCAGCTCGTGTATAATTCATGACGAAAGTGTATGTTTCACGTGGCGCTCACGTTAATCCCTTTTCATTCGTTGCGTCCCCGTCGAGTGCACATACTTAATTAGAATCGATATGCAGTAAACTGCTTTGGGCCATTATGCAAAATGATTGATTGGCTCAGAGTATTTGAATGGTCGCCGAGAGCAATTGCACGTGCTTAAGTAGTCATTATGTTTGCTTCAATGTGTTTATTAACTCATACACATTTACGACGTGGACCCAGCAAACTCATATGACGAGGAACTAGGTTGGGTTAAGTTAAAGTGCAGCTGCCACACCTAGGCCAGTTTAGGCGCATTGTGATCCCACGCGGGTGGACTTACTCCTATACGTGGAACTTGTGACAAAGCGGTTTATCTGGTTTTTGCAGATGCCTTGACTAAGGCCCTAGGTGTGAGCTACTACGACCAGCCACCGCACAGCAATGTGCTCGTCCACCAGAAGCTGATTCGTGGTTTCTTCCTCCTTCATTATCTGCAGCTTCTGCGAAAATTATTGTGTTGGTCCATCCTGTTGGTCCGTGTGCTAATTGCGCGGTACCCTGTTTGACACCGATTAACGTCCTAGGTGGAGGTTTGCTTAATCTGAGCAGTGCTGGCCATATTCAAAACGTTTCAAGCCTTCTAGCCATTTAAAAAAAACCATAATGGTTGTTTTAATTGTATGAGCCTTCAACAAATGGGAGGCTATAGGCTCGAGGCACAGAGGATAGTCTTGGTGTGAGAGGTGGTACAAGGTGTACACAAACCTGTTCACAATGCTTTGAATAACGTTCCTTATCCGGAGCATTGGAAAACTGCGGCTGTGCAACCCATATCCAAGAGAGGAAAAGATTCATCGAATCCGTGCAACCGCCGGTAAATTAGTCTCCTTACGAACATCAGCAAGGTATTCGAGAAGGTGAGCAACAGAGCGTACATGACACTGTTCATGCGGCGTCGAAACTTGTGTCGGATATTGAGGAGCCGGAAACAATGTACTGGTGCCTGCTTGATTGACCTGGAGAAGGCCTTTGACACCGTGTGGTTAGAAGGTCTCCAACAGGGTGCCATTAATTCGCCGATCCTGTTCAACATTTACTTGAGCGATCTGATAAGTTCTCCTCCTCAAATAATCTGCGTACGCCGACGACTTGATCGTGTACAGATCAGGCGAAAAGATCGAAGAAATTCATGAGAGATTGCGATGACTGGAAGTTGAAAATCAACTTTCAGAAGTCGGAAACCATACTATTCAGGACACCGTTTTATAAGGCCTCGGCGGATACGAAAAATAATTGGCGAAAGTTCTTAATTCTTGGACGACACTGGCGCAGAGGACAGATGTAGTCATATACCTGGGGATTTGGCTAGATCAGTAGCTCTGGTCCGGGCCCGAGGTGCTTTTACCCTTACAAAGAGACTGTTTTACAACAGCCAGCTCTGTGCGAGGTTGAATGGCCCTCATCCGGCTTATGCACACCTGTGGCTGTCCCGTGTAATTTTACGTGTTTGCAAGCTTGATGGAAAAAATTGGGTTGTTTGTGAGGGCTTTTCTTAGGGCTTGCCTTCGCCTTTATAGAACTCCAGAGTCCCAGTACAGAAAATTCTATTCGAATGATGTCTTATACAACAGGGCGAACCTGATACGAGTGGACAATTTCCTGGTGAAGTTGATTCGAGGTCACACTGTTAGAGCGCTGAACTCTACAACCTGATTTCCAGATTACTGCCTCAATCCCCAAAACTATGCGAGGGTACGTCACAAAGGCTTCGTCCCCCCAGAAGCTTTCTTAAATTTGGAGAAGCACGGTTTGATACAAAACGAAAATGTGGCACCGCCCCGCCCATCGCCCGTTCAACTGCGGATGGGCGACTCAACCACGACCATTCCGTCGCACAACGAGCTGAGGATGGCCTGTTCCGGTTCGGTACTACGGCGGTATCAAGGAGAGATGTTCGAGATGCTGCAATTCAACACCGAAAATTCTGCTGGCTGGGGAGCGATGGAACTTCATCGTCGAACCCTTTCAACCCGGGCTAAAGATTGTAGTGCGTACCCCATTATGGGCGAAGTCGGTCACTGTCTTGCAACGAATTTGGTGCAATTCTATGAGCGGCAAACTATGGCCGACATACATAGCCTAGGGTAAAAAACAAACTTCAGTTAGCTTATAGTTTATTTTTAAGGTTGTGTGTAAGTTAGTATGTAAGTTTTTAATAAGACAGTTCTGTTCAGTTTTTTACAACTTTTCTTAAAATTAAGTCTATTTAAATTAACTTCTATTAGTCGAAATTAAGTCGAAAGACATAGGCTGAGAGTAAGCTTAGCTTAGAGTGCCCGCCGAGGGCCAGTAAGTTAGGCTAGCAACAATGTCCGTCCAGTAAGTTTTAAGTATTTTGTTATGAATTTTTTGAAATAAAAATCTGATATTTGAGGTTGTACCATAGCTAGCGAGTTCGTCGGCTTTAATTGCCCGGTATATTAGTGTCCTGGCACTCTCACAAGGTGCCTTTTAGAATGCTCAGCAATCTCGTTAAGAAACGGCTGGCAGCTAAGGGATTTGAGCATTTTTTTTGTATTTTCTAAAAGTACTCTCTGAAAGTCGTAGCCAGATCGGACGATTACTTATGGAGATAAATAACTTTGAGTGGAGCCATCTCTATCTGCATGACCCAACACTTTAAGCACGTTTTCTATAAACTATGTTATCGAAGTTGGTTATCACTGCAACTTGCGAAGGTCATTATCGATCAGTTTTTTATCACTAATTCTAGACTTATTTACTAGACTATTCTAGATTTAATTCGTTTTTTCCCATGTGAAGCTATGACTTTTCCCATCTATCTGGCAATTTGTGGATCCCATCCCAAAGGAACTGCGCCGGCTTGGCACCCAAGAATGAATCAAGCCAATTTTTCATATTCTGCTCTGATGTGAACCGTATTTCAGTGGGGCGTTCTGCATCAACTGGAACAAATGGTGGTTAGAAGGGGCAAGTTCTGGGCTATAAGGCTGGTGGGGTAAAACTTTTTGAGCAGAAAGCGTGAGAGAAATGTGCTTTTTAAATTGCGCTCAAATCGATTGTGTTCCATGTATGTATTTATATTTTGATATACACAATTTATAATATTTTTCTTAAATACATATAATACATACGTAAAATATAACAACACTCATTCGTACTCCAAACATTTTATGACACATTCGAGGAAGAAGGACGAGTGGTTGAACAAAATCATCATCACTATCTTTTGAACCCCATGCTCCACTTAAGGTGTCTCGGGGGTAAACCACGTACGAGAGATCTCCAGGCAACTCGTTACTCCACCATCGACTCTCACTCATCAGGAGTTATGCTCCTGAGTAACCAGGCGAGTTTTTGGACTTGATCCAACCATCTCGTCCTGGGTCTACCAAGCGGTCGCCTACCTGATAGAATCGCATTCAACGTCTTGATGAAGGGGACATTCGTGCCACGTGACCAAACCCCCGAAGTATAGCTCTCTCCGTTCGAAGTATCCCGGCGAGTAATTCCCACAACAGCACGGAGAAATCTCATCTCAGCAGCTTGTATTCGCGATCTTATTCTTTCGTTCTTTACCCAAATTTCATGACTATAGGCGAGAGTTGGAACAAATACCGAGCTGAAAACCGCTAACTTGGTTTTGACACCAAGCTCGGCCTTCCTGATAACAGTTCCAACCTGTTTAAAATTGACTCAGCTTGACCAATCCTATAGGAAAGCTCAGCGTTACTCCTTCCATCACTCGTGAAAAAGACCCCGAGATAAGTAAACGTCTCCACATGCTTCAATGGGACTCCACTAACCTGTAGAATACATTGAGCAGGCTTTCTGGAGATGACCATAACCTCTGATTATTTAACAAAATAGGGGAAAAGGGTTTTCATTTCTAGAAAACAAATAATCCAGCTGCAGTTTTGCAACAGAGAAACAAATCCAGACATTGCCAAAAACTTCACCTTGAAGTACCCTGAATTTGTTCAGTGAAACTGGTCTTCTCGGATTTGTAGCACTCTCGTCGACTTCGTATATGACATTTGTAAGTTTTCATTGCAGACAGTGTAATAAATGCGAATTTTATGCAGTGCAGCGCTTCTTCGGAAAATATGGTTCTGCTGTATAAAGCATGTCTAAATCATAAAGCCTTTCTAATTAGTTTTCTTCTTCTTCTTTGTTTGGCGCTACAACCCGGGGTGGACCTGGGCCTTAAACAACAAGCCTCTCCAGACAGCATGATCATTCGCCAGCTCCAGTCGTGCACACCAAATTAGTTGCGGCTCTTCTCCACTTGTGTCTTCGTCCTCTGTTGCGTTGTCGCATTGGCTCGGAAGCGAAGAGTTTTAGGGCAGGAGCTTTGGATCCGAAGACGCTTAACTAGGTGCTTGCCGCTGTACAGCCCGTACAGTCCGTGGTTGAATTTTCTCATCCAAACGCCATCAACGCAAATAGGACCAAAGATCGCACTCAGAACTGTGGGAGGCGTTTTAGCCAGACCCATTTTAGCACTTCTTCAATACCAGCAAACGTCTCATTGACGGCTCGCTGTGTTCATCTAATCTACCAGAGACAATGGAGGATAGAGATATTCAACTTCTACCTCCCTCTCCCCTTGATTTCATCTGACAGCGTTTTTATACGGTGTTGCGATGCGTGGTGGAACGTGGAGATCTTTGTAAGAGTATTTGTGAAATGGAAGGGAATTCCACTACACTCTTATTCTTTACGGCTCAATGCCGACATGGACAAGGGCCGAAAAATGGTGGAAGCTGGATATCTCCATCCTCCATTATCTCTGGTTGCCACTTAATTTTTAGACAAAATTTGGCAAATTTCTTACTTTGGGACTTTTAGTGATTTGGTCATTTTTGTTACGTCTTGGTAAATAAAAAACGTTTTACAAAGTTTGTGAAATTCCAAAATTTAGTGAAATTCCAAAGTTACAGTTCATGTTCATGTAAATGATGCATAAATGTAAACGAACAAAGCGTCCACTGTTATTATTATTTTTGGGGGAAAATTGCACCCAGTCCTTTAAACAGTTCTTCTCAGAGTTGTATTGAAGGTTGTGGACTCCTGTTGAGCATAGTTGGAAGAGATTTATTCTAGAGTATTCTCTCTATACCAGTTTCCTTTAGGAATTTGAGGATGAGAGCTGGTTCTAGTGAATCCCAGAATGTCGTTAGATTCTCCACAGAAACTGCACAGACATTCGCCTGTTACCCCTGGTTTTCTTAGGTGCTCACTGAGTCTGCAGTTCCCTGTTGGGAAGCCTGATAGGATGAGGAGATTGTTCTTCCTCATTTTGATACATGTCTCAAACCTCTTGAGTTGCTTGGACTGCTTTATGCCATGAGCTTTGTGCCCGGTTTCGGTCCGCTTCCTTCTAGTTCCCTAAATTCTTCTCTGAGGACATGATCTACTGCAAAATGTTTCGCGGCTTGAGAAGGGTTCCGATGTTTCTTTCCTTCTATGACCGTATTGCCAGGTATTCGTATTTCGGAGTATTACTCTGTTTCTGCTGTTCAACTCCTTAAGGTACTATAGGCATTCTCACATAAGCTTGGATGTAGGAGTGAGAACAGCTACACGTGTAAGAAATATATGGAAATTCATTCAATAAAAACAGGAGGCGGCGTATTTTTCTTCCGAAACGTTATATTACATTATTTATTTCATATACTTCAAGATAAGTTACATAATATATATGTTTATATATAAAACGAGAGATACCCCACGATCAGTTCAACACATAGTCATCTGAAAATACAAAAATCCTAATGAGATTGGAAACCAGAACGTGAAGTCCCTATTGGATAGTCCAAATAGGATTCATATATGAAACCACCCGATAGGGTCCTTAGCCTTGGTCCCTGTCAAGCACGTACTTCCTCCCAAAAGTGCCCTCTAGTCAACGGGAACACACCATCACTGCTTCATCATCGAAGATACCGGAGCAATGAACAAACCATGAACTTACTCTGGCGGTGGCATTGTCTTTATACTGGAGTAAACCACCAACAGCATAAAACAAACTTACAAACACCCAGAAAACACAGAGAACTGAGGAAGCAAACACCTCCACCTCAGTCATTTCTCCCTCTCTGGAAGTGTGGAAGAAAACTAAGGATTCTATGGGCACACGCGACGGTAATTAAAAACAAATATAAAATACACGACACATAATATGTGCAACGTCTGGTTCCTCTCTCTTTCTACAACCAACAAATTTTAAAATAATATAATCACTAAATACAGGCGGCTATGAACACTACACTTGTTCAGTGATCTAATTCAGCAATAACAATTATATCTCCTCTAGGTTTTCCATATTATTTCTGCCAATAAGTTTATGACAAAACTTAGAAACTCTCCTGCTCAACGCAGCACCAGACAAACTGATGATACAAATTTGCGAGGATCATGTATTTAAATATGATTTTCCCTCTTTTAGTTCTGACTGGCCGTGGTCTGTGTGCGTGATGGAGCTAAGAAAGGGTCTCATGTGGGACAAAATGCAAACAACCCAAGGAGTGAAGACCGCTCGACCAGGGTGCACAAGTATATTTTATATTCTACTTCCGACATAACTACCTACTTTATGATTTCGCCGTTCTAAAATGTACTGCTTTCACGCGACTGTCTGACATTATTTCTATATCGAAATTGGTATAGTCCCTGTCAAAACTGAAATGAACGCTTCTATCTATGGCATGCATTTCTGCTTGAAATATACTGTTGCGGTTGCCCATGAATTTAATCTTGAATATTTGTATTTTACGTATCCACATATGCTACTAAAGTTGTTGTTTTTTTAACTTTATGAATTTGTTCGAAGACAAATGTTTTGAGATGTCTCCTGCTTTTATATTAAGCTCGAAATGAGATAAAAGTCACAATCAAAGCGAGCTGCATCAGTTTGTTTTCTTATATATTAATCACAGATAACCTAACTCCTAATATTAAAATTCGAATGTGACGTTTCCAATTCTAGCATACTTCCAGTTAAATGAATGTACCTTCTGAACACAATCTGTTTTGTTATGGCCAAATCACAACGTCGCGCGTTCAGGCGTTGATAGACTTCAGTATGCGTTTTATCCAGCTTACGAGAATGTTATGCCAAAGCGCGGCTCCCTCACTTTTCCAAGTCACAATGAAAGGTGCGCGTTTCACAAGTAAAATGGTCTGAAATTAATTTTATCAGAATGAAAAATACGATTATTTCACAGAACACAAATAGTTGCCTCAGCCTGCCAACAATGAATAATCACGAGTAAATAAAAGAAAATTGTTCCACAACTGTCAAAAGTCCGCGTTTGTAGAAGTAGCTCGAACTAGAAATTTGTGCTCGTGCTTCCCATATTACGGTCTGTGAACTATCAAAGCGCGACCGCTGCATTGTGACTTGCTTAATAGATTTTGTGATGTGATGACGTGTATTCTACATAAAACGTTATATCAAAGCTTTATGCATAAAAAGGAGAATGACCTTAATACCCATATGACAATGTCATGTTCGCGCCGTCGTGCTCTGACATTGTCGTATGGGTATTAAGGTCATTCTCCTTTTTGTGCATTAAGCTTTGATATAACGCTCAAATAACGAACACTTTTTTTTTCAAATAAATGCTCTCTAGTTCACCTCATGTCGGAGGGGAACATTTTCAGCTGTTCGAAACACAAACAACAAGCTGTCACAATAGACGAGGAAGATGCTTATGTCTATTAGGTTATCTGTGATATTAATGTTTCCAGCCTTATATTTTCTTGGTAATTTTTCACTTCGTTTGGTAATTTTTTTTCCAATTTTGGTAGCAAATTGTTTTCAAAAGTGGCAAGTGCATGTGGCTTTTTAAATAACTGAGACATTATAATGTGGGGGTCATCGAAATGTTTTTACTAACTCTAAGAGATAAAACAAATACAGGCATAGACGTTTAATTTAAAAATAACTATTGGGTCTATAACTTCATAAATTCGTGCGGTTTTTTTTTCAAAATTTAAACATTTATTTAAGAAAAACATCTGGAATAGTATTATTAAAAGTATTGTCCATCTGAAGCTATGACTTTTTCCCATCTTTCTGGCAATTTGGGGATCCCATCCCCATGCGCTGGCTTGGCAGCCAAGAATGAATCAAGCCAATTTTTGATATTCTGCTCTGATGTGAACCGTATTTCAGTGAGGGCATTCTGCATCGACCGGAAGAAATGTTAGTTAGATGGAGCAAGGTCTAGGCTATAAGGCGGGTGGGGTAAAACTTCCACTGTTTTCCAAATAGTTCTTAACCAGAATAGCAACGTGGGACCGAGCGTTGTCATGATGGAAAATTATTGCCTCGTGTCTGGTCGCATATTCCGGGCGTTTTTCAGCTACTGCTCTCTTCTCTTGTGTTCGGTAGCGTTGGTTTCACCCGGTTTTAACAGCTCATCATACAGCGCACCCTTCTGATACCATTAAATAAAGAGCGCTTCGCGCCATCGATATTCGACTTTGCCGTTGATTTGGCTGGTTGGCCAAACCACCACACCACTATTGGCACGTTCGCTCTGTTAGCGCATGTTCACCATAAACTTCCACCAAAATACGATGACTTTCGGAAGCATTTTTCTTCATATTAAAGTAATGAAGAAAAACTCCCAGCGAAAATACTTTTTCAAGTCGACATATTTGAGTGAAAAAAAAATTATTCTTGTTTACGCTTGAAATGAATGACATGTACTGAAATGATGTGCAATACAGTCGCTTTCCAACGCATGTTCCAATGGAATAAGACAAGTTACGCCATCTTTTAGCAAACCGCAAGTTATAGACCCAATACATATGTAAAAAGAAGAAGAGAGAGAAGAAAAAATTTTGTAAAAATAATTGACATTCCTTCAGATTACAAAATAATGGTTCTAAAAAAACTACCGAGCTACGCCTTTGAACCTACGAAGTCTAAATTTGAATTCCGGTATCTCTTTGAAGTCATTCAGTATGTTCAAAGATTAATAGGCCTCGTATTTTAGACATAAAACTGTGAATCCTATCCAACCGTTTAAGAACAGTAGCACGAGTGATTACTCTAGAAGGTAAACTCTAAACCTCTATAGGCTGTAGCGCCACTCATTTTGTTATTATTATTATTGTAACGAAGAATAGATTGTTATCTCACATGAGATGATGATGTACAATCTACATCATCATCTCACATCCACCAGCCTTACCTTCTCTGGATGGTAATTTAAGTTTCCATGAGCAGAGGCCACCTATTTTAAGGATCCCCTCTTTAGCTTAGCATTTAATTCTGAAAAGCGTTGTTGCTTATGATTTGAATCCGGAGCACTCGAGAATATAGCACCCGAAGTATCAACAGAACAGACTATTCTGTCCTGGAGGCAACCGGTTGAAATAAAATGAAAACAAACAACCAACATTTTCGATTTTTGAAACAAAACAATTATTTTAATGCAGTATTCCTCATTTCCAATTATACACGGACTCTGTATGTAGGTACTTATATGTTAATTATTCACATACATACATATAATATGCAATTTATAAATCAGTATGTATACATGTATATATAACGTTGCTATAGATTTTACAGATCAAAAATATATACTGTTTCGCTTAGTTTACAAAAAAATATATGTATTAATTAAATTTTTAGTACAATATCTATATATCTGGCTGGTTTAGGACGTTTAATATTTTTATTTTTGTTTTTCTTTCCTCTTGATGCGGTTTTGTTTCTTTTTTTGCTATTTTATTTTTTTTTTGACTAATGCTTGTTCTTTTTTTTGTTCGCAAATAAGCGCAGTTTTTGTTGCGATCTTCTATGGCAGATCTGCGGGATCTGAGTTTTACATGTACATGCATATTTTAGGACTGGCGCAGGATCATTCAAAATGTTTTATTTTATATTTGCTGCTAGTTCGAATTACCAATTATGCTATGTTTTGCTTGGAAATGTGTCTTGCAAGGATAAGATGATGGAAAATTCCGAAAGAACAACAAAATATGTATCATTTTTGTATTTGATCAAGGGATGAGGGGGAAATCAAAAAAAAAAAAAAAACGAAAATCTTTCAAATAAGACTTACAATTTGGAAGCTCTATCTAACAATTTAAAATATATAAATATACTTCATATATTATATATTTCTTTGGTACGACAATTTACTCATTTATTTACTTATATATTTTGTAACAATTTTTCCTATAACTTATGCTCGAAGACTTGAATTTGATTTCACGTGGTTTTTAACAAATCTTAAATGAAGTTTTTTTTAACCTTACTTATTGACTAGAGTTAAACTTAAAGAAACGAAATTTATTTAAATTATATTAGAAACTAGAATAATTCAAATTGAATTTTGCTTTTGGATTATTTTTCTTTTCTTCGTGTGTTTGTTTCTATAAGATGGCTTCTGATTTTGTTTACATGGTTGTGTGTTTTTTTTTTGTTTCTGGTTTTTCATCTATTTGTATATATGTAAAGTATATATTGTTTCTAGCCGCTAGTGGGCTACTTTGCTTAGTATTGTCTTTTCCGTTCTAGTAAAAGTATCTTATATTCTTTTGTTTTGTTTTTATTTACAAAAAGGACGTATAGTGTTTTTATATATTTTTTTTTTCATTTTTAAATATGTAAGTTTACATAACAAGATGAATTTGTATTTATACATAGAAAAAGTTTAATTTAATGAATCAGACTTTAATGAACGTTTCTAAAGTTAATGCATGACACGATTTTGGTTAGTATCTAAGTCATTCATCTTGGTTAACGAGAGGAGGAAATAGGAAAAAAGAATGTCGCAGGAAGGTGGACATATTTATGTTTTCTTTTTCTGTTTAAGGAACACACTTACCTTGGTTTGGGAATTTTATGACGTTACATCGATAATTAATTTTTTTGTTTTCTTTTTCTTTCAAATACATGACATGTAGGTTATGTAATTTTCAAAAGGACTTTGGCTCTCTGTTAGTTTTGTTATACGAAAACAAAATGATATTTACATGATTGTTTTGATACCGTTTTATATAATTTTTTTCTTATGTTCTGCAACAGTAAGCAAGTTGATTTACAGTAGTACTATGTGGCGCAGCACTTCGTTGGGTCTGTATCTGAAGCTCAAACTGATGGATGGCAGAAGGAATAAAAGTGCAGATATAAGTACAAAGCGATCTATAAGTTTGCATTGTCAAGATTTCTGTGTTTTGCTTTGCTCAGTAAATCATCAAACTCACTGTTGCTCATCGTTCTACATAGAAGCATACAAATGTCATAGTATTTCCAGCTAAACACAAATAATGTGACAAAAAACAAAAATAATTGCATCCCTGATAAGTGAAAATCAAATTTTTTTAACGTATACAAACCTTCGAATTTTTATAATGGCATTATACAAAAATACATCTTGTTACTTTTTTCTACAGTAATTTTCTTTTCTAATTTGCAAGAGTATTGCAATTGCGTTTATATTTTACATACTCAGTTATGAATGCTTCAATGCTCACAAAGTGTTTCTTTGCTTTTAGGTTTACTTAACCTAACCTGAGTTCTGATTAATTCTTGTCGGGTGTACACAACGTACACAAGACAACTTATCTCCGGTCATTTCAGCAATTAAAACTTGTCCAATGGGCATTTAATGAATTACAGTCGACGCCCCTCGAAGTCGAATTTCGCTCTAACTCGATTTCTAACCTCAATGCTCCGCACAAAAGACCGTCCTCCAAGTGATATCCCGTGAACATTCGACTTTGAGCGGGAGACGACGGTATTTACATTAATTAAAATGAAAATCATACGAAACAATAGGATCATGTGTACATTAAGAAACGAAATTAACATTAACTGCGTTTGTTTTATGAAAAGAATTAAATTTAGTACTTACGGTAGAATACGTATTTTATAAATTATAAATTAAATTTAATAATACAAAGTTGAAGCTTTTGTTTTTGTATTTTTGTTTTGTTTTTGCAATCAGAAGAACCTCGATTTGTTTAGGTTTATTTCGTTGTTTTTTCCTTGTTTGCTCTGATGTCTTAGAACCCTTCAATAACTCCGTATGCCTCTAAACTACTTACAACTACGTAAATGATCCACAGTGTGAGGAGTATACCGCCACTTATGTATTTGCAAGTCGTTGGTCCGCCCAGTTCACCGCCAAATGAGTTGTGACGTCTGATCATTAATACCATGATTGCAATAAGCGCTTCGGAGCAGAAAAGTGTGACAGAGAACGCAAGACTAATGGAAGACACAAAAATTGACTTTGACAAATGTTCTCCTTTTTCTGATAAGGTTGAATTACTCACCTTCCTGGTTCAACTTCGAAATGATTGCCATTCGATTCATGGTATATCGCTGCTAGTGTCCATGCAACACCAATTCCAAGGAAAACGTTTACAGCGTTACTTCCAGTTACGTTGCCGACACTCGCATCGGCATGTTTGTCCTGTATAGCTGCTACTTTACTAGCAAATGTATCTGTGAAGGGCGAAAGTGTCATGGGCCGTTTCTCATTTTAAATTAATCGATTTCTCTTACCAGGTATACTTGTTCCTAGTGCAACAAAGCATATGGCAGTGACTGCATCCTTAATTCCCAATGTACAGCCAAAGTGTGATGCTACATCACCAATGACGGCTGTCACAAGGCCTATGCACGTTATAGATATGCCAAAGCATAAATAACCTCCGGCATAATCTGTAAAACAACATGAATTCGCCCATTAGCCCGTAAACGTTCCCAAAAGTTGTGCACACTCTAAAAGCAACCCACTCCCGATAGAAGCCAATAATCCGTGACACAATTTTCACAACTTCTTAAGTTGCAGGGTTTTAAACTCCATTTCGCCTGGATTATTGGCCATATCAGAGAGTACCTTCGCAAAGCTCACCTGTTGGTGGGATGAATGCAAAAAGTAGTTTCCAGAAAACTGTAATAAAATGCATTATATAATCGCCGCAGCTTGGTGTGGGCTCATCACCCTCTTCACCACCTTCTTCGTCGTCGCCACCTGTGTACACATAAGCATTTATACACATCCACTCTTTTAAATTCTGGTTAGAGGATAAAGATCCACTTACCCGCACTGACAGTCAGTGCCTCCGTGAATTGCTCTCTCCAACTTGAGGTTCCGAGAAGAAGCGAAGCATTAGCTCTCTGGACAAGTTTATCTACAGTATTCTATAAAAAAAAACAAAAAAGAAAACCCACACAAGAGCGTTTATTGTAAATGTCTTCATTGAAGGGTAAAGGACCCGATATCCCAGATCGGATTATGGAAAAGATTTCATTCGGAATCCCTTAACAAAACTTTTGATTGTTGATTGTGAAATGGAATATCATCCCCTTTTTGCTCTTGAAGGTGAGAAGGTGAATGGTGTTAAAGTAAAAATATTTTGGGTTACCCTCCCCTGAGTAGGTGGTCTTAAAGGCTTAGCTTCTGTTGATTAACAAAATGAAGTTCTTACAAAGTGATCACATAGCTCACAGTCTATTCTGCCCGCTTTGTACCTACTTTAGCTGATCCAAAACACACTCAAGTTGACACCGGCTCCCCCCCAAAGCATTATCGAATGGAAGTGTCCTTGAGTGTAAGTGTGAAAGTGTCATCAGTGTTCAACTGGTTGATGTGTGCTAGAAGGCCATTCTCCCGCAATGCCATTGTTATGGTAGAATGCTTGGATGTGTCACTGCAAACTTGCAGGAAGGGAATGGAAATTTGAAACTTTAAATGTTTTTATTGCATGCACAAGTACATGCCGAAGGATAGCGGTGTTTGGTTTTAATCCTCCATGCGGGTGAAAATGAGTTTGGTAGTTAAGTGGTGAGGACAACAGATGAGCGGAGGGGAAGTATTAAACTTGACGTGTCAACAGCATTATGTGGGCTCTTATAAAATGTGAGAGTTATCGTTTATCACTGCTTAATGTGGTGTGACACTGAGGAAGAAAAGGGTCCTGAGACCGTACTCTGATGCGGGTATAATCGGCGGATTGGAAAGTTTATGCTTGAAACAATGTTTTGGCTACGTTCATAGAGACCAGAGGATTTTCATGTGTGAAGAGTGTTTAAGACCTAAATCTTGACGTTGAAAAAAAGAGAATATTTTCGAGGATATAAAAAAGATATAAAAATACCGCTTCGCCCAATCAACGCGCAAGCACAGCAGCAGAAATAACCCTCTGACCAACGATCGGTAGAATCGGAGAGGACATGCCGTGTATCGCGGAAAGCTACGATTATTACGCTCTTCGTGGTTGAATTTTGCACTGAATACAGTGAAAGCTCCCATAGGCGCACAGCGAATGCCCTTCCCAGCCCAATATTGCCCGCAGATATTTAATACCAATGAGAACAGGTATCTCCTCTCCCTTTCTCCCTCTGTACCTACGACTGTGTCATGACTCATGACCCCGGACACCTAGGGCTGTTTGCTGATACTCAAGTTAGCGATGTAAGTTTCAATTCACAAGGGAACATGGGCTTATCGGTTTGCACGAATCGAAAGTAGATCATAAATTCGGCTAAGTATAACTTAAACTAAGTGGAATAAGTAGTGGCTTGTTCTTTAATACTGACAGTGGCATAAGATCTTGGAGACATTTGTGAATATGAAAGGAATACTGAATTTAAACAATATAGTACGGAGTACGAATTATTTGAAGACAATGCGGAAATGATTGATATTTTTTCAAAATTAATATTTGTACGGTTTTGAGGACATGACCATTTTTTTCACAACAGATTTTCAACGGGCAAATTTTTAACAAAACATGGGTACATCTTAAAGAAATACTTCGATTGGACCCATCAATCAACTATTGTCTTGTTGATGTTTTCATGGATTACATTTCGCAGGAAATCTGATATAAACACAAAAAATTGCCTAAGACAGCTATGGCAGATGCCAAGAAATACTTCTTTCCAATAGCCTCGTTTCCATCATTGATCGGCGCCCTCTATGAATTTGACAAGAAAATTCTCATTTACGCACTGAATACCGAATTTGACATTTAAAATCGAAGTGAAGTTGGTTGCATTTAGAAGAAAACCGTATCAGAGCTAAGTCCGGCTAAAATATTTACGAGCAACTGAAAATGAGAAAAAGTTGAAGGTTTAAGTGTAACTTGGCTATGAAGGAGATTTAAGTGTAGTATCAGCAAACTGCCAGTATAAGAAATCCCTTTGGGCTAAAAAACAATAGTGCGTTGCGCCAGCCGACTTCATGTCAGAAATGAAGAATGATCGAGATGCCAAACTTCTACCTCTCTTGCCCCTTAAAATTTTTGACAACCATTTTTTATATTGTCTTCTTAAGCCAAAAATTGACCAATCAGAGAACGGCATTTACATTATTCGTGAGCAACTGTCAAAAATTCATGAATAACTGTCAAAAAGCCTCTGAAATTCGTCGATAGACTAGGGGTGAATCAGCTGTGAAGTTGGGCATCTCTATTATACTTCATTTCTACTTCATGTTATGGAGTTTTCCTCTCTCTCTCTTTCAAATACTAGATGGAAAATATTGCATCAGCTGTTTTAATTTCTGTTCATATTTCATTTAGTCGTTTAAATAATTTTAGTCAGCTGTTTTCATTTCTCAAATGTCCGTTTCGGAAGAAAATCCGGCAACTTCACTCCCACAGCGCACCCTTCTGTCAAACATTTTTCGATATGCTCGATAATGCCGTGCAATGGACTTACGTTTTATCACGATCCTCTCATCTCTTTAGTTTTCCATTAATACAAACATACAAAAGAAACACATTTTGTGTAATCTGATCTTAATTTAATCCGGAAAAAATTTAACTCCATAAAACACACAAACTTATACCACATTTCCACCAAACGAAATCGCGAGATTTCGTCAAATTTCTCCAAATCTCCAATCTCGCAACTTATCGACATAGATTATGGAGTTTCGACTTGATTCCATTGACATCTGCAACCCGCTTGAGTTCATCCTTCCGTTCGAGGTTGTCAAATCGCCAACAGTTTGGACTTCTGTTAATTTTTGGTGATTTTGGTGTTAAATTTCTTATTTTATCTCTTCCTAATATCTGGTGTTCTCACACTTTTATTTCCTGT
The DNA here is from genome assembly GCA_905231855.2 of Eristalis tenax. NCBI lineage: Eukaryota > Metazoa > Arthropoda > Insecta > Diptera > Syrphidae > Eristalis > Eristalis tenax. Next base: position 4,018,554 of record HG993124.1, read on the forward strand.
CAAAAGACACCTGTTTTAGCGGTCATTTAAAAATTTAGAGCAAATGACATTTCTTTTGGCGGGCACTGATAAATTGAGATCATAGAGATAAATGACACTTGAAATCATTTCAAACTCGGTGGGAACGACCTATTGAGGTTGCAGTACGAATTCATCCAAATCACGCGATTTCGGTTCGTTCGGAAAGTAGTATAAAATAAACACGAAGGCAGAAAAAAATAAGTAACAGAACACAGCTGCAGAAATAAAATCCGTTATCCATTTGAGTGCAGACAATGATTTGATGGCACGTGCATGGCACACACATTTGCAGTTGCAATTTTGTTGTTTTCTTTGTAATGTTAGTGTCTTTCTATCGTTCGCATACAATGCAAAGAGGTAGTGGCTGCGTGTTTGGGTTTTGAGGCCAATTGAAACGTGAGGCCCCCTCTCAATGAACACAGCTCTATACAAGACCTTTATAATCCCAGTGCCATCTGTAGCAGAAACATGGACAATATTAAATGCGGACGAAGAGATTATTGGTCGCTTCGAGAAGAAAATCCTTCGAATATATTCGGTCCGCAGTTTGCGCAGAAGGAGTTTGGAGAGGAAAATACTCGTTCAGTCTTTTCGAATCTTATTCTACGAGCTGTACAACGAAATCGACCTAGTTCAACGAATTCCAAATTAAATGTCTCGGCTAGGTGAGCGGGCTGACGCGGTGGGTCCGCGCCACACTGAGGTCCTGTTGGACCCATTGTGAATGTCTCGACTAAGATGGCCAGGTCATGTAGAGAGAATCGCTTCGAATTATCGCCTCTGCCCATAAAGTCTTCGAGTCCAACCACGTGCTTCTCCCTCCCATGCTAAGGAAGATCTCGAATCCGATGGCGTGACCAGCTGCAAAGGGACCTCAACCAACTGGGTCTAGGAAACTGGAGCCACCAACCATAGTTGGGGGGCATGTTGCCTGAGGCAGAGGTCCAACTCAAGATTTTGTGCTGATGGTAGAATTGGAGCCGTTAGTTCTTTCTTATAATTTGCATGCGCACAAGGGTTTACAAATACCCTTAAGTGTCCGTGGTCAAGCCACAGCCCAGCTAAAGGTATAGAGCGTTAAAGGGAGAGGTTAACTAAGTAGAAGACCGAAATGTTGGCCGAAAAAACATCTTCTCTTGCATCTCGGTGTCATTTGACAGCGTTTTTTATTATGGGGGTCTGTGAATACGTGTGAGCTGATTACTCCCGCCTAATAACATTGCGTTGGTATACTCCTAACAAGTGCACCATCCATCCAGAGGTGGATGCAGATCAGCAGCCAAATGTCGAAGAATAAAGATAGTGCTCCCTAACGGTACAGAAATATCAACAAACGAAAAGGTCAAGTATCTTGGCGTTAACTTCACGGAATGATTGAAGTTCAACAGTCATAAGAAACTGACCCCTAAGAAGGCCAACCTAGGCTTCCATCGCATCTATCCTTTGATGCGGAAGCAAAATGGATTGAGCCAGAGGACAAAGCTGTTGCTATACAAGCAGCTTATACGGCCGATCTTAACGTACGGCTTCCCAGTATGGCACACCATCTTTGAGACCAGCATGACGAAGCTCGCAATTTCCGAAAGAAATATGTACCGGACTCACCTTCGACAGGGAAGGTCGAAAGCACCACAGCAGCAATATGCCTCACGAGTATGACCAAGCACGCATCATCCCCCTGCAACAGTACATGGTGACACTGTTCAGAAAGCAGCTACTAGACATCAACAACCATCCTAACGAGGAAAGCATTAACCTGAGAAACGCAATCCCCGCACAACGCTACCTTAACGCGTTAAATTTGTTAAACGAGCAGAACTTTCCAACGACGTCGAACAACGAGCTGCATGGATTCTACCAGAGCAGCGATAGCAATCACCATCGAGGCTAAGTTGGCTACCACGCACCTCGCAAAAGAACCACCATGGACAGACGGACTTGAACAAGCCGATGTAAGCACCAGCCATTGTAGGACATAAAAAATAAACAATAAACCGACAATAATAATAAACATTAAATTAAACAAAGTACATCAGTTGGGCCCCTATTGTTGAGCCAACACCCTAACCATTAGTTTGTAAGTCTAACAAGTGCGCTCGAAAAGGAAGTGGTATGCGTGACTTGAGAGCACAAACGTCAAAATCTGAGGTGGGCTGCGATAGACTAGGGGTATTCCACTGGAAAGTTTCATATCTCTTTAGTACTTCATTTCTGACCACGACCATGTCACTCGGCATGACTTGATTATTTTCCCTGGGTCAACCACTCGCCAACCACTTTGCGCGATCTAGAGGTCACCATTTGGTACCCCATTGCCGGAATGACGCCCGCACACATTCGATCGCTATCATCAAACATTGGTTTTATTTAAATTTCTTTTCCTACCGTTCTTATCGGGTCACCCTGGATTTTGCTACTTTATGAAGAGGTGTACGGAATTAATTTTCAGGGCAGTTGAACTTCGCTTGTGTAATTCGATCGCTAAAAAATGGCAACCCTTTCAACTGGTGCGTGAAGGTGCTGCAATTCTTATTGGACTGTTGATGTATTTGCTATACTTTGTAGTTTTAAAATGCCCGTGGTTCAGACCTTTGGAAGCATTGTAGCGCGCCCGTGCTGCTAAAGGGAGATAAAAAAAACAAAACCAAACATACTTCAATTTGCTCGATATGTACATATATGGAGTTTTTCAATTCGGAGTAGTCGTTGTTGTACACTTGGACAGCGCATACCAAAAAACGTTCAGATAGACACACATTCTTGGGAATGAGCAATCAAACTAAAAGGGACGTTAAGGAATGAAACTGTATTGTTTTAACCGAAAACCCTCTGTGCTTTGGACTTCCGTAGTGTCCCACCCATCTGCCAACCAGAAGAGCGAAATCATATCGCCTTGCCTTGCCTTGCTGATACTCCGATGTGTCCACCACAATGGCCAGTCAGGATCTAAGAGTGACTGGATTTTTAAACTTTTTTTTTACTGGATTAAAATCATTTTGAAAACAAACTTTAATAACGTACCATTAGACAATAACCCATAATTTTTTTCAAAAAAAATAAAAATCTCAAAAAAAATTCTTAGATGGAAAAAAGCCTTCCTCACTGGGGACAATGGGATTAAGTGTGATTTTTTTTGAAAAAATACTTTTTTGTACATATTTTTTAATTTTGGCAGAGAGTAGTCATGCGGTTGTTAATGTGAGAAGGTGTCCCCGAATGGGGATAGCGGTCGGTAAACGGTACTGCATCCATAGATGGGATTTGCGAACCTACTACCTACCTACGACGATACAGTGATTCGTAAACTCATTTAATAAATTATCATTTCTTTATGAAAGATCATTAGACGCATACGCATAAGATCACCTGTGAAGATTCGCAGAGAAACATCCAACATTTGTTGGTCCGAATTCCAGTTTGATCTGGGGAGAATGGGGGCTGAAAAGTTATTCCGAAGAGGAATTTAGGGCTCATGAGACCTTAGCTTATATTTCCTTAAAGCATTTGTCCTTATCGTTCCGTCGATAGACCAACGATTGCACCCGATCGTTGCCACTCGACAGATGGTAAATGTGGACGATGTCAATGATATCAATCATACTGTTTATTCTTGTACCATGTAAAAAAAAGTACCTTTCGGAATTGTAACCGGTGGTAATTAGATATAAAGGGTGATTTTAAGCTATTATCTTTTTGGCAACACTGGCTTAAACAGCTGACGCACGTTTCGTGTTTTGTTTCACTGTCAAACATCTTCAGTTTGGTCTATAATTTAACCATGAATCGTCTTAAAAATGAACAACGCTTGCAAATTATTGAATTTTATTATTCACGCATTTTGCTCTGTTAAGAAAGTTCATCACGCGCTTCTTCCATTTTATGGTCAGTTTAGAGGAAGCTCATTTTTGGCTCAATGGGTACGTAAATAAGCAGAATTGTCGATTTTGGAGTGAATATCAGCCAGAAGCATTCCAAGAGCTACCAATGCATCCAGAAAGAGTCACAATTTGGTGCGGTGGCATCATTGGACCGTACTTCTTCAAAGATGATGCGAATCGTAACGTAACTGTGAATGGTGAGCGCTACAGTGAGATGATATCCAACTTTTTCTTTGCCCAAAATGCAAGAGCTTGACTTGCATGACATGTGGTTTCAACAAGACGGTGCCACATGCCACACAGCACGCGTAACAATGGACTTATTGAGAGGCGAGTTCGGTGAACATTTTATTTCACGTTCGGAACCGGTCAAGAATATCCGGCCGCCTTTAGACTATTTTTTGTGGGGCTATGTTAAAGCTCATGTCTATACAGACAAGCCCGCTTCAATTGACGCATTGGAAGACAACATTGAAGCATTTATCCGTGAGATACCGGCCGAAATGTTGGAAAGAGTATGGCAAAATAGGACTTAGCGGATGGACCATTTGAGGCGCAGTCAAGGTCAACATTTGCATGAAATAATCATCAAACATTAAATTATATGGACGGTACTATCGAAGATTTCATGCATTTTTCTGAATTTCATGTGTTTTTCTTTTGAAAAACTTTCCTATAGCTTTTAAAAAATCACCCTTTATGTGATCTCCTGGGGCCTATTCAACATATCATACATCACCCATACATTTCATACAACATACACTGTCAGACATCACACACATCATACAATTGTCTGTTTCACAGACTCCTCTGGAAGCGCTGTATGATATCTTCATTCTTGTGTATTATTTTGACGTTTCATTTTGAATGACAAATTTCACTGAAAACTAAATAGTGTCGTGTATTAAACTCAGACAAGTTAAAAGGGTTCCTCAATGATGAAGAAGATGTTTTCGAAATTATTGAGATTTTGTTCTTGGCGTCACAGCTCCTATTTGTTTTTGCAACTCCACACCGATTTGGATCTTGTTGGACTTCTCTTTATTAGTCGTGAGAAACTTCAAGCTCTGGTGTTATCTCTACCACCCCCTCTTCTTTATTTTTAAGCCACAGCCACCACAACGATAACCTAAACCGATCAGCCTGAAACCATGGCAGGTCTCAGGGCATTTCCAGATCATTTGTGTCATCAGGCTAAAGCTTCTGGTGTAGCTTTCACAATACAGAATGGTTACCCGTAGGTTGCCATAACACCCAGGCCTTGCCGCCTAAAACGTTTCTATGAACCTCAACCTATAAAGGATTGGGCATAGTTAATGAAAATCCCTTGTGTTCGAGCTTAAACACTTAATGTTCAGTTATTACTGTAAGGATGTTATTACTGAGCTCATTTTAATGGATTTAAGTCGCCTCTAACGAGTTTATATTCTAACCGCTAGCTGAAGGGTTGTGAGAATTGTTAAGGCGACAGTTAATCAGGAGACCTCTTTGTATGTTTCTGAATACACAGCTTTTTGGTTATGAGTCGGTTGATAATTCTTTAATAATGTCTTTAAGTATACATATCTCATGTTGATCGTATTAAACACATACGGGTAAAAACACCATATCAGCGGAAAGGATTTGCAAATAGATGTCTACTAAAGCCACATGGCAAAATGTGAATCACAATATAAAGTCGGATCCTGCGTACACACCACAAAATCAACAAAAACTACAAAACTTAAATCAATCTGACACACGTGAAAAAAAAATTGGCATGCATTGGCGTGTCGTAGTAAATCTATGAACAGTCAGTCACAAAAGTAAGGGAGGAGCATAAAATTGTTTGCGTTCGCAATAAGAATTAAATTCAAGTCGGAATACAGGAACAAATCTTGAATGTAGTTTTTTACATGTGTCAACACAAATAGACAGACACAGGGGTTCATATAACAAAGATGAAACAAAAGCCACATCACAAAACAAAATCACGCAGAAAGATCTGTCATATTACGGCATCTAGTCTACTGGTCAATAAATTGATGGATTTGGTGACTTGAACAATCGGAAGAGTAACCAGCATCAAGAGAGTTTGAATACAAAGTTTAAAATGGTAACTTATTCGGGATGCTGACATTTCGTCCGCCGTGCCTAGAGTGTTCGGGATGTTCGCATGTTTTAAGTACAACACCCATTACTATAAAAAACAGCTGTCCCATTTGAATTTAATTTGTATTGAGACCATCGCCAATTTTATGCTGTTGACTTACTTTTGTGAGTGACTGTACGTATTTGAACACTGAAACCAGAAATGAAGTACTGTAGAGATGCTAGTCTATCGGCGAATTTCACACGCTTATTCACACAGTTATTCATGAAATAATGTCAATTTGGTCAACTTGGCTTTCGAAACGATTCAAAGGGCACGAGAGGTAGAAGTTGGGCGCCTCTATCATACTTCATTTCCGACTTAAACATAGAAAACGATTGTCCTCTTTCCCAACCATTGCAATTAGTTTGTTAAAGTTAATTGATGTCGAAACCCCTTCTCAGATGTCATACCCTTTAGACCAGTTAAATTTGTATTCGGCACATTTAATGCCTTAAGCTGTGACTTGGTGATGTGAACAGTTATGAAAGTACTTTTAGATGTATTTCAAATGTGTGTAGAACCTTAACCAAATATTTCGCATTTTTAACCAACCCGACCCCACCCTGATCCATTGAGTTGCACAAAGTACTTGTGAAAAGTAAAACAAAAAGAAACACTGATGACCACTGTGCAATATTGTTTTACAACATAACTGTTCAGTAACAAACACCATTTAAAAGGAATGAACGAATGTCCTTCTCAAGTAGCTCACCCGTTTGCGATCATTCCACATATTTACTAATACCTTTAGTAAAATATTAAAAGATTTTTTAAATCGACATCTTAACAAAGCAACAAAGAGTTATGTTATTTAAATGAGATTTTATTCGAAATGCGAACGTCATTTTGTCTTACCTTGAACTCCTTACTTTCTTTAATTCGCAATTGTGCACGTACAACGTCTCCGGCTTTTGGACGTCCTAGTAGAGCTAATTTGTCTTCTTCTGTCAGTTCCTCGGGTGCTTTGGCTTCAGCCTGCTGAATAAGTCCTGCCAATTCATCGTCTTCATATGGATGTGTCAGCGATGGTGATTTTTTTGTTTGATTATTTTTTTTTTGATTTTTCAAGATCAAAAAATCAATTTGTTTAAAATTAAAAGAAAAAACAATCGAAAATTAGAAACCCATGTATTGCCTGAACTTTATCACAATTTGCAACAGAAAATGAAAACATGTGATCGCATAATTAAAAGAAAAATTAAAAAAAAAAAAAAACGCCGTGAGTTGCTCTAATGCCGGAAGCGTGTGTGATGGGATGGATCCTTATTCTGGAGTTCTGAATCCCAATTGAGTGTTATTTGATTTTTATTTTGTTTTGATTCAAATGAAATTTTATTCGTGTGCTGTTTTAGAATGCGTGCTGCTGTAAGCGGTACAAATTACAAATAACATCGCTTATGTGTCAAGCCAGCAAACAAGAGTCAACCAAACCACATACAGACATATAGAGATGAGTTTTGTGTTTTAATTGGGAAGAGCATGCGAAACATATTTCATCGATGACGTACTGAACATACACTTCGCGAAAGAGACTTCAAGCAAAACCAATACAAGATTATTGACCATTTACACATCGAAAATACAGGCTTTTTGGGTTTCGATAGACTACTTTGGATTGCTGAGCGTTTGACTACGAACAAATTCTAAAGCTTAAGGGGAGAAAATGGGTTTTATTTTAATTTACACAAGATCCTTAATAACTACTCTCTTAAGTTAAATAGACTTACTCCATGTCTGCGAAATAGTGTCTGACGATATCAGACGTAGCATGTGCTACATTTATAATTTAATTTGTCTAAGCTGTTTCTCTCATAACTTTGATTCTTGATTGATATTTACAAAATAATACTATGCACTTGGACTACTACATATGTAGCTGTAGAGGATATTTTTACAAATGAGAATATAAAAACGGGTGAATCCCTGAGACTAAGGGGTGAATAATGCGAGCTCAATGTGTGATATCAGGCGTACACCTACTGGTGAGGACGAATTGTCGAATTGGAGTCAAGACAAGGACGCAGTGTAGATGGTCTGTTCGTTGAAATCCTTAAGGTAGCTGTCCCAGTCCTGCTGTTCGCCACGGAGGCATGGAACATATTGAAATCGGATCAGATAGTCCTTGGTCTCTCCGAGAGAAGAGTCCTGCGTCGACCCTGTTTGCGTTGTTAACATCTGGAGAATACAGCGGCTGGGATCAGCTACACGATCCTAGTCAGACTTCCACTACTGATCGGACATCTAAGGTGGCTGGGCCATGCAGAGCGTGTGGACAACTCAGCTCCGGCTTGGAAGACTCTTTCCAATAAAGCAGACAAGGGTAAATTGTCAGCCGAGGTCTTCTGATCAAAAAATTCTCTGACGTTTGTGAGATTGCATGGAATTCTGATTTTTGTAAAACTGTTTCTCAACTGATGCGGAAAATTCTTTTGGACCAGTTTCAGATCATACCGGCTCTCTGTGCTGATTGTACCTCCTAGTCGGGTTTTATTAGAAAATAGATGGCATTGCGCGAGTAAATCGCGCTTATTTCGTTTGGCCGAATTTTACGCTGTGTCAGAAAAAGACGTTGAACGTTGCTTGAATCACAAAAAAGATGCTAGGCAAGGCTGCATCAGAAAGTCGAGCTTTCAAAAATTCACACAATTGCTGACACGGGCCAAAGCATATGTCTAAGTAGATGTACACCACTGACGACTTGGTCATAAGGCAAAAGTGGCCATGGCAATAGTAAAGAATATCCTTTAGTCTGTCTTCGCAGTGAACGACATTAGCGACGTCAGTACGAAGGTCGAATGGAAACCGACGCTTGCCACTCGCTGTTTCTTTATCAAGGCTTGCGGAAGATGACTCACATACATAACGTTACTCAGGAATTACATGATGAAGTCTTAATTCAAGCCAGATGAGCAGTGCCTGAATCTAGACATGAGATTAACAGCCATTGTGTCATTGGAACGCATGGATTGCGTCTTGCCATCCCTTAAATTTACTTTTGTAAATGTTGCAGAGAGAAAGGGGAAATAGAAGGAAAATGGATCAGCTTGTATCATTATAAATAGCTGCAGATGTATGCCCCAAGAGCAGTGTTTTTCAAACTTTTTGAGTTCGCGACCCCCTTATTGGTAAAAACGTGGGGGACCCCCACAATATAATGTGTCAGTCATTTTTAAGTTACAACATTGAACTCCTTCCAAACCTGGTCTTATTACACAAGATTTTACTTATAAGCCATGCAATTTTCCCCCGTCGTGCCAAAGATAAAAAAAATGTAACAGGCTGTTCAGTAATACAATGATTTTTTTGAAAAAAATTCTTTACTGGGGTGGGGTTCAATTGCCCCCTCTTGGATCCCACTATTATTTTGGATTCATTTTTTACTGCAACGGAATTTTTTTTTACAAAAATGAGAAACATTTTTTGGTCTCCTGGAAAAATGTGAATTGTGAATGAAACTATAACGGAACTTTTTTTTTTATAAAAAATGAGAAAAATATTCAGCCCCTTGGAAAAATGTCTGCGGGCGCCTATGTTCTGGTATACTTCTGTGATGTTTCACAAGTCACACCTGCCCCACCAGAGCATGGTGATTCACAAGCTGTGAGTATTCTGTGTGAATGCTCCAGAATTTGTGAGCATCACAAGAAATGTTAAAATTGTGATGTTTTTTTGAGCACTCTCTTGATCTCTTTGACCACTTAAACATCTTGAATAGGAGGCTCCAAGGGAGAGAAGAAAGCATTATGACTGCAAAAGACAAAATTAAGGGATTCCTCGCAAATCTTCGATCTCGAATAAATTTCGTCACATGAATCTGTATCAGTAAGGTCTCATTTCATCTCATGGTACAGAGTTTGTCATAAAAACTATTTGCTTACTTTCCAGAACTGAATTTTGAGAGTGGAGATGGAGATTAAATATTTGTTTGAATATGTCAGTGGAACTTGCCGATCTACCATCGGTAAAGATGAAGAAAAAAAAACTATTTTCGACTTAGCCGTAGATGGAATTTAATTTAAGAACTATTTACAATATCTGGATAAAGAGAAGAGGCAAGTATCCTCAGCTTGCAAACGAGGTTTGGACTTTGTTGCTGGCATTCGCCACTTCATACCTGTGTAAAGTCACATTCTCTTCATTGTTTGACAATAAAACTAAGAAGAGATCAGGACAAGTTTGGAAAATCAAAGATTAATCCAAGATTCCAATGTTTTTTAAAAAACAGGCACTAAAAATGTTGTGTTTTATTTTATTTTTTATTACAGGACTTAATCTCACCGTCTTGCCACCGTGACCACCCAAGAAACATTTGGCGATCTCCTAGGGCGTCCCGACCCACAGTTCGGAAAACACCACTATTAAATCATTCATTGGTCTAACTACGTACTATAAGACTGAATTTTGTATTTAAGTCGATTTTAATTCCAAGCCCTGTCAGTGAAGTATTAGAAAATAATAAATAATTATCAAAGCATTTGCGGAAAGAGCAAAGAAAATATTGAAATCTAAGCTAAATATCTTTGGTTTCTCAAAAAATTCCATATGCGCTCATTCCTTTGTTTGTGTTTTTATAGACAATGGTCCTTCGATGATCGCTACGAACCTGCAAGAGTTCTAATTTCATTTGCATGCACTGTACTCAATTAAGTGCACTTTTAAATCGAATTAAATTCAATTCACCTGCTGTGCTAAAACTACTTGGCCTCAAGTGCTTTTTGAGAATCGAGTCAATTATTGTCGGCACGTGGTTAAGCAATTTTCGACAAACGTAAACCTACATACATACATACACTTATGCAGAAATTGAGTGAAGTGCAAGTCTTAAACAAAGCTAGTGCATACTTATATCGTATGTACATATATTTAAAGAGGATAGTGCTTTCATCTCCAATTAAGTTCATAGTATTTCTCAGAATTCGCATTTAATATTTAATATTTTTGAAAACATATTTGATCGCATGTTCAATCTGCATTCCGTTGAATGGGGTGGGAAATATGCACAAATTACTCACGATTTATGAAAAGCTTATTGACCAAGAGGGCTTTATGCTTTATGGTCATTACTTCATTAATTACAACCAATCGGCACAATCGATAGTTTGCCATTTTTGGGAAATAAAATCCTTGTTTTTGTGGAAAAGACTACACAACATTTTCGTTAAGGGCTAAGATTTATAAGGATTCATAAGAGGTGAGGCGTAAGGTGAGGCACAAGGCGTGTATATCATCTCGATGTATGACGATTGGTAAGACCACGTCTCTTCATTGCTCTAAACGAGTTCACATTGCCAGTCCATAAGAGGGATTTCGTATAATTCGAAAAAAAGCTTTATACATTAACGTAGACTAATGTCTATCAGTCTAGACTAAATTCTACTGTTAAAATGTTGCCTGTAAAGCTCATTCCCTTGAACATCTTTGGATATGGATTAAGATTGAAAATAAAAAATAAATAAATTGCGCTGATCATTGCTTTTTGAGGACGGTACATTGGGTTATGTTTGTGGCGGTAGTGGCGTTGTGGGTCTATTCTTGGTATTGCATAAGCAAAATAATTTTCACGGCCCACCTCTTCCGAGTCACTGACAATGCTCCAAAAGTATAACTGTCTAGAAAAGGCTTCTCAAATTGGCGGTTCGGAGTCGGTATAAAACCAAAAAAGAAAAAAGGTCAACACCAGAGGCACGATCTTTCAAAATTCCGCTCAGCTGCTTGCTTCCGCGGATGACATTGACGTGATTGGACTAACACAGCGAGCCGTTTGCTGTCATTGAAACGGAACCGGCTAAAATGGGTCTGGCAGTGAATTAGGAAAAACAATGTACATGCTGTCACCACGGAAGAACGCACACCATCGACACCTCAGACAGAGCGTCATAATGGACAGAAGAAACTTTAAGATTTCGTCTACCTCGTAAACAGGCACAATAACACCAGGACCAAAATTAAGCGCAGAATTACTCTTGCCAATCGCTGTTTCTTCGGGCTCAAGACGCAATTGAGTAACAGACCCATCTCTCGCAACACCAAGCTGACTTTATATAACATACTGATCACCCCGGTTCTGCTCTATGGCGCAGATACATGGACACTATTGATGGCGATGAAGAAGCTCTTGGTCGTTTTGAGAGAAAAGTTCTGCGTGCGATCCTTGGTCCTGGTGTCTGGAGGAGAAGATTCAACCACGAACTGTACGAGCTGTACAGCGGCAAGCACCTAGTTTGCGTCTAAGGATGCAATGCTTAAGATGGTTAGGCCATGTAGAGCGAATGGAAAACACAGCTCCGGTGAGCCATTAGGACAGCGCAACAGTGGACGTGGACACAAGAGAAGGAGAAGGACCTCAAGGAACTTTGTGTGCGCAACTGAAGGCAGCTCGCGAAATATCGTGCTGGCTGGAGAGGCTTGTTGGTTGGGGCAAACAAATAAGAAGCAGAAGTCGTTATAAAACTGTAGGTCCCATCCACTCGTGAAAGAACATTAGAAAGCACGGCGCGAGTGGTTGCTGAGAAGCTTACGGAACTGACGGCGGAAAAAAAATAACATCGAATCAAAAAGTGTCCTGCATACGACTTGTTGATTTTCAAAAGTCATCGCATAAATACTTGAATTTTGAACAGTTGAACGAGCGAAATGTCAAAGGATACCTCTTTCCCACATTACCGTCTGCAATTGAGTAATTTATGACTTGATTTATAATGAAGTGTAATTATTGATTTATCTTACACTGCGAGCATTAATCTGGCCGACGCTGCCTGTAATAATTTAAGGTTGACGTAAGTAAAATATGTGACATGTCAAACTACACATTCTTCTGTTCGTTGTAAAGGGAGGCGACGTAATTTGTGCATATTTTCACACCCAATCCCTTACACTATTCAGACTGAGTTCGTAAAATTTATGATACAACTTGCAATAAGACAAAAGCTTTAGAACAAAAAAATGATATAATATAAAATAGATAATGCAACCAATAGTCTTTTGTTTGTTAATTGTTTACCTTGTTTCATACAATATAATGGCAATTTATTGCATTCAGTTGGATACCTACACATGAACCTTTGTCTTCATCAATCATACAATAGGATACGGTTTTCGCTAAACATAAAATAGTTTACATAGGTCCCAACTAAAAACCACAACGACGATGGAGATATTAGTTGAATGAGTTAAACAAAAAATATAAATAAAGCCAACAACATTAAACAATGCTTCAGAGTTAATGTTAATGCTAATTTGTTGATGATGATGGTTTTTATTTTTTTTTTTTTCATTTTAGATGAGTGTTCAAAATGTCTGATTATGAAACGTATCAATAAACTATGGAACAATTAAAAATAAACTCTAATTAATAAAAAACAGATAATTTTTCTTTCGATGAAGTTTACTTACAAATTTATTCGTAATAGAAGCGTAGATGGGGAATTGCGTATTTTGGTTTTAATATATACATATGTGTATATTTTTTATTGTGATATTGTTTAAAAATATACAAATTATGTTCGTACGATCGAGACGCAATTTATTACATAGTGCCAAACACAGATAGATAGAGATCAATAATATTAAACCATTACGATGATTATTTATTATATGTATACGAGTATAGGTGGAAGCCCATAGTGAAACAAGCGCAACAAGCATTCACAGTCCGAAAATGTTCCAAAAATGTTAAATTTCAGTTAAAAAATTAAATGTTTTTTTCTTGTTTTGAAGAAAATTTTAAATTTTGTTTACTTCTTAGAGAATTTAAGTGATTCATTTCAAAGCTAGGATTGATTATTTTATATATTTTTGTTTTTTTTATTGACAGAGACGAAAAAGCGCAATGCAATAGAATATAATGGAAAAGAAGATAAATACCGTAAAATACAACCAAATCTGATAAGAACATTAAAAGTGAGTGTACACATAAAAATAGGAAAAATTAATGGAATGGAAACGAATATATAAGACATAAATGATGAACGATTACACATTGAAAGCAACAGATTCAATTGTTCCCATAAACGAATACATTGAATATGACCCTTACTGGTGTTAATTTTTGATTTTGAAACGGAAAACAATAGATATAATATGTAAACAAAATTATTGAACAGATGTATTTATATATATTTCGAGTGAGTGAGTGGCCTCCCTCTTGGACGTGTATAAGTGAGTATACGTAAACACACAAATACGACACATTTTAATTGATATATTTGTTTTGTGTTTTACATTACGTACCGAAGTATTTAGTCAAAAATTGAAATGGATCCGATTTTTTAGTCGCGTCTGTGGGTTTAAAAGTTTGTTTATAGGAATTGTTTTGTTTGAAAATTGAGTAGGTAGTTGTAAATATAGTATTTTTTTTGTTTTTGCTGTGCTCAAATAATTGCCGTCACGGAATAAAGAAAAAAATGGCATCGTAACTGAAAAGTTATTTCAAGGAAATAATAAAAAAAAATATATATAATCGAAGCGTTTAAGCACATGTGAGCGACTTTAATTAGACACAAGTGACTTCAAAGGGATCTGTTTTTGAAGAAGCGTGAACATCATTTGTGCACGTTAACTATTTTCTTTTCCTTTTCAACTAAAATACCTACCCTAAGTGTGATTATGTGCGATTTTATTATAAACTTTTTAGCGCTGTGTTTTGTTAAAGTGAATAAGATGATTTAACGGTTTTACCTATTTTTTTATATCTACTGTATTATGATGACTTCGTTATTTGCTTGCTTTTACCCGCTCGGACATTTAATTTAATTAATTTTTCATTGTTTAGCAGTTCGGCGCACATTTTTTGTTTTGATTGACGCTTTGTGTTTACTTTATTTTCCAAGAATTGAGTAGGCTGTTATGATGAGTATTTTGTGTTTTATAACTTGGCTTGGAAATGCAACATTTCAGAATACCGTATCAACAAAAAGTATGCAAACAAAAAACTGCCATTAACCAGACAAGAAACCACAAAATGGTGACCTGTATGAAATGTTACTTGAATGGAATTTTCATTCGAAACATGTCGTTGCTAAATAACGTTCTTTATTCAAGATTCCGCGATCAACATCGGTTCCGGGTGATTGGCAGCAATCGTCGCGAACGTTAATATTCTGTTTCGAGGAACAAATTAAACTACTGCTTCATTAGAGAGAGAATAATCAGACCGACGAGAAATACTCTTGCTTCAAGAAATGTTGTAGTCAGGGCCGGTCCGAGTCAAATTGGCGTCTTGTGCAAGCCCTACGTTTAGCACCCCATTCTTTAGTTTTGGCAATTCAATTTAAGATGCCAATGGCCAAAGCTGTAGCATAAGCTACTCTGTTATAAGGTCTTCATGGCCTTAAGCCTCAATTTCTGTTGAAATTATAGGCAAATCAACCAATCGTTTTTGAGACAGAGTTGCCCTAAAGTAATTTTGCATTATCTTGAGTTTTGAAAAACTATGTTCTCTTGGCATTGAAATTGTTAGGACACTAACTACATTGGGAGCCAGGTTCACAACTCAAAATTTAACCAAAAACTTTCTGGTTTTACAAGTGGGAATAGTACTGTTAACGCTTCATACAATTCTGTCTCATCAAAATCTTTAAACCTTGACAAATGGTATTTTGTGTGAGCAGATGAAATGATGTATTCTTTGTATTAACAAAAAACAAAAATTGATTCCGTTCTTACGCGATTATTTTCACGTTATCTTCTAACGGATAGAGCTCAGTAATAAAGAACTACAGAGATGGCCAACTTCACAGCTGATTGTCCCTCTGTCCATCGACGAAGTTGAGTGACTTTTTGACAGTCAATGAAGATTGCCGTTCTCAATTTAGTTTGAGCAGAAATGAATTATTATAGAGATGCCCAACTTCACAGCTGACTGATCCATAGTCAGTCCATTGACGAAGTGAATGGTGGATATCGACATTTTTCATGAATTTTTGATCGTTGTTGATGAAATAACGAGAATGTCGTTCTCTGATTGTTCAATTTTGCTTTGGAAAACGATATGAAAAATGGTTGTCAAAAATGTTAAAGGGCAAGAGAGGTAGAAGTTTGACATCTCTATCACACTTCATTTCTGGGTTTGAGAAAGCGATTGTCAAGAGGGGTAGAAGATTCATTTCTGATTTTTGAAAGCTGTTTTCATCAATTTGGCATTTTTTAATTTTTTGTTTATTAATTTAGATTGTTTTCTTGTGAAGGATAAAAAATGATGTAATCTCCTTCTTTTCTTTGCATTTTTGCCTGTCTTTTTTTACACTGGTTTTTCTGGGACGTACCTACCGTGTAAAAAGAGAATTATGTGAAATTGCATTCACATTCAACGAACTAAATGGGAGCGTATCGATGAATTGTATTTTTCATTTAGCCTTCCTAAGCGCATGGCGCCCTGTGCATTTGCACATATGCTGAGTCCTGTCCAACAACTCGTTCCACATTTCTTGAAGTAATAATATTTCTCGGTTCAAATGGCTAATTTATGAATATTCTGCGATCTAATGAGTAAATAAGCATACGTACGTAAAGTTTAATTACCAAAACGTAACTTGCTGTAGGCACCGCAAACCCTCCACTTCACAATGAAAGTTTCTTTTTACTCTTCGAACTTAACACTCGCCGAGGGAAGAGTCCCTTTTAAAATGCTTGCAGAGGATAATTTTGCCATACTTTGGTAACTTTTTTGTGGTTAATTTGGCTAGCTAAGTGCTTTTAAATAATTATCTCGGTTTCCTTTTTGGTCATTTTGCACAGCCAGTGGCGTTAACCTATTTAAATTACATAGCGAGCAGTATGGCCCGTCCTATAGCGGACTGTCCGAACGGGTGCAATTTAAGCAAATAAATACCAATAGATCCTGAAACCTTCTTACCTGGTACTAAAACTATGTTTCGTGAAAACTTAAAATTAAAAATAACAAATAAGTAACTAAAATAAAATACGAAAATCTACTGACTACGGAGTTTATTAGTGACTGGGGGAAATCAAGAAACCGAACTACTTCTACGTAAGTCACGTGTAAAAACACAATCACATCATGTAAATATTTATGTATAATTTGTTAATTGAATGTCTACAGTAGTCATGAAAAAAAAAAAAACTCAGTCTATAAACTAAAGAAAACCAGAACTAAATACATTTAAAAAAATAAAAAAAATGATAATTATTATTAAATCAACATCATATTTGCACTTTTTGGTCGCACGCTATGGTCAAACAAAATTTACTTCATTTTTTTATGTGATTGTGTCGTGTTTCATTTTTTCTGTTTTACTTTTTCTCTTTTCTCGAGGAAAAATATTGTAAAAATTTTAAATTCTAATTTGGAAAATTTGTTTGTATTTTATTATAAGAAAAGTTAATAAAAATTTAATTTTTACTGAAATTTGTGGTAGAAACTAGAAGCAAAATATAAGAATAATTTTTTTTCTTTAGATAAGGAGGTAATCGAATTTGATTTTTGAAATTTATTGGAATTATATAAAATTTAATTGAATGAATGGAGGAAAAAGTGAAATTAATTTGTTTACCTGCAGCGATCAGGGGATCCCCAATGTTGACGTAGAACAGAACATCCTTCTCGTAGCTGCCTTCTTCAATGATTCCTAAATTGATATATTTTCTGAAAATAAGGAATGGTTCTAATTTAGCTTTTTCGAACAATGGGCACTTGTTTTATTTAAGAAACTAGTTTTAATTTTGACGAGATGGAAGAGGAATTTGGTCACAGCAAGCATGAAGTTTTAGTTACACGTAAAGTAGTGAATGCAATACAAGTCTAGATCAGAATGTAGCGTCAAATTGTTTGTACTATCGTTTGTTTGTTGATGTAGTCAATTCCATCGAATATGGCGGTCAAGATAGAGATAAAGATTATAGAGATTCCTTTTCGACTTTAATTAATACCCAAGCCTTGCTCGTCGTCGTAATTATATTGCAACAAATCAACTGTCAATTATCTATCACGAGATGATAATTGAATTTGTGTTGTTAAAAACAACTAATACTGTGCAAGTAGTAATTGATGCAAACATGGATAGCATACACATTCCACATGTATTCATTTCACTCATTTACTAACTGTTCGTTGTGAAGTGTTAAGTCTTTGCTTCGAGATCAAGACAACCATCAAAAACAGGACAAATGTGACCATTAGTTGGGCGGTTCTTGAAGACATCGAGCAATTTAACGAGCTTTGTTGTTTGGCTGCACAGACTGGCAAATAAATTGGTTTGAAAAAACGACTGGATGGCGCAGTTGGTTAATTGCCTGCCCTTAGTTAGGGGGTTCCCCGGTTCGAATCCCAGTGAGAGGAGGTTTTCAAATCTGGTCCAAGTAGAGTATTAAAGAAAAAGGATCTTTCCCGTCTAGTCTCCCGGATTCTGTCTCTTTCTAGGTTCACCGCCGCCTACGCACCCAATCGAAGAAGATTTGACGCGTTGTCAAAATGCAATAAAAAAGCTGTCACTGATGTGCTGTTGCAATTTACACCAAAGTTATACCAAAGGGTAAAACTTCTATGGATATAAGGTTAAGACAGAAGGTTGTCGGGCTGTCGAGAATGGGCAACTAGTAGTAGTAGAGTCGCAGTCGATACTGACTCATTTCTGAGGACACCTGAGGACACCAATATCGCTGCCAGGCAGAATGTTCCATTCCGCACAATGATAGAAATTTGCTGCTGTTTTAAGTGAACGCCTGAAACTATTTCTGAATAACCTGATAGGTCGTTATCAGTACGGTTTCAGGGCGGGGAAGCCCACCACCGACCAAATATTCAAACTACGGCAGATCCATCTGTTCGTGCATACAGACGAGCTATACAACGCCATGTCTAGTTTTGACTTGCCTGCCAAACTCGTCAGACTGAGCAGGATGACGATGAGAACTCTAAGACACATCGACAGCTCGGCCAGAACGTCACCATAGGCAGCTATAACTTGAAGGTAGTGAGGGACTTCGACTACCTCGTCTCCGCGACAAACACACTCAACATCAGTACCGTGATCAGACTGAGAATAACTCTTGCCAATCGCTATTTCTATGGGATCGAGAGGCAATTGAGTTATAGAGCCCTCTCTCGGAAAACTAACTTGACTCTGTATAAGACTATTCGACCTCGTCCTGATTTACTATGCAAAGGCATGGAGTATATGCTGAGTGGATGAAGAGGTTCTTGGTATTTTCCAGAGAAAAGCAGTGCGAGCGATCCTTGGCCTGTCTGCGTTGATGACATTAGGAGAAGAGGGTTCAATCACGAACTATATGTTCTGTACAGCGACATGAGTCTGCCAAGGCGTCTACGGATCCAACGCCTAAGATGGTTAGGCCATGTAGAGCGTATGAACAACTTAACTCCGGGTAAAGGTAATATAGATGTTCCTTGCACACAGACAGCGTATTATATTTCGAAATATAATTGCGGCCTCCTTAAAAACAGATTTTTTGTCTCTTCTACGGATATTTGTTGATTTTATATATTGATTTACATATTAAAAATGTATTAAAAAATATTAAATATATTAGATAACGTTGTGCCATACATAATGTAAATGTCGAGCGTGTATATTCCTTGGTAATGAGCCAATGTACTGAAGGGCGGAGTGATTTCATAGTGAAAAACGTAAAAAGAGTTATTTCTTAAAAATATAATTTTAAAAAATATGCCCTGGTATAAATAAAATTTATATTTGCTTATATAAATTATATTAGACAGGTATAATCAGAGCACAAATTCATAGTTATTTAAAGTCGACTTGACATACATAACTTAAAGTAGATTTGTTGTTATTCAATCCTCTTATAGTAAACTATAAACTTAAAGTCCACTTTAAATTTAAAATTGGGCCAACGACTGTAGGCACTATTAATGAGGTGACTATAAATTTGCGGCGACCATTTAATTCATATTTTATTTTTATTTATTTATAGTTTTATATTTATAGTTAGAACTGACTTAATTTATTTACCTTGAATTTTTTTAAAATTTATGTTTTTTTTTTGTTATGATAATTTAAACAATATAATAGCAAAATTTTTTTTCATTTTGGGCTTTTTTTTTGTTCTTAAAATGTTCATTAAATTTTCATTGAAAGTGTCCTCGTTTTCGTACTCATGGTTCTGGTCACCCTATCTTGGACTAACTAGACAAAGACTAAAGTTCTTTATAAGTTCCCACTGCCTGCATATGTACGTCAGTGAACCAGATGCCTAAGGTGGGTGCTTTCAAGAGTTTTGTCTCGACAAACTTTATAGCCCCAACATACATACACATTGTATAGACTTGGCAAATATTCATCAGCCCATACATAAGTGTATTTAATTGTTGGAACAACTATCATACAGCTAGAGGTATGATAGTCATGAGTTCATCACAGTCTAATCTCCAGATATTGAGATGCAGACCAGTTCCTATCGACTGCAATTGCCGGAAATTGGTTTGCAGGCGCATTTGCAACCCACCACGCATCAGACATTCTCCGTGATATTGTTTAAATTTGTTCGATTTAGAAAACAATTGAATTTAGCTGAGTCAATATTTTTGTTATTTCCTTTTCCCGATCAATATAAAACGCACAATAGGTAGGTCAATACCACGCTCGTTATTGTCGAGCGTCTTTTTAACGACTATTCTCTGTCAAGCCACCGCTAGTTGATTGGTATTTTTCGTTCATTATTTTTCCTTACTTCCACCTGCCTGCACCTGCCCCCCAATGTCTGAAAACTCGCCACGCTCTTCTGACTACGACAGTATTGACCTTGAACTGAGAAGTGTCTGTGGTTTGAATATGAAAAGAAACAAATTATGACCTCTTACCATGTTGACATAACTCTTGCATGTCACTCTAGAGTTCAGTTGAAATGTTTAGCCCTCGAAAAACCCATACTTAACCAATTTTCTAAAAAGTCCCCACGTGCCGTTCTGTTTGCAATCAAATTTCAAAAAATACTCTGATCAGTTTGCCACACCTAAGTGGTATTTGTCTTTACCCCCGCCAGAGTCGGCTTCAGATTTATGGAAATGTTGCGTGCTAAAGAGCATTAAACAAAAGATCCCAGTTTGGTTGTCAGTTTTTTGTCACGCCTATTAGGACTATTAGACATGCATGTTCACACGAGACCCATTTGAATTAAAGTCCTATTCGCGCATATTTTTGCAATCTGGCAGCCGACTGAAGCGGGGGCGGGGAAGAGAAAAGAAACAACGTGTACACACTCAAGCGACTCACACAAAATGTGCGATAATTGAAATTTCTATTTCTGAATTACCGCATCAGTCATTTGGGAGATTAAGTAATACTAAACGTTTCTCACTCACAGACGTAAATACAATAAATAATTATAATAATAAAAATAACCGCGGCGCGGCGTGTCTGCTACCCAATTGGCAGTTGTCCAATTGCACTGTTTCACACATTCCCGTGTTATATTTACGAACATATTTCTATTTGGCTGCTAGTAATATTTAAGTGGATGAATACACTCAGCCAATTATTTTGAATGAATATGGAATGTTTCGATTTTTCCATTCTTTTTTTTTTTTTACTAAATTGACGTTTTCTTGCAATGAGCACATAACTTCGACGAGTTATCGGCAAAAAAGTCGGGTCCTAAAACATACAAACACTGAATAGATACAATGAAACAAAATTCTTTATTGTCACATGAATTTACAGCATCGCCGTGCCGTCCAGTTGACAGACCTATTCTTTAGCTTGTGTATACACAAGCAACGGATGACAAGGCAAAAGGTGACACGATATAAAAAAGAAAACAATGAATTTATTTGAAAACTAAGAATATTTAAAATGTGATAAATAAACTCCTCCAAATGCAATCATTTATAACCACTTGCTTTTGGCCGAAACGGATGTCGCCAGTGAGTCGACTGCTCGCGCTGGTCTGTCCAGACGAGCGCCTCTGGATTGTTGACTACACAAATTAACGGTGGATGATATTCTGTTAGAATTTTGTGCTTTTTGAAAAAACCACAATTATAGATGTACTGGGGATATTTTTATATTTCTAAACTGAGTCGATAGTTTTAGGTCAATCGTTTCTATTATTTTCACACAACTTTGTGCGGATTTGCCGGCTGGTGTTAGATTAATTAGTACAAATAATATGGGTGGCGCTACTGCCTGCAGCTGACCATGACCTAGCTTCTACAGCAACTACTTGTGTTGTGGGTGCGACTGTTTTCCACATGTGGGGCTGCGAATGACAAAGAGAAACATTTTTCTAGACTTTTTCTTTAAGCTTTGTCTTTGACTCGGCAGAGGTAAGAGTCAAAAGAGATGGCGCATTAGCGCGCACTTACTTGAACAACATTTGGTCGACGATCCTTAGTCGCACAGCAAAAATCTGCTGTGTAAAGCAAAACTGACAGAACGTGTTGTTTTATGTGCTCTGTGATGTAAACAGGAAAAGCATTTGGTTCGAAAGGTGATGTCATTTCTACTAGAATTGTACAATATTCGTCTCGGGAAATGCCCTTCAACGAATAGTGAGAATCCCAGTTATGGACTAAGTTAATAACTGGACGCAGACCCGAGGACTGAATGTCAACCCAATTAGAACTAAAATTTGGCTCTTTACCAATAAGAGGAAGATATCTGAGTTCACCTGCGCAACGTTAAACGGAGTTATACTGCATTCCAAATTTATGTGGATTTGAGAAACGTGTAATAAAAGCGTAAACGTCGCTTGTAAATGTTGTTTTGCTTCGGCAAAACGTAGGATCTCATACCACAGCAGGTAAACGGCCTGTTCGTCGTGACAGTAAGCCCCGTCTGTTACAGCTAAGACAATCACCACAACCTTACCGAACTAAGACCTATCTTACTGTACGGCTCTGCGGAAAGGAGTGGAAAATATTTATTTTCTCACACTATTAACCAAAATACAAAGAACGGCGTGCTTAGACATAACATGCGTTTATAGCCAAGCAGCCATCAAAGCTCGTCCACTTCATACTCTAATCTAGAACAGGAATGCCGGGCTGTGCTAGCGTCGTTACAAGGCCAGCTTGAAATGTATTTTATTTGGGTCCCAAGTGACATCCCACGAATCGAGAAGGCCAATGTAATCGCTCATCCGCCCTTCAGTGCTCGCTTGTAGAGGAGGTGCGCATCCCAGCACAAGCAGTTAAGGCTAATATCCATACGAACATCCTTGAAGTAGCAACATCAGATGAACTAGACTGACAGGCTGTGCAACATCATGCTGCCTGACAGAGCTAGGCTCTGCGTGTCATCGCGGGAAGAAATAGAATATCATAGCGATAGCCAACTTCACAGCTGATTGGCCCCTAGCCCATCGAAGAATTTGAGAGGCTTTTTGACAGTCATTCAAAAATGCCGTTCTCTGATTGGTCAATTTGGATTTAGATAACGATATAATTACACTTCATTTCTGATCTCGGGAATTTACATGTCAATACAAATTTAAGGCGGAAACAACTGTATTAGTCACAGCTTTAATCGTTTTTCGTTTCAAGTTCTTTTCGTATCAAACTGATTTATTTAGATGTTTTTTTTATTCAAAAAGTAATTTTCCGGAAGCTTCCTTTAAAAGAATTCAGATTTCCATCGACCATTTTTTCATGATTCCTTCTCGGTACTGCCTTTTTGTCTATTGAACCCTTTGTTTCGTTTATAAACCAGTCTTAGCACCAGTCTTCGTGAAATGTAAGGATCAAATCCTGGCGATTTTCCATGCCTTTTGCAGAAAGACAGCAGGAACACTTAGGCCAAGCATAGACCACGCGGATCTGAGGGTACCTATTCCGCAAGCCAATTAGTGATTTTAATAAAGCGTAGAAGGAGGTTGAATCTAATGTTGCTTAGTTCTGCCAGATTGTCAAAGAAGTGGGCCCCCAGAAGTCTGAGTTTACGGGATGAGAGAGCAGTTGTTCAATGGATTCTTCCTCGTCCTGCAACTTCTGCAGAAATCTTAGTGTGAAAGTCCCAGTCTAGAGGTGTGAGTTCCGAAGGAACAATTCCAGTGAGAGATCTGAGATTTGGTCTGATTAATCTGATCAACCTAAGCGATCGTTTGGGATCGATCATAGGGCAGAGTTGTTTGGAAATGAAGCATCCTGTGCATGAGACATCCGCGGTTTGATTGAGCAAGCTTGATGCATGAACGGTGGGTCTCCACCCGGAAAGACTGTCCAATGTGTACCCTTTCTAGCGAGTGTGTCCGCCTCGCAATTCTCTGGAATGTCACAGTGTCCTGGCACCAACATCCTGGAGATGGATGTTGAAACGCTTGCCCATCTCGTTAAGATATAGGCGGCAATTAAGGGAAGTCTTGGAGTTGAAGGTGACAAAGTCCAGAGATTTGATCTGCATATCGGAATAGACGACCCTATCTGTGCTTGTTTTTTAGCCATGACAGAGCTTCCTTAGTCGCTATAGTTTCAGCCTCAGATATTTTGGCAGAAATAGGGACAGCTGAATGTTCAGATCATTGGAACATTGGAACATTGATCATTGGACACCAAGAAATGTAAATATACGACTAAAACGTTCCAGCTTTCGTAACCTCTGCCTGAACAGTGCGTCAGTTTTTTACATAATAAAATCGCTAAATGAAATTATTTCTCTCAACATTTTTGAATTCACTTATTCTTAATTTTGCGGTCAGTGCCTGAGAGGCTCATGTCAAAAACGGACGTCACAAAAAAATGTGGCGGTTTTGACAAGCTGTCCTACCACCATGGTGCAACAAAGTACAACACACACACACACACCACTCAGAAAAACTGAGATAAAGAAGAAAGCGAGAAAAACGAACGCTCGTTAAAAATGTCTGGTACAGTATGCACAGTCGGCAATAAAATAAAAATGTATTTTATAAACAAAAATAAATTCAAAATACAAGGAAACTCCGTCATCGGGTAATTTTCTGAAATTTTGAGAATGTCATATTTTGTTTTTGCACCTCCTTAAACACAATTTTATTTATTGTTCAATTTTCAGATGTGACTTTAATTCCGGTGGTGGTGAGATGCCAAAAAAACGACGTGGAAGGTGTGCAGTATTTCACTACGTTTTACGAAGGATTTGTGATAAAATGAATATTTGATCATTAACTATGCCGTAAAACTTAGTTCTAAATAAAATTGACTTTATTGTGATTTGCACTAAATATTGTACGCAACATTGTGCAACATCGCTTAGCTTGATGTACGCGAACGACGATAAAGATAAGTAGTTTGTCCAGCACAGGTAACGTGCGTAATTTATAGGCAAATACTAATTGAGAAATATATCACTCAAAGAAATGTTATAGCGCAGAATTTGGGCAGTGTAATAAAATGTTTCAAAAACACCGACACTATTAAAATAAATTAGGCGGAAAATGGGTTCTTAAATACACATTTTTATGCGTTCACAGATTTATGACAGGAAAGCAGACATAAACGCCATTCAACCAATTAGTTAACCAACTATCTCAACATTGGTCTGATCAAAAAAAGGCAATGAATTAAGCTCGGCGTGGAGTTTAATCGAAGGCGCCACATGCATTTTTAATTTGTCTGTCGAATGTATACTCATGAGCGAATGTGGGTACAAATGAACAGGAATAGAGGAGAACAAAGGGAGGTTTGGGAAGACGAAAGCGTACCCGGTAACTCCATATGCCCCATCGACAAAAACGCGACCCCACCTTCTGCAACGGCTATAGACTATATCCCTGATCAACGTGATCTGTAATTCCCGGCGTGCTGTGTGAGAGTACCAGTGCTACTTCCGGCCCGGCAAATCGACCGTGAACCAAATATTCACACTAAGTCAAGGTTTGGAGAAGACTAAGCGAGTATCAAATCGATACGTATGCGAGTTATATTAGCGATAACAAACACTAGGCAGACGAACTACCTTTGCCGCCCATAAACAATGCAATAGGCATTCGCGCCACCTTTTCATCGATTTTAAAGCCGCATACGACAGCATCCATCCCAAGGTGAATTCCGATGGCTGAATTGGGGATCTCAGGGAAATTTATTCGGTGCACTTCCGAAGTGCAGTGATCCCCCGTGCAGTTCGTTCAACGACCTCCAGGCCGTTTGAAACCTGCACTGAAGCAAGGTCACGCTTTTACTTGGGTTCGTGAAAACTGCTGGGCTCAAAACTCCTGAAAAGGTTACGCTTTTGACATGCTCTACATGAAACCGAAAACTGGACGATAAGCAAAACAGCTGAGGCAATTCTTGGTGGCTTCGAAAGAATAACGTCAGATATATGGTCATGTCTGTGAGGTATGTGAATGCAGGAAAAGACACTTCACACACAAGTCAAAAAATCCGTCCACTTCACTTGTGTTCCAGTTCATAGTATTTCGAACACGAGCCTTCTGGTTCGAGAGAGAGAGAAAGACCGAACTTCCGGTATAAAGACCACGTCAGCGCGGCAGCAAGACAGTTTGGTCTTCTCGACTGGACTGTGACAGTAGAACGTGAGCCTCAAGAATGGTCCTGCCCCACAGCGGCGATTAGGAAACTATCATGCATCTTCGCTGTAATTGCAGCGATGTCTGGAGGCTAACATCTTAAACAACCTGCCTAATCTAAGGAGCAACAGTGTCAGCCTCAACGCTTTATCAAAGGGATTTAGTTTCAAAAGTAATTTCATATATTCTCTTGTAAATTGCATTTCAGAATATTTGTCACCAACTTACTCACGAGAGACCACTATGGTCTCCACATACAACAATGGGGTAAAATTCTACAGTTCCCGCCCCATTCAAAGTCTAACCAAATCAAAGTCAAACCAAATCAAAGTCAATCCAAAATCGCTAGTATGACGAGCACGATAATTGCCATAAAAATGGCCAACAATAGTCTCCGTTCCATTGTAAGCTCAAATCGATTTCCTTCTAGTGGTTATGAAGGTTAATTTATGAGTAAACAGCTTGACAGAAGACCAATTAACCTCTTCTAGTATAAGTGCATTTTGCACTCTATCCAACAAAACCGCTGATACATGTTGTATTGGAAAAGGCAAACGAGCTATTTAATGCACATAAAAGCAGAAATCAACTTTGTATTGAAAATATCCAACTTCCTCGTGTCTTGCTCAGCTTGTTCCTTTTGCAGCGTCTGCAAATACGGGAGAGGGGTTTCGAACAGCTAAAAGTTTTCCCCTCCGGAGTAATGAGGAGAACCATAGCATTTATTTAAAAAATGCACGTTATTTCAAATCCTTATGCTCCACAAATTGGGGAGGAGCTTACCAACACAACTAGCGTAAAATATAGCTTCCCAATAAAGGAGTTTAGTTGAAGAAGCGTTGATCGTTCGTTCGATTTAAAAGGATTTTTTTTTGAATAGATTACTTTTTATAACCCTCTTCAACAGAATCTCGTTTAAAATCTACTTGTTCCCTTTTCTTCTGTCTCTCTCGCGTGTCTTACGACCCCTGTGGTCAGACAGCGCAATAGTGCTGTCTTTCTGAATTTAGTGGTGACATCTAGCGTCGAACGCTAGAGGAGTGCTACGCTCGCTTTGCGGTAGATAATGGTATTTTGGCTAGACAGTTGAATCGTGTTTCTTTAAAAGCGTAATCAGTTTCATATTTCATTTCATTCATATCAGCATTTTTGAAACAAGCCACTTCATTGCGGGTGTTAAATCAGTTTCCCCGTCACCATCTCACCCGACCGGCTTGTGGGTTGACAAAGAAACAAGGCTCAGCACACACCACGTTCTTAACACCGTCCCAATTAATTCGGCCATGAAAGGCTTCACATTTGAAGCACTCAGATAAACAGAAACAGTAATTGAATTCGACACGGGTCATGTGCGTAGTTGGGGCCAAAAAGGAATTAAAGCATATCATAAATTAACTATGATGACTCTCTGAATTATGTTACGTTCATTTAATTTTCCATTCTTTCAGCGGCAACCGCCAATGATTATCTTATAATAAATTCATCATGTACAGTAGAATCTCGATAATGTGGACTTGAAAAATAATGCAATACCTACTGTAAAATGTGAACTCGTGACCATATTTTGTTATTCGGAAGTATACATTTTTTATGTCTCACGGCAAGGCACCTACGAGAGATCTTCAGGCAACTCGATCGTCAGCCATCGACTATGCCCAAGCGTGGTGAAAGGTGTTGATTTAGGACCGTTAGCCCGAACACAACTGCTACAGTTAGTGAATGAATCACAAGAAAAGACCATTAATCCCATACTCCTGCAGAACACTCCAGAGTTTACGTCGAGGAACTCGGTCGTATATGCCTTTTTGCAAATCTACAAAACAGCTGCAGATCGGTGTGGCATACTCCCAAGCTTTCTCAAGTAGCATTCTTAGAGTGAAAAGCTGGTCGGCTGTACCTCTGCTGGGAAGAAAGCCGCATATTAAACTCCCATCCTGGGCTCGACCATATCCCTAGAACGCACTTCCAACACCTTAGCTGAGACTTAAAAGAGATATGCCAGTGTCGTTGGAGCAATCTATTTTCACCCCTGTTTGCCCAATCGCCAGGTGTCACACCACGTTGCCAGGCCACTTTAATGACACGAGAGGACCATTAAACTCCCTCTTTACCCAAGCATTTCTGGCCTGATTTCATCCACACAGGCGGGTTTGGCAACTTTTAGCAATTCAATCGCCAAAATGCCTTCCTCCACCGTTGAACTATTCTCCGCCCCACTGAAGACTACGGGTCTGTCATCCTCAGAGTCCTGTTCGGGATTGAGCAGCTCCGAAAGTGCTCGCAAAAAGCAACACATCATCTTCAGATTTGACTCCGACGTCTGCTCCTTTATCTTCTCTTTGCTTGTGTTTCGGTTTGCTTGCATAGTCTAAGGGTTTTTAGAATATGGCGCTTTATTTGAGAAACATTAAAAGGTGGACAGAGGTGCCTGGAAGGGAAATTACCCTCTTTGGCTTAAGAATTGCACAGGCAGCTGGCCTCATTGGCTTAAGAAGCATTGGGCAAAATGTGCCGCTTTCGACAAACTGACTCATAAGTCAAGCAAATCATTTTAACAGTTAGTTTGAGGAATATTTTAATTTTAATGCTAGATTTCGAGAACGTCATGGAGTGCTTGGGCGAGGGTGAATTGTCTGCAAACCATGAAGCTGCAAGACTCTTTCTAGAAGTATTTCATTTCGACCGCAGAGAAAGACGCTCCAGAACCGATTTTGAATGCCGATAAGACTCCTCTTTATTGGAAACTTCTTGCGGGGAAATGGCATGTGTTGTCGACAAAGGCAACTGCACCAGGCAAAAAACTAGCGGGGAACGTGTGGCTATTGCCGTATCATGAAATGCGACAAGAACACACAAATGTCACACAAAAGTCTCATCAAGTCACAAAATGTGTCAAAAAGCCTCTCAAATTCGTCGATGGACTAGGGGTCAATTAGCTGTGAAGTTGGGCTCTATCATACTACATTTCTGATGCCAGTGTTGTACAAGTCAAGCGAAATGCCTGCATGACAACAGACATTTTCCTAAACTGCTTTCAAAATAATCTCGTAAATACCTCAAAACTGTGTGTTTTCAATTTGTTTTCTGTATTTTTCAGCAAAAAAGATGTTCGTTTTTTCTCTAAAATGTGAACTGGCCATTAGCTCAAATTCTCCAGACTGTACTGTCTTCTATGTACGCACCAGCGTACTGTGTTCAACATCAGATAATACTTTCAACAAAGCATACTTATTTAAATAACTGTTCAGCATGAACATCATACCATTTGTTCGAGTGAAACTTTTCCTGATTATGCAATTCGGCATTCCCCCCCGCCAGGAAACATGATTGTGAATAATGAACCATTCTCGTTCTCTGTGAACGAAACTCTGACACTGCGATGCTGTGCACATCATACATTTCTGTCTGCAATAGGGATGTGATATGATTCATCAAGCTGATGTCGACTAATGACCGCGTGTTAAACCCGAATAACTTCCGTCAGCCGTGACGTTCAAAGTCAGCCAAAAGAATTTTAAACAATTCAACTTCGTTGAGCAGGAAAAGGTTGAAAACTCGATAAAACATCGAATTTGTCGAATGGGATTCATTATTTTGCAAAAATTCAGCTAAATTTCTACGAATTCACGAGTGTACTTAATCGCAGAAGGGACCGAGAAAAGATAACGCTTTTAGACGAGGTAAGAAAACCGTTTCCAGTGATTTTGTGTACTTTTTTTTCTCTTTCAGCACGACGCGGTGGTGCTCACGTTAACAAGGAAGAGGGAGAGAGAGAAAAAAAAGAAGAAGAAAAAGGAAAAATTAATGTAGACATCAAACAGGCAGAATCGGGTTGGGGCTAAAACATAATTCATCCCCGTCACATTCTGTGCAGCAAAGCCTTTCCGAACGAGGACGTAGGTATTCGATATTTATCATAGCATAAAAAGTGTGTTGTCATCGAAGCGTGTCCCCCGAAACGTCTGCCGTAAAGGAGTATGTATGTGTGGCGGCTTCGCAACGTCTTAAAGCGAATGTATGAACATTCGATGGCTTTAAGTGATCTTAAATTTGCGGTTGGAGTGACCACAACGGCGGCAGCGGCCATTTGGTGGATAATAAGCACTTGCGGAAACTTGAAGCAGAGAGTCACGATGATTTGTTGCGGAAAAGGTGGACCGTTGAGTAGGCTTGGAATTGCGACAACTTTGCAAATTATAATAGATACTCGCTTTAAGTGTTTTCCTCGTCCCCGTTCTTGTTCAGTCTCATTACTTGCTGTCATTTTGTTTTTGCTGATGGTGCACAAGTTAGACCAGTGGTTCGTGTACAGTACAGTGAATATAAATTGCTTTGCTGACTCTTGTGTACGGATTAAACAAGGCCAAGGCCACAGGAAGCACAATGGAACTCGTGTGCGAAATGTACAACCGAACCACTAAAGTTCACCCCACGTCACAGTGGAATAAGCTGCTGTCTTTCTTGAACAAAAGTTTCTTTGCCAATTTTCTACATGAACTGCGAGAATGGGACTTCTTGACGTTCCAAATCAATACTCCGTCGCCTTGTACATGCTCACCAGACAGAGCGGCACTCATATTCGTCTAATTAAATCTGTATCTATGCGATTCGATTTATATCTCACACGCCCTTTCCTCTGAGAGTTGAGGGGCTTCAATTAGGGATCAATTAAGTTACAGAGTTGCCTCTCGTATTTGATTCGATTACGGAAGTGACATTTAATTTTACGCTCATTTGGTAGGCTTTCTCTTATGGGGGAGAGCATTCTGACGATTTGAAAATGCTCCCCTCTGTCACTGCGTCACTGTCCACTGCGTGAAATGGAAAATGTGCGAATTCACCTGTTGGACATCATTTTAAATATGAAAAAAGACCGGCACTGTCACCAACCACAAACGACGAAAGTAATAGGGTGAAATTATGATTAATCGCCGGCTTCCACATGTCGTGACGGTAAATACTGTGGCATTTGCTTAGATGACGTACGCCGATTGCTGGAATTGAAATAATTGATTGGCACTTACTGTACTTTAGGGCGGCACACAGATACGTGTGATTGGAGAATTCAAACGACGAATGCAGACGTAATTTAAATTTTCAATCACTTCCATCTCGTCATTGAAACCGGAAAGTTGTTGGTATTTATTGATACACACAAAAATTCCCTGCGGCGTGATTGAGATTTCATTACTTTTGATTGGATTCCGATTCGCAAATTAATACTTTACATACCAAGCGGAGTGGATAACTCCTCAATGGAGGAGTAATCCGTTGTAAACAAAACCGAAAAGTTGGGCGTTTTAGGTCGAATGACTTTGATTTATTTCCTGTGTGTAGGGGACTGTTCCTGTCCTTCTTTCGCATCGGTTGCGATATACACAATCATACCAAGCACACATATGTTAATTCATACGTAAAGGGTCTTCCGGATCTTTGGCAGTTGGCAGCGGCCATGTTATCTACATCATCTGTCAAATAGGCTGTCATTTAATCAGTCTGTTGTGGCAAATCACCATGGACGATCGAAGATGAAATTGTTCTTATCAAAATGTGTGTCGTGTCGGTCGCCATAAGATGAGACGCGAGTTTGGGACGACACCAATCCACATGAGATCCAAGAGCGTCCAAAGCGTCCCGAAAAACCCACTCTTTGATGTGAATTTTGGGCTGGCGGCGTCATCGTATTTATACGACCGACATTGGCCAGGCATTCACCGTCAACGGCGACCGCTATAGATCGATGTTTACCAGCTTCTTTTGGCCAGAATTGATGATGTGGAGCCCATGTGGTTTCAACAGGATGGCGGTACGTGTCACTGAGCGCACGGCGCACAATTCGAGGGCATGGTCACCTCACGTGGTGGTGATGTGAATGTGATGGCCCTGATAGAGTTGTTCGTGTGGGGTATGCGAATAAGCCGCAGCCTACATAACCCATTGTATTATGTGTGGGTGGCGCTCTAGCCCGTAGAGGGCCAGGGTATAGCTTCTCAGCAACAACGCGTGTTATTCTCTCACGAGTGAAAGGGACCTACAGTTTTATGCCGACTAAAAACGGTCAGTTTGAAATGCTTTTTCTGGACAGGTATACTCTTTGAGCATTGTCAGTGACTCGAAAGAGGTGGGGCCGTGAAAAATGACTTGTGGTCGTACCGGGAATTGAATCCGGGCTGTGTAGGCTGTACCCACAGCGCCATGGCCGTCACAGACTGATAAATGTGCTAGAGTAATGGACAGTCTGACATTTCGGATGCGGACATGAACGATGTTACCTTCTTGTTTCCACAAGAAACGATACCACTTTGTTTGAGCCAACGAGGGATAAGTCTCCCTAACACCAGTGACAAGTCTTTACACTATTACAGATCCCGGTTCTCCCGGATTCAAGAATTCAAGAAGCCACCCACCACAAGCTCGTCGATTTCAAGACGGCATATGGACGAGCTAACAATGGAAAATGGACGATGGAAAATTCTTGTTCGTCGAGGTTGGCAAGGCACTCACAGAGACCACAAAGAAGGATTTGGGATTTTTGACAATGCGCTGTCTTGTGACTTTTTCAACATTATACTGGAGAAGAATCATGCACGACTCATGAGCAAACACAAGACGACCATATTGACGTGGTTGGTCGAACATAACGAGCCGCTTATTGTTATTGAATCGAAGGCGGACAAAATTGGTCAGGCGGTGAATGGGCAATTCGAACGTACATGCTCTCCTCAAGAAAGGACACACATCATCATGGACAGAGTGTCACAACGGCCACAATGGACAGCATAAAGTGAACAGTACAAACAACATCAGTACCAGTACTAAATGGTGTTTCTATTAGTTCAAGAGGATCAAGTTGACTTTATGTAAAATATAAATCATCCCAGTCCTGATGTCCTGCATTGCCACCTGAGGTA
Organism: Eristalis tenax; assembly: GCA_905231855.2. Lineage (NCBI taxonomy): Eukaryota > Metazoa > Arthropoda > Insecta > Diptera > Syrphidae > Eristalis > Eristalis tenax. The sequence goes on from HG993124.1 coordinate 4,051,937, forward strand.
GAACAACCATTGAGTGTAGAGTGACATGAGCCTAGCGAGGGGCCTACGGATCGAACGCTCAAGGTGACTACGACAAGCTATCTTCGACTCGAAGACTATTTGAACCTGTGGGACAATTGAACAGATGACGACCGCGTCTATTGCGGCGTACACAAGTGAAGAATGAACTCGACTAGCTTGGTGGAAAAACTGGAGGCAGTTAGCCAAAGATCGCTCTTACTTGAGGGACTCATTGGTTGAGGCTCAGATCCACCTCCGTTACAATCGTTTGACAAGCTATCTTCGTCTCGAAGACTTTTCGAACTCAACAGATGACGCCCGAGTCTAATGCGGCGTACAAAAGTGAAGAATGACCTCGACAAGCTAGGTGCCAAACTGAAGGCAGGTAGCCAAAGATTGCTCTAACTTGAGCGACTCATTGGTTGAGGCCAAGATCCACCTCCGTCACAATCGTTTGATGCGCCGCTCCTCAATCATTTCACATGTAACCATAGCCCGATGGTTCGACAGTGTATAAGTCCCAGAAACTGTTATCTTCTTGACAGCCAACCAATTCCCTTTCTCTTCTTCCTTTAGAACTTCGGTGTAGTCGGTTTCCACTTTTACAACGTGAAAGCTGAAGTGCTTGCCCACCTCCTTGAGAGGTAATTGCCAGCTTAAAGCGAAAGGGATTTAATTGCACTCTGGCTGTCAGTACAAATGATGATATATCTCATAGACACCACCATTATATCTGAGCCATGGCAGACTTCCTCAATCACCGGTGCTTCCGTGACGACGTAATTATCAAGCAGACGTCAAGCATGGTTCAGATGCAGGGATTTACACACTCCCATCTCAGTTTGTGGATGATTTCTGAATTGGAGCTCAATTTGCTAAGAATTATTGCGTGGCAGAAGCTTGGCAAGATATTAGTATGAAGTTAATTTCAAGTAAACCCTAATCTAATCTCACTCATCCCAACATATTCCGAATCTTTCTCTTCAAATGTTAACGCCACAGAGTTTCACGACGTTAAATGCATACAAGAGTGTACGTGCATTACCATTTGAAATACATTAACTCTAACTGTTTTCTAAGTACTTATGGGAAACCGTTGTCGCCAACATTACAAGGGTACGACGCAAACAAACAACACCACCACTTCGTTGAAAGTTCCCGCTTCAACTGGTGTTCAAATGGCCAGGTGTTCTTTTTCTCGAAACTGTTTTCATATTTTACATCCTTTTAAATTGGTTTTTTTTTCCTTCTTTTCTTGCTGACCTTGGTAAATGCTGGCGGCATAAATTACTTCACCTGTAGCATGGAGCAGATATTTTGAATGACAGGACCATTAGTTGTGAAAATAAGGGCTCCAGATGAAATCCATTCAAAAATTTTAAAAGACGAATCGAGGCAATATCGAATGAAAATAAATGTAAGAAAAGAGACAAGAGAAAAGTGAATTGTTATTTGCTTGAATCAATTTCCTACTTATTTATAGAAAGTCTTGGTGCTTTCGAAGAGATGATGCATTGTTGAGCGTTTGTTATTGAATTGAATAAATTGGAAGGAAATGGGCGTTGATAATAGGGAGTTTTATTTTCCTTTTCTTTTGATTTTGTCACACTTTTAATTACGTATTGGTAAATATTTTAATTCGTGCTGTTTTTTCTCTCAAATTTGAACTTTTTTAATTTTTAAATTTCTCCCCCCCCCCCCCCCCCCCCCCCCCCATTCCAAAAGAACTGCGCCGGCTTGGCAGCCAAGGATGAAGCCAGTTTTTGATACTCTGCTCTGATGTGAACCGTATTTCAGTGAGGGCATTCTGCATCGACCGGAACAAATGGTAGTCAGAAGGGGCAAGGTCTGGGCTAAAAGGCGGGTGGGGTAAAACTTCCCATCCACTGTTTTCCAAATAGTTCTTAACCGGAATAGCAACGTGGGGGAAAACGTTGTCATGATGGAAAATTATTGCCTCATGTCTGGTCGCATATTCCGGGCGTTTTTCGGCTACTCCTCTCTTCAAAGATTAATTATGTTTGGTAAGGTTGTCCATTGATGGTTTCACTCGGTTTGAGCACCTCATAATACAACACACCTTTCTGATCCCACCAAATACAGAGCATTACCTTCGCGCCATGGATAATCGGCTTTGCCGTTGATTTGGCTGGTTGTCCAGGCCAAAATCGTGCAAACCACTTTTGGCACGTTCGCTCAGCTAGCGCATGTTCACCATAAACTTCCACCAAAATACGATGGTTTCGGCCGCAGTTTTCTTCATATTAAGAAGAACTCCCCGCAAAAACACTTTTTCAGGCACAAAGTTCGACATATTTCTTCAAATTCATGACATATACTAAAATGACGTACAATGACAGTAGCTTTCCAACGCATGTTCCAATGGAATAATACAAGTTACGCCATCTCTTAGCACACCGTTTTCTATGTGTAATAAAACAAATCAAATTTTTTGCACGAAAAAAGCGGCACCAAAACCTTTTTCACGGAATTCTGGACAAAGTTGCCAATGACATCAGTGCCCTATATCTTACCAAGTCAAATTGACCTGTGAAAGAACGGCATTGACATTATTTCATGGCCTGTTTATAAGAGCTGTGCTCTGAGCTGCCATCAAAATCTCAATGCACTCAACGGATTCTATGAGTTTGGGTCTTTAGTGTACAAAGAGCGATTTTGTATTTCTGCATGTCCCAGTAAATCAACAAGAGCTTTTTGACTATGAAGGAACCGCTGCACAGTGATCAAGCAAAGCTTGTAAAATCACTTCCACTGATGTGCTAATCAATTTGACATGTTCTAGTGGAGAATAGCTTTTTTTGCATTTGAAATTTTTCTCTGTCGCTCGCCTTGATCAAATTGTATTGACCTTTGAATAATTTTGCTTCTACAACAACAGTGGGAGGAGCATCATTTTGTTAATTTGTGTTTCTGTTGACCGTCTACAAGCCTTCATGTTTTTTCTTGCACGATCTGGGCTTTGATGCTTGAAGCTGTCCGGATATAATCGCAGGCTCATTTGGATGGAATGCACAGAAACAGGCAAAGATTCTCGAGTTTGCTGAATTTTATGTCTTTTTGTTAGCTCAGGACAAGAGTCAAAAGAAGTAGAAACAAATGAAATGGACTTGTCTTAACTTAAATTTTGTCTTTCAAATCGGTCACATGGAAGTAGGACTTCCATTTCCATTCTTGCACCATCGCGATCTACATTCTGATTTAAAATGTGGAAATCGCTTGATTAGATCGTGGTTGTCAAAATTGTTTGTGCGCGGAAGAGTTAAAAACGTCCGTAATTAAACTGAGTAGATCTGTTGTTCCCAACGATCGAGAACAAATACATCAAAATTAACAAGCTCTTGCCTCGTCATAAATAATGTGTTTGAACCTGTTCCCAGAGGAAACTGAGAATAAGATACGAGCAAAAAACGCTTTAAAGTATGTTCTCACAAGACCCGAAATTGCACAATTTCGGCATCGCAATTTCGAAATTGCCCAAAGTGTTCACACACTAGGTTTAAAGCAATTTGGTTTGACAGCGAAATGTCTTTTAAAAACACACAATTTGTCATAAATCTGCTAGTTAACTGTCATAATGGTGAAAAGTCTGCTAGTTCTGTTTGTTATTACTGTACGGAGAAAGGGATAATCTGTTATAATACGCAATTTCATTGAAATTGAAACAATTGAGGCAATTTTGAAATTGGTTCGTTGTGGAAACTGCGCAATTTCTGAAACCAACGAAATTACTCAATTTCGTCAAGTGGGGACACACCTTTTATAACAAAAAAAAAAGTCGTTTAAAAAGTTTGTAGGTCACGCTACATTTCAATTCTCGCTAGCCTTTGGTCTATTCTGCAGTCTGCACCACCGTGTGTCAACAAATTGATAAATTATTCCTAGAAAAAAAAAAAAACAGTAATTGCAACGACCCCTAAAAGTCTCCCACGTCAAACACACCTACCACTTTATCTTCGACTAATGATGTGTACTTGAGAGCTTGTTATGGCGTACTAAGTGAAAATCGGATATTTTACGTGGTGCGGTCTAATATATATAATTTATATTAATTAGACTAATCACAGTGAAAATTGAGAGGTTGAACACGAGTTTCACAAGCCAATGTACAAAATTGCATAAAAAAAGATATTTGTCTTTTGTGAGTACGTCGCACGCAAGGGGTTTCCTAGTGTGGCGTATTTCAGTTACAACTTTCACGGTTGGCTTTTGAATTCGGTGTTAGAAGATCGAAAACTGATAGTTCAAGGCGAAATTTGAAGATTTGATGAATTTGAAGATAATTAAATAATAAGCTATGTTCCCTCTGAACCGAAATCGTAAGGTTTGGATGAACTTCAGCTGAAACCTCGATTTTGAAGCGTCAATCTTGAAGTGGAAAAATATGCAGGAGAACTCCAGAGAGAGAGAGAGAGAGAGAGAGAGAGAGAGAGAGAGACAGAGAGAGAGGGAGAGAGAGAAAGAGAGAGAGAGAGAGAGAGCGAGAGGAAAATTTAACACCAACTGAGCAAAATAAACTGAATTGAACGTTGTCGCCTTGACCGCCTCTCACGGGCGGATGAACTCAAGGGAGAAATTCGAAGTCCGGATGAACGACGCGCAGTCCGGATAAATTCTTACTAAGACCTTGGTTAGCCATTCCTACCCAGTTTAATGAGGTTTCGCTTTCAATTTATAAATTGCAGCCAGAATAACTGTCTGTTGACAGGAAAATAAAAATCCAGAAAAAGGAAAAGGGAGAGGGAGAGAGGCCAAATGACCAAAATAAACAGAATTTCACGCTGTAGGCTTGCTCGGCTTGGCAGTCTCCCACTAACGGACAATCTTGCATTTTCACGTGGTGGCAAAATAATGTTACGTTCCCGCAGCGAAACCGTATGAACTTTTACTGAAACCTCAATAGGCCGTACCTACGCCCTTGAGTACTATGTTTCAAGTCACAATTTATAAGTGCTCTCCAAAGCAAATGTCACCCGCTCCCAATTTCTAAATGGCAGCCAGAACTGCTGTCTGTTGACATGAAATAATACCAATCCAGGAAATAGGAAGAAAGAGAGAGACGGAAAAACCTCAAAATGACCAAAATAAACTGAATTTCACGCTGTAGGCTTGTTCGGCTTGACAAGCTTTCATGGACGGGTCAATTCAATGGAGCTGCACCTAGGTTTATCAGAAACCGCGAGGTTTCGAGACCTGAAAATGTGTGACGGAACCTGGTAGGTTCGGGGGAAATTGGAGAAACATTGAGAAGCATTACATTAGCTGAAATTGTTCAGTCATGACAATGATGATGTGAAAAGTGCACTACAAATTGAAAATATAAAGATTCGCTCAGCTTTAAAAATGGCTCCCATCCAGCGCAGACTTAAATACTCATGATAGAGAACCCCATTAATGATTGTCCTTTGTTTTTCTAAGGAGCACGTGCTTGCAAAGTGGCCTAAATGAGCCCTTCTTAATGCGCACCTTATCCCAACTCAACCTCTAAACAATACCGCGCTTATTAGGTCATATTTCTTTCAAATTCAACAACAGTACTGAGTGTGAACGACTCCGCTTTCATCCAAGTATTCACTTTCAAGCTCAGTCCTTGAACATGGTACTCAGCAGACTTGTCCTTCCACCCCAGCAGAGGTTAATGGTGCGTTCCCTAGAAACATCGCAGCTCTGTGTGCAATTACAATTCCAATTCCGCGTTGTAAACAGAAGCCAACAAGGAAAAAGTGAAAACCCTTTAGTATCATTTATCACTGTAACAATGTTAATGCATTCTCGAATAAATGGGATGTGACAAATGTCACTTGCCCTGCGAATGGATTTTTCTTTTTCAAAACGGGCTTGAACGCTCACGTCCATATGAACATTCCTCACTGTCATATTGAGTGATGAACTCTCGTTGAATCAAGTTAAGAATGAAGACGCAACCGTTGTCAAGGGACTAATGTAACAAAAAAAAAGTAATTTACCCACTTGGGGGAGTTATTTAAATCTTCAACTTTTAATCAAATATTTATTTCATTCGTCCTTTTGTTCTTGTGACAGCAAAATTGGCATCTAAAATGTCAAAAGGGGGGTCCTAAAAGAGAATCCGGTGTATTTGCTTTTTGCAACCGGGGTGTACATAGACAGTCGAAATTGTTAATAAAATGAGCGGGGAGAGTGGTTCTCGGTGCACATCGTAAACCTCTTTGCCCCGTTTCAGTTTAATTATTCCCATTGGAGTTTCGGCAACAAAAGTGAACCTTCAGCGGTTGTGTCTGCTGTGAGAAGAGGGTGCGTATTATCAGAATTAATGGGGCTGCATATTGCGACTGGAAATTTATTGGTTTCTATGTCTAGCTAAGAGTATTTAGATGTTGAGATGTGTGTTATTATTCATAATGTTAGAAATAGGATATATGAACATATTATAAGTTTTATCATGCATCATGCGCCATTCCCCGGGAGAAAAAACATATTGTTTAATTAAATAAGCGCTTACGCAGTAAACTTTAAACAAAATGCGAGGCAATTGTTATAGATGTGGGCGCGGAAACACTGTGATTAACCCTGTTAGCACGATTCAGGGTCTCTCATACCCACACAAGATATAAAACAGAAAAGGAGTATTATCGAATTAAGAAATAGAATTAAATTAAATTGCAAACATATTTTGGGAAGTATTTTGAGTGATTCATTAAGACTTGTTTTTTTTTTCCTTGTTATACGGAATAGGTTTTTTGGCGTAACTGGTCTCAGTCGTCGTGAAAACACTCACACCTCAACCGATTCGTCAAATTTAAAATTTAAATTAAATAAAATTTAAAATTTTCAAAGATTTCTTTAACTAAGCTCATTTCATGAATTTCATCTCCCCTTAGAACGAACAGAAAAATAAAGTACATGACGATAAAATACGTTTGCACTGCGAACAGGGAGAATAAATTCCCATCACTTAGTGGAAACTAAAACGCACAATAATATGTTTCCCTCCATTATTCCGGAATATCCGGTGTAAATTTCACTTCCTCATTTTTCTTTTCTTCGCTTTAACTACTCCTTCCATAAAAAATAATTCCAATTAATTTGCAGCTCCTAATCCGTCCCTGCTGCTCCCGAATGTATCAATTTGGAACTTTAATGATATCAAAGAAACATTTTTTTTTTGCATTCCAAGTCAGACCCTCTCGACAAGGTGTTGGTGTTGTGTTGAAGTCGAAGAAAAGTTTAAACAATCCAATGCCAAAAAAAAACCTCATTAAAAATAATGAGATTACGTCGACCCCGATATAAATAGGCAAACTTCCTTCTAATCTCATGCTTCGCAGGAGAAAGCGCAATTCTCATTTCAAATCCAATGCCATTGATTTCTTATATAAATCCTTTGAATGTCTTTCCAATTTGCCTCTGTTCAGGAGTTCAAGGTAACGGGGAGGGGGGCCCTTAAACAAGTTTCAACGTATTTTCGTGGCGATAAACCAATTAGAAAGTCGTATTTATGAATTGAAATTGTCCGCGAGTCATTGACGTCATTTGGAAAGGTCTTTTGTACACAGATGACTGGTGGTACGTATCACATTCAGGTGATGTGGATGGGGCACTATATAAACGAAAAACTTCTGTTGCGCCGTTATTTTTTAAATAATGACTTCAAAAATAACAGGAATGACGACGTTCTTAGCAGAAATGAAGTTGTATCAAGATGGGCGGCTTCACAACTGATTGACTTCGACTACCTTGCCCATCGACGAATTTGAGTAACTTTTTGACAGTTCTTCAAGGAAGCCATTCTCTGATTGGTCAATTTGGTACAAGGGAAGCAAAAGTCGACCATCTCTCTCACTTCTGGTTCTCAGTACCTTTCTGTCGTCTGCTCAAAGGTCTGTTCGTGTTAAACGTTGTGCGAAGAGAGTCTACGAGTCAACCAAGCCAGTATTAAGGAATGTTTCTGATAAACTACAACCAGGTTGCCGAACAAATTTTGCGATTTTGAGGCTACACATCCTTTAAATGAACTCCTGAATGGATCTCTAAATTAGTCTGATTGTCGTAAGTGTTAAATTTAATAAATTAATAAGTAGATGCAGAAAGAATTTTTATTATTTTTTTTTTACTTTTTCTATATGTGTAAGATTTGGAAAAATGAATTGTATCATATCAATAAATGTTGTTTAACTTTATGTCTTTTTAATTTTTTGTACAAAAAATATGATATATAGAAGAATAGATAGAAGATAGATAGAAGAAGTGTGAAAGTGGAGCCCTGGGTGCACGTATACCCGGGAACTCACACGGGCTCCCGGGTACCAGCATTTTCAGGTATTACCCGTAAATTTCGAAAAAAAGAATCTGGTACTTACAATTAATTCAAATGCAATTCAAATACTCAATGCATGCTAAAAAGACATTGTAGTTCTATTACGTAGGCGGGTACTCTAACAATGACTTGTGTTTTCTTCGGTGTTTGCACAAATTAAGGTGCACCTTACTATTTTTTTTTACTATTGAATTACAGTGTTTGTAGCCCCGGTAAACCCTACCCGATAATGACGGGTACCTAGTTCCACGAACCATTCCGGGTATTACCTTCATTACCCGCGTTCCCGAATACTCGGGTAATTGTCAAAACGGGTACCACCCCGATGCGATCAAGAGCATCACTTTCTAGTAAGGAGTGGTACTATACTGGGACTTCTTTCGAAGAGTCGCTCTTAAAGTCTCCTTCGAATGGTTTTAGCGAAGACTGGTAAGTCAAATTCAAACAAAATCTGTGCAACTGACTTGAAATTGTCATTCGTTCGCGAGCGTTCAATTTTGTCTTCATCTTTCAGAGATGTTTTCCTTTTACATGTCAGACTTTTGTGGTTGTATGGCATTGAAAGCAATTGTTTTTAATCTTCACACCTTTCCCTGCTACCCTGCAGTTGCAGAAGAGTGCAAGCCACGGCCCGTTGAAAAATGTTCCCCTTTATATCGCCGCGTGACATATCTGTAACAAGCCATTTAATTCTTCATAAAATTTCGAACTGGTGTTTTACTCCTTTCCAAATGAATGCGCACGACGATAACAAAACGCACGATGGATTTAAGCGATTTTTTTTATGTACCAGAGTTGGTTGTATGAAAAGATGGAAACTTCCGGCCACTTTCGTGAATCGTGTGTGAGTGACAAAAATACAAAAACCTACAAAATTACGAAGTTGTACCACCGCCTCAAGGTCATGATAACGAAGTTACGCAAATTAAGGGAAGAACAGAACATTTGAAAAACTTAACGAGAGTCCAACACTTTCGGAAGGGACGTAAATGTGTTAATTTTTCAAATTTTCACCAGCGAGCCAGCGAGGTCGTGGCACAACGTCTGTTACTTATTGTATTACTCTCTGTGTGGTCCTTGCGGTCGTGGTCGGAGTCCCTCGTCTCACTTGTGTTGTTGTATATGATGTGGAAAACATTGAAATGGAAATTTCAATCGATTCATCGAATAAAATGTATCGATACATCGATAAACAGCGAAAGTATCCGATGCATCGGATGGATTCTATACATCGAATAGGAAACATCGATGTTTTCGATGTATCAATGTATAAAGAGCAACCATGACGAAACATTCCGTTAAAATGTGTCACTAGCTCATATACACTCATGCGAATTATAGTTGAGCCTTAAGAAAGAAAAGGTACAAAAAGGGGGCACAATAGATCGAAAGGTCGCAGTGCAATATACTCTCATCTTTAATACACACATTTCCATGTAAAATGCACTAACAACAAATTCTCAATCCGCTTAAGTTACTCGATGTAACGCCCAAACCCATAGAATCCGTTGCGTGCATTGCGTAACGATACAACATTGACAACTTATAAGCCAATGAGAGTGAGAGAGCGACTGCAAATGCGACCCACAAGTGGAATACATTGCGCCGGATGAAATTGGCCAACTTTTAACTTTTTATGCGGTTGACAGATGATTGCATGCTCATTATGCCCGCTTCACAATACAGCCTTGGTGCCTCGGCTACGTGCTGGTTACGATATCTGCCTTAACGCATAAATATGTCACAATCATCTGTTTTTTTCATTTCAATCATTGTTAATTACCGATGAACTGAGGAGTCCAATTAGAATTTCAGCATGTTGAAACAATTCTGTGAGAGTGTGCTTTGTCTTCGTGAGATTACGTTGCTCTCGCCGCTCTCATTTTTCATATAAAAAATAAAACGTAGCACGACCAGTGTTGGGACTTCAAATTTTCAAAGTGTGGTAGATCCTGAAGAAAATGAGTGGTAACTTTGAAAAGAGAGTGGTAGATCATGTTTACATACAAAATTTCCAAGAAATGTCGCATACTACGTAAACGCTTTCATAAATGAAAAACGATCTCCTTACTTTCCCATATTTTTGAAGCACAGTCGCTACTAATAACACTTCATTATATTTTTTTGCACACAATTGCCTCTGAAATTGTGTCTTGAGAAGGGTATGGCATAAAAAGAAAGAATTACAATGTGTTGTAGATTTTGACCTTGGGTAGTAAATGTCAAGGGCCCAACACTGAGCACGACGCGTTGAATGGCATGGAACCATTGTAGGTTGAAAAACGAGGCGACGCACCAACGCGACGTTGTGAATTGGATACTATGTGTTTGAATGTAAATATGTATGAATACATTTAGTTTTGTTTTCGAATGTTTTTGAACAGTTCCTAATAATTCTGAATCTTCAACATTTAAAATTTCTCAGAATTGTGCAAAAGTAAAGTTGGTCGCTGGTACATTGACAGTCCCTTCCGGGGGACTTCGGACGTAACGTATGCATTTCATTGGGCACCTCTCTGCGATCCGATAATTCGATTTTTGTGGATAAACGCAACGAATTTTATGGGTTTGGACCTCTATCGCCGCTTGTGAAGTAAGCGCGGTTGAAAACAATGTTTCCAAACATTCATGTGTTATCGATATTTTGAAAAAAAAATTCATCCACTAAATCATGTATTTGACAAACAAAAAAAATATTTAAAAAATGCAAGGACATTGAAAATGGATGAGGAAGCATTTTTTCCATTTGTGGCTCCTGTCCATATTCCGATTCCTCTGAGCTGGAACTTTATCTGTTACCACAAAACACGGAATTCCTCTGTATTTTGCATGTCTTTCTTTTCATTTTTTCAACTTTTGACTGTCTTAAATGTCATAAATGTAGCCTGTGCTGCCAAGTTCTCTCTTTTTTGTGTGCACTCCTTGCAAAAAAGCATGCCTAATGATAACACATTTGGGCATTGTGATAAAAAAAATAAATCAAAACTAAAAAATACGCGGTTTTTTGTTCATCAACACTTATTAAGAATTAACATTTTAAAGAAATACATGCAGTTCAGTTGTATTTTTATTTCGCGACTGGTCTTATTGTCCTGTCTATAGCTAGACGTACGAATTCAAATGGTGAAGGCTTCCCGCCATTAACAGACAACAACACCCACCCGACATTAATTTGGGTGCTTTGGAAAATTACCTTAATTTGTATTTCCTTCATGACATGCCCTAAGTCTTATAATTCAGATAACATATATACATCACTTTCAGTCGGTAAGTCACTAAAAAACACCATTAAATTGACCAAATGACTGCCTCTATTTCACAGCTGTTTCCCCCTGTTAAAGGCGAAGGCCGCAAAGCGTATACACTCTTCTTGTGTCCTTGAAGGGGTCATTAAAGTTCAGTGGCATGCTCGCTACCAAGCACGTGCTATCGTGTCAATCAACAGTCGTTAATCTGATTTCAAGTATCCCAAAACACTACTCATTTCCCCTAATTTCTTACGTCATTCTTTCAATTTCGTTAAAAAAAACTCTCCGACTCCTCTGAATTGTGGAGTCGTGGAGAAATTTGAACGCCGTTGGATTTACCAACTGACACCTGTCCGTTGACAAACGTCTTGTTTTTATGTCCCCCGGCTGGTTTTTGGTCAAAACTCGGATGTGTCAGAGAAACCAAGTACCCATCAGAATGTATGTTAACAACGAAAAGTATGAAATAACCCGTGTCTTACAATTCCCTACACTTGCATTCCCTTCTCACAGACAATGTTTACTTGGCACCAATTTATTATGATTTATAAAGCAGAACCTGCTTCGCAATTTATTGGTGCACTTTCTACAAAGCTGTCAAAACACCATCAATCTCCGGCTTCAATAAAATGTCAACACATGGCATTTTTCTTCCATGAATCAAACTGTGGCAAGTAAACGCTCTTAAAAAGGCAATACCTCACAGTGTATGTGTGTGTGTGAGGATGTGTGGTCGACTAAGATCTTTTTCGTGTCCTGAATCCCCCAATTACAACGCCACAATGATACAACCCGTACCACCTCCCTACAGCGCACTCCACTCTCCCATTAATGGTCGAGAGGATGTCCCCGCTGACATGACCAAAAAAAAAAAACAAAAATGATGAAAAGTGTGTTGTATCGAATTACATCGTTAAACACGTCGCTGGGCAATACCTGCAACAATGAAAGCACGGCGCACAGTGTGAAGGGAATTGACCCTTCAACAGTATGTTATGCTTTCGCACGTCGCCTAACTCCTCAAAGGAACATTAATAACAATAACAAATATTTATTTATAGCCCACGCGACTAACCTGCCGTTCGATGAGGGGTCGATTTACTTCCCCCGCCTCCACCACACGCGGGTGTGTGTTGCACGCCAACATGGTACTCCGACCACGTGAGCATAAAACGTGATATGTTGTGAGCAAATGACACGGCGGCGTCACCGTCACCGTAACAGTGGCGTCGGCTTACTTTCCGACGAATTGAGGTGATAATCGATTGATTAATTGAGTATCCGAACACTGATTTGATCGCCGTTATCCACTCGTCGCATGGATGCCAGAATGTAAAGCATAAACCATTTTTATTCATCGAATTGACGTAACCCTTACAATTCCCCAATCGATGATCCGTATGAAAAGATATTCCTTCAATGGCTTCCAAATCGTACACAATTTGCTGTGCCAACAGAGTATGCTACCCCTTGACCATGCTGCGACTGGCTGGGATTTCTTTTCACTCTTCACAAGTGAATCGATTGCGGACATATATTTAGCGGAATCTCAGTTCGTTCCGAAATAAACCCCAAGCAGGCGATGTTCGTGAAGTAAATATTTATGCATTTACAGTCCATCTCGCCTCTTCAGGTGCCCTCAATGACCTGCCGCTGATGGGGGAAATCAATTTCGGTGATTCTATGCCCACACGCCGACTCGATGATTTCTTTTTCAATTTCTTCTCATTAGGTTGGCGTTAATTTTTCTGGTGCTTAACCCCCTTTTTGTACATTGTTTATTGCCCCAAAAGCGCTATAATGATAATAATTAACAGTCTTGGGCTGCTCCACCCCATTAAGGCTTCTCATATTCCCCGGCGTTGGTAGGGTTATTTTAGATCGCCGAACCGGTATACCGGCCGAAAATTAATCGCCATTGACAGCCAATGTTTGAGTTTAAGATAAGACCGTGGTTGCAGACGGCATACATTGCCCGGTTGCTGATAGATATTAAACTTGGGTGCGAGGGAAATACGATGTCTCGGTCAATTAAAAGGAGGAACAAGAGAGCACCATCGACGAGTAAATGTTGATGTTTGGAGTGCTCTTGGACTCATATCGCCAAACAGAAATTGTCGTAAAAACGTATTGTGCCGGCACGGTGGCGACGCACAGTGGTGCCGCAATGGGAAAAAAAGTACTAAAAGTGACGTATTTTTCTCTGCCAAATTGTGTACGATTTTCGATTCTACAAATATGAGAGCCCAAAACGCTGAAATTTTGTTGACTTTAAACGATCCGTTTCGGTGTGTCGTTAGGTCAAGCATTTTAAATCGGACAAGAACAGAAGAGGGGACCAGCTACTGATTTCGAATTATAGCGTGTTCGATGGCAGCCCAACTGAGCAATCACTTCGAATTAACGAGCTTACCAAAATATGTAGGTTTTGTTTATCAAGGTTTTTTCAAACGACCTAACAATGAGTTCGATTTATCGAGAGTCGACTGTACATCCTAATAGCAACCGCTTTGGAACGTAAACGTATATTTATTTTAAAGGGCCTTCAAACTGCATCAACAGCTGCCTACCAATCTTTAATGACATGATTTTATTAAAGCCACCTTTTGAGGGGGGCATTTGAATGTTTGATAGTTGATGATAACAAAAAGGGCACCAAGAGTCTCCAATGGAAGACCAGCTTTTTCTTGGCGATGCTGCAAAAAGTTACAATTACACATTTTTTTCCAACTCTTCCAACTGTACTGTAATTCGCAGAATTTCTATTTCTTTAAGGTGTGCACAAGTTAATGGTTTGTTTATAAGTCTCCTTCAATGCCCCACCAATGTAAACAGATTACATCAACGGCTTGCGGATATTCCAGTGTTTCACTATTTAAGACCGACCAAATGAGTGTGCATTCATTAAGTTAATTTTGTTGAGTTTTCTACTTTATAGGTCGACTTAATTCTTTGGTCTTCGACTCCGAATCAGTGGAACAACGCAATGGAGGACGCCCAAGTGGATAGGGACCTCAACCAGCTTGGCGAGAGAAATTGGAGGCAGCTGGCTACAGATCGAGCCAGCTGGAGGGGCTTGTTGGTTGAGGGACAGGTGCACCCGGACTATAGAGTCACTAGAAGAAGAAGAAGGTTAAGTAATTGAAAAAGGGAGGGGCTGCATGCATTCGAAATTGCATCGCTGGATATAACTATTTTGACTATAAAGTGCTGAGGTCTTACGCAAGACACGGTGTAATCTGCGAAATTATTTTACGAATAGGACCACACTGAGGGTTGTGTGCAGAACGTCGAACGAAATCAAGTGTAAACATGCGACGGTGTCAATGTAATTTGTGTGTATCCCACTGATTTGTGGATGATAGTGCCTTACGTATTTACAGAGCAGCACGCTATAGCACATCTCCTTGCCGAATTCCGGTGCAGATTTCAAACGGTTGAACCAAACTGCACGGTGCATCTCGTGTGTGTTAGCGTGGTGCGACACACCCCAATCAATTTACCCGAGATCTCGAGTTCTGCCATAGCATCGTATGCAGCAGCATGAGTGTGAACATTTCGTCTATTGACGATTTGAACTAGAGCTCTTGCCGGGTACACACATTTTCAGGTATTACTCGGCTACGAAATTACCGGGCACCCGAATGGTTGGGGGTAACCGCTATATGTCGGTCGGGTTGAAATGCAATTCGTGCTAAACTTACTGTTGGTGGGCACTCCAACAATGACTTGTGTTTTCATCTGTATTTTGCCGATTTTATAATATTCACAAATAATGGAGTGCTTTCCCAAATTTTGTATTAAAATGCAGATTTTGCTGCTTGGTTACCCGTTACCCTATAATGACGGCTACCTGGACACGAACAATGCCGGGTGCTCGCCAACGTGGGTATTACCCCCATTACCCGGGAATTCGGGTAATTGCCGAGGCAGTGTTACCCGTGTACGATCAAGGACACTCATTTGCACTGGTCGAAAACGGCTTTCGACGTTTACACAGTACATTGAGCAGGGTTATAGCCAAACCACAATGCAGCGGTCGCGCTTTGATAGTTCACAGATCGTAATATCGTAAGCGCGAGCACAAATTTCTGGGTAGATCTACTTCTACTAACTCGGGCTTTTGACAGTTGTGAAACAATTTTCTTTTATTTACTCGTGAATTTTCATTGTTGGCAGGCTGAGGCAACTGTTTTTGTACGTAATTAATTGATGTTAAGTTTTTTTTATTTTCACCATTTTAATAGTGAAACGCGCACCTTTCGTTTGTGATTTGGAAGGGTAGGGATCCGTGCTTCGACATAACATTCTCGTACAGTCGATAACAAACGCATATAAACGCCCGACCGTTCGAACGCGCCATTGTGATTTAGCCTTTATTCTTCTATAGTTGCCGCGAGAGTTATTATCGCCTTTTTTTGTGAATGGGGAATGGAAGCTGATATTCCACGATTCGTTGAGAATGCTTATACTTCCAAGCTATGAGATGATCTGGTCAGAGCCTGCCTAGGACAAAATGTTTTAAGATCCCGAACTTTGTTTGACATCATGTACCTTAAAAAGAGGATGAAGGAGGACAAAATGAAAACAGAAACTAGGTCTATGAACTCAAACAAAAAAGCATAATCTCAAGATTTAGAGGGTTGACAGTTGGGAGTTAAAATAAGATCGGTCTCATTTTATGTTTTCTACAATATTTGTGCTGGCCGTGATTTTCTTCGAAATTCAGAGTTCGATGATGCTGTTGCTTGTTGGAGAGAAAGAGGACATTTTCTTAAAACGTTGTAGGACGTTCCGCGCCGTGGTAAAGAGTGGACACGACCTCCAAAAAGAGGACGCATGGCAACCCTAACCTGATGCATGCTCACTACCACAAAATCGACATGGGCCTTGAAAAGCTCTGATGGCAATCGGTATGGCCCTGTGGCTTAGTTGTCCTTCAGCCGAGATCTTCAAAGCTTGATAGACTGGAGTCGGGATTTCCTGACCCCTTATGACACTCTCACGGAAGTGTTGTATAAATACATCCACTATTCCCTGCCGGTCAGTAAAAATGTTGCCTTCACAATTTCGATGAGCCCGGGTGGGACTGAGGCCTGCACCAGGTCTTTGGCTTTTTCTATAAAAGGCCCGTATTTTCTTTCCGCGAGGGACCTTATTGCGATGTAGAAGTTTCATCTATCCCGGTACTCTACTTGCAAGGATTTCATTTCTGCTGTAGTGGCATTTGGTATGCCTCATCGTTTGCTCGTTTTCTCAGCTCAAACTCGCCATCATCGATGGTGCTTAAATCGGTTTTTGCAACCTTCTTTGATGACTGGGAGGCAATGTAACCTCATTTTGCTGGCGGAGAGTCTCTCACTAAGTTGCTCTTCGTAGGCTCTAGCAATCTTCGGTGGGCGCGACACCTTTAAAAGCTGGAATACCTTTAAAAAGTCAAGCCCATTTAAGAATGCTTACCACCTGAAACATGGAATGCGTTGGGAGCTGGAACAGCATCAATTTTCACAGAACATTTTCTTCAACGATGAGGCTCATTTTTACGACATCGTCGCATGGAGGAGAATTGGAAACCCAAGTCGGAAGACCATTGCATTCACAAATGTCAATGCATGGTGCGCAAACTGGTCTGTTGGTGTCCTATTCCATACTTTGAGGAATATGTTACTGTCACTCTAAATCTTCCTATTTTTTTGGACTCAATTTTTTAATGTGCAATTTTTTCTGTTGGGGGTATTATGAGTCAAGCTGAAAGTAATGCTTGAGACCGAACCAGTGGACAAAATTTTGCGAAAAATTCGCAGCCATGTCAAATTTGTAATACTTCCTTCTTCAGTACACAACTTAGAATTGATTATTTCGTTTTCTTTCAATGTCACATGCCGCATGCCGCATGCCACGTATTTGCGCTGGCAGGCACAACGAACTAATTTCTGTGTTTCTCACTTATTCCCCCGATTGAAAAGGCAGTCGTTGAAATCAATTTAAATTGGAACTCTGCTGATGTAACCAAAGGGCAATCAAGCTACTATTTACTGGTGTCTATCGTTCAAATGGTGAAGTGTTTGAAGAATTGTGCGTAGAAAAGGAATCCGCAAAGAGGCGTGTGTACCTATGTTCAATTTACAGCCGGCATGGTTCAAACAATTCGTTGAAGGAAACCTACCCTTGGTCAAGCTGTCTCTAGAGCGACGTGATAAGCGTTAGGAGCTCTCAGAATTAATTATAGAAATAATTTTAGGCGTGTACACGGTTTACAATATTTCTTGTACAAAAATGCCACTCTACCACTTTCAGTTCATTAATTTTCCTTAACTAAATGGAATTACCATCGCTTTTAGTTTGATTAATAATAATTCAATTACCCCAAACAATATGCAGTTGTTGAATCAAATTTTAACACTCGAATGACTCAATGAACAAATTATCCCTTGTATAATTATGGCTAAAAGCTTTCCTTAAAAAATTGCTTTTAGATCAGTTACCACTTGTCACTTTACTAAGTAAGGTTCATGTTGTGTAAACTGTGCTCTTGCAAATCTCATTTCAAAATGGTTATCACATTTCAAGTGCCATATGAAGAGGGAGAGTCAGAAACAGCGAAAATGTTGCGAAGAATAAACGATCGAGTTGGAAACATCAAAGTTATGGGACAAGCAGCAAACAGGAAATTTATGAAGGAAGGGCGACTGAGAAGGAACCCTTGTGCCAGACTTGGTTTGACAGATATAATAAATTACACAACTTTAGCAGACAAACATTTCGAATTAGGTCAATTAAAGTAGATTACAGCCCAGGCCGCGATGGGGTTCCGGCTGGATTTTTTAAGAAATTGCATGATTTCGCTCTATCGTCCACTAATCATCCACTAATCAATCACTAAAAAAGGATGAGGATTTTTAAATGAATGGAAGTATTCTTTCAAACGCGGAACGCGGTTTCGCGCAAAAAGTAGAAAACTATCGATCAATGTCAGAGCATTCATCGATACCAAATTATTTGAAAATATGGTAAAAGAAAAATTATATTTCATTGTAAAAGAATTTATTTCTAACAACCAGCATGTCTTCATGTAGGCCAGGTCATGTACAACTAACTTACCATTATTATGGAATTACATTTATGAAAATTGTTGATGTGCTTTGCACCGATTTCTGGAGCACCTTCGATAAAGTACGTCACACTTTGCTTTTAAACAAGCTAACGTTTTTGGGACTCTCCTCAGCAATGTTAGAGTGGTTTTCCAATTACTTAAAGGGCAGGAAGTTATTGGTAAAGATCGATAGTTTTACATCTCGTGTAGTAAAAGGTAAATTTGGCGTGCCACAAGGTAGCCATGTGGGGCCATTACTATTTCCTTTGTTCATAAACTATGTTCATGCAATTTTTAAATACTGTAAAATTTTTAACATTCGCAGGCGACTTCAAATTGTATTTCTCTATAAATAGTTTAACTGATTGCATTAAGTTTCAATTGGATGCACTAGTGGAATAGAGTAAACGCAATGGATTAGAGCCAAATATTCAAAAATGTAATATTTTTGCTGCACATGTACATCCCCAATTGTGTATGATTATTTCATAAATAACGGACTATCATCGCCCACCTGATGGTAACGCATTCAACACCCGCCTCGGAAGTCGTGACGGCCTTTCCGTTAGAAGAAGCAGCTGCTCAACGTCGAGATCCTCGCGCACTACCGAATTTCTGACCCTATCCCGGCTAGTAATCCCCACAACAGCACGCAGAAACCTCATCTCAGCAGCTTGTATTCTCTCTGTTATTGCCCAAATTTCATGACCGTTGGTCAATGTTGGAACAAATAGCTCGGCCTTCTTGATTACAGATCTTACAAGCTGTTTCAAAATTTACCCAGCTTGTTCAGTCCTTACTCGTGACAAAGACCCCGAGATACTCAAAGCTTCTTCACCTGCTTCAAAGGGACTCCACTAACATGTTCATTGCTTAAATGATTTGTAGAAGTTTAGCTGGGGTTGCAGTCCAAGCATCCTAAGATGGAAGAACATAGCTATTGTTAGACCATGGACATGCAATAGGTCCAAAAGAACCAACCTGATCAGTGCGAGAGAGACACTCAATAAAGTTCAAAGGTTGGCAGGCCTCTGAATTACAGGAGCTATGACAACTTGCCCAACTGCCGCCATGGAGGTGTTATTGAAGCTGACACCAGACTCCATCTGGTAGTCGCAGAGTGTGCAAATAAAACGATGATGAGAATGGCAAAAAAAGGGATAGGAAAATACAGGTGCATAGAGACAGTTCGGTTCATAGCCAAAAAGCGATCACTTCTGCCCATTCCGATTAGGAAATTCAACTGCCAAAAGGAGTTCGCCATTAAGCTCAGCATCAAAAAAATTCTGGAGCAATGAGCCCATAGTCCAAAGACTGAGCGATGAAATGGTATACAGATGGATCAAGAACTGATGAAGGAACAGGGGTAGGAGTATCCAAGCTCCTGTGGGAATGTCTTCACATGCTTAAGGAGCTGAGACGGAGTAACAGAGTAAAACTCTGCTGAATACGTGGTCATACAGGGATAGAAGACAATGATGGCCGAATTGCTAGGAAAGGAGCCTTGGAACTTTTCATAGGCCCGAACCATTGTAGGAGACCATGTCCTCAGAGAAGCTAGAAAGAAGGAACCGGGCAGATACCTGGAACAATGCTCATGGCATGGAGCAGGCCAAGAAGCTCTTGGGCCATCATAACCGGAAGTTGTATGAGACGTGCATCTGAATGGGCAATGACAATTTCCGTATCCTAACTGGTCACTGTAGACTCAGGGAGCACCTAAGGAAACTAGGAGCATCAGAAGAAGGTCTCTGCTAATTCTGCGGAGAATCTAAGAGAAATCTAAGAGAAATTCCAGAACATGTACTGGGTTTTTTGTGAGGCACTAGCCCACAAAAGGCAAAATATCTGGGCAAGCAACTAATATCAGACGAAGAATTGAAGCCGTTAGAGACACTAAAGGAGTCATGCTTAGAGAGAAAATATTATTTTCTTGAACTTCAAAATATACAAGTTCAACATATGGATCACAGGGATTCCGTGAATAATCTCCACGCGACTTTGAGAGTGGTCGAGCCCGACAGCGCACCCATCCTTACGATGTCCTTACTCGGTTTACGTAGGCTGTGGTCTATCCTGCTCCACCATGGATGTTGTATCTCTGATGTGATGGATTGCTGCTAAGCTGGACGCAGCAGATCTTCTGAAGAACCTCTTTTTTTCCATAAAGTGCTGCCGAGGTAGCGGAATTTATTGATATTCTGAATTGAGCAAGAGGTGCCTCGCATGTTGAGCCGATTCTCATCAGCTTTGTCTTGGCTACATTGATTTTCAGACCAGCTCTTCTAGCATTGAGGTACAGAGCGTGCAATTTTTCCTGAACGCCAGCTAAGGTGTTGGATAATAGTCGAGGTGCAGGTCATGGAGTCCCTCCATCAGAGACCTTTGGAGGCGGCGTTGTTTGTGCGACCTGCGACAAGATCAAGGACGATTATGAAAAGCAGGGGTGATAATATGCACCCTTGCCTTACACCAAGTCATTACCCTTGAAGCGCACCTTGCAACACGCTTCCCGGCAAAGCTACTGGATAAGCTCAACTATGGATGGTGGTATTCCAATGTTCTCTAGGGCGTTTCAGGTGGCTCCTCGTCAGACCATGTCTAAGGAGAGAATACTCTAGAATAAATCTCGTCCACCTTTGCGACAATAAGACTCAATACAACTCAATACAACTCGGAGCCATAATTTGTGGGCCGTGTCCCAGAAAGGTTCATCAGAGAGCATTTGATAGGGTGATCGTTTCGTCAAACAACATTTTAAACGCACGCAAGTATCTATTGGTGTTGAATAACGTTTAAGTTCACAGAAGCCATTGTGGGCGCTATGAAATTAAACTGTGTTTCTGGCTACCAGATCTTGTGGGTAAAATTAAAACAATGCAAAATTATTGGGTACATGTTAATCAGATTTCCTTTGCTTGAACTCCACATCAATCCGAATCGAAAACAGATTTAGAACACAAGCTGCTTAGACCAATCGG
This sequence comes from Eristalis tenax, assembly GCA_905231855.2. NCBI lineage: Eukaryota > Metazoa > Arthropoda > Insecta > Diptera > Syrphidae > Eristalis > Eristalis tenax. The sequence continues at coordinate 4,073,573 of HG993124.1, forward strand.
GCCTGTCATGTTTTTCTATGTTTAGTACTCTGCACCTGATTCGTGGCAGGTTAGGGTTTCGGGCAATCGATGGGTTGTAATCTACTATCCCTGTGAGACAATATTTTGCCAGAAATGATGGTGGGAGCTCGCCTAAAGAACCACACTCTAAAGATGAGCCAAACCAAGGACAGTACAACATGCAGATAAGGTATTGATGAAGCCAGCGGGGCTTAATCGTCTGAGATATACACTATTTGGAAGATTTTTCTTCTTCATTCATCTACAAAACACAAAGCACTGAAAAATTGCGATTCCTTATATCTTCAGCATAATTTTATTGAATTAGAAATTCCAGGAAACATAATGCTGCAGCCCGAGAAAGACAAATTCACCATTTCTTGTAAATGACGTCTATTATGATTAGAATCGAATGACAGTAATACGAAATGACAGGTTATTGCACGGAATAAAGTTTACGTGCCATTTTCCCCGACGAGGACTGTTTCCATTGAGTGGATGAACAAAGCGTGTTCTAAGATCTCACATGTCTCCCCAATCGATATGTGTGCTGCAGACAGACGTAATAAATTCATAGCCATGCAAGGCGAGGTTGTTCTCCAATTTTTGGATCACATTCTCATTTATTTAGAACTGTATGCATGACCCCCATAAAATATCGACTTTCATAGAACACGTTCAAATCAATACGATGGACGGCGGACGTGGATGTCACATTCAGGATATCACACTTCCATCGAACGTGGATGCGAGTGTGTTCAAACAATTCGAATGTGAATGATTTTACTCTTGAATGCAATTAACTAATGAAAAGTTTTGCTCATGCTGCCCGAAAATTCAGCTCTGGACATGGAACTTTCAGTTGATTGCAAACATTCGGATGTGTACACATGGATATGTGCGGCAGATGCATTTTGCTACTTTAGCAGGAGAGACCAATTACGTGCTAGGTACATTTTCAATTTCCGTCCGTTTTAGTTTCCATATGTCCGAAGAGTCCGATGCTGTACCCTTCTTGACATCTCTTTTCAATTATCGTATACCAGCACATAGCACGAGTGAAACGAGACAAGCTATGGCGTTAATCTTTGTCAGGGATTGCAAGGTAACTACCGCAGATAATATAATAACGTGTGGCAGCCCCTGGACGGCCAAGGCCTAGCTTCTCAATAGCCACTCGATTTGAGAAGCTTTCTTCTAGACAGTCATTGCTCTTTGAGCGTTGTCAGTGGCGCGAAAGAGGTGGGGCTGTGACAAATGATTTTGGTCGTACCGGGAATCAAACCCAGGCCCAGACCCAGTGATGTTCGATTGAGTAGGACTCGATGCACAGACCCGCAATGCTACGGCCGTCAACAAGGCATAAACTCTGCTTTATTTGTAAAATGATGAAATTCATAACATCCCCTACCAGAACGTCAGCATGATCGCCTGACAATTTGGCAAAGATGCCTTCCATGATCGCCTAGAAAGGACAATGCGCCAGTTTCGATACCACGGTCGTTCTAGGAGCTTTCAAGGCATTGTCTGGTCTGACGGTCTGACTTCGGCAAGCTCGCAATGGAGCGCCAGATTCTTTGACGATCGAGTCTCCCAGAAAGTCTCTGTAAATTCGACTCTAGTACCTTTGTTGGAGTCATCGGTAAACACAGCCTACACGACACCACATCCTTCAACGTACTGAGGCTCCCATAAATCAACCGTAATCAGTCAGACACTCCACAGTATTCTTGATTCCCGGAAGAATGCAGTGTCAAATCAGCCCATCACGAAGTTCTTCACTCGGCTCGAATATCGAGTGACCAACTGATGTCGGAAAGCCCGTATTTGACCGACAGAATCTTTGCCGATCAAGTCTCTCAGAAAGCCTCTGTAAGTTGGAAGCTATCCGCAAAAACCAAACGCAGAAGATTGGAATCGTTGCCAAGCCAAGGAGCCATCAACGAGGCTTGCACTGTCTGTGCCGAGTCTCCTAATTAGGGGCAGAGGAACCACATCGAACCTGCGTCGTTGCTTTGCCATTATTCCTCCGAAACCTAGTGGTGTTTTCAGAACCGTCGGTGGATTTTTAGGAACCATTCTCATTGAATATCTGAATCCCCCAGTTGCATGGAAATTCAAGTTTTTTTAATCTAGTCGCAGCGCAAATGCCCTTAGACTATCGATCGTTGATGGACATCGCTTAAATTACATTTCAACAGTAGTTAGCTGGAGAACATGTACGCACTGCAAGAAGCCACCCTCTGACTCAAAACAAGGCAACAGCGCCCCCGACCGTACACTCAGACGTCAGTAAATGTTAAAAATGTAAAACTGACGTCGTTGAGTGCAATAAAGTTCAATTAAGTAAGCAATTCTTGGAATAAAATCCATATCGATTTCTGATTAAAAAGAAATAACGTCTATCGTTACTGCACACTGCATATCGCATGCCTCGGGCCTCTCACCACTCACCTCACACCACACACCTCACACCAGCACCACCCACCGTCATCATCATCATCATCATCCGCTTCCATTTTCCGCTTCGTTTTACTTTGCCTTCCATTGCACCAAGTTTTACCACGTTTTTGCAAGTGCAGTCTGTTGTAGGGTACGAGTGGAAAACGTAAGGCAAAGCCTTCTGCTGAATGAATTTCTTTGATAGTGCGTTCACGTCGTTTTTGGCCCGGAGCTCTAGAAGTATCTATGACCAACCCCAACCTCGGTGGGGGTCTTACGTAAAATCGGCTCATCAAAAATAAAATCGATGTCTTTCGCGTGCAAGATTAGCGACTGGCATTGGTTGGTGGCATAATGCTGTTCCCGTGTTAGTGTTAGTTTCGTTGTCGGACGGGGGAAGTCACACCCCGGAAATATAAAGGGTAAAAGAAAATACACAAATTAGCCCGTTGGGTAGGACAGGACTTAGTTCCGCAAAAGAATCTAAACCAAGGACCACACCTCTGTGTGTGTGCTTGTCTGTGGCATTCCATGCTCAGAGCAATTAGTGGAATAAAATATGATTTTATACATTTAATCAGCAACTGAGGAGTGGAATGATTTTGACAGAAACCACCAACACACGGACTAGTCCTAACTACCGTGGTTGGGGGCGTTTCATTAGATGCAGCCGGCTGTGCAGCCAAATATTTATTCAACAACATGGAAATGGGATAAAATCAATGGAATTTGTCTGACATCAAACAGCGGAGCTATGTGTGCTTGTTTGTTTGTCTTTCCAGACTCGGGGATTGTGCTGCGCGATACAACCGAACCGATACACCGCCTACCTTCGGCGACGATGATGGCTGACGGTGTATTGACATGTTCCTCATAAACATTCTACAGGTTGAAAATAAACTGCTTGCTGTTTGCATGCCGGGAGAACGAGTGAATGCTCATTCCATTTGAAATCGTATCTAAACCAAGTTCGTTTGCATCGCGTCCCGCGACGAGCTCCGGCGGCGCCCGCCGCCTCCTGCTGGCATAAAGTTTTCTGACGTATCCTACAAGTTGTTTAAACAGTGAATCACGGGACTGTCAATTACCCCCATCCTCACTGAGGTGCTACACTTCAATCCAGTTTAACGATCTTCGGGGAGAGAGGAGGACGAAGAGGAGGGCATAAAACAATTGAATGCTTAAAAGCGCTTTACGACGCGGCAGTTTGATTGCACTCTTTCACGGCAGAAGGGGTGACTAGCGACGCAACTGCCAGGAATGCGATCTCCATTCGCGATTATTTATTTTTAACCAAACAATTTGCAGATAGATTAAATTATTTTATTGCGTGGGATGAGTAACGACAATAAGCGTTGCTTAATTTTTCTCTTTGACTTCAGGATCTGATATGAATTATTGCTCTGTGATTGTTATTGCCTGGGTTGTATTTCAATGCTTTGGCAAATGACTGACTGACGGGAAATAGACATTAAAAGTTTAGATAAGGGCAGTTTGATCAATTAAAGATAGTGCGTTGATCACAGTCATAGAAGAGGGTGGCTTTATGACAACCATTTCATTTGACATCAAGAACAATCGAGGTATCTACTAAAAACCATCGGGGTAACCTCAGCCACTCCGATGTGAAGACGGTCATGAGAGGGCTTGTTAAAGCATCGCATAAAAAGTTAGACACTGAACTTGTGGATAAACATTTTATGTGCGGTTCGGTTTTACTATCTGCTTGAATGAGAATGTAAAGTATTGTTGGAAGTTGAAATGGTCCCATAAGTACAGCATCAAATTCAATGTTAGTCGATTTTCGAAACCGAGTACAGGTCACGGCCTGTCACAAAAATGGGGGACGCTGCCGAAAAAAAGGCGCATCATATAAGATCATTGTTAATACAGCCTCGCTGGACGGGACACTCACTAGACAGGACTTCATCAGTAGTCCGGACACCTCTATAGTTCGGACACTTTACAAATGTTAACTCTACAGTCCGAGCAGAGTATTAAAAGGTCACCGTCGCTTGCTTCTTGGACGTAGAGAAGGCCTTCGGTACGATCTGGATTGAGGGACTCATCTACAAGCTGATACAGATGGGATTCCCCTCCAACCTCATCAGAATAATTTATAGCTTTCTGCATTCCAGAAGATTCTACGTCTCAGTTGAAGGCAGAGGAGCACCAAGGCGGGAGTTGCACAAGGATCAAAGTTGGGACCGTGGCGACCATCCAGAGGTGGAAGCAGATCAGCAGCCAAATGTCGAAGCATAAAGGTAGTGCTCCCTACCAGTACAGAAATATCAACAAACGAAAAGGTCAAGTATCTTGGCGTTAACTTCACGGAACGATTGAAGTTCAACAGTCATTCGAAACTGGCCCTTAAGAAGGCCAACCTAGGCTTCCATCGTATCCCTTGATGCGCAAGCAAAATGGAAGCCAGAGGACAAACTAGGTGCCTCACACGGCCGATCTTAACGTACGGCTTCTCAATCTAGCACACCATCTCTAAGACCAGCATGACGAAGCTCGCAATTTTCAAAAGAAATATGTACCGGACTCACCTTCGATAGGGAACGTCGAAAGCACCACAGCAACAATAGGCCCAACGACCAAACACGCATAATCCCCCTGCAACAGTACATGGTGAAACTGTTCAGAAAGCAGCTACTAGACATCAACAACCATCCTAACGGGGAAAGCATTAACCTGAGAAACGCAGTGCCCGCACAACGCTACCTTAACGCGTTAAATCTGCTAATCGAGCAGAACTTTCCAACGACGTCGAACAAGGAGCTGCATGGATTCTACCAGAGCAACGATAGCAATCACCATCGAGGCTAAGTCGGCACATCACCACCCCATCCCAAAAGGACCACCAATGACACACGGGCTTGAACAACCCGATGTAAACACCAGCCATTGTAGGACATAAAAAATAAACAATAAAGCGCACATATTTTGATATTTTGAATCTGCTCATACAATTATGGGTATTCCTCTACTAGTTGAGTCGCTTGCAGTCGGTTCCTTGCAAATCGCAAGGGCTAGAGATTGTGTCTTTGCTATATACAAAGTTACGTATGAGTCTCTCTCTCTTATATGTAGTTCATGGCGAGCCTTCACCGTTGCTTTGGTTTTCAGTGTTTTGAAGTTCATTTATTTCAGATCGTGGATCAGAACTTGTTTTCTTAAAGAACATACCTAGCCTTTTACTATTTATTAGGCTTCTCCAAAAAAAATGTTAGAGTAAAGGCACTAGTAGCCGGACAGTTAACACAAATCCTAACTTTGATTTCTTCGTATTTTTGAACTATTGAAAAATATGGAAAAGGTTTGGATATATAAGTAATGTAGATAATTTTTGAAAAGATAGTAAACTCCTCAAACATATCTATAATTGTGGATAATTGCTTTTTGAATTCTTAAAAAAAGTTCTGTTTTGGGATAGTGCCCGGAATATTTAGTTTCCGGATGTTTTAGTTTCAGAAACCGGACACCAAAATTTCAGCCTTCAACGTTTTCTTTTGGATTAATGAAGCATTTTATTTAATTTTTATACGAAAACATAAAATTTATTCACTTGTTATAAAGTGAATGTGCATGGACACTTACTCTTTAACAAAACACTCTTCATAAAATACAGGGTACAGCCGTATCCAATCGCTCCCGCTTTTCCCTAGTATCCAAGATTGGGACCTACTTTCAGCAATGCCCTTTCGAGAAATTAAGTATGGGAACAGTACCGTATTTTCAAAGAGTTTTTCATCAGAATTTTTTTTGCATTTTCACGAATTAGCCTTGGTCTTGAAAGCTGCTTTTATTAAACTCAAATTATTTGCCCGAATAGCTTCTAAAGCTCGTGTTAAACTGTTTTTTTTTCATTCTAAATATGACATTTTTAACGTTTTACATATTTTGATGTGTACAAAAGCCAATTATCCGGATAAAAAACTTAATTTCTCAATACTCGAACAGGCAGTTTCTTGCCTAAAAACTGGCTTCTACTGAACTATCCGCAGACTGAAATTTTTAAAGAATATGCAATATTCCTTTTTTAAATTATACTTTTTTAAAGTATTAAAATCATTAAAACAAGAATTTAAAATATGCATTAAGGTATACTCTGTCCGGAAACTAAAATCAGAATAAAATTTGGGCACCAGTATCCGAACCCCAATTCATTTGCGTGAATTTTAACATTTTTACTTCTTTTTGTGAACACAGAAATCATTTATATTCAATTAAAAACAAAACCTACCTACCTTAGATGTGCAAATGCAATAAATAATGTTTAAAATAGCTCCACTATTTTTTTTTTTTTTTTTATAAAAAAACGCACTTACTGTAGCTGCGCTCTTCGTGACTTCTATGTACTAACCTAATTCCAGTGGGAAACCCCCAGTCCATGGCAGTTCACCTCAGATTTTGACGGTTGTGCTCTCAAGTCACTCTTGTTAGGAGTATAGAGCAACGCAATGGTGTTAGGCGGGAGTAATCAGCTTCGCTTAGTTCACACGTATTCACAGACGCCTGACTGTGAAAAGGGTATAAAAAACGCTGTCAGATATGAGTCTGAGGGGTAAGAAACGTAGAAGTGGCACATCTCTTCCTCCATTATCTCTGGTACTAACTGATGCGTATTTCGCAAACCAGTTATCGCATCTATTGGAAACTTCGTGTGTGTATAAAGGAAGTATAAATGGCTGTTCTTGTATTTATTTTTCACCCTAAAACCGGCAAATTCTCTTATTATTTGACAATAAACGACAAAGTGTCCGGCTACTAGTGCCTATCTGTAATAAAAGTTGCTTGTTGTCGGTTGTAAACTTCATTTTATTTTTTCTCTATATCCGGACATTTCGCTATTCCGGACACACAAGAAACTACATGTATGTTTCCCGGACTAGCGAGGCTGTACTGTATCTGGATTGCAGTGAAAACCATGTTAAATACGGATAACCTTTTCATTTTGCAAGATTATAATTGAGCTCTTGGAAGCACACAACGTTGAAATTATCGATTTTTTTCTATTAATTTTTAGCCACACCTGAACGAAAAATTGTTCGTAATATTAATGAACAGCGTTCGTTGAAGTTATTTTCGTTGGCGCAACGACCGCTTTCATTGACTCAACGAGCTGTTCATTAATATTAGGAACACATTTTCATTGTAAAGGAATGAACAGACTTTAATCACAAGTCACCAAGTAGAGATACTCGTCTTTCCGGCCCTCCGAAAATCACACATACTACTTTTTTTGGAAGCGTTATTTCCCGCATACTTTTACAAGTGGTGTCTTTTGATCAGCTGTTTACCCCTCCAAGTCAATTTTGCCGCTAATTGTGCCAAATAAGTTTAAAATTTGCCCACGATCTGGAAAACATTCCATGAGTTGCCTTCGTCAAGTGCATTTACGTTATTTGCAGTGTAAGTGGAAATTATAACTTGGGCAAAGAAGTTTTCTTTTACAGTACATGGAAGCCTTGTATATGAAACCTATAGTACTATCATCAGCGGATTGTTTTTACTTTTTCCTCTCATCGCCTAGAGGGCCAACCTTCATTTCCCGCGAAAACAATTTGATCCCTCTCGGAGAATGGGAGAGAAAGTAACGAGTGAAAACAAAATAAAAAACCGATTGTGCCTTCCTTCCATTTTCATTCATACGAGTAAGTTTTCTATGGAACTGAGTGAAGAACTTTGCGGAGAATTGTATTGCTCAGACATTTTTGCCCGTCGTTCTCTGAATGTGTTGATCAAAGGGACGACGGATGAACAAGTGTTTAAACACAGAACTGAACTCTTTATTGGTTTGAAAATTTGACTAACACAATTAAAATAAATTTATAGGTGAAGTGTCTGTGCTCATCATTGCCACATTTAAATTTCTTTAAAAATATCACATTCAATGTTTGTGAAAGAATTATTTCTGACCTTCTGAAAATCTTCATCGCAATTGACATGGTATTCGATAGTGTTCGAAATGTCCATTCCTATAAGAGGGTCTTCTAAGGGGGCGATGTTTAAAAAATAATGTGTGCGTGTCCACTTGACCCAATTCGTATTTTTTTCTTTTTTTTGCTTTTTTAGAGGACAACACAAATCACAAAAGAATCGTCTGAAAAAATTTTACAAATGTCCAAGCTCCAGGCTTGTCAGGTTAAATAGCTAAATCGTCAAAAAACGCCAAATTTTTAAATTTACGACGCCGAAATCGCTAAAAAACTGACTAACCTTCATTGGTTGGTAGTTTTCGACTCTCATATATACTTCAAGCAAATTTACGCAAAAATTAAAATGGCTTTAAGAAAATAATTGGTTTGTGTAGAATTTACATGAATGCTTAGCCACTTCCGTCTCAAAGGATGACCTTCTCCAAGAGTTGTTGAATGAGTCACATGACGACATGCAGCTTTCTTCTAGACTTGTAGTCTGGACTACAGAATGTCTTACAGCAATACAATAAAATTGGGAGGAGGAGAGTTTTCGCCAATATGAGTTTTGTCCGCATGGGGAGAAAATATTGTGTAAAGAGCACATAGTCCACCACCACCCTGGTAATGGTGGCATTTATGTGTGAGGACCAAGTAAGAGTTTTATTAAAGATAAGTTCAAGGTTTTTGGCGGAGTCAACGTACTCTATTGGGATCTGTGCCGGTTTGATTGGTGGAAAGGCAGATGGATTCAAACTTCTTCTCTCTATAACAATTGCTTTTGTTCTATGGGCTTTCAATCGTAGATCATTTTTAATTGCTGGAGGTCATCATTCATCAGCTTGGCGGCTTCGTTTACGATACTTAGGGGGTTTCTGGAGATCCCGTTAAGTGGGAAATTAAACGTTTTATATTGTACAGAGTGACCACATAAGAACGATAGGAAAACAAATTCAAATAAAACAGTAACTACGTGAGACATACGCCTTTGAAACGATGCTCATGTCACTATGTATGGAAGAGCACATCCTCTAGACGGCCGACTCATGGTGGCTGCAAGTGGTAGTTCTAAATGTGTATGGCCTAGTCCTACCTAGTCCTGGCCTAGTTTAGTATGTGTGCAGTTTTCCGGCAACAGTGGCTTGAATTTTAGCATCAAACTCGTCCCAATGTAACTTGGGGACATGGACTGGGGATATGGACTTAGGGATATGGACTCTGGGACTACGTAACCCCAGAGAGAATAATCAAGACGCGTGGCCAGTTGATTAACACTCTCTATTACACGAACCAGTCGTCAGAATTACCCTTCTTCGGCATAACTTGGAGTCGGAGTTTTATGACATGCGTCACCATATTGTTGGAACCACAAGTTAGGTTTAAAGCTCTGGCACCAGACGGTCGTTTAAGAACGCTGAGAGACCTGAAACCATTGACAATAATGGCGTTGGTCCGATGATGTCATAAGCCGATGTCATAAGCCGCTTGGTCGCACACTTGGGGATTGTGTTTGCTCCATGAATCGCAACTTATTGCCCGGTTAACGAACTCGTGACAATGTCTGTGGTGGTCGGGTGTCTGGCTTTGCGCCAGCTCAATCTCACGTAAAACCGCAATATAAGCCGGGTTGACTCTCTAGCGAAGCTCAATTCGGGATGGAGTCGGCCTTTTTTGAGTCTTTGTCGATACCGATCCCTGTGTTTTTCACATTTACACGATCCGATCTTTGACAGTTGGAGAGCTATCACTGCTATCTGGTCACCCTGTTCTGAAATTGAATGCATGTAGCGCGTTTAGGAAACTGTTGTCCGCATTTAATGTCATTGAAAGTAGCTTTGGCATCGCCCTTGAGGTAAAGTGAGTGCATATGCACATTTGAAGGTGGTTTCAGAGCTGTCTATACTCGCATACACCGAAGTCGATGAGTCGCGCTCATCAGTGTGTCATCTGCAGTGTGTGTGTGTCACAGACAGTGAGGGTAAGTGCCTTCCCGAGGAAACCCCATTTAATTTAATGAAAATTGAATGCAGTCTACTTAAACTTTCACAACCCAGCGTAAAGAAGCTGAAAATAATAAATTTCCGCAATCTAATCTACACGTTGAGAGAATAGCCTGAAAGGGAGCAGCTTAATGACAAAAATTACGACAATGCAAAGTAACTTCTGAACAAGTAACTTTCTGAAAGCGCCTTTTGTTTGGCCCTCTGAGTTATAAGCCATATCTCAAACTTGTCAACTGACACTCCTTTTTCGGTTCACAATTTTCTATCCCTCAGCCCGACCGTCTGCAAAGCATCATTCGGTTGCTAATGACTATCATCAAAGCCTTTTGAAATTGTTGAAGTACTCGTTGAAAACTGATTTAAATTGTGTTGGAATTTTTGAAGGATGGAAGAGGGTGAGGTTGTTATCAGTAGCGCCTGCCTCAACGTGGATGCTCTGTCTATATCTTAAGCATTTGTTTATGACTAATCGAGGCGTTTTGCAGCAATAAACATCGTTAATTAGTCAGTAATAGCCTACCCTATGGATTTTACACACTTCCTTGTGTCCTCCGTCGTAGGAAATTGAATGGAATAATGAGAAAGTTAAATAAAACCAACAAATTCCACCCCCGTTTGTTTATGAGCAGCATAACTTTTGGCATTTCCGACGCGCCTTATGCTGCTGAAGGCTGTCTTAAGTAAGTTAATGAGAAAAAGATGAACACAATCAGTCCATTGATTGTGTACAAATAATGTTTACCCAGGCCGCTGCTGGCGTGGTATTCCTACGGCATGCTTGTGCGAACCCCGGCTGGCTTATCGAGTAACTTAATCAGAACTTTCGGCAGGGTTAGGGGTGATGTTTGAATAGGTCATCCCATGGGGCTTATTAATATAATATCCACAAGCCACGAGCTGGGCAATTGAACACTAGAATATCGAATGTGAGCATAATCAAGGTCATTCTCCATAGAATGCACGTTTCCATTCATCTCCAGGGGTTGTGATGTGGGCGACCCACCAATTAAAGGGGATGTTGTTTACACTAAACAATTGGCTAATGGAATATTGAACCATGGAAGAGTGCTGGAGTTGTGTGACTCATTTTCTTGAAATCTGAAAAATTAAAACTTGTTGACACATGCCGAGGAGCACAGTAAGTTCTCAGCCGAATGATGGGCATTGTATTCTCCAAATGCGACCACCAGTCCGAATGTAGTCAAGTTGAAGTCCGAAAACAATTAAGTGCTTACAGCGTGAAGAAGACCAGGTGGGAATACTGTCGTCACCGTTCTTAGGGTTGACTACGTGCAAATACGGGGGTAGAGTATATCACTACAACTCAAGATCGGCACATAATCGTTTAGATCTACTATATCCCCCAAGGCCAACAAACGAGTATGTTCCTCCACACTCTAGGGGTAGTCCCTCAATACCTGGACATCTGTATAAAAATTGGCTTGCGCACAAGGGGTTAGTAATAGTGTCCGGGGTTAATACACAAGGGCCGAAAATATGGGAGAGAGAGAGGGAGAGAGAGAGAGGAGGTACCTGTGCACTTTGATCTTAAATATGTGCAGAGACCATTCCACACTCGCGTGGTGCGGCTGAAGAACGAGACTCTAAATTCGACTGTGAGTCCGAAAGTAGGCTTAAGGGTAAACTGAAGAGCACTCCTGGTGCGACGGGTGGGGAGGTGAGGTTGGCTAGCTCACTTCGACATAGTTTGTTAAAATAGCGATGAAATACGGACAGCGAAGAGTATCGTCTGGTTCGATGTTCGAGAGAGTCTAATTACTCTGAAATACTGTCGTCTTCTGTATGTTTTTTCGCTAGATTTTCGAATCTATCTAGGAGGTACAGGGTGGTCTTGGGAGCACTGGACCAGACATGAACGGTGTACTCAACTTTGCGGCGGATATACGCCTTATAAATTAAGGCCAAATCAGAGTTTACTTTAAAATGTCACTTCGTAGAAACGAGCTATACAACGCCCATCTAGTTTTGACATTTCTGCTAAACTCGTTAAGTTGTGTCCAAATGACGATGGAGATGCCGCGAGACTCCAGCCAGATCGGACATGAACTCGCTGAGACCTTCAATGTGACTTTTTTAAAATAAAAGGTCGCGCAGAACTCACTGACCAACACACGATGCTCGATCTTCCAAAAGTCTGTACACTTGCTAGCTTACGGAGATGACATTCACGTGATTGGTCGAACGCAGCGAGCCATCAATGATGTGTTTACTGCCATTGAAGCGGAGGCGCCCAAAATGAACTTTGTGGTGAACGAGGGAAACACTAAGTGAATGCTGCCATCGAGGAAGGACGCACAACATCGACGACTCGGTCGAACATCACCATATGCAGCTATAACTTCGACCTATTCAAGGACTTCGGCAACATGGGCTCCGCAGTAGACAGCAGATCCCCCTCTCGAAGGACATTCATCATCTCAGGATCATGGACAATCTCAAAAATAACTTGGTCTTCAAAGGAAAAGTTCTGCGTGCGTTGGTTGATCCTATTTGCGGAGGAAAGAGCAAAAACTTTGAGGTCTTTACAGCAACAAAATTTAACGCCTTTGTTGGATGGTGCATGTACAAAGCATGGACAACGTAGCTTCTGCCGGAAGTGTCTCCGCTAGCAAACAGCTAGCCACTGATCGCTCTAGCCTGAGAATCATGTAGGTAGAGTAGGGAGTTTGCCAGCACACTTAGACTATGTTGGTCCATTGTGAAGTCAGACTACTACCACTGATCGACCACTCCAGTGATTTGATCCCAAATGGTGACTGAACCAAATTTGAAAACCAGATAAAAGCGTATTAACTTTGCTCTCACTGAAATTCGAACCCGGGACCCCACTAACCAAGGGCAAGCACTTAACCAACTGCACCATCCAGTTGTCTCGAATCATGTTGGTAGGGGTCCGGGTCAACCGCGGACTTAAGCGCCACACAAAGTGGAAGAAAACGAAGATAGATGCATTTAGGCGACTTCGGATGCAACGCCAATGGTGGCATTTAGGGGGAATGTGGGAAATCGCCGTGGGTACGGTTTAGAATGTCACAACCTTAGCTACTTAATAACAAATTGCTATCGACCACTCTACGGAAATGCCAAATGTCAACGGTCACAAATGTCATCTCGTCCATGGATTATGAACACCACATTGCGTAGGGTAGCATTTCGAGTATTCAAATGGCATTTCCTCATTTACCCGGACCGCAAACATTCCATCAACTGCCAACGACTACCGTTACAACCACATCACCACACGTGACCAATTAATTTACTGAATCAACACGATTTATGCGATACTCAACAAAGCCCAGAGTTATTTATGAGACACGCAAGTCAGTGCGTACCCTTCGCTGACTGTTATTTAAGAAAATAAACTTTTGATTATTCTTCAGCGATGCCTCCGGCAATCTACATCTGATCTTTTGGCTGTGGAATGGTTTTCTTGTGCGTATGCGTTTCATTTTCAAATATTTGCTTTGCTTGAAGGGTCGTGTTATTTTCGATCAACAGAAAGAAGTCAGCAAAAGGACGCCGTTCGAAATATAAAGAGAAGAACAAAATAAAGCCAATAATTGAACTGAATCATTGTCGATGTTTCCTGGGAGTTAAATCTCGATTCGTGGACCACGTCATTGTGAAGGTGACTTGTACACGTTCGAGAGACACAAAGGATACAGAAAGGCAGAGGAGCAGAGAAAGGCAAGTTGGGAATTGGCATTTCCCCCCCTTTTCGGGTTTCCTGTTTTCCTACATATTTGACATCCCCCTCGGGAATTATGGAATTATGAGCTCTGTTGTACGTGTCAAGTGAATTGAATGGCAGCAGCAATAACCCCTTAATCACCGAAAAATGTCAATAATAAGTAAGTTGTGGCTTAACACAACATTAATTCGAATCATTAATCATTTTCGTTAATCTGAAATCATTTGTATTACAAGAAATGTTCCCGTGACAGGCTCCTTCAAACGTGCAATAATGGGTGCTTCCTGCGGGCAGTTACTTTCGTTTGCTAGGTTTGAAGGTGCTTTTCACATTCAGTGCTCTATTTTTTTCCTTTGCAAGGCAGTCAAGTGGCTTTAAAGATGCTGTCACGAATGAGTCATCGATGGAAAGACGTGTCTATTTGATTTATGGTTCTTTTGAGGCGTAAAAATGTTTTTAAGCTTCGTTTTTTTTTTGGAAGTGCTGAATTCGTAAGACGACATCATGGCTACAGTGTCTGGGGAGGTCTGTGTACGGAACTTAATGCTCCGGGAGAGATGAGGATTGATTGATTGCCATCCTCTTGACTTCAGTGAATCAAGTGAATTTAGTCAAACTTGGGGGTGAAGGAGGTCAGCAGACTAGTTTATTTGGAGCCGGAGTGATGTCGTCCAAAGAGTTGAATAATGACAATGGATGAGTATGCATTGTGTAAACATGAACAAATCTGGTAATTCCATGCCATGAAGGGTTTGGGGTCTTTAGTGGCGTGTGGTGTTGTGCTGGGAACATCTACGTGCTCCATATGCTGTTTTTTGTGCCGCGGTGACTAGTTGGGCTAAGTTGCGATTCTGTCTGCACAGTTATAACTGCGACTGCGATTTACTAATCACAGCGAGGTGCGAGGTTTTCACCAAAGCTCTGTTAGTTCGGAAAAAACACACACAAACAAAGTTGTGTAATGAAGGGAGTTCAATAGCGTGACATCATCCATAGCGTCATTATTGTTGAAGAATTTATTGTTGAACGTTTCGCAGAAATGAGTCTACGTAAAATTAATTAAATTGTTCACAAATACGGGTTCGATCACTGGCTTGTGACGAATGAAACACAGAAGTTCTCTATTCACGACATACACGAATTTATTCACAAGCACTGTTCACGAATTTATTCACTCTTGTGCTTTATTAAACTTTAAAGATTCTTACTTTACTACAAATCTCTTTGCTGCCTTTAAGACTGAACCGCTTTGAACACTATAAAGTCCACAACTGACTCGCATCGACCTGGGTCCCGATATTTATACCTCGCAATATTTCTTCTAGATATACTGTCGCCACGAGTCCATGGAATTTTCCCGCTGACAACAATTTCGGGAATACTCTGGAGTTGATCGTTCTTCTCCT
This sequence comes from Eristalis tenax, assembly GCA_905231855.2. Classification (NCBI taxonomy): domain Eukaryota; kingdom Metazoa; phylum Arthropoda; class Insecta; order Diptera; family Syrphidae; genus Eristalis; species Eristalis tenax. The sequence continues at coordinate 4,089,060 of HG993124.1, forward strand.
TGCGTATAGATGGCGTTTTTGTGGTGGTTGGTGTCTTTATTATCTCATCTAATACACGTTATACTATTCACGTCATATTATATTTAAACTGATGAATTCAATACTTCAGGTGATAGAGGACCAGGACCAGGTAGCGAGCAGATGATGTAGGCTCCTCATCACAGAAGCGCCTGCCAAACTGAAACTACAGCAATTGTAGGTTGCTGCCTGGCAGTACAATAGACCAGTTTTTGAGTCTGAGTGCTCCAGTGTTGTGTTAAAAACCTTCGACAAAAAGAAAACACAAAAAACAGAGTTGATCCTATTCCCCAACGAAAGGGTCATTCCTCAGCTTAGTTTATGAATAATTGAGGTTACAAGACTCACCCAAACGGATAGCGTGCAATACCTTAACGTAATCCTAGACGCAATTGGAAACTGAATATAAATGAAAGAGACAAGAAAGCGACCTGAGTAAGAGGATATTCCGTAAATAATGGGAATCTGGCCCCAAAATAATCCTGTGCATGTACGCAGCGATTATCAAACAAACCTTGACATATGACAGCTTAGTATGGTGGCAGGGAACAAACAAGAATACATAGCCTTGCACACCTGGGCTTCACATGAGCAATTAAGACCAATCCAATGGCGGGATTCGAAGTTTTACTAAACCTTCTGCCACTTGACCTCTATAATCCTAATGGGGATTATTCAATTCAAGGGCTGGCTACCAAGGTCTACTAGGCATGCAAGTATACTTGACTTCGAAGCACCCTTCCTTCAAGTCCATGTCGGTCGCAGGCTGCCGCGAAGAGCTTAAAGTCCTTAGCACAAGATTCGCTGCACAACACGCCAGAACCCAACATGTTGCTATCACATAAATATGTAGATAAAACATCATTATAATCCTTGATCACGTGCTGACAACAAGAATGGTCTGAGAGTACGGTACCGGTTTATACAACATGCTATTATTATGGCCATGTTGAGAGAGCCTTCTTGGAACAGTGACTGCATTTCCCTCTCTCCTGTTCTCGTCTATGGCGTGCATGTTGGTTCGAAGAGAGGTGTGCATAAGGAAAGGTTGGCAGTAGTAAAGCAAGTAAAGTTGTGCAATTCAGTGGTGAATATTAATTTTAAAAAATAAAGACAGTAAACGTTTTACGAACCACGCGGCACTCGACTCCTTTTTGCTTGGTCCGGGCTCATAGGGATATAGACGGGAATGAGGAAGCGGACTAGCATGCCAGGAAAGTGGCTGAAATCAAACCAGAATGCTGCGTTGCTACGCGGTGAATGTCGTTGTTTGACAAACGCTCGTGTCAGAAATGAAGTATTCAGAGATACACACACACAACTTCTACCTCTCGTTCCCCTTAAAACTTTAGACAACCGTTTTTAATATCTTCTTCTCAAACCAAATTGGCCAATCAGAGAACGGCATTCCCATTATTCTGTGAATAACCGTCAAAAAGTCACCCAAATTCTCCAATCAGCTGTGAAGTAGGTCATCTCTATAGTACTTCATTTCTGTTGCGTGTCAGACAAACGTCAAATTCGTGCTATACTCTCCTAGCTTAGCATTGTACGACGGAGTATGCGTGGCGCAAATGTTTCCGCTCCATTAACAAATAAAAGGCGGAACTCTCTAACCACTCTCTAACCGATAATGCGACAAAAAGTTGCTCCTGGTAGGTCTTGAAGCACTCACTAATCATAGTCATCTGAGAGATCATGATATGAAAATTAGTGCCTTTGCACATGACGCTGTCGTGACGCAGAACAGCCTCTGCCAATTCAGAAACACTGAGAGAACACTTCTTCGAAGACCAAAAGGATCAAACAAAAATTCGTCTAACCTCTATGGATGTCCTTGCTGCACGCTGACCTGACGTGTACAAGGAAGGGTTTAAGAGGAGAAATTCCAAATCGATCAAGATCGAAGTGAGGCGTAGTTTACTCGTCTGCCCACTACCCTCACTGACTACTTTATGAACATCATGCACTGGATCGGTTGTTCGAAACTCCGTTGAATTCACTGCCAAGTGATGACTGCAAGGTCGTGATCAGAGCGGAAAGAGGAACCGCTGGAATCCATAAACAGACGAAGTAGCAATTGCGATTGTTTATTTTTGTCGAGGGTTTTTACAGGTAGACACAGTGCAGGTTTAGGTCTTAAGCATGTCTCCTCTGATCCTTGTCTAGCAATTCCCTCGGCGATCTCATTTTCAGCGATCCCGTGGTGACACGGGTCCCATGCAAGTCAAATTCAGAGAGGACTTGCATTCCTGAACTATCCTGGAAGAGGTTAAAGGATTGAGCAAGGCCTTAAGTAGATACTTTTCCCCTTTGACCTATTCTTCAGAAAATAGATCGTGGCCATTAGGATCACATACGTTTCTGCTAAGAAAACCGACGCAAATGGACCATTAGGTTGAGGTGTGTAGAAGAAGGCACCTTATCATACTCGACGGATTGATCCAGACGGATAGTTTCGGTGACTGACTTATCGAGAATCCCCTTACACAGCCAGGAAACAGAGAGCGCCTTGGAGATTTTCGACATACGCAGATACTTTTCCCCTTCCAGATGTTCTTCACATTGCGATTGCTGCTGCTGAACAACCGCAACGAACATAGGAAAGTCACCGTTTATGTGACACACGCTAATGTTTTGGCAAGCAGACGAAGTCGGCTAGTAAGTTAACACTGCAGTTGTTGGGTCTGCTCGTTGATGCATTCGCTCTAGTTGTGATTAATTCGGATTTCCAAGTGAATCGTCGATGCGGCTGTGAAGTCTAAGGAACCATCTTCAAAGTAAAAGTATACGATGAAAGCACATGTTATCCAAATTCAGTCATCCTTGACGAGATACACGAAAAGGACTTGCAGTTGTGAATTGAAATTCATCAGATTCCTCAGACACATGGGGAATCAACTGACATTCTGTTTATCCATACATCGTCTCCTAGATCCACCTAAAACTTCCTTTCACGAACTTCGAATGCCAACGCTTAACCATTTGAAGCGAAATCGTTCCAGTCAACTGATTGACCAACCCTGATGCTTTCACTAAATCAAACTTGCTGAAATGCCTTCTGACTTTATGGATTTCATCAACCACTTGCGGGGTTAACCACAAGTGTGGTCAGTTCGGCCATTCCAGGGTCTCACAGAGCGAGCGGACATTATGCTTGCCGGGCAAACCACTTGAAACATATTTGACATTCCATAGAATGGATTTTTGTGTTTGTGTATCGCCGTAATCCAATTGAACGTACGTGGATTTGCGGCAACCCCACTCAAGGCTGTACATGAACCAAATGAATTTAAAAAACATAAAAAAAACTTATGTGTGTTTAATGTTGACCCTTATCAGGGCAGCGGCCTCAATTCGGACGCAGGATTGTTAATTATGTTATTTTAACGTTTTTCAGTCACATTACATGAATATTCATGAAATAAATGAAAGTGGGTTTCAACAGAATCAATATTTGATGAGTCACTAGAGGGATGTTGGCTTTGTCGGTTTCATTGGCTGTGAAGTGGGGTTGGGTGTGTTTGCTTTGACAATTTCACAGGACAGGACTCACTCGGATTTTGGTCAACACTGATTGGGTTGAACTGACGTAGTGTGTAGCAACGTGTGGCAACATATTTTACCAGTGTGCTAGAATTTCACATGTATTCGACTCCAAATTAACGAACAATGACATGAACATTCAGAATTTTTTTTTTTAAATTTTCATTTCAAACGCATGTCTCACAAACTCATTGTTTAGTCAAATCATTTATTGTTACATTTTTGTTAATTTTTTGATTTTGCTAATTCATTCATTCGTTTGACTGCATTGTTAATCACTGGGAAGGTCATGAAAAAATAACTGAGCCACTGTACCGTCTGCATCGCACTACCCAAGCTCAGTTGCATGCAATCACACCATCCACGATGACACCGTACTCGATGGCACCGTACTCGATGGCACCGTACTCGATGGCACCGTACTCGATGGCCCCATACTCGATGGCATCGTACTCGATGGCACCGTACTCGAAGGCACCGTACTCGAAGGCACCGTACTCGATGGCACCGTACTCGATGGCACCGTACTCGATGGCACAATACTCGATAGCACCGTACTGGATGGCCCCATACTCGATGGCACCGTACTCGATGGCACCGTACTGGATGGCCCCATACTCGATGGCACCGTACTCGATGGCACCGTACTCGATGGCACGGTACTCGATGGCACCGTACTCGATGGCACCGTACTCGAAGACACCGTACTCGATGGCAACGTACTCGATGGCACAATACTCGATGGCACCGTACTGGATGGCAACATACTCGATGGCACCGTACTCGATGGCACCGTACTCGATGGCACCATACTCGATGGCACCGTACTGGATGGCCCCATACTCGATGGCACCGTACTCGATGGCACCGTACTCGATGGCACTGTACTCGATGGCACCGTACTCGATGGCACTGTACTCGATGGCACCATATTCGATGGCACCGTACTCGATGGCACCGTAGTTGATGGCACCACACTCGATGGCACCGTACTCGATGGCACTGTACTCGATGGCACTGTACTCGATGGCACCGTACTCGATGGCACTGTACTCGATGGCCCCATACTCGATGGCACCGTACTCGATGGCACCGTACTCGATGGCACTGTACTCGATGGCACTGTACTCGATGGCACTGTACTCGATGGCACCGTACTCGATGGCACTGTACTCGATGGCACCATATTCGATGGCACCGTACTCGATGGCACCGTAGTCGATGGCACCACACTCGAAGGCACTGTACTCGATGGCACTGTACTCGATGGCACCGTACTCGATGGCACCGTACTCGGTGGCACCATACTCGATGGCACTGTACTCGTTGGCACCGTACTGGATGGCACCATACTCGATGGCCCCATACTCGATGGCATCGTACTCGATGGCACCATACTCGATGGCACCGTACTCGATGGCAACGTACTCGATGGCACCATATTCCATCATCCATCATCAAATCGGCATCAAATCGGACCACTTACCCACACGCCTAATCAACTACACACAATCCGTGGATGTGCACAGTGTGCGGAGGAGAATTGTGATTGCTGTGGTGGATGGTCTCTTTACTTGAATCTCGACCACAGTCTAGTTAACATCAAATGTCTTCCAACAATTGCTCATCTGATCATTCAAGTAAATAATTAATGTTGTAAAGTCAACTCTGATTGTTTCATTTTTTTTTCGTCTTTCGTTCATTGAACACTCATGAAGGATTGTATTTTATTTTGCAATACAAGTTATGAGAACACACCACCACGCAGCAGTAGTCACCATCAACGCGCAACAGCAGTGTGGCTGGCAGTTTTGTCGAAGCAGCAACTTAGGCTGCTTTCACACTAGCAACTTTTTCAATGTGTGTATGATTTCAATCCCATGCCGGCAAGATGAAAAAGTCACAGAAAGCGGCCTTACCAGTCACACGCAGAGAAGTTCCGAGCTGACGGAACTAATGAAAAACACCACTCAACAGCATCTAGGGTCAACTTGCCTTCCACTCGCAGCAGCAGTTTACCATCCACTCGCGATAGAAGAACCGACAAATGACACCTCAGCAATTTCAACTCCACCAATAGGTTTAAGTATTTAAGATTGTTAGATATAATTTTAGTTTCTTTTGGAGCGCTGGTGGGTCCAGACGAATAGGAATAACATTCAAAATAACCATCGTGTTTTGAATTAATTTACAAGGGACCTTACAAAATATTAGAATTTGCGAAATATTTTCGAGTTGGAGCGAAGGACAAAAACGAAATAAATACTCGCTGGGCATTATTTTGTAATAAAATCAGTGATTTTTTTTAGTTTTAATAACATTCAGCATGTTTGTTCAAGAGCTGAGAATACCTCATCGGTCAACTCAGTTCTTAGTAAAAGAATTGATGCCACCGATTCTTCATCGTCGTCGTCTTCATTGTAGCTGCTTGAATTGGAATTTCGTCTTCTCACACGACTTCCACACCATCGTGAAAATGTATGAAATCGTCGAGAGTCACAGATTCACCACAGTTATGAAGAAGGCTCCATCCATCCTTTTTTACTTACGTTGTTCACATCGCATGCATCACAATCTAAAGTGATTAACGCACGCTGGAAACAGTAGCTGGGGAAAACACATAGAACAAGCAACAAAAACGAGAAATTGAGGGGATCGAATTACTGAGGGGAAACTAGATACTCAGCCTTATCATGATTCTCACCCGAACAGCATTTCTCCCGAAATATCTCCCTTTTTTCTGTTCGCCTGTTATGACATTCGCGCGAAAAAAGTGCCGTGTTCGAATCGCGAACAGCAATTTTCGAGCGAAAAAAATGTCAAACCAAAAAAATCCCAAAGATTGTTGTACACAAATAGTAAACGGGCCTAAATAAAGGACCTGTACCCATCTTAACAACAAAATCCGGAAGAAAGCGCTTATCAATCGACCGCACTGAATTGCACTGAAAGATGATTATGCAAGACAGACGTCGTGATGATTTCCTACTCTTTTCTGCTTAGCATTGTTGTTTACATACAAGGGTTCACGCAACTCCAAAGGATTAGAATAATCACATTCACTTCGTTGGTTTGATCTTCCTCAGATAAAATTCTCATGGCTATGGTGTGCATTTTAACGTCGCTTCAATTTCTAAAAACTTGTTTTCTAACTTCAATAAAGACACAAACTTTGTTCAACTAATTTTCAACTTGAATTTCCCACTACTTGTCAAAATGACACTTGTTCGAAATGTCACAACTGATTCGAAGTCGAATTTTTTTCGCGCAAATGATAACCTTTTCGTGGCTTGGGCGAAAAACCATTATTTAGGGCGAAATGCTGTTCGAGCGAGATTCATGATGAGACTGACAGATTTCGAATTACAGCGTGTTAGCTGACTGCCCGACTGAACAATATTTTCGAATTAACGATCGAACGAGATTTTGTTCGATTTATCAAGGTTTTTCGAAGGGACCCAGCAATCTGTTCGAATTATCAAGTTCCGACTGTAAACGAATTTATCACCTCTTTTATTTGCTGTGCACCCTATTTTTAATCACTGCACTTGCTTTGCATCTTTTCAGCACTGAAGACTTAACGTTCAGTTGCAACACTCAAAAAGTCCTTCGATTCTTTCGAAGGGCAGCTACATTTGCCCGCGGAAATGAGGTGAAAAAGCAGTCGGAATTGGTATGCAAATGGCCAACTTTTACAACCAAGTGCCATAAATCAGGGGCAGGTACCACTGGGGAGACGGAGATTTTACGAACTCAAAAGAATTTTGATAGTCCTTGGAGGATTTTTGTGTCAAGTGGGTGCTTGGCGGAATAAAATACGTCAGGTTCCTGAATCACACATTGTCACCGTTGGACTGGGAATTAGTTTTGTGAAGTCATTTAAAAGGCGTCTAATTCAGATGAATAAAGACTTGTTTTGTATGACGGGTATACGGCACGGCGGTATATCCCGAGGGCATAACAGCGAACTCTACGACCACTACCAAGATGTGGATGTAGTACGGAGGGCAGAAATCCGTCGAGTGCATGGAGACTTCGAGCATCATGGTTCAAAAAGAATCTGCTGTGTAAAGACCAAGTCGGCTTGGTTTCAGGACAACTTGGCCTTGATGGCAGGAAGAAGCGGCCCAGGACAGGGTACTGTTCCGGGACAGACACCCCTGCATGCCTATTGCAGAGATTTTTTGAAATATCCACTCTCACGAACCGGTGAGCTGCACCAGCGCCCTTGCACCAATCGTCTCCTTTCACTTCACAGACACTTTCGTAGCAGTCTAAAAAGGCAAATGTCTGTACTAAACACATGTGCTAATAGGAGCATACTTCCCCTGAACATCCTCTGATCATCCATTACTCATTTCACACAAAGCCGTAAGTTGTGCTTATAGCACAATAAATAGATTCACACAGTTGTTCATATTCCAAGAATAAACTGCACACATTCATCTCAAAAGTGCAGACAATACAACCAGCCACTAATCCCCAACAGTGCACCACCTGAAGTTGTTTGTTTTCCTATGAAATATTTGCAAATCATGCAAAAATAAAACCCATGATAAACGGATAAACTTAATTTATTTTCCAACTGTTCCAAAACATATCTCTGTTGATGCACCTCAGCGCAACGTGGGACGCAGTAAACACAACGAGGGCTGATGCCGAAAATCCATTGCAACTATCTTGAGGCAGCGATGTCCCGCCAAATGTGGGTGATTACTACAAGTTAATAAATTTCCTCCCCGGCGTGCATGTGCACATTGCGCGATTTGAATTTCTTTGTGTTTTTTTGTTTTTGTTTCCGAGTCGAATTCGAATTGATGTTTGCTTGCGGCATGATGTATGTGTTCGCAAGCGGGAAAGGAAAATATTTCGCGCCTCATGCCATCAAATATTTTAATTTATTGCTGGACATTGTATAATTTGATTTCAAGATGTTTACGGCTTGAACGCAAACGTGTGCTTCCTTCGTTTTTCTTCCCCGAGAATTCTCACATCACAGCGAAGGAATTCAATGAAATTCATCACCTGTTGGAGTGCACCCCGCCGTCCGCATTCATTACCTCGACGGGTAAGTGATTTAATTTTCAGTAGATCTACGGCACCTGTTAAGGGGCACCTGTCACGCTGCGGCATTCGAGACGTCTTACCCTTTCGTCACCACAAATAACTCATTCAACGGCACCAGGCGCTCGAACAAAAAAAAAAACAAAAACCGATATAAAAACAAAAAAAAATGCTCCGACTATTGATAAAATGAATGCCCGCATCCATCGTCGGCCGATAAACACAAACACGATCGAAAGAGATAGTTTAATTTATTTTCGTAAACAATTGGTCGCCCATTACTTAGTAAATGGGCTAAGGCCAGCTCTTGAGGGGTCGCGCTGGGTACAACCTGAGGAGCAAACTCAATTAGAGATCAGACGATCAGACGAGAACAACAGAAATGTCAGAATGATTTGGCACCAGCTGGGCATGGGTTCAAGATTTATTTTTTCTTCCTTCGTTTCGTTTCTTTTGACATTTGAATGTTCAATATGTTGGCTAGTGTGTTTATTTAAGATCAAAGCGGATATAGTATGTAATTTGGTTCTGTATTCAAGCGAATTTGTTAGCGGCCAGACCCACACACGCAGCGAAATTCGTGTGCATTTTATGAGGTAAACATCTGGTTCAATTCGCCTCGATTCAGTGCCTTCAAGCAGTACTTCTGTATTTTAGTTTGTCTGTCACGTCTGAACGATGTCTGAATGTTTACTCGAATAAGTGATTTATCGGTGTCTTGGCTGGTATATTTAAACTTGACTGTGATTATGTTTGGGGCGTCTAAATATAATGTGAATAAGATCTTTTGTTCTTCCAATCGAAATGCACACGAGGTAGGTATTTTCTGGGCAGGGAGTAGGTGTCGAAAATAATTTGAACAGTCCTTTTGATGTTTACGGGATCTTGTGATCTACTGATTCATTTTTGCACTATGCCGCCAGTACAGTGTCAATGCCTCAGATTCGATCTGTGAGCATGGCGGGGGGCTGACTTGCATTGTGGCGCCTCTTCTCAAGTCATTCTCATGGATACGGACCGTTGTCGTGGGGATGATTTTAAGTGTGCGCCACTTCACAGTTTTGGTTGTCGCGCGTTTTTTTTATTTTTTGATGTCCTAGAACCAGCCAATGTGCCTACAATTGCGTTGAAAATAGAAATGGTTTATGTTCCTAAACTGCATGCCTTTCCACTTTTACGTTGGAATATCAAACGCTTCGTGTGTAGTCAGACGTGGACCACCACTCGTGAGAGTAAACTATAAAACAATACGAGTGGTTACAGTACTGGCTGTATGCTTGGTTTCATGAAGCTTTAGATGACCTTCTTTTTTCTGAACACTTTGTTAATGAACACTGTCAACGCAGCAGTTACGGCAATTTAATGACGTCTGCAATTCCTAAAGGATAAGAAAATCCATGCAATAGGTATGCGCATTGGACAGGAGAATGTCGGCAGAGTGACAACTCGTAGTAGCGTCGCAGTTGATACCGAGAATGTGGAAAGATCACTACGGTCCAACGCTGTCACTAAGTAAACTCTGCCGGACAGAATGTCCTCATACTCCACACAATGGACGATGATGATGATGAGATGGGAATTCCGTCCCCCCAAAATGGCGACATCGAGACTAAAGTCAAATAAAACTGCTAGAGCAGGCGGACTCCTTGCAGAATCCCTTTCGGCAGCTGGAGCTGACATCCACCAACTCATCTGTTAGACATGCTAGGAGAAAAACCATGTATAATGACTGGGACCTCAGTATCAATCCTTCAACTTCTTCTAAGTTGGTTAAGTGTCTGCCCTTCATAAGAAGGGCCACCGGTTCGAATCCCAGCAAAAGCAAAGCAAATAAGCTTTCTGCAGGTTTTCAAATCTGGTCCGTCACCATTTGCCGTTGGAATAAAATGACCGGCACTATAACTGGAGTGGTCGATCAGTGGTAGTGGGTTGCTGCCTGGCAGTACAATGGACCAGTGCTTGTGTCTGAGGGATCCAATGTGGGGTTTAATAACAGGCAAAAAAATGTTTCCTAAACATCGCCTATAAGATCTTCTCCGTCGCTTTGTGGGAGCGTCTTCAGCCATTCTTACGTAATCTGAAAGGTCCTTATTAGTGTACAGAAGTCCACCTACAGAAGTCCAAACAAATACAAAGCGACATTCACCAAATATTCGTCGCTTGGATATAGACGAGCTATACAAAGAGCTGTCTAGTTTTGACGTTCCTGCCAAAGTTGTTGTCCACCCCGGGCTGGACGAGAAGAAGAACACTGTCAGTAACTCGAGAATACGGATGCCATGTAAATCAATTTATATCCACGAACCATAGCAGCCACATATGTCTAGAACTATCTACAAGTAACTTAAATGTACGGCCGAGTTCGTCGCGGCATCAAATTTGCCTTCATAAATGTAAGTAAACTGCAGTAACTATGCATGAGAGCAATCAGCAACTGCGTTCAATTCTCTGGAATGTCCCGCTGTCCTGGAACCTACACAAGTTGGACCCTTAAATACTTGGCCATTTCCAGATAGGCGACAATAAAGTGACATGCAAATGAGCTTCCAACTCTGACACTTCATTCATATGGAGTTTTCTTACTCGCAGAGAAATGGCACCCATTTTGACAGTTCGAAAGTACAGTCGAATCTCGATAATTCGAAACTCGATAATTCGAAATTCTCGATAGTTCGAAATTCTCGTTAATTCGAAATGATTGCTCAGTCGGGCAGCCAGCAAGCACGACAGTAGCTAGTTTCCTTTCAGAAATCCGAACTTTTTGTTTGTCGGTTTTTTTGTTACCTGTTCATTGTCCAACTGCTGCTTCCATGTGATGTAAACAAAATATATAAAAAGTCCAACCTCACAGGATGGCTGGAGCCTTCTTCCTAAATTTGGTGAGTCAGTGACTTTCGATGATTTTTTTTGTACATTTTGACGATGATGTAGAAATCTGCGGTGCTCTGAGTAACGACGAAACTGTGTCAGCTTCCAATTCAAGCAAAACCAATGAAGATGACGATGAAGATTTCCGCCCATATCACATCAAAGGCAGCAGTCATTGTTGTGCACATTGTGTCAACATTTACTAAGAACGGAAGTGGCCGGCGAGGTATTCTCGGCACTGGCTGTCAAAGACAATGCTCTTGACCAAGCATGGCGGAATTTAAAAAAGAAACAGTGATTTTATAACAAAATAATGTGTGTTCATCCCAGTCTCCCTGTCTTTTGTGAGTTTCGAATTATCGAGAGTCGACTGTACAATGATTGATTCGTGGAGAAAAAACTTAAAATTGTTAATAATTTTTGAGATTTTTGCCGATAAAAAACCTTGATAATCCAATCCACATCTTTTCTTTATATTTGGTGGGACTTGCTTGATTCTGAAAGTTTGCGTTCACAGTTCGCGGCTCATATGAATGGCATCTTAGAGTCGAATGTGACTGCACTGAGAGACTGTCGGTTCCTCAGACCCCCGCCTTCATCTATCCTCGAGCCGTCGCAGAGGACCATCCAGGGCCTGGTGTTCAGACTCCTCCCTGTGATGCTTCTAGAATCTGAGTTTTCACTAATTTTTGCATACCTGCTATGGTAAGCTTTAAGTCCACGGTCAGTGCATCTCCCTCTTTTTCTCGAAGAGGAGTTGGGATGTCATGAGATCGGAGACTTTGGGAGAGGATCTATATCCGCCTAAGATAGTGAAGTATACAGAACGGGGTTTTTTCCTCATCCGTCCATTCCACTCTCGGTCTGCCGATTAAGTCTATCGGCGGAATATTGAGGAGTGTGTTCAGAGCTGAGGAAGGAGTTGTCCTTCAGGCTCCCACTTGTACATACACATGCCATTTGCTAGGCTCTTTGTAAGCGGTTTGCCCGTGATGTTCTTTTCGAGGACGGTCCACCAAATCGCAAAACAAGAAACACCCTAAAGAACAAACAAATCACGAGACATGACGAACAGTAAACGATCACGCGACCAAACGGCATCTATAACAACGCCAGACAAAAACGCACGAACGACATACAAACGACAGAAACGAACATTAGGGAGGGTTACCGCTTGCGCGTTCACATAATTCATTCGATCTGTAAATATCGGAGAGGACAGTAAGCTTGCCCACAGCGTCCCCATTCAGGAAATAATAATTAAAGAAAAGTCGAAGCGGCCGTTAAGCCCAGTGTTTGTTAAATTGAATTAAACTAAATTAAATGAAGTGTTAAAACGTTGAATAGTGACTTTTACTGGGGCTAAAATCCCACATGTATAACCAGTGACCATGCAGGGCTGTTAGTCCCCATTTGAATACAGCCTTTTTGAGGCGATCCTGGATCTTGAGTTTCCAGCTTAGCTTTCTCTCCAGTATAAAACCTCTCAGTCAAACCTCTGTCAAGCGATGTTCTATAAGCCGAACAAAATTCGTTAAATGTTGCAGAAATTTTCCCATTACTCGAACAAAATATTTGTTGCCGTGACTATTCGAGTTGTAAAGGTTCGACTGTATTTCCTGCTGAATCCACTAGCTGTGGATTGATTGTGGATTTTCCATTTTTCTATTTCGAAGACAGCCGATTGCATAATAGCTCTGATCGTGGATAAATATTTCCCAGCAACATCATCTGGCCTTGCGCCATGTCCTCCCTAGTGTCAGTAGAAGTTCCCTCACCTCTACGTTCCAGAAGAGGGAGGAGACGACACCGTTCTATGGTGCAACTCTGTTAGCCGCTCGCCAGATCTTGGTCTCATCGAGCGTGATGCTTATCGCTCTTATGTTAAGAAGCTGGTGGATAAAAGTCAGTATGGACTACACACGTGTCAGATCAAGACGATTGATGCACAGAGGATACCAATCGGTAGCACTCTGGCCTTTTTGGAGAACACGCCAAAAGGCTAAAGTTCCTTCGCAAATAATGCCTGCAGAAGCCTTGGGATGAGATATTAAGAGACCCCTCATCTGTACATCAAAGTTTTGATGGAGCTCACTCCATCAACTATTCAAGCGACCACCTCAAGTCCCCCTTAGATCGTCGATGCTCCGTGAATTAACCCAAATAACCGCGTGTGCCGCCGCAATTCACCCAATCCTTCCCTCCGGCCACCTCCAGCGGCATTTTCAAGAACTTCAGTTTAAACTCAACCTTATTGGCGGCCCTATGGACCCAACTCGTTGGTCGATGGGAGTCGTGGCACGCATTAATCAACTGATTCTCAAAATAAGACTTTATTCGTGATACTATACAGCTGCAGCCAATCTTTAAAAACTATTTAAGACCTCCCTTGGTTTGGTTGCAAGCATAAATCATACCACAGCACAACAACGTCAATAAATCCAACCACGTTTTCTCGCATTTGCATACGTAAGCTCTAAACAAAGTCCCCCGCCCAGTCGAGTGTGAAAACATCATCGCCCTTTATTGTGCACGTTTCAGTCTCTACCTGAGGGCTAATCTAAAATGTCGCATTCATCTCCGTCGTTAGATTTTCAGGCGAATCTGGCGTTTTATTGCGTCGTCGCAGCATACACTGTCGCATCTAAGACAACACGTACCACCGATGTATGATAAACTGCAGTGAGCGAGCAGACCAACTTCATTATAATGTACCACACTTATCTTCACCAAAATAAAAAAGGAACATGTTTTGTCATAAACAGGCACCTCGGCATCGGGTAGGGAAACAAATTTCCCACAAAAACCGAAAATGAATAAAAACGAGCGAAAGAACTCGGTCCCTCCGGTCGTATACGTAACACGAACACCTTTCACAGACTCAGACCGAGACTCTTGAAGTATGTAACTTAAAGTGCACGATTTTCGGTGTGTACATTGCTCTCCTATTTGGCAGAGATCCCAAATTCCAGGGGACTTTGACCCGGTTCCTTCCCCATCTGCTGCCCTGGCGGGGTGGCATCGATGACGTTGCCGTTTGCAGTGGTGGCACTGGCAGCAGAAGCTTACTCTTATTTTTCATTCTCACTGATAGTGAGACTACGAGAGTCGCTTCTGCCAAGTGGGGGCACGATAAAAACGACAACGACGGACGACGACGACGACGACCAACCAAGAAGAAGCAGAAAGGAACACAGAAAATAGTACAAATCAGCACTTGGAGTTGAAAATATTCGCCCTCTGGTTTGGTCCTCTTCTTCTTTCGCTCGTCTCCCCGTTTTTGTCGTCACGGCTTGTGACTATGAGAAATGCCATTAAACGCGTCTAGCTCTAGCGCCACACACACTTGATAAGTAGAAACTTGTAGACTCTGGTCTGGGTAGTGTGTGCCAAAAAGTCTGTAACAAAAACAAAACAAAAAAAAATCGAATCAACTCGAGTCCTCTTTTCCAACTTGACTCCTGCCAAGGCACAGCTAATGGGTGTGTTTACGCTCTCTCTCTCTCTCTCTCTCTCTCTGTGTGGCTGTGTGAGTATCTCGTATCTGATCTGAGGGAACAATAATTATGTCATAGAGATTTTTTCCCATGTCTGCCACACCAAAACTGATTGTTATTTTAGAATTTATTTCTGTCACGATAATTATTTCCCTCATGCTCTGCCACTGACATCCACTGCGAGAGTGTGGGTCGAGTGCACGAGTGTGTGCAGCCAATTGAGTAATTGCGAACATCTACAATTACACAATTAAGTCAAAAATGAAACGGATTTTGAGCGGTAACAACGGCAGGCTGTTCCGTGACGACTTGTGTTGGTTGCTCTTTAGATTTAGAGATAGCCCCAAAAGAAAGCACTCATACACACGCGCCGAGTAAGCTAGTCTCGCAGAATAGAAATCTTAATTTTGTGCACAATTTCGCGCATCGCATGGGAACACGCCGAGAAATTATACTCAGACTCGGGCGGTTTTTGTTAATTTTTAGAATGTCTAATTTTAGTTGCATGTTGTTGCTCTGTGTGCGCCCGTCTGTCTATGTTTGTGTGTGTGCACGTCCAAGTGTAGGCCTCAGTCATCGAGGCCGGGAAACAGATGAAATTTGTGTATTCCATTGAAAAGCATAAATTCGTGATTCCGCTCTTTTACGTTTCCCCGATGAGATGTTTTATGGGCTCAAGTGTACGCGAATGCGTGCCATCGCTAGATAACTGGGAGAATGAATGACAAAATGAGCCAGATCCTTGGCAGGGCAAATGGCAGTGGCAAGGACGTCCTCCGAAAACTTTCTGCAAGCAAGTGAACATTTTATTGTGAACACTAATTGAGATTTACCTTGTTCTTCGGTTAAGAGTTTATGTTTGTACGTGCGCCGTAACAAGGTCTCGGGCCTGAATAATCGTTAACTGATGTTAATACTTTAGTGTGGAGCCGGCTAGAAGTCAACCACAGCACGCATTTGGGGGAGTTTGTGTGCGCGTTTATGTAGGTCATGAAAACGTTCGAAAACGTGATGTGAACTTCTTGTGAATGTCGTGTTAGTGAATTTTTCATCGTCTAATGACGAAGAATTTTCTGGCATACAAATAAATAATTCATCTCTTAATTTCCACAGAATTCGAAGCCACAACGAGAATGTCAGTTTGGAACATAAAACGTTTTTATTTTGTGACACTGTCTCCCCGGGGACACTGAAAGCAGCGAAAAAGAACCAGCAGTGGCGATAAGAGACTTTACAAATCTCTGTTAGCAATGGGCGGGCGAGTGTAAGCCCTTCAATCGCGTGAGGACAGTAGGTCAGCTCAAATGGCTGACACATCATCGCCTAAATGGCCGCACGAGACCTTTTGAACACTTAGATATTTGTGCGATATTTACTTTATGACTTTTACGAGAATTTATGACCAAATCCCGGCCGTATCATAGCGAATGAAATGTTGGTTTTTAAGTGTTCAGAACTTTGAAGATAATCTGATTAGACACGAGCACTGAAATGAGTCCTTCAGGGTCGAGGCGAATGGAAACTCTCGTCCACAGTCGCTTCTCGTATCTGGACATTGTTCACATTTCCTTCATGGATTCGTTGTGACTTTTATCAAACGACTAACTGAAGCGCAAGTCGTTGTGGACACATATTGAGATAAGAGTGGCTCCTGATGTCGTGCCCGAATCAAGAATTGATGTTAATTTCCTAGACCCAACTTCAATGGCCAGAGAACTTAAATAAGAACATTGCGTCATATTCACATTCACTTAAAAATAAGCCTGCACTCATCCCTAAACATAAACACACATCCCAAAAGTTACTTCCGCCCGAATTCGCATGTGGGCCCAATGAAACCCACGAATGGTATCCAAACAATGTCGCTTCGGGAAAACGAGTGTATTTAATGTTGAACAGAGTAAACGAAGATACGCAAAGATATCAGTGTTTATTCATTGTCGGATGTTAAAAAGTGACTACGAGCCCAGGAACGTGTAGGTAACACATATTAAGCTGATAACGCAAAGACAGTTGAGGTGTACACACACTCACACATTTTGCCTTCAATATATTCAGACATGGCTTTGACTGAAGTCATTTCCAATTGGGTCGTAACTGATGAAATGAGTCACTCAGGACAAGAATGGTGGGTCAAGCAATCTGTGAATATTAAGACTTCCTTAAGCTCAGAGGCTTGGCTTAACGGGTGAATTTTGTCCATGGTGCTCACCATTCACAGTTACGTTACGATTCGCATCATCTTTGAAGAAGCACGGTCCAATGATGCCAGCAGCCCATAAACCGCACCAAACTGTGACTTTTTCTGGTTGCATTGCTTCTGGCTGATATTCATCCCAAAATCGACAATTCTGCTTATTTACGTACCCATTGAGCCAAAAATGAGCTTCGTCTAAACTGACCATAAAATGGAAGAAGCGCGCCATGAACCTTCTTAACAGAGCGCGCATTTTGACCAAACTGAAGATGTTTGACAGTGAAACAAAACACGAAACGTGCGTCAGCTGTTTAAACCAGTGTTGCCAAAAAGATAATAGCTAAAAAATAGCATCTTAAAAGCAGCATCTTTCTGTTTGTTTTTATTCACATATTGAAGATGGAGATTAAAGAAAATATACCACAGGCAGTCCCCACAAACGTCACGGCTAATGCGACAAGGAAACTTTATAATATCGCTGGTCTGGCACTGGTCACGGCCCCTGTTACCCGGCACATCGTGCGATGTGACCACACAATTTTCCTATGACCTCTTGAGACCCCCGGTATAACCAGCGATAGGTTTAGTTTAGAATGTTTTTCCACGTCATCTTTTGGAATTCTGTAGAACATTGTGAGGAGACAGTTTGGAGAGTCATTATCTTGTTTTTGAGACAGGTGGCATTTCCCTAGTTGTCAAATAACGTGCAACTGGGTCTCAGGAGGATAAGCGCAAGTCTATGCAAATAAGTCCTAACACACCGGTACACACAGAGTCAAGAACCTGTGATATCGCTTACATTCAGCCCGATATATGCGGCGGGGTCAAGTGAATTTGGACCTCTCGGCCGTCGGGACCTCTCTGGACCCCTCTGGATCTCTCTCTCTCTCGTCGGTCGCATTTGCAGGCATTAAAAATGATGCGATATTTGACATGAATGAACACACCTTTCGAATAAACCAACACTGTCGCTGATATCATACACGACATGTTGTGTTCAATTGTAACAGGAGGGGCTGTTAAAAAAAACCCTTAAGCTTTGGAGCTTGGTGTTAATCTAAACACTTTATTATGGACATCAGCAAGAAGTGTGTTCAGCCTTATTACGAAAACCGGCGTACATTGGGGGAGCAGTGGTTTTATGATATTGATTATTTTGAGATGCGGATAATGACTTTTCGTGTTTGCCAGACTTAAATAAGAGTAAATCTTTAGTGGTATAGAATTCTATTAAAAATGAGTTTTTAATTGTGTTAAGACACAAACAATATACAAAATAAAGGAGACCAAGGACAAGGATTTTTGCAAAGAACTTTTAAGTTTCCAGAGAGTTGTAAAGATACCAGACCCTTCATAAATCATCACCTTCGTACTTGTCTTATAATGCCTGGTGGTATTGGCTATGCCCGGAACTGCCATCGAAACCCAACTTTGATAACATTTAGGCAGCAAATGCAAAGCTAACTCACTTGGCGGAACCGTATTTTGTAGTTCTGCTGGTCGTTTGCCCTTTGCTTGATCACTGCTTGTTTCAAAAGCAACGTACATGACTTCTACCACATAACGCTCTATTTTGAAGGATGGTCTTAAATTCTTCTAAATTTGTGTTGTTTTACAAGCGAAATATATTTGGACTAGCTTTTTTCCACAATTTTGGGCGTCAGAACCTTAAAGAATTCAGACATTCATAATATTAGAACATGAGCAATTTTAAAATCCATATTTTTACTGCATGAACATGAATTTGCCAGCTTTTAGCGATTCAATCGCCAAAATGACTTCCTCCGCCGTTTAACTAGGGATTGAGTACCTCCGGGATTGAGTACCTCCGAAAAGTGCTCGCTCCATCTGCGTAAGATGTCCACCTCATTGGAAAACAACACACCTCTGCTGCTGCTCTGTCATCTTCTTTTTGCTGATGCTTAGTGATCCTCACATCTTCACAGACGGAACTTCAGCGCGCACTCGATAGGTTTGTGACCGTATGTGCTGATGCGGGAATGAATGTCAACATATACAAATCGGAGGTTATGGTCATCTCCGGAACGCCTGTTCAATGCACTCTGCAGTTTAGTGGAGTCCCATTGAAGCAGGTGGAGGAGTTTAGGTATCTCGGGGTCTTTTTCACGAGTGATGGGAGGAGTAATGCTAAGCTTTCCTGTAGGATTTGTCAAGCTGGGCCAATTTTGGAACAGCTTACAGTTAGGCTTGCCAAGCAATGAATGCTTGGAATTAAGCTTGTCAAAAATGTGAAAATTATGCAAAAATTAGTATCGAAAATTAGTATCGTCAAAATGGCTTCAGTGGGAAATTCAGGAAATTTATGGCAACATGGTACAGTTTGGTACGCTTTTGGGCCCTAACCCACGAACAAGAAAAAGAGCGAAATGAAGAAAACATAACCGCCGTATCCAGTATCCAGTATCGAATAAGATACAGAAACGCCGCGCCCGTTCACGCCAGAGAGTCCACCCGGTTTTGCGGCCAGGAAGCCGGACGACTATAGTCAGCGCTTTGAGTTCGTTAATTGGACGCTGAAAATGTTGGCCAAAAATGATCTCCTCAGACGAAGTCATTTCTTTGCACAGCGGCTGTGTGAGTAAGGCAAATTGGCGTTATTGGAGTGAACACAATCCACAAGAATTTTACATAACATCAACGCATCCACGAAAGTGTACTTCGGTCCGGTTTGTGAACATATTTCTTTTAAAATTGCGGAAGGAGGCATCGCTGCCGTCAATGGTCTCAGCTATAGAGCGATGATTTTCGGTGGTTAGATGTTCTCGAGCCGCCGTGGGTCCAACAAGACACCGCTACATGGCACGCAAACGACGCAATGCTCGAAGTTTTTAAGGAGAAATTGTGGCGAATGGGTGTGATCTCTCTTTAAGCGGCCATCATGTCTGCGACTCGATTATTTTCTCTGGGACTACGCATGTCCTTAGTCTACGCCGACAAGTCAACCACTATGGACGAGCTGCAGACCGAATTCAATGCAATAACGCCGCTTATAGCACCGGCCGCGCACAGTTCATCAAGTTCGCACATAATGCCAGGTATGTAGCTTCAATACAAGGCTACAATTGATTTCATATTTCTTAGCGTTGTTTTATTTAATTTCTTTCATCTTATTCTTATATGGAGAGAGGGCTGCGAGTGGATTCCCCATTTATACCATGTTGGGCCATTGTGATATCGACGGTCGGACCACTACCACTGATTGATTAGTCCCGCACATGCTTACTGGACAGAATTTGAAACCCAGATAAAAGCGTATAACCTTGCTTTCACTCTGATTCGCACCGAGGACCCACGAACCAAGGGCAAGCACTTAACCAACTGCGCCATCCAGTCTTCAATGAAATGTGTAAAATCAAATGAGATTTGAAACAGATGTCGCTTTCGTTATTGACACATGGCAAAAATCAGGGCGCCTGTTCTTGGCAAAACCACCCTTCGACGACCTCAAAGTTTCCTCTCTATAGAAACGGTGTTCGTTGAAATCAACTTTATCCCCCCTTCTATCATCGACTTTCGAACACTCATCTAATTGAATCTCGCGAAAGTGTGCGTTTCATTGCAATCCTCCAACCTTAACTGACTGTACATCAGATTGTCCATCATTCTTTGGAAATTCTTCAAAAGTCAAACTCTGAAAATTGTAAAACTGATTGAAGAAGTAGATTGAAATGAATGGCCCCGTTTTTGCAGAGACATGGCGTCAGCTGATGGGATTATCGCAATGCAATCAATAGATTCCTGGCGGCAGTTATAGAGTACTAACGGACATGCCACAGAAAACTAAGTTCAACAATGATGAAAAGGGAGTGCATGAATGAGTCCCACAACGTCAATGAAATGCCTGCCAGCAATACAATGAAGGGGAAAATGTGATTGAACTTTTCCAGTTCCTAGCCAGGACATCTTTGTGTGGACATCTTCGTAAGAGCAGCCCATAGGTGGGGTGCCTGTTGGATTACATGGAAAACGGATTTTATCTCTTCAACCTGTTGAATTTGGCACTCGATGTGGCGACAGATGAATACAGATGAGGGCTCGAAATCGGATTTATGTCCCAGCAGGAATGTGCACATAAGACAAATCAAATTAAGATTTATTTGATCAAGCGGAGCAATAAAATCATTTTACACTTAAACCGCTTGGCCGCAGACAGCTTTAAAAAGCCTTTTGGATAAAAAAATAAAAAAAAAATAAATTTTTTAATGAGCCTACGTGGCGCGTTCGGCGTTCACTTTGAAGGTCAGTACTCAAAATGTTTGTGTTCATTAATTAATGGCAAACACGTCGTGTGTTAATTTATCTGTTTATCCTCAGAGAAGGACGGATGGTGGAAAGAAATGATCGGAGGTTGGGACATGCCATAACGCAACGCAGCTTGATGTCTTCGCGAATCTCGGAACGTAAACAGACATTCGCGAAATTTCCAAGGAGTTCTAAAAGATTACACATTTTTTATTTGAAGCTCAACACTGAACCCATCCCAAGAGGCTTCAATGGCGAAGCTTTAAAACAGCAAGGCGGAGGACCTTATTATTCAGAAACTCACGCAAGTGTATTCAATTTGAATTTCATGCATCCCCAATGCTAGAAGACGCACACATATCTCTGCAAATGAAATCGATATGCAAATTTAAAATCGCAGATCCGATTAGGGGAAAGCGAATCCTTATCCTTGGAAAGGCAAGTGAGTGAGAGAGAGAGAGAGTAATAAATTATACAAGGTTGTTGATATACGAAAGGCAATGCCAATGCAAATGACATCAAATCCATCTCTGGTTCCAGTTGACGGGAGACGTTGAAGAAAAAATGTACATGCACATATGAGTACTTCGAATAAATCAACAAAACTTTGACTTGTCGGCGCGTGAAGTTCTACATTCTGCCTTCAACGATGCCTGTCAGGGAGTACATATCGAACAAGTTCTGAAATAAATTTTTATTTACAATAAAACAGTCTTCGCAAAACCCGAGCAGTTTGTTTTTTATTCACAGCATGACGCCAACACTGCGGGTACTTTATCTTTGGGGTCAGGCAAGGACAATTGAAGCCCCACAAAAGAGCAGTCAATTCCGTGTTCATTGGCTGAAAGTGAAAATAAACTTTTTCATGAACCAAGGCTTAAAATTAATTTTTGCAATATTCGAACAGAGAGAGGCAAAATATTGCCTCTCTTCGCAATGGAAAATTAAGAATCGGGCACAATCACCATAACCCACTGCAGTGTACAATGAACGGCTGGCATGTAGATGGTTAATCAGAAATCTGAAAATAATGTAATTGATTGGTGGTGTGTTGATAATTTGATAAGTGCTCATTAAGCCTGTGTACATGTGGTGCTTTCAACTTGGCAGCACACTTCGCACGGGCAATTCGGACAAATCGATTGATTGCCAATATGCGGGAGGAATGAAAACTGATCTCATTGAACCTGAAATGAAGTATTATTGTGATAGCCAGCTTCCTCCTCTCTGTTTTATATCGTTTTCTCAAGTCAAATTGATCAATCAGATCACGTGAAGAACAATCAAAAATGCATGAGTAACTGGCAAAAAGGCACTTTTATTCGTCGATTCGTGCAAGGCAACACTCAAATGTTCAGTTGGCCATCTCCATAATATTGTAATTTATTTCCGTTTTTAACCGTCTAGTCATTGCACTGCCTACTAACATCACCATCATCGCCTGACTCGTATGATCCACTAAAGGGGGAAAACCACGCACGATAGATCTCCAGGCAACCCGATCCTTCGCCATTGACTCTAATTGATCAGGGGTTATGCCCAAGCGTAACCAGGCGAATTTTTACACTAAGTCCAAGCACCTCACCAGGTGGTCGCCTTTCTGATGGAATCGCCTCGGAAGTGGTGATGATGGGGACATTCGTGCCACGTGATCAAACCACCGAGCCTAGCCCTTTCCGTTCGCAGAAGCAAATGCTCAACGTTGAGTTCCTCGCGCACTGCCGTGTTTCTCACTCTATCCCGGCGAGTAATTCCCCCAAGAGCACGAGGAAATCTCATCTCAGCAGCCTGTATTCGTGATCTTATTCTTTCGGTATGAATGGTCATGAAATTTGGGCAATGACTTCAAACTAATTAAAAACTACAAAGCACTTTATTGAGGCCTCCTCAAGAATGTGAAAAATACGATACTCCTCGAATGCAGGATGTGCTCGGTATTACCAGCTAATGTTTTGGTACACGATTCGAAATCATTGATTGTCAAAATGTATTCAACTGTCAATCTGGTGTCAGTTTTAGAAAATTCCCGCTCGAAGAGAATCGACCTCACTTTTCCGGAATCAGGAATGAGTCAAGCTTCGTCAATTTTCATAAAAAAATGGTCACTGAAAATATTCACCATTTTTTTAGGACTAAATTTACCAGGACTTATGCGCGGTCATCACGACATGGGACTGAACTCATTGCAAGAGTTCAACGAGAACACCACCCAGCCTCTGTGATGGTTGGGTGGGGAACCGCTTATGATGGAGTCACTCCATTTCTGCGAAAAGGTGAAAGGTTTTAGGCATCGGCGAAAGTTTACCAAACGAATGCTTTGCTAGTATTCTTCAAAGCACTGAATGACATATACTGAAATGACGTACAATGACAGTAGCTTTCCAACGCATGTTCCAATGGAATAATACAAGTTACGCCATCTCTTAGCAAACCGCACGAATAGAAAAAGTTATAGAGCCAATGAATAATTCAGTTATTTCATAGAGAATTCATACTTTCCTCATTGTCGGTAAAAGCCTGATGGTGGAAAAATACCTGTTGACATGGATACGGCGATGAGATCATGATCAGGAGCGTGGGTTAGTCAAATTAAGGACAATTGGTGTTGCAGTAGGTCTTGTTTGAACTAGAAATTTTATCAAGACCCGGGTTAGAATATAAGCAGACCGAGTTGTAGCCCGGATTGACAAACTCGGTTTGATGATGAAGCGAAAGCAAACAATACAGAATGGGGCAAATCGAGTTGTATTGCCCAATTCAACTTCGGTGTTCTATGCATGTGCATCCTAAGACCTTAAAGTATCATATTGCGTCGGCAAGGAAGGCGAAAGCGATGGGCTCACGGGGTAGCCAATATCGTTGTATACCACGCACAGTCATACAGTCGAATAGTCACTGGAACAAATATTGTGTTCGATTTATGGAGTGGAAAATATGAGAACATTTAAGTTTTGGGTCACTTGAAGTCCTGAAACATTTGTTCCAGGATTCAACTTTCGATGTTCAACTCACAGAGGTTTGACTGAAAGCGACATTGTGCCAAATGTTAACATTCGGCCTAATGACACTTTCAAAAGCGTAATGGTACCAATTTGACCCCACCGAGGGCAGTGATGAAGCCAATAATGTTGATCAGTCAGTCCATCAAATGGTTGGTGTATTCAGAGCGTTGGCGTTGTGGGTCTGTGCGCCGTCTCCTACGTACTGGCACGAAAAAAAAATAAATTGTTCGAGGCACCGACAGAGCCAGTGCTCAACGAGTATTCCTGTCTTGAAAAATCCTTTCAAACTTGACCGTTTCGGAGTCGTCATAAAACTGTGGTTGATATATGAAAAACTTAGCAAACGCTTTTATTATAATTATGGGATCTCAAGCTGTCTCCAGGTTCACAAATTGACTGAAGTCATGCGTAATATGTCTCTAATCATGAAATGTCGTGGAAATCGACCACTTTCAGCATCGTTTTTTCACTAGAAAACTCGATTCCTTTGGCCGCTCAATTCCAAAATCGGATAATGATTCCAGGATTTAACTACATATGCCAAAAAGGAAATTCCAGTCTATTTTGGTATCGTTTGAGTAGGACTTGTAAGTGATGTCAAGTGGATAAGTGCATGGACGATATTACTCAGCGCCGGTATCACATGGTAACCTAACATGTAGCCAAAAATGCATCAGTCACCAAGAATTACTGACCGACAGCACTTTAGTCTGCCTTGAGCATCTACATCTGATCTTGGTGGGAGGAAATTGTCCTGTGTCTGAATTCATCACGACAAGCTAATCAAATGTGACCACTGATGTAGCACAATCTACTCCACTGCTTCGTGCAGTACAAATATGAGATTAAGCAAGGGATTAAAAACAGTGCAAACATTTTCCATTTCTTTTCGAACCAGTGGGAATTTCAAGCTTTATTGCCCCCTCGAAGGAGTATATTCTTCATCATACTTTTGCTAGGCATACACTGCCACGGTTCGCTGTGGCAGATTGTGGTTGCATTTATGAGAAAAAAAACGGCCAACAAAAGAATCGCATTGTTTGTTTTTCCATTGTCAGTTTGGCTGATATAAAGGCTTTGCCGACACTGGAACACGCAACATGCACTCGTCCATGTGAGAAGCAATCCGCAATCCACAATCCGACCTTGAGCTTTATTGATTGGGATTACGAACGTCAATCGAATCGGGAATTGCAATCGTTTAAATTGAAATGGTGCGTCGTCGGTCAGGATCATGGGAAATTCGAGGAATGACCAACACCCTCACCTTTGAAAGGCTTCTTTTTAAAATCGTCACTACCGCTGCGTTGTTCATCAATTTTTTTAACTGCCAGTCGTGTGCCGTTGAGTTGTGGCTGAAAAATATTTCGCAACATAATACAGTAGACTCGTGGTAACGTGAACTATTAAAAACCGAGTGTGTTCATGCTTACGAAGGTGCAATCCTTTAAATTTTCGAAATATGTGGAACAGGTCACACGTTAAAGACAAAAATGGCACTGCACAAATTTGTACACGTTTGTGATAGAGCGACAGCTAGTTTGCGATTTATACCACGCACAGTAATATAGTCGGAAGTCCAGAAGTCGAATAGTGACGGTTTTGGAATGTTCGAGTTGTGGAGTGGAAAATATGGGAACAGTGGAAAGTCCTGAAACATTTGTTCGAAAATTCGACTTAATCCGACTCACAGAGGTTTGACTGTAATTAGCACACCTTCTGTCACTTCCTGCCAGATCAAGTGAGTTCAAAAATGCAATTAAATGCTTCATCTGCTTCCACAGCGGTGTCCCTCGACTTATCTGTCTCTGATTGTCGTTGGCTAGTATGGCGAGTTTTCTCTTCGATTCCTTCAGATGGCGCTGTTGCACAACTGGCCGTTAAACCGTTGGCTCTCAACAGCAACCACTCGTGACGTGTGTACTATTATTCCCTTACGATTGGAGGGGACCTGCAGTTGTATGCCGACTCCGAACGGACAATGCTCCAGAAAAAGCTTCTCAAACTTGTCCGTTCGGAGTCGGCATACAACTGTAGGTCCCTTCCGCTCGTAAGAGAATCATAGTACGCACGCCACGTCAGTTTAATCCTTGTGTGTACCGCGGATGCCGAACACAGGCATGGTCACTGGAATACTTATCTTCAACAAGTGCAACAAGCCCAATGCATTTTTTAGGGAGTGAGGAGTGAGACAACAAGACGATTTTTAGTCAGGTGTAGACACAAGAATTCACATTGAGTAGAGAATATTTTTTGTTAGCTTAAGGAGTCAGTTAAGGTTGTTTAGTGTTGGTCAAAACACAATTTCCTCTAAATACTCCAAAAAAATATTTATACTTGAGTGGCAACAAACGGATGCGTTAGTTTAATGATGGAAATAAAAATGAAGACACTCGTAGTCTTCAATATTGCTTACCCTCGAAGAGGCTAATAAGAACATACATGTCACATCGTTGACAACCGACGGTAAAGATACTAAGTTAAAAATTTGTGGTTACTGTGGGATAATTAAAGGGTTATCCTATTCACGAATTAGCCAAACATACTCAAGCAACACATGTCTACATAACTAAAAGGAAGTTTAAGTCTTGTGCAGACCCATTTCCCCCCAGCTCGAGTCCATATTTAGACAGCACCACCAAGCTCCTATAAAGCAAATTGTTTCATGAATTTCCACATCGGAACATTATTGCTGTCTCGTCCCGGAAGTGAAAACCACTTTCAGTCAATTGGATCACATTTTCATCTGCCTCCCACTGCCAAGTGATTTGCGAAGGCCCTACAACGTGTTGCGAAAATTTCAATACCTTTTCTTTTTTTTCGAAAAAGTTTCCCATTGCCACCTTCCTTTGAATTTCTAGCAAAAATAATTGGATTCGACCTATCAGAATCAATTTGAAGGGAATCTCTCTCAACACAATGCCCCCAGGGGCACGTGATTTTCACGAGGAATCCAGTCCGCCGAAGTTTGAAAATTTCCAAATGTTTCGAACTCGTCGTCTGGGGTGTGTAAACTGTGCACACAGCTTTTTTCTTATAAATAGTCAGTTGCTAACTTTCTATTTTCCAATTGCAAATATCCTTAATTGAGTTTCGGCTAAAGCCGCCTTGAAATGGAACTCATTACGCCAATTAATTATTTTTTAAGACTTAACGATAAAAACGAATGGAAAAAATTAATTCAAAGCGAAATGACCTGAGGCGGAATGTGCGTTAGAAATGCAGATTTACACTTAACGAATCCTGAATGTCGAATTTAATTTGACGGAAGGTTATTGCCGGAGCTTTATGCTTTCTTTTTTGTGCTAAATTTTAGCACTTATGTTAATGACGTTCTCCGTTTGTTGGTTATGCTGATGAGATAGATGAATATTTGTGGTGGGGAAGATTTTTTTTCCCTATCTCTTCAAAGACTTGGGGGGGATGTGAACGATAAAGAGAATCGCTTTGAAATTTAGCAAATCAAACATGGACCAACACAGCAACAGGGTGAGGGCAAGCATGGACAAATTGGATATAAGACTAAGCATTTGATCAGGAATTACAATCAATTTCAGAATGACGAGACGAGTATTCTGCTGGATTCTATGAAGTGTTCACTGTTTTAGTTCCATTTATAATATTCTGGTTGTGGGACTGTGCTAGGGTTGCTCATTATACATCGGTACAATGAAAACGTCTCCCGTGCGTGGTTTACGCCCGTGCCTCCTTTAGTGGAGCATGTGGGTTCGAAGCTGATGATGATGATGACACCGAAAACATCGGTGTTTGCTATTCGATGTATGGAATCCATCCGATGTATCGAATGCTTTCGATGTTTAACGATGTATCGATATATTTTATAAAAAGTCAGAAAGTGCCAGAAATGAGTCGACACGAGACGAAGGAAAAAAAAATTAACAGTTTCGGAAATAGTGAAAGAAAAAGCGTAAAATTGGTTCATTTGGCTCCTTTCAAAATACTGCATTAAAAATGGCACAGGACTGTCAAGGTGGTATGAGCCAATCCATCAACGGGTAGCCACTATCTCCGAGAATAACTGAACTAGGAAATGTCTGATACCCGGTTTCGAAATTAGCAAAAATTCTATAGTTTCGATGAACTCTAATACAATGAAGCCAGGTGGCCAGGAAGTGGCCAGTTAGCATTTACAGTAGACACTTCCATCGGGGCCATGGCGACTTACATAATGTGTTACAATTTAACCCTATTTTTATTTTAATCCTTTTCAATTTAAATTTGTTTATGGTGAACATGTGCTGGATGAAATCAACGGCAAAGCCGAATATCCATAGCGCGAAGGTAATGCTCTGGATTTGGTGGGATCAGAAGGGTGGGCTGCTAAACCCGGGTGAAACCATCAATGGACAACGCTACCGAACATAATTAATCCGTTTGAAGAGAGCAGTAGCCGGAAATCGCCCGGAATATGCGACCAGACACGAGGCAATAATTTTCCATCATGACAACGCTCGGCCCCACGTCGCGATTCCGGTTAAGAACTATTTGGAAAACATTGGATGGGAAGTTTTACCACACCCGCCTTATGGGCTTATTGCTCCTTCTCACTACCATTTCTTCCGGTCGATGCAGAACGCCCTTACTGAAATACGGTTCACATCAGATCAGAGTATCAAAGATTGGCTTGATTCATTCTTGGTTGCCAAGCCGGTGCAGTTCTTTTTAGATGGGATCCAAAAATTGAATAGAATAGAATTAAGTTGTAGACCCAAATAAAAACATTTGTTTGTCTGCAAAGCCGGAGGGGCTTGTCTGCTGAAGACTACGTACAATTTTGATCATGGTTCTGTTAATACATATACACAAGACTTATGTCTTTTATGATATAGATGAGATTCTTTGGCTTTTCTTACAAATTCTTTTCTAGAAAGGCTTAGAAGTTTTCTTGGGGGCTTATTGAATATGATTGGAACTGTCACGTCGTACGTCCTTCGGCCATATTCATTCCAAGACCTTTGGTACATGTGCTATTGTCGTCTTCTTTTATATACTCCCTGCTACGTTTGTACTTTATAGGGCTTGTGAAAAGTTGCGCGTATTTCCAGTTCATAGATTTCAGCGATATTCAACATATTAACTGGCTCATGTCTGTGCGCTCTCTGTACAATTCTTTGCTGTCGTGTTTGCACACTTTGAAGTTGTTGCATGCATGAAGCTCTACCCATGCTAGTATGCCGTACCTTAAGTGCGATTCAACAAGTCCAAAATAGCATTGTTTTAGCACGCTATATGAGCAGAGACTGCTCCGGTGGAAGAGAGCGAAAGCTGATTGGCACAACTTCTTTTTCAGGCCTTTGATGTGGTTATTCCATTTGGAGTTGTAATCAACCATGAGTCCAAGACATTTACATGTGGAAACGTTGTCTATATGTCTGCTGTTGTCGTCTTCTTTTTTCCCAACGTTGTGGCCATTTTTTTAGTTTTTGTTATATGCAGCGGCGAATGTGCATTATTTTAGTGCGTTGATAATTAATCCGTGGTCGTGACACCAAGCTATCACTCTGTTGGAATCTTTTTGCATACGTTTTTCAGCTTCGTCAACGATCCTAGGACTAATTACTATCGCTGTGTCGTCTGCATAGGCGTGAAGCACTGACAGTAGATCATTGACGTAAATAATAAAGAGAAGTGGACCCAACTTCGTCCCTTGACCCCTTCAATCTACACATCCTGCTATTTGAGGAAAGCCACCACTGTTGAAAAACGTATTTGCAATGCTTAGATCGTTTTCTGGTAATCGAATTGCATCGTGCATCATCTTAATTATGTGTCTGACCCATAAAGGCTCAGAAACTACAGCCGCGTGGCTCTGAAATTTTTATCAAAAATCGTCCTAAAATTTAGAAGCGGAATGTGACCATTTAGAAGTCACTACGACATACCGTTCGAACGTCACGAGTATTTTATGTCCGTCCATTGACTATCTATGCATGTGTAAACAAACATAGCCGTGTGTGTGTGCCCACTATATATACAATATTTTACTTTCCTGCTTTGGGGAGGATTTTTCAACAACACCTTAGCCGTTTTTGAACAAATTGTCGAAATAGACTGATCACATGATCAGAAATGAAGTATGATAGAGATGCACAACTTCTACTTCTCTTGCCCCTTAAAATTTTTGAACACCAATTTTTATATCGTTTTCTAAAGCCATGTTGACCAGTCAGAGAACGGCATTTACGTTATTTCGTTAATAACCACCAAAAATTCATGAATAACTGCCAAAAAGCCTCTGAAATTTGTCGATGGACTAGGTGTGAAGTTGGGCATCTCTTCAGTACCTCATTTCTTCTCAACATTTCTGTCACAACATAGGCTACTTTTTGTCTTGTCGTTGATGGGTTAGTGGGCAATCAGCTGTGAAGTTGAGCATCTCTGTAGCATCTCTACTTCATTTCTGCACATGATGTGTCACAAGATAGGCTACTTTTTTTCTTGTTTCATCAGGTTCGACTTCAATTTCCGCGCAGGTTGTTGGGATTTCCAAGAACGTTTTCTATGAATCGCCTGGTATCCCTCCACATTGTGTGTTGTTGTCACTCCAGACCAATCAAAAATACCGTATTTGCCTTCCATTTTGCTGCTGAGCACATTGATCATTCTACTTTAACATGTATGTACACAGTAAACAGACTGTATGATGAGTAGGACTGTTAATGAGAGACTGGGATATGTAAGCTTCATTGGCAAACGAAAATTCAAATTCGCTCTGAACGGGATTTCATGCCACAAACTGGTGTTAAAAATCGAATCACCGATCATGCTGCTGCGCAAGGAAGAGAATCTCGACTAATTGTTAAATCTCTAAAATCCCACCTCATAAAAGCAACCAAACTTTTCGGACCTTCGGCTGGAGAAACCTTGTTCATCGCAAAAATTCCTCTTATTCAAACCGACGTGCCGCTTTCTTTCAAACTTTTATAGTCTCCTGTTCGCTTAGCGTTCGCCATAACCATTAATAAGGCGCAAGCACTTGACTGTACTTGAAAAAGGCATACTCACACGCCCAATTGTAGTTTGAAATGTCCTGGTTCGGTTTTTTTGTCATTTTATGTTCGTTAGTGACACCGAACTTTGTGTTTCGCCCAAAACTCGTCAGTTGTTCGCTCTTTTCCTTAATGAAACTTTCCAGGTTTTCATCTCTACATCATGTACTATAGGAAGAGAGTGAGGGGGAATATTAAATAGACTGTGTGATCAAAACTCCGCCGAGCTTATATCAGTACCAAATATGTATTCCTATAAATTGTAGTGTCATCCCGTTTGAGAACAGACAATGCAGTAGCGGTCACAGCGTTGCCGGAAACATATTTGCCACAAGTGCCACCATTGCGGGAAAAAGGATCGTTTTATATTTATACTAGAGGACCCTGTGCCTGTTTCGCTCTGCAGATCACCGTCCGGTTTTGCTTTTTATATATTCTTCTTTTTATCGAATGCTATGTTCTTACGAATTTTTTCGTTTTCCCGTAGTCGTGGTATAAATAAACAGAAGTATTAGCTTGACTACACGTGAACATGATACACATAGTTGTCCATGGGAGAAGCATGGATATTTAAAGTCTCTCTCTTGTCCTTGCTCCTTGTTAATTGTCATAGTAAACGCAAGGCGTATTGGAAATTGCAATCTTGTGAAGGCAAACAAACAGATACCCGCTTCGCTGAGGACTTTTCTAATTCCTTCTAAAATGCAGTTCAATTGAGAAGCGTTAAATTCCTTGAATTCAGGTTAGGTTTGAGAAATGCTGAGACTTAAGAGATCAGAATAAAATATTTTGTGTGTGGTAAGTGTTCCCGAAAACTTTTCATTCTTTCGGCAAAATTCTTTTTGTGTATAATAGCAGATGTGAATACGATGGTTAAGACATTGTTTATGGTAGATATCCAGATGATGCTTCTATGACGATGTGTTGTTCCTCCAAAGCAGCGGGTGATGATCAGCAATGTAAACAGAACAAATTTATTTGACACACTAAACATCAGAGCAACAGCGAATCGCTATTTTGAAAACTTATGGCATATCTATACATAAAGCCACGCAAAGAACACTAAATGTACTGAAATGCATGTGTTTCTTCACGCAAGCACAACACACACATCCATTCACCGATTTTAACCAAACTTCGCACAAACCATATATAGACCAATACCAAAGACGTGTGCAAGTTTGGTTGAAATCGGTAAATGCGTTAAGGCGTGAATCGGCGACAAACATTTGAGGCTCAATTTTAACGGACATCCAACCCCTTCGGAATGCGGGAAAACGATTGTTTTATAAGAAAAAATATGTTAATTTTAATTTATTGTAATACAATTGTAAAACAAAAACATATTCAATTTATTAATGTTTACCAGAGTGCCATATTGAATCTCAAAGTTTCACATTTCAATGAAAAAGTGCCATAATGACACGATCATGCCACATCGGCAGCGCTTTGTGGAACCTAATAACCCAAGCAATGCAAAAATGGATACCGGAAGTGACAAAGATATGCAGGTCATCATTCCTCATGGTATGTATGTGCGGCCTAATTACCGCATGAACCTCAATGAATGTACATGTACTTATTTAAACAATTTTTTTTTTCTAATTCAGCAGTCCTGACAGAGACTATTTCCACTTCAATGGAACTCATCTCGAGACATTTTCCGAGATTTAGATTTCTTTCTGCTTTTTGTCCATTCCATGTACGACGGGCAGTCCATCTACAACTGCATCAGCACTGCTTGGCTTGAATTTCGGAGTACCAAGCAAAGCAAGTCTGCCAACCAACCCCAGTGACATCTATCAACACTAAATCTTGTGAGAATTTTGGTCCACCCTTTGCTCGATCGAAATAGTGGCTCCCGATTAATGACGACGCACGTGGTGATTGGGTCCTGAAAGGTCAAGCAAAGAAAATGCAACACCGCCAGTGACACAGGTTCGATGTAATGACGTGTGAAAATAAGCTATGGCCATTTGTTTCCACTTCACATGCGTGACTATTAATGCCTTTCGGGTTCCTTTAATGGTTTACATAAATCAATGCGAGCAACAGCCACGCCTAGGAGTCAGAAAAAGCCCCACAACAACAAAATGAATCTCATACTATCACGGCGATCATTATCAATTCATTATGCTTAGTGCTAGTGCTGACACATCGAACAAGAGCCGGGAAAGCGCCAACGATGCCCCTGTGCGGTGCTGTGTTACGCGTGGCCCACACCGAGTGATATGGGTCAACTTCAATTAATTCCATCAAACACCGAATATGCATTGAACAATTAACGTGGCGTTCATCCACGGGCAACCCCTTTGTGCCCTCACGGTTTTATGTTTCCACCACACAAGGCCACACCAGAGAGAATCTGAAAGAAGACGCATTCTCCGAATAACGTGCCATCACAGTACATTAATCGATCGACTTGCTTGGATTCCGTCATCGGCGTGCCCGTGCAAGAAGTCTGTCTCTCTGCCCGCCCACGCGATTGTGTATACATATGTGTACATTCCCTGGACAATGACTAAGAGCTCTAGCTCTCGTCGTCTTTCTTGTAAGATTACATCATCCTGCTCGCAATCGCTGCTGAGAAGTTGATGCGGGGAACGGACGGAGACGAGTAACGACTGCGATACGTCTTGGGGTTGTACATTTGAATTCGATTAAAGGATGTTCTGGATGAATGAATGTTTTTAAGGATGCTGTGTTCGGTACGGTACTTTGAAAGGGCCTAGGCCTCCAGAATCTTCGACAACGGGAAGGGACGATTTTCGTGCGAATGGGCCTAGGGGATTTTTATGCATATCCCACAATGCTGCTCATCTTTATTCAGCGCCAGCTATCACCTCAAGAGGTATTTTTCGAAATATTTCCTCTTCGTTGCATACATGTACATTTTCACTTCCTTCACGTGCCAGGTTGTCTACAAGAGGTAAAGGGTGGGTTTCTTCTGGCGCTGGCATGTACATAGGTCCATGCACGGAAGGACTTCGGACAAATTGGGTAATTCTATGATTTAGTGCCAATAAAACGGTGCGTAGTACGAGCAACTTTCCCGTCTCGATGGTAAGTAAACCAAGCTTCCTGATGAGAAATCGGTCGTTGGCTATTCCAGCCCAAGCGATAAATAATCTAAACCCCTTAACTTAAACCAAATTGATGGAATGTCTCTCATTAGCTGAAGCCCACCCGGTGCAACCATGATGGCTTTATGGGAAAAAAAATCGGTGCTTTAATGGTTTTATTGTCACTTGAACAACAATCCCTCGGTTGGATGGAACTCAAAGGCCGTCTCTGTGCTACGTTACAAAGGGGAGATGTCCCTTTTTGAGTCTCTCAACAGGGCAGTGCTGTAAACGATTTCGTTTGGAGTTGTGTATACGGTAAAATGCTCGATTGAAGGTGTTCTTTGCGAAGAAAGGTCAAGCAACTCCCACGACAAGCATAAAAGAGTCTACACTGAACCGGAGATTTAAGTGTGCCCACCACCGTGGGCACACTCTCATTATCCGCTTATTTTTACAGAACCGCCTTTATTTTAGTGTGTGCGTGTTATGGTCATTCCATGCATACGTACATCGCTCAGATGGACCACAATGAAGTTATTTTCAGACCATTTGGTTCGTTTTTACGTTGTCAGCCCACATGAATGCCAATTTGTGTGTCGGGAGAACCTTATTCGCAAAGCAGCAAAACTGGACAAACGAAATGTGTCTGGTGGCATTTGTGGAATTGACATATTTCCACTTAGAGGTATTAAGTTGAGGCAACTTTTGTGAATCTCGCAGCCAGGTGGCTGTTTAAGAAAGCTTTTTTTGTTGATTGTCATAAGCAGTCCCACGCACTGTCTCAATCGAATGCCCTCCGAAATTCAGAATGGAACGCAACTCAGCAACTCCTATAATTCTTCCCCGACGAGCGGAACAGAAGACGTAGTGCCAATGGAACGGGTGTGGGAAATTTCGAAGAATATGAGAATATAACTCGTGGAATGAGTCGAAAGTTGCTTGCCGAACATATCGAAATGAGCAACCCGTCATCATGGCCTCAGTGCTGAAGCAGTTCGTAGCGCCATGGGAAAGTTTGGTCGTAAGTGCCCTCTTTTAGACCTTAAGCCACCAACCAGACAGAGACTGGTGCGAAATGAAGGAACAGAGCTGCCACAACGGCCAGCTTCGAAGAAGGCCCAAGATTCGGCGACGATCAGCTGAATCGGGTATCGCCAGAGAGTCAATCAGGCTTGTTTCAATCAACGGCACGCAAAAGTGTTGTTACAATCAAGTCCTGATAATTCGTATTCACACGGAGCACACGCATTTCGTACCAATAACCGAGATTTTGCGAATTATCGAGCGTAAGATTTATCAAGTTTAGAATAGAAAAAGAAGAGGAGTTATGGAAATACTTATACAAATTACTGTGGCCAACATTTCCTTAATTTTTAAAATTAATGTGAGCGATAACAAAACCCTTAGCATACAAAAGTTATGCTTTTGACCGCTGTGGTCTGACTTGACACCCTTTTCACTGACAGCTGCCTACAGGGTGCCAACCTGGCGTTACCACAAACGAGGACGTGTCGGCCCACAGGTTCGAAATCGAAGACTGCTGTTGGGCTGCAGTTGAGCTGTACTTGCACTCTACATGGCCCAGCCACCTTACACGTTGGATGCGTAGACGTTTGACTAGGCTCATGTCGCTTTACAGCATGTTCAATTGGTGGTTGAATCCTCTCCCCCAGACGACATCAACAGAACCAAAGATTGTAAGCAGAACTGTTCTCTCGAAGAGGCCAATGACTTCGTCATCCGCGTTGGAGACTGTCCATGTAACCGTGCCGTACAACAGGACTGGGATGATGAAGGTCTTATATAAAGTCAGCTTGATCCTTCGAGAGATGGCTCTATTACTCAATTGCCTCTTGGACCTTGACCTCGGTACTGATGTTGTTCGTAATATTTACTGCGGCGCCAAGGTAGACTATGTAGTCCTCGACTAACTCGAAGCTAAATTCGGCTTTTATTAATATCAATACAGAATATGGGTGGCACCTTTCATATTTTCCCACGATCGTCATGCGGGTGAAAAATGTCACATAAAGTGGACACATTTTGTCAAAGTGACACATATTTTGGGTGACACGACGAAGAGGATAAAGGGGAATCTAGAGAGCAAGAACTAGCTTCGTCCTACGCCCAGAGGAATGGACCAACCATCATCCGTCCCTCTTCAGTCAAGTAGTCCAGTAATGATATGAACAGGTTAAAGGAAAGTCTCCAAATCAGTTTACTTACTTCGATATTTTTCTTAAATTTTCTATTCAGTTCGCTTCCGAAAATCCTGTTTCTACTTAACTCCTCTTTTTCTTGATTTAAACGTGCCCCCATGTCATCATTCATTCACTCATTTGTACGATTGAGCTTGAATTGATTTGGCTTCCTTCAGTTCGCCCAACAAATGGCTAATCAACATCGCTCCTTCGTTTACAGCCCTGTCGCCCTCTAAAATACTGCATACAATACATCATGTACACCAGACCCAGCTTATTTCTTCACCTTCAAGGCAAATTCATTCGTTCTAAGCAGACCATGCGTGTGTGTTGTGAGTGCTAAGGAGGGCAAGGGTTTCCAAGTGAACATTTGTCAGCTAGTGAATATTTGCCCAGTTTGCCCCTTGAGTTGAATTTGAGTGGGAATCCAGCAGCGTTCTTCGCAGGACCACAAACATTTTCCTAATCTCATGCTCAGCTCTCCAACAGCTAGGGGACAGTCCCCATCAATCAAATGCAAATAAGCGAACCTTTTCATGTGGAGCAACTGACTGACTACACGAGTTCCAATCCCAAAAACCACTAGAGTCGTTAACTACTGAAATAAAACATGTTCTGCCCCCATTTTTTCCGTCTCACATCCTGACATACCTTCCATGCGCCTCCTATGCGAATGGCCAACCATGTGTGATTTTTACACTGTTCAGTGTTCACCTCCCTCGGGGACACGTACCAAAATTCGTTTTGGGAGCTACATCGGCACCGTCGTCGTAGACGAAGCGAATTAACAAGTGTGCCACAAGACCTGTACAGAGTTCAGGCTTAAAGCAAAACTTTCCCACTAACTTTCGTATTAAAATGAAAAGCATGCACATATATATTTAATATCTATGAAGTGGTTTTGAAACTCTCCTTTTTCTGTGCAGTAGTTTATTCAATTTGAAGATGGAGTACATGTTGAAGAGCGGCGAGGTTGTTTTATTTTAAGCACCAACAAGGAGGTGTGTCGATGTTTAAATTGCGAACACGTTCTGGGCTTACACGATTCACTTCTAAAACAGAACGAGCGCAATAAAATAGACAAGCCATCGTCCCCTGAGCTTGCTCCGAAAGGGAGACTGCGGTGTGTGGCTGGAATCCGCTGTACCCTGATACCCAGATGCAACGATGTGGCGTGTGTGTGTGTGTTGCATGTTGTCACAACCAACGGCATGATATTACAAAATTGATGGTAGTTTTTATGCATAATATCGGCAAAAAGTTTTTCATAAAACTTGCGGAGGAGGTGGTTTTCGAAAACGCATTTAAGAGAGTCGCTTGGAACTCTGGAGAGGACAAAGAGTTTAATATTGTCTGGTGAACTTTTCAAGCGCACTTTTGACGGGGAAAAATTGCCGGCGAAATTGGATTGGCCTGCGATGGCACTGAGGCAGGCGACTCCTGCATTGGCGTCTGCATATATTTATGGAAATGGGTCTGGAAAAAAATGGGTATTTGTCATCAAAGTGATGCCAAGTTCGAGAACATCTCCGGACTGAAGGCGAGGCTTATTCAAATGCCATGAGCGACGTTCATGTCGAATCATCAATCATGTAGTTTGCGATAACAATGACACTGTTTCGTGGAGAACAAAGTCAACACAACACTTATCTGAATTGCCTGACAGCAAATGTTACAATTGTACACAATATCACACGCAATGTTACCTGAACTGAAAGCGATAGTGCTATCACATACTTAAGAGCTTGCTGACAATTGTGTTTGCTTGGACTGTTTTGGTTGAGTAAGCCCGCCAGCCGATTATCAATGAAATGCGTAATCATAAGAAATTGTGCAGCCGTGGCGGTCATTTAGTGAATAATTCAAAGAGCTCGTGGAAGTTGTATTGTGAGTTAGAAGGATTGGATGATTGACTCTTTGTGGTGCTGGCCTAAGCTGAGGTTCAGATTTGGGGGAAAGGCTGATTCTGGTCTGGCTTCGGACATTGGCCCAGTTTGATGTGGGTGACGCAACAGTCCGAGATGGCCACCGGCACAGCTTCTACATCAAATCACTCTTTCTGTGCATACCATTGGTCTATCACGAACGGTTGAGACATTTACAGGTACACGACAAACGACTCCAATTACTAACGTGGTCGGACATCCCGTCTACGACCAATGCCAACACCGCGGCATGCAAGTGAGAGTGGCCGAGTGCGGTTCCTACTCCGCCAACCAGTTGATAGTGGCTATCAGGCAAATGACGATGTCCGTACTTGAGACCACTCTACGTCCAGGCAAAGCTTCCTTTATCGCTATAGTCTGTTTGTTTGAAAGCGGCTGCAGTGATTCGGTAATCGAAATGATAATACGATTTGTTATTCTTAAGTTGACGCCTGTTCTCACGCTTTCGTCCGCCTTATATCCATTTGTGTCTACTCAGCGTCAGATGGTCAGACTTTCAGTATGATCTTGGGGGTGAGCTCTGCAGAAGAAGTTCTTCTTGAAGAAGAGCTTATGTGTGGTCCGTCTCTAGACAAGGATGAAAAGCCCAGAATGGAGTGCTTTCGTAGTCAAAATCTTGGCAGTTGTTTGAATCAATATTTGTATTTTGACACACATATGCATATTGCTCTGTGACCTTAGCTGTGGCAAGAGAGGGGTTTTGTTTTGTTTTGTTTTTTTTTTTTAGCCGCAGACGACTTGATACTATGGTGAAAGTAATCTGCTACATGGCCCTCATCTGGCCAATTATGGCGTACGGTTGTCGTCTGTGGTTCGCCGTGAGAGTCCTTCCCAGATGGAAAAGATGAGGTTGTTCGAAAGTCAGCGACTTCGGACCCGTCTCCGGTTGTATCGTACACCCGAGTCTGAGATCGACAATTAGAAGCAATTCTTCCTTCACCCAAAGCACTCCCGCAAACGCACTCTCTCGATCCGAAATTGAAAAAATGCATGCGCATTTCGAAAGACATCATTCAAAAGTACACAAGTTAAACAGCGGTGTAGGGGTAACAGAGTGAAACTCTGCTGGATGCCTGGTCATACAGGGCTAAAGGCAATGAGATGTCCGACTCCCTCGTTAGGAAAGAAGCATCGGAACCTGTCATAGGTCCCGAAC
Organism: Eristalis tenax; assembly: GCA_905231855.2. Classification (NCBI taxonomy): domain Eukaryota; kingdom Metazoa; phylum Arthropoda; class Insecta; order Diptera; family Syrphidae; genus Eristalis; species Eristalis tenax. The sequence continues at coordinate 4,128,893 of HG993124.1, forward strand.
CACTCTGATATGTCCTTAGGGAAACTAGAAAGAAGAAACCGCGCAGATACCTGGAACAACGCTGGCATGAAGCAGGCCAAGAAACTGGGTCAACGTAAAGAGGCTTGAGGCATGTCTCAAGATGAGCAAGAACAAAATAAAAATTGTAATATGCTGAACCAAAAGAGGAATAAGCACAGAAAGCTAGGTGGTCATGTGAGTCATGGACATGGCCATATTGCCAGGCATCGTGAGCATCCCGGTGGTCGTGCTAACGTTCCGCTTTCGCCGACAGTGTGAAATTTTTGGGTCTCATCATCGACAATAAGCTAAGCTGGAAACTCATTAAACCAGGGGAGGGTCAAGAGGGCTTCTTCTGTCCTGTTCAGCATTGTCAGACCGACACTTCTCTATAGTGTCTCAGTTTGGTGGACAGCACTAAAGAGAGCTATCAACTGCACGCTACTCAACTGCACTCGGGTGCAAAGACTGACACGCATGTGTATCATCGGGGCACTGAAGAGCACTCCGGCCGATGCACTGAATATACTCCTCCATCGTCCACCACTGGAAACTTTCAGTAAACAGGTGCCAGCCGTGAGACTCAAAACGCTCCGAACTCGCCTTCGGCCACTCAACCATTCTAAACGAATTCAACTTGCTCCCCAACGACACCGACCGCCTACTACCCCAAGTTGTCTTCGAGAAGAAATTCACCACCAGCATCCCCCCAGAGTGGATTGGAGATCTGATAATCAGACGCTGGCTGATCCCCTGCGCATCATCACTGATGGGTCGAAGACAGACGAGGGTGTAGGTGCTGGTGTCTACTCTCAAGACCTTAACAAGCTATCTCCCAGAAGCTCCCTGATCACTGGAGCGTATTCCAGGCGCTGTCCTGGCTCATGAGCTCACAACTTCGAAAAGAGATGTCACCAACTGTTCGGACAGTCAGGCCGCAATCAAGTCAAGTTTAATTCGAAAACATCCCAACTTAATTGCAGGCTGTCTGTTAACGAGATGGCTGAGCATGATAACCTACACCCTATGTGGGTGCCGGGACACTGTGACATACCGAGCAATTGCAAAAGCCCACGAACGCGATAGGTGTGGCACATCCTCCACCCAAGCAATAGGAGGTGTTCCACCTTCCATGCCAATAGCTACAGCCTACCATCTACCAAAAATACACACAATCAACATCACTGATTGTAAATGGCTAGAAGGTACCACTTGTCTTAAAATAAAGGCCATCGCTACGATCACTCAATCTGCTTAGACTCAGCAGATCTTCACTCAGGACGCTCACCGGCATCATAACAGGGCACTGCACAATTGGAACCAAAGCCCGTGGGATTGGGGGTCCCCTGTTATGACTTCTGTAGAAGCTGCCTGGATGAAGAGGAGGTTGAAACCACAGATCACCTACTCTGCTCGTGTAGCGCGCCGGCACGTCGTAGATAGGGCCCTACTACTTCT